>JACSVZ010000012.1:1428559-2691892 GCA_014706295.1 Lycocorax pyrrhopterus obiensis
TTTTAAAAATTTAAACAAATTTGTTAGAGTAGTAAAAAAAATTGTCAAGTATATACAAAAATTTAAATCTTAGGGCTACAATGCATTTTTATAATAGCTATACTTAAATATATAGAGAAATTGTGGTTTTTTTAATATTTAAGAACAATTAGCTGCTCTGTGTGTCTCAAAGACTAAAGAAGAGTATAACTAAATGGCTGAAAGTAAAATTTCTCCAGTTTTAGTTTTATGTTATCTCAGTAGAGAGAAATTTGGATCTTTATGTTTGCTTATTTTTCAATATGCTTTTTTTTTGTAAATAAGCATCTATATAGATGTAGGATATGCTTCTCTCTTAGCATGTGGTTATTTATATGCATATATACTTTCCCTTTGTTTTTGCTTTTTAAGGCATGCAAGATCAAGAAACTATGTGTCAGAATCTGAAGTGTGCAAACTGGAATCTGTACCCTTGGATTTTGGTGATTACCATCCGCTGAAACCCATTACAGTGAGTTTTTTTGTGCTTTTGGAAAATGAATCCGAATTCAAGCTGGTTGTGTTCCTCTTTTTACACCCTTTAAAATTAAAAGGCTTTGAGATTGGTGGTGGTACTTGTGAAGTTGCTTTCTGTGTTAGTGGCCTGTTCTAGAGGCATCAAGATTTATTCTGTTTGCCCTTTACAGAAGTTTGCTAGTGTTGTTATGTGTCAGAAACAGTCTCCTGACAAATACAGCACCTCCAGCTTGTGGGTTTTCTTGGTTGCATTAAATGCTGAATAATGGATAAATATAACATCAAATTGTTGCATTACAAATAACCTGCATAATTGCTTGATGTAAGATTTGGTTTGGGGTTAACTTCCAGTCAGCTGTGTACTTTAAAACATTTATCATTTCTTTGATGTATAAGAGGCTTTTAAAGATGTACAAAAAAACTCCAGCTTCAAAGAGATGAGTTATTCACTAATGAAAGATAAATGGGCAGCAGCTTCTGCTCAGGAAGGTCAGTAGGGAGATAAGGCGCTGGCTTTAGGTATGGATTTGATGCTCCAGGCTTGAGTGTCGTATGAGAAAAGTAAAGATGAAACTGGCAGAGGAAATTAAATAGCAAGAGTTTGGAGGACAGGGACAAACCTAATAAAATAGAGTGGGGGTACTAGAAAGAAATTCAGAGTGGTTGTTCTTACAGTTTTGCAAACCTAGAATTGGAAGGAAAAAAAGAGTAGTGGAAATGCTACTGAAGAGTGAGTGCCTCCAGATTCAGGGAAAAAAAGGGGGGCTTCAATTTAAATGCTGGTGCTCACTCTAAAGAGTTTGTTTGATGTCTCCTTGCTTTCATTGCAGCAGCACAATTTATGTAGCATGTATTTTGATGATTTATTAAAGAAAAGTGAGGGAAGAGAAAACTTTTTTGTTTAATGGTTCTGAACTTTTTCTTTAGGTTACCGAATCCAAGACCAAGAAGATGAACCGGAAAGGAAGTACTTCTTCTACCTCCTCTTCCTCCTCTAGTTCTATGATGGACCCACTGAGCAGTGTGTTGGATGGCACCGATCCCTTGTCATTGTTTGCAGCAGCTGCAGATCCTGTGACTACTGCTCCTCCCATGGTAACACTGGGGGCAGTTATCTCAACCAAGTAAAATAAAACCAACACCAAACCAAAACCACAAAGCCAACCCTGGATTAAATATATTGTCTCACCAGTTAAGAGCTTAATGTAGGAAATATGCCATATTCATAGAATATTCTTTTTTATTTACCTATTTTTATCTGGTTTATGTTGACATATTCATTTAAATATGGATTTCTTTTTTTAATATTGTAATTTTTGAAAGGATCAACTAGCACTTGAAACAGTAAGTTGACCTTTATCAGCCTTCTCTTCTTTTTCCAGTTCTGTATTTAACTTTTGCACTTGTACTCCTGTCATAGGATGGTGCACGAAGGAAACGGGATAAAGATGAGAGCTCAGCAGTAGGAAGTGACTTTGAACCCTGGTCAAGCAAACGTGGTGAAATCCTTGCTAGATACACAACAACAGAGAAGCTTTCTATTGTAAGTGGTGGTGGCTTCCACCCTTTTTTTTTATTTGTACTAGACCTTTAATGGATTTTGGATGTTGCTGTGTTATAATTCTTTCATGGGTAAATACTGGTCCTCTAAATTTCAGTTTTAATGTTGTAGCAAACTGAATCACAAACTCTCACTTGTAAAGATTGTTTTAGAGCTGAGTCCAAGTATTTTGATATTTAGAAGCCATCACTTTGTCTTTTTGTGACAATGCAAATAACTTCTGGTCTTGCATCTACTAAATGATTAGAGAGTTAATTAGCAATGTAATTACCCTATGCATTCTTGGAATGCTAGTGAGTACATGTTTTCTAAAAGTCTGCTTTTTCTGCTTCCTCACAGAATCTGTACATGGGATCTGAAAAAGGTGAGCCCTTTCTTTAACAGTAACAGAATTTGCTTGAAGCAGGGTGCAGTGACAGGTTTATGGTCAAGAATAGTTGAAATGTGTTTTCCTGCCTCCCCCATTCTGACATCATGGTCCTTGCTTTTTGGTGGATAAGACATCTGGATTTTTACTTAAAATAATTATTGAAAATAAGCCACCCAACCACCTTGTTTTTTTATTCCTGTGGGCTAATGAATTTGTGATTATTTCACTGCACTGACTTCCAGTGTAGCTTAAAACTTTCTTCCATTTAAACTGAGCAACGATATTTTGAGAATCATGCTTATCAGCTCTTCTGCTAACTGGAGGGAAAGCAAACAAGTCCTTTGGGAACTTGTTCAGTTATTCTCTTTACATGAAAGTGAAATGATTTCAACTGTATGCTGGGTGTTCCAAAAAGAACCAAATGTTAAATATTTTATCGTGTTTTCTAGCAAGGAGAATCTGGGCTAAGTAGTCAGCGTAGTAAATCAGGATTTTTATATATGAATAAACATGCAGCATTTCAGCTTCTACAAAAATACAAAATACTTTTTTGCAATGAGAATGGTCAAACACTGAAACTGGATGTTCAGGAGGAGTGTGACATCTATATCCTTAGATATTGTTAAATTGACTGGATATAACCCTGTGCAACTGTTATAACTTCAGAACTGGACCTGCTTTGAGGAGGAGAGTTGGACACAGACCTCCACAGAGCTTTTCTATCCTAAATTATCCTATGGTTCTATCTGGTGATTCTTTTCTTACCAGTAAATCTTGCAAGAAAATCCACTTTTATTCAGTTTTGCTTACTTGTCATTCCCCTTGTTCAAAGTGAATGCAGTCTAGGTATGTTCAGATGTGTGTCTTCAGGAATACTCACTAAATGAATTGTACCACTTGTCTTCTGTCACAGAAGCTGACTGGTCCGTGTCAGGCTCCTTCAGGTTTGTTTCTCTGTAGAAGTCCCAGTGTTTAAATGTTAAGGAAGTTTAAACATGTAATTCTTTACAGGAAAAGCCACAAGTACTGGTTCAGCAGTTTCTGAAAAAGTGAGGACAAGGTTAGAAGAACTGGATGATCTGGAAGAGGTGAGAAAGTTTTGTGATGAAATTACAGCACCGTAATAACAGTGAAAGGAATTTGTGAAACAAAAAATCTTTTGTGAAACCTTTTAAAAAGGTCCTGATTCTGCAAGTGCTTATGCAGTATTTAGATAAATATGTACTTTCTGTGGGAATTCTCTAGTAATTTTAATCCTTATTGTTACAGGATTCAGGCAGAATCATTTTTTTGTATCACTAGAAATTGCGATTTGAAAATTTACCTGATCTATTGCTGTTGATTTACCTTCTTACTGTGTACGATCTGCAGCTGCTGTAAAACTTTGTGGAGCCCAGTAGTCTTAACATGTGGTAATTTTGAAATTATCAGGTGTAGAAACTGCATACTGTCTACCTGAGTTTAATTCAAGTTACAAATATGAGCTTGATAGAAATACTGAGTACGCAAGTTATTTCTCAAGCTGCAGTATTTTACTGTGCAAAGGTGAGATGTTTCATAACCTACGTTCCTAAGACCTGAAGGGAAGTTGTAATAAATTTTGTAGGATTGTCCCCCCCAACATGGTGATTTGAGTCTACAATAACAGCACTCTCCTTCCTTCCCTTCTGCTCTTTTTAAGTGGGTTTGTGTTTTCTTGCCAGGGGTCACAGAAAGAGCTGTTGAATTTGACTCAGCAGGATTACATGAACCGAATTGAAGAACTGAACCAGTCTTTAAAGGATGCGTGGTCCTCTGATCAGAAAGTGAAAGCTCTGAAAATAGTCATCCAGGTCAGTTTTACATTTTTGTTCTATGCAGAACCAGTGAGTTTGGTGATACAACTTGTCCAATTTCCTTCTTGGGAAAAGAAGGCTTTCTACTATTTTTCTATTATTTTCTTTTGTTCTTCTCTGAAACACATTTCTTTCAGAGTTTTATGACTTCTGACAATAGTTGGATTTTCAGCTTTGTTGTTATGTATTGGTTTTGACTAGATTACGTGGGATGGAATTCTCAATGAGTCACCAAATGACAGATGTGGAAATTTTGCCTGCTTAAGGATAGTTAGAATAAATAACATGTAGTGGTATCAGCTCTTTCTAGGGCATGTAATTTCCTTTCCTGTCTTCTTCCCCTTCAGCCCCTTGCTCCCTACAAATAATACCAGAATGCCCTTTTGAACATCAGCATTTTACCCATCCAAACTTTCTAAGGCCATTAAATAATGGGATTTAGGACCTTACCAAGCTACCAAAAACAGCTCCAGATTTTTAAAATGGTATGTGTGGGGTTTGTGTTTGTTTGTTTGTTTTAAAACTTGTCCAGAGTCTTCTTTTGGGTCATTTGGGGTGATGCGCTTTGAGGAGGGCAAGGGGAAATAGGACAGTTAAATGCTCTTTTGTTTGGCTTGGCCTTTAAAAAAGGCCAGAGGCAGAGTGCAGCAGAGGACAGATGAGATAATGACATCCTTAAAAGCTGTAAAACTGATGTAATGCTCGTAGTCATCCAGTGGGGTTATATAAAGTCAGGATTTTTTTTTTGGTCATTCTGGATACTCTTGTGAAAACTGCTTGAAGTAATTTCATCTTAAATTGTGGAAAGGAAAAAAAAAGGCAAAATGGAAATGAAACATTAATGAAGTGAGATCAAACAATTATATGTGACCTAGGGTGACTAATGTTCTTTTGTAATACTATGAAATCAGCACTATTATTGTTATTTTTAAAAAGATCCATATATAGGATTGTGAAGTGTGAATTTTGTCTTTGGATGAGAAGAAAAGGAGCAGGGATGTACTGTACTTACAGTGCTTTAATATGTGTGTAAATATATATGTATTTGTGATATGCAGTGATAATCTATGCATTGATACTTTCATAGGATCTTTTGCAAATGGTTCACAAACAATTTTGAAATAATACAGTTTCTAACGTGGGATTCAGTGCTTCCTTTTAGGAAAGTGGTACCAAAGTTGAATATGTTCATCTATGCTAAAGTGTTGTTCAGTTAGCACTTAATGCTGCAGATGGTCATCACTAATTGAAAGACTGGCTAAGAATGAAATAGGTACTTGGGTAATTAATGAATTTAAAAAGTTTCATGAAGGATAATAGTTCTATAGTTATAAAGCAGGATAGGGTAGAAACCTCACTGAACTTTACTTGCTGTGGTTCTTCCTGCAGAGTGCTGTATCCTCTAAAAGAACTGAGCAGTTCTCTTGGCATCAGGCTGTGGTTGTATACACAGTCTGTCATTATTATTACACACTGGTTAGTATGCAGTAGGAGGAGTGAGTTTGGCATCTGGTTAGGAAAATTTCTTCACCAAAAGGGTTCTCCAGCATTGGACCAGTCTGCCCAGGGCAGTGGTGGCATCACCATCCTTGGAGGTATTTAAAAGATGTGCAGATGTGGCACTTGGGGATGTTTTTTACTGGTGGTCTTGGCAGTGCTGGATTAAAGGTTGGACTCAACGATCATGAAGGTCTTTTCCAACCTAAACAATTCTGTGATTCTATGATTCCTCAAGTGCCTTTTTGCAAGATACTTTACTTGTCAAGATGGAGTATGTTAAGCTACTTAGAGTAAGCTGAAATAAGTTGATTATGTATGTGAGCTCTAAGAAAAGTGGTAATTAAGTGTTCACTGTATGTGTAGGTCCTAAACAGCTACTGAGTTACCTTTCTTTGAAGCTGACAGACTTAGCATGCAGCAGGGAAGATTCTGCTGGTTGTAGGATGTGAGTGCTCTCACCTGTCTCTCTGGTGCACTCTTCAAGTTGCCCTGAAGAATAAAGCAAAAAGACTTAGGTGTGCCCCTGGTTTAAGCATGTTCGAATGTTATGACTTCCTTCTTTAAACAGAGCAGTCTTGTGAGGTATTGGATTGCTTCCTGGATTTTTGAAATACAACAAAAGCTTAAACTTTATTTATTCCACTGAGAATGAAGAACTGTCTCCTGGTGAAGGAGAGAGGAGGGATGGAGGTCATAGAGAATAGTCAGTCTTAGAGACCAGAGAAGACTCGGGGCCAGAGGCCACATTTGGCTTAAGCAAGGAGGAGGTGGATTTCTCTTCCCAGTCAGTCATTTGCCTGTTTTCTTTCGGTAGAAGCTCCAGTGAGAGTAGAACTAAGTGCGTAGTAAATTTTCAAATGTGACTTTGTACCAGCCATCTTTGTAGTCCAAATGCCATGATCAGGTTGGGTCCCAGTGGGTGAGGATTGATTACAGAGTCCTCCCTGGAGCTGACTGTGGCTCAGTCTGTTTCCAGAATGCTTGAACTAGTTATGTGAGCTGCAGAAATGTGTTGGAAAGCTCATTAACTACATTTCTAAAATTGTTTCTTAATTTAGTCTCTATTAAATTTTGTGTTTGATATGGATGCTTAGAGAGATGGTGAAAAACTGAACAACACCCTTAAAAGAAGTTATTTTAGAGAAGTGCCTTTTAATGCTTTGTCTGGGAGAGAATTTGTCTTGTCTGAACAAATGCACAGATCTGCACGGACAGCTGAAACTCTGCATTGTAGCTTTCCCTGTATAAAGAAAAACCAGGTCTATGACTTGCTCTGGAAATGAAGAATATCCTGCAAATTACAACAAGCACCATGGTGTGTTATGTTAGATGTCTTTGTGCTTTTGGCTTCATAGTTCATATTGGCCCTTTCCATCTGTGGATATTCATCCATTCCAGCTTTTCTGGAGTAAAAACACAAACTTGCATTGACCTCTAAAAATGTTTCTTTGTTTCTTTTTTTTCTCCTTCTAGTGTTCTAAGCTTCTTTCAGACACAACAGTAATCCAGTTTTACCCAAGTAAATTTGTTTTAATTACAGATATCCTTGATACTTTTGGTAAGTATCTACTGTGCCAGACTTAGTACACAATTGTTAATAAGATTCATTTTCTTGTAATGTTAGAAAGCATCAAAGTTATCCAAAAAGGGCTGGAATGACTTGTAGTTTTAACATGGAATATTTCCAACATAAACATTTGGACACCAGCGGTAAACATGGTATATAATTGTCAAAAAACTCCTAAGAGCAAAGTCTTTAAGATAAAAATACTTCATTTAGTGGTTCTGTGCTTTGTGTATTAATGAATATCTAGAACAAAATGTTAGGAAAAATCATGATCTCTCCATTTTGAAATTTAAAACATGCTGTCATTATAAAAATATTTTGGATTTTGTCAGCCTTTTGACTCAACCTTTCATTATTTTTGTATTTGAAGAATAGAAGTCAGAAAGTTTTCTTTAGCTGAATAGGGACTGTGAAGTGATCCGAATGTGGTTATTGATTTTTTTAATGTATTTTTAAACCTGTAAGTGAAATTGTCATCCACTTCATGTGACTCTCTTGTTTTTCTGCCATGTTATGGAAAAGATTTACAATGGTATTCAGAGTTGCAGGATATTTTGGTGCCAGCAGGATATGCTACGACAGAGATCCAATTGTTTTTCCAGGTTGTGCTTCCTTTTTGTGCTCCTTCCTACTTGCTGAAAGCTGCTGGAGATAACATAATATCCAAACTCAGCAAAGTCAGGACACCAGCTGTCCTTTCCTGGCCTGGGAGAAATCTGACCTGTGTGTTACCTCTGCACTTAAGGGAGCCAGAGAATTTTTTGATAGTGAGAAGTGCTAAATCACACTGAACATTTCAGCCTCACTAGAGGGCAGCAAAATGTCAGTGTTCTAGGAAGTTTTTTCCTAGAACTAAGCTAATTTCATTGTATGTTGGAAAGAGAACCTTTGTACCAACGTTTTGTGTTTTACAGTTTGTTAGTTTGTTATGATTTTTTAATTATTATTATTATTCTTTTTCTATTTTTAACCAGGGAAACTCGTGTATGAAAGAATTCTGTCAATGTGCGTGGATAACCGAGTCTCACTGCCAGGTAACTTTGTGTTTGTTTCCACTCCAGAAAAAAATCTTATCCAAACTTGAGGAAGTTTAAACAGGACCATTGCTACTCTGTCTCCTATAGAAAAATTTCTCGTTTCGATCTAGAAGTTTTTCGTTTTTAACAGAGTAAAATCCATTGCTTACAGCTTCCACTATTCACAATGCTCATGCAAGTTTACATTTTAATTGTGAAGGAGATACCTAAGATACAATAAAATGTGCTTGTGGCTCTGCTGTTACTAAATGTAAACTGGGTCTTCCTGAGATTTGAAATCACAAGGAATCTTGTGTAAGTTCTCTAATACAGAGTTTATTAGAGGGAGAGAGAATTAAACAGGAATGGCCAAATTAGATGAAGGAGACTTTTTTTTCCTTTTTTTCTTAGCATATGCTCTCTTCTGAAAGTACTATAATTTAGTAGCTTAAAGTTAATGATAGAAATGTAACAAAGCTGAGAGTCTCAATTTTTGATAAATAGATGGTTTTGTTGCTACACTGGAAACTTGATAGTTTTGCTTTGATTAAGGAGGAATTTTGGAAGTAGCAGCAGGCTGCTTCTAGCATAATCTTTCTAACTTGGGCCCTTTTTATTTTTTCAGTTGAAGTTCAAACACAATGTAAAAATCTAATTTGACATTTACAGTACAAATGAATGTGGAAGAACCTCTTTAGCAAGATGTTGAAACATTCCATGGAAAATACAGGCATTTCCTTGCAATTTGGAGTGCATTAAGTGCACATCCTTGCAAGATGAAACATTCTGTGGTTGGCAATGGAACAGTACCATTAGTTTGCAGTTAAGTCCATAGGATTGGAGCCATAAACTTGAAACCAGCAAATACTCAAATTTGAAATAAACTTAGAGGAAATAGTTAAGATAAACTTGGTTGTTGCAGATCTGCCCAACTGCTCTTACAAGCATTAATGAAGGCAGACAGTTCCCACAGCACATGACGATTTCTGGGCACAGTTACCTCTGTTCTGCAGAGCTGAGCTCCTGCTGCAGCTGTACAGCTGCCAGAGGCATTGCTGGTGGGAACTTCCCAAGCAGCTCTAAAAGTGGGAGGGAGAAGGAAAATCTGTGCTGTGCTGACTGTGCATGTGGACCTTTGGGGATTTCAGGCCCAACCTCTGAGCTCGTCCTTTGGGAACCAAGTGAAACAAAGTTCAATGAGAACTCCTGAGGTCCTAGATGAGAAAGATACTGGCTGAGTGCAGGAAGTTCTAACGTGGCTTCTCTCGTGCTGGAAGTTGGAAACTTTCTTGTGGAGCTTCTCACCTTCTGGGGGCAGGAGTGGGAGAGCACTGGTATTTTAAGCTGTTTCACAAGGAGTTTATAATAGGATGTGTTCAGTGTTGAGTGTACAGAAACAAGATTTCTGTCCGTGTTTAGTTTTTCCTACTTGCAATAGTATTATTTAAACTTTGTATTAGCCCTTCAAAATAAAGAATTTTAGTGCTTAAAAATCTCTTTTGTATGTTGTCTAGTCATAGATTTATATACATGTGTTTGTTACAGATTCCCTGTATTTTGTTTTTTTACCATTTCTGGTTTTGGAAGAGCAGAGGCAGAGGTTGGATTTCTCAGTAGCAGCTCTGACATGAGTTCTGAGTGCTTGAATTCAGGTTCTGAAATGTTATTTACTACAAAACTGTTACCTTTTCTTGTTATGTACTCACCTCTGACTGCTGCTCAAGAGAGCTGAGAAGCAAATTTATTGCCTAGTTTATTATTGTGCACTTCATTTCTTGATGAATGGAAAGAGAATACAATTTTAAACCTAGAATGAAAAGTAACTTGTTTCCAGAAAGACTGTAACTATTTCTGGGTTGTTTTTTTTCCCCAGATAACTTTTCTCCAGAGAGTGTTAATGATACGGCTAAAGAAACTTGCTTGAACTGGTTTTTCAAGATTGCTTCAATCAGAGAACTCATTCCCAGATTGTATCCTTGTCAAATGAGACCCTCAGAGTGTGTCTGCAGGCTTTTTGTAGATTTTTCCAAAAGTGAACGTTTGTTTCAATAAAACCCATAGGATCTGGTGTTTATACTGGCTTTGTTTTGTTTGTTTCAGGCTGTATGTTTTGAATGTACTTTTGAGTCATCCTTCATAGTAAACTGAATGCTTAATTATTGGCTCTGAGCAGTTTAGCAGTGACAAAGTAGAGATGATACATGAAAAACTTTGAAACAAAATCTTGTAGATACATTGTAAAAATCAAAAAAGTGTAGTGACATTAATTACAGAAGGCCTTAAAATGGTTTGTTCAATGTGCATTTGGTATATGTTTGCTTCAGGTTTTTCAATGCTGTGAATCTTAGTTTTGTTCCTTAACTTGGCTTCAATTTAGTTATGTGGAAGCAGCAATACTGAAGTGCAATAAGTTCCTATCCAAAACGTAAGAATAATGTTAAATATGGAACAGAAGTGAATGGGCAGACTTAGGAACTAATTCAAGGAATTAAGCATGAGAGTTCTGTGATTAATGGTGGGTAGGGTCTTAGTAGAACTGAGAAGAAGCAGTACAGAGAGGTTTTGGAATTTTTAATGAAAATACCATGGAAAAAGTAAAGGTGAACTGTGATACACTTTGAAATACAGTAGAGCTCTCAGTTTTCAAATATATGTACAATTGTGATATCAAGTGTCACAAATCCCAATGCAGATTGAAAACCAGTGGTTTCTGATAGTGGAGGGGGAAGGAAGATTGATGACATGAGGAGTGTGGGAAAAAGACACGATAGAAAAAGGAAAGGAAAATATTGATGTCAGACTGGGGGAGAGAGTTGGAGAAGTATTTTAGGAGCAATGAACCACTATCTACTGAAAACCTTGGTGTAAGTTTAATGTGTTGCCGAACAGTGCCAGCTGCTGAGCAGGAAATGTTCCTTCCCTTGTAATTGATTTCTTCAGTTATATTTTGAAATGAGTATTGGAAGCCAAATTGCTACTCTGGTGACAACTTTATTATCCCTAAAAAGCAGTTCTTTTACTGGAATTAGTGGGCCTCATATCCAGGCACTAGTACAGCTCTGTCAAAAAGGGCCTGTGGGAAAATGAGACACGGAAGGACTTCTGCCAGTTCTGCTTTAAGCATCTGCTTTCCTTACATTGAGTTACAGCTTTTCCATAGCTCTGCTGTTCTCCAAGCTAGAGGGGGAGTTTTTTGGTTTTATTTGTCTGGCTCTGAATAGCAAATTCTGCTATTTGAATATAGGATATGTATTATTGTACACATAAAATTTTACTTATGAAATAAATTTTTGTGCTAGTATCCTTTTTCTTTGATAGATATTTCTATAACTCATGCTCAATTGTTAGTCTACAAGGCAGCTACTGAAGTTATCTGTAGGTGATGTAATTCTGTTATTGACTGTTGAAGCTCATTTTCATTTCTGATGAAAACAGGGGGATTTCGGAATGTCTCCCACGGTTAACATCTATGATTAGAGGAATTGGAGATCCACTGGTTGCAGTCTATGCCAGAGCATACCTTTGCAGGGTAGGCTGTCATTTACCTCCTCTGATCTGTATCAAAGATTTACTGCAGCCAATGCTGCCACTGCTTCTTGGAACTACTGCTTTTATCTCAAGTAGTCAGCAGCCTGTCTCTTCCTTTCAACAAACAAACAAACAAACAAAAAAAAATTTCTGTTCTGTTTTAAGAATGGGGAATCTCTCTTTAAGTGCTTGTAATAAGTAAGAATGATTTTATGTGCTGCTGTAGGCTGTTGCAGTGCACTGGAGTAGACATTGATTTCCTCACTGCTTACACATACTTGGAGCTGACGTTAGGATCATGTTTAAACACAGCTGTGACTACCTCAGAGTAGCTGTTAGTGGACATGGCTGTAATAGTAAGCAAGGAAATAATCAGTCAAAAGCATGTGACTCAATGCTGTTGGTTGATTTGATGTGTGTGACTTGGGTGTCTTCCTTCAGCAAATGCGTTTTTGTCTCAGTCTGAAGGAGAATTGATAGATGCCGATAAAATCTTTTTCTTTTAATACAGGTTGGGATGGAAGTGGCACCACAACTCAAAGAAAGCCTGAACAAAAATTTTTTTGACTTTCTTCTAACATTTAAACAAGTAAGCAAATAAGTGTTTTATTTGTGAAGTCAGATAAATACACTCCTTAATCAAACTGCCACATACTTTTAAAAAATCTTAGAAGTTCTCAAATCTAGATTTAGGGGTGTTCCTGTATCCAGATATAGTATGGGAAATTTTACATACATTCTGATGAGTTGAAACTGCTCTATACAGCATGTTTCCAGATTTGAATAATATATGTTAGGAGCTTGATATTTTTTCCCCCAGCTTGCAAGGAATGCTTCAGAATTATCTGTACCTTTGTGATACTGTCTGTTGTTGTTTCTGTTCATATCCAAACTTTATTCAGTTTATCGTATCTCCCATTAAATACCTTTTCACAGCAATATATTTTTGCCTCTTATTTCAACAGATACACGGGGATACGGTTCAGAACCAGCTGGTGGTGCAATGTGTGGAGATCCCTTTGTATTTGACCCTATATTCTCCTGCTATAGACTGGATTTTGCAGTGTATTGCATACCATGCCCCAGATGTAAGTGAACGTGGTAATGGTCAATACTGAAGGAAGTGTTGTGGTGAAGAGTTAATTTTACCTGCTAAAAAACCACCCCTCAGTCAGTTCTCAAGTGTAAAGAGCCTACATAGGACTGTCTGATGTTCTCTTCTGTACAGGAAGAATGTTTGCTTCCACAAAGCTCCAGTGTGACCACTTCAAGTTCATAGGCAGTATTCCTGTTTGTTTCTTTCTGTTCTTTAGCTAGTTTAATCTTAATTTCCTGAATTCATCAGTTTCTTCTGTCATACAGATATAAAAATGATCTGAGTAACCTGCATCTTAACAGAGTGAACAGGCTGTTTTAATCTGTCAGCGTGGTTTGCAGTCTGGCAGAATTTTCACCTCTCCTGCCAGAGATAACTGACCTGGCTGGCAAAGAGTGATTACCTGGAGTAATGGCATGGATGAAGGATTGCAGATTTGGCTTCCATAAAATGGTCATTTTGGTTGAAATGCCACTGTACCTATTCCAGAGGATGTGTTTTATGTTGTGCTACACCATTGCTTTCTTGTGCTGTAAATATAGGATAAGACAGGACTATTGGAATGTGTTGGAGAGGTAATTAAAACAGCTTTTAGTAGATTTCAGTACAGCAATTAAAGCAGAATATATTTGCAAAGTCTCTATTCACTAATTTTAATAAGTAATTTTTCCAGGTTCTGCTTACTGAGATGATGGAGAGATGCAAAAAATTGGGGAACAAGTAAGTGTTGCAGAGTATAGAAGACAGGAGTCTGTAATGAGTACCTGTGAGTCCCTGGAATAATGTTCTCTCTCCCTCTTTGGGAAACAGCTGGGATGCATAGTGTAGCTCTCATTCTCCCAGTAGCTTACTAAATCATGATTCAACATCTGTTTTCTAGAGATGAATTCTAAAATATGGTAGATTACTTGTCAAGACAAAGTTAATTAGTTTAACTTGGTTGCTGCATTCTGGCTCCTAAGCCAAAATTTAGGACATGTAATGTGTTCTCCATCAGCCATGTCTCTGATTCCTGGTTTTGCTTCACTTTTCTGGGTTTTCCTCCCCTTCCTTCCCCCTCTCCTCCACTAGCTACAGTCAGGCCATACATGCATTCAGAAAGGGAAGTTGTAAAGCAGCTGGCAGCCTTTGGAAGGTGGTAATACTTAGGGATTTGCTTTTTTCAACATTAAAATTGGTATCTCAAACGTCTCCTAGAAGTCTGTGTGCAGGGTAATCACCTTCAGTGAGTAGTTCAGGAAGATGGTCTGGTCTGAAAGCTGGATGTACTTACTGGGATTTGTGAATGCAATCTGGCCTGCTGGTGGGCTCCTCTCTGTTCATTTTGTTGGGTAGGTTGGCTGAGGTCTGTAAAAATTTTCAACTGTCTATTTTTTTTCTGATGTGCTTTGCACAGTCCAATTCTGCAGCAGCTGAGGAACTGTAATATGTTAATCACTTAGCTGAGGAATGTCAGCATTCTGTGACTGAGCTAAGGAGTGTGGGGAAAGCATGATTTAAAAAACATGCTGTGAATATGGTATTGTATCAGAGTGTATAGTACAGATAAAAATAATCCACATCCTCTACATGTACAAATTGTTTTGTATAGGTGTTGATTTGTTTTGTGGAACTTATTTTAAAATCAACTTTCAGCATTTTTCACTGTAAAGACGGGCTAGGTTCCTCCTCTTTGTTCCTGTTTGCTCTTTGAAGGAAGGATAAAATGTTGAGTATAATGAGGGCTTTTTTTAAAGAAGTGTTTTTGGGACACGTCTTTTTTATTGGGAAGTTGAGTAATCCAGTTTAAAACAGTAGTCTTCTTTCAAAGTGGAGTTCAGTGTTTTTGTGTCTTCTCATGACTGTCAAAATACTACAAAGCAAGAGGCATCAGTATATAAATCTTTCAATAATCTCAATATGTTCCATGAGCTACTTTGCAGCCATCTAAGTGAAAAGTGACAGCCTGCTCTCTGTATTGCGAAGCACAGGCCTAGTGAACTGGAAGTGCTTGTCTAATGATAAAATGCAAATTCCAGTCAAATTGTGATGGGACCACTAAGGCTCAGGCAGAAACACAGAAGCTGCTGGGCTATTTTAAGCACATAGAATTTCCCTCAAGGTAAACTGCCCTGTATTCAAACTGTCTGTTTCAGACTAGTGAAGGGCACAGTGTTTTATGAGGCAGCTTCTTGAGCTAACTCATGGCTGAGTAAACTGGATGTTACAGTGATGCAGTGAGTTCACTCTTCCACTGTGACTTTGGTTTGATATAACACAAATACCTGTCTGAATGGTTAATCATAAATGTCTAAATATGTCATTGCCAGTTATCACATGACCATGACTTTGGATTTATTTTAATCCTAACAATGCAGCTGCTAGAAATGTGGCTTTTATAATGCATATATAATATGATTAATTAAGAAAAGTTTCAACAGGGATTTGCCTTCCGTAAGTATTCTTCTGAACTGTAGTTGAACAGAGAATAAGTTTCTAAATGTCAGCTACTCCTGGTTTGCTTGATATTAGTAGTAAATTCCTGCTAAAATGATGGTTTCACAAACACCTGTGTGGAAGAAGTAATCTACAGGCTGGGTTACCTTTTCCTTATCTGGTGGCTTAATGTTTTCTTGTTTTGCTTATGCATTATTAATCCTCATAAAAGGAAGCTCGATTTGTGTGAGGGTTTTCTCTTCCTTATTCTCTTGCTTTTTAAAAATTAATAATACATGCTGGACAGTTGTTACTCTAAGAAGTTCAGGTTAGTGTAAATGCAGGGACTACCAAATTTGAGTTGCTGTTGAGCTGTATTGATCTGTGTTGTGTTCATTGCAGTGCTTTGCTGTTGAATTCGGTGATGTCGGCGTTCAGAGCAGAGTTTATTGCTGCGAGATCAATGGACTTCATTGGCATGATTAAAGAGTGTGATGAGTCTGGATTCCCAAAGGTAACATTTTGTATGTAATTTGTAACGATTCCTTTCTTTGACAGAGGTCTTTCTGCTCTTAGTTGCCAACGTAACTTGCATATTCACTTGAATAAAATTATTCAAGTGATTTGATCTGAAAATCTTTCTGTACACTGTACCTGCCAGACCGGTCTTGGATGGACGTGCATTATCTGCTTTTAATTTAAAATTTCTCATTAACTTTCAGCATCTCCTCTTCCGCTCCCTGGGATTAAACTTGGCGTTGGCTGATCCTCCTGAAAATGATCGCCTTCAAATATTAAATGAAGCCTGGAAGGTGATAACAAAGCTGAAGAACCCACAGGTGAGTTGCTGTCCATTCTGTTTACTTATGATTCTGTGTTTAGAGCAAAGTTGTAGCCAGTTGTTCAGTAAGCATATGCTTAGCATGACATTGTTTACCTTTTCTAAATACACACAGCTGCGAAAAAAATGTTATGGCTGGTCATATCTTTAGATCATCCCTGCTTTTCTTAGCTCTGCTGAAGCATAACTTAATTTTACATAACATTATTACAGAAATGTAGCTTTTGAGTTTTAGATCTTTAGGGCTGCATGAATACCTCAGGAGTTAATTCTTTTAAGTGTAATTTTTGCAAGTGTATTTCTCACAGTCTCCCACAAACATTGGTAATCATAAGACCCATGTATTTCTAGGATTATATCAACTGTGCTGAAGTGTGGGTGGAGTATACCTGCAGACATTTTACGGTAGGTGAAAATTACTTTGTTTCCTTTGAATTTTTCTGATACAGACTAAGTGGCTGTATGAGCAGTTTGGTATTAAAGATGGAGAGGCTTTAACTATTCAGTATAAGTGTGTAGGAATGAAAAATTGCGTTTCCTTTCATGAAAGATGAATGAGGACAAACGATGCAGCTTTGAAGCTTTACCACCTCACAGCACTGAATGTTTCTTATCCTTTTGTTTTAATGGCAGATGGACCAGTTTAAGTAAGGATTTACTGGAGCTATGGCTAAAGTTCCTGGCTTAAGTAGAGCTCTGTAAAAAGCTGATGCTTTGGCAAATGGAAGTAAATTATCCTATTCAAGTGGTGTTTAGTGACTTGATTTATGTGCCAGTTTCATTCCTGTATTTTGTAACCTTCTTTTTTGCTACACAGAAGCGAGAGGTCAATACAGTTCTGGCTGATGTTATCAAACACATGACTCCTGATCGAGCATTTGAAGATGCTTACCCACAGGTAAAGAACTTATTTTGCCAAATCTGTAAAAATCTGATGTGCATCTTCTTAAAAGGAATTAATTCTTAAACATGACTGATAACTCTTATAACAAAATAATTATTTTTAAACACTAGCTATAATTTGGGAAGCCTCTTGGAACTCTGTAATGCTGTGATTTATTCCTCGTTTTTTTCCTTGCACATCAATCTTTTAATTCTGAGAAATGCTAAACCTGAATGATTTACGTATTTAGAAGTAGCAATAGTTAACTCCTACATCAACAGTGGTGTTTGCTGAAGGGAATTAGCAACGATGGTTGGCTGTTTAAACAGAAATAAACCATAAAATAGTCTCTCTCTACCTGGCTTTGTTAAGGCTTCAGTGAATTATTGTGTCCAGTTCTTGAGACTGAATGCCAAATGATATATGGATTAGTTGAGAAGGTTTTTGTGGTTACTTGGAGGGTAGAAAAAGTGCCTATAAAAGAAGATTTAACAGAGTGGTTTGGGTTTTTTTTCTTTGTTTATTTGGCTGAGTTTTTTAGTGCAGAGAGCTGGAGGACATGGAGACTCTAAATTGAAAAAATGTGCCTAACTATGGAAGTGAAGAGCAAATAAAGCTCGGGCAGGCTGGTCAGCCTCTGTTCAATATGGGTTCTGAAGGGTGTGTTGGAGAAGTGTGTAGGAACAGCATAGCTGTAGTCTGTCCTGTTTTGGGGAAAGAAATTACATTGATGAAGGCTTGAAGCATCTTTCGAAACAGTTTTCTATGAATAACCAGAGAAGAATAATCTCTGGTGTGGATAGTCTTAATGTAACTCATATTACAACAACTTCCCTGGTTTTTTTTACTTTTCCTTTTTCTCCCCTTTAGCTGCAGTCAATTATTCAGAAAGTTATTACCTATATCTATGACTTCGCTCTGCTTTTTTCAGTGGTAAGTGATATTCTGTTTAATAAATTTTTAAGAAGAACTGTTTGGCACTGTTTCTGCAAGAGAATTTACCTGACTGGGATATTTAGATTCTTTACAGGTTCACGGAACAGAAGGATTTTTTATCAAGTAGCTAAGTGCAGAAATATTTTATGAGCTTTCTGCTGCTTACTACTTAAGTATTTATTATTCCAATTCCAATTTTCTATACTTTTTTCATTAGGCTGTTAAATTCTCTGAGTTTGTTTTTTTACTGTGGCATAAGTGACGATCAGTGCAAGGTAAAATACCATTTATTTCTGTGTGTGTGCTAACATAATTGCTGATAGCTGCTTCTGTGTTATGATACATACTTAACATACCCTCTCATAGCACTTACATTTGGCACTGAAACAAAGTGGAACTCAGAGAGGTCAGAGACTGTATATGAATAGAAAAATAGAAACAAAGACAATACACAGTGTGTGTCAAAGTACAGAAACCATTTGAAGTGTAAAATTCAAGACTGATGCTGTGGATTTGGAGTCAAGTCTTGTTCACAAATTGCTTGGATAATTCTGAAAAACTTACCCTCACTATATTCTTGAGATGATACAGAAACTAAGTGTTTTAGTATGTTAACAACCTAGACCCTTATCTTTGAAGGGAATTTAAATGTCTTAGGCGTTCTTAACTTGCTCTGGATACATGTGAAATTGTTGATGATGTGTAGACCGTTTTAATTGTTTTTAATATCTTACCTTTTTTTTCTATAGCTGTCTGAATTTGTCATGATCTTAAGGTGTTTGAAGCATGTAATTGCTTTAAAAATAAAGTGCAACATTAGATTCAAACAGTTCTGTATTTTGTGTTCCCTTCTGGATCTGTGCAATCAATAAATTGATACATCTTTCAGCCAGCAGTCCTTTTCCATTTGTTCCACTTTTTCATCCTTTGAGATGAATTACTGTTTTCAAAAAAGACGAAAATAATTTAACCTAAATAACTGTGCTTATAAAAACTTATCCAAAATATTTTATTGTTTTAGCGTGTTGTTAGTAACATACCTAATTTTACTTGTTTATGTATTTGTACTTTCAGGAGAAGTTCTTGCCATTTCTGGATATGTTCCAGAAGGAAAGTGTGAGAGTGGAGGTTTGCAAGTGCATTATGGAATCTTTTATTAAGTAAGTGGGGACTGTTGAGGTGAAATGCACTCTGAAGGCTCTGAGAAACTTTTTGAAAGATGGCTAGGGGAGAGGAGTCAGTATATTGGCTATTTAGTTTGTGTAGGTTTTCCAGGCTATGGGAAAGAAAAAAGAAAATGTGTCAATTTTGTTATTTATTGATGGACTCTTTGACTGTTCACAAAGAAAGCTGAGTTGAAGTAATTATATTGATGCTGAGTTGCTGTGGGTTAACAGAATAGTTGTTCTCTGAGCTTTTTTTTCTCGTTTGTGTTGCCTTTGTTGGTTTATGAAGTTTATTTCACGTTCTAGTTGCTGTGACAGCACAGAATGGAGTACTGCTACAGCTGAAAATGAACTTAAAAACCAAAAATATATTCAACTGTTCTGAAAGTCAAGCAGTCCTTTTCTTTTCAAATAATTAACAAGTTTCTTGACTCATTTTTCCCATTTTCACCTTCCCTTCAGGTATTTGTATTCACTGCTGAGCCTCCCAATCCTTCTCTCCCCTGGGGCACACAGGCCCAGCTCTCTTGGCTTTGCTCATATGAGAGATGCTGTGGCCCCTTAATCATCTTAGTGGAGCTGCAGTGCACACGTGCCTCTGTACCTAAACATGACACTGATCCTTCCTGTGTGTCCCTAAGTAGCTGAGGAATTATATTATATCTTGGTAAATCCAGGATTGTTTCGTTTTGATGTTCTTAGATTGCCTCTATGTATCACACGTCTACCTTACTGTGTCCATTAAGGAGTCAGTCTGTGGCTTGGCAGTTCAGCTGTGTATATTAAGATAATATTTCTAGACTGGCATTTATTGGAACTGTACCTCTATTAACCATGTGATCGTTGGTGTTCCCTTGGTTCACAAATGAATTTAAAACTTGTGCGGTGTCATACAGTGCTGGTGATTGGAATTACGCATTAAATGGGTGTTAATTCTAGTCATTGTTTTCCATTTTGACAGAGCAGGATTTTTCACCACTTTTTCTAAAACACTTTCTAGGCATCAGCAGGAGTCGACAAAGGATCCCGTTATACTCAATGCTCTCCTGCATATCTGTAAGACGATGCATGATTCTGTGAAGTAAGATGAACTTCTACTAAGAACTCTCATTTATGCAAAGTTGGGCTGCCTGATGTGGTTTCATGTTTCCGAGGCTATTTGTTTCAAGGTGGATTAAGACATGAATCCAATTAGTGCTGAGGGAAGAGCTGTGCAGTGAAGTGGCAGCACGTATCATTTGCTCTTTAATTACTGCTGTATTTTGAATACTGAAGCAGAATTTTAAAAGGGAAGTAGCAGCGGTTCTGTAGTTTTCTAGTGAAGCAGAGACACTTCACAATCCAATCTTCAGAGTGTCTTGAGAGTGAAACCAATGTAATCTTTGAGTTGTAGTGAATACTAAGCTATTTCTGAGATTCAAGTGATTACGTAGCTACTAAAGCACAGATTGCCACACTCAATTATACCTTTCTGTGGGCCACTATTTTCAGCCATTACAAAGGGGTGTGAAATCTTTAAAAGGATACCTGGAAGATCTCTAGGAACTTGAGCAGGGGAAGCTAGAACTGAGAAGCTCTTGAACCATCTGTATCTTTCCCCTAATTCCTCCTCTTCTGTTTTGCCCTTGACTTTGAGAGCTGAGGTTGTTTGGGATCCCTTGTGCCCTGCTGCACCCTCACTGTTCCAATAGCAGTTGTGCAGTGTGGAAAACATTGTGGTTTGTAGGTGACTTGCAAAAATCACACCGAAATCTGTGTCTGATTGAAGACAGAGCCAGGATCACAATGCTGCAAATTTTAGCTGTCAAGAGGACAAACCTTCTTTTTTTCCTTCTGGTTTGAGTTGAATTGTAAGGGTACAGTTTCTTTTGGCACACTGAGTCCAGAGCCTCTTAGTATGGCAGATGCTGCAAAGGAACTTACAACTTTCTCATCCTTGATAGGCCATGAATGCAAGATTTATTGTCAATAAAGAGGTCAGATTTAGCATGTAATTCCAATTTATACCAGCTAGAGTGCTTTATTTTGGGTTAGAGTACCTTATTTGGCTGTATGTTGCACTAAAAGCCACTTCAACCTTTAAATAGAGCAATATATTGTACCTAAAACAGCTTATTAAAAAAAATAAAGCAGTTTATAGCAATCCATATTTGTGCTTCCTCTGACGCTTTGCCAAAACAATTTGATAGTTTACTGGGACCTTTAAAATCCCTTAAACCAGCAGTTCCTTGAACTAAGATGGTTGTACATCTCTTGGTAAATCATCATAAATTCCAGTTATTTTTAAGTAACTCCTGCATCTGTTTTTGCATCCTGGTTCAGGAAACTCCCAGCCCATTGTGTAGGGCTCGCTGACCCCTGTAACAGCTGTTGGAGGATAACAGCCTTTAGACTGGTAGGGGTCTGATTCACAATTGAACTGGAAACCTATTACTGACCTGGAGATCTCATTACAAGCCTTCTGAGCCTTTCAGAGCCCATCAGTTGACTCTTTTGATTGGCAATGCACTAATGAGCTAATCGTGCTGAGGTTTTCTTTCCTCCTTACTGAATTCATATAATAAAACTATTGTTCTCTTCCCATCTGGTGTCTGAGTTGGAAATTGGTAACTGATATACTAAAGGTCAAAGCTGGAGCCAAGCATATAATAATAAGGGGATTAAATTGTATCAGTTAATTGTAATTTAACTTCTTGTTCATCCATTTTCAGTGAAACAGGTTTGACTGACTGGATTTTTATGTGATGTAAATTTGTTTCAAATCAGATTTTGGACTCTTGGTGTAGAATAGGTATCTGTGATAATTTTGAAAAGAAACTCCTTTTTATGTATCAACTTAGTTCAGTTCTTACTAAAACGTAAAGAAAACCAGCACTGTAGCAAGGTGAAGTTAATTATTTTTTAAATTCTGAGGCAAGGTTAGTTAAAACAAAAAAACCCTAAACAAAACAAACCAAACCCCAAACTAAACAATAAACTAATGTTATACACTATATACTGTTTAAATAGTATTTTAAAAGCTTTACTCCTTAAATAGGATAACTCTCTTCTAAGAATAGATTCAATAATTTCTTTAGGTTTTTAGACTTAGTTCTTACTCAAGTTCTCATGTTGCAACACAAGACTGAAGCCGTTTGTTTGCTGCAGTAAAAAACATTAGTGTAGCTTCTTTCTCCGCATGCCAAAGTCTAAGTTTTTATAGAATCTAAAGACACCCAGCAATTTTTACCTTTTTTAAAACTGTAATTTAGATTGGTTCATGGCTGACTTGGTGATATTCATATTAAATTAGTTTTATACAGAAAAAATTATAAAATATTATGTATCATTTGAACCTTTACAGATAAATAAGATAAACAATATTCTAAAATTTACCACGTATTTTTTTTTTCTAGTGCACTAACACTTGAGGATGAGAAAAGGACATTGGCAGCTCTGATAAATGGGTTCATAAAAATGGTGAGTGACAATTGTGTACAACTGTTGGGTGCACCTTAGAGCTTGGATTTTTGTGAGATCCCCATGAGGAACAGGTGCCTGTGTGGCTGAATCAGAGAGCAGTCTCTGCCTTGCTTAAGACCACTGAAAACCCCAGGCAGTGCATTTTAGTGAAATAAGTGTGTTCAAAGAAGGGTCACACAGTGCTGAAGCTGCTGTGGTGCAATATGAAAGTTTAAAGTGCACGTGTTGTTTATTTAACCATATTTTCTGCTAGTTTTGTGACTCTCCTGTAAAACAGAGCATGTATTTAAAAGTTAAACAGCAACTGAAGCATCAGAGAGGTCACTCATTTATGTGAATGAAGTTCCACTACCCAGCTCTGAATGGAACCAATACCAGCTTTCAAAAATACAAAATAAGTGTAACTTTTTTGTTATTCTAATCTCTGTTTATCTTAATTTAGAAATAAGATCATTCATATAATTAAATTAGTAGTCCCAGGAGAACCCCAGGTGTTTTGTCCTGAAATTAGTTTTTAACCCATCTCTCATGCTTATTCCAATAAATCTTTGTTGGTCTCTGTTGTTTTTGAGATGCCAGGTTGTTTTAGGGAGACTTTCTCAAGCTTTTTGTATTCTCTAACTACATACTCTCAATGCTTGTTTTTTCTTTCACATAGAGCTGACAGGCTCTGTGTCTACTTGTCCTCTTTGTTCTTTGTTGCAGTTCTATGGATTCACTCTGGATGGTTGCTTTTTCTTCAGCTATAATAATTTGCTAATTAATATTCTAGCATAGTTTTGCTTTATTAAGCTTTACATGCAGTATATTATAGTACGATTTCCTTTAGGAGGATTTCTTGCATTGAATAGAATTTGATGTGTCTTGATAGTCCTGGTTTAGGGGGAAAAAAATCCCATAGCAGCAAAATGACTAGTTATGAATTTAAACCAGCACACATTAAGATGTGGGGGGAAAAGCAATTGTAACAGTCATCCTTACAGTCAGTCTTTTCTGTGGAAAAATTTATATTTTCAGGCAAGTTTTCTTGAGATTAGGGCTCAAGAATCAGCAGTTGTACAAATAGAGGAAAAGCAAAGACAGTTGTCTGTAATGTGAGAAGCAATCCTTTGTTTTCTGGTGCAGTTTCTTTGATCTTTCACTGTGTGGATTGAATGTAAATTTTATTCTAATTTTGTAAAAAATTCTTTTGCATATGACTTGAGAAATAATAAATAATGCAACCTTTACTTCTATTAGAAAAAAAAATTACATACACATAGACTGCCTGGAGACTGTTCCTCATACTATGCTTTTAATTGACAGCTGAGACACTCCAGCTGACAGCACTCGGGTTTTTTTAAATCTACAGGGTTGGAAGAGGGTTGTTCTCACACAAAGGTTGTTTTATGACTTCTTGCCTGCCAAAATGCAAGGTTACAGGCTTTTGCCATACTATATAAGCATGTATTTATTAACCAAACTCAAGGAAAACCTGCTTTTCGTACTGGTTTGTCTAATTAGGAAAAATGCTATTTTCTGTTGGAGGCCCTTTATCAACTAGAAATTAGAGGAATCTGAATACAGATTCACAGATCTATTTCTATTTTCTGGGGGTTTTTGTCTTGCTTTGTAAATATGATCAAAACCAAGCCTTTGTCTCTCCCATAAAGAATCAAGAGTTCTGCTAGTTTTGAAAACACTTCACAAATCTAGGATTTAAATTTTGTTTTCTTGAGAAATACTTGATCTGTAAAGTAGAACATTGTGTGGAGCATAGACAAAAAAAGCAAACCAGTAAAACTTTCATGTTTCCCTGAAGCTCAAGTATTGCAGACAGTTAGAAGAACAGAGATTCTCCGGCTGCTGTTTGTTGTTACTGGTGGGTTTTCTCCTTAGCAATACATGGGGATTTTGACCTTTGAATATCTGTGGTTTCTCTGCATGCGGTGTTACCTATATTTAAGGCCTACAGCAGTGAAGTGTAGGGACCTTTTGTCTTTCACAGGTTTCATTTGGCCGTGACTTTGAACAACAGCTGAGTTTCTATGTTGAAGCCAGGTCGATGTTTTGCAATCTGGAGCCTGTTCTAGTCCAGCTGATTCATGTAAGCCACAGTTTATCTACATTTCCTTAATAAATGGGGGATATATTTGCAGTTCTCCCGTTCCATGCTCAGGTTATTGGTCTATGGCAAAATAAGTCTGAAATATTTTAATCAGGTGTTTATAAAGTGAACTTTGATTTCACCTCTGGTTTTATCTCCCTAAACACTTTGAAGTTCTTGCTTGACAGGCATGCATGGTACCATTGCAAGAAAGAAAATGGGCTATCTTGCAAGGGATTTCATGTATAATAAAACAAATGGCACTTCTGTGCATTCAGAATTTGGGTTGTCTCTTCTATAATCCTCCATCTAGGAAAGATTAGACTGTGTCTGGCTGCAGATCCAGGCAGAGTCCTGCTGTGATTGGGAAGGTTAATCTCTTTTCTGTATTGAGTCACAGGTGAGCATTAGCTGCATCTGATTCCTTTGCAACATTGTATCTTCCCTTAAATCCTTTTATTATTTTGGTTTATGGTTTTTTAATCTGTGTTAGCTAGAAATCATGATTGTTATGCTAGCAAGGAGGTGACAGCACTATAGCTGGGAAGGAAAGGATAAGCTAAAGCCTTGAATAAAACAAGTAATCTTTCACAAATTAAGTCATATTTGCTTTAAGGAACAGTCACTAAAATTCTCCCTGTCAAAAGTAAATAGTACAGTGAGGGCACACTGTATCAGGAGCCTTTGGACACCTGCTGTTCTCTAAATGCATGCAGTAAAACATGCAGTTTGTTATCTGCCACTGAGACTGTGCATTTTTCTTAATGGTTTGCTTTTGTTTTGTGTGTGTAGTCTGTGAACCAACTAGCAATGGAAACAAGGAGGGTGATGAAAGGAAATCATTCCAGAAAGACAGCTGCATTCGTCAGGGTAGGTCTGACTAATAAACTCTGAGCCTGCTTTCTTTGCAGATAATACTGTCTGCTGCCGCCTAAGTTTATAGTTTTTGCAAAACCACTATGTTAGTATTTTTTGACACTGTTTGTACTCCCATTTTCTCTTGTTACCAGCAATCTTTCCTCTCTAAAGCCAAAAGATGCTGTTTAAGAAAAAAAAGACCCAAACTATCCAACAGCAGCTTTGTGTAGAAAAAGAGCAAGACTGACTCCCTCTCCAAAGGAAGGTTCACCAGAGAGGTGCTTGTGTGAATTCTGGAAAGCTTAGCTTTTCAAATTATATTTGAAACAACATACCAAATTTCTATGTATCGGTCACAGAGAGAATGGGAGATGGGGTAAAAAATATATTCAAACTTCTGTCTCACGATATCAGTGCTGATATGCTGAAATCAGGATTTGAATTTCAAATAAGGTGCTCCTTTCAGCTTTAGTGCCTCTGAGTCTATACAGAAATGGTCAAATGTGCTTTGAGCTATGCACAGGCCATCACAGGATAGCCAAGTTGCTTGTGTTCCCTTCTTCTGAACTGAAACGTGGCAACCAGGATGTGTCCATGTGCATGTGGGAAGCTGTTTGCATGTGCAGTGGACTTCAGTTCATGGCACCAGTGCGTGGTGTCCTGGGCAGAGGATGGCTGGGCTGCCACTGGCCAGCTCCTCCCTGCCTGGGGGCTCCTTGCTCCGTCCAGGGGTTTGGGCTGTGCCCGTGGGTCTGCAGCTGCAGCACCCTGGGCTCGGTCTGCTTCCTCCCCAGTACACACAGTGCACCTGCTCTGGCCACTTTGGCAGATGGTTTGTCCCTGAGGACACTAATCTGCTTTTCTAGTTAGCTTTTGGTCTTGAGCTGCAGGGTGGTTACCTGAGGAGAGAGGAACTCTTTGAGCTACAGTCACAGAGAGTCAGTTTTGAGCTTATCTAGTAATAGTAACAATAAAAAAAAATTATAATTCTTGAAATACTCATTAGAAATTCAAAATTGCTGATTTTGGGCTTCACATAATATTTGCTTTGTCTTGAAAATCTTTCCCAAAACTGATCTACAGATTTTGATTCCTAATTGTGTATTTAAATCAGTAAGAATTGCTATAACTCTGAGATAGGAATTTTATTCAAATTTTTTTTTAATGTACTTTAGGCTTGTGTTGCCTTCTGCTTCATTACAATTCCATCTCTGAGCAGTATCTTCACACGTCTTAATCTGTATCTACACTCTGGACAGGTTGCTCTGGCAAATCAGTGCCTTTCTCAAGGTAAGGCATGAATGTGTCTACTTAAAGGTTCTCTTATTTCAGAAATATTTCTAACTATGAATAATAACTTGGTTGATATCCTAAGTCATATGTATATTTATGATGCAATTAAAATACAGCCCTGTTTCAAACACCTTTAAAGTAAAAACTTGTCATATTAAAGCAGCTCTTCAGTGTGATCTCAATAGCCAAGACAGCTGACTGTAGTTGACATAGTCCTGGCCGTGAGGTAGGTTGTCCTAAATTACTTAAGAATTATGGAAAGCATGGAATGTTCTTCTCCTGCATAATTATGCAAGCACTCTAATCACAAATGATGTGCTTTATTGTAACTGAGAAAAGAAACAAGCATCTGTGTAGCAGTTCACAGACTGACAAAATTCACCAATGAGCTGGAAAAGAATTCCAAGTTAGGTCAGTGACAGCAGAAACTTGCACGTGCATGATAAATGCTTAGCCAAGAAAACGTGCCACTATATCAGAGTGAAACAATGGGGTAATATCAGATCATGTGAAGACTGAAAAATGTATTTTCTTGGTTTTGGATCTGAATTATTGATTGAACCAGAGCCTGAACACATTTTCAGCCATCCTGTTAGTTCAGTGTTAAGTAATGGGAGATTCTGACAAAAAGAGATTTGGGGAAAGAAATGGGAGCTATTCTGGCACCAAAATGAGCATTAAGTCTGTCCATAATCACCATTTAATATGATCTTGTTCCTGTTCATGTTACAAATGGAAGTCAGTTATCTATTCCAAAAGTCTTCTTATACTTTTAACTGCTTGCAGTACTTTTCTTTTGCATTTTAAAGTGATGTCATTCTATTTTGTTTTGCAATTTTAATCTTGACTTTAAATGTCTGCTCTCCAATGGTAAATGCTTTTTTCCTTTACATGTTTTCAGTGGAGCTGTGAGAGTAATAAATTGGATTACTTTGCAACGTCTTTTGTTGTGGCTAATAATTCTTTGTGTTAGCTCTGTGCTTCTTCACGAGAGCTTGTTTTCCAAGCTCTGCATTTACCAGCAAGTTCCAGCTGCACAAACAAGCTGACTTAGGATGCTGATTAAGACTTTTTAATGCACGGTGACTGTTTTACTTCTTTGTTTTGAATCTGATGTTGCCCATGCAGCAAAGCAGAGGGATTTAGAGTAAAGCTGACTGTTGTGTCCCAGTTTGTTGTGCAAATAAAAGATCTGCAAAGTCTGTTGTTGTGCAATTAGCATTGTGCAGTTTCATTGTAGATAACAGAATTTATATAAAATGGGCTCACTTTTTCTTCCTATGGTGTTTTATTTAATTGACCAGCTTACCTTATCCTGTATGTCAATTTTCATTGTTGTTACTGTGCTACAGAGCTTCTCTTATTGGAAGCAAATCGAAAGCAGTTTTTCTGTAATATTTTGTCTTTAAGGATTATTCCCTGACCATGTTGGGACCCACTCTAGGATTTAATATCTTTCAACTTATAAACTGCTCTTCCACTGTTTTTGTGATCCCTTTCTTCTCTGTGAGACTCCTGGGCCCCAACAATTGTCCAGATTTTTCAGTGTGAGAGTTTACAAATGTGCACAGCTGTTGTTTGACACATGAATACAGTGCACTCACTAAACAATTAACAGGATCCCCATCCTGAAATATTTTAAGGTAGCAGGTATATGCAAAGTATTATGAACTCAGTCTCTAAACTGCATGTTTATTAACCCCACTCTCCTGAATTTTAGACCCACAAGGTGGAGAGAGGAGCATTTGGTTCATCTTTGCTTTTGTTAAAATGAAGCAAGAGCAAAATTGATGTTCAGTAACTCAATTTACCAAGGTTTTATTGTTAGGCACTTTTTTGCTCCCTTAGCAAAGCTATTTTGGGTATAATTTGTACTCAGAGACATGTCAGTTGCATGAGTAATTTAGCATGTGTTAAACAGTTAGGCACTGTCTTGGGACATTTTTTGTGAACTGTCTTTCCATATGTTGATGCACTGAAGTCACATAATGTGTCCTTGAAAGTTACTTTTCACACAGTTTAATCTGTATCTCAACTGAATGAGTAAGAAGTAAGAAGTACTGCTTAATTCATTACAGCAAATTCCACTCCAGTCAGTTAACTGAGCTAACTGGTGCCAATTAGACACTGATCTACTAAAACCAGTGCAGCATGAAGTGAAGATTTAAGAGCGTGCCATTAATGATAGCATTAGGCCGGGAAGGGAAACTGTGCCTTGTCTGTAACCTTTATTTCACGCTGATTTGAATTAGCTTAATTGGTTTAAAATTGTGAAGAGCAATAAAGCTGAAAGCTAATGTACCTGATCTGCTAGCTGAGTCAGCAGTGGTGGTGCATCAGTATGTGTGCATGCACTTCCTCCTTGAAGAGTCCAGCTGTTGTTTTTAGCAAGGTAAAGTCTTGGATTTGTCTCAATTTTAAGTTTCTATGGGGAGTCCAGCTGTTTCAGTGAGTTGACTTTTCACTTAAACACATAACAAAATTGAGTTCCACAACTTCTGTTGGCAACAGGAAGATTTCTCTAAATTGCCAATGTATCTATCTTGAAAAAGGAGGATTTGCAGGTCATAACAATAAATGAATTTATGAGTCTGAGGATTGCACTGATAAACTATCAGCAATTGGAGAGCCACAGCTAATCTGCTTATAGCTGGAAGAGTTTGGGTTTTGCCTCACTCCCAGTCTCAAGGGGCAGCAGTAGCAGACCATCAGTCCCCGTGTCTCGCTGTTCCCATTTCCTCTCTCTCAGCCTTGCCTGCTGGGATTTGCCACACTGGTAATCAAATCAAGTGTTTGAATTCATCCAAATACTTCAGTATTAGAAAATTGTAATTTATCCTGGAATAGATTTTCTTTAAGACAATAAAATTGGTTCAGAACTGTGAATTTATAGGCTCATGAAACTCCAGCATTAATACACTGACGGATGTCTGTCTGAGAATGTTCAGTATGTATTAAAAATGACTGTTGTCTCTTTCATCTCCAGTTCCCAAGACCTGCTTTGAATAAAATGAATCTGTAATTATGTTTAAAATGTTTTAGGTGAATTTGCCCTGGATGCATAGTTTGTACCTCTGGAGAGCCTATTAAGAGCTCACCTTTGAAAGGAAGATGCTAGATTTTACAGAGATGAGCTTTTCATTTTTCTTAGCTGAGCCACTGAGCACTGCATGCTGCCAGCAGAGAATAATAAATTCTCATTGGTCATGCTTTCTGTCATGGGGGTGCTTGGACTAAATTGAGATTAAATGCATGCTCCATTGTGTCACTCTTCTGGACTTCTGAGATATAGGTATGATTTTAATTGCACATACTTCCTTCCTCTGGAAAATGCTACTTTTGTCTGTCAAAAAAGAGACAGCATGAGTTTTTAATGTTTGGTCACAGCATTCAGCAGGTGGGTAGAGATGACATAACTTTCTGGTAATGTGTGTTAGCAGTATTTTTGTTTTAAAGGCTGTGAAATCTTTGCCTCACTTGAAATAACATGAGAAATAACATGCCGAGTGAATAAGGTAATTCAGCTGATTCTGTGTGACTGATTTCACTGGGATACTGTCAAACATTATAAAAATGGAAAGCCTGTTGCTCAGATCAACTGCTGCAGACCTTTTGCTTAGCAAAAGCAGATTTAAATTCTTAGTGCTTAATGTACTTCTAGGTATTTGTTCTGTTTTCCATTTGTGGCTAAAACACAGTTACACAGTAGATTGCAAAAATAATTTCTTTTCTACTGCAGAAAATGTTACTTTTCCGTGAGTGTTCTCTAAAGGCTTCAGTCACACTCTGGAGAAAGTATGGTATGGAATATCTAACAAGTAATTTTAAATCATGGTCTAATAATGGTTTAGAGTATATTCTCAGTAACAATAGGTAACAGTTTTTAGTATTTCTTCCTAATCTCCTGAAATCTTTATAGTTCTGAAGAATATAAATAGAGAGAATTTGAGGTAAAGAATTTAGAGAAGTAGGAACCTGAAGAGATTTTCCTCTTAATTACAGATACTGTGACTTCTTGACTCATGTTTCTCTGGTGAGATTGGTATATGCTGTCTCTGGTATCTTTTTAAATACTGCTTTCCTTGCAGGCAGTAAGAGCTTGGGGAAAGGATTGATGTCATACTGTTTTCCTCACTAGAAACACTGTGTTGCTTCATTTGGACAGAACTGTGACCTCTGCTGTTACCTGGGACTTCCACAGCTGGAGACTTCTCCTATTCTCTGAGCTTTTTCTTGTTCCCCTCTTTGTCCCAGCCAGTCGCTTTTCCATATGATGTAAGAGGTGACAGCTCTGTCTCTGTAAGCTTTTCAGACTAGTACTTTATATCAGTTTGTCAGTTCTTCAAGTCTGTCTAGCCTATGACCTGTTTTTTAAAGTGTCTGGTAGCATCTACTAAGGAAACAATAATGTAGAATGATGCTTCTTGGCTTTCAGGTGCAGGTGATTTAATACATCCTTCCACAAAGCTTGTGTATTGCCCAGACCATGATATTTAATAAAATAGATGGACCAGTCCTTAGGAATTTAATTTTTTTAATCAATTTTTACTTTTTGGCCTTTGTAACTTCATGTGGTAGCGAGTTCCACAGTTACCTGCTACTTGGAAGTCTAATGTTTAGGGATTCGTTTATGTTAAATGGTAGGTGAGTGGCTCAGAGCATGCAGCTGATCTGCTGGAGCAGAATTCAGGCATTCCTGATTCATTTTCTTCTTGCTGTCTGTGAGATGATGTAGGTGGTAAGTTCCTGAAGAACTTGTTGTCAATATTGCCTTTTTAATAAGGAAACAGTTCCATGCCCTAGCACCTTTTAAATCTTTTTTTCCTTTTGGAAATAGGAAGATTAGGACTAGGTTAGGTTATTCCAGGTAAAAATGCACAACAGCTATATAAATGATACAATGACACCTCAGTTTCCCATTACTCTCCTAGTGATTCTTATAATTGCCTTGCCTTTTCAACAGCTGTTTAGGATGTAGTTTTCAGGAAACCATCTATAGTGACTCAAAAATCTTTCATGAGTGTAAATAGCCTATTTCGAGCTTCTCTTTCTGTAGATATAGCAAGGGCTGTCTCTTTCCCCACATGCCTTGCTAATATTAGAGTTCATCTGCTGCTTTATTGCTCAGAATGATGAGATCCATTTGCAGTCACGTTCCAGAGCAGTCTGCAAACGTTGTCACCTCCCAGCTCATCGTAAGGACATGTCTCTGCAAAACCTTAAGGAATGCAGTAGTCATTTTGCTCCACTGTGAAAACTTGTTATTCCCTCTCCTTTCCCCATCCACCCCATCCTTCATTAAGTTATGTACCCTCATGAGGACTTTTTTCCTTATCTTCTTTCAGCTTAGTTGTTTAAAGAGCCATTTTTATAAGGACAAATATTAAAAGATTTTTTAAAATCTAAGTATTTATTAACTGAGTTACTTTTAAACACAGTCTTGCTGGTTCTTTGGAAAACTTGAGAGACTTCTGAGGAATGATTTCTCTCTGCAAAAACAATATAGATGTTCCAGCCTTGTATCATGTTTTTCTGTATGTCTGCTCATTTGATATTTTTTTTTTTGGCCTCATAATAACATTAGAAATGATAGTATTTAATTGTAGCATTTATTATTTCAAAATTTTCAGTATTATTGGTGGAACTTTCTTTAGAGACTGCTGCTGATGTGGTACCTCACAGTCTTTAGGGATTACATGGAATTTAGAGAGGCAGGCTGAAATTTGTGGTTGATTTTTGGTTTGGTTTTTTTTCTGGGTGGGAGGGAAGGCAGTGGGGTGGGGTGTGTGTTGCATTTACTGATTACACCTTGGGAATAAAATAATCTTATCTCCAGTGTCCTGGCTGATACTGTGAGATGGCCCTGTACGAATCTTCCGCTTACGCCTCTGTACACCTTTGTCTCTAAGTACTGATGCCTTGTAAGTCTCTAATCAAGCCACGGCCAAAACTGGCTCTACCAAGCTTCATCCACATAATTAACTTTTTATCTGCAGCTAATTCATAGTATGAAATAGTATGAATTATTATAGTACATTCCAGCTCACCAAGCAGCAGCGCATTCATTTTCTAATTTCTCCTTTCTTCCTTCAAATAATTCTTTGTTGTTTCTGGATTGGAAGTGATGTATAGAGAACTTTAAGATGGAGAACAATTTGCAGTAGTTCAAGGGAAAACCACATTTCAACAATGTGGCAAAACACTCACAGTGACCTCACCAATGTGAGGAGAAGGAGATTCAAATGTTTACAATGCTTGGTTGTCAAAACAGTAATGGATTAATTTATTTAATAGAAAAAATAAGATAACAAAACTCCCACGCTTGCCTCCCAATAATTTTTTGCACTGGAGTAAAAGCTTCATTAAATTTCCAACATCTGTTGGATGTGGAAGCAAAATCTTCAGAGTATTAAATTAGGTTTGACAGTGTTGTAAGACAGGAAAGGGTGTGGAATGCAGAAGATGTGCATGGTCCCTGTTTTTGTCCTTTGGGTGGACTTAGCCTGCTGTAATTGTACCCGTGACTAAAAATACTTTGGGTAGGTATGTTAAACTTGCTCCCTTTTGCTCTTTGAAGGTGGACTTAAGGAGTTTAATTGTTTTCCCATCTCTGACTTTGTTCCTCCTTATTTTTGTCTGCCTGAAATCTTAAATTTGTACAGTTTAATTGGCTATCAGAGATACAGAAAATACAATGCAAGCTGAATTTTTATACAGAGATTGATATATAGACATATATGGAGGTACATACAGTTGTGTGTAGGTATAATTAAACCTCTCCATGTGCCATCATGAATACAGTCAATAGCGAAACATTCAACACCAATTTCACTTGCATTTCTTCTGTGGAAGGCTATTTCTGGAAGTGCTGACTTGGATATCCAAGACTGTTAGTTTTTGTAGCCTGAAGGTCAGCATGTATGCTTGGGGGAAAGATTTACAGGATTATGGTCAACCAGAATGAAGGAGCTGCTGTGAAAGGATGAATTTAGTGAAGTATGTTACGTTGGGAGCACTGCACAAGATGTTAACAGCAGTCGGGGAAGGCTTCATCATGGTGATTTGTTGTAATGCACAGGCTGCTCTCCCCTTATCCAGCGTGCAGTGGTTCACTTTAGAAGCAGTATTGTACTTTAGGCAGATAAGAAAACAGCATCCTTCATCAGAAGAAGCCTTTTTTATCTTCTTTTTGGTTTTTTAATCAAGAACATAAGATTGTTGTGGTTTTCAGTGCTTGTTAAGTGGTTCCTTGTATCTTTTGGAAGCCAGGAAAAGCGATGCATGGTTTTGTTTTGAAACATCTCTACAGTAATAGTTTTAAAAATGGACTTTTAAAGATGCAGAAAAACCATCATTGCATAACGTCATAATTAATGTAGCTCAGAATGAAACACTGATGCTCATTTCATACTTGAAAAAATAGCATGTCTGTGGCAACTTTTTTAGTGAGCCTTTTCTCCAAACTCAGAGCATGTGATGCATACTCTGACACCTCTCTGCCAGGATGGGAATGTTTAGAGGACAGGTCATTTTCTGCAGTCTGTAATAAAAACATTTGCATTGATGTGCGTTTATTTTTGCTTTTTATGAAGCACATATGTCTTGGATAAATGTGCTTTTCGTGTTCCAGCATAAACCCATTTCATAGTTAGCACAGATTGGCAGGACTTACTGCAAAATGAACACATTCTCCTTTGCCAGTTCTTCTGGATGTACCAACATGAAATACAACTGTTCTGTGCTGTATTGCCTTTTTGGCTTGCCTCGCTGCACTGGGCGGGGGGAGCAGGGGGAAAAGGCAAGGAACAAAGATTAAAAGTGTGGGGCAAGAGTCTCAGTCTCCCCGTCGTGCTGGGACGGTGACAGCGTGTGGGGTTTGCAGGGTGACCCTGCGGCCGTGGGGGCAGCAGCTGTGTGAGAGCCGGGCACGGGGCAGGGCCGGACGGAGGCACGGGGAGTGCGGGGCAGCACGGGCGGTCCGGCAGGCACCTGCGGGGGAGCCGGGCACCGCTCCAGCAGCCCGAGGAACGCGGGGCTCATGGCTCTGGAGCTGCTCCTTCACGGCAAGGGCAGGAGGCAAGAAGAGTAAATTGAATCAAATTTCAGGTTTTCAAATTGAAGAGAAGGGGTTTTGGGTTTGCACTATGGCAGCAGGTTAGAGCAGAATGTGTGGGATTGTGATTGCAGGGAGAGCAGGCTGTAAATTAGGGTGAGGTACTTTGCAGCTCTTTTCACTGTGGACACTGATTGCTGCACAGGTCATTCCTGTTATGAAATAACTTCAGAAGGCAGGAGCATTCCCTGCACAGACATGGGTACTTTGGCATGCAGACTATTCTCTAAGGCACATTTTTTTGTTTGTCTGGTCACATGTTTTTATTGTATGGTGATGTGGGATGTGCACTTTTGGTGTTTTTCTGATGAGACAACTGTGGAAGTGACAGCGATTCATTTACTTGTGCTAGAATGAACATCTGCTGCTGCCTGCCTTCCTCAAATAAAGCTCAGAGAAAGATTAGTTACCTTCCTTTGGGTTGGCTGTCTAAACTTAAAAGTTGTTTGAAAGAAACATTCTTTCACCTCAAAATAAATGTGCAGAATAAAAGGAGGGACAATGTTTGATGGAAGGGGTCTGCATTCTAAGCACTCAAAAGTCCAGAAGGGCTTGAGCACTTGTGTGCTGAAAAAAAACATAAGAGTGAGAAGAACTACAGTTTTTCCAAAGCACATATTTCCCTGGTATTCCTCATAAGCTTAAATTAGATATCAGTTGGTACTATATTTAGCAAATTTGCTTGGAGTCTCAAATGAATTTTTCCAGAGCAAGCTGCACTCCTGGAAATGCCCATGCCTGCCTGTCAGTGGTATCTCCATCCCAGCCATGTAACACCTCTTGGCTTTCACCAAGAATTCTCCTTTTGCCTTTGATAAAATCTGATTACATGGCCTTGGTCTCTGTTCCTGTAAAATAAAGATACGGTATTAATTCTGAAGGATGCTTTGAAGTATATGGCTCAACAACTTCAGTGAGATGTGGATACTTGGATATTCTGAAATGTTGCCAAGAAAGTGCAAAACAATGTTGCTGTCAGAAATTTATTGTGAACTCAGCATATATGGGAGGTCTTCCAGTGTAAGAGGGAAAATATTGTTGCTTTTAATTTGTGAGTATTAATAAACTGAGGAATAGATGTTCTAGTGTTTGGAACTTATATTTTTGTAAGATTAGAGACATAATACAGAGTTTGAAAAACCTCTTAATAGCTATTATTTTGCCAAAGCCGTAATGGTGGATGGTTTCTCTAATTCCTGTAATGTGATTCTTGGAAAAATTTCTTTTATCTAGGTAACCAGCAATACCCCAGGTTCTGGTCCTATATTAATATTTTACTTTTAGGGATTATAAATAATTAGAAAAATGAAGTTGTTGGTACTTCCTTAGAACTTTAACAGCCTTTTGTGAATGAATTGGTGAACAAGATTGCATGAGCCTTTTCCCCCGCTTTGGATTCCCCATTCTCCTGGCATAAGCATTTCTTTGATAAGTCAATTTTGAATCATGTGCTAATTTCTTATTATATATGCAATACATGTGAAATGATGGTGTCTCCTTGTTATGCAAAGGAAAAGAGTTATAATTTCAGAAGTCTTGAGTGATGTGGGAACTTCCTTTGGAGAAACAGCATCATTTGATTTAACACAGATTTCTCAAGAATCAGACCACTGCTGAATCTTGGGTTTCTTTGCAATTAAGCACGTTCATTTTCTGTAATCTGTCTGAAATAAATTCAAAGCAGCTATTGGGTCACAGGCATGGCTGCCATCACAGCTGGAGCGATATAACAGCAACTCTATTTTTATTTTGTAGCTGATGCTTTTTTCAAAGCTGCAGTGAGCCTTGTTCCTGAAGTGCCAAAAATGATCAGTGTAGATGGAAAGATGCGACCTTCTGATGCCTTCCTCCTCGAATTCCTTTGTAATTTTTTTTCCACATTACTAGTCGTGCCGGTAAGTTGAGTGTGTATGAATAGCACATAAGTTAGTGCAGACTATTTTGACTTTCCTGTTTAAAAATTCAGAGTAGACTGGGCTTCTGGAGTGGAAGAGGCAGTGGTTAGTTTTCCATGAAAAGATGAACTGATCTGCTCATTGGCCGCAAAATCACTCACCCCAGTGCAGGATGGGGAGGCAGAACAATTGAGTGGAGGTGGAGGTACAGCATTGCCACTCTCAGTAACACCTCTCACTATAAGTGGATTTGGGGTAGAGTGAAATCTCGCCATCATTTAATTGTGTAAACATCATTTACTGGTTTATTGGCTAAGTACTCAAAAAACTCTTAATACATGAGGATGGGAAAAATATAGAGCTCTAGTTCCTATTAGTTTCAGTTACTTTGTTATAGGCTGCCTAATCATTCGAGTGAAAACAATAATTAGAAAACACGTTTTGGCATAACCTTCCTCTTCTGATGAATATTTCACAAAGTACTACCATTCTACACCCTTCCAGTTTTTAACTAATTGTCAAGTTTAGAGGGAGATGTAATTTTCCCTGCAATATTTTCAGTTATAACTAAAAGATGAGGGGAAAATGTAAATTAATCTGGAGGAACAGAAAAAAAAAGTTCAAGGTATATTAATTTGTTCTTGGAGAGAGTGGGTTGTTCCTCCTCACTGAAAACCTCCCTTATGGTTTTCTCCTTCCTTTTTCCTTTGACTGCATGTTTGGTGAAGCAGCCCCCAGTATGCTGCTGTCCCAGTCCTTGCTGTCAGAGCTGTGGATTCCCCCTAGGCCAGCGGAGGGATCTCCCAAGCCGTGCATGTCCAGGAACGGGGAGGTGCTGTGCTGTTAGAAGGGAAGGGGAAGTTGCCCCTGTGCTGTGTCACTGTGGCCACTGCCTGCAGAAGTCAGGCTGTGAAGGAGGGCTGTGGAGTGACTCGGATCATTAACGGGTGATTGAAGAAGGGAGTGATACAACCTCTCAGGTCCAGTAATGAAAAACAACTTGAGATGAGATGCCACGATTCAGAAATTAGCTTCCCTAATTTTGTTCCCTATTTACAGAAGATCAAAAGGAAATGTCCTCAGTGGACTGTGATTTGTCCTATGTATCTTGGTGCCGCTGCAGCAACTGCCAGCTGGAATTAGCCCAGTGCAGTATTAAAGCTCCTTGTAAAAACTTCTAGCTTATGTAAAGCAGAGTCTTTCTTTTCATTTCATGTTAAAAGATTGTTGATGGTCTGTAACTGACTTCCCAGTGTAGGTGTTCTTCTGAAACTCATAATTACATGAGTAATACACTACAGCTTACTGATACTGTTTTAATAACAAAATCCACCCAGTCTTTAATTTTAGAGGCTTAGCTGTTAAGAAGCTGACAATTAATTTTGTACTGCTCCCCCATGACTAGGAAACAAAGCATTTCAAAGTTTGTCTGTGGAAGCTGCCTGGATCATGTTCTGGTTATGGGTCAAATGGGCGTTTTAGATGGAAACTGAAAAAAACTTTTAAAGGATTTGCAGGAAGCACACTTAAGAAAAGTAGCTGTCAGCTTTAATTATATTGTAGTTTTGCTTTTGTAGAGCTCATACTGTGACTCTACACCACGGAATGACTGCAAATAATCCCATTTTTGTTCCAGGGTTGTGGTGTTGGTTTTGACCTATCTTTTTTCTTTTCTGTAGGACCATCCAGAACAAGGAGTGTTGTTTCTTGTGCGAGGATTACTAAATGTGATCCAGGATTATACTTGGGAGGATAACAGCGATGACAAAGTCAGGATTTATACTAATGTTTTGCATCTGCTCTCTGCAGTGACTCAAGAAGCATATATCTACCATGTAGATAAAGGTAACACTTAAGGGGGGCTCTGGCTCCTTGCATTCCACCAGGACATTTGTAGTATTGTCTTATCACCACAGCCAGCTAATGAAGACCACTGGTAATCAGTCTCACAGAATGGATTATTTTTCTATCCAGTTCCAGGTATTGTAACTTAAAATAATCCCAGGAGCTGGCTTTAGAACAGATGCACAGTCTGTTCTTTAAAGTGAATCTGTGCAGAGGGGGTTACTTAGTTTGCTTCTGGTGGTGTTGGTGCAAATGCTTATAAATGTGAACTTTTCAAGTAAAGATTAGAACATTATGCATGTGAAAGATTTTGTTTTAATCTAAAGTTTATAAATCAACTTGATTTATACTTATCATTGGTGTTTCATTCACATTTATTAACAACTCCAGTTTTCAGAATGTAAAGCCTAGTCTTCATTATTTAAATGGTGTATTTGCTGCTTTGAAGGCAGGCTTTCAGTTTTGGAAATAGCAGTAACTTACAAAAATCTTCAGAACTGCTAAAAAATTTTAAAGATTTACATTTTATAAAATAGCTGTCATCCTTTTTGTAATAATTTTTGGAATATGTTGATATGCTCTAAAATTTGAATATTTGCCTTCTGATTATAGAGTACTAAATTAAGGTAGAGTAACAATTAAACCTTTTAAAGCATCCTGGAAGATTAGTGAGTCAGAGAGGCCAAGCTGGTTTGACTTTTTCTTTCAGTTGCACAGGACTTTCACAGAGGGGCAGGCTGGATTATGTTCTGCAGTTCTTTTGGTGAACAGTCTGTCAGATTTACCACCCATGACAAAATGTCTCTTGCAGTTAGCAGCACAGAAAATAGCTGTCAGTTGAACTGCTACTCTGTAGTAAATCTGCTGTTCAAATTCTGTAAGGAAGTGTGGTTTACCTGCTTTTTCTTTCACTCCATTTTTTATATGACCAAAATAGCTGCATAATGCCAAGGTGGAAAATCTAAATTAAATAGATTTTAATGGAGACAAGCATGGAAATATAAATTAGTAATTTTTCCCCTGTATGGTAGGGTGACGGGTTTTTTTTCAAGGTGGACCTTGTACCTTAGCTTCTTAAAATGAAGTTTACTTGGAAACAGGGGATTCATCTTTTATCTTTTCTGCTTTCTGATTTACCTACAATACACTTAAACCTACAAATTTCTTTTAACCTACTTCTTAATAGAACATAAATAAATTAGGGCAAAAGACGTTTAAAATCACAATTACATAAGCTGTAAAAACTTCAAGAGTTCTCTCCCTCCAAAGAAACCTTTAAAGTATTTGAAACTGAAAATACACTTTTTGAATTTCTATCCATGACTGTGAGGTAATCATGGTTTTATTTTAGGGAAAAAAAATTGAAATGCAGTTTCTTTTGAAAATCTGGTTATTTTCACTAAATAAAACACAAATTGTTTGGCCCAGTGCTGCTGCCATTGAAGATGATAGCCACACTCTTCTAAATTGATGGGAGCAGGGAGTCTTTCTCTGTAGAAAAGGTGAAAATTGACATTATATGTTGCTTTACTTTAAGTTTAGCAGATATTTGTGAGCCTGGCTGCATCCAGGAATACAGGACTGGCTTTAAGCTAAAAGATTCTTCTCAGTGTTTTGTTCCTAAAATCAAAAGGACATAGTAGGCAACCAAGTGGTAGGCACTTAAAAAACATTGTTCTGTTTGTGTTTCATGGAGGAAGGTCATTTTATAACTTCCAAATGTGGTCTTCTATCAGTATATGATGTTTTCAGAAGCAAATAAATGTGTAGCTCTTTAGCCAGACCTAAGCCTGAATTCATCTCTGCAGTTGACTCCAATGACACTCTGTATGGTGGAGACTCCAAGTTCCTGGCTGAAATTAATAAACTGAGTGAAACAGTGGTATCACAGATCCTGGATCATCTGAAAACCCTGGGAAAAGAGGAGGTATGTTCTTACTCAGCTCAATTCAATACAAAACCAAAAGTAATTTGGAGTTGAAGAAATAGATCACCTTTGGCCAGGAACTGGTCTCTTCAAAACCTTCAGGAACCTCATAAAAAGAGGAAGTTGGGTATTTTTACTTGTTTAGAAAGTGAGTCCATCACATAGGCAGGCTTGTGGTGGAGACACCTAATGATGTCCAGTTCTGTAATGAGCAAAGTGAGAATTTGCAGTTAGTCTATTACTGGGGAAGATACAATGAAAGTCACCTATGATTACAAAAGTTTCAGACCCCAGGCACTAGGATGATCTCAGGAGAGGTACAGAGGGAGGAAAAAGTTGTTTTGTCTTTACCCTGACTTTAGTATATTTGTTCAATATAAAATAAAGAAAACTCTAGGCAGCTTATTGGATTTCTTGATTGGAATTCAGAGGCTCTGAGGGATCAAATATAGCTTAATGGATTGTATGTGAAAGGCAGGTGACTAATGTTTACTGAAATAATGAGAACTCACTGTTCTGTTAATGTACCTGTTCCTGAGAATGGACCCTTCCACAGCTTCCTCATCACCCCTTGCTGGATGGCTTCTATTGATAGAAATCCTGTGGCTTGTAGCCTGGAATGGGAGGGCAGGGCGTGATTGATTTGATGGAATTTTTTAGATAGGCTGCTCGCACAGTAGCCCGGAGTGTTTGCCAATACAGAATGTGTTAAGTGATACATATTGGGAAGACACTGTGCTAAGTTTAGCCTTTTCTCTGCTTTTGCTATCCTGTTTGTCCTTCCTTGAGCAATTGCAGAGATGTAAGATGAATGTATCCTTTGCTCAAATCCTCTACATCACTCTATGCATCACCACAGTGAACAGTAGTTCTTTTTCAGAACAGTAGCAGCAGCAAACAACCATGCTAGGACAGCTAAGAATGTCCAACCAGGTCTTGGCAGGAAGTTTTTAACAGTTTTCAGGACTGTGGGTTGTATATTAGAGATCTTTTTCCATCTGACTCCTGTATGGAATTTGTGGGTAGGAATGTTTGTAGGGCCTGAAGTCCATGGTTTCTGAAAAGCCTTTTTTTTGTTTGTTTTCTGCTTTCAAGCACGCTTTGGGTAGGGAGGTCCTGTGTGAGTTCACTGAAGCTGCTGTTGCATAGAGAACTGGATTTAAGGCTAAGCAGCACAGATATAGGTGCTTGGCCTGCCTTTGCCTCTGCAGCCTTGGATTTGCTCCTCTGCCCATCCTTATTTACAGAGAGGAACCATTTGTTTGTTGAGTAAAAGTCATTGAGAGATTTAGATGAAAATTGCTTTGTAAGAATGAATAGTTGTTTGAGGAAGTTGTTGCTGAGGAAATAGAAGTGATGAGAATATTGTCAGAGATCTCTAATTGTGCTAAAGTAAAGCTGGTCATAAAATCACTGGTATTTGGATTGCTTCAGTGTTGGTGACCTTTTATTATTCATCTTCTTGGCTGCTCATTTAAATGAACAAGCCTCTGATGATTTTGTGTTTTTATTGGTTCATTTCCTTTAAAAGCTATAAAGGAAGATTAATTTTTCTCACAATAAAATCCTTTCACCAAAATGGCAACTTGGAAGAGAACAATGCATCTTACTGTTAACACTGTGTGGTCTTTTCACAGTATTAGAGAATGCTTCATTTATGTGACAGTGCTGGAATGGAAATTTTTAGTTCTGGACAGCTCTGTAAAGTTCAAGCTGTTTCTGGTCAAGGGAACATGTAGCACTGAATCCTCTCTGCTTTGTGTGGGGGGAAGACTGCTCTTATGCTCCTTAAGGTCCCTCCTCAGCAATTTTAGGGGAAGTAGCTACAAATATAGTGCAAATATGTTCGTATCACCAGGGCTTCAGTGAAGGAATAGCAGGGAAAAAAACATCTTTGGTTAAATAAACAAATAAATAAAGTAGAACAGACTGTGGGAAAAAAGCCTGAAGTTGCATTAATTTAGATTGATAATAGTGGTCTCTAAAAATATATAGCTATGGTGCTCTGAGTGCAAGCTTTGTTGGTGGGAGGGTGATTTCTGTGCAGTTGTAGGGAGTCTTGAGTTACAAATGTGTCAGACCTACGTACTGTGCTGTGCCGTGCCAAAGTGATATGAGATGTAGGAGTCTTGTGTTACTATTTAATTTACAGCAGCTTATGTTGCTTTACAGCTACTGCTGTTTGTTGCATTTTGAATGGAATATGAAAACTATGGCTGTACTCTTATGTCTGTAACTACTGCTGTGTGTCACAAAACGAGTGCCCTTTGAACTTGTGAGAGTGCAGAGAACCCGGTGAGGTTAAGCTGGCTGTTCTGGGATGACCGTGCAGTAATATGGGAATACTCTTGTTTCCATCACAGACCCTGAAGCGGCAGAGCCAGCTGGCACTCTGTTTCTTTAACACCATTCTGGCTCATGGGGACCTACGAAACAACAGACTGAACCAGCTTTCAGTCAATCTCTGGAATCTCGCTCAGAAACACGGCTTCGCTGACACCAAGACTATGGTAAGGGAGGCAGACAGATAATGCAGAGAAATTTTAGTTCTTGGTATCTTTTTCCACTCTTTATTTGGGAAAAGGTAACATTTTCTTGATCTGAATAAACCTCATCTCTTTACAAGTTACTCTCTTAAAAAAATCAAATTATCTTAAAAACCTCAATGACTTATTTTTCTAAATGCTTCTTAATGAACAAGCACTTTCTCTTATTTCAAGTGGTCTGTATCTTTCTAGCATTTTAATAGTATGTCAAGCATTAAGAAACCTGAAAGTGTTGGGTGCTCTTAACTTTTTGTTCAGTACAGAAAACTAGCTTTAAGAGAAATACAGCATTTTTGTTTTGTGGAGGAACTGCCTGGTGAAAGCTTGTAAAGTGGCATTTGAGAGCCTTTAAGAAAGATATACATGATAACGAGCTCTGGGGTAAACAATGCCAAGTGCTCTTGCAGCCTTTGAAATTTAGGGAAAATCCTGAGACTGTCTGTCTAAAACACATTCACAAAGATGAACTGATGGCCTATGAAATGAGAAAAGACCCTAAAAATCTCCAAATACCTTTGTTTTCAAACCCAGGTGAAAACCCTAGAATACATCAAGAGGCGGAGCAAACAACCTGAAATGAGTCATTTCACAGACTTGGCCCTTCGGCTTCCTCTGCAGTCCAGGACCTGATGAATGCCTCTTCCAAGGAGCCACCTGCACAAGGGAGCATGGAACCAAGGCCAAAAATCACTGATGTACATTCTGACTGGAGGAGTTCGGTGTATTTTTACTTTCCTTACTGAGACACATTTACTTGGGCACAGTAAAGGTAAAACTGTTCTGAGTGCAATAATTTACCCTGAATTTCTGTATCCAGTTTTACCATAGTATTGTTATTTTAAATGCTGATTTACATTCAGTAAGCAGTATTTTGAACCTCTATGGTTGCAAAAGCCTTTTGAGATCTAATCTGTTCTAATTTTAACAAGAAAGGAAGAAGATAATCTGTACGAATGAATTCACAGCCTCAAACGTTCATCCCTCTTGCAGGATAGTCTTTCTCCTCTGCAGAAAGCAGCATTTCAGTGTAATAATCAGACTAAGTTGTCTCTCTGCTTTGGGATGCTGCCAGCATTTGTCTGGCTGGTTCCAGCAGCAGAGAAAAATGGCTGAAGTGTTACTGTTCTAATTTCTACAGTACATTTTCACAGACATGTTTATGTTTTCATTTTAGTCCAGTGGTGTTCTGTAAAATGGAAGGAATCTTTAAGTGTTGCAAAGGAAAATGGAAATGTATGCAAAGTACTCTATATCTGCAAAATACACTGTCACTGAATAAAACAATTTGCAGTTCATCTGTGTGTTCTGGGGGAGTTTCTTTGTGTATACAGATTTATCACCTTACCCTCGTGGAATTTAGTTACATGTACTGTTATTATTTCTAATAAAATTTCACTCTCACCACTTCTGCCCCATGGTAAGGAACCATGGTGCAACCTTACATCTATCACTACTTTTGCTTAGGGGTAAGTATTTTAATGAGCTAAATCCTTGTACAGATATTAAGATGTGTTTTTGCACAAAAATCTTTTGTTTTGTTGAGGCTAAACAATCTGTTTTGCTAAAACCATACATTTAAGGAGTTAGCAAGCTAATGAATACCACCCAAATTATTAAACCATTCTTGCTGCATGTTTATCTCCTCAGTGGTTACTGAAGCAGGGTACATTTAATAGATGTGATTTTGTGTTCAGGCTGTAAAGAATCAAACGAGGCCCCCTTGGTTCTGGTGCAGACTACATAGATAAGCTGAAAAAACTGCAGGAATACAAGGTAATTGTGAAGTGGCATCAACTGAGGACACCACCTTTCCAACCTTTAGTACATAGCTTTTTTAATTATACTGATTTTCCTTAAATAATTCTGTAGAAAGCAAACATAATGAAATTATAGTACTTCATACGTTATCATGTCCCATTTCAATTTAGCTTTCCTTCTTGCTGCACTGCACAGAAAACTCTCAGCCAGCACGTGGATGATTCTTCCTGTTGGCCTTGGAAGCACAAACCACAAACTGGGTAAGTGGATCAACCTCGGAGCTCTCTGACCTGCCAGCTGGTCACAACGAGCAGCTGGGTGTGGCAGAAGTTGCCCTCTGGGGCCAATGTACTGCTCCAAACCCCACACGGAGTTGTCCCAGACTCTGGGAAATGAAACTCAGCAGGCTTACAAAGGGCCCAACCATTCCTCCTCCCCAGGCAGGCACCAATTCTTGCCTGTTGTCTTTGGAGCACAGTGTAACTTCGCTTTCTTTATTGATGCAAGACTGCCATAAGAAATGCTTCCGGCTGTTTTACTGCTTTTTATTAGTGCAAAAATAGCTCAAGGACAGGCCAAAAGCTCTGGTTAGATACCAGGAGGAAAGTCTACAGATCTAGCTTAGAAGATAACACAACTACTCTGAGAAACTGGAGATAAGAGATGGTCAAAACCAGAGCTACACTAAAACTTAACACCATCTCCCATAACAAATGGCACAGCCAGTAGTAAGATCTGTGAGCTTTTCACTACTTTTTGTAACCTCGAGCAGTACATGGACAGACTGCTCTGGCCTCCTGCATTCTGGACACGTACACAAGTGCAGTCTTGTATTTCGTACTCTTGCTAAAAGGCCAGTTCAAGTGCAGGTTGTCTGAAAATCCAAAGGTCAGAAATTTCATTCAGACTGATACATAATGAACCCAATAAGCACATTATTAAAATTATGTTGCTTTCTATAATTTAGTAAGTCTAGATCCATGTATTTAGTGCTGCTCTCCAAAAGGCTTTTACGTTCATTTTCAGATAACGGCTGCTGATTGAAAATCCAACTGCCAGAGCATAGTTCAAATATAGAGGATGGTCAATGCTATCCATTACTATAAAGATGTTAGTTTCTTAAGAACTACTTTCTGAGTTAAAAGTCTGCCCTCATCAAATTTGAGGGCACACCACTAGTGTGTCTTCAAAGTAAAGGACTATTAAAGCACCATCACTTTGTACCACTCACTGAGTGTAAAAAATATGACGATTTTTGAGAACAATAAAATCCTTTTAAATCACTAAGATTTAGATAACAGTACATTTATTAAATGAGCATTTAAAAAAAATTACTGAATTTCAACTAATTGCAGGCATGGCACACATCTTCAGTCTTTGAAGGAGGCTGTCTCTTGCTTTGTAGAACAAACATGGTGAAGGTTTCAAAAACTTACTTACCAGCTCCCCTGGTATATGCAACTGAAACCTTGTCCTTCAAGTACCTCATAAACGAAATTTCTTGAGCATTTTGTTATTTTATTTCAAGTAAAAAGATGTGGAAAGTAAAAACAAATTTCATTCTTTTTATTATTTCAGAGTTTTAATCTTCAAGTTTTATAGATCTAGATGTGTATTTGTCTATGTATACTTTTTTGTTGGCAGTAGGTTGAAATCCAAGACCAATTCCTCTGTGTTGCTTCAAGTCCATTGCTTTATCAAACTCCATCTTCAGAGCCTGCTGTAACTTCTCCTCCCCTTCCTTGTTCAGAGCCATGTTTGGTTTGTTCGTAGTTGCTGAGAGATTTTGGATAGGCACAGAACCCTTTTTAAAGCCACCCATCAGTCTAAAAAACTTCATTTCTTCCTCAGAACTTCTAAAAGTAGCTGTACTCCACTGTCCAAGCTTCATATCCTGTGAGGCAAAACAAGGTTAACACTAAAATTAAGAAATACCAAGACCAAGGAAGACAATTTCTGGCTGTGTACCGTGAGAACAGAACCAGCTGCAAAAGCCTGACAGGGTGACAGAGCTGGAAGCTGTTATTCCACGGGCAGCACCTGTTGAAGGATATGGTAAAAGACGGACCTAACTCTGCCTGAGTGCACCTTCATCAGCATTTCAGGCCATTTAACCTGGAGACAGGGGTTAATGTGCTTTGAGAATCTCCTTTCCCTCTGTCCTTAGGAATCTTGGCTTTCTGCTCTCTCTTTACCCAGCTCAAAGAGCCAGACAGCATCTCTTATTCTAAGAAAACTGTCAGACTTAATCCTCTTTCACTGTCACTTCATACAGTTATCTTTCCATTTTCCCACTGTCTAGTTAGGGAGCTGTTGTTTCCAGCAGTGCTTTGTAATGTTAATTGTGCAGACAGTTTTCAATCTGGCTTAGAAGCTTTAAGCAATATTTGCATTCTCATCCCACTAATTACAACTAACATTGTAAGCATGCACAAGCAGAGGGCCTCCCCTATCCAACAGGACTAAGTCTATTTCTCTTAAAGCCTCCCCTCCCTTGCAGTGTGCTGTGTTCTTTGTATTCACTGTATTTGCACCTAACTCTATTCTATGAACTAGTTCACCCCTTCAGGATTTTCCTTCTGTCTGCAGATGGCTCCTTTCTGAGGAGGCAATGTCCAGGAAAATGAGATTTCAGTTGTTTGTGGAAAACCCCAGATACACCATAGGATTTACAAAGTTCATGAACGTCTGGCTTACCTAAGAACAGGCTTCATTATTAAAGGCTGTATTTGACTCCTGAGCTATAGCTACGCAGTCATTTATAAATATTTTTGGCAGGATTTCTGCTCACAATTTTCTCTTTAAAACTGGGTGTGATACTAAATGGCAGAATGTCTGATTATTAATTAAACAGACTAAGCTGGCTACATCAAAAGAAAAAATGTGAATTCAGTGGTATGTTTATGTCAGCCTGAAATCCTTCCAACAGAACAGTTGTAGCTTGCATGAAACAGTCCTTCTCCAGTAGACAGCCAACACGACACACAGCACACTACAAAATATTGCAAGCAAGCTACAGCAGGGTTTTTTAAGTTAAAAAAAATGCAAGGCTGGAGTATCATTCACCATCAGAGGCCAGAATACCTGATATTCAAAGTAAGCTACCCATAACACTTCAGTCTTTTGGCCTTGCACAAAGGCAAGCCAGTCTGTGACAGATACATGCACACATACAGACACACACGAGCCACAGATAAATAAATGTAAGTCCTCCTTTGCAATGGGAGACATCTGCACAGATGCAAATATAATTATGGCTTGTCAAAACTCTGTTTTTAAGTGAGCTGCTGGCAGGCACTACACACAGCTTGTGCTGAAGCATTTCCAGCTCACTCTTTGTGCAGCTGATGAATTAAGTTTTCACAGCTTCTATTCTTCTGCATGCTACTAAACAGAGACAGATCAGTGCCAAAGAACTGAGATCTCCTGCCAAGGATGACATTTTTCTCAATGACTTCAGAGACTATTAGACAGTTGCAGTTCCAGAGCTACACAGGCTCCCTCCCACTATATAAGATCTACAGAAGTTGTTTCTGGCATTTGTCTGAGGCATATTCCAGCTTTCTAGGCATTCTGGCAGTCTTGCAAAACAATGGAAGCCTGAATTACTAGCAAAGCTTTCTCTCCACCTCAATCTGCTTATCCCTGGCTAAACACTACTGCAAGCTTCCACCGCCTCACTGGGAATCTGTCAGGAGCCAGGCTGAGTAGGATGCAAAAGCAAAGAATAAAGAATCATCTTTCAAAGAGGTGGGGCAAAGATGCAGAAGCCACGAGAGGACTGACTCTAAATGTCACACACGTGTGTTAACAGCTGTCACCCCCTTCACCTTTCCACGTGCATCCCTGTTGCTGAATGTGTGCAAAGTCTTGCAGGTAAGAAATCAGATACACTTCAGTGACTGCTGCATCCACAGCCCAAAAATCACTCGTATTTCACAGTAAGCACAAAATGCTTCTGTAGCAATTTTTGATGGCTCATTCTCGAGAGGAACCAGAGAAAATGTTGCTTTTGGGGCCTGATGATGGGAGCACTGTACAATGCCAAGGAGTTGGCTGCTCAGCTCTCAGGCTCTTGGCACTGTACCCACTTGTTCTATGGCATGACCTTAAGCCTGCAGTCAGAAGGAACTCTGTTGTGCCAAGCCACGTACCTGAGCCACATGCAAAAAAGAGCACAGTGTTTTTTACAGGAACTTGCCCTGGGACACAGCATTTCCATCGGGTCGAGGCCGAAGCTCATACATACCTGTCCCACTTTGGAACTGAAAGCCTTGGTTTTGCCAGATTCTCTGTCGATTTCTTCTTGCAGGGCCTGCCGCCTCACCTAGTGTGCAGAACAAATTACACGTGCAGCATAAGACACTGTGTCCTGTGTGTTACATGACAATTAATTCACAATGAAACGGTAACAGAAGAATAAAATAAGCAGTTATCTTCAGAATTTTGCAAGGATAATTAAAAGTTGCATGGGATCCTTTCACACACTCAACACAAGAACTGTAACTTTTTAGTGGTATGTTAAATGAGTGTTTTGCTGTATCAGGTAAGTTTAATTTTCTAACTGCAGGCAACAGCTACACTGAAACTGCCAACACTGATGAGAGGCAGAGAAATGTGTATTTAACCTACTAAGTTACTTAGCTGTGACACTGACTGGAGCTGTACATTTTGGACTTAACCCATGCGTAAAGCACATTTTAAGCAGAGCTTTATTTAGTGAAATCTATGCATAGATAAGCAACAAAGCAGGTTTTTTGTATCACTTCCTATGCGTATGTTAAATGCTGACTTGCTTTAGATCTAACCCGATTAAGACAAAGCATACCTTGTCTATGCTAACTTCATCACAGTTTCCTTTCTTTTCCTGCACAATAATTACACCATCTAGATGTTCCTGTAAAACAGGAAAAAGCTTGTATGATTATTTTTATCCATTCTGGTTAATTAGAATTTACACAGCTCTTACCACAAAAGTAGTTAAAACACTAGGCAATCACTAGTACTGGGGCAAGAAGAAATAGATCTAAAATGAAAATGCCAATTAAATCTGTGTATTCCTATGGAGAAACCTCACAGAGATTTTTTTCTTTTAATCAAGATAAAGGATTTTTAGATTCACACATTAAAAGGGACCTGCAAGCAACACTGGCGCACACAGTAATATCTGCAAGCAGAGTAATTTCAAATGAAACCATTTTGTAAAAGCTTAAATTTGTACTTAAAGAAAGGCACAGAGAGAGTGAAAGTTAAAAAAAATTAGAAACTGGAGGTAAAATAAATAAAGGTCTCTCTGAAACAAACAAATAAACAAACAAAAACTAATCAAGAGGCACTGCACTGTGCTCCCTCGTGGATGATGGTCCCCAAGGAGCTTCCAGTCTGGAAGGAGCACGGGGAGAGACAAGTGTCCCACATCAAGTGTCTCCTACAAGGGCAGCAAACAGGACAGCATTCCACATCTGAGAGCAAGGAACAGGGAGCTGATGGAAGAGACAGAGCAGCTCCAGAAGGAATGGATGGGCTGGATGGCAGGAGGTAAATCTGGGCAGAGTCCACAGGCAACCAGACACTGATCACACTTCCACAAAGTGCAGCCCTTCAGCAGCTTTTGCTCCCAGTGACCGGCGTGCCTAGACCACTGCCCCCAGCCTTTCTTTTCCAAATTTGTAATTAGGATAAGCTTTTTGGGCATCCAGTAGCACAGGATAAGTAATAAGTCCAGGACAGTGGTAAATGAGAGCCATAAGCTTTAGGCCAGCCTGGAGAAAGTGGCCAAAGGGAAGATCTATTGATACAGCTAACATAATAAACCAAGCATGAACCAGCCAGGGAAACAACAAAGAAAAGATTTGTAACATACTTCTGTCAGCAGAACCTGCTGTTACTTTTTTGAGGCTTTAGTTTTATTAAAAGCCATCAGTGATGTACCTCATTTTCCAAAGCTACCTTTTACACACTGCTTTCACACACACACAAGTACATGCACTATTAAAAATGCGAGAACACTGTCTGCAGCAAGCAGAGCTCATGCTCTTGGATGAAAAGAAAAAACCAAAAACAACCCCCAATTTACTTCTAGATGGCCTGGTACTGTCTTTTCAGATCTATTAAAACAAGCAGGAAAACTGTCCTGACAGGATTCTGCAAACAACTGCAGCAAATTTTTTTTTTAGCCAGAAGGAAGGAGCAGCCCCATCCCTGCTAATTCCCAGCACGGTGCTGACCTGCTGAGGGCTACTGAGTGGAAAAAACTACCCCCATGGAGGTGTGCCAAGCTTCCTCCACCTTCATGGAAAAGGAGCACATTCACATGTGGTAGGGTTGTGCTGTCTGCTGGCAAACAACATCAAAGCAGTAAACTGAGTCCCCACTCCTCCTCACTCTGCCCGAGGTCACTGCAACGGCATCCAATGAGAAAAACACCAATCACTGACATTAAACAGGTATCACTCCACACTGTCTTTAAAATTTGCTCTTTTGCTTGCAGCACAAGCCCCACAGAGGATTTTTCAAGGCATGCAGAGTGTGTGACATTCTGCAGGCTAAAATGTTTCAGGACTACAGCACAGTTAAAGGTAAGACCACATTATCAGCCATTTATTGGTGCAGTGTCTTTTGGCCTGGCAGGAACTAGAACTCGCTAGAGCTGATTAACCCAGACTTCTCGATCTTCAGATTTTCTCTTAAGTATTTTTTTTATTATTAAAGGAGCTGCCTATGGGAACAAGCAACAAAATATGCATCACCCTACTCCCTTCCTCTCAACTGTTTGCAAGGTATTTTTGCTGTGGTTTCCATTTTAACTGGGCATGCAAGTTTACATGTCATGGTAGGGCTTATCTTGCCTCTACACAATGTCAGCAGCTGCAAGAATCCCAATAATGTCCAACAGTCTCAAAAAGGCAATGCCAATTTAATTAGAAAATACATCCAGCAATAAAACCACCTCATCCTTTTGAAAGGTCAAAAGGAGAAATCCAAGCTGAAAGCCCCAAACATCTGCTCACCTCATGACTGATAAGCACACACACTCCCCTCACAAGCCCCTGTGAAAAAGCCTGTATCTGGGTCTCCACATAAATCTATATTTAATTATTAGCACTAGACACCAGACAGCTGCCAGGCTTCCACAGAACTTGAGGGAAGTGCATCTGAGTGCATGACAAAGCAAAGCACACCATGAAGTGAGCTTGAGAAGCAGCTCACATTATGGCCTGCTCTACCCTTAGTTTACAAAAATCCTCAACAGTACCTCAGGAACTAGTGCTTGACATTTAAATAAGCCAAGCATTCAAAATTCTTGATAAAAAGAGCAACAGGAGCGCAGCTTCCCAACCTATGGAAATAAAAACAACCCCCCAATGACTTGCAATGTGCTGTTTTCAAAGTTAAGTTTAAGCAGCTGAAAGTACAGATGGATACCAACTGATTTTCTGAGCATCTCGCAGCTTAATTCCTAATGATAACAGCAGCAGTTGGGCATGCAGGTACTAACTTCTGGCACCCTCAGCTTTAAAACATGACTCTGACCAGATAAAGAAAAAAAATTAAATCAATAAAACATGATATTAATAGTCTAATTTTGGAGAAAAAACCATTAAAGAAAAAACATCTATATTTCAAATATTTCATCAGGTCCTCCCCATGCTTGTTTTACCTCAGAAATGGCAGTACTGCAAGACTCTGGGATGGGATTTCCTCCAACAGTCAGTCTGGTTACAATCCCCCTTACCTTCACTTACAATTTACACAGCTCTGACATCTATTTGTTTTCTTGCACAGATTTATTCTTTTAATTAAAACTGTGTGTAGGTCTCCAGTATTTTTCTATCAGAATTTATACTTCAATGCTCTTGGCCCAGTCTGCACTCAGGATTCCCAGGATTTTCTCTGAAGTTTTGTCCGTATCAGTCAACAGGTTTTGGCTAACCCTCCCCTTTGTTTCTAACATTACATAATTCCAGCACTAAGAGCAGCAAAGCTCGAGGAAAAGTCTAACAAACACAGTTAGATGCACTCATGCTGCCGATGTTGCCAACCTGCCCAGGGTAAATGACGTGGAAATCGCCTCAAAGGCTTTCAGTCCCTTAGCAGGAGGGTGCAGAGCTGCCCTCCTCTCAACAACTTACCAGTGACTCATTCCCTGGTAATTCTGTCTTCATCTTTTTTGTGTTTCCTTTTGAACCCAGTTCTTCAGCAAAGTCCTGTGGTGGGACTTTTTTCCTTTTTTTCCCTTTTCTGTCACAGAGCACAGGATTACTATTGCATAATACCCCATCTACAGCTTGCTCCATTTCACTCTCTTTGTTCTTTTTATTGCTTTCTAGTAGTATTTTTTGGCTTTTAGAGGCACTGTCATTGTTTAAAGAGGCTTCTGAAGATGTTGTTTCCTTCTCCTTTTTCTTAGTCTTCTTTTTCTTCTTGCTGACTTCAATATTATCCTTGAACTCCTCCCTGCATTTTTTTCCAGACAGCTCTTCTTCCTCAAGCTCAACTTCTTGTTGTGCTGGGAGATGCTTATAAGGAATGCTGTGACTGCAATCTTGCTTATCTTCTCCACAGGCTGAGGAAGAAATATCTTTGCTTTTCTTCTTCTTCTTCTTTCTTTCTTTGATACTCCCAGAGTTCTTAATTTTGTCCTCTTCCTCTCTGCTTGTCAATGTAAATTCCCAGGAATTACGTTTCTTCCTTTTTCTGAGGTCACTTAATGCAACGGGGCTACCAGGAACTTCATGTATGTTGTCCTGATTATCTGCCAGTGGTAAAAAGCAGTCAGATTTATCTTTCTTTTTCTTCTTCTTTCTTCTCACACAACTCTCCCCACCATTCTGGGCATTATCTGTGTCATGGCTTTCACCCCTAAAAGCTGCTCCTTGTGAAATGTATTTGTGGGGTTTTTTACAAACTTTTGCAGATTGCTTTTGTTCACTGTCCTGGATGTCCTCCAGTGAAAAACTGCCTTTCTTCTTTTTTTTCTTCTTTACCTCACCATCCAATCCCAAATTCAAAGCAGTATTCTTTCTCTTTTTCTTTAAAGAGGGTTCACTTTTCTCAGCACCATCTGTGTGATTTGAAAGCTCCACGGCACTACTCTCATTATCCTCCAAGGAGAAATTACACCGGACTTTTTTTTTCTTCTTTTTGAGTACTTTAATTTGTTCCTCTGATTCTTCTTGAAGTTCTAAATCCAGATGACCTTTTACATTCACAAAGCTTTCTAAATGAGCTTCTCTGAATAATTCAGAGCCAACTTTCTTCTTCTTGTTTTTCTTATTATTCTTTGGTTGCAATTTGTGTAAACATTCATCTTTTAAATTGTCCTTTTTCCTTGTCTTCGTTTTTTTCTTGAGCTGGCCATTGTCCTGAGTTTTAATGACAGTCTGAACATCTTCCTCAATTTTAATGATCGTTTTCACCTTTTTCTTTTTCTGTACAGGTTCCTCATGAATTTCTTTCCTCTTTTTCTTTATTATCATTCTAAAAAAGGAAATGAAGATGTTAGTGAACTGCTCCAAAGAGATGATGCAAGTCCTAACCTACTGGGTCTTCCTTTATTCTGAAACCATTCCTTATCTCCCATTGTCCCTGACACTCTTTCTAATTTCAGTCTGGTTTCCATGATGGGGAGCCAGAACTGCATGGAGCCTAGAAAATACTGTCTGCTGGGGTGGGTTTTTTGTACTGTCCTTTAGTGTACCTGTTTCTAGTTAGTTTGCAACTATTTGTCTTTTTTGACAGTTGCCGAGCATGACATTTTCACAGAAATACCTACCCTCTAAAAATCTTTCCTAAATGGCAAAACATAAACACGTGTATGTCTATGTATGTATAGTCGGGGTGGTTTTCCACACACCCAAGACTTTTCACTTACTTAACACTGAACTTCATCACTGTAGTGATCACATCACTTTACTGCCCACTCAGCATTACAAGATCCTTGAAATGCACTTGAGTTACAACCTTAATTTGCTTCTATCTGTGATTTCTTATCTTTGCTCTCCGTTTCTTTTCTCAGGACACTTATGCCAATGACTCGGTTACAGCAGGGAAGCCTCTGGCACCCATTCGCTGACACTCCCCGCCTTTGCTGAGACACTCAACTACTCCCACTTGGTTTTTTAATAACCAATAACAAGATGTCACTAAGGCACCTTGTCAAGAGCATCAATCCCAGCACATCCCCCTCTCCCTGGCCCTGCCCCCGGGCCTCCCGCGGGGGCCGCGCTGCCGCCGCTCCTCCCGTGCCCCGCCGGGGCCGTGGCGGCTCCGGGCAGCCCCCGGGCCCACCGCGCCCACCCACCGGCTGCACACGGCGGGGAGGGGGCGTCACCCCGCGCCCCGGCCCGCTCCGGACCCCGCCAGCGCCCCGGCAGCGCCCGGCTCGGCTCGGCTCGGCCCCGCCGCCGCCGCATCCCGTGCGGGCCGTGCCCAGGGGAGGCCGGGGCCGTGCCGGGCCGTGCCGGGCCGTGCCGGGTTCGTGCCGGGGCCGTGCCGGGGCCGTGCCGGGTTCGTGCCGGAGCCGTGCCGGGGCCGTGCCGGAGCCGTGCCGGGGCCGTGCCGGGTTCGTGCCGCCGCCGCGCTCACCTCCCGCGGCCACGTGCAGCGCCCGCCGCCGCCCCGGAAGCGCTCGCGCCGCCCCGCCCCGCCCCGCGCGGGCGCTGCCGGAGCCGTTGCCGCGGCAACGCGCGGGACGCGGCCATGGCGGCGGGCGGGCAGCGGGGCGGGCCGCGGCCGGGCGGCACCGGGCGCGCAGGTGGGAGCCCCGGCCTCGGCCCCGCTCTGAGCCCCACCCCAGGCGGGGCCCCCGCGGTGCCTCCCCGAGCTGCCGGGGCCCTTCAGGCCGCCCCTTGCCGCTGCCCGGCCAGCCCCGCCCGTGGCGCGCCCGCTCTCCCCAGCGGCGGCGGGGCCGGGGCGCGGGGCTGTGCCCGCCCCTGGGGGTGCCCAGAGCCGCCCTGCTCTCCCCCACACCCGGGCCGTGAGCGTTCCTGCTCGAGGGTGTTGTGTTGCTGTTACTGCCGTAACTTGCCGTGTGTGTTTGTGCTGTAGCCAGCCTGCTGCGAGTGTCACGGCCCCGGTTTGCCTGGCTGAGGCTCTGCCCCCGTGCTCCGGGGGTTGTCCTGCGGCGGACTCAGGCACTGCCTTGGCAGAGCAGAGAGCGCACCGTGTCATTGCTGTTACACGAGTTAAATGAACACAGAACATCTGTTCTCAGAGCTCCATTCCAACAGCAGAACTTGTTTTCTCCCGGAGTCTGAGAGCGCTGGAAAGCCGGGAGACCGGCGCTGTAGCCCTGCAGCTCCCCAGTGGGGTTCTCTTCCTTTAGTGCCTCATAATGCCTAAAGTAGGCATTTTGCATCAAAATGGCCATTTTCACCGTAGGAATAAGGATGAGTATTCTAACTCAAGACACCTGTAGCACACATGGATTTGGCGATGCCATTAAATTACCCAGTTGTGGTGGTGGAACAGTGAACCTGCCGGGTTTGGCTCCGAGTGGTCTGTAGTGTGGAATATCTAAGATTTCTCAAGTCTGTTGTCTTGGTCCTCGACTTTTCTTATCCTGAGTCACTCATTAATCCTTGAGGGTCATGTACTGCTTTTAGTTCATCGTTTGTTTGTTTGTGTAGGTTTGTTTATTGTTTTTTGTTTGGGTTTTTTTTTAAGTAGAGACTGTAATACTCAGCAATGTCCGTGGGATTTAATTGTTTATAGAGGAACCCACTATGAAGAGCAGTATTGTCTACTAGGAAAAACAGTGGTTAATTCTGTGCAAGCATGTGCATTTTATTTCTGTTAAAATATTTTAAATTATTATTTTGGTTAAAAACCTTTTTCCCAATAAAGGGTTCTTTTGTCACTTAGAACCTTGCACTTGACTTAAAGCTCAAGAGAGGACATGACAAGAGGCTCTAAAGTTCTTGGTTGTTTTAAAATATTAGATTTCATGTTAAACAAATATTTATTGTCTACTAACTTTTGTTCTTTCAAACCTAAATAAAGACCTTTAAAATAATGTTGGTTTAGGAGGAAAATAAATATTTTTTACGCTCTCCTGGTAAATGTACTTTTTTTTACTTTTAGAGCATGAAGAAGAACAGCCTCAATTTTCACATGTTCCTCAATCAAAACAAGATCCTGAATCAAAACAAGGATCAGTGAGTACAGTTCAAGTAAAAAATCTGCATAGAGCTGGATTTAAAATATTTTAAACAACTAAAGGAGAAAATTAGGTACCCACAGGGTAGACTCAATCATAAAATGAAAACAAAGCTCTTTGTCAAACAATTTCTTTGAACCAACAAATGTAATATTCCAAATAATTGCTTGTATTTAAAGCAACTTGGGTAATGCTGTCCTAAAATTAGATGGCCAGCCGTGTTTGGGTTGTGCCTCTCACCCTTTTTGCTGCTCTGTAGGCAGGGCTGAAGCGTGCAAGGATCCCCTGTGGGTGGTGAGAAGCAGAGCCAGGGCTGAAGCACAGAGGGGAGCGGGGACTCTGGGGCAGGGCCAGGTTCCCGTCCGGGATGGGTGCCTTGGGTGTGGGTGCTGGAATCGGTGTGATTGAACATCCTCTGAGCTGTGCTCGCTGCAGTGAGCGTGTTACAACTGCAGGGGCCCCGTCCCAGCGCCTGCTTTTCAGTAGCTCATTGTCCGACTGAATTTGGGAGGGAGACTGTTTGGATGAGAGAGTTCTCATAGCATTTTTCATAGCAAACTGTGCTGTGGTGCATTCTCGGGGATAAAAGGATGCATCTGCCTTTCTGGAACAGGTGCAGCTCAGGGGCTGTTAGGAGCATTCTGCTGGCTGACTGTAACAGTTTCTGCACTCCCAAAAACCTTACATAAAATAGTGGGATGCCTTTTTTCATGCTCTCAGTAATTGTTTCTGTATGAGGAAACTTTAGGTTTGGATTTGCATCTGCTCTGAATTTCTCTGTGCTTTATTGCAAGCAAAGTTTCTTTTCCTGAAAAGGTCAATGTCAGGAGTTCTGCACAATATGAAAGAACTATTTAAGCTTCTGAGTGGAAGATACTTATTCAGAAAATGCTACCAATTTCAATTTCCAAATAATTACTATTTCTTACAATGGATAAAATATTTTTAAAATTGTGATATCTCACCATATTCCATGTAAGGGAGTCATATACCCTCTGTTAGGTTTGGATGATTTTACTGTGCTGGAAACTGCGGAAGTTTTTAAGTGTAATTATATGTTTTCAAGTATTCAGAAAATAAATATATAATATCTTAATTAGAAATTATAATTTCATAATTTTTAACTGACCTTATGATTTTTCCTGTTGAATTGGTTGGTATATTTTTGTCTAGTCTGTTGGGGTATTTAGACCCCAACAGGATACATTTATTTTGAACAGGTGCCTTTGGAAGCAGAAATGTTGCATCCATTACACATGGAACAACCTTTTTCTGCCCCTGCAGCCCAAAATCTGCTTCCCATATTCGAGGAAGCCCCCTCTGGAGAACCCCCTGATCCAAAAAAATGTAAGTAGGAGTACATTATCTTGAACCCTGCTGTGATTATTTTTCTTGCACATGGCAAGGGTTTGTAATTTATTTAATTTAGAGTGTTAACAGCTGCAACACCTTTGCTTGTGTGGAATTGGCATGGTTAGGGCCCTGGTCTGAAAACAGGGAGCCAGCTTGGCCACTGGGTCAGTGGAAGAAATCTCCAGTTGTGCATTACAAACCAACAGCCCTGACTAGCCGAGGTAGTTCTGTGCTCTTCTGAATAAGTGACTTTTTATTCAGCCATTTAAATCAGAAATGGCAGGCATCTCTTCCTCTAATTTAATAATGCAAAATGAGGATCAATAGACTAAAGAGACAATTGAATTTGAAAACTCCTGTCAAAATAATGTCTTTACCCATCTGATTACAAATCAGAATGGAAACAGCTCTGAAGTTTTGTTCTTCCACTTTTATCAATTCCTATACTTTATAATAAATTTACCAAGAAGCAACGTGTTTTTATTATGCATTTTAGCCCTTCATTTTGTCTTCTCTTCCATTAATTCTTGCTCATTAGGAATTCCTGGTGCTAGTCAGCAGCAGTGTTACCCTTGGCTTTTATATAAATGTGTCCTCCCAGTTATGAGCATTTTCTGGCAGTGTATGACCCAATTAAAGGTATAAAGCCGAGAGTTAATTCAGTGTTTCAGCTGTGTTGCCAGAAGAGAACACTCCTATGACTTAATCTTTGCTGATCACACCAAAACCTGAATACTTCCTGCCTGGAGAGAGGTGCCCACCCAGACAGTCCTCTGAGAGGGGAGAAACTGGACACGTGGAGTCATGTTAAAATTTCTGAAGGATCTGGCAGTTATGAACCAATTATGAAAGAGAAATCACAGCACCACTAAAATATAACCTTTAGTTTTTTCTCTGTGTAGAAATTCAGTTTTATGACTAACTCTGATCGTGCAGATTGTAAAGGGCATGAGATACCGAAGTGGTCTAACTGCAACAGCACTGAGTTCAGCACAGGCTAATTTCTTCCTGTCAGGGTAAATTAATTCACAGAGCCTTCCAGTTCTGTGACTAAACTGCTTTTGGTGTCTGAGTTTATTCCCTTAAAACTAAATCTGACATCTCTGAGGCACGCTGAGTTTGCAGTGCTGGTGCACCTTTGGTTTGAAATTCACTCAAGTTTACGTTGTGTTGGCTGAGGAGAAGTGAAGACAGATCGGTGGCTGTATCTGAACAGAATGAATCTGCTTAGCCCAAGCTGTGATGGTATTGACAAAATGACTGGTACTGGCTTGATGCTATCTGATGTTTGTCTTTTTGTGAAATCCAAGTGCTTAGCTCTAAGTGAAGGCTGTCCTGTTTTGCTCAGGTTCTCCTCGAGAATACTTAGAGTTTTACATATTCCCAGTGCTCTTACCCGGACTGGCTGCGCTCCTGCAGGAAGCAGAGAAGGAGAAGTGTTTTGAGGTTAGTTTGTAATTTTCATTTCAAATCACTGGCAGGAAGTTACAGCCTTTTATTTCACAGGCAGTGTTTTTTTCAGTTTGGTCTTTTGCAAGAAAACCAACCACAATAATATGATACAACATTTCATGGGTTGTTTTGGGTCTGGTTTTAAATGTTATTTTCTCCAGTAATTCAGAACAGAATACATTCTACATGAACTTGATCATTATGACAATCTCTAGCTCCCAGCAAATCCTCCTTAAATTTCCATTTGTATCTAGCCTAAATAGCGTTGTGTTTTAGAGGAACAGCTTCCTTTCACATTAATACATTTCACTCATGTGAGGGTGATGTACAGAACTTGAATTTTACTTCATGACTCAATTGTTTTTGCTGGTCTGGCATCCTAATAGAGACAAATTTTCTATTTTAGCTTGTTCTTCTCTGTAAATTCCATTTAATTGGAAGACGGGGTATCCAGCATGAATGAGCTTATAAAAATGTACATTTAAAGAATAATTGTTTGCTATGTGTGTTTTTATGAATTTGTTTTCAGTGTGTGTCTAGAGAGAATTCCTCATTGTCTGTAGGGAATGCTTAAAGACCCCTAGAACTGGTGCAAAATGAAGCCCATTGTATCACTGCAGCCCAGCAGGGCCCCAGCAGTACCTTGGGTACTGGGAGCTGGGGGCATTCCTTCCCATAATTTCTGCTCTTTTCTCCAACCATGGCAATTTCAATTTCAGATCCAAACCTGTACATTTAATACCAGCTATTTCAAAATTTTCTCAGGCTTCACAAAATGTGTGTCTATAAACTGATGGATTTACAGGTGTGTATATGTGTTTATAATCCGTGATGAATGCAGGTGAAATAGGAAAATGGTTCATTTACATGACATCTGTGTGTGTCATTCCTGCCATCACATTGACATTGCCTAGCCAAGAACAGGTTGGACATAGAAGCTTGAATCCTTTACCAGGACAAAGGCATGTCCTACAGCTGGTTTAAAATACAGGCTATGATAGATGTTAGCTATTTCTAAAGGCAATACAATTTAAATACAAAGATATTTTAAAATTTTAAAATTCTTAGAAATATTTCCATTTCAAACTCAGAATGAATCTAAGGTTACTTTGTCTATTTTTAATCAGAGAAATCTTGCAGATCTTCAGTGGTGTATATATTAGAAAGTGTGTGTGCTGAAAATGGATTTTGTATGGGTCTGTGTGCTGCTTTATGGAAAACTACTAAAAGCAATTATTTTTTAATGCATAGAAACTTCATAAAAATGAGTTCAGCTTATAGAAAACACACTTGTGTGAAGAGATGCCGAGCTACTGGGGAACCAAGCTTAGGAAAGCAGGCTGATGTCAGGTGATAGTTTTCCACTGTGACCTCATTTCTTCCTCCTTTTGAACAATAACTAGCAATACAATAGCTCTTTATGCCTGCCATGTATTTGAATATTTGTGTTCTTTTCCATTGCTGTCCAGGTGCTTGTACTTGGACATTCTGTTTCCTTATCTGACATAAATACGTGATTTCTAGTTACGCTTGTGTTTGGTAAGAAATGTGTTGTTCCATATGGATTTGGAGGGAAATACCTCAACTCTTTACAATTTGTGTTAAAATGGCTAGTGAAATAACTTGAACTGAATTTTAGGATCTAAAACAGAGTCCTTAGAAACCCAGAGAAAAGTAGGAACAGGGAGAAAGGATCTTGTGATAAACACATTGGAATATAGCTTCCCACAAATAAGAGGACAACAGAGATTCAAAAGATTCATGGAATTCATGAGACAACAGGAGATGAACAAGATTAATTGTGATTAAGCTAACAAATCATGAAGGATGAGAAAAGAATACTGGGTTTGAATTCTGGCTAGACATGAGTCCTTACAGCCTGTAAAGGGCAGTTGTGTAGAATAAACCAGTGGAAGATGAATGGAAGAAGCACTGGAAGGAAGGGAGGAATACTCCAACTGACTGCAATCAATATTGAATGAGCCTGGGAGAAGAGAGAGGGAATGGTGAGAGAAAATGAAGAGTGGGATTTTGATGAGAGGGACTAAAGGTTTACATGTTTGGAAGGGAAATTAAGATGAATGAGAAGAGAATGGAAAGTTCAATAGGAGAGTTTTTGAGCAATTGAAATTGTGTTAAGGGAGATCAGATCATGGGCCCAACAGAGGAATTCAATGAAGAGGCCAGAGAAGGTGCATCCATGTCTGGAGAGGAAGAATTGTACAATCACATGGGAAAGTGAGGAAAGGGAAATGGTTCTGCTGGAAGTAGGGATTTGTGCAGGAAAGATCTGTTTTGGAAGGTGATAAAGAAATGTAATAATTTAGACATTTAATTTAAAATAGGCTCTCTTGCATTATGTGACGCATACAAAAAATCTGAAAAGCTAAAACCTAAAAAACCACCAGCTGCTAGATATATGTGCAGACTTCAAACTGACATAAATATGAGAACAGTCTGCAGAAGCTTCATTTTTAAATTAGACATGAAAGAAACCTATTAGGTTGCCCAGTGTATTCCCTCACTGATTTTTTTTTCCTACCGTAAGTTCTCCTGTGTTTTATCCCATCTGCTGTCAAATGCCTACAGGGGAAAGACTATTTTCTTAAATCTTTTCTCTCATGAGAACTGACTAATGCATTCATTTTTCAGCATTAAAACTGAACAATGCATAAATGTTTTTATTAGCGTAACTGACTTTTCTTTCTAGTAAGCTATCACAGAAGGAGGAAGCTCTATCAGGCTCTGTAATGGAATATATTATATTTAAAAGTGTGATAGATCAGGGAAAGGGAATGGAAGAAGGTTTCCTAATGACTTTGCCATTTTCTGATCACCAGTATATTTTCAAGATTATTACCAAGCACATAATATTTAAACTGAAAAATGGAAAATGAATTCTGAATATAAACAGTTTATAAACACATCTGCAGGTTAACAATGCACATTGTACAGCTATTTCCTGTTTTTTATCCGGATTCATGCAGCATAGGTGGAATGTGTCAAAGGCAGGTCAATTTATGTAATTTTTTCCCTTCATAAATGTTGACTGCAGTGCAACTAATGATTTAATTCACTAGCAAAATAAACTGTTTCCTGGCAAAGAAAATAAGGTAAAAGAATATTCAGCTTGATTGAATTCCTCTCTGCTAAGTTCGCTGCCTATAACAAGGATAAAACAAGATGAATTTGATTCCTTTGGTGATAGCTGTTTTGACAACCCTGTTCTGATCATTTTTCCCATTGCAAAGGAAAAGCAATTTACTTAAAACAGATTAAATTACAACTGCTAGATTAAATTGAATTTTGTTGTCAAAGTGTAGAATTTATTCTCTGAAACAATTCACTAAGTAATGGGGCCCAGTTTCATACTGTGATTGAGAGTAGCTGTGCAGTGGTGATCAGACTCTGCTATTTGCTTACAGATTCTGTTCAAGTCAAGATTTGTCCATTTAACACCTAAAATGACTCATAGAAAGCTCTGCAGTGAAGGTATTGGTGTCTTAAAGTTTAGGTGTTTGGCTTCTTGGTGCAGTATCTGGTGTTAGCATAAGTGTGAAAATTGCATGAGGAGCTGTTTGTTCCCAGCCAAGCACTTCATGGAGCCTTGCCTGAACCCCGAAGTTTGGTTGTCACAAAACAGATCATAAAGGCACATGTGGCTCAGGATTGATAATTGTTTTATGATGATCTCTTCTTCTGTTCTTTTGCTTGCTTTTTTTTTAAAGCTCTCTCTTTTTTTTTTTTTTTTCCTGTGGGAGTCAGGCTGTGTTTCTACCGAGGGTAAGATTCTCCTAAAAAGTAAAAGCTTTCCTGGGTATCCTGTAGGACTGCCCTGCAGTCTAGCACTGCACTTCACACTTGTCATCCCCCAGCTACGTGGCTGCCCTGTGTTCTTCCCTGGGCAGTCGGCACCTCACACAATGTCCCTCTTCCACTTCACCTGTGGCTGACCCCCAAATCATGACATATACCATGAACTGAAAGGATTATGCTATGTAGAGCACTTTGTCCTGCCTCTCTGTTCACATCTGAGGACAATGCATAGAATAAAGTAATTCTCCATGCATTAGATTTTCAATTACATGTCTTTTGTATTTTCCTTAGCAAGTGGTAGTAGTATCTTAATTTCTTACATTTCAGTCAAGACTCCAGGCTCTTTTGTGACATTAAGCAGTTTCACAAAAGCATTTGACCAGTGTGAATTGTTTTGCTAAGAAGCAGTAATTACAGCTGAATCTCCTGTTTGACAGGGTAAGTGTTGGGGTGGGAGCTCAGCTTGCTCTTAGCTCGGTGGCTGCTATGGTGATAAAGCACTTGGTGCCTCTGGGCTGCAGGGGCTCGGTGTCTTTTAGGGTTCACTCTGACTGCGTGCATCCATAACACATCTCATGTCAGAGGGCTTCTGAAGGTACTGATCGAGCTCTTGTTACTCCAGCCAGAACTCCGTGTTACACTCTCCACCTTATGGTTACTGTGGTTTGTGATAAGCAGGATGAGCACCTGTACTCATTCATACATTCACTCTGTCAAGATGGAATGTGGAGGGGAAATCCTTAAAAAAAAGGAGGTTCCTAATCCATTCTGGCTTTATCAAAATTCAGGCTCTGAATGGCTGGCTGTGGTACTGGCTGCACGAGGCCCTAAGGATAAACTGCTGCAGAACAATTTGCAAAATTCTCTCTGTTGGTTAAGATTGAGAACTGGGAGCAAAAGGCACAAATGTTTTGCTGTGAAGCTCCAGGTTTTGAACTTTTTACCTGGTTCTCTGTAATGTCCATGGTGTTTGTGGCTGTGGACAGACATAAACCTTCCTTTGGTTTTGCCTTCCTTTCTGGACCACCCAGCAGATGATTTGGTCTGAGCAGCCATACAATACTTTGCTTGTGTGTATTCACATCTTCAAGCTGTTTCCATGCAGGAGGAAACAATATCCAATCAATGTTCCTTCTGTGTCTTGGAAGAAATGAAGTATTTTGAGTATGATAATAGAACTTTAAACAAAATGGCAAGGAATTGACAACGTATTTTCATGTATGAATGAGTTCTGTTAATCTCTTCACAATGAAATTGCCACTTAAAAAGAGCACCATTCAGAGGTATTTGTTCTAGGTATACTGCAGCAAATATCAAGATAATTTATGTAGAATTTTCTCACTCATAGTTTGTCTTGAAATCATTCCACAAAATTTCTAAAATTTTGGCTGAGCCACTGACTGTTGGCAGTAGCAATTATAAAGTAGACAGAGTAATGTACTGTATATTTTATTTAATAAAAGCAGTCAGTTTAGCTTAAACATATGACCAATCCAAAGATAATAAATAATTTGAAACTATCTTCTATCTTTAGGGAAAAAGAAACACATTTATTGCCTCTGATTTCCTAACGGAGTGGTTATACAAGTAAGTTAATCATGGGTTTTGCTACTAAGTATGTTCATTGCTTCAAAGGCTCTAATTTGCAAATTGAATAGCTGAAATTTAAATTAATATGAGTTGTTTTCCTTTTTCTTTAGCAAGAACCCTAAGAGGAAAGATGAGTCATTCACAGAATTGTTTTCCATTCCTTTTGTTAAGGACTGGCTAAAGGACCAGTAAGTTCTTGCAGTACTCAGAGTAACCTTTTCTCCTTTTATTCTTTTGCCCCTGCTATCCTAAAAACGTAATAGGGCTTCAATGTGTTGACGCTGTGCCCTCAAAATGCCCTTTCCTGTGTGCAGCAAAGAACTGTGTGATACTTTCTAACTTGCTAGTGTGTTACTTACAAGGTATTTTGTACCAAAATTGGTCACAGAGAAATTAATTTAGAGTTCCTTAGCATGTTAATTGTAGAGTGCAGGACATTTGAATAGTCTGGTAGAATTATGAACATCTTTGTACTCAGGAGTAGAGCGGTGTGTTCAGTGCTGCTTCCTACTATGGAAATCTTTGAGGGTACAATCAAGAAACTCTTCTCTAACTGTAAGCAGCTGTTTTCAAAATGCCTGTAACAATCCTTGGTGTCAGGATGCATTTCTGCAGACATCTATGACTCTGAGAAATGAACGCTTGTTTCGGCAGCCTCAATCATATATTCCTTGTTATTTCTGTAGAACCAAGCAGCACAATAGTTTTGAAAGGAGTGTTACTGTCCTTGAGACTGCATTTAGTTTAAAATATAGCTGCTGTGTGAGAAGAGCAAAGGAGTGGTCCACAGTGAGGGAATAAGAAACTAACAGAGGTCAGATTTTAAAGAAAATTTTCAATTTGAGAACTTAATTGGAATCTAGATTGGTAATTGGTGAAAACACAGAGGTTAATATCTTTGTACGTACATTTACTTTATTACACAATGTAAGTGGAAATTGAGCTTTTTTGAATTCTTGACATGTGACACTTGGAACCTTGAGACACCAATGGAACAAGAGGAAAGCTCCTTGACTGTCACAGGTCGTTGTGGATAGGCTGACAATTGTGTCATGAGGGTTAACTTCGACTCTCTGAGAGGTAGCCATGTGGTCGGAGTTGTGTAGAAAGTTTCTGCTTTGGAGACCCCTTTGGAGAATGACCCCATTTCATATCTCAACTCTGATACCTTCAGCCACCCTGCTGTCCTGCCACTGCTGGTCAAACCTGCCTCTGGTGGGACACATCTGTTTCATTCTGTCAAGCACAGTTCTTGCCAACAAGATTCCCATTTAAGGCTGTGATTTTGTGCTTTGGAAAGTGCTCATGAACGGCAGCCTGGTTGTTGTACCCATTTCTCAAGCACACAGAAGAGCCCTTGGTCAGTTTTGGTACCGTGGGTTTGTGAGGGTGGATGTTTGCACCAAAGACAAATCTCTCAGATCGCAGTTTTACAAACGTTTCTCTTGGAGGTAAAGCTGGACAAAATGTTCCCTGCTCTCTCCTGTTCTTCACCCCAACCTGCTTGAAGGCATCCTAATATCACCTTGTCTGTTTGGTAGGGTGCTTGATTATTCTGGTCAGGGCCCTACTCTGAGTTAGGAATCTCTCTGCCAAAATATGTGAGGAGGCTTTGTACAGCTATTTAAAACACAGATAATTTCTCCAGTCTGCTTCACCTTGGAGAGTGGCAAACCTGTGTATTGGCACAAACAAAGGATTAAAATGAAGGGCTCAGGGCAAGGTGAATTAGAACAAACGAGCTGCTAAGATAGAGAGGTGGTGGCAGGAACTGCTTAAGTCAGCTTTGCCAACAAGAGAAATACACTGTGGAATCACAGCCTGAATGACTCATAGCTTCTGTTAGGAGTGGTGCTCCTAAATAATGTAGTGACAGCTCCACAAGGACACTGGAGTGTCAGAGTCCTGCTTCAGTTGATACACTTCACCTTAAATCCTCTAAACAAGAAGGCCCTTAAAATAATAATTATTAGAATTATTATTAAATAATTACTTTTAGTGGACTTATCCTAAAATTACAGATTTAACAAATGCTGCATATGAAGTAAACATTTTTGGAGCACAGTGAAAGACTGCAATATTAAATAAGAATAAAAATAAGAGATTTTATTATTATTTCCTTCTGGATATGTCATAAATAGTTTATTATTATATCCTTCCAGATATCACACTTAAAATGTAATTGATTCTGTGCTTTTTACTGTTATTTCCATTTCTATTTTCAAAGGAGTTTTCACTTTTTTAACAGGATTAAGAATATATAAGAGACAATATGCTAAAAAATGCTGGTCAAATTTTGATGGGAAACATCCTTACCCCAACTGTTTAGATGAGTTTATCAGTGCCAAGCAGTCTTAATGCTTAAAAAAACCCCGACAAAAACCACCAAAACAAAAAAACCCCAGAGGAATATTGCTTTTCTTCTATCAGAGATCCAGCTTGTTTTAATATATTCCATACTTGAGTATGACTTTTTTGGCTCTCCTCCAGTGCCTCCAGTTTCTTCTTTGAAGCTCAATTTTTTTTTAAGAATAGTCAAAGCCACAGTCTTATGAGCTTCACTCTCTGTACAACGTGTTTCGAAATGAGATCTTGCAGCCTACTTTTCCCTTAGAAGGAGACCTAAATGCTGCATCAGTTTTCAGAATTTTACATGCAAACCTTGTACCTTCAAAACCTGGTTATTGTAGGTGAAGGAGCCTGTAAAATTTGAATTTGTTTCCAGCTTTGGTGTACTAATTGCTATGGCATCTTAGTACAGGTACCTTGTGTTCCACTGAGTTCTGTGCGTTACCAGTAGCGCTGACAAAATATTGCATCCCTTGGGAATCTTCAATTCCCGAAGCAGATTTCAAAAGCAGTAGAAGGAGCAGCCTCAACGCTACCTTGTAATCCCCATATCACATCCCAGACTTTTCTGTTGCCTTAAAGGACATCTGTACCTTTGAGAGGGCAGGAAAGAAAAACCAGCGCACGTTTGTTGGGCACTTGCTGAGGTACAAACTGCTGATAGAACCAAGTAAAGGAAACAGAACTAGAGCTGGAAATGTTTTGTAATCCTATGAATATGCTAATGAGCACCACAGTTGCCTTTTGTCAGCATTTCCCAGTGGTGTTTCTGGTTGAACAGCACTGAACCTCAGGTGCAAGTAACCAAGCTCTGTGTACTGAATCGGGGCCGGGGAGAGTCAGTGAGCTCTGATTGTGCTCTGATCCCTCTGAAATTTTAGTCTTCTGGCATAGATACTCTGAGTAACGTGGCAGTATCATCTCCCAACCTTCTTGAACATATTAATGGAAGAAATATGAAGAAACCAATATAAAACTGTTCCCCTGCTCTGAAAAACAGTTATGTCATAAAAGTCTGTCATGTAAATTTAATAATATGATAGCACTGTTCAACATAACCCTCAACCCTTAAATCCAGTGAGAGAGAGTGGTGTATGCATCTACATTTGGAACAAGTGTAAGTATTTTCTTGGCTTTTGAAGTTGAGATAAAAAATAATCCACAAGATTTTTTTAATCTGCATTTTCTCCCGTTTTATCAGAGATATTTACTTGTTACTCAGTTCAGAAGGACACATTTCCTGGTTTAATCTATCTGTGTGTACCAAAACAAGTGTGCAGACACAGAGAAAATAAATTTATCATGGCTTCACTGAAGTGGGCAGTTAAGATATAAATGATTACTAAATTTGGAGTAGTGGCTTTTTGCCAAATATCTGTATACTAATATATATACATTGATTATTTTTTTCTCCCTCCCCCAAGTATTTTAATTGGGTGAAGTCTGCTGGTCTCAGCTGCCTTTACAGTTGACTTCATTGTCAGTTCTCAGATGGCCAACAGGGGTAATTTTGCACGGGTGACTGATTTTTTTTTCTTTACATATTATGCCCAGTTTCTACAAGCTGAGCTTTCTTCACACTGCCATATTTCATTGGTTTGTGTCTAAACCAGCCATGTTTGGAGTATGCATGATTTGCCATGTATTTTTTCTTTAATTATCTTTAATAATTTGAGCTTTAAATAACATTTTATTGTAACAACAGAAAAGTCCAACGAATATGTCTCGATGGATGTTATTCTGTGTGTTTCTAAGCAAAAATTTGCCATTCAAGTAATGTGGCAGAACTCAATAAAGGAGAAATTTTTTACTTAAAAACTTAAAAAAAAATTTTCTGTGTAAAATATTTATATTTTGTAATGGTGCTTTATGAGGTTGAAGGTTTTATGGCTATAATATCTGATGCATTAAAAAATGCTTTAATTTATGTAAAGGTTGTCAAAATGGCAATGAGAAAACCGAAAACTTACTAGTGTTTTGTGACATCTTCCTAATGTTGCTGTTGGAGCGCTACGGGGAGTTTTTCATGTTTTCAGCATACAAAGTCTGACCTAAAGTACACAAACATAGATGGAAATTTTCCCGTTGACATGAGTGGCCTTTGGAGTAGGTCCATGTTTGGTTTCCTTCAGTCCAGGCCCACAAACACTCTCACAGGCTACATAAATATTGGTCCTACGAGAGAGAAAGCTGAGGCAGTGCTTTGTGACTTCCAAAACATGTAGCAAGCAGGCAAGCACAGGAGAACTGAGTTGTGGCATTAAAATGGGCACATCCTCCCTGAGGAGAGAGCGTATTGAGGCAAGAAATCCACTGTAATTTTCAGACAGAGCTGAAGACAAAAGATTCTTGCTCTGTTATTTTTTGGCGTGTTCTCACTACAAAGACTTCCTGCTGTGCTACCCCAAATGCCTCTGACATTCTTGTTACATGTCACCTGTTCTGCCTCAGTCTCCTGTTGGTTACATGACTCTGCTCCCCACATAACAACTTTGACAAATGTCCAGAAGAGTTTTTTTTTTGGTTATTCAGACCAGCTTGTGATTTTTTTGAGTACTTCCCAAGCCAAAGACTTTCTCAGAATCCTTTTTTTAAGAGTTATGCAGATCACCATGGTCATTTACTTGCATGTCTTATATTTATCCCCGTTCTTTGGTCTGTTCTTTTAGATTATGAATTTTTCAGTGACTCTGTCATTGCCTGTGTCCGTACATGATCTAAATATTCAAGAGCAATCACCATCACAGCCATACTAAAGGTGAAGTGAATGTGGCTGTGGCTGTTCTACTGAAACTGAGGAGGCCTCATCCTTTCCCTTAGGGTTGCTTCAGTATTTCTGGAGAAGAGCTTTCTAAAAGCAGAGAGAAACCCAGAGCAGTCTGTGAGTGCACCTGGGTGTTCCCCTCTCACCTGCACACCCTGAGCCCCAGGCACTGCTGCTCTCTGCAGGCACCTGGCTCCGGGGCTGCTGCTTAAATGGGAGGGCTGTCTCTTACTGTTAGGGAACAGACTGGAACAGGAAGAGCCATTACAGCATCCTGAATTATATATACTGAAAATTTCCTTGATTAAATTTTTCCTTGTGTTTCCTTTCCAAAGAAGGAATCGGGCCTATTTGTAGGACAGATTGGGAATGTAAAGACAATCAGAGTTTGTGGGCATCACTGTGTGGAAATACTGCCTGAATTCAGTGACTGTGAACACCCAGAGGTTAGTTTGTCTGGTTTGGAGACAAGATAACGGAGGGACCCTTTTCCCACCTTCTTCAGAATTCATTGAGAACTCCATCTTCTGTCCATGAGCAAATCACATACATTTCTTCAATAAGAACCTTCTTCAATGCCTCCTGCATTAATTTAATGCAAGTCTGTTTTGTATCTCCTGGGTGCCAAATTCCACTTGCATAATGTCATATAAGTAGTGAATATCTCACAGAACCAAGATCTGTACAAGTTTGCTCAGACAGAAAGAAACATGTTTCTGGAATTTAACTTTCCTCTGGTCACTGTCTGCTTTATTCAGATAGAGTAAAATGAAATACTTAAGAAAAATCATTTTACTGATGTTCTTTTACAGGTGCAACTTATATTAAACAATATATGTATATCAAAATAGATATCACTGTTTCATGTGTGGGCTTTTAAGATTGTGCATAATCAAGGACTAAATAAGCAGAATATAGTCAGTGTACGTTGTACTGTCAGCTTTCCTCTTGGAGGCATACAGCTGTCTTCTGCCACAAATGACAGACTCCTCTTGCCCTCGTTCACTGCTGAGGGGTGATTGCCTCTGCTCAGATTCTATTTTTATTTGACCTGCAGCCAATTGTGTATATTCTCCATTTATTCCCTCAGACCAAACTGGACCTGGCATGACTTCTGGTCTTTAAAGCTGTGCCATTGAAAGGATTGATATGTGCCAGTGATTGTCACACTGAAAATTAAATCCTGTTCTTGCTTGATTTTTTATATTGGTTTCTCAGTTTTAGTGTTGGATTATAAGATAGACATTTTTATAATATGAAAATGAAAGCAAAGAAATGCTAGAGTTGACCTTGCAGGCTAGGAGAAATCTCAAGTTGTTCTTTGGAGATGTACTTATTCTTAGAGAAAGTTCAGTGTCTTTGATATAACCACTGTAAAATATGTAGGTCTTCCTGTGATTTTCCCTAAATTTTGGTTTTCAAAAAGATCTAAAATAGAACAGAGGATGAAAGCCTACCAGGGAAACCAGCACAGTCCAACTTCAGATTTTTAAGTCTGATTATAAGAAGCTGTTAGCTCAGGAAGCCTTGCTTGTCCAGCACTTATGATTTCCCCTGAGCAGGAGAAATGCTAATTAATGTTCACAGAGCTAAGACTCTGTAGCTCAATGGAGAGACTGCTTTTTATTTTTGCCTTATTTCGACTTTTCCAAACAGACCAAGGTTTTACTTCACATGATAATAAATGTAGGCCAAAACCCAGCTGACATGATGATGAGACCAATTTAGCTGAGTACACAGACTAAAGAGGTGTCGTCAGTGCAGCATTGGATAAGAGGTAAGGTTGTGCTCTAAGCTGAAATGCTCCTGCAGTGAAGACAAGCCCTAAGAGAAAGATGTCAGAGAGCATAGGAAGCTTAGTAGGGCAGAGACTAATATGAACGAAATGAAATTAAGTGAAAGGAAAATGTAAGCTGTCAAGCCTCTTAGCTTGGGCTGTAATATGCCATAAATAAATTTCCAAAAGATACTGCAGCGTTTTAGCCAGAAAATGTAAGACTGCACAGATAAATAGCTTGTTACTGATTTGCAGTGTATGTGTCTATACAGTATAAATACTACAGATCACATTCCTGCATGGGCTGCATGTGTCTGCAGGTGGATGCTGCTTCCAGATTCATAATGTGGTGTTCTTCCAAGTGAAGGCTGTGTTCAGTCTGTTCCCCACGCAGGGAGAGTGGCTCTTGGCAGCCATTCCAGTGCTGTGCCAAGGCTTCTCTCTACAACTGGTGTTTTCATGAGTTGCAGTGTTATTACCCTATAGTTCATTAGCTTTAAATTGCATTTCTCATTAAAGACAGTATAGAAACCAATTTTGTTTTGTCCTTTCCAATGGATGATTTTTGATCATTGTGTCTGAGAAATAAATCAATGTCCATAGAAAATGGCTTTTGGGAAGCAAGATTTGATATAGTCATTTGAGATTTTATTAGTGATGGCTGAATTTAATTACTAGCTTGTTAAAATTGGTAGCAACAGAATCACCAAACATGATTTCGAACTACTAAATGTTTTGGCTGAAAATGGTTGAGTTCACAAATGTATTACATTCTTTTATCAGCAAAAGAAAGTGTATATGCTATCAAAAGTAAAATGTCAGCATTTTAAGAACTTGTTTAGACATTTTAAACATGGATTCATGCTATGCAGATACACTAATCATTATTTTTCAGCACGTTTTAATTCAAAGTGACATCACAGTGTAAATGAACGTACTGAGGTATGTTTATATTCTGTGTATTTCATGACATAAACATTTACATCCTGAGTCTGTTCATTGTTGCACACACACTAAAACCTCCTCTGCTTTACCAATGGCAGAGTGCTTCCCTTGCCCACCTCCCACTGCCACCTCAAACCTTACCATAACAGGGGGAATTTGAAATACGTGTAGGAGAATAAGAAAGATGACTGTGCTTGATGTGCCATTTGTATATCATTGTTTTAAAAAGAAATTATTGTAGTGTATATAACAATATATTTGTAAAGGAGATATTCTTTGTGCATTTTATTTTCTGAGCAATAAGAAATTGTGTCTTTCAGGCTCCTGAACAACATTTCTCTTTTTGATAAAACATACTGTTAGGGAAGAAAGGGCTTTACATTTATAGGCTGTCTGTTTAAAAAATATATTTTTTTTAAGTCCTAGACCACCAATTCCTCTATCTCTGCTTATATCAGAAGAAGAAGCAAGCATACTAATTCAATCCTTCTGGAGAGGTTATCGGGTAAGAGTAATCTATAATTATTTTGCTTGATGTTGAAAACTGTAGGACTGTGAAGGCCCCAGGGAAAATCCTTACATAAATTTTAAGTAGGGGATACTATAAATAGCTGCTGAGACCCCTATGGTTCATTGGCTTTGGATGTTGCTCTGCCTTATGCCTAGTGACTACAATTTTTTCACAGGCATTTACGCTGATGTAATCTCACTGTTTTCCTCAACAACAAAAAATCCACAGGAATTCGATTTTCCAAAGTACAGTTAACACTGAACAATTTTCTTTCTTTAATTGAAATTCTCTGGGTAGTTCTAAAGGCTGTTACTTTGCTTCGTGCAGGGATATGTGGGTGAGTGTGGAGATGCACAAGGAGGATTGGTGAGGTCTGTTGAGCAATAAAAGCCTACAGAAAGAAGGGACAGGGAACTGAGACCGAGAATGAGACAGGAGATTTATGAGAGGCATGAAGGCTGTTATTCAAGGAAAAGGGAACCAAAATGGCAAGCAGATGTTGTAAGGCATACTGGTAATACAGCACTAGTGCCATTCCCAGTTTAAGGGGTAAAGCAAGGTGCATAAAATAAATACAAAGAAAATTGTCCAATACTATTATTTTGGAGGCCAGCAGCCATGCTAACCCTATGATACTAAATAAATTATTCTGCAAATCTTGAACAAATTCTGTCAGATATTTTTTTTAAAAGCTCTAATACCTTCACACCTCAGGAAGAAATGGATTTGAAATTCAGGTGACTTTGGTGATGAAGAAATGTCTTTGACTTCCTTTATCAAAACTTAAGCTTCTAAATAGCCTCTGGATATAGCAGCAATTTTGTTGTGATGGACACTGAGACATGTCTGGATGTCAGGTGTTCTTTAAATAACAATCAGTATAAAACACTCTCTGTTAAGTTCTCTACTATTTTTAACAAGCATGAATGTATAAGTGGCTCCTATAATGCCAAAGACGATGAAATACCTTGGAATGTTCTTCCTGACCGATGGATTTTTGCGACCCTTTCTGCTTGTTCATTTCCTTTATTTTTCTTTTTTTAAACAGCGACAGCATTGACACTAACATTAATTAGCACTGACAGTATCCTGCAGGCATCCTTACAGTGGAGGCAACCATTATCCAATATCAGTTATGTTTGCTGAACACTGCAAGGTTGCTCAGATATCTTCTGCTTCTCTGAAAGCTTGTGAAGGGCACAATCCTTCCTTGTATAGATGAACTTCAGTTTTCACACTGGTGTTTATCATTCTAAACCGATTCCCAGAAATGAGAGAGAAACTCTAGCTATAAAAGGTAGGAGACATAAAAAATAATTCAGGCTATAAAATTAGCTATTAATATTTTACCTTATTTGAGGTGAAAGAACATGGGGTTTTAAAAATTAAAAATTGCAATCAGAATATAAAATAAAAATCATTAGTAACAAATTACTACATAGGGCAATGTGTTATCCTTGGGCTTGCAGATTAAGAGAACACTAAGTTTAAATGGGATTTCATCACTTTAATGATAAGTATGTTATGAAAAATTACCAAAGAATTCAGATTATTTGCTTTTAAAATAAATGGCTCAGTCAGCTAACACTGATTTAATGTTAATAACCAATAATAACTGAACACTTACAAATAATGCCTTTTTGCATTCAAAGTATATTATGGTGTCAAAATTTTCAACTCTTTTCAGAAGTTTTTCATTAAGCCTTGTTTTATAATTCAGAGGATTTAGAACTTTTAAATACTGCTTTTGAAATAAAAATTTACACAGTGTGATAATCCTGGATAACTAAACATGAGCACACAGATACGTGACACTGTGCTGGAGAGACAGGGTAATTCATCACTGGTCTCCTAAGACACACCTCCTGTGGACTCAGACCATTTCTTGAGGTATTTTTTGACCGTATTGATTTAGGCAGTAGAGTTTATCTAGTTACATAACTGACTGAGCATCATGTCTTCCCGTGATACTTCACTTGTTTCTGCTACCTCCAGCTGTCTGAGCACGCCAGTATCAAAAACAAATGGCAAGAAATGCAAAACTGCATCAGGCAGTAAAGGTTTTCCTATGTAAAGGGAAAAAAAAGCTACTGGTACAGAATATTGAGAACTCTGATGATAAAGCATGATCAAAACAGTACATTTATCCTTATCTGCAGCACATTTCAGAAAAACACTTGTTTAATTGTTGTGGTAATAATTAATGGCTGCCATCAACCAAGTCCTTGCTGCGATCTTTCATACAGAGACATTGACGGGCACTCTGACAATTATTTCGAGTTTAATCAAGAACTGAATTCCAGAACAAACAGCAGTGGAAAATACAACTGCTGAGTTCTCTGAGGAGATCACAGAAAGGAAGACATCATCTTGAGAGGGCTCTTTGAGGGCCAGGAGGAGCACTCAAATAAGACTTGAGACGGCTCTTGTCATCTGAATTTTTTCTTTTCACTTCCCACCATCCTTTTTTATTGAGGTTCCATTCATCTGTCACAGGCCAAGGCAGTGTTCAGATAGGTGTCAATTTTCCAGGCACTTTTCCAACAAAAGATGATATATTCCTTCACCCTTCTCCTGCAGAATCTTTGCTTAGTGCCATTTCTTTTAATGGGGTCTTTTTAATCTTTAAAATTTGCATAACTATTCTAGACTAACTGTAATTTTTCATTAATAGAATTTCATCTGATGTCTCTGGGTGAACCTTTAGTGTTATCCTTATCACTGAAAGCATGGTTGTTTTTTTTTTTTTTACTAAATCTTGTAATATCCTGGAGTTGAAATTGGACAGCATTATGTAAATATTCAGTGCTATTTTATTTTATATTTTATACATGTCCTTTGAATAAAAAGATAAAAATGCCTCAGTTTAGCTTTGTATCTTGCAACGTGTAGTTGTGCTTTTGCTATCACAGTTTATATTGCTTTCCAGCAAGTTGTGGCTACCAGCAAAGGCTTAAACCCAGAAGGTCACACAAATATTCACTGTTATTTACAGCAAGTATAGAGTCAAGTGACTTGGGCAGGGACTCTCCCTTCAAAGCTAAGACCCCTCCAGGGCTTCAGGCATTGCTGGTCTGCAGGAGAGACACGGCAGTTGTTTGGACAAGTTTCTTGACTCTCCCTTTATTTGCCTGGAGATTTTGCTGCTAAGTCATGGCTTTTTAATCATGGCAGCATTGCACTCCGGTTTCAAATCAGGAGAACTTTCTAAGGAATTACCTCTGTGCTAAACTACATTATAACTATGCTAAATTATAATCTATTAAGTGTATTTGGAAGATTTTGATGTATTTTGTTACATTCCTGTCACCTGTTTTACTGCAGGTGGCGTGTCTGTGTTCTTTTTTCCTTTTTTGGGTCACTTTTCTAAAAAGGCACTTTGTTCTGGGAGCTCATTTTACTGCTTGGCTTTAACGCTGACTTTGGACTATTTGAGTCTATCTGCCTCTGCCTTTATCTCAGAACTCTGTATTTCACTCTGTATTTCACTGCACTGTCACTGTTTTATTTGCTTAGGGAGACTATACAGAACCTACTATACTTGCCTTTTATCTTTTCACCGTTAAGAATTACTGTCTTCATTTTCAGCATACAGAGATCACTGTGGCCCTGTCACGGGCCAAATCCAGGTGTTACACAGCTGAGGTTGTAAATGGACACATCATGTTTTCAGAAATTTTATATTTAGATACAGAGGTAGTAATTTCTCTATCTCCCTGCCTCTTCCACTTCTGTCATTTCTATGCTTGTGTCCCATAAGCATTCCCTTAACCCTTTCCTGTGCAGACAAACTGACTCCATGTAATAGGGAATTATTTGGTTTATAAAAGCAGACATGGCAGCATAAAAGAAAAAAATGTCTCTTGCAAGCCTAAAGAAATTATCCTGTGTTCAGATTATATTTTATTTTTGCAAATAGTATTTGATGGATTTGATAGAAAATGATCTTCTTTTTTTGTATAGCTGAAGATATCACTAGTATCTGTAACTTCTTTAATTTTTAAAATTTCATAGCAACCTTGTAAGAAGTCCTTGTAACTTTTACAGAAGATACTACAGAACTCTATCAGTATAATGGGATATTGTTGGAGGTCTAAGAGGTATCTGATCTCAAGTCACTGAGTAAAAGTCGTGGCTGTTTTTATTGATTGAGTAACCTTGTATTGTATTTCTGCTCTGCCAGTGCACTGCCTGAAACAGAGCAAGTTATCTTCTCCTAAGTGGATTTAAAAGTGCTATGGGAGTTCAGCTACTGTTTACTGCACCCCAGAGGAGAAATTCTGGGTGGAAAGAATGCTTTTGATAAATAATTTATACTGTTTTCTTTAAAGTTCGGGTTTTTTATAACTAGTGGAAAACTAAGTCGTGCTCTTTTGCTCTGTATGTATCCTAGCAAAGTGGGAGAAAAGCAGAGTGTAATGGAGAAGAGCATATAACAGAGTTCAAATCACAGAGCAAACTCTTCACCATTTCCTGTAAGAATACAAGAGATACAGTTTTATTGAGAAATTTTCTAGAGAACTAAGTAGTTATCTTCCTGCAAGCAACTACACCAGTACAAAAACAATACTAGAAAAATTCAACTTACATCTAAGTGAAATCAAGGCCTTTGACTATTGTAATTTTTTGTGGAAGCAGAATTACACCTTTCATGGGGTGATGGACTGACAAAGAATAGATACCATGTAATGCAGTCCAATTACTTTAAATAACAGATTAATGGCTCTCCTGTTTGGGAAGATTGTGTGGGTGGGATTGCCAGTCAGCCTGTTTGCAGCTGGTGGCAGGTGTGAATCAGGTTGATGGAATAAATTTTCTTCTGTATGACCCTTCATGGTCCTCGTCTGCTCTATTATTTTGGTCAGTGGGTTGGTTTTATAGTGTTGTGCTTTTCTAGAGGCACTAATACTCTTCAGCATAAGGCTTTAAATTTTAATTAACTCAAAGAATTAGCATCTCACTGCAATCTCATTCTCAAGAGTCCTTGGTAATCAAAGTGATCCCCTAATAGACTTATTTATGTTTTCAACTGGATTTGTCAATTATGTGGATTTTATTTCTGTGTAAGCTGAAAAGTGTAAACCTCTGGGATTGTGCTTTTACCTCAGACCCAGCAAAAAGGATGGCTGTCACATATTTGCCCAGCCATAGCCTTGTGAAAAAAATTGTATCCTCATCCTGGGTGACAGAAGGGTATATGATTTTAGTTTTCTTTTCTGCTTCCCCTTTCACAGGTGCGTTGTGATAGTGAAATACAAGAGCTACGTCAGTGGCAAAAGAAGCTGAGAGAAGAGAGACACATTAATGAGATAGTGAAAGAATTCTGGGCTAAGCAGGAAGCCAAAGGTAAGCGAATTAAATTGTGGGGTGTTTTGGTTGGTTGGTGTTTTTGTTTGTTTGTTTTTACATTGTGTTGAATTTTTATACTTTGAGTTGTGTTAAAAAATAGGCCACACAGTAGGACACTGATCCCGAGAGAGAAGGTAATGTCTGGTGGAAATGCTTGGCTGTGTCTTTACAGTCACTACTTATTCCACTTTAGTTGCTTGTGCAGCTGAAAGTGGCAGTGAAAAATACAATACAGGGCCAAAATTCGATAATTTCAGAAGAGTATGACAATTTGCTGGCACAGTATTTCCTAGGGCAGGATTAGACATCTACCAGCTACTCATCATGTAAATACTGATTTTTACCAGATGGGTTGTAGTACAATTTTTCTGAACTCTGGGATTTCTATCTGGTAAATATTCTATTGGCATTTTCCTGTAGTTATTTACAGCAGAACTTGGCCTGTACAGTTCTAAAAAAGAAAGAAAACAAACCCAAACAACCTAAAAAATTGCCAAGGGAAATAAGGCCAGATTGCTTCAAGAACTGGCACAGCAATGTGTTATTTTTTTGCCCCGTTTGTGGACAAGGCTTTACTGGCAGGGCCAGGTCACCATTCACTTAGGCACAGAGGTTCAATTATGATTATTTGCCCAACCTCTTTGCCTGCTAATGCAGGATTCGAGCTCCTCAACCAGTGTGCATTTTGCCAGCCTGTGAGGGCTGCCTGGAGCACACAGGGAAGTGCCCTGCACAGCCAGGGCAGGAGCTGAGGAGGTGTGGGGGGGTTCAGGTGTTAGAGAGGGCACAGGGTGTTGGAGCAGCCAGCACTGAGTGCCCTGCAGTCTGCTGGCACTGGCACAGCTGCGTTCTCACACGGCCAATCTTTGCCCTCAACTACAGGGGAGTGATAATTTTTGGTGATAGGAGTTTGCTGCAAGGGCTGTGTAGATTCTCCAAACATTTATTTATATTTATGTTGCAGGTTTAATCTATGAAAGATCAGGTTTTATTTACCAATCCATGAAATTGCCTAAGGGATATTTTATAGCTGAAAATAATTAGTTCTGAGGAACAAAATCATACATCACAACAGGGGAAAACTGTGTTTATATGTGTGTGTATTTATATGGGTGTTCATATGCAGCAAGGGAAGTAGAATTCTTGGTTTTAGTAGCTTAGACCTAGAAGGTTAAATCATGTAGTAACAGTGCACAAAAATGATGAAAAGATAAAATCAGTGAGACATTAAGTTGTGTTCTAGCAGACTTGACTGACATATACAGAAAACTTTGGCAGAGCAAACAAAGTTTCCTTCAAGTGGGATTTCATAGGCCTCTCTACTACAGTTTATTATGAGTTTACTTGGTAAAAAAAATGTAGGCATTTTTTTTTAAAAAAAGAAAACACAGATATATCTGGGTTTGAATATCTGAAAACAGTGGATTCAAATTTCCTATCGTAAAATTATTCTCATTATAAATGTAAAACATAAAAGATTAATTTTTCTCTTCGTAATATATGGTTAATTCTGTCAGTGTTAATTGTTGGAAAATTGCATTCCTGGAGATAATGATAGAGGTTGACCTAGCAGGCTTGCTAATTCCTTTTAAGTGATTGCAATTTAATGTTTGTGGCTTGGACTCTGTTTTCAGTTTGTTAATATTTATATCATCTCATCAAGGCATGTTTTTTCACGCATTCCATTGTCCATGAGACCAGTAAAAGTTAGAGATGCATGCTTCCCACTTCTAAGAAATAAACCTATATATTCACACCGATGTGAAAAAAGATGAAGATGATATTAGACTATTAGTCATAGTTTGCAGTCCTCCTGCATGTAAAATCTTAAAGGTGAAAATTACAAGTTCATTTTCAGAGCACATGGTGAACCCATTCCCAAAATGCTGCAACTAAGAAAAATAGGGGCTAAGGGTGGACTGTGTCATTTGACAGTTGAATTGATTAAAAAACTCCTGTGTCTCAAGAAATTTAATCTTTCTATAAACTATACTTAATTTGTTTTGGAGACTTACATAGTGATAAGACTTCCTTTGCCAATTGTTTCAAAAGGAAAAACAAATTTCCTTTTAATTACTCTCACAGAGCTTCCCTGTCATCAAATCATTTATTTTAGGACTCTAGGACACACAGCTGTTTCACCACTTCAAAGAAAGTTGCAAAATTGCTCCTTTTCGATTTTTTTCTTAAACCAGTATAAGTTTATATTGCTTATATCACATCAGCTTTCAATATTATCACCCTGTTTCTGTAATTTCTTAACTGAGCGCTGCTAAGTTAATTTAAGAGTACCCACACATCAAATAGCCTTGGGGCCCAGACAGATGGCTATTTGGAAACAGCTGTCCTAGTTTGAGAAGTTACTGTCCAGGGGTTTTCATTATCAATCTCAGCTGTGATGCCATAATTCACTCTTATTTCTGCTCTTACTATCCTGCTGTGGATTAGTGTCATTAAACCCTATTTCATTGTAAAGTCAGCAAGGTTAGTTTAACTGCTCTGACCAGTGATTCCATCCAACCCAGCTGACTTCATGCTGAAGTGGATTGTGAACACTCACACAATAATGAATAGCATAACACAACTACTTTTTAACCTCGTCTTTCTAAGCATTTGGTTTAACTGAATTCTTTAATTCGGTTAATTCAATTAATCCCCTTTAATTAAACCACTGAACTCTTTGCATCAAGCAGACAAAGCATTTATTGTTACTGAAAACTCAGATATCACAAATAAAGCATTACGATTCATGGTCAAAGAAAAAAAAAGGAACATTTTAAAGTAGATACAGCATTTTATTATGAAATCAACCACATTAAGAAAAATAATAAAGGATCTCTTTGATTTGTATATAACAAACTCTGTTTATTAGATACTGTAAACAGTGTTGAATCTAACTGTAGGGGATGAATGGTGAGCTGCCAAATAGCTTTTAGAAAATGATGACTCGAGCAGTAATGTGATTCTATTGACACTACTAGAAAGATCAGCATACCTTCCATGGAAATATCAGCCAAAGACTCAGTTAATGTGAGCTAACAGGCAGAGTCTGCTTTGTTGGGACTTTCAGCACAGTGCTATGGGTACCTTATTGCAAGGGTATTTTCTAGGTAAAAACATAATTTTATGAAAGTCTGTTTGTATATGATACTTAAAAAAAAAAAGGTAGTAAGAAAACATTAGAAATGTAAACCGATTGTAATTAACAAATCCAAAAGCATTCTTCATTTATTTTTCTGGTTTCAGAAAGTGTGTTAAAACATGCCTATTAATTCTGAGACAAACAGTTGAGTTTTCATTAGAACAACACCGGAATGAAATACTTCTGGAGGGTCTTTTCTTTTTCAAGCAGAGACCAAAAGTCTCATTTTTATGGGGTGATCCAGCAAGTTCCCCATTAAAAAGGCAGCCCTGTGCTTCCTTGGCCAAGGCTTCTGCCATCCTCCTCGTCCCTGGCAGTGGCACTCGTGGCTTCACGGGGCGTTGGCTCAGCTCTGCTCTGCTGCCCCTCGGGAGGCTTCCCTGCTGCATCAGCCTGATAAACTGGCTCACCCAGTAAGGACACAGTCCTCACATCCAGCAGAAGGGAAATGGCGCACCGGGAATCCAGGGAAGGAGAAGTGCCCAGCTGTGATGGGCACTCGGCGTCGGACGAGCTGCTGTGCCCCGTGAAGCCACGGCCACGAGCTCTGCGTGGTTTGCAGGCAGGGCTGTGGTGGTGCCTCGTGTAAACCACCGATTCTCCCCCTGCTTCACAGCACGTCAAACATTTCCATCTTCTCCTCTAAAATTCTTCAGTCTTCTCTCAGTCTGTCTTTTATACTCTTTATTATTAGTTTTGCAAAGTGCTCTAGGATAGAAAGTGTGAAAACTGCATGAAAATTACTTTATGCATTAATAACACCTTGCAGGACTGTTGACCTCTTTTAATGCATATGCTGGCAAAATTTCTTTTTGAGTGCAAAGAAGAAATTGTGTTCCTTTCAGCATATGCCCAGGATCATAAAGCTACAGCATTCTTGGCTGACATTTTATTTGCTATACTGCTCCACTGCTGTGTAAAATTACATTCCACAAAATGATCTATATTTAAGGTGTGACAGTCCTTACTGTCTGAACAATTTCAGACTGAAAATGTAGAGATAAGCATAACACTTGAGACTCACAGCTTTAGACTTGTAGGGAGAAAGAATTTTCTCTAATATAGCACAGCTGATGGGATGAATTTGTTCCAGAATTTTTTACAGAAATAAAAAATTGTTTGCCTTCTACAGAAAATACAGTTCATTAAAATCCAACCTCTAGAGAATGTGAGTGAATAGCAGATTGTGGTTCTGAGCACTGTTTTGTGCAGATTTAGTACTGGAAATGAAAAACTGTCTGTCCTACAGTGAAAGGAATTTGAAAAATATTTAAACTTTTTAATGAAAATACCAAAATCTTCATTCATCACTTATGTGAACAAAACACTTTGCTGACACTCTGTTGCAATGGTTACTTCTCTGCTGTTGGAAAGACCATTGCTGCTGTTACACAAACAGCACTTCCAGCTATGTTATGTCCTCATGGCATTCTTTTCTTCTTATCTGCATAAAATTTGTACAATTTTCATTTTAAAAAGCAGCGTTCTTAGGGAACATAATAAAAGAAGTAAATATTCCTGGTATTATGGCAATACCAATGGTGACCCTGTTAGCTGGCAGTTCTTATAAATCAGCCATAGCCTGGGCTTTGCAAGGCACTTGTGTAACAGAGAAGGCACAGTGTGTGGAAAATCTAGTTAAATCAAAATAAGACAGAAAGTAATCTTCACAGCAGGTGAGGGGGGTGATTTCCAGATACAGGAGGGAATATTCTTTTACATTCCATTCCATTTTCAAGCTGTATTTTCCTTTGGCAGCAGAAGTTATTACTTACCTATCTGGAGAGTTTTTTAAAATACTTCTTTCATAGCAATAATCTTTTCCCTTGGGAAGATGCATCCAGCAATACTCTGAAGAACTCAAAATTTAGGTGTTCTGGAAAATCCTTGCAAATATGAACGAGATACAAGGGAGAACAGGCTGCATATTTGAGGAGTGCTAGAGCAGGAACAGATGCACAGTGTCAAGCAGCAAGGAAATGCAGTCACTCACTCCTTATACAGCTGTGATGTCTCCACCTGAATGATGAGGAAGGATTCAAAAGCTTAATATCCAGTTAAGCTGAGCAGGGGAAGTCTACTCTGCATACTTTTGAAGGATGCCTGTATGCAATCATACCACATCAAAGCAGAATTAATTGAAGAAGAGAAAAATGTTAAATTCAGAACCCAGAAAAAAATGGCTACATTGTGAAACTTCTTTAAATTCATTCCATAAACATCCTTATTATTGGGGCCATAAATGAAGTTACAGCCACATGCATGTTTGCAGGACTGAGTCGTTTCCCAAAGAAAATATTGAAAAGAGGATGTATTTATAAATGGGAAATCTTACACTAGGCTTAAAAAAATATTTAAAATTACTGTAGGTAATATTGTTGGATTAGGAAAAGGCATAGTCTGAATAGCTAATGGATTTCTTAAAGCCTGCATCTCTGTGGTTTATTTAGGAAAATTCAGCCCTGTAAAATGTAAGGAATTATTCAGTTTTATGTGAGAGTTTCTTTCCCCCTCCTCCCCCCACTTTCACCCAGGGTGGTTGAAATAATTGAGGAAGATTTTAAACAAAATAATTTGTTTCTAATTTCATCTGCCCTCCTTTTACTGCAGCTGTAATTCTTTAATTAATCTTATAATGGAACTCTTGTAAGTGATGACCTCCTCATATTCAATGGTTTTACACTTTTAATCTGTTATATTATATAACATTTATATACACACACATATATATTAAGATCTTATATGTCGAATGTATTTCTTCTAATAATTTGGTTTCAAACTAAGCTTTATAAACAGGTTAAAAGTGGAAGGCTGCTTGCTGTCAGTAGGACACTGCACTTAAAAGAATTTCACTCTCCTTTTTTTTAAAACATTTCTGTGTTTTACAGGTATTTGGTTTTTTCTTTCTAAAAGCAAAAGTGCTGCAGTCAAAATGGTTTAAAATGGGGGCATATCTATGATTGCTTTTGATTTAAAAGCACATGTATAAAATTCGACTTACACAGAAGGCCTTAAAATTTCCTTTTTTTTTTTTAAGAAACAAAAAAGAAAATCAAAGAACAAAGCAGTACCGAAGGCTGAGTACGTGGTGGTGGTTTTCATCAAGCCTAATTCAAAATGCTTGAGATGTTTCTGAAAGTTTAATCTTGGCACTAACAGCTGAGAATGTAGTGATAAAAGTCATAAGACTCAGGATACAGAATCCAATTTATTGGTCCACACCCTGGACTCAGACATCTTTGAAAATTTATAAAGATTACAGTAACATTTAATTTCTGAAACTACGTTGGGAATGTTTGAAAAAATAAAAAGGAAAGATGATCATTTAGATAAACTGCAGCACGTGATCTTCTGAAGGGTGCTTGCACAGGCACAGCAGTGGGTCTGTGAGCACAGGTCTGAACTAATCCTCAAGTACCAAAGCTGTATTTCCACTCATCACTCTGCAGTTGTTAATAATGATCTGTAATGGAAAAAAAGGAGAATTGCAATTTGGCAATTTTTCTGTGACTATATAAACATCTTTTCTGTGGTTTGTTTTTTTGTTTTTTTAAGGAGAGCAGAAATTCTTCATGGGTTCTGCAATCTTCTTTGTTTCCTTTTTCTGCTTTTAACCTTAAAAGTGAAAAACATTGGAGCATTTTTATTGAACATGCTGGTGGTGTATTTTGTAAGCCATTTAGATAAGCAAACCCCAAATTTCTATTATAGCTATGGGATGTGTTAAAAGCCTGGAGAAAAGGCTGTCCCCAGCTGAAAAATAAAGCCTCCCAACAGTCCTGCAGCAAAACTGGATTTGATTTTAACTTGGTTAAGAAAAAAGAAGGGGGGAAGTGGGGCAGGGAAAGAAAGACCACGAGCTGTTAGGGGAGTCTTAAAATATGACTCAGAGAATTCAGAGGAGTGGGTGACAGATTGCAGAGCACAGGAGCTGCTTGCCCTGACCCCCTTTAAGCCCTCCCTGTGGCATCCGTCACCCAGGCGTCTCTCCGATGTAGCAGTCTGCTTTCTTACCTGATGCTTTGTTTTAGTCTGTGCTAGAGTTTGAATTTGGGAACTTTGCAGAACCTATCACATTTTGCAAGTCAGAATCATGTCAGAAATACGAGGGGCTAATGGGTATAAATGCAGTTTTCATGAAGCTGCCCAGCAAATCTGGAATTCTGGGTTTCTGCCTGTGTTGCTTTCTGCCTGTAAATCCCCGAATGCTTTTAGCTGGGGACCTGCCACTCTGGAGTGATTTCTATTTCTGGTCAGTTCTTTCTGTTTTCATCGTTCTCTTTTTCTATCTTGACTACTTACATTGAAAAATACTGCATTAATCAGATGCTCTGGAGATGCGCTGGTTGCCTTCATTCTGGATTTTCCTCTCTCAGTCCGGGGTTGTGTTCCATGAACTGTTGTGTTTCTGTGGCTGTCTCTTCGTAAATCTCAGGTCATTGAATGATTTGGAGGACACTTGGATAATTGTAAGCAATAGTCTCCAGTACCTCTAATTCTCTGTAGTTTTTTCTCTTCTAACTCAGGTGTTCATGTCAGCTGTTGATCTACTCTAATACTTGTATCTTCCCATGTTTCTTTTCTTTTTGTACACCTTGAATTGTAAAAATATATTCAAACATATTCTAATGAATTCTGAGTCTTTCTGTCAAAATATGAGGAAAGCAATGGTGCATTGCACAAACGAATTCTGCTAGAGATCTTTCAGCCCTTTTTTCCCATATGCATCACTGAATGTTGGTGTTTGGAAGTCTCCTGTATGTCAGCTCTTGCTTTGCTAATCTGATCCTAACTGAATTAAAAAATGCCCTGAAACTTTTTGTCCTCTACAGTCATGAAAGCAAGACTAAGTATTTGACAAGCTCTGCTCCTGGAGAATTAGGTTTGTCCTGTCACTTTTTAAAATCCATTTTGCAGAAGCCTCTTCTGCCGAGTGATCTTTTGACAGTTCCATTTCAGATTCATGATTTGCAGGAGTGTCCATGGGCATAATTTCCATTTTATCATTTTTTTGTTTAATATATCTGTATTCAATAGATCATTTTCCTATCACTAGTGGCTGAATATTTCCTGGAATGAAAGGTTTCACTAATAATTGTATACAGGCAGACTTCCAATAGTAAAAGGCTAAAATTATCAACACTTTATTAAAAAACTGTCTCTTTAAAAGTCAGGTCTTATTTCAGCAAGATTGCTGGTGGCTCCAATTTCATGTTCAGGCTTCTTTGGCATTTCATTGGGAGGCTAGGGTGAAACTCCTTTCTATATATATATATTACTCTAAGCCCCTGCTAATAAGTTATTCCAATAGATTTTCTTTAATGGATTTTCATCTCCTTATAGTCTGAGTCTATAGTATCTTTCATTACTGTTTTCAACTGTTTAAATTACTAAATGTAGTTGTTAGAGCTCTATGAAGAAGAAATGCACTCCATAGAAAGTGTGGGTGTATAAACCTTTCATAAGCCACTGTCACAAGCCAGTTGTGTTATACAGCAGTGCACAAAGTAGGTCATAGTTTATTCACTGTTACGCTGAAACAACCAAGTGTCAAACCAGAACATCAGTCCTGTACATTAAGATGAGGGAAAATGATGTCTGCCATCCAAATTAGATGATAAGGATGTTTGAACTTAATGCTTGTGTAAATAGGACAAAAGCCAATCCTCAGACAGCTACAAGTCTTGCAGATTTTTGAATTTTCCCTTCCCAGGAGCTAATGAGCAGTAAACCCAGATACATTCCAGTGCTTCCCTTAGCCATCATCTGTGCCTCAGCATTGCAGCACATACATAGTAAACTGTGTCAAATGAGCTGCATTCCCAAGGAACAGGGCAGACCAAGTAGTGGATGCCTTCACTGTGGTAGGAATAGCAGGTCAAAAATAGCAGTTAACAGTTGTGCTCCTCAAGAGCACCCCCACCTCACCTCCAAAGAAAGTCGTCTCAGTCCCCACTAGTGCTGATTATTGCAGTGGTGGCTAGGGTGTCCTGTAATTTAGAACGTGCATGTGACTAAAGCATAGTTTAATCAGATTTTCTCACTATTAAAAACTTAAGAGTAAGGAGTGAAAAGACTGAAAAGTACAGTAAAGAGACTGAAACATAGTGCTAGCAAGTTAAACTGTTCTGTCCATATGACCTATTCAGGTAGAAATACCAATACTAGAAGAAGTAAGTGAGATGTGAGATTATTTTTTTTTTCTTAACTTACACTGTTACAGCACTTAAGGGCCTCAGTTCCTCTGTGCCTCAGGACTTTAAACAGAAGCTGATGTTTTAAAAGTGTATGAAATACTGATCATGCTGCCAATGAGCATGATTGTGTTACTTAATTCTAATATTGCACCTCCTTAAATTAGGCATTCTCTGTAGATCATTTTCATACATTCAGTTACAGAAACACCTGGGGATTTGAAGTGCTTGTAATTTTTATGAATCCAGCCTTGTGTGAGAACGGTTTCCTTGGCATTGCCCCGAGACTGGCAGCAGTGCACAGCTGCAATCCCCACTGTGTAAATGGCATCCTGGGGCAGTTTGTTCTGCCCAGGTTATGTCCACAGGCCGCTCCCCAGCATGCAGGACATCCCAGCAGAGAAACAGGACTGGTGTCCACTGCAGCAGAACCAGAGCTGTGCAGCGGTGGGGCTGGCCCTGCACAGCTGCACACAGCGACTGCGGGCACGGAGGGATGGAACGGGAACGGTGCTGCTCAAGTTCAGCTTTCAACACTTTTTAAAATGCAGCTGAAAACTGAAATGGGTCTCTCACTCTGCTGAAAGAATGGTAGGACTTCTAAGACTGAAATGGTTAAAACTCAGCCTAAGGAATGGCGCAGTTCTAAGCCAGGTTGTTGATGTTGACATTTACACCATTCACTGCTCTTAGATTTGTGTTGTGTGAAAGAAACGGGCTGGATTATCAGGTAGTGTAAGTTGTTCTAAACATCTTCCTTAGGCATTTCAAAATATTTTAAGCAAGCTAGTTCAGTGTGAGGTGTCACAGCCTGAAAAATACATTTCTCCAATGGAAATTTCTAGTGAAAAAAATGTAGCCAGGCAGCTTTGTTCTCCATCTTTCCAGCTTATCTGAATCCTGAGGACATCTTACTTTTCTATCTGCATAGGAAGGAAGCAAGTATATGTCAAAAACTATTTAAATAACTGCCTGAAATCCAGATTTATGCTGACAGCCTGTGCTTCCTGCTTGGTGTGATGTGATTGGAAATCGTTATGCTTAAGTAACACAGGTTATGATAAGACATGGACACTACTGACTAAAAGCACTGCTAGCAGATACCTGGAACACCTGCTCATTTTAATGTGAAAGTGTGTGAGCCCTAAGGTTTCCGAATGCTGCAGTTTTTATTAAGTATTTGCAAACATCAGCCTCATCACATCAAGGAGTATTAGATAAAATTCAATGCAATATAAAGTATTTTGTATACAGGACATTCATAGTCATGTGGGATATTAAATCCACTCTTGATTTTTCTCCTTAGCAGCTGTACAAACAGAAGCCCTAAAATCCAGAAGGGTCTTGTGCCATCGAGGCACTGGGCCTGTATTGCCTTGACCATTGTAAAACAGGGTTTATCCTGCTGCTGCAGTCTCATTTGGGGTTTCTAAGGGATTGCTGTGTCCCCCTCACACAGCACTTTTCCTGTATGCTTTCTATGAGCAGAGATCCTCCAGGCTGGGAGCACCCTGAGCACCTTAAATTAGCACATGGGCCTGTTGCAGCCCTGCACTCCTTGTCATGTACCAAGAGGATTTTGTTTGCTGGTTTTCAGTTGCATGCCTTGGAAGGGTAACTAAGCTCTCCTGAAATTGTATGGACAAAATGGGATTTTTTGGGGATTATTTGGCTTTCTTTGCCTCCAGCATAGCTTTTATATATGAATTTCCCAACAAACTTGCTTGATGTAAAAGTTGTATAGTACAGATGCATCTTCTGAAGTGTAGGAAATAGAAGAACAGATTTTTTTAAGTTAAAAGGCAGTTTGTGAAATTTTAAAATATCAAAACCAGAATAAGATAGCTGAAATCACAGAAGTAGAATGAGGAACCAGACTGTTGTATCAGCAGAAGAAAAACATTAGGTTAATCTGTATTACAGCATTCTGAAAGAATACAGAGCTTTGAAAACAGCTTTCACTAGGGGGTGGGACATTTTACTTTTATGTAGAGCTTTTGTTCAGTTAGAATTGTTTACTCCAGCAAGCAACCCTGTGCTCTTTGTTTGACTGATTTTTCCCATTTGGCAGACCCTTTGCAATCACATGGATAACATTCTTCTTTCCACTGAGACATAGAAAAACTATTCTTTATTGACCTTGCTTGTTGTCCTAAATGACAAAAATATATTTATATACTAGGTGAACTGTATGATTTCATCACTGACTTTTAATTGAAAATTCTTCAAAGCAGAAACCTCAAAGAGCTGCTTTCAATTTTTTTTTTTTTAACAATCCAGTGACTTCTTACTAGCAAACAGCTCTGCCCTCAGCTACACATGCACAATTCCCACAGCTGGCACGGGGAACCGTGTGCAAGTATCTGAGTGCTGAAGCTGTGTCAAAACATGAAAAAAAATGCCATGCAAAGAAGAAATAGGCTTTTTGGGTTGGGCAGGGGATTTTTATTTATTTATTGCACAACAGAGTATTTGCTGTGCAAGTATGGATGTTTTCTTTTTTGTTTCTGTGCCTGTTAATTTTTTTTTCTGTATGTTTGCAGTGGGAAGAAAATTGGAAGAGCTGGACAAATGTACACAAAATCCTTCAGCATCTCAATTTTAGTTTCCTCACTAAAATTGCAAAGCACAGAGCTCATGGACTTTGTGATACTGATTTAGAAACTCTCTTAGCATTAAAGTTTTACTTCTGGATGTGAGGTAAATCAAAGGCAGATTATGTAAGGACCCAGCATGCCAAGACAAAATTCAGTCTTAGCCTAAGTGAGCACAATTCTGTTAAAACAGATGGAATGGTGCACATCCAGCCAAAAATGTTGAATCTGTGTTTATCTTGTGTTCCTGAATGCTCACTTAAAACCTCTTCTGACAGGAACAAAACTCTGGATGAAATTAAATGGGGTTACACCCACATGTAGGCAAGTGCTAAAGCTAAGGCAAAAATCTTCATTTATCGCAAAATGGACTTTTCTGACTCCTGCAGAGCTGTGACAATTTACACAAATCCAGGCTCTGTTCAGAATGGTTTGATTTGCAGAAACGCTGTGCCCCTGCAATTCCAACGGAAGGCAACCAGAGCTGGGCTTGCTCTGCATTTCTGCAGGGGAGAAAAGTCAAAGGCCCTTTTGTTACCACTTAGCACATGTGCTGAGAAAGTGTAGAATTAAGATCCCAGGGTCAGCATTTTCAGCAATCTTATGCAGGCTACTTACTGACATCAGGTCCTAGCACAGTAAAAATCAGATTGGACCTCTTGCTAAGGAACCCTTATTTTTTTAACTTTGTGCTTGACAGGGCTGTCTTTTATAATTTCACAATGAGGGAAGACAGTAGCAGAACTGCAAATAATTCCACGTGAGTCAAAGGTGCAGTTGTTTTGAATGAACACATGCTAGTGGTCTCTAGCACTTGCTGTGGCTCCAGAGTGGATTTCTTCCATCACTTGCACAGACTTTGTCTTCACTGTTACACCAGTACCCACCCCTTGGTTTTTTTTCCTGGTTGGTGATGATGGTTGTTACACCAGATCTGGAAAATCAAACCACTTGAAGAAAAAACTCTCATCCTGCACCCTTCAAGCCCAGCTGTATTCTCCTGTCCCCTCCTTTCCCAAGCACGAGCAATTGAACCAGAACAGGAAACTGCTGAGCCAACAGGGAAAAAAAATATCCCTTTTGTGTTAAGAGTTTGGCTGCTGAGCTCCTTGACTGGCTCACTGTGGGTTTGAAAGGTGCCAGAGCTAAGGGTAAGTGTGGGAATGTGGCCAAAGGTGGAGGAATGTGGTTTGGGAGCCCCTTCCTTCAGTTTAACTTTGCTTCTATTGAGGAACTGCACCAAGGGACAATTCTGTCTGTAGCACTGCTCACTGCAATGGAAAATTTTTGGGTGGATTTTAAAACCAAGTGGACACAAACATTGTAAGTAAATAGTAAAGCCTTTATTCTCGTTAAGAACAGCATTTTGAAAATAAAACATTTGCCCATGCTTTACAACCTTTGTAGTTTTGTATACTTATGTACAGTCATCGTGGTACACATTGATTGTCTTGAAAATCCTTTAAAGATGTACTTAATAAGATACCAGTATGCAACAGTCAGCGGAAAAAAGGGTACGTTATAAAACACACGTTAATACATTTAATAAATATATATTATCTATCAAAAATGAGCTTTAGCTCTCATCAATTAATAAAAAGCACCTGCTTTGTAATCCTGTAAGTTGGTAGAATAGTCCAATTGTTTTATTATAAAAGCTACAATGCTCCCTTTTGTATGGCCTTTGGTGAGACCCAAGGCATCGAGCTCAAACAAAGCCAACCAAGATGCCTGTGTTTAGACTAAAAGCAGAAACAGCTAATTCTACAGTATTTCATGTACCTTGTTTATAGAAACAACTGGATGTATTGAGAATGCTCTTCTGAAGATGCTACGTATTTTCTGGCAAGTGTCAAACACCCTCAACCCCTCTGAAAGCAGGACAGGATCTGTATGACTTTGAACTCTTTTCCTGCCATTGATCAAAAGCCAGTCATTATAAATCTTGTTTTGGTAATAGTTTTGTCAGATGCTTTGTGATTTCATTTTCCTGCATGGAAACAACATGAGCACATAACCACCAAGGGCCAACATAGTAGCTTTTATAGTATAAAAGCTAATTATAATTAGGAGAACTGCGAAAGGCTTGTGCTTACTTACTTATTATGTTGTTCACAGATGCTCTACATTCTAGAAAACTTTCAAAAAAGGCAAAAGTAAATACTGTAACAAAAATATAAGTTAACATAAAGGTGCCTTTCTTCAATGACAGTTTTATTTTGGGGCATTTTACATCACAGACTAGTGACTTACAAAAAAAAAGTTGCTCATTACTAGTTGTACAAAGTTGGAAAATAAAGACCCTCCTAATCTATTGCCACACTTTCACCACCACACATTAAACCCAATCCTGCTAATTTTTAATTTTGTGACTAGTCCACAAGACTAACCCAGTGAGACTAGTCATGGGATAGCAGTTTGTAGGAGCTGGCCATATCTTTTGCATAAGCCCCGAAATTACAAACAACTTCATCAGAAGCAGGATTGGGAACTCTATTTATCAATTCAGTCACATCTAGAAAAAGAAAAACAAAGTTTCTTAAGATAACGATATCTTGTACAGATTTTGTCAAAGGTCTGTAAAATGTGTATTATAATTCGTATGTCTTGGTTGTAGCATGATAAACTTTTTAAAAGAAAGCTGTCCTACCATTTATGCCATGGTCATCTTACATGTTTTTATGATAAGAATTTTATGAGGGATTTTTTAAACTGGTTGTTAAAAGCAAAATTCTGCAGGCAAGTGATGGTAATAGTTTTTTTATTGTTCCCAATTACATGTCTTCTGGGTAGCTATCATTATCTTAAATATTAACTTATTTGATCACAGCTCTGCTCATAACAAGCAAAATGTATTTCTAAGTCACTGGATAGCATGCAATATCCACCCCTACCCTACTTGGTTACTAAGGCCATCTAGTTACATACAAAATGAAATGAAGGATCCCTAAAACAAGCACATGCTTCCTTTGCCTCGAGGAGGGAAGGGCAGGGGGGAGCTGACATGCCCCTTCACTCATGCATGACAGAGAAACATTGCTTCTGGAGAGAAGGGCTTTGAAATGAAACCCCATAAGATGATCATGGCAACAATGGCAATATATATTTTTCCATATATATATATATACATATATCTGTGTGCAACACTTAGGGACTGGCCTTGCAGCCTCTGTACTGTACGTAGACCTACTGGTGTCGACGGGACTACTCGTGGGAGTACAGGTCTGCAGGACTAGGTTCCTAATTCAGTAGAAATGGAGGTACATGAGGAATCAGGAAGACTCTTGAAAAATAAAAAGCTTGTCTTTCTTTTGCAGTATACAGCAAGTAACTTCTCTCTGTGAAGCTACTAAGCTATTCAGTTATTTGTATATTTTATTTTTTTTTAGGTTGAAAATATATATTTTTATTACAGCATATGCAAAGTTTAATTGTTATATGTTTCCTATGCCTTCAAGTAAAAACAATTAGCTTTTAGTATTGAGGAAAGCTAAGATTAACATTGGCCAAACAGTGAGGATACAGTGATGTTTTCAATGTCCGATATGTATTAAATGTTAAAGAAAGGAATGATTGCTTGAACATAATGAAAAACCATGGCACAACAAATGGGCAATGGGAACCTTTTAAATAACCTGGAGAAGACAAAGACAAAAAGCTTTGAAAAGCCTGCCTTATATCAACTCAAGAAAATAGATGGGGAGGGGAGGAGTAGGGAAGAAACCACCTTAAATAAACAAAAACAACAACAAACCACCTCCAGCACAGAGATTCTACTCTCTAGGCACTAAAATGCACAACCACATTTAAACGCACGAACAACTGCAGTCGAGGGACCGGGCTGTCCGAACAGGGGCTCGCTCGGGGGTCTCCCATGGGCTCAGCGCTCTCAGCTGCCCCCGGCTCCTGCCTGACCCCCAGCCCAGCCCAGCAGCGCCTTCCTGCCCTCCACCAGCACCACCAACTGCGGCCAACGCCGGCCACGGCCTCTGCCAGCCAAGGCTTTGCAGAAACACATCCCTCCAAGGAACGGCGCCCACTCCATGCCGTGGGAGCGCGCAGCTCTTGGCCCACACGCGGGCTTGGGGCTGGAGGTCAGGGCAGCGGTATCAGAGCGGCCTGTGCCGGACCTGTGCTCCTCCTCTGCGCCCCGAGAAGCTCCATAACTCCCGTGAAACGCGCACAGACCTTTCATCCCTCCAGAACCGCACCTCCTGCGCCAGCTTGTGAAGAGCAGAGCATCGGCCTCCAGCGCAGCGGGGACTGAGCCGCCCAGAGCGACCATGCCTGGCTACACACGATGCTGCGTGACCGTACAGCACAGAGGGAAGGAGCAAACGGGACTTCTCATGACGTTTGAAATGACGGGAAAAGGAGAAACACGGAAAGAAACCCTGCGTGTTTTCACACTGTAGTGGCAATCTCTTGTGGCAACATGAATTAAGTTTAGGTGAGAGGAGGGTATTTTGCAAGCAATCGGCAACCACCAAAACCAGGCTTGCCTGGCACACAAGTTACAGACAAGAGAATATCTTACACTTCAAAATACAACATCCCCTCTTCCAATTTAAGGTGTGCCTACTCCTGTTTTAAATTAGATTCAGCTTCAGTGTTACAATTTTGTTTTAGCAATTCTCAGTTCAATGGTGTTCACATTTAGGCAAAATCCTCTGTAGGATTTCGAAAGATCCTGGATGTTTTGTTGCTTTGTTCTGGTACTGTTATGGATTCCTTCCCTCAAAGACACACTGCCAGGGAACAACATCTGCAACAAGGATTCTTATTTTCTACAGCCTACAGCCTTTCACCAGAGGTGTCGTCCAGTGTAACTTGGCGGAGCAGTTGGTATCTGGAAATAAGGATAATAAACCCGTAACTGAGAGATCTAGACTGTTCAAATATCAGTGTTATCGCGCTACATGTACATGACAGCTTTCCAGATGGTACTTCTAGAGCAAGGTGATACAAAGAAACTCATCTTCCACCCATACAGTGCATTTATCTCTCTGTAAAACCATGGCTATATATACACATGAGCTTTGTACCCAACTCAGAACAAAGCAAAACGAACAAAAACCCCAAATTCTCAAGCTTCTTGTCCTTCAACTGCCTTCTCCCTGAGCTGCACATTCTGGTATCAGAAAACAGGCAGAGATGAATCCAAACATCAGAAGGATGCAACCCATTACTGACAGCAAAGCCAAGCCTTTTCATTTTACTCAAGTTGACATGTTTCACACAGTCTTACCCACACTGGAGAATTCTTGTATCTAGTCCCTCTTGTTCACTAAAACCAGCCAAAACTTTACTTATTTAAAAACAAAACCAGACCTGCAATCAGCTCATGTTATTTGGTTTTAAATGTAGAGGTTGAGTTACGGAATCAGCTCATGATTCAAAAGAAAGAAAACCCAACTCACATGAGTATAAACTGGCTCATGAGTAGATTTTTAAGAAGCATGTAGATATGCATGAAAAATGTGGGGATGAAAATTCTTCTTTTTCAACAGTATGCCTGCTATATGAAATGTCTTAAGTGAAAGTTAGACATCACGTGAAAAACATTTGTAAAGTCCGTTTGGCATCACTAAACCAATCTTACAACAACCAGGCTGCAAAAACACAGGTCTGTCAAAGAATGACGTGCCAAACTATTCTCTAAGGAAGAAAAATCAATGCTATTAACATTAAAATATTCTATATTCTTCTTTTATGAATCCCTTTTCAAGAGATGTACAAATCTGTAAGTTACAAAGAATTACATGTATTTTACAAGAAAATGGAAGATATGTGAGAGACCACCATTATCTGCACCAATTATTTAAAGTAATGTACTGCCTAAAAACATCTGTGTGACTCACACCATCTTGAAAAAACCCAGGTTATAAAAGGTGTCACTTAATAGTTATGTTCAATACCTTAACACAAAATTAATTTGAAAGGGCCATTGAATGTGTTGTCTCACAAAAAAACTTGGTTCACTGAAGCTGCACTGCAAAATGTGAATAGCCAAGTAAACAAATGCAAAATACTTGTTAATTACATATTTTCTAGAGGGAAGGGAAGCATTACATGCATACTTGCTGCCTTAAATTTTCATTTATAGCTTTCCCCCTGCTGTGAATAAGCTAAAGCAGGTTTTTCAATTAGTAGTGGTTGTATATATCAGTGCATTTCAAAGATTTCTTAAATCATCACATTTTGATACTTACAGTCCCACCATTTAGCACAACTGCCATCTCAGTTGGCTGATAAACATTGCTTCTAAAAGGAGCACTAGGCCGGCTTCCCAAACTGCCGTTTCGAAATCCTGCTGTTCTTAGTGCTGTGTTTGGAAAAGAGAGATTGCTCTTAGAACACAATTAAAGCTGTGCAGTCACAGAGTGTCTTCCTTCCAGTTTGGTTATTGGGAACTTTGCCACTGATTTTAACTTCCACGTTGCTTTTGAACAGCTGCTTCTCTTACATGTTGGGAACGGATCTCAGAAGAATCAGATTTACATTAAATGAACTGTTTGCTGTGGAGGGGGAAAAAATTAATGGAACCAAATTTTTGAAGCTTGCTTAATCTCATTTGAGTGGGAGCTCAATGTCTCCAGTCACTGCACCTGTGATGGCTCTTGCACAATGCATTTTGCACAGTGCTCCCTGTGCTGGTCTGGATACTGTGGGGTTAAGTAAAATGCATTACATTTTGCTTTCTATCAAACTCAGTGGCCAGGGATCCAAAGCCTTGCTCAAGCCAGTAAGCAATGCTCACAACCCCCTGAGCATTACTTCAGCATGACTAGCACGTAAGGATTTTCCAGATGTTTCAGATTATATTTACTCTGAGAAACTAGAAAGAGGGAGTAAATATTGCTTTCGAATAGCTTAAACACGGCAAATGGCTGAAGCAAAAGAGGAGATACTGATTGTCCTTTTGAGTGTTTATACCAGGAATAAATCAGTCTCCCCATTAATTTTAGCACAAGTTTGGGTTCAAGATGTAAATTCTGACTGAGATATGAATAGTGAGGGACATGCTGCTCTGTCTAAACCAGTCTGGGGATTGGCACATACAAACTCCCTCTTTAATTTCGAGGGTAAATAATGGCTTCACTGAACTCAGCCATGGCCAGGGAACAGAGCTCATTTATCCACACGACGTGCGTGGTCACAACGGGCAATACTCATCTGTCAGCTGCTAAATAGAAACATGCCCAGTTCTGGCACCTGGGACAAGAATTTCTCTTAGATTTAATTCAAATTACAATTCTACAGACTCTGGCTGAAATCGTGAACGAGCTGAAGTTTATGAGAATTTCAGCACAGACTTTAGTGAAGCCAGGATTTCTCTCCAATGTAGTTGCTCTGTGTAGAAGATTTAAATGGATACTACTGCCATATGCTGTCCTCTATCCACTGCTACTCCTCTCTTAGGGAGTTGTGCACCAAGAACAGTATTGATTTACCATGGAAATTCAGAAATTCCACCCTGCAAATGCTCAGCTGTTGACTTCAGACACATATAGACCCTCACTTACTCTGTATTTTAGAACTACATATTTTTACAGAACACTGGGAGAAAAAATTATGAAAATGCCTAAACTGGAACTAAGTGTTTTTTATTAGATACTTAACCATCTCAAGGTCAGGAGCTTTTTTTTGTTTGCTATTTGACTACTTCATGTGATAAACACACATGATTGCACTGGTATTTGTACACACAAAGAAAAAAAATCTTTATCATGCATACAACCATTAAAATATTTACACGTTTATACAGAATATTTACACAAAATATCCACAGTCATTTCAAAGCTACCTTAAAGAGCCAGTAACTTCACTTTCATATTGCTAAATTTTCTTTCCCTATAATTGCAAACAGTCTACATTTTTTTGAGACTCTGTGGTAAAGCTTGTAGACAAAATACTCATTTTGGATTTTTTCCTCACACCATTTTTACCATTTTTCCTTGTACTTTTTACATTAGTATTACACACAATCACTTGCATAGGGTATGTATAGCTAAAAAACAAGCAGTACTGAGAATATTTGAGCAACTGTGTCAAAGCCTCTTTTTAACACATTTTAAATTTTGTTCACTTTGCTTTTGGGCATTGGCTGTGATGGTGACTGGTAGTACCAGAAGTTATTACATGAAATTTAATGATACCTGAAATTTAATGAGAGCTGCTTGGGCTTGGGTTTCCTGACAGCTGTAGCATTCTACATTTCACATCCAGATTTCTCTTGTTTAAGGCAAATTCTCTCTGCCTGCAGAGGTTGCCCTACTAGTGTGCACTGCACTTCCAGAGAGCACTGAGAACTCAGTCAACTGCTCTTTATCCAGGCTTTCTAAATACTTTAATATAATTTTAAATGGCACACCTATGAAAATAACTCTTTTAAAGAGATATTTCAACCTATCATATTGAGTATTAAAATCCTAGATTAGTATGCTGTTTAAATGGTGTTTAAATCACTGACTTTAAAATAGGTTTGCTTTATTAATGCTTATGTTGTTCCTGGAACAGAGCAGCTCTTGTTGCAGTGCACAACTTGAAGCTGCATTTTTGCTAAGAAAGGAGGAATCTAAGAGGACGTATGCTTGTTTGAACCTGAAGGCTGTTCAGATTCTTCAAATGCTGCTTAAAATCTTTAAAAAGAGCAAAGTTATGAAATTGTTTTATACAAGTTTTAGTGGAAATAACAAGAATTGATGGAAAATATGGTTGTCCAGGCATATTTTCTATTTAAAGCTAACTATTTATTGAAACAAGTATCAGTCAGGGAACTAAGAGGTGTTTTCTGTTTATCATGTCTTCCAAAACTTTACAACTAGTAGGTCATCCATTCTTAAACATCATTCTTAAGTATGAATAAAAATTGAAGAAAGTACCCTTCCATTAATTTCTAACTCTTAATGATGAATTCTTAAATTGAGGCTAATTAAATGGATGAGAGAACATTTTCTACACACCTGCAGAGCCAGCTGCAAACAGACTCCAGGTGTTTTGCCACTGACAACCATCAGCACAGGGATCTGACTGAGCCTTATTATGGCCTGTAATTACTTTAAGTCTCTACCATACTACTCAGTTTTGTCTCCAAACCCTGCTGTCCCAAGCCAGCCCTTAAAGAACTGCTGCAAAGGAGTATTTAATCTGTTTTGATGTATTAAAAATTCCTATATGCCATGGGAGTAGGAATGACAGGCATTTATTATGGTATATATTAATAAGGGCATCAGATAAGGAAATCTATTTTGTATTGTACTATGATTCAGATAGATCAAAACAGAACATAAATTGCACTATAATAGACAGTATAATGATTTTATAGCTATCATACATCTATCCATGTCACAAAAAAACTTAATTACTGAATGATTAGATCAAAAAGGAGCTTCCAGTTCTTTTTTTTTAATGCATCCATGAATGGGAAGGATACAGAGTGAAAGATCCAATTTTGTTCTTAGATCTGCCTTAGCCAGAAATAGCTTCACTGAAGCCACTGCAGTTACTTTACTATGAAATTAATTTAATGGGGGATGGAGGACAGTACAAAAAAACCACCACAGAAAAAAAAGAGTGCTTTTAACAGTCCATAGTGCAACTGCCTCTTGCTCTGGAACATTAGTAGTAACAACCATTCTCTTATTCACGTGATTTTTTTGTTTTACCACTGCCCTTATGGTCTCTACTCACAGAACAAACTTCCCTACTAGAAGGAGACCTTTAAAGTTCCTGCTAAAAAACTTAGAGGAAAAAATGCTTTCCTGACCCGACACTGTGCCAAACAAAAGTGCTGTTCTCCTCCTTGCCTGGTCTGCACCCAGAGGAAACATCAAACCCAGAGGAAATCAAAGACACATAAGGGTGAATAGGAAGGTGAAGTGCCTGGACCACGTGTCCTAAGCCTTCTTTCAGGGGCTGCCAGAGCAATGTGGCAACTTCTGCCTGGGATACCAAGCCAGTATTCTTCTCAATTAGAGTGAATAAAAATCAGTGTGACTTGTAACAAAATCCTTTATCCAGGTGTGGGACAGCACCAAACCACAACCCCCCTAAGAGCACCACGGGGCTCCTGCTTCCCACTGCTGGTCACAGAGGCATCCCTGGGATTTCTGACATGGGTTAAACGTTCAGCAGTGGTTTGGATCTCTGAAGCACCCAGTTGTTGCTGGTCCTTTCAGCAATCACTCAGAAACATTTCCACTGCAAATTTTAATGATGTGTCATCACACATCGTTCTGTGACAAGGGAGGCAAATTACCTCGAACCTCTGTGCAACCTCAGACGCTCAAGCCCTCAGAACAAAGGCTGCCTTTGAACTGTCTATAAGCCACTTGGCATTTGTTCCCCCACAGGGACACAAAGTGGCACTAAATCCATTTTAATGGAAATATAATTAATAATAATTATTTTGTTGCTCAAGTGGCTTAGCATTTTGTAACACAGACCACTTTATTTTTTTCTGAGGTTTTGGGAAAATATTTTGTATTAAATGCTGATAACTGCTAATTACAAAAAATGTCATTTAAATTGTTTAAAACAGAGGTTATTTTTTCCACAGTGATTTTTTTTATTCTTTTGGTGTTGGCTTTGCGTTTGAAATTGTTCCGTTTTTCAAAGAAAAAACAACATGCAGAAGAATAATTTTAACCCAACACATGTATTTTCTGCATTTTTTTTCATTTTTCTCCCTCACTAGGTGATATCTTAGTGAAAACTGTAAAAGGGAACAATGTGTAGTGTGCAAATTATTGCATTTCTCATGACCCTTATTTTCAACACCTGAAAAATGTCTCATACAGAGAGTTTTCTTGACAGTACAGAAAAATATAGTCCTTTATAGCCAATTCTTACCTGCATTATGTTCATCCATTGAAAAGGCTTTATTTTCCATGTAGCTCCGAGGAAGCTGTATATCTTCCTCAAAAGCGGTTTCACGCATCCTTGGCTGTGAAGTATCAAAATAATTGGGTGTGTTTTCCTGCTGTGATGGGAGGATGGTACAGTGGACCTCTGGGATGGCGTGAAAAATAACAAACACCCAGCCACTGGACACCAGTGCGATAGCCAGAGTGGGATCCCTCCATCTGTCTCTTCTCTGTAGCTCAGCATTGCCAAAGAGGTACATAGTCATCCAGGCTACCCAGATCAGAATGGAAAAAAAAAGGGTTATAATGAGGCATACTCCGTTTTTCTTCCATTTCTTAAACTTCCCACAGAGCGTGAAGAACGAAAACCCCATGGCAAATACCATCAGGAACATAACGTAAATCGAAGCCATCGCGAAATCCATCGGTTCGTAGCTGCAGGCCAGCTTGTTATCTCTGACAATGGTCAGGATCAACCACTCGGTTGCGATGATGACCTGCACCAGCATCAGGCAGATGGCCACCCCAGCCAGATGCCAGCCCGATGGGCTCTTCCCATGGCGAACGAGTCTGCGAAGCCTCCAGGCTTGAGCTAGCAAGCACGAGAAGCACAAAGCAAAGATAACTCCCCACAGAAACCTTCGGGTAGAGCACACCATTTCATCTTCTTGTATGATGAAAGCAAACGTCAGCCCAAACAGTCCCAGAGTCCCAAAGAGAAAGAGGAAGTGCATTCCCAGGGGGCTCTTCTTCTCTTTGTCCTTGATGAAGGGCAGCCTCACCAGCAGAATCAGCATCAGCAGTAATGTGGTCAGCACACCTGCCCCTGCGACCGCCTCCAAAACGATCCCCCAGATGGCATCCAGGTCACACAGGTAAACGTACTGAGGGAGAAGATCCAGTCCACACCCTCGAGGAGTGCTGGAGTTTTCTGAAGAGCCATAGCTGATCACAAAGAGGAGGAAGAAACCAATGGCTGGGTAGGTTTTCATTTTTCTGTCTGAGACAACAAAATATTTGTTTAGCTAGAGCTCAGTTTGGAGGATTTCACAGCCACTGAAGCCCAGCTTGTTTCAGTAGCCCATGTTTACAGTTTTTGCACTGGATTTGCAGCTGGCACATCCTCCCTCAGCCCCCTTCACTGCCCTCCCAAAAGCTGCTTTTGCATGTTGTACTCAGAATGCAAAATGACTCATTGCTCTGTTTGCACAGATTGAAAACATTTCCAAACTCTGCCCCTGCAAATGGCCTAAAACACAGCCAGAAAAAATTATGTATCCTGTTGCAAATATTACATTATCTACAATGCTTAGATACTTACTACCTGTTTAAATGTAATACCCCATTCAAATCAAGGTGTTTAAAGTGTGTGTAAGTTGCACTGGACCTGATGCAAGTGTAAGCTATATCACAATGAGACTGTCCCACAGCCTTGCTCCTTTTACTGGAACAAAGGCAGAATCAAAACCACTTTTTAAATTATTCCTTTTTAAAGGATAAAGCAACCCAAGGAAAATAAACATTGTACTTTCTTAAAAAAAAAAAATCTTGTTTTCATGCTTGGTCAATAGGCAGTTATCATATTCACTTCCTTCATCCCCTTCCAAAGCCCAGGTATTAGACTGCATTTGGAAATGGGAATGGTAGCCTAGAAAAATCCCTGTGACAATGGTGCTCAGATGCAGTGTCATCAATCAACTAATCAAAAATGAATGCCTCATTGTGCTTCCCAGCAAGTCCAAAGCCAATAACAAAAACCAGAGCATCACTTTCCTGGATCCAGAGAGTGGACAATGGTGAACTCTCCAGGTACACACCCCACTTGACCATCAGGACCAAGAGCCCAGACAAATCCCAACTTAGTTTTAGGAAGAACATGGATTAGGTGCTTTATTATGGCATTTGCTTTTATTAAGCAAAGCAGAGCAAAGGAGATTGTTAAAAAATGTAACCTTTAACTCCCAGTCTGGCTCGGCCATAGCCTCCCTGTAAGGACAGTCTGCAGTACACACTGTGTGGAGCAGAAATGAAACCTGACTCTGTTAACCTTCACTAGCAGTTAGTGCTGCAGGTTCCAGCAGGATTTTCCTCATTGAGGTGAGGAACGTTGCAGACTCCCACTTGTGCTGTGTGACCAGGAGGAAGGAAAGCACCATGTAAGCAGGCAGTGATGTCAGTCAATGTGAGTCACGGCTCATGGGACATGTTCAGGATGCAAAGTGAAAAGCAGAGAAACTCTCAGTAGCTCTTTTCTAAGTCATACAATTGCCCTAAACGGTTACCTGTCCAAAGAGGTTTTGTAGATTAGAACTGCTTTTAATGAAAACTTGGAAAACTTCAATGAGAGTTGAAAACAATTTAAAGGAGCAGTGCAATGTTGCATTGAGCATGATCAGTCATAACCAGCACAAAAACAATTTACACAGACTGTCTGACACTGTACTGAGTCTCTTAGAGCTGAGAACGATGGATTTTCTTGTGCATTACAGTCCTGTAATGACCAAAGTTAAATCCTGAGGATCTGAATTTTCAAACGAATGTTTCACTGCTTAATGACCAATGACCATTTTTGGCCTCTATCAGGAGACAGATAATGGAGGTTCTGATGTTTCCTATTTGGGGCACCAAGATGGCAAATGTGCCAATATAAACGTGTAGTGACTCTACGGTCTTCACTCACACCAACACAAAACATCCTATTACAAACCTTCATCTCAGAAGTGGAAGCTGTGACAAACTGTGATCTGGGCTTGGACAAACAGGAAACGAGTAATGGGTGATCTCTGCCAGCCCACAAAAATTAATCTTTGCAGTGTTGGAAGGGCTGCAATGTTCTAATGATGCAAAGACCTGCTAAGGGCAAATGATTTGGTTTTTCTACCTATCTGTAATTTGCTTTATGGTGAATTGGTAGAATATACACTTGTTTGTACCTGATTTGTGTAACAGGTTCTTCAACACTCATGTTAAAAACACTGACTTTACAGACAGAAAACGAATCATCAGTGAAATATATTCATTTTTGTATTGAATATAGTTACGCTCAATAAATCTCCTTGCCCTTTGAGTACATAATTAACTAGAAGGAAACATTCTGAAGATAGTTCTCCAATTCCTTTTATGCACAGGCAATTCCTACTGCAACTAGTGAACTTCCTCTTTTAGTGTGTTTGAAACATCCTAAAAAGCGTGAAATGGTCAGTGCCTGCTGACACAAAGGGAGGAAATCCACTGGGATCTGCTAAGGCAATGCTCCAAACCAGTGGTACCACTTAAAGAAGTAGGAGGTCATGTGGAAAATTGCTCAAAATTCATTCTAAATGTCACCCAAACTAGAAACAATAAACAGCCCTTAAGTGAGGGTCATGTTAATTTTCCACTATCCCATCACTTACACATTATGAGAAGCATGGACTAAATTGCTCTCAATACTAGCTTTGTTTATTAGCTACTCTCCAAAGACCTGGGGGGTAATGAATTAAGTGTGAGTATCCCCAGTTCTAAGATATTTTCCAGTTTTCTGGTTACTTTATTCATGTCATGTAACCCTCATGTGATTGAGCTATTCTAGGACAGTCTGTTTCCATGGAGATTGTGCTGCATGGGTAAGCAGTCATATTGTCAGGCCATCATTTGTTTCCTCTTCCTATTTGGAAGTGTTTGGGAGGGGGAAGGGAGGGTTAATGAATTTGAGTATTTCCCCCTCCATGAAGAAGTGGTTAGTTTTGGAAAGGGGGAATTAAGCTGTGACAAAATATATTCACAATTCAAAATATGTAATCTGAAATACAGAGGTGTTCAACTGCAGAGGAATTTTCCCAAGTTACTTCCTACTTTTGGGAAAGCTGATAGGACATAACCAGTGGTCCTCTTAGAAAGGTCCTAGACAGCCACAGTACTAACCAAGAGATCTCTAGGACTGCTGACAGGCATTCCTGGTGTGAAATAATTTCCTACCCCATGTCAGTGAGTCTCACTAAACACTAGATCCTGCCCAGACCACAGCTGGCAAGCAGGGCTCAAAGTCTCCAAAGGAGGAATCTTTTCCTCCTACCTGCTGTCAATAAAGCAGTCTGTTTCCAACCTGTTTACTGTCAATTTCTGCCTGACTTGGTAAAAACAGGCAATATTAGTAATCTACCCCCTGAGACATTACCAGCCAAAAAATCTTCTTTCTAGGGCTGGTACCCAGCACTGAACAGACAGTTGTAAGAACAAGGGGAAACACTGCATTACAACACACAAGTCTGGCAAGGGAATACCACAACTTTAGCTAAAACCACAGATTCAATCATTTTAAGGGAAAACTGAGAAGGTTTTTTTGCCAGAAAAGTTGCTTTTGAAAAGAAGAAATACATCAATATGGGGGTTTTATTAAAATAGCATCTTCCTCAAGCATGTGCAGTGGGTGGGATGGCAGAGTTCTGTATCTCTTGAGATTTTGTAGTAAAATTTTTCTGCACATTCTTGCTGGTAGTTACCTAAATCAGTAACTGTAGAGGAAGAGTATTTTTACCTCTTTATGTCTAGATTAGCTCTTACCAAAGTTATGCAACCTCACGGTAGTAACAATAGCGCTCTATTCGGCTGGCACGTCACTTCTCTTGCCAGGGAACTACAGTAACACAGGAATGCCACGGAAACATTCCAGCACAGACACAGTCAGTGGCACCCACACATCCCCCGCATACTCGAATGAACTGTTCACAGGGAAGGGAAGCAACCTGAGATTTTTTTTTTCCCCCAGATTCCTCTCCAAAACTTTATTTCAGTAAAGCCATTAAGGCAACATACCCGAAAACAGAGCAATCAGGAACACTTACAATCAATGTTCTAATCAATAAGTCTTACACATTTTAGGCAAAAGCAGCAAACAATTAGCAGGACAGCTTCAAATCCAGTACTCAATTTTTGGCTCAAAATCTGCTCTCAATGACAGCTGTAATAACTCCACTATTTTCTACAGAGTGAGGTCCCCTTCGTTACATTATCTGGCATAGACTCACTACAGAAATTGCAGACACAAAGCTGCCCCAGCGGGTACAAACTACAATTACAAGCAACTAAGCAGAAACAGAAAACCTCACAGTTGTCATCAAAAAGTTGTCACGGTTAAAAATCAATGAGGCTTTCTGTAGCTAAAGTTTTCTGACCAAAGCTTGCAAAGGGATCAAAAAGACACTGCTGTATGCTGCTACAGAATATATACACAGAATAAATCTGTAATAGTGCAAAGATTTAAGGTTAGGCTATTCATGGTTAGATGTATTACCTGCTCCAGTACCTGGAGTCCCAGTGTTACTCAACTGACACAGGGAGACGCACCCAATGGCAGAGAAGAAAAACAATCTAGTAAATATAAGCAATAGTAGCAAAAATAGTAACTTGCTCTGCCACACAGGCAGAAGGATGGTTCACTGTGCAATTTCCAAAAGCAAACCGCCCCCACCACAAAGTGTTGTGGAGAGATGCTAGTGAGTGAGGAATTAATCACAACACAGGATCTCTGCCAGCTGCTTTTGATCAGATCTGAAGAATGAGCTCCAGGACTGATAACAGAGCAGCAACAGCCAAGTTGACATCAGACTACTCAAGAGATGTGTGTATTTCCAGAATAACAATTAATAGTGCAATTGTGCTTTGTAGGCAAAAATACAGCAGTGATTTTGACAGCCCCTGCATAAGATACACACCATGCTCTGTTCCAGCCTCACGGTTACAGAACGCAAGACGCCCCTCCAAGAAGGACATGCAGAAAAGTATTGCTTTCGTTTAGAAATACTTTGTGATGCTGAATATCCTATGAAATTATCTTTCTAATTTTCTAAGAGCTCATTTCCCTTTGGTCAGAATCTGTGCATCGCGTGTGCCTAGATACTTCTGACCATAGTGCCTGTGTTGAATTCACAACCGATAGCAATCAGTAGCAGTAATCAACGTTTTTATTTTCTTTCCTAGTTCTCAGATTGTTTCTATTCATGCCATAGCTTTCTAGCAGATGGGTTCTGTCACCTGATTTCTCCTGATGTAGCAAGACAACACCTCAGCCCTGATATTCCCTGCAGGTAAGGAGCAAGGGTATCCCCGACAAACAGCTATTCGGTACTAGCGCTGATCACCAAACTGGGTGTTTGGGTTCAGCACGCAGGAAATCCTGTTAGCCTTGGGATAAACATTAGGGCAGGTGTAAACAAAGGGTGCACATAAGTGCTAAATCCTCTCTCTGCGTGGCTTTGCGGAGAGGTAACACAGAGACAGAGCTTTTAATTAACTAGAGAGAAAACCGCTGCGCACTCGCACCCAGCCAGGGCTCCCGCCAGCGCCGGGACCGGACCGCGGCGGCCAGGGGCCAACAAAAGGCTCTTCCCCCTCGGCCTCTTCCCTGTCACTGCCCTTGAGCTCCCGCTGGGGAATGCGATGAGGTGCCGGGCTTGGCTACAACCACCTCGCCTCCGACCGCGGTGCGAGGCCGAGCGGCCCCTCCGTGCGGCCGGTGCGCGGCTGCCTCCGCTCCGGGCTCCCTTTAATCCGCCTGCAACCTCCTCCTCCTCCCGGACGATACCTATCCCGCTTCAGCCTCCTCTCTTTTGTCCCTTCGCTCATTTCTCTCTTCGGTTTCTTTTTCCCGTCCCTCCCTCCCCCGCCTGTTCCCGCTCTTCTTCCCCATCCTCTCTGAACTCTACTGCCCTCCTCGCCAGCCTTCCGCCCCGCTCCCCGCAGCGTAGCCCCCTGCTCCGAGCCCCCCCCCCGTCCTGCCCTTTATCCCGTCTAATCCCCCCCCCCAGGATTCCTATATCCAGCCTGTTGTCTGCTGGCGGCCACCGGGCTAATTCTGCGGGCAGCGCAGGGCGCAGAGCCGGGTGAGCGGCTCCGCTACGTCCCCCTCGCCCGCAGCGCTACCCCGGGGGACCCCCGAAGCCGGCCCGGGGCCGCCGTCCCCCCCGCCCGCCGCCGGCTCACCCGCTGTCTGCTGCGGCCGAGGGCGGCGGGGCAGCTCTGTCCGCCAGCGCTCCGCAAGTCACATCCCGGCTCCGGCGGCGCGGCGGCTCCGCGGCGGGGAGCGAGGGCAGCGCCGACCCCCCCCGCGGCGGCTCATGGAGCGCTCGGCCCCGGTGCGCGCCGTGCGGAGCGGAGAGAAGCGGAGCCGTGCGGCGTCCAACGCGCTCTGCGCCCGCCGCTCCGCCGCGCCACGGCCCCGCGGCCAGCCCCCTCCCACCGCCCCGCCCCGCTCCGCTCGGGCACGGCTCGGCCCGGCACTGCCCGGCTCGGGCTCCCTCAGCGCGGCTCCAGTGGGCTCGGCGGGGCCGGGGTGCCTCGGGGACAGGGACAGCGCAGCCCGCAAACCCGGGGCGCCCCGGCTGAGCGGAGCTGCCCGGCTCCCGGGGGAGAGGGGCACGGCGAGGGGGTGGGCGCACACTTACACACACACTCGTCCTCAGACGCTCACGCTCACCCTCGAACACGCACTACCACATCCTCACACACCCCCAGCCCCTGTCACAGCGCGCTGCTGTGCAGCCGGGCACGTATCGGCGCTGTAAGCGCTGCCTTGCACAGGGGGACACACGCACGGCCGCAGCCCTACGTGCTCAGGTGACACGAAGGCAGGACACGGCGCGGGGCGGGAGCAGGCACACAGGCGGGCATGCCTGCCTGCTCCTGTCTCCGCAATGAGTGCGAGAGCAAGGGCTGGGAACCCCCTCCCTGGCTGGGCATGGACACACCTATGGCCAGGTGCGGGTCTGCAGAGGTGAGGGGGTTTTCAGACCTCTGACAACGGGGGAGTTTGAAAGGGGCTGGATACGTTCAAATCTTCTCCAGATGCAGCTTCCGACCTGCCACAGCCCGAGACAACAGCTAAACAAACACTTGGAAGAGAAAACGTTGGGAGCCTGGGTATGGTGCAAGTGACACCTCACACGCGGGATCAGCCCCTGTGAGCGCAGGAGATCCTGCAAAGGCGGTGCTGGGCGCTGCTCCGTGTCTGCCTCCCACCTCCCAGTGGGCAGCTGGTTCCTGCTTTCCAGCTTCTCCACAGTTTAACTCTGAGACAGTCAGAACCCTTAGACGCGGCTTCCTACAAACTTCAGGAGGAGTTATTTGTAGGAGGGAAAGACAGCTTCTGCATGTGATGTTCATGCACAGCAGAAACTCATGAGCCTTTTCAACCGGTTAGAGTCCATCTGGCTGACACGTCCGTGACCGGCAGCCTCGCCGTGCTGTGCATCCCTGGGTTATGCAGCCCTGCATCCCTGGGTTCCACTTAAACCACTAACGACAGTCTGGGCAGGCACCGCTGACACGGCGTCAGCAGCGGGGAGCGCCCGGAACGTGTCCTTCCTGAACATCTGCCCTTCTTGCCAGGTTTCCATATCCAGAGCCTTCCAAAGGGAAATAATCTGCCCTGAAACGTGCATTCTTCAGCACAGCAGAACTGTAACCTTTAGAGAGACTCTTCCTAACATGTGTGGGCTTATTTACCTGTCATTTATGATGCCTTGGGGGGTAACCTGAACTTCTCAGCATGGCTGACATGGAGTAAATCAGATGGTGGGGTTAGGCTGTAATTGCCCGTGATTAGGCAGGGCAGTGGGGGGAGAAAAGCTGAGGCAGAGGAAAGATTTCACATTTCTGCTCTTTCTCAATTTCTCTATCTTGCTGATTTCAGGTTTTAGGCACTGGCTTTCTTTCTATATTGTTTCACATGTAAACAATATACCCTGGCCTTGCATCAGTCGACAGCTACACTCCGTTCAAAGTTAAGCAGGATAATTTTACAGATCCTGAGGTGGTGAGAGGTGAAGTTGCTGTAAACTGCCCAAGGTCACCCAGCAGTCTGGCAGAAAAGTGGAAAATACTGATTCGACAGATCAGTCTGTACCCCTGCTCCCTCTCGGGAGCCTGAGCCAAGCACCCAAATACTACAGTAGCAAGTAAAGACCTTTTTGTGTATAAATAAACACACAGAGTTCTCTGTGCCATGCTGGATACAGAGAGGTAGACCAGGGGGAAGGATGAATCACAAGGATTCATGTGCTGTCGGTCTTGGCCGGCTCACAAGGGAGCAATGTACTGAGCCCTTCAGCAAATGCAAATCTTGGGCATTGTTCCCTTCTTCCTGTGTCTCTCACACTGCCCTGGTTCCCTGAAGGAAACTGCCTCCCCCATTTGCCTTGTACTGATAGAACAGGGAAGATAATGCCCCTCTCAAACATTACTAGTGGATCAGTACTGGATAGGGCTGATTTCTCTCTTGCTGAAGCAGTTTTTAGTGTCAGCTACCACGAAAAAGTGTAGGACAGGACTCCAAATCATCCAGGAAATTGTACGAGGACTTGGTAGAGCAGCTGGACTAAATCACAGCTCCTGTTGCATTACTTTCCACCTAGTTAGCTTTGAAAAATATGCTCTTAAAATAGGCTTTTGTTAAGGGGAAAAGTATTTCTGTCAGTCAACCACTAACTCATCAGCACCTTCAGCATTTCCTCACCTTGGCAGAGCAGGTAGAAGGATGGAGTGGGTGCTGAGACCCAGGCAGACTGTGTGAATTCCCTGCTTTCAGATGGTGCTCCCTACTCCTACATCAGTTCCTGGGACCCTGCAGTGCCTGTAGCCAGCGACTGCTTGCATGTGATCAGTGCTTAGAGGAGACTGGGGAAGGGGTGAGGTGTGCAAGGCCAACGTAAAGGCGAAATTTAGAGACCTCCACTTACGCCATGCAGTTCTCCCAGAGCTGATGGCCTAAAGAAGGGTGAGCCCATTGCTTTTGTTCATCTCTGTAATAGTGAAGAACATGTATGGTATCTACCTGTCTTTATTTTAGGCTGAGTGTACAGTACAGTCAGCTTTTAAAAACCCCTCTGCTTTTCAGTAATTTTACCCCTCCTGTTTCCTACAACACACATTTGGCCATTGAACAGATTTTTAGCTTTCCCCCCACCAATATTTGGTTTACTGCTGGTGACAATAGGCAAACAAAGAGTCTGTGTGGTGCTGCATGTTCCCAGAGTTTCTCTTCTGCAGCAGTGCTCCCAGCAGGATTTGAGAGAGGGAGCAAGGCTGTTACAGCAGCGGACACCACTCACCCATCCATGAGTGCCAAATCCATATGCCCACAGACTCATCCTCATTTCAGCTAGTTTTCCCGTGTCCCAACCTGAGATTAAAAAAGGCAATTTCCATCCTCTTTCCTCTTCTTACCCTTCAGAAAGCCTGGCAGGTGCTGTGTTTATTGCAGGAGCAGGCACAAAAACAGTGGAGCAGTGTTTCACTTCCAGCTCTCCTTTGTACGGCGGCTCCTGCACAACCTTTTCACGGGGTACTCCGGTTTTGCAGCTCCTGCCAGCACGGAACTGTCCTTGTGCCAGTGCAATTTAAGTGGAATATTTCATTAAGAGATCAGCAGCGGGCACATGGAAATGACAGCGATCATTAAGTCTGCATTACTTTGTTTGCATTAGGGAGCGCGTGGAGGCCCCAGGCACAGACAGGGCTGCACGGCACAGGGGGAAGCCAGCCCTGTGTAAATCACTTTAGATTGCCCTGAGTCACATTGTGTGCCTTAATCATGGGGTGGCCAGGCTCTGGTATCTGTTCCTAGATGTTGAGATGCCCCAATAGTGAGTATGACAGAAGAGAATAAGGAGATTCCAGGTGAATTTGCCCCCAGCAATGGTGTGTGGTTGATTCACACCGTTTCTGACCCCCGAGCAGAGGTACTTTTCATTACACAAATCCCTGCAGCGTGATTAGTTTGCCTAATACTCGCCCTGCTTTTTCTCAGGGCAGGACACAAATCCTGGTGCTCCCATTGGTTGGCAGCATCCAGGAGACAGCGAGATTTGTGTGACCACCGTGAGATGGTTTCTCTGCTGCTGCAGAGGTCTCACACGTCGCTCCTTGCACTGCCCAGAGCAGAGTCTGCTCTCCACAGCGTTCTGTGAAATGGGTCTGAGTCACCAAATGGGGTTAGTGAGGAGAAGGGGAGAAGGGGAAATGATAAATCTCAAACTGCCCAAACCATTTAAATTTAAAAAGTTTATACTTGACCTTTGCGCAGGCAAAGTCCCAATTGTATTAAAATAAATTTGATCAAGCAAATGATTTGTGGCTTTCTGTTCTGAGCATGAGAAAACTTCCTTAAAACTGAGTGTGTTGGGGAGATAGTGACCCTGGCCAAGAACAGCACCTTGTGCTGCAAAACCCTGAGCTTCCTTCTGGTGCGTAGCTGTGGATGGCGCTGGGTGCAGTGAGGTTTCTTGGAGTTACTGCTGCAGGAAAATGTTACAGTCACCTACAACGCACATGGAGATTCTCTACGCCCCATTCCCTCCTTAACACATCGAAGATATCAGCCAGTGTAACTGTGCCACCCTTGAGTGCACTTATGCTTCAAATGGGCTTGATTTATAAGTGATTTTATTTACATCTGCTGTTTTCACACCTACGCTGAGGTGTAAAGGGTTTTTTCTGACTGCTGTTAAGAATGGTGCTGGTACCTCTTGAATGCGGTGTCGTTAATGCCCTTATCTGTAGTATCTCCTCAGGGAGGTCGGAAATCACACCTGGAATTTTTTTTCTGGCCTTGCTCTTTAGTGGCATGTTTGGTGAAAAATATTGCCCGCCGTTGTGGACTATCTATGTACCTAAAACGAAAAAAATAACGTTTGTATCCGCGCAGATGATGGAACAATCCCCTCTTCGTGATGTGCTCAGGGTTTCTGTTGCTGAGACTGTCACCTGCTGGCCACGGAGAAGCTCGCCAGGATCTCGGGAGCAGCCTCAGAAGCCGATGGATTAAATGCTCGGGTTTGCCTTTAGAAATTACACATTGAGATGTTCCTGGTTTATCTAACTCTAAACAGGATGGTAATTCTGTAAATGGAGGCAGACCAGGAAAGCTTCCTCATTTACAAAACGTCTAAATTTCATGGAGTTTTAATGCAAAGGAAACCAGGATCTCATCACAGTGAACATGTGAGGTAAAATGCAGGTTCCAGTAAACTTAACTAGAGCAAGCTAAGCCATGACCGATAAGCAAGGGTAAGGGGAAAAAATAAAGAAAAGAAAAGACTGCTTATCCTGCCTCTGGTGGATTTTTGCCGCATTAGACCGTGGATACAAGACGACCTTAAGAAAGGGTCACATCTTTGTATTGACCAGCAGAGCTCAACAGGAATCAAAGGGTCTTTGCTGAAGATCTACACTACAGCTTTCACAGGAAAGGAGAAGAATTGCTCTGAAAAGCTCTTTCAGCCCTGTCCTTGTCCTGCCCTTCCATCTGTTGTCACTGAAAGCTCATTTTCTGCCAGTCTTTGGGCCAGAATCTCAGCTGGTGTAAATCTGAGCAAGTCTGAATTCCGAGTTGGAATAAGGGATTGCAGGGTGGTTTATTCTCCTCATTCCGGGGAGTGCTCCCCTGTTCCCCCCAGACCTGAGAGCAGGTTACTGCAGTGCCTGAAATGCACTGTTCAGTTGTGATTTTTCTGTTTCAGACACAGAAATGAGTTCTGTCGTGCTGAACTGCGCCTGTGATTCCAGTGGAGCACCACTCTCTAGAGTTCTTCCTAAAAATCTGGGGTTTTTTCTTACATAATTGAGCTGTGTTACCAGCATCCTGCAGGATTGCTGGTAGGAGAGGAAAGCTGGTGCCACAGAGGCTGTTTCATTACAATTATCCTCAGCTCACTTGGTGTTGCACAAGGGTATTGCTGCCTCAAAGCATGTCTAAAGTAACCCTCAAGTTCAGTGCTGCATGTCATACTGAAACTTTAAAGAAGAGATTCTTTTATGGATGTTTTTCCATAAGCCTCTTAGTTCGTATCTGTAAAAAATAGATTTCATGCACTTTAAAGATACTTTTTTGACTGTGTCTGGAGTCAATCCCTAGCACTGAATTGATGCAAAGTGGCCATATTTTTATTTCTTATTAGAACTTGGAATTATTTGTTTGGTGGGGGTTTTTTTTTGGGTGGTTGTTTTTTGGGGGGTTTATAATTTCCCTTTATTTCCTTTCACTCTGTTCTTGTTCTTGGACACTTACAAGCTTTATTGTTGTTAGAGAACACTGGGTGCCTGGATGTCTGTCTTACGAAAGCAAGTGGCTGCTTAAAAAGAAAGCCAGAGAGATTAGAGGCTGTGTGAAATTCCACTAAATTCAGTGAAAAAGCACAATTTCAGAGAATTTAAGATCAGATTTCAAATGCGTATCATGAGAGACTTTTGACTGGTGGATTAATACAGGATGCTGAGTCTCAGTCTCCACCCCTGCACAGGACAGAAAATGCCATTTACCTCCCCCAGAGTTATCTCCCTACTCACTTCTCATGCACTGTTGTGAAGAGCAAAGCTCTTCAGGGCCATTCTGTGCCCAGAGGACTGGGAGAGCTCTGGCTCACCACCAGCTGGACCCTGGGGCCAGTTCTCAAACACCAGCAGGGAGAAACCACAGCCTCTCCAGCTTCGTTGAGAATAAACGAGGCTTTGCTTGAAATGCTCTTTTCACATTTGGGAATGCTAAACTAGAAAAAAATCCCTGTGGCTTCCTTCTCTGCCTTCCGCCCACACCTCTCAGCAAGTGATTTCCTCGGAGCTGGTGGCATCTCTGTTCAGGCAGGGGATGGTTGGGGAGCACTGCTGCCGTAAGTCCTGTACAGGCTCGGGAGTGTGGGCTCTCCAGGGCCATCACACAGCCTCTGCAGCGCCAGCTATCACTTCATTTATCACATGGAGACAGATTCCCTGTAAAACTGCTCTTTTGCTGGTAGATTTACTTTGCACCGAGACCTGGCGTGAGTTCATATTCTTGCTGAGGGTAAATAAAGGGCAGTGGAGACTCTAGCCTAAAGAATGTAGCCTGCGAATTTTATCCCTGCATTGCACATACATTTTAATGCTCCTTGCTGTGTGTTTTATTGAGGCTGAGTCACAAGCAAATCTTAGTGCTTTGGAAGGAAGGAAATGGTGTTTGGGCGAAAACATTACACGTCACAAATGGATGCAGCAAAGGGACTGCTCAAGCTGTGAGGGTACAGTGACGTGTCTCAGTAAAAGGGAGAATTGAAGGTCAAAAAGAGAGTCCTTGTGCTGCAGTACAGTTTTCGTCACCTGAAGCTTGTCTGGACTCAGTGATGTTTCTGGTGACAGGCCCACCACAGTGAGAGGAGCCAGTCCTGCTCGTGTGCCTTCCCTCAGAAACAGTCCCAGAGTTACCAGGGACTGTTAACTGGACTTTTATTTCAGAGTTAGGGTGATGAATGCTTGCCCATGGCTTGGGGCTGACACAGTTGCTGTTGCTGGGACTTGGTCAAGGCACAGCGTTTTTGACTGAGGTTGTTGGGGAGGGAGAGTGAAGCTCTTGTGTTATGGATGCAGGATGTTTCCTGGGCAGCTGCCCTTAGGAATGCTGCCTGTGGCTGGGGAGGAGAGGGGGGACCACACAAGCTGAGCTGGGCAGCTTGGGAGAAGGTGCTGTTTGCTGGGCACACTCAGCTGTGACTTGCAGCGTGCAGAACGGCATCCACCCCATCGCTGGGAGTCCCCCAGCCCGCAGGGTGAGTGACACTGGAGGGCACTGAAGTGCAGGAGAGCTCAGGGGGTTCAAAGGGGGGGTCTTCCATGCCCTTTGTCACAAACAGTACCTTTTGTTCCCTGTTTCTGTGTTATGTCATGTCCAGTTCTGTTTGTGTTCCTTAAGGCAGGGGCTGGGTCAGGTGTTCTCTCTGAAGCAGGGCTTGGTGGCTGCCATTTCCCTGGGGTGCTGCTGGGCACATTCAGAGGGAGGATTGGAGACCTGGGCAGGACACTGGAGACAAGGGAGCACAGCCCAGGGCAAGATCTGCTCAGCACAGAGATCAGGACACTGCAGAGGTGTGGGCAGAAAGCAGCCAGGGGCTCCCCAGGGATCCACTTGGACAGGCAGAGCTGGCTGCAGCTCAGACACCACTGACTTGCAGCCAGGCCTTGAAATAGGGGAGGCAGAGAGCGGCGTGTTCTGCCACCAAGAGTTTGACTTTGAATTTGTTTAGAAAGTTAAGTATCTTTTTTTTTTTTCCCTTTCAGGTGATGCCTGGCTCTTTGAGGTCAGGAGCCTTTTGATCTTCATGAAACTCACCAAGAGGGGGAGGTTTAGGTGCACCTAATTCAAAGGTCTGCATCTTTCAGCCCCTCTTTGGTGCAGGATGCCCCTGCTGTCACACTTTGAGAGGCAGTGAAAGGCCAGAGACACTCGTTTGTCAGGATGCCTTTATAGGAGCCACTGCCCTGCTGACAAGAGGCAGCCCAAGCGTGCTCCCTCCCGCCTCTTGGGCAGGACGTTGTGTCCTTGCTCTGCCTCCCCTGGAGCTGTGGAAGGGCAGGTTGTCCTCACTGCAGCCACTTGGAAAACTGGAGAGTCAGAGGCCCACAATGAGACAGCAGCTTTTGAAGGGGCACTCAGAGCCACCAGACACGGCCAGATCAGGGGGGCTCTGGATTAAATTATCATTAGCAAAGCTACCTGGCAAACACAGCTGTGAAAACGTGGCCCTTTTCCTCCCCCTCCCTTTGGCCAGCTGATGGCACAGAGGGATTTTGTTTTGTTCAGGTTCAGGCTCATATTGAAAGGGGCTTTGGAGTACATCTGATGTTTTTGAGAGTCCCGGCCATCGAGGGTCAGATTCCTCCAGGCTCCTTCTGGTTTCTGCTCTTCCTTGGGGTTAATATTACAGTAGGGAAGAATGAAAGGCCCTTTCTTGTCGCCCTGAGATTTGCAGTCTTTTGATGTTTTCATTTCTGTGATGGAGTTCTCATGCACTTTCTGCAAACACAGTTATGTTTGGCGAACCGTTCCTTTTTGTTTTCATTCCTTCTCCTGAGGCAGAGAAGTTTGATGGACTTTTCGTCTGACCGGTGTGGTTGGAGAGGTGGTAACCTCATCCTCCAATCCACGGTCATTCCTAAGAACATATATATATGAAGTAAAATAAACAGCCTGGGGCTTTTCCTGGCTTCTTTCTGTCCTGAACTAAGCTGGGTCTGCGTGGTTCTTTCGTGTCCAAGTACGACACTTTCTATCTTCAGGATCTAAAATGAAGGAACTGAACAGAAACAAAATTATAAACTTCATTTTAGAAACATTAATGGTTGAATTTCATGAACTTCTTGGCCTTAAGGTGTCCAAACAGGTGCTGCACAGGCAGAAAGTCTGTGGTTAAATGGGGTGTGTGCACACAAACTGTCTCTGCACATCCCTGGAAGGGCAGCACTTGCTGGCTGTGCACCCCAGCTGGCAGGCAGGACCAGGGACCGTGCCTTGGGGCAGGAGCTGGGCTGCCACAGCCGGAGGCTGGAGCCTGAAAGTGCATTTAAGGTGTTTGATTTTGCAAACGTGGATGCCAGCAGCACCGTGTTTGGTTAGCAAGTCCCTCAGCTGTCATGGCACTGCAAGCATTTCCCAGCTCTGACCTGGCCAGTGGAGGGGTCCCAGTCCTGGGGGTGTGGGAGCTCCAGCCTCCTGCAAACACAGCTCCAGGTGCTGCACACAACTATGTACCCACATAATATTTATACTTTCCTAGTCTGGCAGGTGAATTTCTACACCCATGTGGAAAAAAAAAAAAAACAACAACTGGGTTGAATCATTGTTTTGTTTACATTTGGGAGAGAACTCGCTAGCCTGTTGTTTGCCACTGCACCCTGAGAAGATGGAGGCCTCTGGCCAGCAGGATGAAGCGTGGCTTTGTTTTGCTATTTACAGTGGCTGGAGAGCACGATGGTGAAGAGTGAAAAAGCATGCAAATAACTTGTTTATCCCCAGAGATGGATGCTTTGTGCTGTCACAGGCTGTGCTGTTGACTTGACCCAGCTTTACTTTCCTGTAACTGAGGGAACTGGCAAAGCTTGCTGAGGAAGACTCCTAAGCCAGAGGGCTTTTGGTTTCACAGCAGCTCCACGAAGCATCACATTGCTTTGATCTAATGGTACCGATTACATGAGAAGGACAAGGAAGGTGGGAAATAAAGATGGTAAAATATAAAACCCCGAGTGCAGGTTTGAAATCCCAACGCAAAAGTTAAGAGCAGGGTTGAGTAGACAAGGGGGGTGTATGGGGTGAAAAGGGAGGCTGGTGACTGACCATAAAAGATGGGGCTGTTACTAAAACATTATTTGTTGTTCAGCCTGAAGAGACTTTTCTATACTGAACCAGATCTAAAAAATTGGGGTGAATTTAACATTTTGACCTAAACTGCTGCTAAGCACTGCACTGAGTGCACCATCAGGCTGCGTGCCACCCAGAGCATCCTCCTGTGCTGGTCCCTGGGTCTGCAGAGTCACCCCTGGCATCTGTCACTGGCAGCCCAGTGTGACCCCAGCATCAGGAGCATATTTATGTCAGTGCTCATGTCCTTGCTGTGTGTTTGTGCAGAGGTACTGCAGAGCACAGTGGGCTCTGTATTGGACCACAGCTGCTGGATCCCAGTTCCTGACTTTGACACCTGGGGATGTGGACGGCTGGCTCAGAGGTGAGCTTGTGTTTGGTCAGCAAGGTCCTTGTGCCTCAGGAGGAAATGGGTGATCAACTCACTTAGATGTTTGAAGCTAAATGAGCCCAGCTTCTCTCATATGAGCAATCCTATGCAATCTTTTTTCTGTAAATCTGGCAACGCATTTGCTGTGTGTTATGGTCCTACCTACCTCTGCAGTTCATGCATTTATTCCTATGACAGTCTTGTGCATTTGGGAGCAGAGATGTGGAGGATTTGTGGGGAGTCAGGATGCTTTCAGGAGAAAAGCAGGCTTTGGTTTGTGTAGTGCTTGTATGCACTGCGTCCTGCTTCCCACCCCTGCCCAGCATTTGCTTTGCTTTAACTCAGACTGGGCGTGATCGAATTGTATCTTCGGGAAAATGCAAACGAGAATCGTATTGGGTGTTTGGTCTCAGTGTTAAAAGCAGAATAAAATGCTTAGACGATCCTTCAGAATGCAGTTCTCCTGTTCTAGAGAGTTTAACTTTTAAAGTAAAATAACTTTGCTGGGAATCTCAGCCAGTTTAGGAAAAGCCCATCCACTGTTCTTAACAGGAGGGAGGCGCTGGGCTTAGGCAAGCTCCAGCGGCTGCATCACCTGTCTCAGAGTGCCCAGCACGCACAGTGGGTGCTGCACACAAGCTCCAGCGGCTGCATCACCTGTCTCAGAGTGCCCAGCACGCACAGTGGGTGCTGCACACAAACTCCAGCGGCTGCATCACCTCTCTCAGAGTGCCCAGCACGCACAATGGGTGCTGCACACAAGCTCCAGCGGCTGCATCACCTCTCTCAGAGTGCCCAGCACGCACAGTGGGTGCAGAGCCGCGTTTCCCCATCGTTGCTGCGGGGGTGACCGCCCGGCTCGGGCCGCTGTGCGCGGTCCCGCAGCTGCAGCAGCGTTGGGGCCGCGGGGCCGCGGGCTCTGCTGGGCGGCCGCGCTCAGCCGGGAGAGAAGCGATGCAGGAGTCCCCGCCTCGCCTCACGGCAAGCCGCTGAACTGTGCGAGCAGCTTAATTAATTAATGCCCGTAAGACGGCGAGCTCTCCCGAGGAAAGCGGCCGGGCGGGGGTGGGGATTTCTGATTTTTCATTAGAGCTGCCCGAAAACTTTCTGTCAAAATGCTGAGTATGGATGCTGAAAAACTCTGGCAGAGAATTTCTTCAGCTCTCTGCAGCATTTTTGTGAGAATTCTTTCTTTCCCATGCGAGCAAGACAAAACAATGTTACCGTTTCGTAAACTTCTTGCAGGTGTGGATTGTTTTAGTAAAATTGTTATAGTTTTAACTGGAAAATATACTCAGAGCTGTGTGTCTTAGAACTTGACCAATCCCCTTAGGGGGTGGAGGGCGAAAGCCAATTATCTTATGCCACTTAATACTCTTTGCAAACTAACATATAAAAGTCGTCCGAAAATTCATTAAAATCTCTTCTTTCATTAATCCTTGCCTGGACTTCCTGTCGTTTCTCTACTCGTCCGTGAGGAAAACAGTGACAGCTGAGCAGTGTGGTTTCTGATGGCTGGATGCGGTGTTCCTCCCCTCGGCCACCCCGAAGATGTGGATTATTGAGGTGTCTGCACAGTCAGGAGCCAGAGATCAGCCACAGGTGCCAACCCAATACCTGTGTGTCTGAGGTAGGGCTGTTGGGCACATGACTGTCTGAATTTTTCCACCAGGAATGCAACAGTTTTGCCTAAGTGTGGTGACTTTTCTAGTGTGGACAATCTAAATTCAATATTGTGACTTAAGTCATACTCAAATTGCATCCATTTCATAAAAAAAAAAAAAGTAAAAATAGCAGAACAAAGCATCTCAGTGCAGAAGAATGCATCTCCTGTTCCCAAATTCCTGCTCTCCTGCCTGTGAGTGCTGGGTGTCTCCACTGGCCCAGGCAGTGTGATGTGCCAGGCACTGCAGCCTCGCTGCTGGGAATCTCAGAGAGGGAGTCCTGCCCAGGGGCTGACAGTGAGCTGATGTCCAGGTCTGGACAAAGCCCAGCTCTACCCAAATCCAAGCAGGAGAAAGCTGCTGTCATTTCTGTGCCAGCTGAATTGCTGGGCTGGAAAAGTCATTCATGTAAGTAAATGATGAGTGACTGATTGGCCTCTGTGTGGTGACTCCATGGTCACCATCAATAACCCTAACACAATCTGTGATCCTTCCAAAAAGACCATGATTAGATGATGTCAGCACAGCCTCCCAAGTCCAAGGCTTTGATATCATCTCATAAATTAAGAAGATTTTCAGGCCAGACTACACTTTAGTAGCCCATGTGGGCATTGAAGGGCTGCTGCAATGAGCCTTGTAAAATGAAATGCTGACTATAAAAAGGAACTGTTTGCCTTCAGCATTCTGGAAGGCAGAATTAGGCCAAAATAATTTTAGCAGATGTGATCAGATCCCATCTCCTTTTCGCATGGAGTTAGTAGTTTTGCAGTTACTGATGGCAGGGGTGAGGATAGCCACCTGCTAGGACACACAGGACATGGTAAGAGAAGGGAGATGGACAGAAAAGAAACTACAAAGTCTTGCTGTCAGAGAGAAGCAAGGCTGCAGTGGCTGGTCAGGTGGAGTGAACATCTCTTTGCTTTGCAAACAAATCATGTCTGTGGTTATCTAGACCCTGATCTGGCTTTCCCTGAAGCTGGTGCCAAAGTGCCCCTTGGGTTCACCACTGCACAACAGGCTCCAGCCTGTTTCATCTGTAAGTGATACTCTGCCCCTGCAAATGATCCGTGTGAGCAGTCAGTGTGATTCCCTGCGCCAAGGGTAAAGCTGAGCTCATGGGGAGTTGTTGTGCCAATGCTTTTAGAGAGTAAACTTTTGGGCAGAAGTCATGCAAATGTTCAGATTAATTTAGATATGCAAGTAGCCCAGGAAAATCAATGGAATCACTTAGATGATTAAAATAACTTTGTCCAAAGTGTTTTTAGCCTCTGTGCAGGTCTCTGGTCTGTATGGATGGCTTGCACACAGATCTGTGCACTTGCAAAGATTAAAAAAGAACATTTTCATTAAGAGAACTTGCTCTGCTTGAATGCAGAGAAGGTGACTGAGTAAAGCAAGTTTTTTTCCCCTCTGGTATTTGTTGTGCCCAGGTCTTTACGCTCCAGTATACAGACACTGTCTGTGAGAGACGTGAAAAACTGTTATGCCAAGCTCTGTGAGTCCCTGACGCTTGCCAGTGTGGTTTCTTTATTTTTAGTAGTTCCTGGACAAGGGTTGAATCCATCCATGTGCAAAAGATCACAGCTGACAGAGAGGGGAGGCATGCATGTGTTTCGAGACGTGCCTGGGGTGGCTGTGGTTACATAAGGGCTCCTTTGACATGGCCAGTTACATAAAATGGGAACACAGGAGCGGAAGGCAGTGCGTGAACGCAGAGAAGGAATCTGGCTGCAGCAGTGGAGCCTGCGTCGCTGCAGGTGCTGGGAAGGAAGCAGAAGGAGGGTCACCGGGTTTGGACACTTGGGCCTGCCCGGGAATGCCCAGGTGCTGCCGTGGGGCGGGTGAAGCGGGAGTGCTCCTGCTGCAGCCCGTGCGGGGATGGCCATGGGCAGCCACTCGGCAGCGCCTCCGCCGGCAATGGGCACGGCGGGACCGGGCAGCAGCACAGCACTCACAGGCAGCCCTTGGAAATCTCCTTCTTTTTGCTACATTTTTAGCTGAAACGTGTTTGGTGAGCTGCAGGACACAGGGCAGGGGCAGTTCAGCAGGAGGGGACAGTGCGGTGCTGGTGTAATGACGTGTGTGTGCACAGCCCGGAGGACACCGCAGGAATGCCCAGTGGAGCGGATGCTCCAGCTGTGGGAGCTCAGCCCCCAGGGCAGGATTCACTGCTCTGCAACCCCTGAAGCTGGCACAGGGCATTGAGAAGGGCTTTTCTCAGTGAAAATGAAGTTTAGAATTGTTTGGGCAGGCAGTAGGTGATCAGCCCAAATCCAGACGTGGACTCTTCTCAGCGTACAAGGACCACTGCAGTGTGCTCACCTTTTCCAGAGGTAACACCCTTGCTCTGGCATCACGGCTGCTTCGCTGCTGCAAGGGCACTGAGCCTGCTGGTGGGAAGGGAGGGAGAACGGAGGTTTGTGCCACTTGGCCTGCCCTGCTGAATTTCAGACAAGAAATCAGAGATCTCCATAAGAAAGCCATAATGCATATGTACTTCTTGTGTTTCAACCTCTGTCAACCTTTCCAAGTGTAAAGACCAGCACCGTGTCCAACCGAAGGGTCACAAAGAGCTGAATTTTGTCCCTAAAGCAATTTTTGTCCCTGCTGGGCAATTTCCAGTGAGCCATGCTGTCTGTGAGGCTTGTGGCACGGGCTCAGGGTGTAGTGACCCCGCTGTGACACCTCTTCTTCAGGAGGCTCCTGCATTTCACAGCTGAGGGCCACGTCTGTGTCCTCCTGTTGATGCAGCCGCCAGGTCCAGCAGCAGGAAGGAGCACCCAGGTGTGGGGTGGATGTCAGATTTGGAGGGGTTTTAAGAGGTTGCCTTCTGAGGGGGAGGCACACATTTACCAGCTCCTGGTTGATAACCACAGGGGTGAACGGGGGCTCTGGGGCTGCTGTCAGGGCAGGTGCGGTGCCTGTCCCAGCATCCCTGGGAGCTGCGGAGCAGCCTGGCCGGCTTCCCTGCGTTCCCAACAGATGGTGCTGCGACGCCACCGAAAGCTAAAGGCGTGCGCGGAGCAGAGGTTCCAGGGAGGTTCCCTGCTCCCTGTGCTTTCCCCCACGGTCTCCGACTTGAACTGGAGTGGGTTTTGTTTTCCCCACAACGATCTGCACAGATTTCCCTGGCTTCAGTGTTTGTCCCTACCAGCCCAGCAGCATCTGGCTGGCAGGATCCAGCCTGCAGAGCTGTCACCTGCCCTGCTCGCTCCGTTTGATGCATCACCCTGCTCCTGCTGAGCTGTGACCCACCACAGATTCGTGCTGAGCTTGGTGGGGCCATCCCTGCTGCAGTCCACAGCCAAGTGCCACCAGCATGGGGCCTTCAACCAGTGCCCTGTCACACTGCACAGCTGTGCCCTGGCACTGCCACCCCTCCTCCTGGCTAAATGCCATTTATGTTGCTGAATCTTTTCTTTCGTGAGGTAGTGGTGGGGCTTTTGCTGTCCCAGGGCTTCAAAGCCTCATGGACTTTAGGGCTGGCAGCAGTGGAGGCTTCACATGAAGCTGTGATGGGCAGTTGTGCCGGCAAGGAAGCCTGGATGGTTTGGCTCATGGAGGGATGTTCCTTGTGTCGTAGACTTTCTTTCCTGACTCCTTTAAGTCTTCTGCTCATTCTGGAGGGGTGCTAAGACCCTGTTGCATGGACCCTCTCCAGGAGACATTTCTCTAGCTCTGCAGCCACTGGAGACCAATAAAGGTCAGGTACCACCTGCAGCCCGGGGTACCACCCACCTCTCCTGCCAGGGCCTGAGTACACTTACAGGTCTTGATTGTCCCTGATCAGCTTGACCTGGGGCCTCCCCCAGTGTGGGCTGGGAGCTCTATTTAAGCTCAGCCCAGGGGCTTTGCCTTATCCCCGAGTCAGACTGTAAAGGTGGATGTCTTCAGTTCAGCCACAGCCATGCCTTGCTTGGCCAGGGAGCTGCTCCATCACTCTGACGGCGCCTGGTGATCTCAGTAAAGCTCACAACGATCTGGTGAGTGGTAGAGAGCTTTCCCCTTGGTTATGGGGCATTTCTTTAGGGATGTGCTTGGGGCTGAGCACCCAGCATGGCACCAGGGCTGCTACTGGGGCCCCGTGTGGAAACTTTGATGCAATATCAGCTGTTCATGGTTTTTAAAAAAATGTTGGGGTCAGCATGTGTAAGTTTGCTTCTCATATTCTTTGTTTAAAACTGATATCCTTCTTCTATTCCCCTTCCTCTGAAAGATTTGGTACTTTCAAAACAGTTCGCAAACACAGCAAGTAACCTTTAGGGACTGCCAGAGAATGATCCTGGGAACCTGAACTGAAATTGAGCTTTTTTGATAAGGGTTGGAGACTCAGCTTCTTGCCTTGGTCTCAGTGAGTGCACAGGCAAAGCCAGCAGGGCTAGGTGGCATCTCTACAGTGAGCAGGAATTTTGTGGCTGCACTGAGGGAGAGTTGTTGCCGGTGTTAGCATAAGCAAGGGGGTACCTGTTAATCCCCAGAGCCTGTGTCTCATGCTTGAACTCAGAGATGCAGGGTCTTGTGAGAGGTGGTAAAGGCTCTGTATCTCTACAGTCTCAGCCTCAGAGCTTGGCTGCAGTGGGGTCTGGGGAAAGGCCCGTTGTGGCAGGCAGAGGGGCAGTGTGCACCTCAGGGGTGATCCCTGAAGAGGGAGGCTATTGAAATGGCAAAGGAAGTCGGTAAACTTTAAACTACAAGAGTGGTTTTGCTGTGAAGTGTGCAGCAAGGTGTGGGTGCTGTTTGGGGGGCTGGAGCCTGCAGCAGCCACTGAACCCCAGCAGGGAGGGCAGTGGGTGCCACCTGTGTCACCTGGCCTCAGTGGCACAGGGCACGGTGTCTCTTCAAGCGTGTAACTGAACTGCTGCACCCTGGGGAACTCATCACGTTGTGTTTGACACAGCCTGGCTCTGCTGGCAGCCAGTAAGGCTGGCTCTGGTCTAGGAAAGGGTGCATGGACCTTCCTGTCCTTGCTCCCTTCAGCCTCTCCTGCAGGGAGGTGCTCCCTTGCCCTGGCTTGGAGAGAGGGAAACTCCCCTCTCTCTGCACACTGAACTCATGCCTGCTTTTGGTACAGCCTCACTCAGGAGTCTCTGCAGCCTGAGGACCCCTCAGGAAGGTGGAGAGGACAGTGTCTGCCTGGGGAGGGCTCTAGAGGTGCTGTGTGGGATGTGGGTGAAGCCTGTGCCTAGCAGGGCCAGGAGCTGATGGCCACAGGGAGCTGGGGCACTCTGGGCTCTTACGTCCACTGGCCTCTAGAAGAACTCTTGGCCCTTTCATAGGTGGGATTGAGAGGTCTGCTCCTTCCTCTCTACCCCCGAACAGGTGTTGGGAGGATCCTGGTGTGGTGTGGCTGTGGTGTGATTTATGGTGACATTAATCCTGGAGAGGTGGCAGGGCAGGGACAGCAGCTGTGGCAGGGTGTTCAGGGGCGGTGCTGGGAGCAGCAGCAGAGGGCTGTTGTCTGCCTTGCTCAGGCTGATGTTTGTGCAGACCTGCACAAACACTTGAGCCTGCTCACACGCCTTCCTCGTGCTCCCTGCGTGCCGCCTTCCCTTGCCACTACGTCCTTGCACTCTGCCTGGTGATGGATTTACTGCTGTTGAACAATAATGGTGCTTAAAGAAGACAACAGGGAAAATATGAAAATACGTTCAGAGAACTGAGCATTCAAATTCACTTCACAGGGGTTCATTATGTCGCTACCCAGCCCCTTGCAGAGCCTGCATCCCATCACCAGGAAACATCGCTGAGATGGGGTGAGCCATGGGCAGCCTCTCAAAGCATTGATCAAATTATTAAGAGCCTCAAAAAGCAGCTTGGGCATTGATCTGTGAGCTGGCAGCACTGTGCTGGCTGGACAGGACTTTGATCTAAACAAGCACCCCATCTTTCAGACCCAACTTCATTCTCTTGCCAAAAACTGAAATTTCCCTTTTGTATCTCGAGGCCATGAAATTAAGTGATTCCTTTTCAGGTCATGTGCACCCTGAAAAGCACAGACTGGGCTGATTTTCCAGAAACTCAGGGGAACCCTTGAATAAATGCACAGTCAAGTGACTAGTTCCCCTAATTAATGCTGGCAGTAAAATTTGATCCCCACCTCCGTGTAGAGGAAATGATGCTGTTATCAATTCACCCTGATTTAGTAGAAATTACCTTTGGTGTATGCATGGCTGTGCTTTGGAATAGTAACAAAATTTTGGCTCTATTCTCACATGAATATTTTTCCAGTGGATGCATCTTATAGATTTCAGAAAAAAAAATCCAGTACTGTTTAACTTGTGTTAATCTCTGTCTGCAGGACATGCAGGCTATAACCGGCCCTCGCCGCACCGGTTTGCCCCGGGGATGCGAGCGAAGCATCCCGCTGCGGGGAGAGCCGGGCTGCCCCGTGCCGGGGCTGGTGGCACTAGGTGGCACCATTGAATTAGGAGCGAGGGGCTCGGGAGCCAGCAGCTGCCTCCCGAAAAACTCGGGGAGAGCCGCTCCGGGGTGTCTCCAGCCGGGGCATCCTCTGCCACGGCTTTAGCCCCTTCCTAGTGCTGAGGGTCCGTGCATCCCTCGTGCTCAGAGCATCTGAGCACAGAGCTGCCTTTGGCACCTCTGCCCCGTTCGTGGCGCAGCGCAGTGGGGACAGGTCCTGGCAGGGCTGGGGGAGCCGTGGGCTCAGCCGGGCAGGAGAACGCGGCTGCTGGATGTCGCCGCAGCTCTTCAATCCCTCGCAGGCACTCTGCGGTCTGGCTGGGTAATTAGCCCTCCTTGTGGAGATAATTAGCAACTTGTGGCGGTGGGAAGGAGAGGATTTTCCATCTTTCGCTTTATCGCCTTTCCATTTCTGGCCTTTTATCTCGTTCTTGTCCCCCGTTACGAGGACTTTGCCACAGGACCGTGCCTCGCTCAGAGCCAGCCTGCCCCGGGAGAGCTCGCTGTGGGCACCGCTAGCAGGGCACCGGGAACAACTGCAGCAGGAGCTGCTCAAAAGGGCTTTTTTCCTACAAGATTTGTTTAAATAGAATATTAATCAAAGCCTTCGGTGGAACTATAGTGGATCTGGGTTTTGAATTTGGAAAGCAATACTTTCTGGGGGTATTGTGGGTGTAAGTATTTCATGTCCCACTTGTGCAGTACAACCCAAGTGTAAAGTAATGGAAAAGTAGTGCTGGGATAGGAAGGGATAATAGACTACATGCAGAAAAATTGAGACTAATTATCATAACTAATTAAAATTTGCTATAACTGTATAATAACTGATTAAAATTTGCTATAATGTTATGAGAAACATACAAAAAACCCCTTTTGTTGCAGGAAAAATGACTGTTGCCCATTTGTTCCTGTCCTCAATACCACGATGCTCAGGAGCAAACCCAGTGAACAGGGCTGTGCTGGCCTGCTGCTGGAATTGTGCTGGGGCAGGGGGTAGGATTGGTTGTGGCTCCTTTGGGAAGGGCTCAGAGCCTGCAGTAAGCTCTGGGATGGGCAGCAGCAGCCTATGGGGCATTTGGAGCTCTGTGCATTTGATGAACAGCCTTATTTTGGAGCAGGACCAGCCCAGAACTGCCCAGGGAGGACTTTGGGCTGACTCAGAGAGTGCAGTGTGAAATTCCTGTAGTTACTGCTAATGTGTTACTGAAAGCTTAGGTGATTATTATATTTATTCTATAAATATATTATCCTATTACCCACTGTAATACTGTAACTATATACTAATAATATGTCATTATATGCTTAGGTAAGTTTTTCTACCTCTGGTTCAAGCTTGTCCCTCTATGGAAAATCACTCTGAGCTCTTTCTTCGTGATCTGCCTGCTGTGTCTGCTCCTGCCTGCCCAGCATTGACCCCAGCCTTGCCTGACTCCCATCCTGCTTCCTCTCCCTGGGAAGGGCAGCAGCTGAAATACAGGGCAAGAAACTCATTTCCCCTTAAAATATAAAACGTGTCAGTGATGTATGGCAGTTGCTGCTGTTGATGTCAGTGAATGCTTATTTAGGTTCAAATGTGTTCAGCTTTTGGACTTCCCATTCAGAAAACATGGGACAGGGGATAACAATGGGTGAGTAAGCACAAGTTTTGGCAGCTGGAGTTAAAGATGTCACCGGAGATTAGGCAGCAGGAGCTTTTTACAAAACTCATGTTATCTCTGTAATGCTATAAAGTATCAGTTAATGCACTGAATTGACTGTCACACAGGGTATCAGGACCATGACTGGGCAGTTTCTCAGACTTTGCCTGTCAGCAGAAAGATATGCTCTTGGCATCTCTTCCAAAATAGTTCCCTGCGACTTTGTTTTGGGGAGAGACAGATAAAGTTTTCACTGATTAGAAGAGGAGGACTTAAAAAACCAAATGGCAGGAGTGATAAAAAGTGATGCATGATGTTGGAGGGGAAAAAGCTAGAGGCTGCAGGGGAGAGAGACCCAGGTGGGGGTGGAGAGACTCTGAAATGAGGATAAAGAAATAATTGGCACTGTGTGTTCATCCTTTCTTCCCATTTTGCTCTTTGCCTAACCTCTGGTTGATGAGACAGACTGACCCATCCTTGTACCAAGAGGTTATTTCTTTTAGAAGTGCGGAAGAGACACTGAATCACTGTTTGTGCAGGCTGCTGGCAGTGTCAGTGACACTGGCTGGCAGGCTGTAGCTGCTACTTTCTGAGGGAATTTCAGCCTGCTGGGTGTTGCTTCCCTGGTCCAGCTGTCCTGAGCTCTGCTGTGCAGTTCCTCTCTTCACAGACTCATTGCTGGGTTGGAACCTTAGCTTTAGGGAAAACAATCTTCAAATGAGACTCAAGGGAAGAATGCTGGGAATATTTCCTTGTTTCTGTGTTTTCTGAGAAGCAGAGGCTGGTCCTGTAACCTGTCCTCCTGAGTGCAGGTGCAGTGCTGTGGGCTGTATGTATTTGGTTTCTGAGCCTCCCAGACATGGACCCGTTTCCCTTCATCCGCTCCTCGGGAGAAGCACGGACAGTGAGTGTTTTGTGACGTGAGGTTGCAGTTGGTTCTTTATAATCTTTTATTAGCAGAGGGAGAGCCCAGGAAAGCCTGGACTCCTTGAAAGGAAAGCTTTCTCACAAGTCTGTTGACCAAGGAAACTTATCTCCCCATCTCCGCCTTCAGCAGGCAGTGGAAGGTGATTTTTAAACTTTGTTTTTACCTCAGTGAGGCACAGAGCACATGAAGGGTACTGTTCTTGAACATCACTCTTTAAAAGCCTGGGTACAGTGGGGACACTGTGGTTTGTGCTGCTGCAAAGGTGCCCTACAGGGGTCTGTGCCAAGGAGCCTTGAGTTGAACCAGCTGCTCCTGAGGTCCCTGGGGACTTGCTTGAGAGTGGCAGGTTTGACAGCAGGTGGAACTTGGCCAAAATCATGCAGAGCACAAGCTGCTTGTCCAAGGGAGGCAATGGAGGCTCCAAGGAGAGCACAAATGGCTCAGCTTCCCCACAGAGTGCTGGTGTCTGGCAGCTGCATTGGCCTCCGCAGGTATGGAACTTCAGAGTAAAGGAAAAAGAAATAATGGTTGTGTCAAGGCCACTGTCTCAAAAGCAGCCTTGCTCTACTCTAGATTCTGATATACTGAAATTGATAGCTCAGCAGCCACCCTGGTCTGCCCAAAAACTGTTGCTGAAAGTCTCTCCAACCTCATTTTATCCAAATGTTCCCCATTCTCTGGATTTTTACCTCTTTCCTTTTGAATAGTGTCTGTTTTCACACCAGAAATATGGGAAAAGGGTGAAAAGACTTTGACAAGTGTGAATGCTGCACTAAGGGCCTGGTCTGAACGAGGATGAATGCCCCATGCTTGGCGTGGGAGATGGGCTGACTGTTTTGGGAGGATGGTACCTCCCTGAGAGGCTGCACACAATTCTGCTCTTATGATTGCCATCACCCCCATCCCTTTCTACCCTGCTGTGGTTAGGTTTTCCATTGTGACAGTGCATCTGCAGGAGAACATGGCCTTGCTTATGTCTTTGCTGAGTATGGGATGAGCATCATGCATGAGAATGTGGCATTTCCCTTGCCAGTGGCAAAATAGTGGATTATTTGATGTAGAACAGGGCGTGGATGGGAAGGAGAATCAGGGACCTGGAACTGATTCCCTTGAGCCTCCACCATCTGCTGTGCTGAGGAAAGCCCACAGCTTGCTGCATATTTGTGTTGTACAGTCCATGTTAGATTCGGATGAACTGCAGCATTGTCTTCTCCCCTCTGCAGAGGTGCCTGGAGGTGTTGAGCCGCTCTTGCTACTGTGTGCAGTTTATCATCTGGTCTCCACCTCCCTCTGCAGCCCGTGAGCTGCCCTTTAGTGTGTGGTCAGGCCTTTGTGTGTCCCAGGCTTTGGCAGTGGTGCTCCCTGCCCTCCCCTCTGTGGGTGCTGGGACCACCCCCATCAGCTCTGCCTCTTGCTCTGTTCACTTTATGCCATTAAATCACAGAAGGACAAGGCATGCAGAGTCCTTTGTGCGAGTGGCCCACAAAGCCAGGCCACCTGAAGTGTTTGCTGTGGTTCAGAAAGGGTCTAACCTTTAGACAGCAGGTTTGAGCTTTATTAAACAGCTGGAGCTCTTCTGACAGTCGGCTCCCCTGGGCACTGGAGAGGGATGAAACCAATCTGTGCTGCTAATTGCAGATGCTCATCCCTCACTGAGAGCCAATATCTTTTAAGGGATCAAGGCCACCCCACTGCCTTCAATGTGGGCAGGGCATGGCAGGTCACTACAGCATGCAGATGTAGTTAAGCAGCAGGTTTCTGCTTCCCTATTCTTGCCTAGCAAAAAGTGCTGGGAGGACTTTGGCTGTATCCAGTTAGCGTGCCTTGCTTAATTTTTATTCTGGGAAGAGTTGAGTGTGGATGCAGAGAGGGCTTGGATGCCTGGTGCTGTAACTGGGAAGTGGGACACGCAGAGCCCCAGGCACAGTTCAGCTCCATGTCCTGGTGGTCCTTCTGGGCCCCCGGGGAGGTGTGGAGCACGTGGGCTGTGATGCCACAGCAGAGAGGTCTGGGCTACGGTGCAGGGGAAAAGGAGAAAGTGGGGAGTACAAAAACTGCTGGAGCCTGAATGGACTCTGGGGTTTCCTTTGTGTTTTCTGGGTGTGCTTTGCAATGCTGAGCCCGAGTGTAAATACAAATACAATATAAATACTTATTTACTACTAATTCAGTGTTTTCTATACCCAAAAATCACTCTGCTGTAGCGTGAACTCTATCATGTTGTTAATTAGGGATGGACTAGTGAACCTCTGTTATTAAAATTCTTCCTGCTTCTTGCCTTTTAACAAACTACAGCATCTTTGAGCTTGCGCCAACTTAAATTTTAAACCTTTGAAAAGTCTCTAATCTTCTCAGCCATTTTTTTTTATTTTTACTCTTTTTAAACATTAAATATCCACTGAACATAGATCTTGATTAGGATGCCTCTTAAAATGAGATGTATTTTTCCCTACATACCATACTTAGGGTCAGGAATGCTTAGGAGATGCTCTTTCGTCAGCCTGGTACTGAGTGGGAGTAAAGGTGGTGGAACAGCAGCTGTTTTAGACAGTTTAGGGTGAATGCAGCCATGTAGGAGGTTTATAGCACATTATTCTCATGTGAATGTATCTGGAGAGGTCAGATGCTGTGCATTGTTTCCTGTTAATGCATATTGGAAATAGAGAGCAGAGCTGTGACATTTTCAGGCCGGGTGTTTGCCAGAGCCTGGTCCTGGGCGCAGGGGTCGGGCATTGCACGCAACAACACCTGCTGAAAAACAGAACTCGGTGGGGTTAACAGTTACTTGCTGATTCATTGAGTACAGTTTGGGCTCATTGTAGTTTTACAAGAGCAGAGTAATCTCTGGTGAAATTTTCTATGTCACCTCTGCATTTTGGGAAATCTATTACCTTTCTGTGTAGAGGAGAAAGACCTGGGACTGAAGTGAAGTTGTGCTTGTCCTGGGTGAACCCAACCACCTGATGGTATCTCATATCCCCTTAGGCATTAAACTCCAATGGGTATTTAAACAAATAACAGACACTAAACTTCAGTTCCAAACACAGTCTTTCAGCAGGTTATTTTTTAGCCAAAAAGTCAGGTCTCGTTTTCTTGCATTTTCTTATGTAGGTGGCTCTGTCCTCATTACTGCAGACCTGTTCTTATTTTATTCTTGGGGGTTTTGTGCCATAGCAAAATGGCATTTGAGGTGTAGATTCATAGAGATAAAACCCAGGAAAGTTCCTAGATGTAACCCAGGGAATGACCAACACTGACCTGTGCAAAGGTGTTTGTAAGCCATTCATGTCTGTTCTTGCTTTGTAATGTGTGTGACTGAGGAGCAAGGACCTAACAAAGCTCCTGAGGCTGGAGCTAGAAAAGCTTCGTTGACACTCCTAAACTGATGCTGGGGCCCTTTATAAAAGCGTGAAAATGCATCTTCCTCCCAAGATTTGCTGGGCTTTGTTCTTCCCTCTCCGGGTGTAGCCTTGCATTCAGAAACAGCAGCCAGGACTGTCTGACCCACTTAAGATAAAGCTAAACTCAGGAAAATGCACTGTCATCCCTTAACAAGAGCTGTAAAGGGGAAGCCAAAGGAGGAGTGACACCCCTGCTCTTCTCTGCCTGCCTCAAGACCAATGGCACCATGTGCTTCTCCCCGGGCCTGCCACAGGACAGAAGCTCTGCCCTCTCACGGGGATGTCCATCAAAGGGCTTTGCTGTGATAAACAATAACTCCATCTTGGCAGCTGGTGGCAAGAGTTAGGAGGCTCAAAACTTTCCCAGAGGAGGAGGTGCGATGGGAGCAAGCAAAGTTAATGCAGCCTCCTGTTGCTGCCTTGGGGGCTGGAGAGGTGGCACCGTGGGTCTGAGGGCACAGAAGAAAGTGTGAATGTGGTTTGTGCTGCCCTCCCCGAGCGGGCTCTGCTGGAGCCAGCTGATTTACTGCTGATTCACTGCTGACAGTGTGGCTGCAGCCACACCACCACCAGGAGGTGACTTGTCAGGTCCAGGCTTTTCCCCCCAGCTGGACTGGGCCAGCCAGGCTCTCTCCTGTGTTTCTGTTAATTCCAGCTTGAGGTAGTTTAGGACTAGCTCAGGTGCAATGCCTGTCTCCTACACCTGAGTCATGCACAGCATCTCCCTGGCTCCTGGGGAAGATGCTGAGGGGGTTAAGACACCATGTTTGCAGCATCACCTTGAGCATGTGCTGTTTAACCTTCCTGATCAGCACAAGTGCTCACCAAACCCTGAACCCCGATGTCCAGCCTTGCTGGTGCTAACCCTGTGTGACAGAGCATTGGGACTCAGCTCAGATGTTTGTTCTGCTGAAGTTTGTGCTGTGTAAGTATCCACATAAACAGTCAAATTCCTCCCTGAAGTGAAGTCACCCTTGGCAGTGGTCAGCTGAGGAAGTCGAGAAGACACAATTAACAAGGTGACTTTAGCAGGCTTAAAAATAGGGCTGTGGAAATGCTTTTAAGGACCTGGAAGGACTTATGTCATCTTGCTGGGGGCTGTGTAGAGGAGAAAGCTCTATGGAAAGGCAAAATGGGAAAGTAAAAGGGAGGACAGTTCTTATATAGCTGATCCTGATTGTTTTAAGTGTTTTGGGGTCAGCAGAGATCCGGGCTTTTCATTTGATTATAGCACTGAGCAGGTTGTTAATCACACAAATAGAACCTTGTGATGCTTTTAAATAAACAATACAAACAATTTAATGTTCGTGGCTTGTAAGCACTACAGTCTTTGTTGCTGTCTTTAGAGCGTGGCGGTGTGGTTTATAGATTGGTGGTCCGTGGTGCTCTCAAATGCACGGGAGCTGTGCTAATGAAACCTGGATGCTCCTGTGGTGTCAGGGCTGGACTCCCCAAGAACAAATCCTCTGGGTGACTTTCAGGCTCTTCAGAAGCCTCTTGGGTGTGAAGTCCAGGTTCATATTTAAAGGTGTGTGTAGACCCATGTAATTTCAATATGAGACACTTCAGGTTGTTTCTGGGCATGTGCTTTTGAGGCAAAGACACTGTTTTTATAGTCTTGGCATCCAAGTGATTGCAGTGGGGGTGTGGCTCAGGGGTCTGAGACCCCTGATGTTCTTCCTGAGCTCTCTGAGAGGCACTGAGTAGGAGAAATGTCACTGTCTGAGCTGCTGGAGAGCTGGGCCCCATGACACTCATTTCCCAAGCCAGTTGTAGTTAGGCAGCTGTGGTGGAGGTCTAACAAATTAGAGGAGTCTCTCCTTCTCTTCCCTTCCCCCCACAGGCCCTTTTACAGTAAAGCCCAGAGCCTTTCAGCTCGTGCCTCGTGAGGATGCCTTTGCCCAAGGTGTGTGGTACCCCGTGTGCTTGGCTGCCTGGCAGACCGTGAGAATGAAAAGAGATTCCAGCACAACATTCAGTTTTCCCAGAGAAATGGAAACTACCAAATGAGACAACAAAACATGTTTCACACCAGCACAAAGAGAGGAAATGGAGCAATAAAATAAAATAAAATGGGAGGGCAGGGACAAGTAGGAAAAGAAGCAGCAGTGTTGGGGACAGGCGTGTAAGCAAAAGACTGAGCTGAGAGCAGAAATGCCCCTGACTTCTGTTCCCCCCGCACTGTGTGGAGTCAGAGCTGTGAGTGCTGCCCTGGTGTAGCAGGACAAGCCTTTATCCAGAGGCAGCACCTTGTGTCTTGTTCCTGGTCCCACAGAGCCACCCAAACCCCGTTTCTTCACCTCTCTCTTGGGGTTAAACACAGCAACAGGAAATAGATTTGCAGCCTGCAGTCCTCGTGCCAAGCTCCTTTCCCCACTTCTTGGATTTTATCCTTGTTATCCTTGCTTTAGCCACTTGCTGCCACCAGTAACGTGTGCTGTCCATGCCCGACTGTGCCAGACAAAACATTTTATTTTCAGCAAAATGATTCTAAAATCTAGTTTGTTTTATTCTCTGTTAAATAAAATTTCCCTTGGTAAGGAGGACACAATGAATTATGACCTGGGGATAAAGAAGTCATATGAAGGAAGGCAGAAGCTTTGTTTTCCTGGTGAGTAACACCAAACAGGAGCCAGTCTGAATGTGTGAGTCACCCTGACAGATAGCCAAAGATCTTGTGCACTGCTGGGAAACATCACGGTGGAGTGGGGAACCTGAGTGTTTCACCCCAGGACAAAAAACTTCCAGGATTTTTTTCCCAGGAAACTGCAAACATGACTGCTTTGCGTAGTTGAGAAATAGGCAGAACGTAGTCAGTCTGAAGCAACCACTGGAGTGTTAATCTATCTGTGAGGAGGTTTTCCCCTCTTTCTCAGTTAAATCTTCCATCAAAGTGGTCCTGTCTTACTCAATTAAACCTGTAAGGAGCTTGACTGTGCATTTCATCTCCCTGGGACAGAACTGTAAATTGGGAGCATGTAGCTGAATGAACTTCCTGAGCTGGAGCACAGGAGAACTTTTCATTGGAAAGCGTGGCTTTGGTTCCTCTTCCTGACTCTTTTATTTTCACAAATCAAACCCAAGTGCTGGTGTGAGACTGACTTGCAGATGAAAACTAATGAGTAAAATTACTGCCTTAATGAAGAAAATGCTACTAGCAAGTTGTGAAAAGTGCTTTAATCATAATTAATAGAATAAAATTAATACTGAACTTTAACTCTTCTCAGGTGTTTTAATTAATAATTAAGTTTAATATTGGTTATGACACATCTTTGCATGCTCTCAAATGCCTGTGACAGGGCAGTCAGGAGAGCACAGCAGTTCTGGAAGCTTCTGTGATGACACATTCGTAAACATTAGGCTGGAGGGACCTTTGTGATTTGCTTGTGCTGTCCTGTGTAAATAACCACTGTGATAAGTTCAGAGCATGTGGGTCCGGGTGTTGTTACATGAGGTGTAGTTGCCAGTCTGATGGGGCAGATGCTACAGGTGACTCACAAGCCATTTCCACTGTTTGGTCAGTCTGTTTTGTAGTGAAAGTGCAAGTTTTTCTCATAAGTTTCATGTGTCATCCTTTTAGAGTACTTCAGACCCGTACAAAATATCAACTAGGGAATGGTCTCTGAATTATTTTTTTTTTTTTTAAAATCCAGCTTGTGCTGTGGGATACTTCCAGAAGTATTTGACTGCAGGATGGTGTCAGTGCCCGTGGAGGCTGGGTGGCAGCAGGTCTGTCCCCCGTGGCTGGCAGGGGCTGTGCTCTCTGGCAGTGGGTGACTCCTTACAGCATTAGAGCTCTTCCTTCACGCGGCCACCCTTACCTGTGCAGGAAGGTGGCTGGGACACGAGCAGCTGCTTTCACAGGGCCATTGCCTTTGTCTACAGGTGCTGGTGAAGCCTCCTGTTACCCTGATCCAGTGGTGAGCACATTTGGAAGCACTGTTCAGAACAGCTGACTCTACTGCTATTTTTGAAGCTAATCCTGTAAAACTGGAGAATCTCAGGCAATTCCTTACCTCCTCCACTTTTTCTCCAGCCCTCAAGCTTCCTTAATGTTTTCACATTGGTTGCTGCCTTCTTAGAATGTTCTGTGAAGGTGCAGCAAACTGTAGGGAACCACTTCACTTTGGTAAAAAGTGAGCTTTGAGTCCTCATATGCAAATATTCATCCTGGGAGGATGACTGGGTTGTTATCTAGTCAGGGAGTAAACCTCTGTTGAATTACATGTCAAATCTAAACTGCACCAAATTCTGAATTTCAAATCTCAAACGCTTTCAACACGGTTCTCATAAACAAGTTACAGATCAGAAATTAGTCACCAAAACCATTGTGACTAACTCTAAATAACAAGATAGATATGGGGTGGGGGGGGAGAAAAAAAATCTGCTCAGAGATAATTTGCAAGCTGAATAATTTTAATATTATTTTATTCATCAAGCTTATCAAGCTTGATTCTTGAGTAATGTTGTGTCATTGCTAGCAGGTGGTGGGAGAAATGGCACAGCATACCATAATTAGTAATAGCCATGTATTTTTGATGCTACTTCATCTGCGTGGTTTACGTCCAGATGGTTTTGAAAATGGAATCAAGATAAAATACAACTTCCTGGATCAGAATTTGCATTCCAGTTAATGATATAATTCAAACTCATTGTTGTTTAAAAAAAAAATATCTAAATTGCTTAGGAAGATTATTAGATGTTGGGACCATTCCAGCTTTATTACTGGATTTCTTTTTTAGCTCAGCATTGCACGAGAGCACCACCACAGGTATGAGTTAAAAAACCATCTTACCGTGTGCTTGCGTGCACAGTTTTTTCTGCTCGGTGCATATGGGCACCGAGTAACTTTGCCAAATTTTAACTGCTGACCCTCAAAAGTTACCGATGGCTTATAAAGGAAAAGATGTTTGGCTGACCTGTGATAGCACTGTCAGCCCTGGTTCAAAGGGCACTTAAATGGCTGCTTTCCCATGAGGAGGTGTTGGGTAGCACAGTTTAGAACTGGATGCAGCAGGAACTTCCTCAGATGGTCCCAGCCTCACTTAGAGCAGTAATGGCTCATGGATTTTGAATTCATGAATTGTTCTTGCTGGGTTACAGTGTTCTCATTTACATGTCTGTAGCTTTTGCTAATGCAATTCTACTTTCAAGTAGCCTTCAGTTCCAGCAAACATCCTTTCAAATTGCCTAAATCTTCTGACCTGGTGTAGTGTTCCAGGGTTTCTAGGAAATCTCCAAATAATTTCTTCTTTCCCGTTTTAACCCCATGGGCAAGGCCATAATCTTGCCTGCATACATCAGCAGTGCTGTTTTTCACAACTGCCATCTGAAAGTGCAGAATTTTAGTCCCTCTTCTGGCTGAAGAGCACTGGGTTTCCTATCCCCCTAGGTTTAGACACCTGCCAAGTTTAGGGTAGCTGTCTACACTCCTATATCCAGTAGAGAGAAACAGCCCCAGGTCCATCATATTCCAAGGGCAGTGTCTGAACTGCAGCTGCTTGTGGGGTAACTATTTACCACTTAGTGAGGTGAGATGATTTTCTCTGTAGTTTCCAGGAGAGCACTGTTTGGTATTTACATGGAGAAGAGGCCCCTGTGCTGTGCTGTGCTGTGTTTGCAGCCCTGGAGCGTTACCCTGCTGCCCTGAGCTCCCAGAAGGGAGAGCAAGCAATGAACGTGTGCCCTTTTCCAAGTGAACTCGGTAAAGTTTGTTCACAGGAATTCAAACCCCTGGCGAATAACTCGCTGCTGGGCAGAGGAAGAACAAAGTGAAATAACCTGTGGTGAGTGTCCCCTTGGGATGCAGGCAAGGCAGGAAGCTGCCTCCCTGAACAGCTGCTGTGAGGCACAGGAGGGTGGGATGTCTGCTACTGAGCTGGGCAAAAAATGCCTGCTCACAGCCCATGTTAGTGGGCAGGGGGAAAAATACCCCCCTCAGGCTGAGCTGAGGTGCTGTGGGTTTGTTTAACCCGGCTAATGATTCTATTTCCAGAGGTTTTGATGCAAGAAGTGTTGTGGCTTCTAGCAGAAAGATGAGTGGATGTGTTAAAACTACAGTGAGACAGGAAACCAGGGAGAAGAAAATGAACAAAACTTCGTTCTCAGAAAGGGTGGAGGGGTTTGTGGGGAATTCTCTTGTCTCTGAAACTGAATTTTGAAAGCCACAACCCTCATCTACTCCTAAACTTTTTCAGTACCTGTTATTTTCCCTGAGCTGTCTGTCAAAGGGGGGGTGTCTTTGGCAACAGATTAATACAAGTTAAAATAGATATGGCACAAGTGTCTGTAAAACATCTGCCTTATCCTTACATAATGAATTAACAAAGATGAGCTTGAAAGAAATGTAATAAATTATTCAAAAACCTCCTATGCTTTTGAAATGCTAACAAGTCAAATCCTTTGAGACTGCTTGATCAGATTGTGGTGTATCACACAGTGAATCTAATTGGTTATATTCAGTCCTGAATTATCAGATTTACTAGTTTGGCCAAAATAACTTAAACAGTGCTGAAATAATGCCAAATGATTTTAATTAAAATAAATTCACACTTACGAAATAAGGAACTCTACCCAAATTCTTTACAGTTTGGGAGCTTGCAATGATTTCCTCTTTTACCAGATCTCTGCTCAGCAGCAGTGCTCATGGCTTCCTTCTCCCTTTTTTTGGGTACCCAGCTTGAGACTTCAAATGCCTCAATTTACTCAGTTGCCTGGGACTTTCTGAGAACCAGCCTTCTTTTAAGGCAAGCCACAATAAAGTCTGAAAATTCAAATGGAGTTTGAATTTGTTTAACTCAATTGCTTTTGACCTAAATATTAGCATGAAAGACACACTGAAGTAATTGGCTTCAGGCCCAGATACATTTTATGGGGAGAGCTAAGCTTGCTGTAGGACCCACCTTGGTACCTTCTTTGTAGGTGGCTGAGGACAGATCCTTGCACAAAATTCACTTGCATTTAGGTCCGTGACTCACATTATCCATCACGACCTAAGCTGGAGAAGGACACACCTCCTGCCCCTTCCAGGCACTGCTGTGAGTGGGAAAACCTATAAAACCACAGGCCTTCCCCTCCACAGATGGAGCTGGGAAATGCTCCCCTGCCCTGCCTGTGTGACCACCACCACCCCAGCCCCCTGAGCTGAGGGGCACCTGCTTCTGCTCCAAAAGGGAGCCTTGAAGGGGAAGGTGAGGAAGGATTTTAAGGCATGACCAAGTTGGCCTCTGTGGAGATGATTAAAGTTTCAGCTGCAGCATTTCTGAGTGCAGCTCTGGAGGTGGTTTTGCTGTGCAGCCCCGTGTGGTGTGAGAACCAGACATTAGTGGTGATTTGCTGCTGTGTGGGCTGTTAACGACTCAAAAGGAGCTGCTGCAGATCTGCCCATTGCAGATGTCACCAGACCTTGCTTTATGGGTGATGTGAAAAGGTATAAAAACTTCTTTAGGCTCCTGCTGGGTAAAGATGCTGGTCCAAATCACCAGCAAGTGCAGATCAGTGCAGCTCCACTGAAATCCATAAAGATTGATCGACTGACCGTGGTGGAGGATCTGCACTGCTGGCCTTCACTGAAATTCTGCTGAAGTTACTGGGCACTTCACATGGGCTTTTGCTCGGGGGGAGGACACCTGAGTGGTTTGAGAGCAGTGAAATATTGATTTGGAGAGGCACCACTGAGCAGTTTGTCCTAGTAATCAATTCCAGAGCAACATTAGCATAAGTCATGATTAGGGAAGGAGCGTGTCACTGTAAAAGCTGTGCTGGCTGAGAGACTCCCGAGATGGGGTGGAGAAGGATTGAGGCTTTTGGGTTTAGTATTTGGAGTGGGGTTGAGATGCGCAGGAAGGTTTTGTTTAAAATTGCACCCGTGTCACCAAAGACAGGGCAGTAACTGGCAGGTTTGTCCCTGCATCTCTCTCCTGCTTTATATGGAAAAAGGCAGAGCTCTGATTCTGGTTCAGAAGTCTTGATGTGGGCATTGGCTTCCTGCCTGCCCTGGAATCATGAACAGCTGACTCTGGACAAACCCAGGCAGCGTTGCTGATGCTGGCATGGCTTCAGGGAGGGTGTTTGAAGCAGGACTTGTCTCTGTGCTGACACTGCTGCAGATGGAGAATAGCCCTTACCAGAACGCTTGCTAAACATGTGCATGGCAGTCATATTTGGCATGAGGAAAGCATCCTTTAATCCTGCAGCCTCGGTGGATTTATACAGGGAGGTAGGAGAGCACTGTGTGCAGTGCAGGCTGTGCCAGCTGATAGCTGTGGGCTTGTAATCTGTGCTCCCACGTGAACAAGACTGCAAAGACTTGGATTTGGCAGAAGGGTGATATGGAATTGTCTAAATAGGATGAGATTGTTCACAGGATTTCTTGAAGTTTGAATGATTAGAGATCTGGCTATAGGAAAGAGCAAGATTGGTCTGGTGGCTTACAAATTATGGGGTCCTTGGCAATCTAAACTTCATAGAGGAATTAACTTTAGCAGCTGACTAATTCATGAACAGAAAAAACTTCTGGTTTTAGTCACTGGCAGACCATTAATATTTCAAACCATATTGCAGTCTTTTAGATACTCCACTGCTTTGGTAAGTTTAGCTCAAGCACACAGAAAGCAAATGAAGTCTTTTGTCTGTTGCTGTGACTGGAAGGGCAGGTCTTTCCCAGGTGATACCCACAGAAAAAGTTCTGACTCCACTGCTATAAGCCATAAAATGCATAATTATTTTGCAGTCTAAACTGAACAATGTTCAAAATAGAATTCCTTCCACCTTCTCCTCTGGTATCCAACACAGGCTGTCATTAGATGGTTTGAAAGGCAAAATATTGAAATTTGGTCCTGTAGACTCAAGTCCATGTAAATAGAAACACCCTTAAGTACTGTAAATCATAGCTGGGTGATTAAGAGGGTTATCTTGAATATGTGTGTGTGTATATCCCTGAAAATCTGCCTGGCTTCCTTGTGGAGTTGCAATTTTTATTCACATCCCTTTCTTGTAGAGGTTACTGTATTGAACCATACCAAAAGTCCATCTTTTGGCAACCTGTTTCTGTCACTGGCTGGCAGGTGATTGAGAGTCATTAGCTGCTGCTTTTTTAACCTCTTACCTGTATGCTCTTGCAAGGAATGAGTTATCAAATGCTGCATTTAGCATCCAAAGTAGACTCAGCAAACGGAGGTAATGTTTCTCTTCAAAGCCCCGTGGGGATGGCTCAGGCATTGCTCATTCTGTGCTCTTTGGGAAGGTGCAGGAACAAACCCTCCCATGTTTTCTGGTGCTTTTCACTGTTTTCCCTCTGAGCCCAGTGCATGTGCTCTCTCTACCCTTGCATGCAGCTGTGGAAGGAGCAGTGTGAATGTGGAGTGGGAGCTGTCTTGTGTGTAAATAGTAAATATGTATTTTTTCCTCATATCTACTCATTTCACACATACATGTAGAACGGCCATTTTGCTATTCCACTTTCTATTTCATTTTTCCTCAGATCCTGGCAAAAATAGATTTGGGATTTTTCTCTCATTTGTTTCCTTCTTCAGACACAGTAATTTTCCCTTGTCCCAGGATCTATATTATTGATCTTGTGTGGTTTGCTTCACTCTGGCAAATGTTTCTATTCCTGTTCCAATTGGATTGGCTTGGGCTTGCTGGCCAATTTGAGAACTGGCAAGTTCCTAAGTGCCTCCTGTTGTCTGTGTGATACAGTGAAAGGCAAGATTCAGCTGCAGTGTTTCTGAAGGGGGATATTTGTTAGGGCTACTTGGTGTTCAGAGGATCTTGCACGAGTCTCTGGCTTTCTAGCCCTCAGGCAAATTAAATTGTTGACTCTTGTCAGCATCCCATAGCTCCCTCTGGCTGGGCTTGGTCTTGGGGACTATTTAAATTATACAACTTGCCTCGTGTCCTTAGAGCAACAGCTTACCCAGAAGATCAGGAAAAACTTCCTGATGTTAAACTATGTGAAAATATTACAAAATTCTTGCATGAGACCTGTTTGTGCAATAAAAGATTTTTTTTTCACAAAATAGATGTCCTTTTCTGTTAAAAAAGAGGCTACTGCACTTGGTGACAGTTGTAGTGATAAGTGTGGTTGGTCCCTTCCCAAGTCAGCCAGCACTTCAGAGCAGCAATGGGACGAAGCAGTGAAAGCAGCCCTGAGGTTTGGATGAGACACTGAGTGGCTGCTTCTTCAACTTCTTCTCCTAGGCTGCTGTTTTGGGGTTTGCACCCTGAACTTCCCCACCTTTTCAGTTTAACTTATGGGTATGTTGCCCTTACAGACTGGAAAAGCTTTGTTTCCCCAGCCTGAAGGTGTGCAGCTCTGCTAAGGGGCACTGACTCCAGTCAACAACATCCCTAGAAAGTTGCAACTAGGGTCCATTGAACTTGTCTGTTGTGTTTTTCCAAGGAGAAGCGTCAAGATCAAAGTCTGAGAAAACCATTTGATCTTCCAGCTGTAAACAACTACTAAAAGAGAACACATGCTATATTTAATTACCCTCCATTGAGGTGCTTGCATCCAAACTCTGACAGCTCATGGAGATTCTTCTCCCCTTGTTTGAAGCAAGGGGCAGTTACAGGGGATGGGCATTGTGAGAAAAGGTGAGTGAAGAAGGTAGAAGAGTTGAACAAGGTTCAGTCCCTGAGCCCTTCCTATTTCCTGCTGGAGCTACTGGAACGCAGCTGGGATGTTGGTCTTGCTGTGGGAGTGTTATCCATGGGTGCTCGCTCTCCCATTCCTGCACTCACCGGCTGTTCCCAGAAACACCCTCCAGAAAGCCCTTATTCTGTGTCTTATGTATTGTCTGTGAGCCCTTATTCTCAGAAGCCTTCTCTTACATGTATCCTCCCAACAGTAAAACTGACAGATGGCTAAACCTGGACAATTTTATAACTAATTATCAGAAAGACCTTACTTTGCTTCCCAGGTACATTGAACAAAATGAAGAGGTGGCCTAATCACACCAGAACTGCAGGGTTTAGAGTGAAGATGGAGTCAGGCTGGTCTAGTGGAGCATTTGTGTGTTGAGCTATCAGAACATCAATCCTGTCTCTAATTGCATTGTCTCTATTCTGAAGTTCATGTCTGCTTTTGCATTTTAGAGCACCACCCAGATGTCAAAATTCAGAAGGTGGCAGTGGATTTCCTGGTCGTTTGTATGAATTATTGAGTCATTACTGTAATGAGAAGCAATTACCTGTTACCTTGGAAGGTCGATTCATTGGATAGCTGATCAAACTGGACTATTTCCAATGGCTAGGAGCATTAAAAAAAAATAGGCAAGCAGGTAAAAATCCAAGACAACAAATGTCCTTATCTTTTTCATAAGGAGACCTGCTGGATTATTCACAGGGTGTATATCAACCAAATTGACAAGATTTAAGGTTTGACAAATTCTGCCTCAGTGTCCGTTATTCCTGAGAAGTAATAATAAGTAGTTGGGCTAAATTACACCTCTGGAAACTGTTTTTTCTTCTTCATTCCCCCCTTTCCCAAGCTTCTTAGGTATGATTTTGTTCCAAAACAATGATGCATAGCCATGAAATGGCTTTGCCCTTTATCACTCCAGAATAGGAGAAGATAAACTGAACAGACCTGTTTATTCATTTTGGAGGAAAAACAAAATTAAAAGGCTTCTGTGTATTGTGGTAATGTAATTCCTAATCAATGACAGTGGGTTTAACAGAGATTTATGGGTTTTTAATTTGTAAGATTAATGACTGCATACATTGATTCTGTCAAAATGACAATATCGTGGTCACGTACTTCATGGAGCAGATAGCGGCCTCCTGCCAGACACGTCCTTAAGGAAATGCAATTATCGCTGCCCGTTTTACAGTGCTGAACTTTTTTCTCTCAGTAAGTGACAACAGAAAGGGTTTTGGGCATAAATTAATCTTTCTAGATGAACTGTTAACCCTTTGTGCCTAGCAGCTAGTTTCATTAACTCAATGCCTGCGTACTGTTTTCTGGGGTGTCCCAGGCAAATGCAATAAAGCAGTGCCAGAAGTACCATCTGGAGGCTCTCTGGAGCACTCTGCTCCAGCAGCCGTTTGCAGGATCAGATCTGCAGCGTGGCTGTCTCACATTGGGCTTCACTACTGCAGCAGTCACTGCCAGGGCGCTCGGCAGCGTGACATTTCCAAATGTACACAAAGCACAGGGGTGAGCTCCACAGCCTGCTGTGGGCAGGTAGGAAATGCAGGTGGGAGGTGGATATCTGCTTGTGGCTGTTCCCAGGACAGTGAAGTTATCATGATGTCTGGTTAAGTGTCATTACACGATTATCTGGTGGCCTGTGTCCCAAGAGCTGAGTGAGGTGCCAGGTCTGGGACACGGGCCAGGCTGAGAGCTGCCATCAGTGTCACTGCTCTGCTGCAGTGTCACACCTCTGGCTGAGATGTCCCATGCTTGCTTGCAGGTATCCTGCCTTGTGCTGGGCTGCAGACACGCCAGCACGGTCTGTCCTCTGCGCTTGAATGTTGCGCTTGTTCAGGACTTGCAAAGTGGTTCTCCCCCACCGTCCCCCCAGGGAGAGCAGCTCTCTGTCTTACCCCCAGGTCTGGAAGCAGATCTCTGTACCTGCTGAGAGGCCAGCCTGGCCAGCTGACCCTTAGCAGTGGCCCGGTTCATGATAAACTGTACCCACAAAGTGCTGTGTGCCCGCAGGTGCTGGCGTGGCCTTTGTCTGACTCTGCACTAACTCAGCCTTCAGCTCTCGCTTGTTTATTTACATCAAGGAAAGGTTGGGTTTAGGAACTGTAACACTGAGGCATCTTGGTGAGGACAGTGTGATTTGAAAGGCTCATGCAGATGAGCTGCTTCTGAAATATCATTTATTCTGCTCAGCTGGTGCTTAGCTGGGAGCTCACCGAGCACGAGCAGCTCACATTTCCGAGCCCCTGCGTGTCTGAGCTGTGTCACAGACCTCACCAGTGAGCATCCTGTGGCTGGGGGAATGTGGTAGTGCTGCCTGAGGAGATGGGGCTTTGCAGGTGCAGGAAATGGCTTTGCCAGGAGGCGAGGTTGGGGTGGTGGCACTCCCACCCATCAGGAGGCTGGTATATACCAGCCTGAGAGCCCACAGCAACATTCATTTCTCCACCTGCTTCCCCATAGTGTGAGAGCTGTGTCAGGGGCTGCCCAGCTCTCACGGCCCACTGGAGTCGTGTGGAGCCAGCAGAGCTGTTTGCTGCACAAGGCTGGTGTGGCTCCAGGCCAAGGTGGGAGCTCTGGGTGTACAGACCTGCTCTGAAGGGCAAGGCCAGAACACCTGTAAGAATGCAAAAGCTGGATTTTCCCTGCCTGATACCTACTGCCATAAACTATTGACTGACAAGGAACGGGTCAGTGCTCCTCCTTGTGACCTGCTGGTCATTAGAGGAATGGATGGGGAGCGAACACGCTGTGGTCCCGGTGTGGCTGTGGGTGGGTGTGTGGCTTGTGGGCCCAGAAGGATGTCTGATGGCCTCCTGGAGACACGTCAAAACTAGCCATACACTGAGCTTTGCCTTTTAGAAAACTAAACAAAGAAAAGCACAGCAAAGCCTTTTGACTTGTAATGTGATAGTTTGTTTTACAAAAAATCACTCGAAAATGTGTGCAATGTAGAATTTAAATGCTCGGTCTCTCATGAGCATGAGGATGAGTTTTGTTGAATCCATTTAGTAGTCAATACTTTCATCTCCTGGAACATTTAAATCTTTTAAACCTGGTTCCAAAACCATGTGGAGCTGCTTGAACTATATCTTCACTCAGCTCTCTTGGAGTTTATCCCCAGCTCTGATGAGAGCAGAGCCCTGCAATTTCTCTGTGTTCATGAACCTGATCCTGGGTCTCTGCAGATGGGTGGTGCACTGCTGAAGGGGCACAGTGGGAATGCTGGGGAGGCAGCGTGCTCTGCCATCTGGGGCTTTCTCACCCCGGTATCAATCAAACACCTCTCAAAGTGGGCAAGGCCAGGGATGACTCACCACAGAGAAGAATAACTTGCCCTCATACATCTCCCCAAGACTTTAGCAGAGCGGGGGAAAATGATGACAAAGTCAGCTGTTAAAAACCTCACAAAGATATTGATATTTCTCCTTTGTTGCTTTACTGGGTGTAAGAGGATAACGAGTGCAGAGAGGCCTGAGTGGAGAAAGATTTGGATTTGTTCAATGTGCTTTAGCAGCGCTGATAAATTGTCATCTCTGCATTGCCTTTACCTGCTGGGTTGTGGTTCCATCCATGCTTGGGGTGCTTGCAGTGCCTGCTGGGTGCACTGCGGGAACTGCACAGCCTGGCAGCTGTGGGGTGGTTACCGAGCAAGTGCCAGGTTCTGTTAAGTGCTGCTGCTGCTGTCTGTGATCATACAGAGCCTGAGAATTAACCTGGCAGTGTGCTCTTCTCACGAGGCAATGTCCTGCATGGGCACCCCGCTCTGCTTTGGGACGGGGCAGGGGAGGCTGTGCTGCAGGAGGGTCCCTCCTGCTGCCAAAATGTTGCCACTCAAAACCGATATAGCTTGGAAGCAGCACTTTCCTCCACAATGTTGTTGTTTTACTCACTCTGGCCCTGATTAAGACAAGACTGAGGGTTGTGGGGCAGGCCTTGAAGGAGAGGTCCTCCTGTGTGGTCTGCAGCACCCACAGGGTCTGCAGGGGCCTCGTACAACCCCTCTGAGGAGGTGGTCAGAGGAACTCTGGCCTTTCTGCTGCTTTGTACTGTGGCTGGACTCCAGGAGATTAAGGGTCTTTTCCAACCTAAATGAGTCTGTGAGTCTGTAGTGGCCTAACCCTTCTCTCGGTGCCTCCTGGATTCCTCCCTCCAGAGACCTGCTGATGCTCTTGATTTGGATTCCTTTTATTTACACTAACATGCTCCTGTACGAGGTGACAGCCACTGCCCTCTGCCCCTGGATTCCCCTGTGCTTCTCCTCCGTTTGCCCCACTCTGATAATTCCGAGTAGTTTAATTAAACCGCAGATTTCCTCCCTTCCCCGTTCGCTCTCCGCGCTGAGTCACCGGCGCAGCGGCTCGCACTCGGCGCGCTGGCTCTGCATGCTAAGCAGCCTCTCCAGCCAGCCCGCACATGTGCAGCCTCATCTCCCCCCGAGCCCGCTCTCCTCAGCGCTCGCAGACACAAACACCGCGTGCTGTTCTCCTCCTCCTCCTCCTCCTCCTCCTCGCTGCTCCCCGGCCCGGGCTGCCGGCGCTGAATTGTCGGAGCCTCCCCGCACGCAGCTGCCGAGCTTTAGTTGCTGTTGTTTGCTGGAGTTTACACAAACGCACTCCTGGAAAAGGTCACACCAGTGCAAGATTGGCTTAAATGAAAGCTGGTTTATTATGCATGTGGCTCTTCCTGCAGGCAGCTGATTAAGCAGCCAGCTGTGGCCAGATGTCTGCTGGAGATCCTCCGGGACGCGGCTTCAAAAGATGGTTTGGGTGCCGTGCAGTTGTGCCTCTTGGTCGGCTCAGCCAGACTGGGGGCGCTTTTTGTCGCAGTTGGGCACATCACACCCCATCAGTGCACACAGGGCTGCTCGCTGTCCTTACCGCTGGTGTGCGGGGCAAGGATGCACCTCTGGTCCACTGGGAGCTGTGCTGGCACTGAGGGGGACTCATTTCAAATGCTTTTATCTATCAGGATAGTTCTTGGTTCCCTTCACTTTGTGCTTTTCTAACCTGAGTCAGCTTTAATCTATAAAGCAGCTTTCAGCTAATTTTCCCCTACACAATGTCTATTAATACTGGTGATAAATAACAACCGATGCTGTTTTAAAGTGACTATCTGATCAGATCGGGAAGATGTAGACAACGTGATTCATTTGACATCTACAGTTTAAAATCAAAATAGTAGCATCTTCTGGTCTTGGTTTCTGCACCCCTGGGCTCTGTATGGTGCTCTCTGGTTCAGGGATAAGGAGCTGCTTATAGCAGCACCTCCCCAAACTTCCCCATTTTCCCCTCCATGCGAACTTGCCACGTAGCAAACTCGTGCAGTGTCCGTGCCAGGCAGCGGCCGGACAAAGGGACAGGGTGTGGGGAAGCCCTGCAGCCCTGCCTGTCCGTGAGCAGGGAAGGGGGTGTGAGTGGGGGTGCTGGGCTGTGTGGGTGACCATTTTTGAGCCCGGAGCTGGGCTGACAGCTCAGAGAGAGCAGAAGCTCCTGGAGGAGCCTGGGGCATGTTGCACCTCATGCATCACAAACATGAACTTCTTGTCTTAAACACATGCAAAGCAATTATCCAGCATCATCTGACCTGTTGAAGATGCACAGCAAGAGACAGGGGGCTGGGTTTTTTCTGTCTAAATCGGCCCCAGCAATAAAGCTTAGAAGAGGAGGTAATATGAATGATTGCTCCTGTGTTACTGGGCACAGTTATCCCTTCCTTAAAACTGCCTGCAGTTCAATTAGGTTGCTTTTTATGAAACTCGTAAGTAGAGAAAAGAAAGAAAAAGGAGAAAATCTCCACAGTATGTACTCTATTTTTCTTTGTTAAAGGATAGGGGGGAGAGAGGAGACCTATTAAAAAAAAAACACAGAAGAAATTCAGGGAAATTGAGCTCTGCTAAAGACCTTTTGAGCAATGTTTGTTAAAATGCATGATTTGTTTGGCTGCAGCCCTGTGTGATTTTACCCCAATACCTGAGATATGCACTAGTCATAGGCTGATGGATTTCCCCCTTAACACAACATCTTAGATTTGGACTTGTACTCACACTTTTATTCTAGCAACGTAGCAATGCCAAAGGGCTGTACCTGCAGGACAGAAACCTGTGAGAGCTCAATCCAGCAGAATCAGTTACATTTACAAAGATGACTGGGACAAACTTCTAGGAAGGTACTGCTGGGAGCCGCTGCCTGTCACCAGGCTCGTGGTGATATTTAATTCACAAGGCTGAATGTCTCCAATCGTGTTGTTGGAAAGTCTGGTTGTCCTGAGGCTGGGCTGCAAACTCCGTTACAAAATCCAGGAGGGAAAAGTCTTGACTGTTTGAATTCTTTGCCCTTTTCCCAGTGGGCAGAGTGGCTGGTGGAGGCAGGGCTCACTACCCTCATGTGCGTGATGTATGACTTGGGACCATGGCACGTGTCACCTCTGCTGCACTTTGGGCACTTTCAGTGGCCGAGATGAATTTCTCTCTGCTGGCTGGGAGGAGTGGCTGGTGGGGAGCTGTCTACATGACAGTCATCTTCATGTCATGAGGGGAATCCCACCTGCCAGGCAGATCTGCAGGGACAGCAAGGGGCCTGGGCACTCCTCCTGTGGATGAGCTGCCTCACTGTGCTGTGACACTGCAAGGGTGGGAGAAATTATGTTTTAGAACACCAGAAGCTGATCCCTCCTTTGCTGCTTTTTGTTTGGGGGTGTGATGGCCACTGTTCCTCTGCAGGGCTGTGCCCATCCCTGGGGGTCGCTGCCCCGTTTGGAGCCAGGTTCCAGCAGCAGAACCCATCCCGGGGTCTCTCTCCTCGCCATGGCAGGGACAGCATCACAGTGTGCCTCCTTCTGTTCCACATTACTGCCTTTCCCACGACCCCTTCCCAAGGCTAACCTGCACCTGATGCACCTGCTGGGGCACAAGGCTCTGCCTGGACTCCCCATGTACCCGCAAAATCCTCAGGCCAGGGGCTGTTTCATTGTGCTGCTGTACAGCATGAGCCATGCTGAGCAGGCTCAGCTGAAGGTCTTTAGTGCGTTGTTACAGCAAATCCATCTGTAAGACTGTAATTTTCAATATCATACTTTTGCCTGCAGCTCGTCTTGTCCATTTAGTCTGCTAGAAGAAGTGCAGAGTGGGAGAAATAGGTGGAGCAGCATTTCTAGCCTGTTGGTACGGCAGGAAAACATGAGCTTTTAATATTTTTTGACACAATTTTGTAATTGTAATAAATATTTATGTGTATTTGGTTCACCGTAGGAAGCTAATAGTAAATTCATTTTTGATGCCTATCTATTACAAAAGGCTGGAGCATTTCAACCCCCTTGGTGTGTCTGGCAACTCCCGGGAATTAATTGCATGCTGTCAGAAAGGCAGATCCTGCAAAGCCAGCCCCAGCCTGATAAGAGTGGGATTATTATTTAATTGTTCAGGACTATATGAGGCTGCTTTTTAAAATTCTACTCTTCCTGGTGGGCTTGAAGAGGATTTTAAAGAACTGAAAGATGAGGCAGAAGTTGTTGTGAGTTCAGTGGGGGTGTGTTAGAGTGATCCCACCTGCAGCACCCACAGTGAGAGCTGCTGAGGGAATTGGGGCTTGCTGCAGGAGTTGCTCCGAGTAGCTGCTGGCTCCCATGGTTCTCATGCTGCCCCTCAGCATGAGATGGGATGAAGGGACACCTCTGCTGTCCTTTGAGCCGAGTTAGGGACCTGCCAGCTCCAAGGAAGCACGGTCCCAATGTGTTCTGCCACTTGCCTCATCTCATAATTCTGTCCAGGAACCCACCAGGCCCCATTCAAAACCGGCGGGGAGATCTGGGCTGCTAGCAAGGCTTTCGCTGAGCCTCCCTGCTGTGGTAGTGAGAATGTCTTCTAACGTCCAGCACAAATTTACCTGAGGAAAATTCATAACCACTTATTGTTGTTCCAGCTCAGTTTCATCAAGTTTTTCTGCACTGCTTTTCATCCCTTTATATACAGATGCATCTAGCACATGAAGTCTTACAAAACGCAATTAATACCGTGCTGTATCGTTAGAAGAGTCTGTGATTACATTCTGGGATTTTTCTCAGCTGCTTTCTGTTGGTGACTCATTGTCATTCAAGCCCAGCTGGCACAACTGGGCTCTGGGTTGTTTCTGACTGCCGAGGTTTTACAGCAGATGCATTGTTACAGGCAGACAAGTGGAGAACCTTGTGTTTATTACTATTGAATTCATCCCGTTTTTATCACTGCAATCTGCAAGGTCATCTGATTCTTACATGAAATACCTGTCCTTCAGTCCTCCACCAGCAGTATAATTCCTTTTTTAATAACCTGTACACTTCATCAGTACTTCTCATGCCATAGCTGTTAATGAAAGTATCAAGACAGGCAGACCCCAGGCTCCTTCCTTAAGGAACAGCTCTGATAAGCTCCACCAAGTCTGACATTGCCCCTTTCTGCAGTGCCCTTTTCCCCTCATTTGTGTCTTTGAAGCTGTTATTTTAAAACCTGTTCCCCAGCCTTTCACAGCAGGGAAATCTGACTGCATTCCCTGTGTGGTCCTCTCAGTGTGCTTTACCCCCCAGTGTTTGATCTCTCAGACACTGGACTTTTCTGGCCAGGTTCTTCTCCATTCTCTGCTTATTTTTAGTATTTTTTTGTCCTTTTCATGTCCTTTTACTTCTCCAGAGAAATTAGGAACTTGATCCCAGATAGTTTTGCACTTGCCAGGGGTATGAAATCTGCAGTGCTAGTAATTTTCATCTGAAGAAATGTTGGGCTTCTTCCATGTGCAGCCTCCTGAGGCTCTGAATCCACTTTCTATCTCTTATTTGTAGCATATCATAAGTATCCATAAATCAGAAGTATATCATAAGAATCCATAAATCAAACAATAGCTCCGAACACAGCAGTAAGTTATGCACCATAATTTATTATAATACAAACAAGTTTGTCAAACACAATATATTGTCTACTTATGAAAATATCAATATTCACAATTTAAATAGGTGATAGGTCCCATAATTTTATATACCAGCAACTCATCTAAAAAGTATTTTGTTCCTAGCTGTGGTCTTCAAGGATGTATACCTGTAAGTAATTGCAAAACTGTCCATTCACAGCTTATTTTTTCTAATTGTAGATATTTGAAATACAAATTAGAGTACAAAAGACCATCTCCACAACAAAGATGGTTTTGTCTCCAGGATGCTTCTTCCCTAAATAATGACACTGCATGTGCTTGGTTAAGTTTTCACTATTGGAAAATCAGGAGGTACGAATAATACAGCAAGACAATGGCTAGTTAGCAACAGTCATTGCAGGATGCTTCACACAACCAAAAATAAGGCAAGTATTATCAACAGCAGCTCCCATATGGCAGATTAAAAAGTCAGGGCTTTATTACCCAAACTGGACTCTAAGAAGGCTTCGAATGTCTGCTAACAAGATACAACTTGATCCAAAGCCCCCCTTAAAATGATGGGGATTGGAAAAACCAACCACAAAACCCACTAGCAACCTTCCCTTTGACTTCAAAGGGCTTTGGAAGCAAGATTTTAAAGCCCTAAATTATCAGAAGTGAAATGACCAATCCACTGTACATGAAAATTGCACCTTGTCATTTCTAAAATGATATGGAAAACGATTGTGAGTTTTTCCAAATAAGTTACAAGAATTTAATGTGTTATTTTTCATAGGGAAGAAAAATAGTCACACAGAAAGATTTTTGTTTTTAAATATGGTAATTTACAAAAATACATTATCAGGACAGAAAAAATCAGATGACACTGATAGTTTGCAGGATAAACATTATGTTACAAAAATTAATGTCACAGCATGTGAATGGCAGCATATGCCATGCACTTAATTGAATGTTTTTTAATAAATAAAAGCCCTAAACATTCACTATTTTCTTTAAGGTTACTATTATATTAAATAGAATAGTGAACTTCTTGTATAAATAGGTATTTTTTCAATAGATACATTCTCAAAAATGAACCACTTATCTATATAGATATTGCACTTCAGACTCATTCACGTTTAACTCAGACAAGCATTCCTCATAACAAATGTAGAATAAAAATAAGTTATAAATACAGTGTTTTTCCAAAATGAAACATACAGTACCTTTTCCATAAGGTAACTTTGGTTACTATCATCTGACAAAGACCAGAGGGAGGTTTCCAAGAGAAGGGCAGGGAGGATGGCCACAAAACTGAATTTCTGTAAAACGCTATAAAGGGAGCAATAACTTTAACCTTGTCATGACAAATACAGCAAGGCTGAGCATCCCTTTTACACTTTATTATTGCAAGGGTGAAGCTTTGAGATCACAAGGACAAACAGCCAACAGAGAAGCTCCTCATTTCTCTCGGGGGACATTCAAATGGATACCATCCCTGTGGTGGGTGAGGGTAGAAAGGGCCAGCTTTTGCTCTCAGCCCACTTCCCCAGATGTGTCCCCCTCCCTGCTCTGGCCTGCGTGGTCCCTGGGGAGAATGCCTGCGTGGAACCTGGCAGAGAATGGCTGAGCAGTTCTGCCAGCGGCAGGGCCCTGGGCATCCCTTCTCTGCTCCCGAGCGAGCCTGGATCTCTCCTGAGAACGCCCCTCCGTGCCTTTGCCGGGGGGCCTGGCTTTCATGGCCTGTGCCTTCTGCTGGGCTCTGGCGGGGTTGGCTCTTGCAGGGTGTGGGTACAAGGCTTTGTGCAAACACAGCCTTTGTGGCAGAAGGGAACCAGGCTCGTCCTCGGCAGGACTTCTGCCAACTTGGCGTTTCTTAGGGCATTTGCACCAAAGCTGAGCCATCCATGTGTGTCAGAGAGACTCTCTCAGCCTTCTGCTCCCACCATCGTGGGACTGACTGGATCCGTCCTCAGAGGACCTCTCTGTGTTAGCTCCTGATGCACCACGGGCTCCCTGCTGGCACTGGGGATGGGCACAGGCACAAATGCAGCGTTAGCACCAAGCTACCACCGATGTGCAGCTCCCGAGGAGCTCCACTGACCATGCTGGGCTGCTGTTCACCACACCCCCTCGCTGCCCTCACGCCAGTGAGGCTCCGTGAAGTGCCCAGTGTACAATAAAGAAGTTGTGGCATGCGGCTCCAAGAAGCCACACGCCAAGATCTGAAAGGGAAAGAAATTAAAAGGAATGCATTTTCAGCCTTCCTGTAAATCTCTTATTTTCTACACTCAGCATTGTATGGGATGCTGGTTTTTGAGCATGAAAGAAGAGAAGCTAACCTCCTTTAAATAAGCAAAATACTTAGATCAGCTTAAACTAAGGCTTTAATGTTTATGCTGCTGTTGGGTATTTAATGAATTTCTTTCACAGTTTGGGTTTTTCTTAACAACTAAATGGCAAATCTGCAATAGGATGGCATCATCCCTCAGGAGAAAGTCTTAAGTTGAGGTTTTTATGTGTTAATCCCTAAAGGCCTAAACATGAGGGATAACTGAGAATCTGTATTGATTAAGAAGGAACTTGAAGGCTCTGATCACTCTGCTCACAGGAGCAGCTTCGGTGAGAGCTCTGCATCAGGCAGGACTTGGTTTCACCCTTGAAAGTCCTTAGACACTGTGACTGAAACAGCTGGGGAAAGATGCTGCTTTTGTTCTTGGCTCTAGAAACATCCCTCCCTCCCTTGAGTTCCCGTCTCAGTCACATTCTTAAATAACAACTTAAAACACGCAAATATTGGCAGCTTGCAGGATTGCTTTCCATGCCATGGCTGCAACAGGTACTGTGTTGGTCCTCGAGCCTTGCTCAAATGAGCCAAAACAGGCTTGTCACCATTTGTGTCTCACAGGCTGCCTCCTGCAAGGAGGTCTTGACAGCACAACTGTGTGTGGTGGCACTTCATGCCAGAATCGACACATCATTTTTGGCAAGTGCACGCTCCAGAAATGGCACCTTCCACAGTACACAAAAGCATCCATTTACTTTGTCGATTGCAAACTGATGGTCAAATAAGCTTTTGTTGTGTTTTAAAAGGTTGTAATTAAACACTGCTGTGGCTTCACCCCTCTGATGACTGTGGATTGCACTGGTGTTGGGATGCAAAACGTTTGAGTGTGACTGAACGCTAAGACTTGAACTCTGAAGCATATTCAAAATGCTATATACGAGATGGAGGTGTTTGCCTTCTCACTTTTGCTCCTAAAATCAAGTGCTCCTGTTTCCTCCTGACAGTCTGATCTGCCCCTGGCCACCCAGGGAAATGAAATCAAATGACCTCTCTTCAAAACAGCCATTTCAGAAAGTTACATCCTGAAGATGTAACCACTTGGAAAGAACTTGCACCCAGAAACTCCAACTATTGCCCTTTTCATGGCGATATTTTTATAGGCTTTCCATTCTTATCATACTGGTAAACAAGCATTTTGATGCAGTGAGAGTTGGCTGGGGAAATCCAAGGGCTGCTTGTTATGGAAAAGTTATGGTTTGTATAGAATTGCACAGGTTGCTTCTGACACTTAAAGAAGGCTTTCAAGGTGGCAGCTGCCATTGTGCGAAATCTTTTGCTAATAAAACAGTAGAGGAAGAAATTAATTGCAGTGTTCAGCAGGGCCAGCATATTGGCGATGTCCGACACAATATGGACCACCCAGCTGTTGTTTATGGGCGACACGTAGAGGTGATACAGTATCATGATTATTCTGGGCGCCCACAGCACGGCGAAAATAGAAGTTATAGTAAACAAAATGGCTGTTGTTTTCCCCGTGGAGTACCCGCGCAGGCGGAAATTGCTCTTTCGCCGCAGCTTGTAGACAATGATGGAATTGAGGATGAAGAAGATGGAGCAGGGCACCAGGTACACGGTGAAGCAGTGGACCCAGATGAGGACGTGGTGCATGGACGTGCTGATGTAGTCCTCACTCCAGATGTTGGGCCACCAGTAGTAGGGGATGCTGGTCAAAAAGCAGGTGATGTAGACGCTCACAATGACTTTGCGGGTGCGAGCAGGGTAGGAGACGGTGTGGTACTTGAGGGGGTGGCACACAGCGATGTACCTGTCGATGGTCAGCGGGACCGTGATCCAGATCGATGTGTGGATGCAAGAAAATTCCAGGACCTCAATTATTTTGTCCAGTACCTGAGGCATCTGTTTGTTTAAGATGAAGTCTTCCATGAGGAAGTCAACAAAGACGATGAAGAAGAGAACCAGGATGTCGGCAGCAGCTAGAGCTAGAAGGTAATTATAGGAGGACTTCTGCCTGCGAGCTACAAGCTGGGAGAGGATGATGACTGTCAAGATGTTTGCTGTGGAGAAAGAAACACAGAGTTAGGCTATTAAGATGTAACATTAGCTTTTCTGAGCACTTGCTTGGAGCTGTTCAAGCACCTGGCAACATGACCACCTTATTAAAATTCAAGAAACCAAAAGGAAAACACGCCAGTCATGTCCCTCAGCAAAGCTGTTGCAATGACAAGAGTGTGTGGCCCTGCCCTCCACTCTGGAAGCCACCCCTGAGCAGGGGATGCTGGGACTCCTGTCTGTGCACACAAAGGGAGGGGCAGCAGGAGAAAAAAAGCTCACACACACACACACTTCTATTTCCCACCTTGCTTTTTTCACTTTTTCATGTAACAAGGGATGAATGAGAAGGGTAATGAATATAAACAGCCCTTGCAGTACCTGAGAGATTTGCTGGAGCACTAAGGTGTAGCCAAATTTTAACGACTTTCTCTTGTTTACTAGAAATTACTGTGTAGTCTTGAATTGGAAAAAAAATAAAATCCTATTATTCCTACTATCAGTTTGGCTAGAATGAGACAGACAAGATTGTTCCCATCAGAAGCTGGTATCACTTGGCTAGAATACCTGAAGAAGTGCTTAAAAATCAGAGATCTGGTTACTGTACAAGTGAGAGCCAAATGTTTGTAGTTGATACTTTTCTAAGTGTTCTGTAAATCACCTCTTCTGTGCATTCAGTGCTTCAAATATTTCTGCCAGCTTTGATGGATTTCCCAAAACAAATCAACAATAATTGTAAAGATTCCTTTAAACCAGAGAAAAAGGAAGTTGCTGACATGAAGGTAATGATGGCCTAGGATGCGTCCCACAACTGAAAATGCTTGTTTTTTTAAAAACTGGTTTTCTTGGCACTGAAAAAACTTCCTCCTTCATGAATGCCTTCAAAGCCTGCTGTCTGGGAGCAGATTTCTGCCACCAGGGAAATGAACTGCAGCAGAGTGAACGATCTTGACTAACAGCCCTCACCTATTTTTGTGTTAACTGAATGTATTAATTTTGTATCTTGGAAAAAAAACTAAACCAAACACGACAATCAACTGACTCTTTCCCTATTAAAAAAAAAACAAACCCAAAAAAGCAGCACGATCTTTCCAATGGTACTGTCTCAAATTGCCTTCAGGGGAATTTTCCCAATTCTGTCCTCCATTAATGTGAACGCAGCTGCATTGATTTCAGCTCAGCACAGACGCGGGAGACAAGAGGTGATATCGCCAGAACTGCTGTGTCATTTTTCACTCCCTTGCTTAGAAATGCCTCTGCTGTGCCTGCTGACGAGCCCTGGAGGTGCAGTGAGTGATGTACTGTCAAGGAAATCCTCGAGCTGGAGCGTTTATCAAGGCTCTGCAGCCACCGCTGGTTTTGGCCAGCCAGGCTGCCTGGCTCAGCTTCACAGATATTGGATGTGACCCACAGGGTGCACCTCCTCTTTAAATCCTCTGGATTCGGCTCCTTCCAGTGGCAGCAGCTGGAGCAGCGTGCAGAAGGGCGATGTTTGAAGGCACTGGTCCCTGCTGGCGACTCTGGCCCGACTGCCAGAGCAGCTCCTGCAGGGATGCTGAAGCCAGGCAGCGCTCAGGTACAGCAGCCCTGCTCCTCAACTTTCTGTCTATTGCAGGCTCCTGCTGTTCGCCTCTAACCCCACTCTGTTTTGCTACAGGAGCAGATTTGTGAGCAGTCCTTTGCACCCTCTTCCCCTGCCTCTCTCAGGGTTCCCAGCCACGGCAGTAACAGCGTGTGCTGAAATGCAAGTTATTTATCCAAGGCCAGCGAGCCTTGCCTGGTGAGCCACAGTAGAAAATTGATCTGACAAAGTACACGTGAGCTCTACCTAATTCCTTCTGCAAGGGCTACTGTATCTTGTATTGGAAATGCTTTCCCTGGGATCACACGAGAGCTTTTTCCTTGCTGGATGGTGTGAAATACAGTAACACCATTTACTTTGTGAAAACAGATACATACTGGGGTGCAGCAGAAAGTTGCCGGTGTGACAGTGTCTCAGCACAGGGTCTGTGAGTAATTTTCATGCTGCACACTGTATAGGGAAAGTGTAGCTGAGCCACGGATGCCTCAGTCCTTCATCCATTTCCTAGCCAGTCCTAAGCTGGTCCTTGGTGTGTCCCCAAACTGCGCCTAAAGCTCAGTAAAATGGGAAAGGGGTGGGCACAGCACTCTGAGTGACCAGCTGTGTCCTTGTGCCAGTGCCTCGGTAACTCCTGAGTGCCTCCTCAGTGTCCTGCTCTCCTGTGGGCAGAAATCACCCACTGTGGGTGAAAGGTGATGGAAGAGTTATCTGTGACACTAATTCTTGCACTAGCACGGTAGCCTGTGATGAGAACTACGGCAGAGATGATTCTGATGGAGATATAAAAATATCTGTCACTGCTGTAACGTAGGTGGAGCTACAGCTGCTGGATAGGTCAGCACCCCTAAATTGTCCTGGATGGCACACTGCCCATTTCTTGCAGTGTATTTTCTAGATACTAAGTGGTTAAGATCATTTGAATTTGAAAGAGATTGATCACTGTGCCGGGAGATGATTAGGGGATGATAGATGGGAATTTATGCCAGCGTCGCTTGCTGCAGTGCAGTATTCTGAATTTATAAATATCTGTTTGAGAACCAGGGCTTGATTGGGGACTAGCTGGCTGAAGCCTCGAGGTGCTGCTGGCAGATGATTAGAAGCAACTGTACAAAATGGCAGTCTCAATTCTTTCCCTCCAGGCATGAGGACATGAGACATTTGAGACACAGCGTCCGAAGGTCTCTGATACCCAAACACCTTTGGTCCAGGCTGCTCAAAACACAGCCACCTTCTAACTCAGCCAGGCCTCACCACAGGACACTTATATCTCTCCTCTGACATCTCTTCTGACTTTGTCAGCTTCTGAGTACAAACTGCAGCACCAAAATTCATGCCGTTGGAGGTCCTTTGTGTCTTCCTTTCGGAGTAACTTTGGTTCCCATGTGGATTTGGGTTTACCTCCCATGCCAAAGCCATGCCGCCTTGGCTGCAGAGCCTGGGCAGTCTTCTGTGCCTCAAAGCAGTGCCTGTGACCTGAGAGCAGAGTTTTGCCCCCAGCTTCTCATTTCACAGGTTACAGTCATCACTCAAATAGTGTCTAGCAGTGGCCCTTGCAGGGGATTTGAAGAGCTCCTTTCACTGACTATTTTCACTGCACGTGAGCTTAAGCAGGAGTGATTGCATCTGTCTAAAGACGAAATAGGCATAGTCCTGGGCTTTATTTGTGGTTTGTTTCTTTTTTTAATTGAGAGCACTTTGCACGTACACAGCAGCCTGTGCAGTCAAATGGCCTTTACAACACAAGCAGTAGCTCCCTGCGCTGGCTCTGCCATTGTTCAGCTTTATAAACTACCCAAATGAAGTAGCCACGAGTGTTGCTCGCCGAGCGTGACAAACGTTAGGTCACGGAATATAATGGACACCTTTTACCCAGCACAGTTGTTGCTAGGATCCCCACAAATTATTGTGTGATGTGTGAAACTTCTCTGCAGGCTTAGCAGCAGTCACCTGACTGGCACAGAGAGATGGCTTACAAAGGGGAAATTTTTAAGTTGCCTCAGAAAAAAATGTTAGTAACACCTCCTTCTCAGATTTAGGAACTCCGAGAATGTAAGTACAATATGCTAAAAATAAGTGGTGAGAAAAAGGGATGTTCTGGCTTGATGGGAATAGATGATTTCCTCTAAGCCAGGAGGCAATATTCAAATGTAAACAGGTGCTGTTTACTGCTCACCAATAGTTACCAGACTGGAGATGAGGATGGCACTCAGCCCTTATTTAGTGTGGGAGCTCTCTGGAGAAGATGATGACAATGGGTGGTTTCTGACAAGGGTGCTGCATAACAGAAGCTATTAACAAAAAAAAAAAAAAAGCAACCAAAAATGCTGTGGCAATATAAATACACGTTTATGACTGATGTTGGCTATATCTGATTATGTGATCTTTTTCAATGACCTCTGGATGCTGTTTGCCCTTAAAGAAGATAGGGTAGGTCCACATTTTCCTCTTACAGCCAGTGTGGATCAAACTCAGCACTAGGAGCAGATGGGGACAGAGTTAACGGTGCTTCAGTTTGTTCCTCTCTTTTATTATCATATCCTGAGTTCCTTCCTTAAACTGTTGCGAAGCGTAAACAGATACTTTATAGAATATAATTAGTGCAATACAAGTTTTGTCTTCCCAGGGAGTTCCTGTGAGGACTGATTTTCGAAAAGAAATGGATTTATTTGTTGTTCAGTTGTCTGAGTGCTGTCAAACAGCACACAGCAAGGCACCCCCACGAGGGAAGAGCTGTCGGCCCCTTCTGCTGGTGCCTGCATCACCTCCCAGGGAATGGAGAGGGATATATGCAAAAAAAATGAGCATCATAAAAGCTATGGCAGGCACGGATGCAGGATTGCTGCTGGAAGAGGTTGCACATCTTTAGGAAGGCTCTCGTGTGGCTTGTGCTAAGCAATCCCACGTGCAGGGACAGACCGTGCCAGTTCTGAGGGTGGAAGAGAACCTGGAGGCAGAGGATGCCCAAGCTCCTGCCCAGGACAGCCCAGACTCCCTTCTAGGTGGAGGAGAGCGGGTTAGTGACTGCCAGGGAAAACACAGCACGGCCTTGTGCTTACAAGTCACAAGTGAATGAGAGAGTCGGTGCCAGAGGCCGGATTCTGACAATGAAATCTGGCCTCTGGGGCCACTTTTCTCACTGACAGCATTTATTAGCTGAGACGGCTCTGGGGAAGGATGCAGGGAATGAGGCACTCTGCTCTGCAGCTGGCATTAGCCATCAGCGGGTCACGGAGGCCAGAGAAGGATTTTAATCCAGCAAAAGCACTTCCTTGCTGTTGGAGGGCACAGAGGCAGTAATGGCACGGAGGTGCCAATGGCTGATACTCCCTTTGAGCCTTGCCAGCTACGAGGCTGGGGTGCAGCAGCTTGTCTGGCAGAAAGGGGTAATTACACTGTGCTGCTTTTGGCTTTCCTAGACCTCTGGAGTTCTTCTGGAGCAGTCTGTATAAAACAGGGCTATTTCTGCAGTATGAGAACAGCCCAGGAACACTGGGCTAGGATGTGGGGAGGTCTGGTTTGTGCTCACTGGGGCCACGCGTGTGTAAATGTGACAGGGAGCTGGTTCTCCTCTTCCCATCTTCACCCTCCTTGTCCACCTTTCCTGAGGTGGGCCTACAGAGCAGAAAGTCTCTAATGACTCTCAGACATTCCTCCTGCCACTCCAAAGCCTTGCTTAGAGGCTCCCACACAAGGATAAAAATGTCTAAAATGCACATCTCAAAGTCTAGCCTCGCATCTTGTTACCAGAGCAGGACAGCTTTCTAATGGAAACTGGTGCTGGGAACAGAAAAAGTGATCTGCAAAATGATGCAGAAATCATAAAAGGAATTTGGTTATTCATGCAACGTGTCTGGACAGACAGGGATTTTCAAGGCAGTTTGGGTGTCTCATTTGGCAGGTGTCTGTGGCTTCTAAATGTGGGCTGTCAGTGCACTGTAAGAGGTCTCAAGCTGAGTAACTCGAGCTCCAGGGTGACAAAACCATTCTACCCTTTGGATACCAAATGCCAAAGTACTGAGGCAGGTGCCAAAGGTGTTTCATGGGATGACTGGGATGGAGAGAGGATGTGACTTCATAAGGACACTGCCATGAATTCTTTACTGAACATGAATAATTAAGAAGATTTTACCTTTGATTGTGGTTTTGCTAAAATAAACCAGTCTTTATGTCTTCCTAAAGCATTAGGTAATGCAGTAGGAGCTCGAGCTTGCAAACCCCATGGCCAAGCTTTCTCAGAGACTACGCCAATTTTACACAATATGCAGGAAATTACAGACTTTGTAAAACCATTGCAGTTTGGCTTTATTCGCCCACGGAGAATATACTGCATCCCCACTAGATATATCACTGTGCTGTGTGCCAGTCAGGACATTGAAGAAAACACACCTGGAGTGAACAAATGTGTGAGAAATATCCTAGTCTGATGTAAGTGACTGACAGGTGATTTGTCTTGAGACCAAAAGCAACCTCTAGAGCGCCCGTCCGTGCAGGCAATACTCCATATGATTGAAAAGATGGAGAGGTTTAATGACTGTACATTGCAGGGACTCTCTCAGGTGGTGGAAGGGAATAATTCCAGTGAAAAAGATGTTCAGTGTTACAACAGGCAAGCTTCTCTCCTCTTCCATGGATAAAGGGGTAAAACTCTTTTTGGTCATCTTCTGTACTGCTAATTCTGCTCCTGCTTGGCTGCCTCCACTTCATTCTCTCTGCACAACCATACTGGGGTCCTGGGGGGCAACCCAATACCATCTTCTCCCATGAGAGAAGCTTACCCCAAGAACAGCACCCAGGGCACTCCAGACATCGGGATTTAGGATCTGTAAGTACATATCCATATTCTGCAAAATGAAAACTGATTTGTGTGTAAGGTCTCCTGTGCTCAAGGAGTTAATTTTCGCTTTGCTTCCTTTTCTGGTGTCTCAAAGCTAATGGGAAAAGAGATTATAGGCTCAAAAAGGCCACCTGAAACAGAAGGTGGAAGCTTTTGTGGACAGGGATTGCTTTGCACTTGGTGTGTGAAAGCAGAGCACGCACCCATCGGGACGTGTCCGTGTTGTTTGTTTGCCCACCCCGAGTTGTGCCGTGTGTGGATGAAGGCCTTCTCCTGCTGCCTTGTTTCTGCTGATTCACCCCCATTCTATGGAAGGCAGCAGAAAGAGGATGAGGAGGAGAGAACTAAGTAAGGGGGTGGATGAAGAACAGCAGGATATTAGACTGCCTAGTGCTTCTGAATGTTTTGACTTCTTAACAACTGGGGGCTCTGCATTACCCACCTACCGTGAAAACTGGCTGTGCTCTCTCTTTTGTGTCGTTGTCATTTCAAGGAAAAATGTACTTTGGAGTTTTTCCTTTCCAATCCATTTTAGCAGCCTGCCATGCAAGGTTGTGCACTTCATAGTCTGCTGAGCCTCCCAAATATGGCACCTCATTATCATTACAGCCCCGACAGTGTTGTTTCCTACTGACGTGGCAGAAGAAATCCAAAGTTAGCAATTGCACTCTGTCTGGTGGCATCCAGAAATGTACAATCAGCCTCTCCACAATCCATGCATTAGCATGGATTCAGCCACATGCTGTCTTTCAGGCTGCAAGACTCTAGCGGCTGCAGGCTCCAGATGTACTGACCAAACTAAATCACTCCCATCTGCACACCTTGCTGTCACCAGTTCTGTGCAGGAACAGAATGAATCTGTTATTTTTCATAATAGTTCTTCTCTCCTTAAAGAACAAGCATTCATTTTACAATAGGAAATGACTCATTTTAAGCGTGTTAGCAACAGTTTTGTTCCCCTCTGCCCAGTACTGCTACTGTAAATGAGCTGTAGTGCCCTTCAGTTGCTCCAATAGCCAAGCTAAAGTTCTGGCAATCTATTTGTCCTCTCTTAAGTAGGATGCAATGTACTGGCCTTGCGTCCAATTCAGATTTTAAGCAGAGAATATATGGTTTTTGAGTGAAAAGGGTGGTTGAATCAGGTCTCAGGAGGGTTTGGTTCTTATTCACTAATGAGCAACAGCAGAAGGGTGCTGTTTTTTCAAGGTCATAACTCTACATTTTAACAACTCTCCCGCTCATATTTTCAGATCTTCCTCTAGCACTTCTATTTTTCAGGTATGCTGCTATGAGAAAAGCTATTTATTCAGGTGTTGGAAATGGTCTCTTTAATCAGAAGCCTGTACTGTGATTGCAGAAGAATATACTAGGCAGTAGATGGCAGGAATCCAAACGAGTCAGACACTTCTACAGTGCTGTGTGCTCTGTGTACACCTACCTCTGCCTGCTTTGGTATTTACCGCTACTACACGCCACGTGGGCTGCCAGCAAACATCACTGCCTGTCCCCCTCACTGCTCGTGGTACCAGCTGGGTCACAGCTGTGGGCACAGGGATGGCAGCGCTCCCCAGGTCCCGTTCCCCCACACAGCCGGGGAGCGCAGGGGACGCAGCTGGGCTGCTGCACGGTGATGGTCTCTTGGGTCAGGGGTGCTCAGCCCACCAACAGCACTTGCCTTGCCAAGACGATGACCCAGGCACGCACATCTCCCAGAGAGCCTCCTTATCCCAAGCTTTACACAGGGAGAAGGCTCCAGAAGGATCAGGTCTCCATCCTTTCGGCGTGCCTGAGACCATACCGCAGTTTGCACAGGCACAGTGCGCCCACGTGTCAATCCAACACCCCAGGAAGGATCTGCCTTGCTGTGCAAGGACAGCCAATCTGTCATCTGCTAGGGCAAGGTCCGTAACGCGTATCTCTCTTCGCAGAGTGTCAAACCAGTTAGGCACCCCTGCTGAGCTGACACAGGTCAGGACTGCAGCTTCTCTCCGTCCACATGGAGCCCTGTGAACGCACTCTGTGCTTGGCTGGGCTTTGGATGACCCGAGTTGTCCCCCTCTCCACGTCACCTTGCTCAGCAGCAGGTCTGACATGAACACTACCTGTTCACACCTTCCAGCTGGGAGCATCCAAGCATGCCCAGGCTGCTTTCCCAAGCTTGTGAAGTCCTGAATCTACATTTAGATCAGTGTGACTGGTTTAACGCAAAAGCCTAAAGCACAAATAAAAGAAACAGTTGTGTACCAGGCTCCTGAAGTTTGGAGTGGCACTTCCCTGGGGTACTGCTGTGAGTCTGTTGCCTCCTGGAGATGCTGTGAAGGTGCTGTGCTTTGTGTCACTGGCATGCAACAATCTCTGAAGCCAAGGCACATCCCAGGTAGGCAACTGACTGGGGAGCAAAATGGAACCAGCAATCCCACTGGGATTGACTAAGAAAGCCAGATTTCCCTCTGCCTCTCACACTGTCAGGAGGAGATGAGCCCTAGGAACCTGGATCAGGCCAGACCCTGACCTAGAAAATGCTGGTGCTCTGTCCTTTCAGCAGCAATATGCTCCATTCCTGATGGAAAAAGGGACTGCATGCGAGGCAACTCCGTTGCTGCTGCCCCTTCTAATGAAGCAGGAATCAAGGTCAGAGCCAGGTTTCTGCAGCAAGCAGTGCTGCTTCTGTGCCTGACCTTCTTGGTTGTGTTCAGTGGCCCCACCACAGAAGGAGCTCTTTGGTGCAGCTGCTTTGTGCAGCTCTCACTGACAAAGGGACAAACAGTGGTACCTGTTGCTCTTTGCTTTCTCACCTTTACCAGCCCCCTCTTGGACTGAATCAGAGCAATTTATTCCCTCCCCCACATCCAACACCATCCCCTCTCTAGTATTTTCTCTCACTAGAGCAAGAAACACTTCCATTATGACTTTTTGCAGCCCCTCTCTTGCCCCCCCAGCTAACTGCAGGTGCTTCAGAGGTTCTCTCTAACAGACAAGGGGAATGCACGGTTAGCAGAGCAGGGACTGCAAAACAGCTCCATAAATGAGAAACCTTCCCCTCTAAATGGGAGAGGACCCCACTTCCAGTGCCTCTGCCTCATGCTGCTCCCCACCCTTGCACTGGCATTTTCTCCTTCTTCCCTGCAGCCTGATCCTGAGACACCCCACTCCTGCTAGCAGGACCGCGAACTTGTGGGACACCTTTGCACGCCTGCACTCAAAGCAAGTTTCAAAAGCCTGTCTCTGTCTTATCAGCCTCTGCTTAAAAGGAAAAGAAGCAGCCTCCTGGCCCAGCTGCCCGAAGGCATGATGGTCCCTGGCAGAGCTGCAGCCAGCTCGGGTGCAGCACCAGCCACGCAGGGCCAGTGTGCAGTGGGGGCTCTGCGGGTGCCTCTCTCTGCAGGGTGCAGCCTGGCCCTTCCCTCTGTGTGCTACTGCCAGAGCAGGGCTGAAGGGAGCTCGCTTTGCTCTCTCTCCTCTCTGCTTTCTACAGACTTTCTGGTGGCTGGTGGAACAGAGGGAGAAGGAGCCACTGCTGAGAACCGGGGCTGCTGAGGTGCCTGGGTTGTACAGGGGTGGGAGGAGGGTGTTTCTACTGCACACACAGTCAGGTCTGGCATCGCTTGGCCTCAACGTGGAGTTGTTGAGTTAGTGAAATTTCCTTCAGACACTACAGCAGGAAAGGTAGAAACAGTTAACTGGCTTTTCCTCTCATCAGTCTTTCTCCAGGATTTGTGGCAAGGAGTTAACTCTTTCAATTTCAGCAAAACACTGCGCTAGTGCTGTATTTGAGGACAGATCCTAGACAGGGTTTGTCTTAAATTCTTGGTACCACACAGCTAATTAAGAACCCACGTAGTTTAGGACTCTTTTTCTAACAGCCAAAAAGCCTGCTACCTTTACAAATTTCTAATGTCAAAAAACTGAAGAGCAGCTTCAAATTAAAACAGGAAAAGCTCTTTTTAACACTGCTCTCACCCTGCACCCCATCCTCAATGAAGCTTGGCTGTGTGAGCCTTCCCCTAAGCACGTCCAGCTTGTTCTCATCTCCGTGCAGTTTCATGAATTTCTCATGCACTCAGCACACTGTGCATTTACTCAGCACACTGTACATGTGCAGTGAGCCCAGGTGTCAGTGCCAGCACTCTGGACACATCCACACCTGATGTAAGCCCACGGAACTCAGCAGCGCTGCACCACCACGTGCTATGGCTAGTTCTGTTACACACTGGCACTGGTGCCACTGCTCTAATCAACTGATGTCTGATCCCCGGAGAAATGCATGAGGCCATTGCTAATTTGGACCATGTCTGATTTTAACCATGTTCTTAGAACGATAGCGTCAGGTCTGTAATTACAATGCAGTATCCTTAGGGAGCTGGTGCAAGTATGTGCAGAACGTTCACTAAATGATTTTTCTTGTCTGTGCACGCAAGACTTTCCCCCGTTTCAGAGCCGTACAAAGGCAAGCTTAGCCACAGAGTGCTTCATGACAACTTCTTCACCTGATAATCCTGAGAGGGTCTTGCTCAGTTTCTAGGGGAGTGATGTTGAAGTCAGAGCCTGTCATTACTATGAACATCTAAGCAGCCCCTAAGGAATTAACGAAGAGGAAACTACCTCCTATCCCTGCTGGCTGAGTCTCTTCAGGTCAGGGCTGAGACTCATCAGTGTTTTGGAGCACAGACACTTGCCTGTGCTCTGCATCCTCTGTGGGTAAATACGGGACTTAACTTTCCAGTTCTCTGAACTATTAGCCAATCTTCAAATTTTACTTGTGAGACAGAAAGGGGGAAAAAAGACCCCAAACCAAACCAACACAAAGCACATCAATTCATATGGAGAGTGGTATTGCATACATGCTGCTCAGAGGCAGGCTTCTCTTCATGTCTGATTAAAAATTTTTCCATGAAATAATTGCTTGAAGAAGGAATTAAGGTGAACAAACATTTGGAAACTATAGACTATTACCTGTCATCACTGCTTGCCATTCCACATGGCACTTAAAATGAGTAGCTCTACACAGACACAACCAAACTCTCTTGAATCACACCCTTAAAACACCAGTTCACCTTGGTGCATCAGAAGGCTCTGACTTTTTCCCCTGTTCATTCTACCTGTCCTTGGGATCACTGTAAGTCACTCTCAGGCTGGAGGTGTTGAGCCAGTGAGCAAGCCATGCTGTTTGCCCACCCAGGCTGTGCTGGGATGGCAGCGCTGCCCACTCTAACTACAGCAGCTCCTGTCCACCCTGCGTGCCGAGGCATCTCACTGGCAGCCACAGGCAGCCCCCTCCAGGAGGAAGCACCTGCTCAGTCCCTGTCTCGGCTGAGACAGTGCTGCCGATGTGATGCTCGTGTGGCATCTGCACGTTTGGAGCTGTGTGCTGGCAGTGGTGCCCCACAGGTGTTCACATCCAAGCTTGGGACATCCTTTCCTTCCTTATTTGGGCTGTCTCTAGCTTTTCTTGTTCCAAGCATCTCTATAATGTCTTTGTCCCCTTTTTAAGCAGGAAATTTTGCTCAGGGTTATATACTCCGGAGACTGGTGCCTGCCAGCTGGGACTTTCTTCCGAGCCCTGTACCAGCATTCAGGGGTCTCAGTGTCAGCACTGTCACTGCCTTTGCAGCGCACTGACCTCAAGACTGGACTTTCTACCTACTGTCCTGCTCCACCAGCCACAAGGACAGGCTCACGAGTATGACAGCTGTCTGCTAAGCTTCTGACAGCGTGCTCCTTCCCCAGTCAAGTTCCGTAGTGGTGGCGTGTCGCTTCCTATAGCCAGCCCTGCCCCACGGAGCCGGGTGGGGATTTGCACCAGAAAAACTCGGCAGCCGCACTTGTGCTCACTGCTGGCCCGGCAGCAGATCGGTGGCGACCCGGCCGCCTGGGTACCGCTCTGGCACTCACATGGCCAAAGCGACAATGGCAGAAACTTCACGACAGGCTGACTCTGTTCGTCAAGTTCAAAGTCAGGGTGCCCGAAGCCGGGTGTGAGGGCGACGACAGGCAGGGACAAACCCCGGCGAGGGAGGCAGCGCCGGGACGGCAGCGCGCCGGGATGAGAGATGCTGTCCGGGAGATGCTGCCGTCCGGGAGACGCTGCCGTCCGGGAGATGCTGCTGCCCGAACCGCCCGCGCTCATCCCGCCAAGCACGCGGAGCCAGCGCGCCCGGGGCATCCCGAGGACACCGCGGGCGCTCCCCCCGCCCCGCCCCGCACAGCGGGCAGCAGCCGCTCCGGGGCCCCGCAGCCTCGCCCGTCCCGCGGCACTCACCCGGCAGCCCGAGGCACAGCAGCAGGCTGTAGTAGACGACGGGCGCGTATCCCAAGCCGCAGCCATAGCGGTGGTGCGCCAGGAGCGAGCCGTTGTGGAGGTGGAGGTGGCTGTGCTCCATGGACCCGCCGTCCCCGCTGCCGGCGCTCGCTCCGCCGCACGGGCCGCCCCTCGCACGCTCGGCGGCGGCGGCGAGCGCGGCCCGGCCCCGCGGCGGGCGGTGGCACATGGCGCGGCCCCCGGGCAGCCGGCGGGGCCGGGCCGGGCCGGGCGGGGCGGGGCGGGACCGGCCCCCGCCTCGGGCCGCCCTCGCCAGCCCGGCTGCGAGCGGGGAGCTCCGCCGCGGAGCCGCCGCCTTGCCGGGGGGCAGCGGGCTCGCCCCACAGCGAGCAGCAGCAGAAGGGGTTTTCCCTCCGAGTTGCCACGCGAGTCAGTGGGGGAAGAGCAGAGGCGAGGGCTGTCAGCGGTGTGCTGGCTGCAGCCCCGGGCTGTGCTTCACACCGGCTGGGGAGGCAGGGGCTCATCCAGCAATGGGCGTTCGTGTCTGCGGCATCGAAACGCAGAGCCGGGCTAACAATGCGCTGTCCCTCTTCTGCCCGCAGTGCTGCGGGGTGAAGGACGGGGCGGCCAGCGGGGACACTGCCGTGTCCCCCGTGAACGGCTCCCACAGCACAATGCTGAAGGGAAACCAGAATTTCTAAAACCTTCTTCACCCATTCCTTAAGGCTTGTGTACTTCGGTACATAGTCCCAGGTATAACTAAGAAAGGATTTAGAGTGAGTCTTGTTGCGTAGGGTGATGGAGCCCTGTCCTTTGTGCTACTCAGTGGGCTGGTCAGGTGTGAGCACATTGATATGTCCAGGAGGTCATGGTTTAGTGATGAAATCGATGTTTGATTACAGTGCATGCCTACTGAGCAGAAAACAAGATGGTTTTCACCCAAAGTGTGTGGGGGTGAGCCCCACAGACCAGCATGGTGTGTTGGAAGAACCCCCTGGGTTTCTGAGGCTGCCAGAGCAAGCCAAGAGGGATGTACGTGTGCAGTGAGTGTGAGGTTGGTCAAAGAGCTGTGTCTGGTGGGACAAACACAAGATACAGTGGGAGGGTTACAGAGCTAAATGAAGATGTGATCCTTACTCTCTGAAAACATCCAACTGCTTAGCGTGGATGATGGTGGACCATCAGGTGACTCAGTAAGGGCTTCTGCACCTTTGGGTTTCCAGGGTCTTGTTTGAAAAGTAGTTTAGCTTCAGTTTGGAAACACAGCCAGGAGCAAGTAAGGCTCTGGTCTCGCAAGGACTTGAGTAAGTTACTTTGCTGGGAGAGTCAGTGAGATTATTCATGTGCTTAAATGCTTGATAGAAAAGGCCTTTTTGAACTGTACTGAAACTGCTGTCCACCTTCCCAGGTTAAACATGCTGGGAAAAACATGGTTTTTCTCTGCTTTTTCAGTGGATGTCTTCATGAATGTAAGTTAGAGTCTGCTGGTACAGCTTTTATGTGGATGTGTTCCTTTTGAAAAGAATTTTTTCTAAACCATTCATTCAAATAACCAGCAGAAGTGTATAAAGCAGTGTATGTGGGGGTGATTATATAGACAAAGTCCTGTGAATTCAGTTTTGTCTGGTTTTTTTCCCCCAGATATTTAACTTACAGGGGTTTTTAGAGTTTTTTTAAAGTTCTTCTCATGTTTCTGCAACAGACCTGAGGAAGAAAGAGATCTTTTATTGCCTCCCGAAAGAGAAGTGATTTTTCCTGGAGCCTTTTCTTGGGGGGAGTAAGTACATCAGCAGGGCTGGAAGCGTGACTCACTGTTTCGAAGCTGAGTGAAGCTCCTCAGCAAAACAAAACACAAAAGAAGGGGATGGCAGTGGAGCAAGTGATGGTTCAAAAGTGCCACATCCAGTTTGCAGCACCATGAGTCTCTCAACTTTCCAGTTAACAACAGGGAGATCCTACAGGATGCTGGAGGCTAAGAAAGAACCTCTGCCGTCTATTTTCTGTTGTGCTGCTGCCACTTTTAAGTCTGGCCTAGTTTTGAACATCCTGAGCAATAGGGCTTCCCTGGAGAGGGCTGTTTCTGTAATAGAAGCATATGTTTCCTCAGAGCTAGAGTTGTCCCCAGGGCACAGTTCAGGTAGCTGCTCGTGTGCTGAGGAGAGCTGTTGGTGGTAAGAATCTTTTCCTATCTTCCCACCTAGAACTCTCAGTAGAGCCTCACAGGAGGCTCTGCTGCACGTGATGTGTTCCTATTGTAGGAGGAGGAAAACTGGGAGATTTGTTCACATTCACTGACAGTTCCCTTTCTCCTGCCCTGCAAATGGAGAGGCCACGGAAAGTAAATCTGCTCCTTGTACCTCAGTTAGCCTAATCGAAGCTTCCTGAGGAACTTTTCTGCCTCACTGCACCAAGAGCTTCTAAGGCAGGATGAACTGGGTTTCCACATCTGATTTGCTTTTGCTTCACTGACGTAAAATTAGTGAAATACTTTGTAATATATCAGAATTAAGGGCCCAGAGTAAAGGTGAAAATTGCTCTTGTGTTCTGTGTGTAAATGGTGTTTGGAGGGGCTTCTGTCCTTCAAACAACTTCAAACCTGTTTAGGCCTAAATGAAATGAATTTGGTTTTTCTGCTCTCTGAATTGTGCAGTGACGGAACCCCAGACAGAAATGTCAATAATGCCAATTCAAAACTAACCACAATGCTTGCTTCTACTTATAGCTGTTTATTTTTAAGCTTCTCTCTACTTTCTAAAGGGATGACATTTACGTGTAACATCAGGGCCACAGTGAGGAGAGCACTGCTCTGCTGCTGAATGAACAGGCAGCTGCCTCTGGAGCCTTGAGGAGGACGGTTCCTGAAGCTCATCTCATAAACAGCCACATGCTTAGACAGTGAATGATGTTTATTCTTTTCCTAAGAGCAGTTTATTGTTTTCATGGCATGCTACATAACAATAACTGGTGGATGTACTTCACTTTAAAATTCCAGCGCCACTTGAACTTGGTTTGCTTTCTTTTCTTTTTTTTTTTTTTTCGGAGGAAATGAGCTTTTCTAGAAACTGCTAGACAGTGATCCTGGGGGCAGGAAGGTGGAGTGACGAGTTAGTCACACACTCCCCCATCCACTCGGGCCGTGGAACAAAGCACTGGTGGCTTCAAGAGACAAGAGCCATTTGCTGGGGGGGCCGGGAAGAACCAAATGTTGTGTTGTTGCAACACACTGGTCATTACTGTGAGTAACATGTCTGGAAGACAGCAAAGGTGAAACTGGAAGGGTAATGCATGGAGTGTGTGAAGGGATTGGGAGAGGCTGGGTGAGGGTAGAGAAGTCTGTCAAAGGAAGAGGTGTTGTTTGGCCAAAAAGATGTGTGTTCACAGTTACGAGAGGCCAGGGACGTTGGCAAGAGAACTGGTTTAGGGCCTGATCAAGGCTGTCTTACCTGTGTGGTAGTGCTGCAGGACTTAAACTCAGAGCTGCTTCAGAGAAAATGATGCCTATAGGAATGACAAGTCTTAGACTATACTTTATTAGATGCTTGTATTTAATTTTGCTGCAATTAAACTCTTTTCTTCGAAGCAATATTTTTATCTTTCCTTACTGTTAGGCTGCAGGATAACTGAGTCAAATTCTACTCCTTCTGAGTTAAAGAACTGTCTTTATCAATAGCATTCTGCAGGTGTCTCCAGACTTGGAAGGTGAGGGAGACCTTTCTATGTTCTCGTAAAAGCCATTAAAGAAAAAAGGTGATTATGAAAGTTCTTTACTGGAGCCTCCTCAGTGCCTATGCATTAGCAGGCTCCAGTTTTACGAGAGAAGAGTGAAGATTTATTCATTTTTAAGGTCAGAAGTTTTTCTTGTTGCCAGGGAAGGCTGTGGGTGCATTGTGGCTTCTCCAGCTTGTTCTGCAGGTCCATAGCCTGCACCCTCAGGCTCCACAGCCCTGCAGACTCCTCTTCATCTCTCCTTCCTTTGGCCTCGTATCTCCTTGGAGACCCCATCAAGGTTACAACAGGTCTCAAACACTGTCTGTAATGGAGCTTTGCCTATGTGAACCAACTGAAAACAAGTTTAAAGCTTTTAAACACCAATTATTTCCTTCTAGAATTAAATGTTTATTCCCTGAACTCCCTTTTAGGTTTCAACTGACAAATCTCATTGTAATTAATTTGAGCTCTATTGTGAGTACATTTTCCAAGGGAACAGAAAACAGATGTGATAAATGCCTGAACATGAGATTTAACCTAACATCTGTTGTTTTAAAGAAGAGTTACAAAACCAACTGTGTTTTGTTTGTGTTTAATTGGTAGATGATACACCTGATTTTCCATTGTACCTCTTTGAGGTTACATTGCAAACATCTGGTAGAAATGCGCACTGAGATAAACTCATTTGACCTGTCCAGTTTGCAGTGGTTATGAAAAATTGCTGCTATTTTGGCAATAGTCAGCATATAGGTGGTGTTTCAGATAAAATGAATCTGTTACACACAGTAGAAATTAAACTCTTTCTGGAAGACAAGAAAGTGAAAAGGATCCATCAGGAGCTTGTATGGTGTATTTGTATAATGCTTAACTACAGAATTTATGGGCTAATTCATGTGTTTAGCATCAGCATATGCTTAAATCCTTTGCTGGATTTAGACATAAATAAATTGGGATTAAAATGTAACTACTTGACAAATACTTCTGAAGATGGAGGCTTGTTTATCCTCTCCCCAAGGTGCAAAGAAAGCACGTGGGTTTCATGTCACAGACTCGCTGCATTTCCTCTACTGTGATTGTAAAAAGTTGGATAAGAAAGTACTTGAATGTTCGAGTTTGCTTGGGCTGGAAATTCCAAGTGGTTTAACTGTAGGAAAGGTGTGGCATGCACAGACCTCGCGGTGGAATGCTGACAAATGGAGGTGACATTTCCTTGCCCCGTTACTGAGCAGAAATCAGCTCCACCCTCTGAATACCAAGAAGGGCGAAAACAGTTTAGATTATCTCTTATTTTAAAACCATTGTACCAATTGTTTTTACTAATTATTGAAAAAAATTAAGGTATTATTACAACATTACAGTGCATTCCTATTTGCCATGCTAAACCTCATCAGACCTCATTTCAGGATCAAGTCAAAGTTAATTACTTTGTTCTGTAGTTTAGGCTTTCCCATGCAAACACCGTGCTTAGCTGGTGTGGTTAAATCCTCCCTGCGCATCTCAGGACAAGCTACATGGCTTGGATTTGGGGCTCTCCTTTAAGAAAACACATAATCCTCCCCGCGTGTACTCGTTGGTGCCTTGGCGTTGCTGGAAGGCAGCGGGCACAGCCGCATCAATGCCGCTGTTCAGGGGGCTGGCGAGGCTCCCGTGTGCAGCCGCCGGCCCTGGCTGCCGACAGGGCACCCACAGAGAGGGTCTTGTCGGGAGCGGTGGCTGTGGCACGGCCGTGCCAGTCGCGGGCACGCACAGCAGCCCCCGGCCCCGCAGCCCGCGCTGCGCACCAAGGACGCTCCTGCAGCATCGCCTTCGCCTCCTGTGGCAAGGAGCAGGAGGCACAAAGGAGCGAGGCTCCACGGAAGGGAGGCTGATGCAGACTCTGATTTTGTGGCCGATTAAATAGATTGCAAGGCCCCTTGTTAACTTCTGCCCGTCCACCAAATGAGCAGCCAGCCCGAGCAGAGTAAGATTACTTTCTCATTTTACATGAAGCTTTCACATGCTATCCCCCCTATTAATTAAGTAGATTAAAGGTTCTGGCTTCCTTGCGCTCCTCTTTTCTTGTCTGATACACTTTGAATTAGATGTAACCATTATAAAATGATCAGAAGAAAAGACTGATTTTTTTTTTCTCACTTTCTAGGTATTGTGGGTATTTTTAGGTACCACACTTAGCAGATACAGCAAAAATACCTCCCTGCAGGTGGATGCTTTAAGTGGTTATAAAAACCACTATTAATTTGGTTTTATTTCCTTGATATAAAAAAAATCTTATTTTGAATTTTCAGCAGGAGTAATTTGTCTGTCAGTGGACACATATTCTCCTCCTTGAGGCTTGACTTGTTTGTTGTTGTTATTGTTCTAGGTAAAAAGAGTAACTGCTTAATCAAAAAGTAGTGCCATTAAAAATGTTAATGAGCTTTGTATCCAGTCTTACTCTCGTGTAGTTCCACCGACTGTGCCACGATTTCTCTTGATTTACTTTGGCATAAGTGAGGCATAAGCAGAATCCGTCTCGGGTTAGCCACAGCTTTACTGTAATCCATGAGGTCAATGAGAGCACAAAAGGAAGGAAGCTCTACATAATCAGAAATCAAATAATGCAATCCCCCTACAGCTCTGCTCAGTGCTTGCTGCTGATGTCAAACATATGTCCAAGCCTACGCTAGAGGCACCACCAGCAGCTGTCCAGGGGAAGAGCAGCAAGACCAGTGGTGTGCCTGAGCCCTGAGACTGGAAATGGTTTTGATTAAATTCATGTCATTTTACAGGCAGGTGCAGCGCTCTGATATGTTTATTCTGCAGTTCACCTGCCTCTGTCTATGGCAGGAGGGAAAAATGTTGGAACACATCACTGAAGAAAGGAAGAAAAATAAAAAAAAGGGAGGAAAACAAACTGAAAAAATTGAACTTGTCAGTGTGAGCAGGGGGAGGGATGTAACTGCAAACAACCTGATGCGGCTCAACTCAACCAAGACCATGGAGCAATTCTCTGTGCAGCAGCAGAGCTGCAGCAAGCCCGGCTTCTGGGTGGGGACTGCTTTCATTACCTTCAGTGAGATTGCTTCACTGAGTGGGATGAGCGGGATTTGGGTTTTAGAAAACTGCAGAGAATACCATTGCAGGGTTCTCAGATATTTTTCCGTGTTTAAATCGGCTCAGCAGGCCTTGCAAAAATCCCTGTGGCTTTGAACAAAAAATTATTTGCGGTTTCCTAGAGGCCGACAACTGTTTCTCCTCTAATCAGATATTGCCCTGAAGGGAGTTTTGGTCTCCCTGTGGATCAGGCATCGGTGATCTAAAGTTACTTAAATGGGGCCAAATCCTGCTTGCTGGAATTTTTTAAAGAGGGTTAGTAGTTTATTTTACATCCAAGTCCACAAAGGCTCTGGATGATATACAGTGTGTGGTAAGATTACATGGTAAAAGTTTCTGTCCTTGATGATATTAGTGCTTGGGCACACTTTTGACAAAGACATACAGCTGTGATTTTCCTACCTTGAACTTGAAAGAGAAGTCAGGATTTAATTTTATGTCAGCACCCGGAGGCTCTTTATTTCTTGCCTTTGCTCTTTATTGCTCCCACACTGCAACACAGAAGTCTCCAATAATACAGCCTATGGAATCAGAAATGCAGGGTCATGCAGTGCTTGCTATTGGCCCCTGAAGTCCAACTTGGGCACTGCTATAAAAGCAGAGACTCCTCTGCCATTGACTCTTCTCCTCCACTGCTGTTGGCCTGGGAACACTAGAGCACTTACTGACCACAGAGCTTTTCTTCCAGACACAAACAGAACAGTGTTTTCCAAAGGGGCCACTGATCTTCGCCTGTGGAAGCTGTCAGTGGCCAGCAGTTCCAGTCTGGGGCCTCAAGTTCATCGTTGCGCCTGCTCCTCATGGTTGATATGCAAGGGCTTCGTCAGATCAATGGCAAAATTAAATTCCAGAGTCAGACTTGGCTTTAATATTTTTCAATAGATTTGGGGTTGTGTGAGAAGGGAAAGGCAAATCATTAGGAGGATTTCAACCCTTTCCTTTGTTTTTCCTTTGTACCAGCCAGGGTCCTGGGCCAGCTGATGCAAATGCCCCCCGTTAATTTTGTTAATTTTGTTAAGTCCCTGTGCAGGCAGATGTTGACGGGGTACTGTGCTAGCAGGGAGTTGCCTGCAGCTGTGGGCTGGATGCTCTTCTTTCAGGCTTTGTGTGAGCCCACATATTTTTGAACTTCTCTTGCACGATATTGGTGGTAGATCTTGAAATACCTCTTGGATCAGACAGCTGAGTGTTTCCCCGTTTTCAGGGATTTGTACTGTTCTGTGATGGCTGTACAATGACCAATTCAATAAGCACTTGTTTTGCAGTTTGAGGTAGCTAATGGATTTCAAAGCTATTTGCTATTGTAATGTTTTTGCCTAATTGTTTTCTGTCTGTAACTGTATGCCTCCACTTCCAGGACTGACTCTTACATTCCCGTGTAGTGAGATTGATGCAGATTCTGTCCACAGAATGACACTCTGTTCAAAAGCAATCAGGGATGCAAACCGAGGAGACACAGGCTGCAAGGAGATTATTTTCATCTGCCACCCAAAATGCAATTTCTAACCTGCTTTTGGGAAAAATGACACCCTGGTCTGAGAAAGTGGGTAACCTATCATTTTATGAGGCAATCATTTAAAAGTGTTGGGCAGCTGACTAATGAAAGAGACAAACAGGCTGTACATGAGTCAAATTTCTGAGTGGGTTTTACAGAGGTGGTTTTTGCACAGGCACAGATTTATAACCAGCGTGCTTTTTGAGATCCTTGATTTGGTATGGCATGTGGGAAGGGACTTGTAGGTCAGCACCATGTCTAACATTAGGGTGGTATCTAGTTTCTGTAAATATTGATTTCTCTTTGAACAGGTTGGCTTTAACTTGTTTTTAATTAATAATGGCAGATGTTCAGCTGGGAGAACATCTAGGGATCATTATTCTAATAATGTCCTATTAGCTTTTAAACCTTCCTCTTAATGTAAATCTGTAATTAGAGTGCTGTCTCTATCTGCTGCATCCTACTACCAATTCTATCTGTAAGCCAATACAGTGGGATGCCAAAAAGCTGCAGGGACTGTAAATTGTGTCTCATGACTCTGTGTTTCGGGTAATTGCACACTGAGGACAAAGCAGCACAAAGCAGCAGGACTGCAGCAGCAGCCCCCACCTCCTCGGAGTGCACAGGAAGGATGTTCCCTTGGGTGGAGGATGCTTTGACAGCAAGGTGGAGGTGGAGCAGTGGTTGTGGTGCGTCCCACTGGCACAAACAGAACCCGTGGGCAGAGCAGCCCTTGGGAGGACGGTGGTGTGTCCTGCAGGAGAGCCTGGCTGCGTGCCCCAGGTAACGTGTGGTGGGAGTCTGAGGAGGCTTTCCCTCTGCTGGGAGCTCCTGGCTTTGTATGAGTTCAGAGGAAGGTTCCTCCCGCAGGTCACTGGTTCCCTGCCTCACCCGTGTGCAGCTCCCGACACGGCAGCACTGACTGGGCACCTCCTTGAAGAGATTCTGTATCCACGCAGCTCCTCTGGTTCTCACCAAGACATGCCAGCATCAAACTGACAGTGAATCACCAAACCATCAGCGAATCAGGCCAGGAGGTGTCTGCAAGTACAAGTGTGTAGAATTTAGCTGGTTTGGTGGTTTTATCCATGTACCTTGTCTCTTACAAACAAAACCCAACGCATTTCATTCACTGTCCTCTGGTGGCACATTCACTTTTACCCACATTGATCCTTCCTCACAGGTCCATTGCATCTGTGGATCCCAAAGGAGAAGTTAGAGTCCTTTTTTGTACGCGTTGCAAACCAGCTGTGCAAAGACCCTGTTAACTGCTTACAGAAGCGTTCGCCTTCTGGTGGCCTCCAGGGGTTCAGGAGCAGATTCACAGTCCCCTGCTCCCATCCCACTGACCATGAGAGGTGCACTTCAGTGTATTACTCACAAAACTCCAATCCCATTCATGTTTTCTAGTTCAACAGAAAATGCTAGTCCTTGCCATCAGACAGGAGGCATATGTGACCATGTCTATATATGTATTTCATATTTCCCTTCAGAATATACTGTCATTAAACTTCTTCAGTGTTGAGTTTTTGTCTTGTGTCCACATTGAAATAAAATTACATTCTGAAAAACTCACTCCAACTTTCCAGCCTCCTGGAGTCAATCCTAGAGTGGTATAAATCTGCCATGCTGTCTGTGAAAGATTTATTTCTAGTCCTGCAGTGACATGACAATTTTGGCTTATCTGCAGAAGTTTCCTGCCTTCCTCTCTTCCCGTCCTGCTCACTGTATCTCTTCTCTTCCTGTGGGCACAGTGCTTAGCTGCCAGTTCAGTTTAAGAGAAATAAATAATGGTCCGAGGTATCCACCAGATTCTCTTCTGGATCACTCTTGAAAGGTCACTCCATACTCACATGGCAGTTGAAGTTACCAGAGCCTGCTGACCTCTTTCTCTTATTTATTCTACAGCCTTCACACTGGCAGAACCTGCCTTTAGCAATTAGACAATCTGCACAAATGGAGTCAACAGGCAGCAGATGTAGGACAAGAACCAGATTTCATATCTTTCTTTGCATTTCTTTTACAAGATGAAGATACCCGATACTCTTGAAAGCCAGAAGACCTGTAGTGATAGCTAATAAACTGCTGTCCTGATACACATGCTGATAAGCCCAGCTTATTTCCTTTAAATCCACACCCTGCTGCCTCCCAGGGTGCCGTGCAGTCTGGCTTGAAGGCTATCCTGCACGTTACCTCACGCTGGTTTGGGGAAGAAATTATTAGGGTTCTTTTTCTAATTACGTTGTATTTCTCAGTGTTTAACTTCATTCTTTCATTCAGGCTGTGCTTGAAGCATATCCTGCCTGATGTGACTAAGCTGTTGACTCACTTCTTTTATGGCTGTAATAAAACCAGATCTAATGACCAATGTCTGGATATCAACCACCAACAGCATTTGCAAAAAAAACCCTCCAGATTGTTCCTTCTCAGTATTGTGTGTCCTGGTATAACTTCCACATAATTTATAATACCAGGCGAGCGTGGCACTGTTGTAATCACAGTTTTGTTTTATAAAGATTATCTGCTTGGCTTTAGCACTGTCCCAAACCCTCCAGTTCTGAGTTTTAAATAGTGCTTGCTTGGAATCTGTCCCTGTAACCATTAGTGCTGGTAATTGCACTCAGAGACCTAAAGTAGACAATTAGCCTTGCACTGGGTCCCAGGGGTTTCATAACTCTGTGAATTTGGAGCTCTCCTCGGTTTTGCCATCCATCTCGTGTAATTTGGTGGTCTCTCAGCCCCTGCTGTCATCTCAGGTGGGCTGTTGGCTGTGAGTCCAGTGTGTCTGTGCCACACAGGGATGGGGAAGAGCAAGCATCTGATTTTGCATGCAGGTTGACCCCAGCAAGTTTCTGCAATGCAAGGAATGCTGGGGTGAGCATCTGCAGGAGAACATGGCCTTGCTTATGTCTTTGCTGAGTATGGGGTGAGCATCATGCATGAGAATGTGGCATTTTCCTTGCCAGTGGCAAAATAGTGGATTATTTGATGTAGAATAGGGCGTGGATGGGAAGGAGAATCAGGGACCTGGAACTGATTCCCTTGAGCCTCCACCATCTGCTGTGCTGAGGAAAGCCCACAGTAATTCTACACAATCCGTCCAGACTCAGGGAAATGATAGGTTTTAGCCCTAAGACATCTGCAATTGCAAGTCTCCCAAACTGAGATTGTATCACAATATTTGATGCTGCAGTCATTCAATTACATAAGATTCTCAGTTTCATTTAAAAGAAAAAATAAGTTTCTGTACTGCAGAGCAGCAAAGATTAGCTTGCACAGATGAGCTGAGGGACTAGGCAAGGTGTACAGGCCAGAGGACTAAAGAGTCTCACTTTTGTTGTTTAACATCTCCTGATTTTAGAAGCCATCTCACAATAGAGCCAATCTCATAATGGGAAGTTGCCTTCAGTGAATGCAAAGTTTTATTTTTTTTAAAAAGTCCCAAACCTAACAACAGCATTTTCAGCAGATCTGAAGCTTTCTGTGAATTCAGATGATATTCAGCAAATACTTTGGGAGGAAAACTGGAGACATTTGCTTTGGATAAGCTGAATCTTTTTCTCAAGCATTCTAGCTTTTGCTTTGACAGAGTGTTTACATTCCAAAATTGAGTTGTTATTTAAAAAGTAAATTAAACAAAGAAAGTAAACAAAACAATAGGGGATGATTTAAAAAATGTGGAAGGTGCAGACATTTTGATTTATCAAATTACACACCCATTATACGTACAACGCTAATTCTGGACATCAGGTTTGTTGGGGATGAATGCTGCAGGGAAAGCTGCCCTGGAAAAATAAACTGAGGCTGGATTTTAAACGTGCTGCACTGGTTTGTGCCCTTAGTACCCATGGAGAAAAATCCAGCACTCCTCAGAATGCGGCCTCTTTCCTCAAGTCAGCAGAAGTTTTTTTGGCTTGTGTGCAAGAATTATGAACTTCCTTTCCTTTGGCCTTCTTGTCCTGCCACAAACTGAGATCACTTGACTGTCTCACCTTCCTGGGTGTAATCAGCAGGACTTTAAAATGCAATCCAAGCCTTGGTTCAAAAGAAGCTTTGAGGGTGTGTTTGACCACTTTGTGAAGCCCAAGGACCCTGACCCGCAATCCGGCTCCTTTTCTGACCGCTGCTTCTTGCTGCCTCTCATGGGCTTTCCCCCGGGCTCTGGGCCCCTGCAGGCTCTGCCAGGGTAGCACACAGCGTGGGGGGCTGCAGTGGGCAGCAGGACTGTGCCTCCCTTCCCGCAGCACCGCCAGAGCTCCCCGAGCGTGGCGAGGCAGGGACCGCGTCCCTCTGTGGCTCTGCCAGCACCGCTGTGACAGGGATTGCTCCTCTTGTTTTGCCACGATTTTATGGACTGGGAGCTGTTTGAGGTAGGGATGGTCAGTTTGCTTTCTGTGCACTGTCTGCTGTGAGCTGAGGACTTCAGACATTGTAGGTGTCAAGTGGTGGCACCATTTGTATTGACAAGATAACTGCTACGCTTCCAATGCCAGCACTGGTCCCCGTTGCTTGAAGAGCTGCTCCAGCCTTGCTGGAAACATCTGACCCTGCAGGAAATGATCCATTTACTAAAGCTGCTTGGAGAAGGCCACCAATCCTTTATCTGCATTATTTCATGTGAAGTTCAGCCTCTGAGATTCCTTAAATAAACAAAAAGCTGGAGAGGAAACAGCCTCTTGACAGTTTTGGGGAGGAAATAGCACCCAGCTTTCCTCTGACAAAAGCAAGCAACAGTCCCTAGGAGATGTCTGAGGATCTGATCCCATATGTGGAATTCTGCCTGAGAAACCCCACAGTCTGAATTTATGCAGCTCTCACTGGGTCCAGGATCCCCTGGGAAAAAATGGGGACCTTTCAGTGGAGCCGAGCAAGAAGTTTTTATGCCCAGCTCTAGGAGAAGAACTGGCATTTGATAAGTGGTTGAGTGGTTTTAAACAATGAAAAATTAAAACAATCATTCAATTAAATGTGAGCAGATGCCCTGAAGTGAACTGGTGTGGCCAGATTTACAGTCTTATTGATGATAAGGCATCGAAGTATTTGATCATTCTTATTTCATGGCTCTCTTGCTTAATATTATCCTTTTTTATAGATGAGGTGTTTTAAAAACCTGAGTTAAATTTTTGCAGCAGCAATACATTTTCTGGAAAAAAAAAAAAAAGCGAATCTCCAGGAAGAGCTTAGAGTTTACTGAGCCAGAGGGGGATCTTACTCAATTTTATTTAGAACAAAATTTTAAAAGATATTTAGGTATCTATAGACAAGACTAACAACTGGGATTTTCAGAATCACTTAGGCAACAGTGCCTCTGAGTACTTTTTGAATACAGGTCCTTATTTCATATGGACACAAAAATCCCAATTAATAGAGCAGCCATGGCCTGCTTGCTCCCCTGAGGGCAGGAGCTGCTTGGCACCTGCGGGGGCTAGCATTGGGTGAAAGCAGGATCTAAACCACTTTTAAAGAAAAAATGCCCCCTTTTAAAAAAGAAATATTTTATTTGTCCTATTCTTTTGTAAAAACGAAAAGCTTCCCCTTTAGCAGATATCATTCCTAACTATCTTGAATGTACTTTATTGGAACCCAAATATTTTTTCAAGGCCTGAGTTTCTTATTTTAGCTTATTTTTACACTCTTGTAAGTGCTCTGAGTTAAGGGAAAGTAGTGGGGAGAAGCCCCAGCCTGGGGATCCTTCATGTTCTTGCAATGAGAAAATGGAAAGTATTCCTGTACTCTGGATCCTAGCATAAAAACACCTTGCTGCATAATCCCCACGTGCGGGGAACTGCCCTGTTTCATTCCCCTGTGAAGCCACAACAACTTCAAGGTCCTGATTTTTGTTTATTTTCCACGAGCTGTACCGCAGCCAGCCCCGTTTCCTTCCTCCCTCCAGGCCGGCTAACCCCAGCAGAGCTGCGGTGTCAGCAGGTCCTGCCCACCTGAGCCATCCCTGGAGCACTGCAGCTTTGTGCCCTGGTTGTGGCTGAGCTCAGGCCGTCCCCAGCAGCCTCTCTGCGAGCTGCAGAGCTCCCTGTGCCCCGGCTCCCACGGTGTCCTGGGCATGCTCGTGTCAAGCTCAGCGCACAAAGTGCCTCAGGGACACTGTGGGAGCACAGGGCAGCAGACTGGCCTCTTCCCTGCCCAAGCTGGACACTAATGAGGTGATCTGCCTCAAAGGCACTTTGTCTCATCGCTGGGTTTGTCCCTTTGTTTACCTCTGGTCTGTTGTGTCATTTTCAGGAGCCTTCCCTTGTCATTTCTGTGTATTTGTTCTGGTCCTGCTGAGTTTCTGATAAACCAGGCAGTAGCTCCACCCCACAGCAGATGAAGAAGGTGGTGCAAGTACTGAAAAGCAAGAAGAGTGCAAGTAATTACTTCCTTGGAAAGGTGAAATGTGGTTTACCTCATTACAGTAAGCTAATTAAAGCTGGGCTCAAATCTTGTCCTTTGGGCTACACATTAGTGCCTGGTGATAATATGACTAAGTACACAAAAGTCAATGGGAAATCAAAGTCCCTATTTGTATTAATCTAGCAGAATGAGCTTTGTGCCTTCCTTTGGGTTTCTGAGGCTGAGCATTAACAACTTGTGTGAAAGGGATGCTCTGATGCTTCTGTCTGACCTTTCAGAGTAGCACTTGCAGCATGGGCTTGGGAAGGAAACACACAGTTCTGGATGAGAAGTTAATTTTCTGGAGGCAGAGCCTGTACAAATACTGCCAGCTAAGGGCCTGTTCAGGCTTGACCACCCTCTGAGCTACCTCACACCCCAAAATGCTTCTCCCTCAGTTCAGGTTGTCCTCAAGAGGTTCACATTTTCCTTCACCATCAAGGTGAGAGGATGGCTGTAGAGGTCCTGGTTGAGAGCTGGATGGATTTCCCGACCTCTTCCTTCTTTTCCCTGCCTTCTTTTCCCAAATCCAACACCACAAATAGTTTAGAGATACTTCAACAAGTTCCCTGCAGAAGTTGCACCTGTATTTTTGGGCAGCAATTACTCATTGTACCTCCTCCTTTCTTGTGTCTTGATTTCAGTGGATTTTGCATTGAACTGGCCTCTAATTATCTGTCTGTCCATGCTGCAGCATTTGTGGCTTTGCATCCCAAAGGGATTTTCTAAGTGGAAATGCAATTGCTCATTATTCACCAGCAACAAACAAGAAAAAACTGACCTGTCAGCGAGTGCAGGAAAACAAACGAGATGAAGAATGCCCACAAAGCCAGAGGGCAGGCTGCATTTTTGAGAATTGCAGGGAGCATGAAACTCTGTTCTGGTCTGAGCAAAAAGAGAGCATGAGCAGCTCTTACATGTCCAGAAGTGTCATTTTAAAGGTACTGCTGATATTGCTGACTTCTTAGCCATGCCTCTGCTTAGCAACTGCCCATTAAAATGCCAAAACCCCCTGTGTTAAGTTGAAAGAGGAGAAACAGAGAAACATTTTGATGACTTCAAAGTGGGAGGCATCAGTGCCTTAGGCATCCATTTGAAAGTCCCACGAGAAGGGCCATATGTGAAACCCCAGTCATCTGAAGGGGCAGCTGAACAAACCAGCAGCCACCTCTCACACCTAAACTGGATTCTTACCCGATGGAAGAGGCAAATCCACCTTCTCATCGGGCTGTAAAACACTTGCAGGGTGAGTCCATGGCAGCTGTGGGGGTGTCCCTGGTGTGGTGTCAGCTGGGACTCTGAAAACCTGATTTTAGTGATGGCAGAGCCTGAGCAGCTCCGATCCAGGCCAAGCCAGCAGAAAATCAGCCCAGATCAGTGGGTGTAAGGGGGCTGGCTGCTGCAGGCTTTAGGAGGAGTTGCTTAGGCTTTGTGCCTCTCCTCTGAGGGCTACTGAGTTATAGGAGACCTGGGAATCCCTTGCTCTGTTCTCTAGATGTTGTCCCAAGAGATCTGTTCTGCACAGGCAATTCCTTGGTTCCCATTTGTCAAGGAAACACATAATAATACCAGAGATGACAAGAAGAATGTCGTGCTGAGAGTCTGTGTTTGGGGAACTGTAGGGCAACAGCCTTGACATCCCTTGGGATCTCTGAAACACTCCTCTAAGGCAAAATGAAAAAGCCAACATGAAGTGTGGAGTCTGAAATTAACTGTTTTGGTTTGGTTTTGAACTCTTAAACAAATCCTTTGAAAACATCGATCAGAATCTTTATTTTGACAGAGCCTTATTCAGTATAAAACTGTTGAGCAAATTCAAGTAGGAGTTTTTTTTTATTTAAAGAATTCCTTTCAGAGATGCCTGAAGTGAAGGAATACCTATGATCTCTGCTAAATCATACACTGTGATGTTCTTAATAGGATCAGAAGATTATGTGTTATTTTCTCAAAGGCTTTTAACACAAAGGACTGTGTATTGAAGAAGAAAGGTCTGTGGACCTTGTTCAAAGAAAAAGCCACATCTGTGAAGTGGAAAGTGTGCCTTCCTCCCAGCAAAGGTTAATTGTCAAAAAGGATGGTAGTTAGGAATTACATCTTGGTAAATTGGAAACATCTGAAAATACTGTGTGAGGAGGTGGGGTGGTAAAAAAACCTTCAAATGGCAGACAGGGAAGTTAAAGGTGAGGGGCACAAAGTGCACACTAATGCTTTTTTTTGATTAGAAATATGCCAGCTAAATATAATTAAGAAACATCACTTGTCTGAGTCAGAATCTGAAAAAGGTTGTAAGAAGAAATCTTTTCAAAATGTTTATGAACCACAGGGGAATGTAAATCCCACTTGAGTTTTACAAGCCCAGAGACACTGCTTTGGACTCATATTTTTGTGAATCTCTTTGTACATATTTAAATAGTGTCCCATCATTTTTCCCCTTTTTTGGAATGGTAACGCAGATTTCTTTGCTCAGCAGAACAGATTTTAAAGAATCTTTCACTGAATGAGAAGCTATAAAAGTCTGCTGGTTGCCACAAACTTTTTGGTTACTGAAAATGAATCTGCATGGGGAGACATTCTCTGCCTTAAACATGTGGGAATTTTGCAGAAATATGGGTGAACGGAATTTTTTTAGTTCAAATTTGACCATGCTGAAGATCAGCTTGTGTCTGTAAGTGATGGCAGCTGTTCTGAAAAAAGTTATCAATAAAAGACACATCGCCACAGAAGGGAACACTGTGGGTGCTTGTGAGGAGTCAGAGGACAGCTTAAGTCCCAAACTGTTCCCATCTCTATGATGCATTGCATATAATTAAGAGGAATGATGAAGAGACTGAAGGCAGAGCCCTCTTGAGCAGAATGTAAGGTGAAATGGTCTCTGTGTACTTATTGAATCTAATAATTTACATCTCATTGAATCCAATCAAGTTAGCAGTTTATCACATTAAGATTGCATTAAGTTGGTTGTCTCCAGTGAGGCTGAATTATTGCTGGAGGGAGTCCTACAGCTCCGTGCTCAGGGCTCCTATGTTCCCCCCCAAAAAAGGTCCAGCTTTGCCTGGGATGTGCAGCAAGAAGAAGAAAAGCCTTTGCAGGGCCCACCCTGCCTGGTGTGGTGTGTGCTGGTGGTGGGACACAGCTGGGCCAGCAAAAGGAGACAGCTCCACGCTCCCAGCCTGCTTGCACCCAGTCACTGAGGTGTCACTGGAATCAGCAGGCTTGTTTGGAATTTCCCTTCTTGCAGCTGGGGGCTGATCAAGTCCTTTAAATGTGGCTTTATGGCAGAAGGCAGCAGTTAGCCAGGGGTGCTGGTGGATGGCAGCAGCAGTGGGGGGATTATCCTGCTTTATCCTGCTTTAACCTCACCCACTGAGACCACAGAGTGATGTGGTTCTTACCGGAGTATTTTGAAGTTCAGAACCTTAAGTTGATCAGGTGTGATCAGAAAGAAGGAACCAAAGAGTCCAGTTTGCAGTTGTTTCAGTGACAGCCCACAGGCTGCAGAAATAGGGAGCAAGAGTGAGGGGCAGAGTTAATCTTGGTGCTGAGAAATAGAAGTTAGAAAATGAGATATTTTTTGTGGCCCAGTTACAATATCCCAGATTGTACTAAAAATACCGAGTATTTTTGTAACTAACTCTTGCTTATGAGGCAAAACCAAATAACTGTGCTTTTTTTTTTAATCTACAAGTACCCAGCTTGTTAATTGGAATGAACTTGAAGAGAGCAGAGCTCTGTAGAGACAACTTGAATGCTGTTTAGATTTAGATTTTTACAGAGAATTTTCTCTCTGTGGTGGGATAAAATTGTTGGGCAGTTTTACAGTTCTGGGGGAAGATTACTATTATTCCTTCCAGAGGGTCACAGGAGCACTTCCCTGCCCGGGGTTTTTCATGTTACTCTGCGAGAGCAGAAGTATATTTCTGAGGAAGAGCACACCAAATGTAATCACCAGTGTGGCCACCCTCATGCTTGACCTCCAGTGGTGGCCAAGTCCCCAGTTTTCCCAAGTCCCAGGATGGGGGTGGACATGGGGCAATTTTACGGCAATTGCCTCCCAGACTACTCCTCTGCCAGTCTTCATCCCAAGTTTCTCCTGAGCTAAAACTGATTCTGTCCAGAATGACTTCTGCTAGAATTATTCTCTATTGATTTATTGAGTGCTCTTGGGAGACAGCCCCCACGGGGCAGGTGGAGCCAGCGTGGGTGCAGCTCAGACTCAGAGCAGCTCAGAGCTCTCCTGACCTCCTGGGTTCTTTGTCCTGTGCAAGGATCGTTCCCTCTGCAGTGGACAGAGTCCCACCTCAGGGCCCCTCTGGTGCTGCCGGGCCTGTTCCCTGCAGGGGTGGCTGCTGCTGGCCCCGGCGCTGCCAGGGGAGCGGAGCTGCGCCGTGCAGGGCGCGCTTCACAGCCGCTTCTCCCACCGTGTCCTCACTTACTGAGGAGAAGTGCATTGGAGGGGAATGTGCTCCTGCTGACCCAAAACATGAACGTTTCAGCCAGAAGAGAAAAAATCAAAGCAAGAAAATAGTGGGAGAAAGTGAGTTACTGCGTATAGCTTACAGGTGTGAAGACAGATGTTTTCAAAGGAAGTGGACTTTTAAATAGCATTTTCTTCTGGGTTGCAGCTGCTGCTTGCACAATGTCACAAAGCCTGTTGGGCTGATTCTCCATTCTCTCCCTGCTCTGCAGCTTTCCCACTGCTTTGCAGCCTGCTCACATCCTGCTGAAGAGTGTACAGAGAAGGGGTTTTAATATTTCTTTTATAACAGCTTGTGGGCAATTGATCTAAGATTACCAGTATCGGGCAAATTGGTTGTCATTATTTAAACATCAGATAGAGAATTTTTGCCCTAGAGCCTGGGCCAAATAAATACGGCTTTGCTGGAAATGGTTTTATAATAATAATTTGAACATGAGCTGGGGAGAGGGGAAGGCCTTCATCTCACTGCCCATATTTCATTACAGTTTACCCCGGTGCAGTAACATGGGAATTATCAGGAAAGGCAGCTCAATTTCTATCAAAGACTTCACATTATTTTTCTTGGGGCTTGCAGTAGCTGTATACTGATTAGGTTTGTTTTGGAATAGTCTGGAAAAAGCAGAATTCCACTGAGGTTAGATGAAAATCCAGGTATTCCTAAATTATAATTCTGGGATTACTGGAAAGGCATTTAAATATGCACTGCATTTTCAGAAAGAATTGCAGGTTTTCATTAATTTGCTATTGAATTTCTGCATCTGTTGATAGTCAGTGGAGTTGCCTTTCAATAGTGACCCAATGTTCATGTCCACCTTTAGCCCAGGAGGAGTAATTTGGCAGGTGCTGTACCTTGCTAGAGCCCTCTGGACAGCTGGGCTGCCTTTCAGGTCCTGCAGTCCTTAATTTAGCTGGGTTTTTTCCTCAGCTGACACCTTACCTGTAATCAAGTAACACTTTTGGACCTTGCAAAGACCTTTCAGCTTTTTGGAAGGGTTCACACCTATTTTAATTCAGCCAGACGCTGGTGCAGAGCTGGGGCTGCAGGGACATGCACAGAGTGAAGCTTGGCTGGTTTAACAGAGGTGACTTTGAGCTACCACTGTGCTCCAGTAATTGTGAGATTGGTGGGCTCCGAAGGAAAACTGCAAGGGAAACCAGATTATATCTGGGCGTGATCTCCTTCCTTTGCCATCATTTACATGTTTCTGAGACAGGGGCACCATTAGCACTTCCAGCTGATTTTGTGTGAAGTCTCATCGAGTCACTGTGCTAGTCCTGCTATTTTTAAGTCTGACTTTTGCCATCACAAAAGAGATTTAGTACACTAATGAATGGAGTCGCTATGTTTAACATTTGGCCAATGAGCAGCTGAGCAGAAAAGACTTTAAGTCAGGTCATGCCGTAGGTAAAGATGTTCTAGGCTGGTTTTGCTCTTTCACTGGGTTTATGCAACAATGAACACAATCAATTTAGAGACTATATTCCAAGTAATCTGTGTGTTACTCACAGTGAAATAACACAAAATATTCAAAAGTGTTGTTTCAGTGATTTTTCCTGGTGAGCAGTTTAAAACAGCTGTTGTGTTTCGACAACATGGAAAATCCAATTTCCAAGGCTGGGAAAACACTTTATTTTTTAAAATTGGGCAAGTTTATTAAACTGTTGAAAGTTAATGGAAACAACAAAAAGCCAATAAAGTCCACGGCAGAAATAACAAGGTTTCTCTCCTTATAAAACTACCTTTGCTGGGGATGGCACTTGCTGTTCCTCCCTGCAGGGAGGTGGCCGGTCCCTGGCACAGGGCGAGGGAGGCTGAGTCAGTGGCAGGGCTCGCAGGTATCCATCGGGACAGAATTACCCTAAAAAAGCCTCTCAGAAGCCGTGAGCAGCTGCTCACTCTCGAAGCCAGGAATTTGCAGACGAGCCCGTGAGAGCAGCGCCTTCCAGGAGAGTCCGTGAGCCCACCCCGTATCCGGGCAGGGCCTGAGCCTGGGCTTCCCAGGGGGATTTTCAGCAGTGATGGAGCTCCTTGACTCTGCTCCCAGAAGAATCTCTGCGGCTTTGAAGGGGGCAGAGCGAGGCTGGCGTGTCCCCTGCCCAAGTGGTGTGGAGGAGCAGGAACTGGGATTCTATTTTATGCAAGCAGGCTCTGTGATCCCGCCGAAGCACTGGCCTTGGGGAAAGGTTATCAAGCACAAATTCCCCCTTATTTTCGAACATGCAGAAGAGAGAACAGTTTGCTGGTTATTTACTCCATTCTGCTTGGGTTTTGGGTTTTCTTTCTAGCAGTCAGTGCCTGCCACGAGCTTGGCAAATGACCCAGAGAAGAAAACACGTGGAGTGACTCCCTGGTAGTAATGGAAATGGCAGTGGGAAGGCTCAGACAAGCGGACCAGAGCCCGGTCATGTCATGGAAACAAGGACAGCTATAAAGCAGGGGAAGGGCTCTCTTACTTCTCTGCAGAGTAAACTAAATAGCAAGGGGAAAGCCTGTCTTCTCTTAGGCATATAAAGAAGACATCATCAACCATTTATGTCATGAGAAGCAAGGAAAGAGATGCTTTTAATGGACTCTAGGTTAGAGCTGTAGAAGATGAATAGATTCCTTGGAAATAGCTGGCGTTTGGTCAAAGAATCCTTCAACAAAGAGCCCAGCTGTGGCCCTGTTTCTCTGTAGGGCTATTCTCAATGCCAGGTGCCTGACCCTGACGAGAGCAGTGGCTGCTGGGCTGCCAGTCGGAGATGCTGAGCGAGCCCCAGTTGTTAGGAGAATGTGTGGCTTTATTCCTTTCCAATTAACGTCACCATGTATAAATCTGCTGTGGGGCTCCAGCGATAAAGGAAACTGACGTGCAGCACTCCAGCGCAATAAATCTCTGGGCTCTGGCTGTGGGGATGCCAAATCCACTCGTCAGCTTGTTATTCTTGAGCCCATCAATTGTGTGGCAGTTGTTGCTGCCTCTGAACACCATTGTTTGTGCAGAGGCAAAGCTCTGCTCGGGCAGCTGAAAAAATCCTCAAAGTGAGAAGCTCAGGTTTTGCTTTTCTACACATTCTCTGTTTTCTTTAAAGGAACCTGTCCCCATAATAATTTTAAGAGCCTAGAGCTCGCTTTCCTGCCCCATTTGCAGTGCTGACAGTTTTCAATTTGGGTTTTTAACTCATGCTTGTGTATCTGTGTGCACAGTGCATGCAGGTGTGGGGAACTCTGTGGATGCAACCAGACAACTTCACAGCCTAAACGACTTTTCTTCTGGAATGGTTTTGCACCTGCATTCCTGGTTCTGGAGTGAATCCAGGCAGAACAGACTTGGGTCTCTCTGCTCTCTGTGTAGTTCTGTAAGGACACATTGTGTGAAGGATTTGTTCACGGCTGGGGCTCCTGAGTGTGTCCGGGTTCAGGTAAGAACATTTTGAATTAACCCACTCACAGACAATGTGTAGCTCTTGGTGCTGAAATCTCTCAGCCTGAGGTTCAAAGAGGTCCTCTGCTCTGAAGCTTTCTGACACTAGAGAAGTTGAACATTACCTTTCTTCAAATAAATCACATTATTTTTCTCAAGACCTCAGTGTCTCATCTGGCTGGTGCCAGGTGTAAGCCAGCACATCAGGCCGGCTGACTGAAGTATTTGCAAAAGCCCTACAGTTCCGAGTGATGGACCATTTGGGGCTTGTCCTCATCACAAGCTTTTTTATCATTATTCTCAAAGTAGAAGCCTGCCACAAGTAATGTATGTAGTGTCTGGCATGAGCTGACTAATGGCCTGCTGGCAGGATGGCTATTTTGCTGCCTACAGTACTTTTTACTTGAATATTCTAGTGGGATGGGAACTGTGTGATGCTAACTGTGGTAATGATGGGCTACCTGCACAAGCCTATATACATGTCCCAGAAAACAGCTCCCTTTGGTACTCATTTGTTCTTTAAGCAGCTTCACAGGCAATAGTAAAACCACAATTTAATATTAGGAAATATGGGTGAAATGCAAAAAAAAAAAAAAAACCAACAAACCAAAACCAAAACAAATTAATAATATTGTACATAAATCATATTGGCCTATTTTTTTCAGAACCACCTTTACTTCTTGAAGAGAAGGTGAGGGGCTGTGAGAGTTGAAATTTCTTTTCGTAGCAATCCTTATAATTCTTTATGTCACACCATGGCAGCAGTCCCACTACGGGATCCTGTCTTTATGGTGGCTGTATTGTGGCATGAAAGATGATGTTCCACCACAGGAGAGCTGTGGCCATGTATTACAGTACCTGGAGAGCTTGGGAAGTGACTTGGGTTTGGGGAAGCTTGTGAAAATCATGTGGAAGGGAAAAGAATCAGGGAAAATTATTTTAGGGGTGGATTTTTTATTATTATTATTCATTTCTTTACTGGCTATTTAGATTTTTGAAAATGAGTTAATTGCTCAGAATTTCAACCAGCTCCAAGGCTGAGCGAGCAATTCCAAAATGTTTGGTGTAGTTTGTCCTTACAGTGTTGGATCTGCACTTTTCCCTCCCTTACTTCCTCATTATCTGTAGCAGTGAAAACCCCCTGCAGATTCTCTCTTAAACTTGACAAAATTTGAGCAGCTGCAGGAAAAGCGTTTTGTTGAAATCACCCGTTGCTATTTCTACATGAGTATCATTAGGTTTCAGAAAATATTTCTGTGTGCAAAAGGGAGAAGTTAAGTGACTTTTGAGCAAGGGTACATGGTTGTAACATAATCATGAGTTTATGTGCCTGCATTATTGTTCACATACTTTAATTTTTTGTGTCAATGAGACAACCAAACCACTGAATAGCAAGTTGTTGGTGCTGGTTGTGCTTTCCTTCTCCCTTCTATCAGGGAATAATGTTTCTTTTTCCATCTATATATCCAAAGCAAATGGGATTGAACAATTCATAAAATAGATTAGCACATGGGATTGGATCTTCTTAAGCTCCTGATGCACAAGCAGTGCAAGATCAGGCTCATAAACTTTGTGAAATTTTCTGCTACTTTCTGCATGCGTTTAGCCCCCTTAACTGGAATCCACATTAAAAGCTAAATGCTTCAGAAGCCACCATCACTGTGCAATGTGTCAGAAGACTGGGGCTGTTAATGTTCTTGCTGTATTAAGATAAAATTGAACCAACACAGAAATTTCCAATTTTTGTTTAATTACCCGAGTCACTTTTTAATAAATTAGGAAGTTGTTTCACTTCTTGTAAACAAGCCTATTTGTATGAAGTTCCATTCAACTCAATTTGTGCTTGAATTTTGGGTGTCACTTTATATCACCGTCAAGATGATGCTGAAATTTAAATTGGTGATTAAAAACAACACCCTGAAGGATTTCATTTGCTTTTAAGAACCCTGAAAACGCAAGTGGTTCAGTTCAGACCTGCCAGCTAAGACGAAGTTGTTACAGTTTCTGGAAATGTGAGAGACACCACTAATGAGAATGATCCATCCCCACCCATGGAGGTGGGTTTAGCTCTTTGCAAATACCTTGAAAATGCTCTGTTTTTCAGCTACTTGGCGGACAGGAGCAGGACAGAAAGAGCAGACGCTGTTTCAGACATGATTTGTTTCCAGTCTTATTTTTGCTCCTTTTCAGTTGCTATTTATTCTCCGCTATTATAATAATTCCATACTTAATAAGCACCTCGATAACCAAACACAGACAGAAACAGAGATAAATAAAATATTGATGTTATCTGGACATGCTGTGCTCCTGCAGCAATAAAGTAAACTATTTATACTGCTCTGAATAGCAGCGTAAATTATAGATCAGATAATTATACCATGTGATTGTGGGAAATAATAGGATGAAACTGAACCAAAACAAACCAGATGTGTAAGGAAGCAGCCTTACGTTCTGCACTGGCTTTACAAGGATTAGCTGTGAGCCAGAGGAAAAGGTTCAGGTTTTGTTAATGCCAGCTATGCAGATAATACTTGTTGCCTGGGCTGCACCTAGTGATAGCCAGTGATGAGAGCCTGTGCTTTGAATGCTGCACAGGATAACAGATTTGAAAAGGGATTTTGGTCCAGGAATTTTAATTCGACCTCCTCCAGATTTGTAGAAAATTTGAAAATGACATATTAGTTTTACATTTGAGATGTAAAGATTTGACTAACAATTCTGCATCAATTTTCTTTTTAACATGGATATGATCTTCTAAAAGAATGAATTGTGTTTTGGTAATATTTTAATGAAAACTTTCTTGTATTTGGTTGAGCTATTGGCAGGTTTCAAATGAGGGCGAGCTTCAGAGCCTTGCCAAAGTAGCACATTACTGATTTTTCCTCCTTGTCCTTAAATGACCAACTCTCCAAAATGCCTGAGAGAAAAGACAACAGCAATGGCATGCCAAGAGAAGCTGGCAGAAAAAGGGGGAAGGCATTCTCCATGGGTGAAGTGTTTTCACTGGTAATTCCTTATCACTGAATGTTCTCCTACATCAAAGCAGCTCCGGTAAGGAGCGATGCCGGTGTGCTCTGGTGGTTCCTGAAAACTGAATCCTTCTCCTCTCTCTGCTGGGTCACAGCTGAGCTGTTCCAGAGGAAGGGCCAGCTCTCTGCTGCCCAGGTCCCAAACCATCAGAGCTCAGAGTGGTGGGATGGCTGTTACCTGCAGGCGGGAAGGACCCAGCCCCTCTCAGCTCCTCTGCTCCGGCGCTTGCACTCGTTTGTACTCCGTGCTTACAGCCAGCATTTGGCAGCTGGTAACAGGGACCTCGTCTGCAAGATGCCGAGGGACAGAGGAGCCTGGAAGAACGAAGCTCTTTGAAGTGGTAACCCAGACACTCATTAAACACCCTGGTTGGGCTTTCCTCCCTCCCCTGGACCTCTGTCTGCAACTGCTCAAGCGTTTGCGTTTCTTCCAGACGCGCTGTTTCATTATGATGCCTCCTGGATTAGATAGAAGAGCAATAATAAGTTTTATTGTTTAATCATTGATGAGGTTAGGCTAAATTAGACATGAATTCTGTTATGTAATTCTAAATATAGTATTTTGAGATGGAACTGGGAAGAGAACTTGTCCCAAGCTCAGGCAGAGGAGGCTGGAGCTGGGTCTGGCAGGCTGCAGGGGACACCTCTCCTCCTCCAGGGCTGCAGAGATGGGGAGGTCATGAGGAGGGATGAGAAGAGCTTTGCACTGCTCCCAGATCCCACAGCCCTCTGCCAGGGGAGGAGAGAGAAGCAGGAGGCTCTCACTGGTTCTTCCAGTGCTGGCTTCATCCTTTTCTCCATCCTCCTTGACAGCAGAAACAGAAATCTCTGGGGTTTTGTGCCCTCCTGGCTGTGTCCTTTCTGCAGCCTCACTGCAGAGGGTACTGGTGCTGGGCTGGGGGTAGGACTATGATGACATGAAATCCCATGCCTGGGGCAGCAGGAAAGGAAGAGAGGATTCAGAAACACTCAGTTCCAAACCCTTCCGCAGCCTCCCTCAAAAATCCCACCCACCCCTCCCAGCCCTCCTCTCCCAACAGCTCCCTAAACCTCCTGGTGTCTCCCCTTCCTCTCTTGTCACTGTCACTTTTTGCCTTGCTTATCCACACTGCCATATCCTGACGTCTGTCCAAACAGGCTTTGAAAACCGCGGATCTCCCAGAGAGACCCTCCCCCCGCCCGCTCCCTGCCATTCCCTCCCTGGCACCAGCACCGAGCTGGATTTCGTTGCTGAGACATTTTGGAGGTGGCTCCTATCATGATGTCCAACAGGTGGGTGCTGTGGTGGTGAGAGACGGTAGGGAAAGGAGTTCAAAACAAAATCTGTGCTTTGGAGTAACTACCTGGGAGCATCACTGCAGCTGCCTGTGTTTGGATGGCAACTCACCAGAGCAAACCAGGAATGCCTGGTGGGGGATGATAGCCTAGTGTGGGAACCACTGAGTAGCCTGGTGGCATTGTAAATGAGCCAAAAAATCTGCATACATCAGCATAACAATGTAGGCATAGGTTTACATTAATTTATTAATTTGATTCATAAGAGCCTCGTGTATTCTGCTCCCCATTTTTATTGCCTCTTGTATATATTCATATGCTTCAGTTTGCTTTGCTATGAAAGAAAAATAATAAGAGATGATCCTGCAGGTATTATCATTGTTTCTAGCTCTCATATATCTTTGCAAAGGAAAGCTGGTTATGAGGGAGCCTAGCTACAGAGCAACGTTATCTGCAGCAGTATCAGGTGCTGCTCCCACCAGTGTAGTAAATACACAGAGCAGTCACACCCTAGTTGTTCCCTGCATTAATGAACCAGCACAAAGCTAGGGATCTGCTCAGCCTAAAGTCCAGTGCAGGTGGCCTTGCTGGTTTACAGTGCTACTTTTGAAATAATTGAGGAATGTGCTGGGACATTTTTCTCTGGAGCCTTTTATTCAGGAGTTTCACAGCCACAATTAACTGCAGTGAGCTGATGCATCAGCTGGTGCAGCTCCGGACAGACAGATCCTCTCAAGTCACTGAAATAATTCCTGTATTAGAGCTGCCCACTTGTTTGTAGGAATTAATTCTTGATTCATTCTTTGGAGATCTAAGTGTAAGTGAAGGGTCTTCATGGAAATACTCTGTAGCTGTAGGTTAGCACTGGTCTAACAACAGAGATTTTATGGGTATGTTTATGTGTCTATATATTGATGTATTTACCTTTTTCATTGGATGGGTAGTGTTAGTTGGATGCTAAATATTATTTCAGGAGATCAGGAGGTAAATTGTGTCATCAAATCTTCCTGAGAATGAGTAAACCAACCTGAAAATACGGATCCATTCTTCTGAAACTAGCTAGGAATGGAGTCTAATTTCAATCAGAAAACCCATCTAGATGGAGAACCCCAGTGTGCAATTAAGTGAACTGTGGTGATTTGGTGGATTAAGGTAGCACCAGAGATTAAATTCAAGATCACTTTGTGCTATTCAACAAAGGTGTTATTTGGAGTTCCCCATGTCTGTAGTTCTCAGGCACAGCTGTATATGCAGTATGAAGGCACGGTGAGAATCGTGCATAAAGAAGAACTGATATATAGAGAGAGATATATATATTTATATATTCCTTGGTGGGGTTTGCAGGGCTGTGACCCATACCCTGGGCACAGAGCACGGGATGTGCTGTTGCGGGGAAGGCTGCCCTGGTCAGGGTCACAGCTGTATCAGAGTTACTCCTACTCCCATCAGTAACAGTTATGAAGACCTTTGCAAATTGCAATTCACTTGTCCTTGCATCCCCCCTGAGGTAATATCATATCCATTTTACAAATGGGAAGCTGGAGCACAGAGAAACTAGATGGCTGTCTCTAGCCTCATCCTCAATCAATGTGTATCAAATTAGCCTAATGTTCGTTCGAGGGCCCAGATTTGTCTAGAAGAAAGTGTGATCAGCACCAGATAATGCCATTCACTTGTCATTATGGTCAAAACGACTGCACAGCATAAAGATATGTTCCTGCTCGTCCTGGGAGCCAAGTCACACAAGTCTCAATCATGAAGTTTCACACTAGAGGCGGTCAGGATCTACAAAGAGAGTTTGGATATGTACTGAGGGAGTCCCTCTCTCCTGGGAAAAGCCCTAGTGAGGAGCAGAAGGGAGAAGCAGCTTCACCGTCAGCTGTCTCCTCAGGAGGAGCATTTTGTGCTTCTCAGGGATCTCTCTGATACATTTGACAGGCACGAGGAGACTGTGCTGCTGAGATTGGAAAATCCTTTCACCCTGGGATTCCTGATCAAGGACAAATGAAATAAATATTAATACTAAGGCATGATGTACAAAATTTGGATGAACACCGCAAACACTAACACTGAAATGAAATCCAGTGAAGCAATATATACCTTCAAAGAAATGAAAGACAGTGCATTCCAACAGAGTGTTGTTCTGCTCTCTGACTGTAATTATTTTGCCAATTCATGTTTAAAGAACATGAAGAAACCCAAGACAGAATAGCTGAAGAATTTTCAAATGGGATAAGGAGTGCTGCAGATGTCTCTTGTAATTGCTGTTACATATTCAGCTTGAGTTTCTCTGCTTTGAGACATATGTATAGAGATCTGAAAGGGCTGCAATAACATCTGGATGATGTTTTGGTGGCATAATGGGCTGGTAAATAACATTACTGGAAGTGAGGAATGTTGCTCTTCATATCCTTTTTCTGTTTCCACTCTAGCAGTAGTTTTCAGTGTTAAAATGAAGATGCCTGATTCATGATCCATCCAGGCACTTGTATCAGATTTGCAGTGGAGCTCTCAAGGGTAAAACTCATTAATAACTAATATTTGTTCTATTAAGCTTCTTAAACTAAAGTCTGACTGACCTGGTGGAATCCTAAATCCTGAGCAACAGTGCTGCTACTCTTCAAAGAGGTTTGGTAGCCTTGATGATAAATTGCTAGCCCTAAGGGAGACTTTCAAAGCCAGAAAAACGTGAGGAGCAAAAAAAATGAAAGCCTGCACTTTACACAAAGCTGTCTGGTACTGATGAGAGGATGACAAGATCAGTCATCACTACCCCAGTGTTTGGAAATAAAAGGTGGGCATTCTGACAAGCACCTACCCTGACTTTTACAGCCAGTGCTCCAGTTGTAAAAACCAGTTCTTTCCACTGCAGCCATTGTGGTGTGCCAGTTTAGAGATGGGAGCTGTGTCCTGTACTTCAGCAGACTGTAAATGTCAGCTCTTAGCTGCAGAAATAGAAAAAATGGAGCCCTGTTGTGGTGCCCTGCATGATCGTCAGCCCTTAATCTACTTAATCAAGCAGAAATAATAGAAACTGGCTAATCCTGGCACCTCTGGTTTCCCTTTCTTGGAGAGAGTGTTGACTTCTTCAGCAGTCCCCATACTAATGAATTTTTAGTGAGATGAGGAAAGGGAGAAAAAGAAAATGACAGTGAGTTTGTTATTTGCATGCATTTTCCTATCATGTAACTTGAGGCTAATCCCAGCTGTTCATATCAAGGTGCATTCTTATCTCCAAATACTTCACTGCATCATTTTCTTAGCATTCTGCTGAGAAACTTCCCCTATGTTTCCAGGACTGACAGTGGAAGGGATTTTTTTTTTTTTTAAATTAAACCAAAACTAGATACAAGAAGAGTAGCATAGTATTTTTAGAAAGCAGTGAGTTAAATAAAGTCTTGAATAAAATAAAGGAAACTCCACAAGCTCAAGTTAATTTCTGCTGTATGTATTTCCTTTTATTCATTATAGCACTGCAATACAAAGGCCAGTGTTCCTCTGTCTTAGAGATGAGTTAGACCTTGGCTCTGGTTTAACTTTTTCTTTACTATCTCAGCCACTGAGAGCCAAACACCGCAGATGAAATCCTCCAAATTCAGCTTTGAAGAAGAATTTTTTTGTCTAAATTTTTATTTAGTCTCCTTGAAGATGCTGACGTGGAGGCAGAGGGAAGAACAGCTCTCAGCTATTGCAAAGTGGGGGTACAGCCAGTGCAGTGAACACCCCAGGCTTTCCAGGACATGTCTTTGACCTGCAGAGGAGGCTGTGCCTGCACTGTTCACAGGGACCTTTGGTTAAGAAAAAACTACAAAACCCATCCTAACTGATGGTGCTGGGACTCACAGAGTGGGGCTGAGGAGCTTCCCAGGGAGAAGGAGCAGGAACATCCCTACTTTTCTTTTGACCCAGGCAGTTCCACAAGAGATTTTCACACGTTTTCAACACGTTGTGTATCTCCTTTCCTCCAGGTCCGGTCGAAATGCTTCTAAATGTGGGTGTGGAGGTTGCATGTTCTGGTTGGAAGGCAGGAGCAGGTGCAGCCAGTGCAGCTCGAGGTGTCGGTCATGGGGGAGCCAGTCAGGCAGATTTTATGCAAACACCTTTAGGGCTCGCATGACTCAGTCTCTGTGCTGTTGCCATCTCCTCCCTCCTCTCATTTATTCCAAGCCCACTTCCAGTGCAGCTGAGCACATACCAGATACTGAGGCATGCACACATTGGCTCTGTGTCAAGCCACTTTTTGGCAAATTGGCTCCGTAAGTCATGATTATGCATTGATAGTGTTGATGAGTGCAGTCAGTCCAGTCCCAGAATACAGAGACAGACAATCTGTTCTGAGTTAAAAGATTGCTGAGAGAGCTGACACTGCTACAGGTGAGCTCTGGGACATTTCATTAAGAAGGGTTCAATTCTGTTGGAGCTGTAAAGTTCTGATGTGGCTGCTCTGGAGCTGGTAATGAAGAATGATTCTAGCTTCAGTTTTAGGACTACAGCATGTTATGGAGAGAGAAACTTTTTTGGCAGTATTTAAGAGCCGAGACTTTCTGGAAATGCAAATGGCTGGAGAGAAAGGTCAAGAATGGCCCTAATTTGGTAACTAATTGCTGTGCTTAAAGATGTCTTACAGTTTATTGTTGATCATGGTACATTTCTGATCCAACTGTTGTATTAGTCCTGTGCAAAATGAAGGCTCGAGTTCCTTCAGGAAGCATTGATGTAGATGAGCAAATCTTCATTATTCCAATATATATCATTCATGTTCATCCAGACATTAATCCTCCTTGTAAATAAAAAACCCTGAAGATGGTACTGGAAGAGCAATGGATCAGGAAGCAGGATTTGCACATTTTTGTGAAGTATTTTGCAAGGCACAGGTGAGACTGCAAAAAGCCTGGAGTAACCCCCATCAGGCTGGGGAACTGGGTAACTAGGAGGCTTTTGCTGTACTGAGCACAGCAGTCTTAAATCTTCATGTGGGAACTTTCAGGGAGGGATGATGTAAACAGATTGCACTAGGTATAAATTAGATTTTAAGAATGTAAGATATACTACTTTTTTAAAGTAATGTTTTGAAATATGTCGTTCCTTGTAGAGGAAGGCTCTTAAATTGTATGTACCTAGCAGATACACACTGAAACTCAGTTAATTTTTGCAGGGTTTTTTTTCCCAGAGTATCATTGGTATAGTATGATATCATTTGTATAAAGTGTGCTTGGACATAGTGTTTTCTCATTTCCAAGCTCTTAGTTTTATTTTCAATAGCAGGGAAACTGCATCAAATATATTTACAGCCCATACAATATGAGTCTTAAAGTTGTAATGCTTCAGAAGGCTAAGAGGTAAGTGACATAATGTGTGATGAATGAGCGAGTGCAGCTAGAATGGTTGAACAGCTCCACAGCAAAAGGTTTTTATAGAGACACGGGAACCATGTCTGAGGTAAAGCATTCGTTCTTGCTGGCCTTTAGATGGCAAGACTGAGAAGAGAAAATAAGGTCATGGAATGGACTCTTTTACAGTCTGCTTCTCTGACCCTTGCTGAAGGTCAAAGGGACCTTCTGTGTCTTGGCCCTGGCAGAGGCTGGTGATCCCCTGGAATGGCTTTTAACGCTGGCAGAGCTGGTGCTGGCAGGGGCAGGGCAGGGAGGGGGTGAAATGAGGGGTGAGGATAACAACTGGGCTCCTTTCCAGAGGGGCCACTAGGCTGTGTCCTGGCATCTGGGTCACACAGGACGGACACAGAGGCTACAGGGACTTCTGCTGCAAACTTCAGACTCAGAAACTGGAGATCATAAACTTAAATACTTTGGTCAATTGTAAAACAATGACGAGCTGCCAAAGTGTCCAGCCTGGAAAGAGCTGCCATAATTCCCAACTGCATCAATTAAAATATCCTTGGTGAGGGTGGGGAGTGTTTATACAATGATATAAGACATTGGCAAGTTTTCATTTAGAATAATCACAAATAGAGGAAAAACAGTAAAATAGCTCGAATTTAAAAGCATCAAAGCTTTAAATAAACTAAGAAATGTCAAGTGTGTTGGGCTGTTCAAGGACAAGGTCCATTCACAGTCAGTGGGATTCTGTCCAAAAATCCACACTTTTCAATTATTACAGGACATTTCTCAGCTCCAGTGAATTAGGCTCTAATTAGAGGTCAAGCTTTTACAAACTAAATACACTTGGAAAATAAAAAAAGGCAACCTACAGTAAGTCGTCTTGAAAGACAAACTTGGAGGAAAAAAATAAATGTTGCCCTATGTGCAGAAAATATTACAACAATTTATCTTTTTGTGTCATGATGAACCTCTAGGAAGGATGTAAAGTATGGAAAAATAATGGTGATGACAGATATTAAGTTTAAAATTGTAGCACTTCATTTATTAGACAGCAGAAATCAAAATCCTCTAAAATGTCTATTTTGTCTGGAGGCAAAAGACTTAAAACAATCCATGTAATGGTTTATTGCACCAGTAAACATTTTGGGAAGCTCTGTATGGAGAATTTTATAAAGAAATTAGTTAAATTAAATTTTGTGTAAAGTGCACTTAATGACTCTTTAGAGAGCCTAAACACTGTTGGGTTTTAACAAACATGAAAAATAGATTTTTTGATTTCTGCTCAACGCTCAGGGCCTGATGATGCCCTTTCTAGCAAGGAAAAGCCATGAGAATGGGATGCCCTCTCAGGTAAAGAGAACAGTCCCTAGAGCCCACTTTTCCTAGGATATATTGCAGGGAGTAACCTGTACAGCATGTCCCTGCACCTCTCTGCATGCTTTGGCACCAGGACCATTACCAGCCCTAGGCAAGGAAGTGTAGTAAACAAGGTTTCCTGCTCTCAGGTCAAATCATCCACCGGAGCAGATGCAATTAATGTATCATTAAAAAGCCGTTTTATATCCAGAACTGTAAAAGAAATCTATTTACATGCAATTATATGACTACTTCCAAAAAAGAAGATGCAGAGAAAGATGAAGCCAACCAAAACTATTGTAGTGGTATAATTCCCATTAGCACAGGTCATGGAAGTGGCATCATACACAGTACTGAGGCAGAGTAAAGGTGTGAGCCATTAAACTGTGCTCAGAGCTGTAATTGTAGCCTCCAAGTTTAAAACATTTTGGGTCTTGTTTTCTGCAGTGTCAATCAGTCTTGTTGTCCCGTTGTAAATGGAGCTGGACCTGCTTACAGGCCCCAAGGATCTGTCTCATCAGGTTCATCTGACACAATGGGCTGGAAACCGTGTCTTTTGCAAGCTCCACAGTTACTGCTGCCAAAATCTTTTCAGCCTTGAGAGACTGAAAGAAATGTGTGACAAACAATTGTACTTTGTGGATAAGGCATCTCCTGAAAAAAATCTGGTTTTCTCTGTCTGGTTGTCAAATGCTCCCTCCCACATAAGCAATTGAAAAGTCTCCTTTGAGCCACTTCTCAAGAATAGCATAACTGCAGCAAAAATGTATGGTCTGAAAGCCCATCGTAAGTATTTAAACAATCTATTCTCAGACCCAAGGGGAATAGCTGCTGACCTTCTCTCACAGGGCAGTTCTGGCTGAATGTAAGGCTGTTGGTAAGACAGGCTGCACTTGGAAGATGAATTTCCATCTCATCTCTTCCTGCAAACACCCACCACACCTGAGCTCCCAGACCAGCTGTGGGCCTGACCCTTTTTTGGTCAGTCACAGGACATTCACAACAACCCAGAGTCCAATTTGTTTAGGTTACTAGAAGAATTTCATATATAGGAAAGTACTCTATAATTCATACTGGTACCAAAAAGCGCCTGAGAGGCAGTGCTACCCTTGTTTAGTGATCTGAGACAAGGAGACATTTAAAATTACCAGACCAAAATCTCCAGGAAGATGGGGTGAGGTCAGAGGAGTGGCCACGTCTGCTGCTCCGTGGGCAATCCTGCTCTTCTGTGATCTCCAGCCTAATTCAGCCAGACATCACAAAGTTAAGATAATTGGAGAGATGCAGGAGGACAGCTTGATCCAGCAAGGGGCTATGCAACAAACTTGCTAGAATTGCTGGACAACAAAAAGGGGAAAACAAGATGGGAACAGGTGTAATATGGGTCCAGGAGTAGCAGAGATGTTATTGAAGGACAATGTCTCACGCACCCAGGAGGGAAAAAAGTGATTAAGGACATATCACCCTGATGGTGGCATCTAATTTAGCAGAAAGGCTCAGAACTGGGTTGTCCCATCACTAAATCACATTGGTGAACAGCTCAGGGTGAGAAGCCCCACTCGTGTGGGACGTCTGGGCCAAGGGCTTAACAGACAGGTGGAAACCTTTGGAGGTGGCCACAAAAGGGGTTGTCAAGTTTGCCCAGCTGGTGTTTCTCTGCACTCCTGGGACAAGAGCGTCTTCCCCTGGGTGTAGCTGTGCAGTCCCATGTTGGTACAGCAGAGGCTGAGCGTGACCACGTGAGGATAAAAAGCACTGATAGGACTCTTGGTGCTCTGGAAAAACAGCATATCTGGAAAATAATATCTCTCAAAAAATAACCTACTCCACTATTCAAAATTTAGAGCAGCAGGTAATGGACGTTTCATTTTACCTTTTAAAATTTAAGTAAAAAGTAAGCTTAATCTATTTTTGTCATCTGATGTGCAGGACTTTTATGCATTAAAGGCTCTGTTATTGTAACATTTATATAGCTGGACAAGTCCTAATTTATCCTTATTGATTTTAACTTTGACTTACTTTTACACTGTGAGCAAGCTTCTTCAAAAATCAATATTTTTACATTTTGACAAACCTGCTGCAAATGCATGGTTTTCCTATCAATCCTTACCTTTTGAGTAGCAATAAAATATACAAGGGAAAAGAAAAGGAAAGCCAGTCAGCATAAAAGCTTCCCTATCTTCCTTAACATTGCTCACAGTAAGCCTCATGAAGCACATGTGGTATATGCTCTCTGCTAAGTGACCAGGGTTTGAATTTAAGGTCTCACTCAAAATTATGGCGTTGTGGGATATCTTATTTCTCAAAATGGGTAATTTAACAACCCTAGGGAGAAACTTTCCAAGTGTATTAAACTTCAAAAGCATATTAGAAGTGCAGATGACCACAACATCCTCATTTTGCAGGCAGAGGGAATAAAGGTCTGTCAAGGTGATAGGAAGGCCGTGGGACAGATAAGGAATTTTCTCCAAGTGGATGTGCAGCTTCTGCTTCAGGCACTGTTTGGTGGAGCACACCTGACTGTAGAGCACCAACCTTCCTGCCAGTGTCACTCCCTAAAACTGTGGGACCTGGTTGCAGACACTCTCTAAAAGCTCTGCATCATTGCTTCACTGAAAGCTGTGGGATTTTGCTATTGACTTCAGCATCCAGAAAGACAGCTCCAAAATATTTTTATGCCCTTTTTTTTTTTTTAAAGGGCTGCTTCCATTAATACTTCCCTTACTCAACATTAACTTTTGTGACCAGCAATTAGCAGGTCATCTTGGGTCCCACTGACATTGGCTGGATTAAGCAGGGTCCTGATTTTAATAATGAGACGCTGTCAGAAAAATAATTTCTACTGCTGTTTATTCACAAGTGTAAATTCCTTTAACAGTCATTGAGGGCTCTGAAGGACACCTGTTGTTGTTTAATTCCTTCCAGCAAATGCATTTGTTATGATTATGTCACTTTCAGAGACAGGAGCACCTTGCTGCCTTTTACAGGGAGATTAGGAGGAAGGATGATGGGCACCTCAAGTCCAGTTACATCTGTTTAGAAGGCAAATATCTGAAAGTGTTGCAGACTTTTCTTCTCAGGTAGAAATAATTGGACGTTTTAGGGAGAAGCAGAGAACAGGAGCTGTTGTAGCTCTCACTGATTTCAGCTGGAAAATGGCCTTTAGCTCACAGCATTCCTTGGAGATGGGAGCCCGTTCCTGCATTCCACCAGGGTGAGGACAAGGCTGAGGAAAGCTTCTCTGTTGTCCCTTCAGGTGCTTTTGATTATTCCTGTCATAAGGAGCACACAGTGAGAGGCCTGGAGCCCTGCGAAATGAGGCTCTTAAATACATATTGCTGCTATGTAATGGTAGCAGTAATCCAGCCAGCCAGGTTCTTGCTTCCTGCTCTTACCCCACCCTGTGAGACATCGTCCATCTACTGCACAGTCCCAGTTCCTTTGGAAAACTTTCTCCATCCGACAGAGAAAATGGGGAGAACACCTAGAGACTACTCTGCAATTCCTCAAGTGCCTGCAGTGCCAGTCACTCCTGGATCTGTCCCCAGGAATTCAGGATTTTAGTCAGTAACTGCAGCTAGCAACTTCTTCCTGGTGCTGCTGGAGACAGTGCTGGCTCCAAAGCCACTGGGCCACTAAAAGACATGGATTGCTCTTTCAGCTTTTAGATGCTCCCAGTGGTAGTTAAAGTGTTTTTTTAAGAAAGACCCAAATTTGTTTTGAGACTACAGGCCAATCGCTTGATTTCTGCTTGAAGGGTGCCCTAGCCCAGGTTTCAAAGCTGTAGTTGCAGAGGTTTTGCTTTGACAAGTAAGACTGTGGAGATCTTTCCCAATTTCTAGAGGCCAAGGACATCCCCAAGCGTGAGTACGCATGAAAATCCTGTTTTGTTGCTCATTGTCATTTCCCTTAACCAGCAGTGGCCTCTGTGAGCTGGGTGTCAGCTGCCTCTCAGAGTTAGGGGATAGAGTCCTGTTGTCTGATAGTATAGTATTACCCTCTTGGTAGTTATTGATATTAGCTATACTTAAATAATAACAAGATAGTGATTGGACTGCACTGTATTTGTATCTTATTGCTTGTGTCTAATCTCATTGCTGTTTGCAGGATTTTCTGGACCCCCTCAAAAGCTGTGCACAGCCCTGCAGTTTCCCATTAAGCTGTGAAATGCTATGCCACTGACACTCTGTGTACATCAGATGAAAAAGCCAGAAATGCCTGAGGTATGAGCACCTCGGTGCTGAGCTCTGGTATCAGGAGTTAAAATCTGGAGGTGGCTGCAGAAGGCATAGCCTCACTTTTGGGTTTATTTCCCACTCCAAGGACAGGATGCCTTTGTCACTTTTGCCCTTTTTGTTTTCAGATGCAAGCCTGAATCAAGCCAAAGAGATCTTGTTTTGCTGAAATGTTAAGCAACTTTTTTTTATTTTTTAAATGAAAGGACTCAGCTCGGTAATTCCAACCATTTAATTGGAAAATACTCTGTACTGTTCTTGCTGACCCCTCTGAACAAGGCAACATTATCACCAGCGTGCAGAAAAGTCCCTGACAGAAAGCACACAGAGTATCTTTAATACAGGACAAATAAGGGGGTGGGGCTGAACTTTGGGGTGCTCTTGCAGCCATTGCCATCTCTTCCTCTGGGAGTGCATGCCCTCCCTCTGCCTGCTTCCAGGGAAACACCAAACTGCACTGTCAGCTGCTCTGCAAACACACAACTGAGGTTAGAGCGTCTGACAGCATCAGCTGTTCGCTCTGCATTCAGGAATATCCTTCTCTGCAGATGTTCCTTGTCTGTGGTGTTGTGTGTTGGTCAGTACGTCCAAGTAATGCACAGAAGAAGAATACCTGGGGTGGAATCCAGACTGGGAAGCACTTGGCACAGACTGAATCACAGCAGAGTTATAAAAAGCTCTTTTCAGCAATGCTGGACAGAAAAGCCAGAAAGATACAATTAGTGTGATCTAAAATCCATCAGTTTCTGCTCAGTGGTGGGAAACTTGCTGTGTGCTTTCTTTGGGTTTGGTTGCTAACTCCTTCCCCAGGACCAAAAGCTGTTTTCCTCTCAGTTTGGGCTGAAAGATTGCAGTCAGTTGGGGAGGGGAGTAGGGCTGGGACTTTCCTGGTGCCACCTGGACGTGTGGTACCTGGGCACCCCTTTTCCCCAGCTCTCACTGCCCCTACAGTGCTCCAGCCACGCCAAAACCCCATCAGCTGACATCCTCAATGTAAGCATCACCACTGCTTTAAAAATTAGTACTGGAACACACCCAATCCCACAGAAAATGGCCTTCCTTTTTTGTTAAAATACTGATTATTGCTCTTAGGTTAACATCTGTCACGAAAATGGTTTTAATTCCAGAATGTAGAAACACCTTGGAGGCTGGTAGCTTTGCTTTTTATTGTGAATGTCACATTACTACTATAGGCCCTTGATGTTTTATCCCCACCAGGGTACGAGGCATCACTTTAAATAGGAAACACAGAGTCATTTTCTATGCATGGGGGAAGCTCTTTGTTCTCAGAGAAAAATGAATTATGCAGTAAAAACAGGTGACACATAGTAGATGTTGTTGCTTTGCATAACCTGAGATGTAACCCAGCTGTGCCCTTTGCTTTTGCAGATGTCAGCCCTACCATCTGCTGCTGAAAAAGAAATACATGCATTGCTGTGGCAACACTGAGCAGTTCTGTGGTCTCTTCTGCACTCTGCTCAGGCTGTGCATTTTTAAATAGCCTGACCTTTATTGATTCCTACAGAAATGAACTGTGCAAGATGGAAAACTCGAAAAGTATACTGTCAGAGTTCCCTTTTAGGACAAAGAATACAATTATATTGCAGAAATGTTAAAACTGGAAGAGATGAAATCAGTTAATTTCCTCTGAAAATGTTTGAAAGAGCTTCAGCAAAATAGAATGGGTGACAAAAGGAACAGAGATCTGATCGGAGAGGCAGTGGGATGGGAAGAATACTTGCTCCATTGAGATCAGAGGTAGTTTTGGCATTGCCTTCAATGCAATGAGGATTTCATTGCTCTAATGTTTAACACACCACAGCTTTATAGTGCTTTTCCTAAGGAGGATGCTGTGTCCTGAACTCCTGTTTGCTGTGGGCATCAGCTGGTTCCTGGTAGCTGCTGTCAGGTGATGGCTGGGAAGGGTGGAAACAGTGCAGGAGGGGGGAGGCTGCACAGCAGGGCAAGCCTTGCTGCTGGGCATTCCTCCCATTCCTGCAGCCAGGTCAGCTGTTTTCTTCCTCATCTCATCTCACTAAACCTACACGGGTGTTTGCTTTCCATACATAAAAATCCTCCCCTCTGTTTTCTCCAAGGATCTCTAGGACAACTTCCCTCAGCTGACACTCCTGAGGAGAAGTTTCCAGATCTGAGAAATCAGCTTTTCTTCCCCTCTTCACTGTCCCCATGCACTTTAGCAGCAGGAAGAAGACATGAGCCCTTTTGCAGCCTCCATTCTTGTGCATTCCTACTCCTTGCCCCAGCTGGATAGCACTAGGTCTCCAATTGCAGACTTTATTGCCAGGCTCTAGTGAGACACAACCCAAAATCAAGCACTCAAGCAATAGCTTTGTACTGTGAACACTTTGTTTTCTTTTCTTCAGTTGACCAAACTCGAGATGGCTCTAGAAGGAACGTAAGTGGTGTGGTGTAGTGGATAGCCAAATAGCTGCAGTGTGCTGGAGAGCACGGCAAGCAGTTTCAATTCTCCAGTCTTGTGCTGTTCCTGGCTACCTCCAGTGTCAGGTCCCAAAAAACTGTTGTAAGTACTCACATGAAACCACTCAAACGTATCTGGAAAGTACAACTGTTCTTCCTGGGTTTCAGATTTTTAATGGCTACGTTATTCTGGGACTAATGGCACCAAACTTTGTTTCTGCTCTTGCATAGCTTTCAGGTGCAAACCCCAGCTGAGTAAGTACCCACAAGCCTACCCTTACAAAGCAGCTTTCCTAACAAAAACAGGGTGGACGGCAAATTTCAGTAGTACCGTGCTGCTTTGTGTCACTGCAAAACAGCACTTCTTCTTCAAACAGCCACAATGTCGAGTGGTCCAGACTCCCTGAAGAAACGCAAAAAAGGGAAGATTCTACTAAAAACAGGAAATCAGGGACTTGTGCTGCGAGATGGCCAGCCAGGCTGGTCTGATGGGGGCTGTCTAGCGGAGGGGCTGGCTGCTGTGTCATCCCTCAGCACTGCCTGCAGCCTGCACGCTCCTTGTGGCTGACAAAGAACGGGGACAGTCTCCTGCAGCCGGGTGGGTGAAGGCTGTGTGTGCAAGGTAAAGCGCTCACGTTTGTGAGGGATATCTCTAAGACTGTTTCTGGGAGGTGATTTACCATAATAATAGTTGAAACTGCAGACTCCTCCGGAAAAGAACATTTGCTGTCTAACAGACAGCTGCTGATGTAAATGTTCATGAAGAGTTTGTTGAGTATGTGACATTGCCTGTATGGTAGTGCAGAAATTACACTGCTAGTGAAAGATATGTTATGATAGAAAAATCAGTGGATGAAGAATGGATGAGAATGGTGCCAAAGCAGGACCTCTGCTATGACAAATGTGGTGTCAGGCAAGAGCAGCATGAAGAAAATCTATTAACTACATATATTCACTGTTAGTGGCATATCTTGAATTTGTAATTTTAAGATGCTATTAAAATTAATGCTGTCCTGAGAGGTACTCCTGGAACTATGTATAAAATTGCCTAATTAGTTTAAAAAAAAAGAATTCCAATGAGATGCTGGATTTTGGGAGAGAGACAGTGAGCAGATAAGTATGCCACCAGACACTCAGAAAATGGACTCTCCTTGGAGAGGAATGCTTTGTCTCTCATTTCCAAGAACTGCCTTGCGGCAGAATTGAAGTGGGAACTGAAGATCACAACTGCAAGTCTTTCAATTCTGAAAGGTATTCTTTTACTTATTAAAAGGGCATTTTACTGAATGGATTCATACCACAAACCAGTAGGTTTAATTAAGTGAAATAAATTACCCTCTTATTGAAACTCCCTTTCATTTACAGATGCAGACCCTGAAATCTCTGGTCACTAGTTTCCGTGTCCATGATTTAATCTGACAGTGAAACAAAGGGAAACCCTGATATCCACCTCTGGCAAAACAGATGCAAATGTTTTGCAGATCTCTTTCTCCTCTTCCTTTCCAGTCCACTGGAGGACCCAGAAACAGATGTAATGACCCGGCTGTGGGTTCTGTGAAATAATCAGAACGGCTAAATATTTGGCCCTACTGTGGGCTTACAGCTGATGGGAGAGACCAGCACATTTTCAAAGGTGGAATGGTGTCAGAAATAAATGAGAGGCAGGTGCATGAGCTGGCTGGAGGGAAGTGCTAGAAATGCCAGCAGACAAAGACAAAGACACAGAGATGTGTGGGAGCAAGAGGGAACCTCCCCGGCTCCAAGCCGTGGTAACCTGGCCTTTTTCAGGTGGGGTTGTTCCCTGAACCACACTGGTCAGGGGTGTTGAGTGTGGTTAGAGGTGGGGAGGGACCCATCTGAGCATTTCTCCAGCCTAGACTGACATTTTGTTGTCCCTGCCCCTGGGTTTCTCCTCCCACCCTCAGTGGGTGTTCAAACTGGCGGTGAGCACCACAGCAAGGCCTGCAGGTGCCCTCCTCTCTGCTGTGGCAGCTCCCAAGCCAACAGGGGGAATCACAGCTTGGTATTCATCCTCTGTTCCACTGATGATGACTCTGGGGGTCCTCTGGGGTTGGGTGTGGCCTCCGTGCTGACACAGGGCTGTGGGGAGGGCTCCTGCCCCCACTTGCATGGCAGCTATTGACACACACACGTTTCTGTTCCAGTGATGTCCTGACATTCGACATGAGTGTCTTGTCTTACTCAGAACAAGAGGGGGAGGGATGTGGGGAGGAGGGATGGGATTGGCCTGCTAATCCTAATAAAAGGAAGCCCATTTAATTGAGTAATTTTATAAACTGCTGAGCACTCGTGCTGAATAAGAAGAGAAGCCTACTGCTATTGGATGTGGCAATAACAGGCTGCTTTGGTTATTAAAGCCACCAGGAGGGAATACCTAGGAACAGATGCTGCCAGTGAACCACACAGACTTTGAGCAGGAGATCCTCTCAACATGTAAGTGCAGGAAAGCATTTCCTTTCATAAAAAAACCAAAACATCAACAACAAACAAAAAAACCCGAAGTCCCACCAGATTCAAAGCAAAACTATTTTAAAAAAAAAAAAGGTACTATGCATGTTGCAACTACCTAAGTGATCCTTTTCCCATGCCAGAAGGTACCCACTGCATGATCTGTACTCTCCATTGCGGCATCCATTGCTCTGGAATGCTTAAAACTTGTGCAGCAAAGATACCAAAGGAGGGGAACATGCACCAGGACATGTGGAGGCAGCTCCCAGGGTCACACCCTGCCTCATGCAGACACCACCACAGCCTTCTCCCTGTGAGCAGAGGGAGACACAGAACGGGAGCCCCACATAAACAGCTACAATAAATATTAGAAACCATTTGAGAACCAATTTTAATAGTTAAAATTTAATTTTGGTGATTTATATATTAGTATTTCCCGATTCTTGCTTAGGGGAGACAGCAGTTGTAACATTTACAAAGCTGCCACAATCCTCAGAATTTGCTTAGATAGTAGTTTTGAAGGCATGTGCTGCTAATCAATGAGTTAATGATTTCTTCCATGCTGTAATCCATCATTTTATCACAGCACACAATTTAGCAATTTGCTTATGCTAATTACTACAACAGCCAGAGCAGTTCTGAGCACAGCTCCAGGCTATGGCTAGAGAAATGTTTGCCATGTTATTTACATTTCCTCCATTTACCTTGGGAAAGGCCCAGAATCCAAAATACACGAGGAAAATTTACTAAGGTATCAGAAATATTCATCCTGCAGTTGGTGAGTTTCCCTCCGAGATGGCCGGAAAGGAGGCTTAAGGAAAGCTGCTCGTCTCCTGCAATCACTGAATGCCCAGGTGCAGGTGTGGACAGGAACTGGAGGCAAAAGGGGCTTCCTGCACTGCTGCTCGTACCAGTGAATGTGCTCAGGGAGCAGGGTTAATCCCAGGAGCCAGGCAGTCTGAAGGACAGCAGGCAGAGCACCAGGTGGGCATCCCTTTCAGGCTTTATTTTCTGTCTTGTGTTGTACAAGGCTGCTTTGCCCTTGCTGGGGGCCAGGGTATCCTGCTCGTCCTCGTGGGGCTGTTCCTCTCCTGCCTGTGTGTGCTGTAGGAATTCACCCATCTCTTGGGCACCAGAGGAGGATTCACTTTCTCCTGCCCCACCAGTGCAGTCAGCAGTGGCTGCTGTAAGGGAGAAGGAGCCTTCAGGGTGTGCTGGTGTGGCATTTTAATCACAAGGGTGGATGCCCCAGTGTGTCTGAGGGAGCTGCCAGGCAAGACAGAGACACGGGGATGCTCTTCCCCCTCCTATCCTGGGAGAGCCCAGCAAACATCCGTGCCAGCAGAGGAAGAGCTGGGTGTTCTCCTGGGGGGAGCTCTGCATCCTGGGGAGTGCAACAGCATCAGTCACCCGAGAGAGTGAGCACTGGGTGGGTGTTTGAGAGGGCAGCTGTGGCTGGAGGGAGTTTGACCCTCCTGCCATGCCCTGGCCTCGCTGGGAACCCGAAGGCAATGTTGAAATTGCACCCTGGACAATAGTTTTTAACCTTTGTCATAACTGCTCTCTTTAAAGTAGCACAGAAGACTTTCCTGACAAGGCCATTACTGTTGAAAGGACAAAGGGAAAGTAGTTACTCGGCTGTGTTCAGAACTGGGTTATCAAATTAGCTTCAGCCACTTTCAATTACAGAATCTTATGGTTTTGAAATGAGCTCTAAATGAGGGGCTATAATTCTTTGTCGACAGTGAGCAAAAAGAACATAATCATCATTATTTAACAGGGGCCTACAGCCTAGCTAGCTCCCAGATAAGTTCATCCAAGAGAAAAAAGGATTCAATTGGTATAAGCAAGCAAAAGATTATCAGCTGGCCAGGCTTCAGTGCATTTCTCCATCCTGCAGCTAAGGAAGTGACCTTGGGATTCATCCAGGAGGGATTTACTCCCAGAGCCATTCTGAATCACTAGCTAATTAAACATAAATACATAAGAAAAATTAGAGCAGTAGGGGTTGTCCCAGGCATGCATTATTCCACCTTTAGCTGGGCTTTGTTCTGCCAGGGCTCCCAGTCTGCCTGAAGCCTGTTGTTGTTATTACAATGGCATTGTTAAATCCTACCTGTCTGGTGGCTGCTGCTTTACAGTAACGAGGAGAGGGAAGAGCTGGGCTCATGCCAGTAGAAAGAAGGTTCATTTGTGAGATCAGGCAGCCTCCTGTAACAAGCCAGTGTCTGGCCTGCTTCACTCATTTTCCCTGCTGCCACAGAGAGGGAGCAGCCGTCTGCTGTGCCATCCTCGCCAGCCACAGGGGCTGGGTGCCGGAGGCCAGCGTGGCTGGGACCACAGGACCACCAGCAGTGGGTGCCAAACCCCTGGGTGTGCCAGGGCCCTGCACAGGGGCTGTGGGGAGCTGGTCCCATCCCATCACCATCCTCAGTGTCCCCTGGAGGAACCTGTTCCCAGGTTGAAGAGAAGGGCTGTGCCCCGGCAGCCTGCCAGCCTCCCACACCCAGAGTGTGACTGGCACCTCCGAGGCCGCCTTCCACTCTGTGTTTCCATAACCCAGCCTCTGAAATCTGGATAAATACATGAGGATGTTGAGCTACAGCCTCTCTTTTTTTCAGTGCCTCCATCTGGAAACGAGGGGCCGTGGTTCTTCTCTGCGTTTGAGCACAGCAGCTGCCGAGGTGAGTGTGAGGAGGGGAGAAACTTCAGGGTAGCCAGCTCAGGCTTGTCTCCAGGTGGGAGTGACTCCACGGTGCCATGGATGGATACACCACGAGTTACTCTGTGCTCTTCCCTCCGCTGCACACTCCTAACACAAAGTAACTCTGAAGTTACCTGAGAGGTCTTGAGAGTAAATTCTGACCTGCCCTATCTCACGTGAAGTTGCAGGTGTAATTACCCCACCTAGCTCTAGACCAACACATCCGCTTAACGAGCTTGCACCACCCCTAAGGTGGTGGAGAAAGAAGCATCACCAGATTTAAACGAGGTGGGGGTAGGGAACAAGTTTTGAGCCCTTTCTGTTACATTTTCAGGAAGATTTTACAGAACAGGTGGACAATCCGAAGACCCATTTTCCTTCTCCTGTTCACTGGTTTTCAAAGGTCAGATTTACTACCTCCTGGTTGTTGATAACTTTGGCCCAAACATCTGCAGCAAAATTCTGTCTCTGCTGAAGTCAAGGGAGTTTTGCCATTTATTTCAACAGGCCATTGGTTCTTTAACTTTTATTCTGTGTTTCTGAATCAACATTGCCCCCAGGCTTGGGAATGTATTTAGATTTACACACAGTCATGAATACACACAAATGAAAGTGACAGAGAAAGAAACCGTTTTAAGTCCCACAGCTTTTATTAATTTTTTCAGCCCTTGTTCTGTACATTAATTTTATTTTCAACAAGATTTCATTTCTATACCAGTTACAAAATGGATATCAGGGGGAAAACTCATGCCATTTAACAATAGATTTGTTATTCCTGATGCTGTCAGGAATGCAGACATTGACTTTCCTGGTTTCCTTGACAGTTTTGTCAGGTTTATTCTTTTCATCATAAATGAAGTTTCACTGACAATGCCTAATAGCTACTGGAACTGCTTGTAAGTTTTCCTTGGGAAAAATCAAAATCTTATAACTGAAAATTGAATGGTTGTAAACAGTGGGAATATGGAGGTCAGTCAGTTGTTTGGTATGAGATTGCATCCTGAGAAGGCACAGAACGTCTCCTTAAAGGATGCATTGCTTTACAAAAGGGTTATAGCATTTGCTCCCAACTTGCTGCTCTGAATGGCAAAGAGCTCTCATTGTAAAAGACTTAAAGTTGATAGAAAATTAATGTTCCGATTATCCCTGGAGTGAAAGCATTTATTTTCTCACCAGAGATATGGATATTGAGAAGAACAGCATGTAGTTTGGGCACACTGGGGTAGGATGCTGTGAGGAACGTCAGAAAAGGAGTTTCATCTGGGTGTTGAATGAACAAGCAGCGCTCAGGCTCACTCCTGGGGTTGTTGCCAGGCTCGTGTGCTTCTTCCATGACTTGGTTTAACTTCCATGAAACAGAGCTTGATCTTTCCCCTTCCCTGTATTTTTTTTTCTGTGTTGATACTTTACAGGAAACAGAGACTCTCAGGGGCTTGATTTTGTCTGGTCTACTTAGTCCTGCTATTAATTAAAGTGTTATTAATTATAGACAGTTCTGTTTACGTCTGCCATTTCACAAAGCGCTAGTTGGCTCCTGGAGAACCCGTCATCAACACTGTTAGTGCAAGGAAGAGAGTTCCAATTTTTAACTCTAAACACAGCAGAGACCATTAACAAGCAAAAGTCTTCTCTCAAGAAATCTGGGAGATTTTCTGCACTTTCTCTTTAGCTTTCAGTAAAGAGAAATCCCTCCTGCATAGAGTGCAGTTCATGTGCACCCATAGTCTGTAAGAGGAATTAGCACTTTAGTGTGCAAAACAAAGAGGCAGCTGGTGTGGCTGTGCTGTGTTTACACACCTCATTCTCCCAAACCTTTGCTAAATGGTCTAATGAAACAAGGTGCTCTGAGGGAAAAGCCCATTTAACAGAATAACAAATCCCATTAGCTCAGTGGAGCTGGAAATCTACTGCATAATAAATTAACTCTGAATTCGTGGCTTTGAACATCAATTTCCAGGTCTAGGCTGATACATTTTTTAGGCTTGTATGCAACTTGGCTAATAAGCTTTGCATTGGTTTTCCTTCCTTTCCATCCTGTATTTTGGTGACATTTTTTGTCTTGGTGTCTATCAGAGCAGCAGTTTCATTGCTCAGGCCTCCTGCTACGTGAACAATAGCTGCTGTTACTCGGCTGCAGGAGCACTCGTGCATTTGTGCTCAAGAGTGAGACGCAAGAGGGAAGGTATCAGACCTGTAAGGAAAGGACTGTCCCCGTCCCAAAGGCCTGGCAATCCAAGGCACTTTAATTATTAAAGTCCACATATGCACAGACTGGGGAGAGCAGAAATGCTGTCTCTGAGTGGCACAGGCAGCTGCACACAGGGCAGCTTAGACTGGAAAATAGTATTGGCAGTAGATGACTTGGTGCCTTGCCCACAGTAATCAGCCAGGAGACAGGTTTTACTGATCTGGATTTAACTCAGCACAAATGTGGCTGTGCAGCTTCCAGGCCAGGTCTGCCCACTGCACTGTGGGAACCTACCTGGGGCTCATCCAGCATCTCAGCTCAAGGCTCTGTCTTGTGGTGTAAGAATGGGCTGTCTCCAGTGCAGAACACATCAACTGTTGTCTCAAACTCTTGTCCCGCTGGCGTGCTGCCAGAGAGATCCATAGCAGCAAACACTGTGAAATCCTGGGAGAATTAATTTCAGCCACCTCCCTTTCAGTTACTGCTTCTGACTGATCCCAGCGGCTTCATGGATTAAACAGCGAAGCCACCAAATCAAACTACTTGAATGAAAGCTGAATTTCCATCTTGTGAAGCCAGGATGCATCCTGCAAAGCTCTTCACTGGCAAGATGGCTCAGCCAGGTTATATAATTGGCACCCTCACAAGCTTTTCATCTTTGAGTGGCACTCGAAAGGAGAGAAGTTCTCTCCTACCCTTGAAATATCGATGAAACTCAAAGGGTGCTTGCTGCTGAATGTCCCACTGAACACAAGAAGCCAAGGGCACACAAAACCTCACCATCAACAAGAAAAGAGCTTCTGGAAAGACAATCTTTGTACTTTTTAAAGAAAAAAAATTTTAAAAAATCAGTGATTCTCAGGAGCATTCTCACCAAATTCATTTAGTTCCTTTGGATCACTAATTCCTAACATAGGTGATGTAAGAGCTACAGGTCTGACCCAGAGGCTATTTTTTTACTGCTTGTGTTCAGGAATAGCTGAAATGTGCTCTCTGCCTTTCTGTGGCAGGCTGGAGGCTTTGCCTGCCTGTCTGGGCATGCCTTGGTGGTGTATTGACCCCCTCAAAAAATATTTCCACCCTCCCAAGGCACCAGCTGCACTTGGGGCTGTGAGCCTGCTCTGCCTGACCGTGGGAGCACGTTCTGGGGCTTGAGTTCCAGCAGGCAGTAAGTCTGTCCTTGTGGGCTGAATGCACACACACTTCTGAAACGCAACAAGGATACAGCGAGCTAAAATCTGGATGTAAAGTATGGAAAAATAATGGTGATGGCGGATATTAAGTTTAGAATTGTAGCACTTCATTTACTGGGATGAATCAGTTCTGGTGTAACTTCATGCATGTCAGTAAAATTACACTTCAGCCCGGATCCGTGCATGCCTGTGTATCCCTATCTGTCTTCTCAAAGGCAAGAGCTGTCCGTGACCACCAGCCACCCCAAAACCCTGTGCCACTCTGTGCCGGTTGTTTTCCCCTTTGGCTGCTTCTCTCACGTGAGAGGAAAAGCCAAGTGCACCTTCCCCAGCAAATCAATGGGTCTCCGTCGGCGTGTGCTCCCAGGAGAATTTCCATCAGTGGCATCCATGGGATGAGTGCTGGGAGCAGCCCTGCCTGGGCTGAGCCACACGCAGCTCTTGTGCAGAGCCCGGCTGGAGCCGGTGGCACGTGTCCTCTTCCACCACAGAGTCTGAAACTTCTCCATGCCCTAATGTGCGTTTTCAGGATGTTAATGGCTGAAGGTAGTGTTGTTTAGCTCCTGTTTTATTTCCTGGACTTAGCTGGACTAAATCAAGTTGCTGGAGTTAGAGTAGCTTGTGGGGAAGCAGGGAATTGCTGTTGAAGCATTTTTTCAGGTCTATATGGTACAAAAAATGGATCAATTATTAAATACTGTGGGGGAAAAAAAATCCATGAACAGTATTTCTGCTGTCATACAACTCAGCTTGGTCAAATAAACTGCTGAAGAGGAAAAACATTGCAGGTGATGCTTTAGAGAAAGTGTGTCCCCAGGCCTGTGCCTTAGCCCGTGTTACAGAAGCCAGTATCCCACTGGGGGACTTGCTTGGGAAGTAGAGGGGAGTGGGACTCCAGAAATCTGTTTTCTGAGTTTAAAACGGTCATTACATGAGGAGAGTTTATCTTCTACCAGTGCTTTAGCTTTGGGTTGATTTTTGAGTATCAGAGCTGTGTACAAGCAGCTTCTACACTGGAGTCACATAAACAGCTAAGATGAACTTGGGTAGATGTTCTGTGTTGCCACCCTTAGCAAGAGCTAGTTCATTGTACCAGACTCAAAGTCACAGCAGAGCTCTGATGCTTGTGAAATTTAATGCTCCTAAAAATGACAATTGCCATCTCCCATAAAGTTCACTGCACTCTGTTGTCTAATGTCTCTGCACTTCTGTCACTTGCCAATTTCCACATTGCCATTTTAAGTGGTAAGTATTAACTACTCAGATGCATTTTATTGCTTATTGAAGAGATGGAAGATTCATGGAGACTATTTCTTCTGGTGCATGAGAGGTTCATAGACTGCTTTGGCCATGGATGTTAAAATTGGAATTGAACTCATCCGTATTTCTGAATGTATAAAGCAAAGACGAGCTCTTGTGGTCTGTACTTACAGCTTTACAGTAAGAGACTCAGCAGCTCTTCATAAGTTTCATATGAGCATCACTTGATTATTTGAGATTTTTGAAACTATAAAAGCATTTAAGTATGGGGACATGCTTTAAGAGCTGCCAGCTCTCAGATATTTTTATAAATAGCAAACAGCATTTTTTTTGTTAAGGCAAAGATCAAATAGACAAAAGCATCTTGCTTTCTTCTGTGTGCATTTTTGTGTAGTAGCTTCTCAAAGGGCAGCTCCTAAAATAAAACTGTTTACAAAAACCTCCTCAGATAAAAACCTTTCACTTCTAAGATTGAGCATAAAATCTTCACGTCTTGCACTTCAGCTCTGATGTGCCCTGCTCTCATATTTTGCCCAGAGGCTTGATTATTGTTCCATTACTAATACAAATGGAGGAGCTTTTGTTTCAATTCAGGCTCTTCAAAGAAACTCTCTTCAAGTCATCAAGGTCTAGCCACTGTACTGTTCTAATCTCTAGCTATAGCTTTCTTGCTTTTTCCACTTACTGTTTAAAATCTATTTTCTGCTCACCCTTTTATAACTTGAATATAAAGATATTTTTTTCTTTTCCTCCCTGTTCTCCTTGCTTGTCTTTCGTGCTTTGCCATGCCCTTGTGAAGGTGTATTCTGCTTCGATTCTCTGTAATACAACTCAAACCCTGGCAAATGCACAAGTGTGGCTGAAGAAAGAAGTGAGAGGGTAGTGGTTCCCAGCACCCAAGAGGGCAGCATTATTTCTAATAGTGGCTAGACTTATTTATTGTTGTTAGGTACTACAACCTAGTGTGTTTTGGAGGAGTCCAGTTCCTTGTCTGTCAATTAATGTAAGCAATTGTTATCGTGGCCCATGTGCTTGTTGAGCATTTCAGTACTGCAAGTTCCACAAGGTGTCCCAGTGCTCTCCTAAATAAAATGAAGAAATGTCTGTTTCCCTGGGGTGGATGCAAGTGAAGGAAGTGCTGTTTCTGACAGAAATTTCGTAACAGTAGCAAAAATGACACAGTGTCACATTTTCTTTTCAGTAAACTTAGACGTTCTCTTTGGCATTTCTGCACAGTTTTACTGTATCATATAGGTACAAATCGCAGTTCTGATGAGCAGTCAAGGGCATTGAGAACTCTGTTGCAGTATTTCTTGTTTTCACTTAGAATCTGATTTAGATTGACTACATTGGTGTGTGTGTGTCTGAGTCTGCTGAAGTGAAAGTGTCATTTTCCTAATAGAGTTTTGTTCTATGGCTGCATTGCTAATGGCCTGGTTGCACTGCTTCCTAGGAACAGCCTAATTAAAGGTTTGACATTGAAAAAGTGATTAAAATTTGCATGGGGAGATATTGAATTAATTATTTTTTTTCCTGATGAGTTGATAAGTAATAACATGCATTTGGATGAATATTAGACCTCTGATCCAACGGGCTTGCTGGACAGAAGCATCTATTCAAAGGGCAGCATTTATTTCTCACTGGTTTCTTCAGCATGTGTTTGAAGTTAGCCAGATATTACAAAGAATATATCCAGAACAGGGGGTGAAACCTTTGTGACAGTGTCTGGCAGGATCATGCCTGTAACTCTGCATATGTATTTACTTCTAAATATACCTTTGAGATTTTAAAAAATGCTGCTTCATGAAATTTCCTGGGTGAATCACTAGTCCAGGGTTAGGCTCTGGGTACTTGTACCAAGCAGTGCACACTTGACACAGCAGCCTCACTGAAGGAACAGACTGTCAAACCCATATCAATAACACTCCTGGAATCTGTCCTGTTGTTGGCTGGCTGACTATATCAGTGTTCCTCATGCCTGAGCTGAATTCACCAATATGTATATATTTAAGAGGCACTTATTTTTGCAATAAGCATGGAATAGGCCCTTGTATAGACACAATGGCATAATTCTTCTTCCCAATGCGACTGTGTGGGCCTAAGTGAAGTTATAGTAGTCCAAATTAGTCATTGATGTATGGAATAGATGCTGCACAAGTACTGGAGGGAACTTTCTTCCTGCTGCTATATTGTCAGAGAGCTGTTTCATCTACCTCCCCTAACGTGACACGCAATGTTTTCAAAAGGATTCAGACCTTCAGGCAACTTCACGCTCGTCTCTAATGCTTAAAATGCGACATGCAAATCAACCATGGGCAATTATGAGCATTGCCAGGAGCACTGCAGGCACACAGCTGAGTGCGTGGCGGGCAGCAGCGGTCTGTGCACTGAGTGTCCACGGGGCTCAGCAGTGCCAGTGCGTCTTCCCTGCCTTAAAGCCGTGCGTGTGCACGTGCAAACCGCTGTATTCCCTGTCTCTGCTCAGGGAGGAAGGAAAGGCTCACTGGTGGTCACCAGCTCGTGAGCAAAATTGAACAGGTGATTATGGCAACTTAGGTGTTAGCTGCTTGCGTGTCTGTTCTTCTGAAGCGTGCCTGCAGTACCTGCTTGTAAGGAGGTGCAACAGGAATTTATGCTTTAGCATAGCAGGCTCGAGCAGAGAAGGCTCTTGTTGCTGTCTCACAAATACGTTCTGTTTTTCTGGGGAGATGATGTGTTTTGAGGACTTGAATACCAGACTTCTAGGAATGCAAAATTCAGATGTTTGAGGATCCACTAGCCAAATGAACAAAGCTGCCAAAAGAAGGGCAAGGGCTCTTCTTATTATAGAATCAGCAAGGGAAAGTCTGACTGTACCATAACTCTGTTGATTATCCAAACTTCTGCTGAGTAATTCCCTACAGAAACAGAAAATCTTCTGCATGAAGATCTGACCCACTTGAAGCAGGGAAACTTTATGCCAGAGACAAGTAAAAAGTTAACAAGAATCATTCGGGAGGTAGGTTGTTTAAATCTCACAAACCCAACAGGGGAAAAGCTCTCTTGAGTGAAGCAGGGAAACCTTCAGCAATTCCCTGCATTTCCTGCGGGCAGTGTATCTGTCCTGTCACTGGCCACCTCAGTCTGACCTCTCCGTTGTCCAGTTTTATTCACAGTTAACTGAAATATGCTGATCTGAACAAAAGAGCACAGATCTGTACTAATTTATTCCTGCACCTGTGGGCCCAGAGGTCTTTACTACAGCTGGAGATAGCCAGAGCCAGCAGAATGTTGTGTGGGCCCTTGGGCACAGACTGTAGGGAAAAAGAAAAGCCACTAAGTGCATTTTTCACGGTAGCCATGCCTGTGTTGTGGGGTTGCCTGTCCTGAGTTGCTCTCTGCATTCATGGTGCAGAGAAACGGCCCCTGGTAGTGTCCTTCCTCCTGCAGCAGGACCTTGCACGCCAGTGTCTCTGAGCTCCTGCCCTGCTGCTGGGAAGCTGCTGTACCATATGTTTGTAAGCTGCTCTGGGTGCCTTCTACTACCCCTTTCACGTGCTTTAAAGCAAAAAGAAATTGTGGTTTTGTATTTTTTTTTTTTTTAATTGTGGTGCTGCTGGTCTTTCTGTTTCGATGGACTGGCATCAGGTATTTTGATTTCTGCATGCAAAGTACATGGAGAAAAGGCATCCCTGAGCCTAATAAGCTTTTTTTTTTTTACAAGCCAGAGATAGAAAAGCAGTAAAAATCTCCCTGTTAAATTAGATTATGAGCTTATTGACTGGAGTTGCTGTTCCTGGTCTGTTAGGATCCAAAGGCATTGGTTGGTCAATGCCAGGGTTTTTAGGACTGCTACAACGAAAATGAACAATGCCAGAAACTTTTTTTCCCTGTGCCCAAATGGTGGTGGCAGTATATCTGCAGAGGCAGGGTGCTAGAGTGAATTAACTCAACCCTTGGGGACAAAAATAAGCAACTTTATTACACCCCAATGCAACTGAGCAGCAATGCTCATTTTTTTCAGAGGCTTATTAAACTTTGATAAAGCATGGTATACAGGAGCAGGAGGATGTGCTGTGGGTATGTAATTATTGGCCTCAAATGATCTCACTGGGCACAGCTGAGGAAAAGAAAGAAACCTGCTCAGGTGAAATGCAGAGCCTGTCCCAAAGACTCTCACAAACCGAACATTGCGGGAAGTGTGGAGCCTTCCCAGGTGTTGGGGCAAGCAGTGGTTGCACAATTGAAGGCTGGGCAAACAATCCTTTTAGCCTGGGAAGTAAATTTTCATGGCCTGTAGCTTACATTCTTCTTGCCTGTATTCAGTAGCCATCTCTGCCTGAAATCAATGCAAATAATCCCAGCTCGACGCTCACGAGGCGCTGCGTGGCTTCGGTGCCTCTCTCAGTGTCACAGCGGAGTTTCCCCCAGAGCTGCTCCGCTTCCAGCCCTCGCTGAGATGCAAGTCTAGCCCAGGCTCTGGGCTGATGGTTGCTGGCTTAACACAGTCTCCCTGACGGTCATAGTAAATGAGGAGACGTGGGACTCAGGAAAGGCAACTCCTCTGAAATGGATAATGCTAAAATTGTAAATAATTCACAGCCTTCATGCAGCTCTCTGCACACCCCACGCTACGTACATGTGAAACACACCATCCCAGTAATTTCAAACATCAGTGTGGGAGCCAGCCTTGTTCAGTGTCATTCTATCAGGCAAATGTTGTACAGATTTTATACACAGAAAATGGTGGGTTCCATGATGCTGCTGCTGAGAATCCATAACTGCTGGTCAGGGCCCCGTGTGCTAGGCACTTAAAGAGAAAACAGCCTTGCCTGGAAGAGTTTCCAGTCAAACCATGAGTGTCAAAGGGATGTACATGATGAGAAGAAACGCCATGGTAAGAGTTACACTGCCCAGCAGCCCCCTTATTAGACCTATCTTGTAGATGTCCCAGGAGAAGTGGGGTCTGAAGAAGAGGAAAACCCGTGTTTGCATGTGCCAAGTCTCTTTGCATGGTTACTGTTTGGTAGAAATGCCTGTGCAGGAGGAGGAGGCTTCTTATTGGCATGGTGTTCTCTCTGTATCCACACACACGTGTGTGTAGGATATATGTCTAGGATATATGTGTAGGATATGTTTTTGTAACGTATACATATATATATATTGCTGGTAGCAATTACAGTGTGCAAAGGAAGAACCATAAATAATGGAGAATGAGCTTTAGGCAACCTAATTAAAAACCTGCTCTCTTTATTAGTTAGCAAGGTAATCTAAGTCAACCTCTGGCTCTAAAGATTTTCACTGTACTGTGAACGAAATTAATCATCTGTTAAAGAGTATTTTCTTTAACTCTTCACCTTGGAAAAAGACTGTTGGCTGGAAGTGGATTTTGGAAGAAAATTAATAGATGCAGCTGGGATTGTGGTTTGGGTTTTATGGTAATGTGGTGGTACATTCTGTGTTAGAATGAAACACCCTGCACATTGCTTTCTGTGTGGGCACCTGCTGATCTGGAGGGCTTCACACTGAGTATTTGGCATCCAGGGTAAACTCTTCTCATACAAACTTCCCCTCTTGAGTCCAGTGCTTCTGATAAAACCTTCTCTCAATTTTATCTTAACTGACAAATTGTTTTTCTCTCAGTCTAAGACACTATTAAGGTTTCAAACAGTTAATTTAAACTCGTGTTTTGATTGTCCCAGTCTGGGAAATGTGGAAAAGAAGAGAGTGGTAATTTTCCAGAAATATTAGTGCTTTTAAACATTCCTCTGCTGATAGAAGTAGATCTTCAATAAAAGTTACTGCGTGCCAACACATGTGAACTAATTGGTACAGGGATTGCAATATCTGAGATCTCTGCTGAGGTGTTGCTGGTGATTGGATTTAGTAAGGTTTGGCTAAGACAATTTTTTGGGTCCCGTTTCTGTGATGAGAGGAAGTATAAGAAAATAAATCTCCTTTATGACTAAGCTGACTACTTGGAAAAACAGGCATCACTCTTTAAAAAACCTGTAGGATTTTAGTCAAGTTTGCATCAGCTGTAAATCTGTTGCAGGGCGTTTTCTGTGTGTTCAAAGGGTTTGCCATTATGATTTTTTTTCTTAATATCTTCATATTTTATGAAGTTTCCAGATTAATTTGGTGAGAGGAGGGGGAGATTTGGAAGAAAAGGAGAAAGATAATTAGCCTTTATGTAGCAATCAGGCATGCCAAGTTCTCTTGAATTATTAAACTTAATTAGTTTCATTTATTATTCCTGCAGTCTACAAATATCTGTATTAAATGCCAATCTAAAGTGTGGTATGTTTGATCTGGTGGGAACATGGATTTGGTAATACACTTCAATGCCACTAATCTTCTGAATAAACCCATGATTCTGGTGTGCTCTCATATTATGAACAGTGAATTTATTTTCATACAGTGCTGGTGGAAAATGAGAGCGTCTTAAAATGTACTCAGCATTGTGTGACACATCAATAGTACGGAGGATGTTTCAATCTGTATTTCTGAAGTTATTCAGGTCTTGATTTCACAAAACCTTTTATGTGTGCAGAACATTATTCATTGCTTGCAACAACCTGTGCGAAACCTTGCCTTAGGTGGCACTTCTCCAGGCATGACCTCGCTTCTGAAAAGTGATGTTTTTCCTTGACTTATGGTTATTCCCCACTCAGGATGTTGGTTAAGTCTTGGTGAATAATACAGCTGCTGCCTCCTGTGGAGAAAACGCTTCCTCTCATTTTTGCTGTGCATGTGATGGTTTGGTCCCTGCCCCGTGTTAACCGTGCTCCTGACACAGAAAAAAGGAGAAAACACTTTTAGCTGTGCTGGGCAAGGAATAGCCTGAACAGAGAGAAAACGACTGGCACAGAGCTTGTCAGTTTGTGGGAGGGAGGATTTTTACCTCTAAGAAGCTGGTCTCGACAAGGGGGAGATGTCAGGTAGCAATGGAAATCAAGCCGTGGCTGCAGAGCCTCCGGCCGTCCCGGGCCAGTGGCTGCCAGCTGCAGACCCCCTGAGACAGACGGTCACAGGCTCCAGGTCTGTGGCAGCAGCACCAGCTGGTCAGTCTGCAAATTCTGCAAGTTCAAGGGCACCCGCCCTGCTAATGACCCTCTGCAAGGAAAGCTTTCGTTTAGGCAGAGTAGAGCAGGGGGTGGAAGTCATTTGGTGTACAGTAGGAATAGATTTTTTGCACAGGTTTTTTGTGGGGTTTTGTACATACCAGCTTTTAAAGAGAAGGCTTTTCAGGACAGTGGGTGCTTTTTGCCAGTACTAACTTTCCAGATAATTATTTACAGAATGCCATAAACCACCTCCAAGTCAGAGGGACAGCAAGTACAGGAGTGCTGGCTGGAAAGGCAGAACTGTATTGAAGTAGGCCCAACTCAGTCACTTAAAAATTCATAGAAGCCTACAGTTATCTAATTTTGCAAAGAACAGAATCTCCTAGTTCAGCTGACATTTCAGTACTTTATCTTCATTTTGTGGCTCAGGTGAGATTTTTATAAACTTCACGAGACAGTGACTTGATTCAGCTTCTTTCTTCTGACCAAATCCAAGCTAAAATAATGTAAAAAAAAGTCTTGGATCCATTTTACCTATCAATTGGTAGTCATGGTTGATTAACAAAGGAAGGGTGACAAAAATTTCTCTAAATTGTGGGCCTGTCAACTGATCCTCCTGTTTACTGTTAACCTCTCTTTTGGGCAAGGTGGCATGCAGTGTATCTTCATTGTATTCCAGCTGCAATTTAGTCTGTGGCAAAATAAATAATTAGTTTTTTATATTATTAAAGGCAGTGAAAAAGAAAGAAAGCAATTTTCATTCTAATGACAGTTCTAGCTAGAAGAGAATAGTCAAAATGATGGAAAAAGACATGAATTTTGCCATAATTTAGTTAAATTTGAACTGGGAAGAGGAAGTGGGACATAGAAGGAGAAAGAATATAATGAAATGAATGATGGAGTTTTGCTACTCTCTGTTTTTTGGGCACAATTCATACCTGCAGCCCTGAGTGATGATTTACAGCCTTATCAGCTGGATTTTGAATTCATCTCACATTCCAGGGATTTCAGCATTCCCACATGGCTGCTCTGCATTAGTGCTGTAATAGTGCTGCCGTTTGCTGTTACCATCCTGCACTGCTTCAGTGATGTGATGGATTTTGGTTCAGACTGTAACTGGTCATCCTTTTTAATTATTCAGTAGGGATGGTGTGTATTTCCCTATTGGTTTTGTTTTCTGATCCTGTATTGAAATATGCCCAAAGGTTATCAACAGAATGCTTAGTGAGAGATTTTGCCTTTTAAAGACGACAGGGAGAATGAAAGGGTGAATGGGCAACAGCAGCATCCTAAAGCAGTAAGAGCTGCATAATTTATTACTGTTTCTCTCTCCTGAGACATTGGTTCCATGTTACAAACAAAGCTTGTCTGTCCAGGACAGAATTTTGAAGACCAGGGCGTTGGGGATGTTTTCCAAGCTCTGCACACAAACCCCTATCTGCCCTGCCAGTGTATCACAGGTAGACTCTACTGTCATATTGAATGAGTCTTAAATATTTATTGGCGTTTTTAGGTCAGCAATAACCTAGTTAGAATAATGACACTTTAAGTTATCAATAACTTTGGTATTGGCAGCATGCAAGAGCAGAGTGAGCACGGTGCTTTGATCTGGAGCACCAGCCTGTCTGCAGGCTCCTCTGTGCATTGCAGAGTTCATTACCCTAAAAGATTACACCTGTTCCTTCCTGCTCTCATGAACTAATGACCCTCTGAAATTAAAACTTTCGTGTTTACACCTTTTGGATAACTGTGTTCTCTTTGGGAACCTGGACTTTACGAAGAATGGCTCTTGCATGGACTTATTGTAGGTCCCATGTATGTAAAACATGCATTGCCATAAAGGTCTGTTTAGGAATGAATCATGTGTACTGAAAACCTGTTTCCTTAAATTATCTTCTAATTCATATTTCATACATGGATTTGTGCTACCATCTTTTATAAGGCATAAGGTGCTTTTCCTGTGGAGGTTAGAGAGGGGAAGACAAGAATTTGTGCAATTGAGAGTTAATGATATGAGTGGCCCAGGTGGGAGGATGTCCGTAATACACAGAATAAAGCACAAAGATGATCTTGCAAGGGGTCTATTGGTAAGAACTGCAGAGAGGAGACATGACAGGAAAATCTGAAGCAACAGCCAAAATTTCACAGTTAACACAGAAGACTTTAAAGAAAGTGACTTCTAATGAATCCCAGAGCTAAATCAGTGAGAATTATGTAAAAAACTTATCCCAAGGGTTTAATTGCATCTTGACAAGGAATAAAATCCTGTTATAAAACCAGCTGCATTTAATAGTAATTATCATACTTTTATCTATCGTGATATGTGATAAAGTATCCTGAGTCCTTCATCAAAACTGGGCATGATCCAGGTCAGTGCTAACAGGCAGCTCCTGCTTGCTCTGAAATAGTCCCAAACTCCTCCTGGCTAATGCCAGACTGGTGTCAGGACTGGTGTGAAAAAGCTGCTTACACCAGCTAGCTCTGAACATCTTTATGTTAAAGTTAGATCACAAATGCCCACTTCTGAATGCTTCTGAGTGCCTGTAATACAAATTGATTTAATTTAGGGTTTGATTTTTATTTATTTATTTCCCACTGGAAACTGGATCTGTGTACTCAGCAGATGCTCAGCTTCTGTCAGGAACTGAACTCTAATTAATTTTCTGTATGTATTCTCTGAGTGGTTTTCCAATGTGGATGAAGCTCTCGAATTTAAAAACACTTGTAAGATCAAAATATCTGAAAATGTGCTTTTTGAAAATCAGTTATTATATGGATCAGCACTAAGCTGAAAATAAAATCAGATTTTTCAAAAAAAAAGGATCTGCAGTCATCCGCCAGATTTATGTTCCTTCACAAATCTAGACAGAAAGTCAGATATTGGCAAACTGGGTATAACACTACCTAAATCCAGTAAATAGGTAGATAGGCAGTAAACACACATAAACTGCTGACAGAAAAATTGTTAATCTTCTATTTCGAACTCAGATTTTTAAAAAGTCCCAATTCCTTCAAATCATTGGGTAAATTTATTGGAGAAAATTAACACAGGACACATCCTGGAATATCTCCCTGTATTTGTGGGGCCAGGTTCTGCCATGCAGCATGGCTGTGTCCTTGCTGTTACTCCTCTGGGATCAGCTGAGTGTGAATGTCTGTGAAGGGCTTTGCCCAAGGCTCCAGTTGCCTTTTCTTAATTAGAAGTCCAAGCAGAAGCAGGAGGCTCTCCAAGCCCCCAAAGCACCCTGCAGTCAGAGTGCTCAGTGCTACACTGAGCACAGTTTTGGGGTCTCCTGTTCCTGTTTACTCAACAGAGACCATTCAAAAGCGGGAGGTTTTATTTTGGATTGATCAGTGTGTCCTGGGTAGGTGAAATACAGACTTTATAAAATGTTTAGCCAAGGAAAATGTGACACTTGGCACCTCGTCCTAACTGACACGGGAAGCCAGATAAAAGCAGAGCGAGCAGGAGCTTTTGCTACACTTGTGAATAAAAGCACAAGTGTAGTGGGAATGAACTCACCTTGGGAAAGCAGACCCTCTCAAAAAGCCATCCCAAGTCATCTCAAAAGCCCAGTTTTTCTTGCATCCTTGATTTGCTGTCCTTTACTGGGGAACAAACAACCCAAGGAGAGCAGGCTATGGGGAAAACAGACTGGCAAAGGGGGTGGTGAGGCCTCTTACTGTAGTCTGATAATGGTTTCCTGTCTTATTGGAGGTAATGAACTTCTATGAGAAATGAACAACTACCAGAGAAGATTTTTGGCAGGGGATAGAGAGGAGAGTCCTGGTGCAGAGCAGGGGCAAGCACTGAATGCTACCTGCACTCTGAATTCAGGAATCAGAGCATGCACCATCTTTTTGTTGAAGTGCTGAACAGATCTCCACCATTTCTTATCTGACAAAGCACATTAACACACTGCTTCATTTCAGATGATGCAAATGGAATGATAAATGGTGATTTCAGTCAACTGACTGGCTGGTGTGAGAGAGTGGCTGCCTTATTCTCCAGTGCTGTGCAGTGATTTTCTGTGTCTCTATTATATAGGTCCCTATATAATTCCCTACTAGCAATTAGTTTTTCTTCTTTCTTCATTTTAAAAGCAGTTTGAAATAGCAAAAAAGGTATATATTCTGAACCATATGTGATTTTTAAAATAAATCAGGCAACAGCTTTTAAATCTGCTGTATTAAGATTTGTATTTTGAAGAGATGCTGCTGTTAGCCATGGAATTGTTCTTTGTTACTGCACTTCACAGTCACCAGATGAAGTCAGATTTGTGTGACTGGCAGTTGTGAGGCCCCTAGAAATGTGCCTGATATGTAGCTATCTGCAGCTGCTGCTGTTTAGGATGGGAAGCAGGGAATGCCATTGGGAAAGTAGCAACAGAGGGAGCAAAATTCCCACCTAACTTCTGCATTCCAGTCTTCATTAAATGTATTAGGTACCATTCCTGTGGAGGAATTTGCAAACAACGAGCAGATAAGTTCCTTTGACTCACAAATCCAAAACCAAAATAACTGTGAACAACATTTGCAGTAAATATTAAATTAGATGCAGGGACATTACAACATCTGAGCTTCATTTAGACCTTCAAGCTGACCTGTTGGCTTAGAAAAAGAAAAGCATGATTTTCATACTGAAGTAATGAAAGAAATGTTTAGTATTTCATAGGAAGGATACCTGTTTACTTATGGAGAAAGTGATTTGCTCTAATGACTCCTTAGAGAAGAGCTTCTTACAATATTTCAGTAAACTTAGTTTATTCACAGCAGCCTAAGGACTCAACATGTTTCTGATACAATATTAAAGCCTGAGCTCACCCAGCAAAGACAGTTTTGTTCAGTCAGTTGGAAAGAAGTTCTTAAAGTACATTATTCAATACAGCATAAGCAGGGATGGGGACAAGGAAGCCATTTACTATAAAGACGCTGACTGCCCTAAGAATTAAAATCAGAAGAGAGGGTTTAAAGCAGTGCAGGTATGAACAGACGGCTGAAGAGCAGCTGTGACCAAGAGCACATCCCAATTTTTTGGTGGGGTCTGATCAGTAGCAGATACTGCAGTCGGTGCCTTTCTCCTCCACTGAGTCTGATGCTGGCTGATGACCTGCAGGATGGTAATTAGTATCTACCTGTTACTAGCAAGGTTTGCATTAAATGCGGGAAAAGAAACGTGGGTGTTAATTTAAAGGGGGGAAAAAATGCTCAGCGCTTTTCAAACTGCCCCAAATTTCCCTGAAATCAGCAGATGTGTACCCCTTATCTTAAAAGGCTTAGCCTGCATCTGTAAGGGTGCCAACAAGGCAAAAATGATGTGCTCTCCCCTTAGCCCCCTATTTCAGCTGCTCCCAAGGGTGTCTGCACGTAGCAGACGTGTCTGGAGGCAGGAGGATGTTTCTGTGCCCAGAAAGCAGGGAGGTGCTGGCCCCTGGGGGAGCGGTGCCCCAGAGCCCGCAGTGCTGGAGGCGAGCTGAGGTGAGCCCAGGCTCCCCCGTGCCCCGGCAGGACCGTGTGATGTTTTACCCATTGACAAACTCTTCACGGCACCACAGAGACCCGTGGCCTGTGCATGGTTTTCCTGGAGCTGTTCTGGGTGCGATGCAGAGCTTGCTGTGAGCCTGGCAGCGTGGCAAAACAGCTGCCACCTGCGAGAATCTGCCAGTCCTAACTACTACAAGTATCTTCTGAAATTGCCTTTGTAATTGCCCTGTTGTTGCATTGAACAGATGTGCAGATTAGAACTGCTGAAAAGCCTCTTAAATAAGGTCAAAAAACGCACAACCGAAGAAATGGGTTTAAAACCACTGAGACAATCTTTAAAAATGTGATAAAATTAGTTTTGAGCCTGATTCTTCACTGGTGTAGAGGCAGCGCTCTGCTGATTGCAACGGAGCTGGCCCAATTTCACTCCTACAAACCCAGAACTTGGAGCTTTAGTGCAGCCTTGCTCTGACCCTCTGAGCATCACCTCTGTGCCTGTGCCTGCAGCAAGCGGTGCAAGAGCCGTGCTGCAGGGCCAGTGACAGTGGCAGTCCAGGCCCTGTGTGTTCAGCACCAGGTTGTGTGCTTTCGTGGGAGAGCTGCTTACATGAGGATTCGGGTATGATTTCCACTGCCTTGAAAAGAGATCTTTTATTTTTTACGTAGGGAAGGAGATGGTTAGTGAAGCGCTTCTAGAAGCGAGTAAGGCTGGTTATTGTGATGATGATCTGCCTCCATCCTGCAAGGAGAAGCTGTCTGGGGTTAGTGGCAATGGGAGTGAGTCAGCCGTGTTGCATCACATCACCCAGCTGCTCCAAGAGAGGGAAAACATGTGAGGAGGTTTTGTATATTGAGTTTCAGTATGTGCTTGCAGCACTGCACAATTTATAGCATTCTCCTTCCCCTAAACATACCCTCCAAGATATATATCTTCTACATGGGAAGATTACCACACAGTCTGTTATAAGACCATGTGTCTTTAAAGTGTCATATCTGCAATATCTTGGGGTGTAAAACTGTTCTTCATTCTGGACCACCCTTTGCTACTCAAAATAGACAAGTTAGCAGCTTGACAAAGAGAAGCTTTGGGGTTTTGGTTTTACGAACTCGCTGCCCGACACCTCACATGAAGCTGTTAATTTCTTTGGTCATAAAGCAAAGACTGAGGTGTAAAGTGGCTTCTGGGCAGATGTTGTGTATAATGAAATCTTAGTTTATGGATTTATTCTTGGCTCATTATTCAAGGCTTGAATCTGATTCCTCAGATGTGGAAAATGTTCGGTGTTCCTCCTAAGCCCAGTGAAAGGAGACGTTCACATGACAGAGGATGTGATTACTGCCTGCTTGCCCCATTCACAGTTTTGTTATTTTGCAAACGCATTCTTGTTTTCTAATTTCTGTTCCTCCTGAATCTATAGCATGAAAATCCATGATCTATTGTTTTTGATGCCTACTGTGCTCTGTAAACAGTGGTGGGAGGCAGAGTAGACGTGACCTTTCCAGGCTGCTAAGTAACTCTGTGTGTTGCAGTAACCTGGAAACTTTAAAATGCTTCTAAATGTGAAGATCACAGCTCATTCACATCTCTAACGAGAGTGGGAGGTTTTCTGTCTTACTGTAATTGTTTTGGTCCTCTGCCTGCAAGCTGGGTTACAGCAGGTGGCTGAAACACAAGGAAGCAGCCTGAGAAAATAAGCAGCAGTCGGTGGCTCTGAGAGGTTTGGCCCATCACAAAACCACTGGACCAAAGCTCCTTCAAGCCACACCACGCTGTATTTGTGTGTCCTTGGGCTTCCCTTAGGTTGAGTGGGCTGCAGGACTGCACTTCCTTGGGGTCTCCAGCATGTTTCTGAGCCCAGGGCCAGTCTGTTACCTCCTCCATACGGAAGCAGCTTCTAGGGTGAATGCCTCGTAGCCTGGCTTTGTGGCTGCTCCTTCTCCCAGCGCTGATTTCCCAGTCCTGTTGGGTTTACAGCTCACCTCTCAAGGAACAGGTGTGCAAGTCATGCTGGGTTTTTAACACTGTGCACTTTATGCAATTTAAGACAGCTGTGTGTTCAGAGGGCTGAAGAGTGAGCAGAGGGCTTTGGAAAGGAAAAGGGTTAAAATGAAGGTGCTTTGAGACCCATTGCCAGGGTCTGCTGAGGGCCTGGCTGAGGCATCAAACTCTGCTTTTGCTTCTGCTGACCAGGAGCCATTTGAGCACAGAAATGGGTTCTGCCCTGAGTTCAGAATCAGTTTCTCTTCTCTGCCCAGTCCTCCTCATCCCTGGAAGCCTTGCCTAAATGCAGTGTGCTATCAGCGTCCCAGACCCAGCAAAACCTCTGTGGGCAACTTTGGATCAGCAGAAGGAGTAGTGGCATGTCTATGGAAACATCTGAATTTCTGGTTGCCTGCCAGTGCATTTCTGCAAATGGCTGATATTCAGCTTCAGAGCACATAAAAAATTTAAAGAATCACTACATGCTAAGTTAAAAAAAAAATACAATGGAGTCCTGTGCACTCAGGGAAATTATTGAAGCAATAAAGAATAATGTGTTTGCAGATGAGGCTCCAGAACAAGCAGCGCAGAGCAAATCAATAATGTCATACTTCTTGCCAGATTCAAAATACTTGTGGAAATAGCTATGGAGTGAGAGGGGAAAAGGTTTGTTTCAATCAATCATTCTTGTATAATGCAATATCACAGACCAAACTAACTCACTTGCTAGGGACTTTAAGAGCTTGAAAAGCATTTAATCAAAAATGTTCAGGCATTGTTTATCCTGAAGACTCATCATAAAGGGAATATGTGGTGGATACAGGGCAGGCAGGCTGAACCAGCAAGGTTTGCATCAGGTCCTGGACGCTTTCCTTGCACATCCTTGTGCAAAAAGCTGGGAGCCTGACTTTTTGCTCAGAGCATCTCCCTGCATGTTCAGCCTGTGAACACGAGTGGAACAGGGAGAGAAATGCCCAGCTGGGGTGCACGGGCTGGGTGGACCTCGCTTGGTGTTACAATGTTGGTAATGCAGTGTTGCACTGGAGTCCAGCTGTGGCTCCTTCTCTGCTCTCTGCCAGCTGTTAGAGGTACTCAGGGCTAGGTGGCCCTGTCTCGGGTAATTTACACTTTAAGCAGCAAGTGTGTGCTTGGAGTAGGTGACAGCTGTAATGAAATTAAATGCCCTGCTCAGGAAACTTGTAGTGGAACTGAGAATTAAAAACAGAACTCCTGAATCTGAGTCTCCTTTAGAGACAGCACCAAGCTGGTGCTGACAAACGAATTTTGGATTAGCATTTCTCCCTGGACATTGGTGTGATTGAAAGCAGCTGAGGTTAACGTGTTTAGGGCCAGAAGAACATTACAAAGTGATAATTCATGATACAATAAACAGAGAGAAATACCAGGGCTGTGCCCATAGGATGGCCCAGGAAATGGCTCAGGAGAGACCTTGCAGATGCACAGGAGCAGCAGACAATGCTCTGAACTTAGGGCTGGTTTGTTTAAATGACACCTATTTTGAACGTGTCCATGGAATGTCAATTCACCAGGTGGGAGGTAAAACTAGCTTTTGTAGTTTTCCTGTTTGTTTAAATAAATTCTTCATTAAAAAAAAAAAAGAGAGAGAGAGAAATGGGGTAACATGACCTTTGTCTTCCACTGTACCTAATGAACTGACAAAAATGATGATTTCTGTAGTACACACACTCCCTAAAGCAACCTGTATTGATCTAGAGGATATGACAATTTCCCTCTTTTTTGATGTCAGTATTTTATTGATGAAAAGGCAGCAATTCTAATTTAATCAAGTTTTCATGTTTTGAAATACCTGTTAGTCCTGATGTGGAGCAATATGAACTTTTTTTTAAATGTGAATGTAGAATTGCCATAATTTATATTTTCAGAAGGAAGGTCCATTTTTCTTTTGGACACCCAGATGCATGTGCTCTCTCACTTGCCCTCTAACTCACACACAGAGGTTCACCTACTTAGGTCATTTTTCATCCCAGATATCCCTGAGTTGGTCAGAACAGGAACTGAAAAGATGCCTCCCTTCATCCTACGATACAGCCATCTCACTCTGTACTTATTTTTTCAAAAAGAAAACCTCAGACCGATTCATTGCCACAAAATATTTAATAAAGAGCACACTTCTACAAGATCCAATTAAACCAGAAATCTTTTGATGACTATAGTCAGACTGTCTTGCTGTTCTCTTGAAGGTCATCTAAAGCCTTGAAGCACTCCAGGTTTTGGAATGAAAACTGTCATCTTTATTCATTTTGAGTAATAGTGGAAGGAACTAGAATTATAAATTGAGATTCAGTTCTTCCTCCTTCTGAATCAAAAAAAAGTTGTATAAAATGAGATCCATCTTCTGATTACTCAGAACAGGATTTTCAGTCTCTCATAAGGCGGGTCAAACAATGCCCAGAAAGTTTCCCCTCCTTCACTTAGGCCATTAGATAATTAAATTGATTGCATCATTTTCAGCATCATTTCACAACAGTCAATAGTCCATCTTCCAAATTGCATCAGTGCCTCGTACCATAATACCCATATGGAAAACGGAGCAGCTGCCCCTTCCTGATGCACAAGGCATTTAAAATTCTCCCACAGAAAATTATTCAAACAAGACAGTGAAATGGCAGCAATTTGCCATCTCTTTTCCCCTGCAAATAGATTGTTCTGTAAGAATAAAAATTATTTGCTGTTGTTCTTTTTTCTTCCCCCGCGTGCCTAAATTCAGCATTACGTAAAGTTTAGCTAAAAGAGGACAGACGTAGTAGCTGTGCTGTAATGGTCAGAGGCACTAACTGCATAAAGCAAAGTCAAGAAGTCAGCTTGGAGGCTGGGAGGAATCAATTCTGACCACGTGCCCTCTGTTGAACTGTGTGCCTTCTTACCTGGAGGTTTACTTGGTGGTGCAAGGGGGAAGGACGGCCAGCCTGGCTGGTGTGTGCCTTGGGAACGAAGCAGGAAAGGCAGGAGCAGCTGGGAAATAGTTCCATGCTTCTGGAGGGCTTTTTCCTCCCCAGCTGTGGTGCTTTGTAAATCGCTGCTTCACGAAAGCCCCGTGTTGTGCTGAGGGAACAGGTTGGAGTCTGGAGCACAGGGCATTGCAGCTGCTTGGCCCACAGCTCTGTCCTGCAGCCCTGAGAGCGTTGCTGCAGCACTTGGGGCAAACAGCTCAGAGCAGCCCCCTTCTGCTGGGGCTTTTCTGCTGGCTTATGGCTCAAGGGACTCCTGAGCTGGGAATTCTCCTTTCCCAGTAGATCCACAGGATTTTCCAAAGCAGTGCAAAAGAAAACATGTTCACGTCTGCTGCTTGAAGACGAGATGATGCCTATGGTGAGGTGAAACTGCTAGCAGTGTGTTTATCTGCTGAGATGTGATTGACAGGATTTTTAAGAGAAATAGAAAGCAAATGCAAAAATTCGCGGCTTGTGGTTCTGCTTTCAGTGTTTCTTCCATGTTAAGCTTCAGAAGTCTTGAAGAGCATGTGGCAGAGTTTGCCTGTGTCTGTTCTGTTTGGTTCCTTTTGCTTTTCTCTTTCCCCCCAAGAGAAATGCTAGCATTTGTTTCTTTTTTTTCTGTAGCACGACAGAGTGTTATAGTTGCATGGAAGAGCTGAGCAGCCACAGTTCATATCTCACTTTGATTTGCTGCTGTGGCATTACAGGGACACCTGGTACAGCATTACAGAAATCTGTCCACCACCACCCGTCTTGCTCGGAAGCACGGCTTGGTGGTAGGCTGGCAAAGTGAGAAACAGTTCTTCCTTTTTCATCCCTGATGAAGATGTGTTGAAGCACTGGGGACCATCTGTTTGATCATGTCTGAGTTATTCAGATCTCCAGCCCACCTTGGGCAATGACTTGGTCAGGCACAGTTTGGGTGGGAATAGCAAAGCTGTATCTGTGAGTTTTGTGTTTGCTGTGACCAGCAGCCTGAATGCCTCACCAGGCACTACTGGTGGTGTGCTAATACCATGAGCCTCCTGCTCCTAGGCTGTTGTTTCACATTTTAAAAGTTACCTGGATTGCATTCTGAGTGCTGCTGAGGTCTGACTGAGGACAGAGGCAGAAACAAATCGGAAAGTGTAAATGATGTGACATCCTGCAAAAACCACTGTGACCTCAACAAGGGTCTTCACGGCTTTCCAGGTGAATTTATCTGCTCCTCCAAAATGAACAGTGTGAGATTATCTGTCATGCTCAGCTTCCCTAAGAAGCAGGTGGAGAGATTGTATCATGTATCACTGTCAGCTGCATCATGCCCCCAAGAAGGGGAAAGGTTTGCATCTTCTTGCTGATACCATCAGCCTTTACCTTAACATTAGAACTACCATTATTTCCTCAAAAATGTATTTGTACTGACCAGCGGAGACATCTACCATCTGCAGACCTACATATTCAAATACAATTTTTTTCATTTTGTTACTTTACTCCAAATGGCACTTCCCTTTAATAACATTCCCACCGTCTCTTCCAGAAATTATAAGCTGTAGACTGCTTGCTCCGGGAGGTGTTATCTGAAAATTGGCAGCTTTGCATCTCTGTAAATCTTCTGCCAACTTGCAGAGTTCATGTGGTTCTTTCTTTAGGCTTTTTTATGTCGTAGTTCATCCTTAACAGCTCCTTTATATTTAAGAACACGCAAAGACACACCCTTGCAGGGAGTTTGTCATCTTAACTCAGAAAAGCATTGCAGCCAAAGTTGCTACTGATAAAGGACTGTCCATAGGTGCTCTTATTTCTGTTATTATACTCCTGTTATATTCCTTGCTTGTAATGGGATTATTTCACTACTGTTGTTGTTATGTATTGCTCTTTCTTCTTGGACTCAGTTTTGGCCGGGGAATGCTGACTGTACAGTGCCTACGTGACACATATGGCAGATACAGCCAGTGCTTGCTAATGTGATAACAAACACTTTGTTTCAGAGTATGGGAATTATATTTTTATAAGTTATTCTGAAAAATAATGGATTTATGGATCTGCTACACAATTCACTAACATAAGTTTATGCTGGAGGTGTTGACCTGAATACCAGTTTGAATTTCTCTGTGGCTTTCTCAGCTGCTCTTTAACTTTTGCAATGATGGAACAGCTCCCCGGAGACAAATGCTGTTTGCACTCTTGTCCCTCACCCTACAAGTCACAAGGGCTGCTCAGAACTCCGAGTAGAAACAGTGATGAAAAATGTGCTTGCTTTCCCGAAGGTGGAAAACTCTCTGTCCCCCTGTTGCCATGGTAACACCTCCATCCACATTCCTTCAGCACTGCTCCCTATTACCTTGCTCTACCACTGTCTCGAAGCAATCATTGTCTTTTCCTATCCCTATGCTGAAGCAAGGAGAAAAAATACGCAGAAACTGAAGGAGCAGCCAAAAGCACACAGGGGCAGGTTCGTTCTGGATATAAAACCACCAAAGTAATTAGCCCTGAGGACAGGATAGTCAGAAAATGAAGAGCAAATTGTTGATTTGAAGATGCAGCTCTGATTCTCATCAAGTAATACATGGCATAACTTGTGTGTCGATGGTCCACAGGTCATTCTGGGACATAGCTGCTTCTGCTCGCATCCCTGAAATTTGGGGTTGTTTAGCAAAGTGGTTGTCTGGGATTTCTCTGCCTGGGTTATAGTTGGCCACATGGCCAAGCTAAAGGGTTTGTGACAGAAAGCAGCTTGGCTCAAGGCTGTACAAACTATTGTGGAGGGGGTTAAGATGAAATGCCACTTCCCAGAGGCTCTATTCCTCAAAGTGATGCCCAATAATTCCTTTGAAATAGGCTCGACCTGTATGGTTGAAGCTTCAGTTTGTTTCTGGTGACCTGCCTGGCAAACTCTCTTTGTAGGTGCTATTTATGCCACCCAAATTTGTGTGTGTGTGTGTGTGTGTGTGTGTGTGCTAGTTCTGAGTGAAATGAATTTTACAGGGGGTATGGTCCTCTTCATACAGGTCTGTACCTCTGCCTTTGCTGTAGCTGGCTGGAAGTGAAGTGTTTTTGGCATGCTCTAAACCTACATGGCCCATGCAAATGAAGTGTGGGCTATGTCTTATTTCGATGCAAAGATTATCCCACATAACTACAAAGTTTTGTACGGTTACCTGTCTTTAATTAGAAGCACTGAACATTATCTGTTGCAAAGTAGATAATTACAGTACTTCTAACTAAAACCCACTTGTTGGTGTCTTCTGGAATGAGAATGAGGGCTGTTCTCCCATTCCTGAGATGAACATTTTACCTCTCACGGCTTGAGTCAAGGCTAGTGCCATCATGGGATGTCATAATCTCTCAGCTGTACTCAGTGTTTATCCTGACAATGCTGTACTTGGGAAATAACCCAGCACAGCCTGGTGTAACATATCCACAGTGCATACTGCACAGTTTTAATGGTAACTTCATGATCAGAAAAATTTCGGGGAACTGGTTTTATATCCTATTGACAATTTTCACTTTAAGTTTAGCTGAAATGTTCTCCACTGTCTGGCACTTTACTGGGGTTCAATAAAACTGCACTAAAACTGTTTCCCCGAAGTAGAGGCTTTCTAAATCAAGCCAAAATAATTCCATAGTGGAATCCAGAGGCTCTTCTCAGCAATGGTCGAGGGAGGCTTGCACTGATAGTTGGTCTTGTACGTGTGAGGTGTCTGAGGTACAGCAGGGCTGTATTTGGGACTGGATGCAGAATTAGCCAGCAGCAGAGCTTCTCCCCACTTGTAAAACCAGTTCTTTCTTTTCTCCTTCAGTTCTTCACACTTATATGTATCTCCTCTCACGACCTTTACTTGTCCTGTCCTACCCACCACTTTCAAGTTTCCTTCCTGTGGGAGTCCCGTATTTAGTCAGTGGCTTGGTCTCCCACCAGACCCATGGCATCTCTTCATTTCACAAATACTCCTCACCTTTCTTACTCTCTGCCCTTCCCTCTGTATCTACTGTGACACTAGCAGAACTCAGGAGGGAAGAAGGGATGCAACACGATGAAGATAAGAGATTGTGTCATTTGTTATCTGCTTGAGTGTGGTGTAGTGTATGTAGAGAAGTGTGATCCACAGAAGGAATAACGTGCACAGGAGCCTTTCGTGTTGTCCTCTAAAAGATTCCTGCTGAGAACCCATAAGATTGAAAGGACAGCAGAAATTTTAATCAAATTCATTCTCTTCTCTCTATAAGCAAATGGATTGATAGCATTAAGCTTTGAGAAACGCTGAGTTCCCTTGAATGAGATGTTCATTGTGTTTTGCTCCAAAGCCTCATCCTACTCCTAATGTTATATTGAGTCTGCTAAATATAGATAATTTTTCTGATATTCAGACATGAAGAGAAGGGAATTAGTGGTGTTTGTGTACAAAAAAAAAAGCTGATTTGTGCAGGGAAACAAACTCTGCCTCCCTCATTTCCGTGACAGGGAGAAAGTGTAAAGCTGTAACATACCCTTTTTCCCTCTTGCCTCCTCAGAGAGAGGGCAAAGCAGAAGGAAACTGGCTTCTGTAATCAAAACTGTAGTTAGAGAAACTGGAAGGGTTGATCCAACACAGCAACTTGAGTAAATTTTAATTAAGTGTGTTTAATGGTCAGTCATGTTCATGAGCAAATAAAAATTAGAATTAGGAAAATATCAACCAAATTAAGTTTAAATAATTATTTGATCCTCAGTGTGTATCCATCGGCTTAGCTCCATGAGTCGAACCACATGTGTCTGACCCTCTTGCTGTTGTCATCAAATTCTACCACAGGAAATTAAAATCAACAGTTCAATAACAAGAAAAAGAAGCGATACCAAGAACCCCTGCTACTCCTGAAAGCTTCAAAAGTCTGCAGGAGTTTCTCACATGTAGAAAAAACTGCAACTCTGGCACAAACTGGACCTCAGCTTTTTGCACCTATTTATCTTTTAAGCTAAACCTGTTCCAGCACTTCCTGAGTCTCAGTGGGGCCAGATGAGAATTCTGACTCTATTAAAGTGAGGAGGTCATGTCACTTTTCATTTGACTGTATTTTAGGGTGTTTTGAAGTTCATGCTTAAAAGCTTTCAGTTACAAAATGCAGATCTCACGAAATTCAGGACCGTGAAGACGCTTTTCTGTATTTTAGATTTCTTTTTGGAATTGGTTCAGGAGGAGAATTCTCTGCAGTTGCACAGCCTTGGTGCAGCAGCTGTGGTGACCACAATGTGAAGTGCCTGAGAAACTGGACAGTGCAAGTGAGGGTGGCTGGGCACTGGAGTGGGCTCCCCAGGGAGGTGGTCAGGGCTCCAAGGCTGGCAGAGCTCAGGGAGTGTTTGGACAATGCTCTCAGGCACAGGGTGGGATTCTTGGGACTGTCCTGTGCAGGGCCGGGAGATGAACTGGTGATCCTTGTGGGTTCCTTCCAACACAGCATATTCTATGGTTCTAAGGAAAACACAGTGAACAACGGGCTTAATAGTGTTCATGTAAACTTTTAAAGGTTTTGTTTGTAATCAAAGTTCAAACACTTGCAGAGTTCTGAGTGTGGTAGAATGGCCGTGTGTCAGTGTCCTTGAGAAGTGTGTGAATGCCTTTGAGTGTGAGGTTACAACAACAGCCGTGCTGATGGGCAGCTCCCAGCCTGGTGCTGAATGCAGATGGTGTTTCAACTCTGTCAGTCAGTTAATTGTTTGGGAACAAATTCTTACATTTTTGACCTAGCTTTGGAAAATGCAGAGAGAACGAAATCACAGTAACTTTGCTGCCTGTATTTGATTTTTCTCCACCTACACAGAATTCGTTTGTACGGAGGTGAACCTTGGTCACCTGTAACATACTCTCCACTGCCGTCAGCACGTGGCTGTCTCTGAAAATCAGCCTTTCTGTAAGCACAAGTGCATCCTCCTTCCAGTACAACAGGGCTAAAGGAAGAAGGGAGAGGATAGCAGAGCCAGAATGCTAAAGAAGTATTAAAGGAAATAATGGTAATGAAAATACAGTAAAGAAGAACTGGGCAGATCTTGGAAGTCATCCAAGATAGGAACATCTTGGAGGAATAAGCCAGTGGGATATTAAAAAGAGCAAAAATCTGGACCAAGCATAATGGCTGGTTTAGTAGGATCAGGAAGCTCTCTAGGGATATCACCCTTGCTGTGAATTTGTTTTGTCAGGACTGTAGCTCAGTACAGATGGCTGAACCGTGTCTTTTCTGCAAACACCAGGGAGTCATTCTTTGAGCTGCAGCCTGGTCTCACGACAGACACAGCAGCGCTGTGCTCGCAGCTTCTCCGTGCACTGTTAGCATGGCAGCTCTGCTGCAGTGATACGTTCCCACGTGAGGAATTCAATTTGACCAATGTTCCAGTTGGCTGGCATGTCCCATAGCACATCTTGCTGGTTTTCCAGTCAGTTGTTTCAAACCTGTAGAAAGGGGAGAAATACTTTGATACTCTTGAAAAAGACTGCTGTGATTTTATGCATTGACACACAGTTGGGCATGGTATGGCTTTGGACCAAGGTCAAGATATTTTCAGCTTTACTTTCCAGATTGAACTTTTTTCTTGGTTTCAGATCTGTCAGGCCAGTTTGGCCAAAGTTACACCCGTTCTAAATAGCTTGATGTCAGCGTTAATGAGGTGGGAGTCCCTGGTTAGTTGCGTTGTCTGACGCTGCCCTGGCACTCCGGATGCCCCAGCACCGTTCTGCTCTTCCTGGCCGCCCCAGCGCTGGGTGTGTGTGTCACAAACAGGCACAGAGGCTCCGGTAGATCTTCCTTCTCTTCCCCCACGGGGCACACGATGTGCCCGTGACACCGCGGCGCGGCCCGGGCCGGGTGTTCTCTCCCGGCCACGCCGTCCCTCGGTGCCGCGGGTGCCGCTCCGGGGCCCGGCCGTGCCCCGGTCCCGGTCCGTGCCCGGCAGGTGGCGGCGGAGCCCCGGGAATTCCGCTGGAACCGGGGTCCGGCTCCCCGCGGCCGCGCTCGCTCTCGCCAGCCGCTCACCTGCCAGCCCAGCCCCAAGGCTGCGCCTTTCTCACCCTCCCGAGTCTTGCACAGAACTCTTTCCTTGAGCTCCTGCTGCTCGCCAGTGTGATCTTCCTAAGTCACAGGGCCTTGTTTCACATCTTTTTGGCCGTGTGATTGAAACATATTCTCGTACCAGACTTGGGTAAATTAGAAGGAAGAAGGCTGTAGAGGAATAAACATATTTGGGGAAGTGTTTTGCATGTTCCCATTATAAATGAGAATTTGTTCAGTTCAAAAAAAAAAAAACAACCCAGCGGCTGTCAGTTGGAAGAGAAGATTTCATGGTGCAAAATTTCAAGATGAAGAGGTTCATTTATCCAAAGGGATGTTCTTTTCATGTATTGCAAAGGGGGGTTCTCTTCACCAATAACTGCTCCATAGAAGACCATCTTCCTTGTCTTTTATGAAGTCCTCTGCTTGCTGAGGGAGCACATCCTTCACATTTCCACAGCAGTGTGTGCTCTTTGAGGAAATTGTCCAAAGAATTCTTATGCCGACCAGCATCTTAGTCTAAGGGTTTCAAGTAGAAAAATACACAGAAAAAATTACAGCAAAGATTCTCAATTAAGCGAACATTAAAAGGTGTCCAGTCTCTTCTTTCATTGTGTCTTTATAAAGGATTACGTGGGAAATTATTAAGGACCAGAACAGAAATAGTTTAGACTAGACCATGTATTTAATGCCAGTTAGAAAGCTGCTACAACCCACACTTGGCTCTTACAAAGACTGTAATTGCCACCCTTAAACCAAGTAATCCCACAGGCACCTGATGCTGTGCAGCCAGGCTGAAACAGTGGTACAGGTTTCTGCAATGTGATCAGACTCTTCCAAGCAAATGTGATTTCTGGGCGAATACCTCGGTCTGTGGAAGTTGCTAGAATTTGGCAAAGAGCTGTTTAAGGAAAGGATCAGGGCATGTGGAAGAGGGTGGGTTTTCTTCCTGGCTCGGCAAAGAGCAGAGCTTTGGAGGCAGGGACAGCGAGGCGGGGCAGGCAGAGACCCACCCGTGTCAGACTCAGCGAAGGGAAGTGATAGTTAACGAGTTTTTATGGACCCTTCCGTCTGTTACTGGTCTCAGAGAGCTGTTTTTCTGGCAACCATTGCTGATGTGTCCTGGCACATAGAGGCTGGAGGGAATGCTTTCCCAGGGTGCTGTTCTAGCTCAGGACTCTGTTAGCACGTGGTGTGCGTGCTCAGGAAGAACCAGCATCTTCTCAAAAATGACAAGGCCAGAGGAGGAGAATTTGGGCAGAATCGCCAAATTACTTCAGTCTATAAAATACATGCTCTGTAAAGCTCAGGCTTCAGCAGTGATGTTCACATATGACCTTAGCCTCTGCTCTCTAATTATGACTCTATCTATGTTGTATTTGGCAAGAAGGCAGCATTTGTCCAAGGGGGCTCTTGCCAGCTGTGCTGGAGAAACTGCTTTTCAACAGGATTCCAATTAAAGGCTTTATTAATATTTATTATTCGCTGGTTGCAGTTATTGGTAACATGCATTTGCCCAGGAGGGCTCAAATGAAATACAGCATGGTGTTTCTTCCTGGGGAGGGGGAGGAAATGATTCTTGAGCAGTTTGTGTTCCTTGTGTGGTGTTTAAGTGGTGATGAGGGTCCAGTGTGTGAGTAGTGAGGGTCCCTGTGCAGTGAATTGCCCAGCCAGGACCCGGTGTGGAGCAGCTGGCAGGCTCTGGTGAAAAGGCAGCCGCTGCATGTTTGCTCAGCAGCCAGAGGGGTGGGCGGCAGCGCCGGCACAGCTTCGGCTCTGTCAATGTTTCACAGAAAGCAAATATTTCCAAGGTGAGTGTCAGAAACTGCAGACTGAGGACGCAGCGGGCAATGTGTGATCCCGCTGGTGCGGGACTGCACCGGGAGCAGCAGCTGCCTCCTCCAAACCCTTCAGTCGTGTCATCTCTCACATGTGGTGAATCAAGAGTGAAACGTGAGCAGTGAAATGCTCCTGGCAGCACTCTGAGCTGGACACGAGCTTGAGTGAGTGACTGACAGCTTGTGTGAGACTCCTGATGCCACAACAGTGGGCACAAGCCCAGGGGACAAACGGGTTTAAAGCTTTTCCCACAACAAAGTTTTAAATGAACTCAGGCTCCTTCCCCCTGTCACAGCTGGCTGTACCAAGCATGGTTTCCAAACATCTGAGCTGAGTGATTCCCACTGGTCAAACTCCACGTGAGTTATCACAAGAGCATGTTTCTGTAAATGTGTGAGTTGTTCCTTTTTGATAATATATCTGCACTAAATCAGTGTGGCCTTGGAGCAAACTCTCCTCTCTTCGCTGTCAGGAGTGTGAGAGAAAGGAAAGAGTTCAAACTTCCCAACCAGTTTGACAATGCAATTCTCTGAGTGAAACACCTGAAATACTGGCTTCAGACCCCTCTCTCTGATTATCCCATCAGTCTTCAAGCATATAGCACACATCTGTTTCTACCAACACTGAGTTTCTGACCTCCAAGCCAGACCTTTTTATTTACACCAATTATGCCACTGCCACACATCAGGGTTGTTTCTTTTGAACAGTCAATGCATTTGGTTTTGTTTCTATTGATCTCTTAATCTATTGTTGTTATGCTAATGCCAGCTGAAAGTAAGTCCAGGGAAATTAAGCTAGGATTAATCTGTTGTAAAGAGGAAAAGAATTATTATAGTTCTCATTAGGATTGATTATTTTTTTTCTTGTTCATCTGAACATCTATGAATGATTGTCAATTCTGAACAACATTTTTCTTTCCCAGGATTTAAGAAAAAAACTTATTGAGATGAATTTCTATCTGCAAGGTGCTCAAAGGTTGTATTTTAAGGCAGAATAGGCTGGCATTGAATAGAAAAACAAGTCAGCATTTCTTGGGGATGGTTCAAGTTTATCCCTTTTTTGTATTAATCTTTGTGATGCTTCACCTATATTTTTGATTTGTTTTGTTTTGTTTTGGATTTCTTGTTTGTTTCTTTCTTCTTTTTTTTAATAAATAAGATTCCTAGCTGGCAGCGTTGCTTCTGCTGCTCTGTATTGATAACCAAATCATCCTGACAGTGCAGATTAAAGCAGCTCCACTGCTGGTATGCATTCATATCTCTTTAGTTAGTCCTGTCAGCCTTAATTGATAGGGCTTATTTATGTGCATGAGGAGATTATTCATGTGAGTGGGGCATTCAAAATATTGGTATTCATTTGCAGAAACAAGTTTGGCTAATAAATATTGATTTTCAAAAAGTTGTTTTATGGCTTTAAGTAATATTTAGAATGTCTGATCACGGTTATAATGATGTACTCCTTAAAACTAAACAGATTCACTTCGTGTTTAGGCTAAAATAAAAGAAGTAGTGTTTGACTTAGCAAAGCTTGAGGAAGTGATCTCATTTCAGACACTTAGGGCTCAATTGTCCTTGTGGCAATTCCAAATTTTTGTTCCGGGGAAATATCCTGTAACTGACTTGGGTCAGAGGGAAAACAAGACAATGTGCCAGGCCACTTGTTTGGCACCAAGGGCACCTTCTGCCATGGTCAAGACTTGGAGGAACTCAGCCAGTAACAAGGCAGACTTTTGACCAAGCCTTTCTTTCAGGCAGGCTTTTGCCAGATGCTTTATGAAGTAGATCTGCAGCTCGTGTCATGTGTCAGGGCACGGCATGTGAGCCTGCACTTGGCCCCTTGTCTTGACACCACATCTGAGAGTGGCTGGAGCAGAAATGAGAGCATCACTTGCTGAGATGGCACACGTCTTCATTAAAATGTAATCTTGCACCTCATAATAGCATAGACAGCAGTTTCAGGATTGAGCCTTGTATACAGTGGGTAGATGCAGGGAAAATTATTTTTTTTTCATTATCTTGAGTGGTAAACCCATCTGCCAGATACGGGGTGGTGCTGAACATTGCTTGCTCTATTTTTCTGGAAGGAAACTAATTAAAAGATGATAGCTTCCGTGTTTAATAGTTGTTCAAAGTTGCTGTTGTCCAGCAGTTTCACCTGTTTCACTTCTTTAAAATGTGGTTAAGGGACCTCACAGAACTAAAATGTGAGTCATATTTATGACTGTGTGTGTTAGCTACAGTATTTTTCTTACTGGAATCAAATTATACCTCAATTTCTGCATTTTTTTACTGCTTGATAATAAAAAATCATGAACTGTGCCTTGCTGCCCCTTTGGGCACAGCCCCTAGCTTCAATCACTTCTTCTGAAGATCACTCCAGGAATGCTCTTTGCATTCTCTTCTTTCTGGGAGCAGACAAACTCCTTTGAAAACAAGAGGGCTGTTTTAGGGTAATTTGGAGAGCAATCAGTTGCAATCCTGTTGCAGACCTTGTTCGGAAAGAACAGTTTTATATCTTGATCTGTTTGCCATGGCATACCCACTTTTCTAAAGAAGAGCAGTTTTATTAATAATAAAGCCATTGTTTAAACAAAATTGACAATATTTTAAGAACCCTTGAGAACTGATCCCAGTAAAACGAGGAGTTAAATGGGATTCAGAAGAGAGGTCACACATAACGAGCCATGGATACTGAATTCTTTACTTTTATTTTTTTATTCAGCTCTGTGTTCACTTGAGATGATTCATTCTTCCAGTGAGCTCCTTCCAGGAATCCAGAAATCCCCACAATCCTCAGAATGCTTCTCTGTACTATTAAAGTTCTTTCTCTGTTATTACAGTTTCCTTTTGGCTGAAATCCTCTTTGATTCCTCCTGAAGGATCCTTTCAAAAAAGGAAATGCAAAAGGAAAATTGCTGATTACAGATGTTCACAAAGACAATTGCTCTAGTAATTCTTAAAAAAAAAAAAAACAAAACACTTTAAGATTAGCTGAAATGCAGATTTTCATCTTTTCAACCAAGGAACTTGAGGTCTTGTTAATGAGGTCAGAAACAGTGCAGCTGTTGCTAAAATGTGCTTTGTTTTCAAACCTTTTCACTGGTTTATGGCAAAGCTTACATGAAGCTTTGTGTGAAGATTTAATAAGAACTTAGAATACCATGTGTGCTGGTGGGCACAAGGCTGTCTTTCTTTGGCAATCTCGAAAGAAACTGCCCTATTCATCTTGTTTGTGTGTTTGTGAATGCCCTGAGGTGAGGATGAAGAATTACTTCCACAGGGGAGTTCATATCAAGCACTGTACTGCAAATGGTCTAATACTGCAATCTTCTGGGAAAATTTGGTGGGTGTCAGGTAAGGGTGGCAAAAGTGAACAGATGAGGAAATGTCAATTACTTATCCCTTGTGCTACACAGAGCACGTTTTTGAGTGGTATTTTCTAAGCTGACTTTTTTCAGTTATTCTTTAATGTGAAATAAAGCATGAAGAAGAGACAACAGAATACACACAGCTCAAATTTTGCATGTAAAAGACTGTGTGTAGAACTCAACAGATCTGCTTGAAACACAGCACTGAGGAACGCACAAGAGGCAGACATCAAGCGTAGGCTTTGGGTATTGGAAAGCAGAATTGTGCAATGGCAGGGAAAAGGTGGATGTCTGATCCTGCTCTGCAGCCTTCTGTGTCCCAGTACTGGTTTAGTCATCTCTCTCCATCAGTAACTACATATTTAACACTGACTGCAGGAGAAAATCTAAGCCTCTGGTGGAAACAAGTCTGAAAACTCCAAACTGTTTCTCCACCCACAGACAGTTTTCCTACTAGCTGAAAAGAGTGTTAATAACTATTGCTCCCTGGTGTTTCCACTTCATTTCTGCCCGGGATCCTTATACTGGAGGGACAGTGTCTCCATTTAGTCAGGACTTTTTCTGCTGCTCGTAGTTCTCTGTGTGGAGACCCCATTGTTCGCTTACCCTGTGTCTTTTTGCAGTGAAGTGTCTGTGACTAAATAACAGGCAGATGTGGGACAGCAAACACTTCTCTGGTCTGATTTACAGTGGAGAAGAAAGGGTCAAGGAACTGGGCAACAATCACGACCAGATTGCTCAGAGAAGGGACATCATGTGCTCTCAGCTGTGTCCTTGTTTTACCGTGAAGAGAAGCTGCAGTGAGTGCACAGAGTGAGGTGGGCAGCGGGGATTTGAACCACTCCAGCTACAGCTGACACTCAGCTGGGGCTTTGTCCTTTCCAGCTGAAGTCGTGAGCGAGCCTTGCTGACACCTGCCCGGGCGCAGCTCCTTTCTGCCGGGCGCTGCTCGCTGCCAGCGCCGTGCAGGGACCCAGCCGGGGCACGAGCAGCGGGAGAAAGGGGTTCGTGTGACAAAAACCAGCATGTGGATGGGTGCGTGCCCGCCAGGCTGTGGTACACGGCTGCAGCTGCTGTGGGGACGGGACCAGCTACAGAACCACCCCAGCACCGGCAGGAGCCCGGCCCGGGCTGTGGCTGTGCTGCGGCCGGTCCAGAGATGTCTCCGCGGGCTGGGAACACGCCTGCACTGCACAGCAGGTCTGGATAAAATACCTACATTCTCTCCTGGTTCTGCTTTCGTCTTGCCTTTTTCTTCTAAGAATTCAGAAAATGCTTCCAGTGTATATTCCCCAGTATAGGCCACTTGCTGGAAAAGATTTAGAGTTAAGTACGTAACTGTACACATCATTTTGGAAACAATACCAAAATCGGGTGGAGGATTCTTTAGACTGACCAAACTCTAGACTTTTGTGCTCAGTTTACAAAGCAAGGGCAGAGGCACAGCAGGTTCCAACATCGCCTGAAACTTGAGTGTAAAGAAGAAATAGATGTCTAAGCAGGAAAAGATTTGTATAAAAAACATAACCATTATTTTATGGTATCAGTTTGGGATCCTGCTAACTACTGACATCAGTGGGAGTTTTTGCGCTTAACAATAAATGTTGGCAAGATATTCTGAAGATCAGAGTCTTTTAAGTGTCCAGCCATGCTATTCAAAGCTGTCTAAACCTTTTGATGGAAATTCAAATTCTGGAATAGTTTTGAAATACATTGTCCAGCTGTTGCACAGCTTGAAAGAACAGGATGAAGATGAGCAGTGACATTAATTTTCTTATACTTCACCTTAAGTTGGGGATTTACTGAGGATATTCTTCTGAGGAAGTTTAATGAAAGAAGTAGTTTCAGTTTAGAGCTTTAAAATTTTCTGAGTGGGTCTAGGCGCCGTATTGTATTTTAAAGATTCCTCTCCAAAGAACCTTTGCTCTCTGGAAGCATAAAAGCATTTTGCACAACTTTTTTAGCAAAAAGGTGTAGGAGTTCATGTACATGACATTGGGAAGTGTCTGCTGTTATCTGAGTGTGTTTCGGAATAGGTGGATGCCTATTCTCATTTGGGTTAAGCTCACTCCCATTCAGACCAACAACGTTGTGTTACTTTGCACTGGTTACTCTTACACTTGAATTGAGTTCAGAGGACTGTAAACAAAACAACTCCAGACTGGCGAGTTCACTAAAATTGTACACTTGTAGTATACTAGAAGTTTGGTATTTCCATTCCATTTTAATAGAAATGTGGCAGCTTTGAAACGACTTTTTTATGGTTTCTATGTTTGTAAGTTTAAGTTTCTTGAGAAAGATTATTTTATTTCTCCAGAGTCAATTAACATTCTCAGATGAGCCTTGATTTTTATGGGCTCTGATGATGGCTGGAGCAGCAGTTTCTCAGAGCCTGAAGACCTGTAAAGCCAGAGAAGCAGCTGACTCCTGCACTGGCTACTGGGGATGTGTGTCACCACTTTTCATTGCAGTAACCTGTGCATAAGAGTATGAAAATGTTACTTCTCTCACTTAGCCCATAGAAGCAGACAAGTCAAGTACAACACAAAATCTCTGCATTTGAGGGAAATAGTGCAAAAACATGGTGCACAAAGAAGAACTTGAGATTTCAAATACTCTTTAATCCCAGAGTGTTTTAAGTACAAAACAATCCCTTAATAGTTAATGAAAGTTTTTTGCGGGTTTGGGGCTTTTTGTTTGTTGATTTTGGTTTTTTGCAAACTGACATTTATTTCGAGCATTTAATGGGTTTCTGCTTTTCTGTTTAAGACTAAACATTGTGTGAGTGTGCAGGACTGCAGTTCAATTCATCAGAAGTTGTGCATGCACATCCGAGAGGAAAATCTCTCAAAGATTAAATGAGGACATGGGTAAATGCCTTAGAATTTAATTTAAGTTTAGTACTAAGCAGAAAAATGAAAAGCTTAGTAATGCCTTAATTATAGCGGTATCTTAATTTTCTTTTTTACTTCAGAGATACTTTCTTTTTAATTAGATAATGTACATAGATGGAGAATGTAGCTATTTAATATTTTTCTTTGCCTCCACTTTCAGCAGCATTTTCTAATTATTGTGTAACATAGCTGATTCATTAGGTAGCATATTGCAAAAATCATTGGTCTTGACAACAAATATTTATTCCCAGTGGAGGCTGGGATACCATAATGGAGTAAAATTACTGGCTTAAATGGACAGAAGAAAGGTTTTGATTTGCGTTTTGTGAAAATGTAGAGGAAAATAACAAGAGCAGTATTAACACTTTAGAGACAATTGTCATACACGCTCTGGAAACAACTGGCACAAGTGGTTCTTTGACAGAACGTCTCTTTGAAGTAGAAAGGCACTGCAGTCTTCAGGAGGTATCTGTGAATTCACTCCAAGCTGAGGCTGTTGTAGAGCCCAACAGGCAGATTGGAGATTGTTCAACAGCAGAATGTGAGGCCCTAAGGACTTGTAGCCCAAGTCAGGAAATGCTACCTGAGCTCTTGCCACAGCCTCCTACACAGGATGAGACAACAGAAGGGTTTCTCCTCTAGTTCAGGTTCTTGACAGCAATGTCTACTCAGAAGCCAGTGCTGAGCAGAAAAGGACCAAATCTTTCTTAGCTAAAGGACTCCTTTCTCCCTGTGACACCTGCAAGCACAGCCCCGTGCCTTGGTGAGCAGCTGTGCCCCCACAATCTTCCCCAACAGCTTCTCACCGGGTAATCCGAGCCAGCAGGAAAGAGCGTGAAGAACGGGTAGTGATCCAGCCCCACGGACAGGATGTCGTTTGCTGTCACGTCGATCTTGGCAATCATTACGTCCTTGCGACATTCGTATCGCTCTCCCAGCTTATCCCAGATCAGCAGGAGTTTTCTGCACTCATGGGACCAAGGGGCATCTGCAAATTTAAATTAAAATTAGAAGGACAGAGAAGAGCAGAAGAGCCTGTGGTGGTGCAGCCACAGGGACCTATTTAGCCCCTCAGGTTAACAGGGTTTGGGGTTTCATTTGTGGTCACTCTCTGCTAGAAACCATTTGCCCTTCATGAATGTCACATTTCCATGTAGTGATAACTCGTTATTCACTAGCACATTTCTGATAGCAGTGCTCCTTTAGCTCTCTTTAGCCTCCTATGACTGTAACAATCCCACAACTCTTGGACAGCTTTCCTGGAGAGGTGTGCCACATAACCAGTGCAACCCCGGTAAGTCTTGCACCGTTCCCGTGCTGGAACACGTGTCAGAAGTACAAAATACTTCCTGCATACTAAAATTAACTGTGTTCATAAACCATGCTGTGCTGACTCTAGACAGAGGAGTTTGAGTTATGGTGCTGTTTTGACTCTGAGCACTGCACTGATGCAGGTTACCAGAAAGGCAAACTGCTGAGAGCCCAGTATCCCCTTAAATAGCTCACAGCACAGTTGCAGTCCTTCAGTCAGGAGAACAATGCTCACACCTGGTTTATACAGAATTAAAATCTCAGGATCACGTTACTGAATACAGTACGTTCCCTTTTCCAGCTTTTCATTTCCAGAGGACTTGGTTCAATTCTTGCTTAGATCATTCAGTTTGTTCATGATACTGAAATGTAAAAATTACTCGTGTGAGTGACACAGCTGCAGCCAGCAAGGAGGGTGGCAGGAATGTACTACCCTCATGAATTTCTGGAACTCAGGACAGTACAGCTGGTTGTCTGTATTTCTGTTAATGCTGCATGTTTGTTTTACTGAAGTAATTAAGGCTCAAACTAATCCCTGCTGGCTGGTGCAAGGATAGGGCAGAGGTTTCTTCCTGGAAAGAGTCACGTAAGGAAGTCACTTCCCTTGCAGACAGAGGAGGAAAAAAAGAGTTACCATTTCTTAAACCACAGTTCCTGTCTGGGATTTAACCCTAGAGCATTATTACCAGACAATCTCACTGAACTCTCCCTCTGCCCTTGGAAGACAACACACTTCCATCGTACACCATGAGGTTCCAGTGTTGTGCTGCCTTTCAGCACAGAGATTTGATATGGCCTTGGCAAATATTTACTGAAGGGATCCAGTGCTGCTCAGTGCAACACTAAGTCAGCAAAGGTATCACAGCATTTCCATAGATATGACACAAATTTTTCTTCAATTCTTTCCACAAACAATAAAAATTCATCGAGCTCAGATTCTGTAAAGTGCAAAGATTAGTTTGGTATATAAGCATGAGCTTTCTTTTTTTCCTTCCAATTGACCAGCTTTTAAGCTTTTAAAGCAACTTAAAATCTGAATTCAATCACAACACTTACAAAACATAACAAACACAGTCATGGTCTTATTGAAGATGATACTGTTGAAATTCTTCCCAACAAGCACTTTGACAGGCATCTTGTCCCAGTCTTCTGGAATTTCTTCACTAGAGAGATGTTGCTGAGCAGAAACAGAAACATTGCTGTGAGAGTGCAGGGAGCATTGAGAAACTGTACTCCAGCTCAAGTTAATGTGAGACTGATGGGACATTACCTAATGGGCTCCGTTACTGTGTGATAACTCTTTTATATCATTACATCCTGGTCAGCCATCACAGGGTTCCACCTCCTCTCCCTTCAGCAGGAGCTGGGATCTCACACCCCTGAGTACTCAGAATTACTTGTCCCTCTGTTGAATACAGACTCTGTAGCAGACTGTCTGAAAAGGATCCTTTGGAACACACTTGTATTCCTCTCCTGAATTCTTGTTGCCCAGTGTTCAGAAGTTGGACTAGTGGAAAGTTTATGTGTTGTGGGCTCTCAGAAGTGATGTAAAACACACTAGAAAGTGTGCATTGCTGCTTAAATCTCTGCCTCCACCATCAGTCATGGTCCCCACATGACTCCTACAATTTACAGTGCAGTAGCTGGGAATTTCTCTTCTCTAGCAGCCCGGCACAGCAGCAGACAGGGACACGTGCCCCAGGGTGGCTGTCCTTGGTGGGCCTGTGCCACTCAAGCAGATCTTGGTGAGAAAGAGGCCACGTCCCCACTGCTTCTGTCCTTCTGCTCCCCTCCAGCCCTGAATACAGGACCTACCTGCTCAAGTTTCTTAAATTCTGCCTGCTCTCAGACTGACTGCTTTATCTTTTCTCCCTGTGAATCACCCCGAGGAGCACTGAATAAGCAAAATGTTTTAATGTATTTTTCACATGAGTGTGATGATGCCTCATTATGGCAACAAATGCTGTATTTACCACTGGGAATGATCCCCCTGGGAAACTCACTTCTCTAAACTCGCTTAAAACAAATACCAAACCTTAATCCCCTCTGAAACTCTATTTTCTATTTACTGGATTTTTTTGTAACCTTAAAATCTCTTGCAATCATTGTTTGCATCTCTCCCAGCAAAGGGAGGGAAATATCTCCATTACAGTATTGGAAAGATTGAGACACAGGGAGTTTTTAAACCACTAGAGTACAACAGCTGGCATCAGTTAAAATATTGGGCCACAAATGATCAATCCAGTATTTACACTGGAGGGCTGGAAAACTTTGTAGTCCACCTCAGTTGTTAAATACAGAGGAATGCTCTGTCAACAGCCATGGATGGATGCATTAGGGTGACAGTAGATTAACAAACCAATTATCACAACAGGACACTGTTTTAATTTAAAAAGGGGCTGCTTTGCCAATTTGTTGTGTTTTAGCTGGTGTAGTAGAGGTGTCCCATTAGCAATGGACATACCTTTGCTTTTCCATTTAGGTAGCTCTGGCAAAATGCTTTTAGGTTCTCCACGGTCACCTCGTCTGCAGGCATTTTGTACTTGGCATCGCTGGTCAGATTCAGGATTCTCACAGCAGGAACATCGATGTCCCTGATGTGAAAATACTCAAAAATCCGTCCATTCCTTGCTTCATTAGTATCCACCAAAACAAACAGGATCTGATGACAGAGAGAGAATCGTGCATCTGGTTGAGCCCTCCAGCTCTGGTTTAGCCATTTTGGAGAAATGGACTGTGGAGCTTGGCAGTGAGGTAGGGTCTAACCTTAAATTCAAGGAACTGCTTAGAACCATTTTTGTTCCCAGACCAAAACCCAGCAGCTCTGTGGACTTTACTACACCTTGATCCTAGTTAACAACAAACACTAAAGCAGCCAAATGTACTGAAGGTTTTCCCTCTGCCCTTCCGCAGTGGTTTGCTGTCACATCTTTTAGTAACACTTCTAATTTACCCCTCAAAGTGCTTATTGCTCTTCTCCATAAACCTTAACAGGACAGAAGAACTGAAACACCTGCAATCCATGTGTATTTACCAACGGGTGATATTTTATCACAAGATGACTTACTATTCTTCAGTGTCTCATGTACCTGGAGCAGGAGCAGCACCACAGAAAACTGAGATATTTGTGTGTCTGACTGCCTGTAACTGTCTCTATACCTGCAAACACGGCTGCAGGCAAGGCTATGCACACACCTCGCAATATTCCTCAGGTTTTGTAGCTGGCTCCAGCCCCTGGTTCAGGCAATACCCTGGGATCCTCATGGTATTTCCTGGTAGTGCCAGAAATTGCCAGAACCTTGCTAAAACTCCCTTTGGTTGGAAGTTGCTCCCAGGAAGTCGTATTTGTAAAATCAGAAACAGGTTTATTTGGAGCAGCTGGAATTAGTGCTCCTCTTTGTGGTCTTTGTGTTTTAAAGAATCATTTCCAAGTGAAGTTTATCTTTCAGCTTGTCCTTAACAAATTCAAATAATAGTTACTGAAACTGTTTTAAAATTGTTTGGTAGACTTAGAAGAGGGACTGACAGCAGTGTACTTTTACCCGTAATTCTGCTGAGTTTCCACTGATCTTTTGGCATTCCTATTTGCAAATCTGGATTCAGTGTTACAAACCTTTCCTCTGAATTCTGCAGCAGCAGACTTGTAGTTTTCATAAATCTCATTGAATGTCTCTGAGTCCTTTGGGGTGAACAGCAGGATGTGATTTTCCACAGGGACATCAAAAATCTTCACAGATGTCTGGTAAACAAAAGACTCAACATCTGTTCCACTCTTTGTAGGCAGAACAGTGAATCAGAGGCTCAGCATATCAGTATCCCTAGGTTCTGCTATTGCAAATTTACTTTTTAAGACTCAGTTCCCAATCGTTTCCATCACCATTGGATTTCATGTCATTGTTTTAAAGAAGATAAAGAAGAATCAGCAGCTGCTGAGTGGTTTTTTCAGTTCCAGGAAAAACCTCATAATTATTCATAGATTTTTACAGTCAGAAGGGACTGTGATCTTCTAGTCTGATGTCCTGAGTAACACACACAGAAGAATTAGTGCTGAAAGTAAAAGGTGGTGCTACCCAGGGAGGCCCAGCTGGGTCCCACCCCACTGATTTGCTGCAGAAGGTGTTGGCCCCACAGGAGGGAGGTGTTTGCGTGCTCAGAGTTCACCGTTCACCAGCCACTCCTCATCTCCTCCAGGAAACCACATCTTGCCAGAGGGAAGCATCATTTGGCCTGGGCTAGACCAAGAGCTGCGTGTTGGGTTCTGCTGGTGTTTCTAGATGTGTTTAAGGGTGGCCTTGCCAAACAAGCCAAGAAAAGTCTCAGTCCCTAAGGTGCAGAATAGCTGCCTTGGTCTCTTTCTGCATGGATTTCTGTCTTTCTCCTGTCGTTTTTGTTAATACAGAGGAATGCACATACCTCAATATTATATTCAGTGACCAAATCCAAGGTAAAGGTTTTGATTAGCCTCGTTAGACCCAGTTTGTTCTGTCTACCATCTTCAAGCACTTCATTATGCACAGGTTTTCCCTGGACAAATAGTGAAGTTTGTGAGGCTGGTGGCCTTATCAACCACAGGAGCAAAAGGACAGGCTTTGAAAGTGAGAGTTTTATGATCCTCAGCAACTGAAGTTCCATAGCTTGTAAAATGAATGTCACAGCTAGATTGCAGAACAAGATTATAGCTAAAATTCAAGGTACAGCTGACAGTTTTAATTTGTCCAGTAATCTTAACATACTGAAAGATCTTTCCCACATCTATACACACTATCTGTGAGATGTGCTCGCTCAGGAAATCATTGGTCTGACTACTTCCTAGTCTAAATATTGCTGCTGCTCTGTGTAGTTTTGGGGTTGTTGTTGACCACTTCTTCTGTTGTGGACTGGAAGAAGATTCCTGGTCAAAAGCAACACACGAGAGAAGAGGTGAATGTCTGCAAATCTCACGGAACTTGGCAGCAAAGGTTGATTAGAACGCAGGTTGGAAAGTAAAGCTATTTTATCCAGATCCTTAAGCATAAATTAGGAGCCTGGATGTAGGCAGGCAGGTTGAAAATATTACTTGTCTAAAGGTTTCTGGTTTTGCCTCCTACTTGTCTCTCTTGTGTGTAAATGCATTATTTTTTGTATGTTAAGCTGTTTGAATTATTACTAGGAAATTATTTAACCTGAAAAATTCCCAAACTGCCTTTCCATAGCCCACAGCTGTCACAGCACCTTACCTGCTAGACTTTTGTACTCCTACCTTCTTAAACACAACAAGAGAGTTCCTTTGGATGCCGTAGTTAGCACAGACGTCCTCGCTGGCTGTCATCCCAAAAGGCATCTCTGGCACATCTCTTGCTGTCTCACAGAAAACTTCCACACTGTCGTGGTGAAGTTCCTAGTCCCAGAAAGAGTGTTTATTAAGGCTGTGCCCTACATCCTGCTAAGATGTGCAGGAGTTAGAGCTCCAGGTGAAGCAGGCCCCGAAAGGCTTGTGAAGCAAAGAGCAGAGTGTGATTGCAAAGTGGGCATTGCTTGCCAGGATTACCTCTAAGGGGAGATCCTGGGAGTGCTGTGACACCTCTGCTGTGTTCCCCTTTCCAGCTTGTGCTGGCTGGCCTGGGTCAGCAGGGGTGGTGTGGGGTCCCCTGTGTCCTCCCTGCACTGGTCCCACCCTCCCTGCCCTCCCCTGGCACTCTGCAGAGCCTTCTGCAGGCAGGAGGGATCGTGCCACCAGCTGCTCCCCCTGCCCAGCCGGCAGGAGCTGGGGGTTACCCACGAGGGCTCTGCTCACGGGAGGAGCTGACTGGCACCTCTGGGGCTTTGGGCTGAGTGCTCCTCAAGGCAGGGACCTTGACTCCTGCATCTGTCAAACACTCACTGTGCTGTCCACCCTCAATCTAAGAGCAGAGATGCAGGATGAAAGGCAACAGCCCTTCCAGAGTTGATTTAATCAGACAATTATTTCACGCTAGATGAATAGTAATTTATATGCTGAGACCTTCCAACACATCCTGGCACTCGAATTTGAAATCTGTGAGTAATAGAAGGCCAAATACGGTTCTTTATTAGCTTGGGCACTGTTTTGTTGGCTTCCAACCATTAAATTTCTGACATGCCCTAGCTCATGCTCATCTGCCGTCATTCCAGCCCCCGAGCGGAATCAGCGTCCAGTGAAACACATCTGCAGGCAGTACCTGCTATCAGTGTGGTTCAGGGAACTCTCTGGCATCACTGGGATAGAAAGAGCTTCTCAATTTCTCCCAGCACTGGAACACTGCCTTCCTCCTGAAACGGCTGCAAGCAGATTGCTGCAAAGCAAAATTCTGGGCACTGAGCATTTTCACAGTTTGTCCTGTTAGTGTTGTATGTGCTCACCAGCTCCGTTACTATGGGGCATTTTGGTAATGAATCATGTTTTCCCCATCCACAAAACTGGGGCTATGTACTGCAGCCAGCACATTTGGGATATTATCAGCTCAGGTGTGAGTCCAGACACTGTGCTTTTAACTGAGATACCAGAATAAAAGTCTGTTTCGTTAGAGAAAATTCTTGATTGAATTTCCAGATATTAAAGATTTCAAGGACACATTGGAAAAGCAGGAAAAAGCTATTCCTATTTTACTGACTGACAGCATATCTTGACTGTTGTTCACTAGCATTCAGCCCAAATCCTAAGAACTTTATTCTGCTCTGGAAACTGGGAGAATTTTCTTGAGAAAGGACTACATGAGTTGGATCATTTACAGTGGTAATGTTTTATGACTTCCTATCCATGCAGATTTGGCCTTCTTCACACCAGCCAGACTTGGGATGGTTTAGCAGGAGCCCTTTCTCTGGGGTTGTGAGAGACACTGCTGTGACCACCAGGGCTGTGCAAGCACTGCTGAGGCATCATGCTCTCAGGAGCTGTTCTCAGGGTCTCTGTGCCCAGGTACTGATTAAGGAAATGTGCTGTGGTGTAAGATTTTCTTATATCTGCCTGGGCTGCTTGTCTAGAAGTGTGAAAAAATAGATAGAGACAGATAATGGTTTTTTAAATGTAGAGAAAACCGAGGGTCTGCGTTTTTCTGGTGAGTTCTAGTCTGGATGTGTGGGATTTGGTGCTGATAGCAAGAAGTATGTCCCAAATTTGGAACAGAAAGCAGCCTTTTGAGCTTTCCAGATAGTTACCCTAAAGAAGCCAATCACTGCCAAATCATCAGCTTTTATGATGGCTTCAGCCTGATCAGTAGAGTTGATTAAAACAGTGCTAGGTCCTGTTCTTCTTTTCACCCATGTAATAAAGGTGGAGGCTTTTCTGACTCCTGTGGAAGGAAAAGAGAGTTAAAATGAAAGTCAAAAGGAATGACAGAAATTTCTGTGCAATCAGGACAGAGGCAGTGAAGGTGCAGAGGGATGCTGAATACAAATGGACTTGGACTCCTTAGGACTGAGGTCAAAGCTGGTTCAGAGGGGGCTTGTGGTATCCAAACTCAAGCTCAGGTTCTAGTCACCATTTAAACCACTGTGACTCTAGAAGACCAACAGTGGATCAGTACAGTGTTTTCTGAGACTTCTGCAAATGGTTTTAAGTCCAGTTAAATGATTAATCACATCTGGAGAACAGAGATGAGGAAATTCAGACAGGCAGAAAACCTGTCCTGCAAGATTTCATGTGTCCCGAAATCACAGTAAGCCATAAAGTGCTATCGACCTGAGGTTTAATCCAGAATGACTTCAAACCAATTGCAGATTTTATTGAACTGTTTGTTCAATTACATTAGGTGTCAAAATTGTTCCTTTGGTGCTGCAGGAGGGATCTGATAGGCACAGAGACATGTTAAAATTCCTCTGTGGGGCTATAGCATCACTTCAGTTTAGACATAAGAAACAAAGCTGAAGTGTAAAAGTTGTCATTTAGTTCTGGATTGTTCCATCTTTTGGTTTCCAAATTACTACTACCAGTTTTACTGAGATTATAGTCAGTGTGTTTATTTGGTAAATTCTCCTAAGCTTTCAGGAGTTTTAGAATATTGAGTCTCTTTCAAAATTATGATCTTAAGTTATCATGTTTTCAGAGGAATTTGAGGTAACAAATTGAGGCTTAGGCGATTAAAATCTCAGCCCTTTCATCTCTGTATGACAGACAGCCTTGTTGGATCAGAGTAAAGGTTAATTAAAATCATACATGAAAAAGAAAAAGTTAAGTGCTTAAGTCAAAATGTACAGTACAAGTGGATTATCAGAGATGCAAGTCCTGGCACTGTGCATTTTAGCAGTATGACGATCAAAATTGAGTCAGACCATTTCACTGCCATCAGTTTTGCAGCAGACAGCACTGCAACTAGTTTAAAATGCCATTTTTTTAAAGTGAAGCAGGCAGACATCTGCTCTGGAGAGTCTAGGCTGCAGAACAAAGCGCAGAGCAGTATCTAGTGGCCACATAGTGCTTGACTTCTGCTGTCTAAATACAGAATGGAGGTCTTGTCACTTATGTCAGTGCTATAGCCCCTCAACGTATTTTCCATGTGATTAATCTTTCTACTGAGTTCCTTTAATCAGCCTGTGTACTGGCCAAATTCTGACCATGCAGTCGTAAATGATGATTTACAAAGCCTAGAATTTGGCTTTCGTGTTATGTCCATTGCCAGGGCAACCATTCAAAAATTCCATCTTCCCTAAAGAGTTGAATTAATTTATTGATTTAAGCAAGGCCTGCAGTTTCTTTTGTGGTATGAAGTATGTACCAAGTCCTGTGTGAGAAGCCACTGGGTGGCCAGTGCACATTTCCGGTTGCCAATGCTCAGTGGTTTAAAAGTCAAACATGCCACGTGAGGTTTTACTCAGTGTTGCACATAAGCATTTACCAGTGAACAAAATGTAATTTAAGCCATTATTGGTGGTACATGTATTCCAAACCATTGGTGCTATCTGCCTTGTACAAAGCCCAGAGCAGCAGCCAGTTTCCTAATTCCTGCACCTTGCTGGAAAATGTGCCTGAAGCAGCAGCTCTGTGCTGGAGGGCGGCTATGTGTGTGTTGTTGCAATACTCTCTACTCACTGGTTCACACCAGAAAATCTGTCAGGTTTACCAGTTTAAGAGAGGTTTTCTTGTCGGTGCTGTAGATTTCATCAGAGACTGAAGGTAAGGGCTTTTGCTTTCAGGTGTCAGCACCTCTAATAAAAGTTCAGTATGGCACATCACGCTGCCGGTGGCATTTGTGCAGAGGCTGCTGTTTGCACAAGTCTAGATGGTGGGAACTCGGTAAGAAATTCAATAGTGAGGAGGAGCAAGTTGCTAAAAATACTGAAGATCAGGTTTCAGCAGGAGCCACAGGGGGCTCAGCAGTTAAAGATATCTTAGCACTTGGTTGTGTACAGGCTTGGGAGGCAAACTTTGGGTTCCTTTTTTTTTGTTCGTTGTATTAAACTTGTGACTCACCTGTATGTGCTCAGAGTACACTAACAGATGCTTGGCCAAGTCATGCAATTTTTATCACCTCTGTAAAAGTTCATCATTTTATGAAAAAAAACCCTTTTTCTTGTATATACTGTAAGTGAACTAAAGTGTCTCCTATGACTTGGGTTTCTGGGATTGCTCCAGTCTGTCGTTGTCTTTGCTTAATAACTTTCTGTAAAGTACTTCAAATTATTCCATGTTTTATTCTAAGCCACATATGAGCTCCCTCTGATGGCTAAATCACAAAATTATTTCCCTTGGCTTAGGAAGCATACCTGTATGCTGAGGACCCTGGGAATCCCCAATCCATTGTGAGATGCAGTGTTGCTCCAGCCTACTTCTGTAGGCATGCTGCCCATGGGAATTGCAGTGCACCAGAAGAGTAATGGAGCAGTTTTGGGACCCAGTTCTTGTTTGGCATAACTCATTAATGTTTATTGTAATAATTGGGAGTAAGTTGTCCTGTTGGGGCGATTCTGTACTCGGTGGAATGACACCAGTAACTAATTTGGCTGTGTGAACTCAATAGAGAAGATATTCAATTATACCCTTGGAAGATGAATTCAGATTCAAGTTCCTGTATTGGTACAGAGGCAATTGCATATTTAAACCATGGGCAAAACCAGCTTTCCACCTTGAGTATTTTTTATCTGAGCATCTGTATTGTTCTTCTCAGCAGTGTAATAGATAAGTACATCCCGTCATTACATATCATTATCTTATCAGTGCATGAGACAGTTTACCTTTGCAGTCTATGGGATCTTCCCTGCTGCCATTCACAAAAAATTTCACAGTAGGAAAGGCTTGAATATTAAATTCTTTTCTCAAGTCGTGTTGGTGTGTCACATCAATTTTGCCAAACTGGATTCTTGGAGCTTCTTTTTTAAGCTGTCGTGCAGCCTCAGCAAATTCTTCAGACAAATTCTGAGACGACTGAGACAAAGTAACATCTGGAAAAGTCCAATCAACAGTGAATGGGTTACACAAGCCACAGCGTGAAGCTTTCTAGTGGAGGTTGTTGTGTCAAGTGGTAGCTGGAGGGTTTGAATAAGGTCTTCTATGACTCAGAAATAAATGAGAGATTATATTTACTTCTTTATATTGATGCTGGTTTTTCACCACTCCATATGTCCTTGAACCAGCCACGATGAACAACCAGCAACATTTCAATAGTCTTCTGTTGGGAAAATATGATAAGCAATCAAAAAGTGGCTTGGCTGACTATGCTGGGCATGAGTTATAGAGAGGTGAAGGATAGAGTTAAATAGTGCTCACATTAGGACTCTTTGATAAGATCCCATTTTTGTAAGCACTTCACTGAGGCAAACTTCTGTAATGCAGAAAGTGCTTTTCCAGAAAAGATCCAGAAATTTTACCCAAACTTTAATTTCCTATTTCCAATTTATAACAATGTTCTTATGACCCTTTCTCTCAACAGGATTGTAATGTGTTATCTCCTAGCATCAAAAAAAAGAAAAAAATAAGGGAAAAAAAGAGATATCTCCAGGTGTACCTCAAGATGCTCTAGAGACAACTGCAGCAAACCTGCAATGCTGACCTGTCAATGTAAGAAATTGCATGTCTGCCCTATAAAAATGCTGCTGCTTCTAGGGACACTGTGTGTTGAGCCCTTATGAACCATTTTTGCTTAAAATGGTTGCAAAGGTGGACTATTCAATCAAGCATGGAGTACTCACTGTGCAGTTTGAGAGTGCTGATACACAGTGACTGCAGGTGGCAGGGCTAGCCCAGAGCAGGGGCTGGGCTTGCCAAGAGGAAGGGTGTATGGCTCTGGACAGAGTGCAGTTGGAGTAAGGAGCAGGGAACCCCACAGCAAATCAGGATCCAGCAGCTTTCAGCTAATTCCAAGTCAGTGTTTCACACCAGAGGCAATTTCAGTATAATGATTTTTCTCCAAATAACCTAAGGTTGCACAGCTGTTTTACCACAGCTGGGAAAGGGGGAGCTTAAATGCTTTTTGCACAGTGAAGTGGGGAGGGGCAGAAGAAATTGTTGGTGAAGTCCAGACAAAGGAGCTGAAGTTTCACAAATATAAAAGGAATATTAAGCTTAGACACTAGACATTTAGGTAGATTGTGTGGGTGGAAGAGGGCGTAGGATCCATTTTTCTCTGAAATATTTCAATTCCAAACAGATATTTTAAGAAACATCCCTTATCACTGAATAGTCAGAGTTGCAGGTAACTAGGAATGTAAGCAGCATGCTTAGATAACGAGAGTTGGTAGAGTCAGTGGCTCCATGCTGGAGCTGGGAGAAGTGCATGACTCCATTCTGTAAAAAGTAATGTGCAGTCAGAGACCAGGAGAACTTTAAGTACCATTAACCTGCTAACTGTGAGACACAAGTTCAGTGAGTGAACAGGCTTCTTCATCAGACAGATAAAAACTGTTTCCTTGACTACCCAGAAATCATGTGGAAACATCCATCATGCACCTTTCCCCTGCTTTCCTGAGTGATTAGACTCCTCTTCAGCTCTCCATCAATTCCTTTTCATTCCACTCATTCTCTGTTTGCCTCCCAGGTGCTTTATTTTCCAAGTCGTTTGAGTGTTGCAGGAAATCATCGCTCCTTTTATTTGGAGCCTTTTCTTGAGTTTTGTTTCGTTTCCCCTGGTTTCGATTTTTATTGACACCGATCCCTTCAGGCAGTGGGATGAGGAAGCAGCTGCTGGGGCTAATGTGGCATCACAGGCTCCAGACTCAAGGAGCATCAGCAGGGTACAAGAGCAGACGTGGATAAGAGGCAACAGAGCTGGCGACAAGGCCACCAGGGAAGGCATGTGTGGGTGGTGGGACACCTGTGCAAACCAGTGTGCTGTGCCACAGCTGCCTGAAGCAAGAGGCCCTTCAGAGGCTGTCTGCTCAAGAACAGCATCGTATTAGCCTGGGAGAATGTTTCCATTATCCATAGTTTTAGCTGTGTTGCAAATAAAAACAAGGAGAAATTAAGGTCTGGAAAATTAAAAGCGGGCAGAGAACCAGAAATCCTGTATTTTGACTCTTATCTCTTCGGTACATCAACAACCTGAGTAAGCTGCTGCTGCTTTTTCACAGTGCAGTTTACTGAGCTAAAATACATTGAAATGTGGACAGATAAATGTTTTGCTGACACATGAATGTGTTTAATGACCCTAAAGTATTCTTGAAGTGGGTATACATGGAAGCACAATGAGTTACTTTTCCTTTAGCTAGTTGCTGGTGGCCTCCAATCTCACTCTGCTGTCTCCATCGATGGTTTAGGGATCTCTGCAGTCATCGTGAATGTGTCTGTTCTCCTGCCAAGCACTGATTTCCTGGCTGTTAGTTTCTGACATGGTCACAAAACCATTTCAGCAGTCCCATTTTCACAGTCACCTTCTGTGCAGGCTGCTTTTGCAGTTGCACTGCAGGTAAATAATCTTCTCTGTAGAAGAGTCTGGAGATGAAGGATAGATCCATGTTTAACATATCAGAGTGGAAGAATGCTAATCTTGCTGCAGTTGCAAGCTTGCTTGTGTGACCTTGAATTCTCTCATTCTTTTCTAGAGTGAGATATAGCTATAACCTCCTGTGCTGACCTCTCTGCTTTTTAACTGAGGTTTGCAGTTCATTTGAGCTCTTCTGCTCTGCAAACATCAGGGTTTATTCTAAGTTTGGATTATTCAAAGCATTCACTGAAATAGGCAGGTGTAAGAGACGCCTACATGAGGGACCCATGCTAGTCAGTAATTCTGCAGCAGGTAACTGCAATTTTTTTTCCAATAATATCACCTTCAGCTTTTGTGCTTTAAAAACGAGATGTTTGTCTTCAAGAGTAACCCTCATCTTGCCTATTAAGTGTCATTACCTCAGCACAGGCTGTCAGTCACAGGTTGCAGGAATACTGTGGCTGACCCAGTGCCTCACTAGATGTACAAATGTTCTGCTGGAGAGGGCAAACATCACCTTTTCACAAATGAGAGTGTGCTCAGCACACAAAGCAGCAGCACCAGGTCTGCACCACTCGTGTGCTTGTCCTTAGGTTATCCCTGTGTTTATCTAGGAACTGGAAACTTTTCAGTGGAAAGAACAGCAGCAGGCATTCTCAGAAACCTGTGGAATCAAGCATTCACTGGGGCCTGTGTCTTTTCCTGAATTCTTCTGATAAGTTGGAGGATATGGAGTTAGCCTGTGCTTTGAAAGCAGTGCTTTTAGTGTTTGTGTTCATGAGTGTAGGAAGTTTATTCTCTCTGTGATAGGCATGTTCGTTAGCGTGCTTGAGACCTTTTGTGGTGTTTGTTTGTCTGCTTTTCTCTGCAGTGAGCATCAACACAGGGACCCACACTCAGGCAGTGTGTGGTGCAAACAGCGAAACTCTCCCGTGCAGGCAGCACTGATCTAAGGTCTGCCCTCTGCTGCTGACAAGTGCCCTCAGTTCCCTGCGCTCAGAGGCATTTGTGTGGAATTTAGACCAGTCTAACATGGATTGGGAGATGCCACAGCCTGCAGCAGAAGAGCACTTCCAAGTGAGTGCTGAGGCGGGGTGCTCCCAGCATGTGCAGGGCACACAGCTCAGCTGGGCAGGGCTCACACATTGCTGGGGGGTGCTTGCATCGTTTGCAGACATGTCCTGTGGCACAAAACAGCTGGGATGAGGGAGGAAGAGGATTTCTGGGTCAATGCTTTGTTTTCCCACTGGGTACTTGCCCTGTGAACTTCGCCCAGCTCCAGAGGGATCCGTACCCTGCCTGGCTGAAAGTCAGTGTGTATTTATAGTAACCCTTCCTGCAGGAAGGCAGACCTGGGACACCGTGAGCGTGGAACTGACAGGGGTTAAAAGGACTTGGGGGTCGCTGGGCAGAGGACATCAAAGCAGACCTCACCTGACAAATGTTGTGGGACTGGTAAGTAAATAATATTACCCAACAGGGAAAGCATTGGGGTTTTCTTATAATTGATAGGCGGTCTAAGGCACAGCCTTGAATCAAAGTTTGTAGCTCAAACACTTCTGGTGTCAGTACAGCACCAGAAGAAATCCCACCTTCTGGGAAGCCTGGGATTCCTTCCCACTCCCTGTGTCTCTGTGATTGCTAATGAGTAAGGAAGAAAAAGATCTCAGGTCCTGCATTCGTTCTGACTGTCAGAAGCTAATTCCTGGCAGCCCCACAGATTTCCTGGGCGATCTGGGCAGTATTGTTTTCTCTCACATTATCTTAGTTTCTTTAATAGTTCCTTGTTAACACAGGTTGTTTATTTAGACAGACTTTTAAAGAGTGGGATATAAAAGATTAGGGCTTTATGGCTGTTGTGTGCAGGTCCCACCTTTAGTCTCCTTGTGCTGTGGCAGCGAGATTATTACAGCAAATGAGCCGGCTCATTCAGCATTGTGGAGCCAGGTTTCCCACGCCCCAGGGCAGTGCCTCACTGCAGGATAGTTTTTCACTGCCCCAGAGGCTGTTCAGTGGCATGTCTCCAAAGGGAGCCAGAGAGGCTGAGGTCAGTGATTTCCAGCTCCTCTGTCTGTGCTGCGGAGCTCGTCGCTCTTGGGAGTGATTCCATAACTCTTTCCAGGGACTGCAGCTGCCTGTATGGTTTGTGGGGAAAGGCACCCCGTGAGTTTTCAGTAAGCCCTTCAGACAGACACGGTGGCCTTTGATCCAAACCAGCAAGCGATGAGGGTCACTGGACAAGGTGTGTTTGGGGAGCAGAGCTTCATCTCTGTGTTTTGGGAATGGAAAGTGTGTCTGTCCTTCCCTTCTGGAGAAGCCAGAGGTGGGGGTGCTGGGATGGCAGAGAGGTCCAAGACTGCTCTGAAGAAGGGGGAATAAAACCTGATTTAGATCCCCACGTCCTTGGAGTGCCCCGGTCCCTGGGCTACTGTACTCTGAACAATTCTTTCTCCATCTCCTCTCTCTTCATGAATTCTTTCACTCCTGTTTGCCGTTCAGGTTTGCAAACCTGAAGTGTGTTGCAATATCTCACTGTTGATAATCTCTGCCAGTACGAAGAAGGTTTGGCTATGAACTCTGCTCTGGCCCGGCCATCCAGATCCTGTGCTTTGAAACAGCTCTTACAAAGCTGAGAATACAGAATGACTAAGGTTTTTCTGATAAATTATTTTTTCGCCAAAATTATGCATCGTCAGAGAGATAAAACCGTTCACAACTGCAGATTGAATTTGTCAAGTAGCTGTAAATCCTCCACAATTAGTAAAGAAAATCTTCCTAAATTTCAAAACTTTCAGAAATACTTAAAAATTTTAGACATTATGTTTCAAATAATTTTCTAATGTGATTATTCTGAAAGTTTAAAAATACTTGAAGTTTTATAACATTGTTTCAGGATTAATGAAATATTTGGTATGAGCCAAACATATTTTTAGTTTCAGGAGTCTGTTAGTGTATTTTAGGTCTTGCTGTTGGAAAAATACAAGTGTTTTCATTTCAGGTTGACCTACACTACATCATCATCATTATTATTACAATTATTATTATGAATATTATTATTACCTTTATTATCTTTGTCATCTATATCTTTATTATATTCTTTATTTAGGTTATTATCATTTTTTATTTATTTCTCTAATATTATATTGTATGTAGTGTTAAATTTTAATATTAATATATATTATATTATATTATATTATATTATATTATATTATATTATATTATATTATATTATATTATATTATATTATATTATATTATATTATATTATATTATATTATATTATATTATATTATATTATATTATATTATATTATATTATATTAATGCAGATCAAAGGGTTTCTGCTACCAGCAAGCTGCTGGCCAGTACAGATCCCTGTTTGTGGCATGGGAAATTATGCAGCATCTGAACTTTTAGATGGGTAACATCACGAGAATCCACCTCTTGGCTTTTGCCTTTGTGATGTACTTGTAAGCCAGACCTGACAACAAAGTTAGTTACTCAAAAACCCCACTAGTTTTTTCCCCAGGAGGAATGAACGTGAACCTAAAACAAGGACCACAAACCTGCCTCTACCTAACCAAGTGCTCATTTCAGGGAAAAAGAACAATATAATGCAATTACAGACATCAAAATATTGTTAAAAGACACTCCCTTAAGCCCAAAGGCTCCCAGAGGAGAGACAGCATCCAAAAAACCTCATGCAAAGTGCTGATCAAAATGTAAGAAGGAGAAAAGCACTCTCTGGTTAATTTTTGTTTGGTTGGGGTTTTTTTAATAAGTTTTACCCATCACTGCTGTGAAACACATACTTGCAAAATGAGGCAAAGAATGCAAACTCAGCACTGTCTTATGTCTTATGTAGCAGACTGGTGTTTAACCGCCCCAAAAAAGAATAAATTACCGTAGTTACCATCAGAAATAGACACATGGAGGAAACCAAAACAAACAAGGGCTGCTGGGGGACAAAGCAGTGGTAAAACAAGCACTGCTGAGTGCCCCAGCATCGGTCACTCTCTGCAGAGCCACCAGGGTAAGACAGGGGAAACTGATACTCACAGAACTTCACCAGGAGGTATTTGGTTTCCTTCAGTGCTCTGTCAAAGTTGCTCATTTTCAGCAAGAGGACATGGTTCTCCTTTTTTATTTTGGGGAGCTTGGCTTTCTTTAGCTTTGCTTCATTTGGGCTTATGCTGTCTGCTGCCAGGAAGCCTGTGAGGAACAACGGTAGAAGAAGGAAGAATGGATGTGTCTTCATCTTGTCCTGCCTTTATCCAGATACTGAGAAAGAAAGAAGCAAAGGAGCATTAAGCAGTAGGGTTTGCTGCTCAAATGTCTGCAGCTGTATCAGCCAAACCAAGAGCCTGATAAGGTTGATAAGAGTCCACCAGCAGTGGAGCCAACTGCACCTTTCCATGGGAAGATTAAATTAGTTAAGTACTTTCCCACCTTCAGTCGTGTTTGTGGGGAAAAAAAGTATTTATGGGGAAGTTGGGTTTACTGTTTCTGTAAATAAACACCCCAGGGAGAAGGTGAAGGAGCACAGGAGGAAACACTTGCCTACAGAAGCAGCAGTGGATTCAGAGTGCACTTGTGCAATTAGACACCCTTGCCTTGTCAGGGCTGCAGACAGAGCAGCAGGTGAGGTACCTGGGACAGTGTTTGAGGGGTGCCCCTCTGCCTAATGTTTGCTTGTCTCTTGCACTTATGGAGCTGCTAATTGTGGATCTGACTGAGAGTGTGCTGAAGTCAGGTGGAAAACTCTCCTTTCTTTGCATAAGGTGATTTTAATGTCTGCAACTCTTTGAGGTCTTGTCTGTGAGGCTCCCTTCTCTACTTAAGTGCCAAGTTGTAGCTCAAGTACGATACTACTTTGTGGGTTAAACCAGAAGATTTCACCATTGATTTTCAGTGGCAGCACAATTTTCTTTGCAATAAACTGAAGGGACTTTTAAATGTACCATGTCATCCTTAGGATAGCTGTCAGCCATGCATGTGAACTATGAGGCCTCCCCAGACAGTCTTTTCAGGAACACTTAAAAAGAGGACTTAGAGAAATGTTGAGATTCTGGAATTCCTTCAATTTACTAAGGAATTACTATTTCTGTAAATACCTGCCAGTCTGTCGTTGTAGCAGAAACACCTTTGACCCTTAAACTGTGCTGCAATTTGTGAACTTCACCCCTGAAGCTGTAGCAGGTAGAGACCAGGTCTTCTACTGGTTGTTTCAGTGGCACAGAGGACAGAGCTGACTTGACAACAGGTGGGTCTGAATTAGTAGAACCAAGACGAAATTCCTCCAATAATGCCTCTTTCTTCTTCTTGAGGAGTAGCAAGTGCTGCTTCACTCCTCGTGCCTTTAGCAGACTTTTTATCCAGGAGGGCACCACTAAAAAGAAGGAATGTTTGCAACGGGGGTTGATGTGGTAGCCTCCACTTTGTGTGGGTGAAGGATCTTGGGGGACAGACTGCTGCAATGTAGTCTGTTTTCATGCCTGGTGTGAGTGGGGCTGGGTTCCCAGCAAGCTCTTTTCTCTTGGTCTCAAAAGCTTTGGGCTGTAATGCACCTTGAGATGTGTTCTATCCGTACTTGTGCAGGGTGCCCAGTGAAATCAGCAGCTGTGTATTCAGGCTGCTTGCAAGATAAGATCACACATAAATACAGATTCAGCAATCACGTACTAAAGGAGAGAAAGGAGCAGAAAGATAAGAGTCTCCCATTTGACTTTGTGGTCTCTTTCTCTTCATAACAGGCTGCTTTCCAAAGATGTCTTTCAAGCAACACACTAGTGAGGTTAAAAAGCATCTTTCAGAACAGCAGGTTAAAACTAACAAGGCCTGTTTGAGCTGAGCAGGCAGTGTTTAAGATCAGAACACAGCCTAAGGCTCCCAGAACAAAGGTAGGATGACAAAACCATTTGCTGAGAGAGCTGGTTTTCCCGTCTGCCACTGAAACAAACTGCAGTCGACTTAAATCCCTCCTGGAAACCTCCTACCAGGAAACAGGCTCCATCATGGAAAGGGCTTCTAACATCTATGTCCTGAAAGGAAACTGCAGAAAAAAGGGGATGACACAAGAGTCCATCCTGCCAGGACAGATTTGCAATGAGGGAAAGAGTGGGATTTAGTGGGACTGAGCTGGTGGAGAACAATGTTTTCTTTTAGACATAGAGCAGATAATGTCACACTCTGTGCATTACTTCACCAGTCCTAACTAGTTCTGGCTTTCCTTTTGTGCTTTATAGTTCGAGAGCTATGGAAAATCTGCCCTCTGCAGAAGTCACAGTGCAGTCAGCAGGAAACACTGGATTTGGGATAAATAACATTCTAGGGCCTTCTGCTTAGTTGCCACTCACACCCTGTAAAATGTGTGGTCAAGAGCCGTTGAGATGTGCCTCACACGTGCACCTTCTGTCTCGATTTCTCTGGTTTGCCTCACAAACACAGGGATTTCAGAGCGATGCCAGTTACTGTTATTTATTGGCATTGAACACTGGAAGCTCTCACTGCAGCTACACTTGCAATACATAATGCAAAGGTGGAAGTATCCCTGTGGGACAGGTGTGTGGTGCTGGCTATTAAATAAGGACAACACCACGGCACAAGAAAGTTTAAAAGCAAAGCTGATTCCATTGAATAGGGGAAAAATTCCCTTAGATATATGGGTACATCCTTAAGGACTTCATTACACTCAAAACAAGTTTATCTGATGATTACTTGTGAGTGAAAATCCAGGTTTTTTGACTTTCAGGGTTGGGCTTCAAATACCTGTGGCATCATCCATTCTGTCTCTTCCACATGTCTGTATGTTATGCAGGAAAGACTGGAAGCGTTGGCACTTTCTTTGCAAGTTTATTTTACATGTATCTTTTCCCAAGTTGCACACTTCAGCTGAAGTGCAAAGCAAATGGAAGTCTCTGGCATTTCACCTTTGCTCACCTAATGTTTATTTTGTGTTTATTCCACGCCCTCAAAGAAAGTAGAACTCGTAAGAAAATAAATCAGAGATTCATCAGTTTTATTGGTGCATAAATTCAGTGTGACTCGCCATCTAGTGCAGGTTTAAGGCATAACATAATTAGAGACTGTTTTAAAGTCAAGGCGATAGTCTCCTAAAACACTTCAAAACTAGTGGCATTTTATTTCTGTAAGCACACAAAGTAACATAAAACATACAGGAATCAAGACACAGATATTGAGAAAAGGACTGGCAAGTGAAATTTTAGAGAGGAGATATGAGAGTCATTCATCAGCTGACCAAGTAGAGGACAAATATTCTAATGAAAAAGCAGTGCTCAATCTCTTTACAAGAAAAGGAGGAACATAAAATAATAGGGAAAACAAGGATGTGTTCAAACAAGCTATTTATTCAAGCTGGTTTGCATTAATTCATCCAGCATTGCAAACTAGACAGCATCCAATAACTAACTGCTTTTAAATGTTTTTTCTTTCATTCCAGGTGACTGATTCCTTAGGTGTGCACCTGATTGTCCCCCTGCTCTCTGATAAAACATCATTTATCATGAGAACATTTATTAAATCCTGGATTCCTCAGTGGTTGCGGATTCTCAGGTCACCTTGCAGATCATTCCATGGAAACAACAGGCTTCTTACGTCTCAGATTGTTTCCTATTATGAATCTATAAACCAGTGTAAAAAGGAACTGCCAGAATATTTCAACTTTGCAAGTGATGTCTTAGATGAGTGGGCACGACTGGAAAAGGTAATATTTGTCTTTTACTTTATAGACATTGTGTTGTTAACCCCAGCTGGCAACTAAGAACCACAGAGCCCCTGGATCTCACACACACACACACATCCAGTGGGATGGGGAGGGGAATCAAGAGAAAATAAAGGTAAAACCCCTGGGTTGAGGAAAGAACAGTTTAAGAATTGAAATAAAATAAAATACAAAAATGAGAAGAATATCAATAATAATTATCACCATTGTAGTAGTATCAGTAGCAATAGTAGTGATGAAAAGGGAGACAACAAAAAGATAGAGCAACAAAGAAAACCCAGAAAAGACAAATGATGTACAACACAATTGCCCAGTGCCCACTGATTGACACCCATCCTGTCCCCAGACAGCGACCAGCACCTCGCAACCAACTTCTCACCAGGCTATAAACTGAGCAAGACTTTCTGTGGTGTGGAGTATTCCTTTGGACAGTTCAGATCAGCTGTCCTGAACCCTCCCAGATTCTCATGCACCTCCTTTTTGGCAGAGTGTGAGAAACTGGAAAGCCCTTGACTTAGTTGTTGCTAAGCAGTGCTTGCTCTGTGCCAGTCAAAACCAGGACACCGTGGAACAAATCTCAGATGATTCAGTTTTACTGATGGATACTGGATAGTATTAGCACCTTTTTATTTTGTTTGTCAGAAAGATGGGTTTCACTCTAGGAGAGTAGTTGCCAAGGATGATTTGTATTGAAATGAAACTTTTTAAGGTTTGTCTTCATACTTTAATATCTTCTGATGTGTGGCAGGATGGAAGACAACCAGCAAATCCAGCTTTTTGGTGGGTCAGTGATGAGGGAGAGGAGGTGAAGTGGAGCTTTGAGGAGCTGGGCTCTCTCTCGAGGAAGGCAGCCAATGTCCTTTCTGAGGCCTGCGCTTTGCAGAGAGGAGACAGAGTCATAGCAGTTCTGCCTCGTGTTCCCGAGTGGTGGCTCCTGAACGTAGCCTGCATGCGAGCAGGTGAGTGACCTGCTGGCCCCTGGGGTGCAGAGAGAAGGCAAACAGAGGGCACAAATGGTAGATTAGTGTGAAGAAAATGCAAGCAGGGATATGTTGCTGTGACGTGCACAATTCAGCTTTTTGCCTAAAGGGAGGATTGGCAGCACCCACACTGGAACCACAGTGCCAGACAGGGTCCAGTCCAACGGCACCCTCAGGTGAAGCCAGCGAGGGTCGAATGGCTGCAGCCTAAGGCCAGGCTTGGCCACGTACATTGTAAGGGAGCTGAATGTGTAATGGAAGAACTTATATAATTAGTGTCATTAATAATTGAATATGTCTATTTTGCTCTGCTTTTAAACTGCTAAACGTCCATGATGGATGAAATCAGCATCAACAGAGAGACAAGATCAAGTATTTTTGGGAAATGATGAGTTTTCTCAATTGCTTCCTGATTTTTTCCAGGAATTGTCCTTATTCCAGGAACATCCCAATTAACGGCCAAAGACATCTCATACCGACTCCAGGCTTCAAAGGCCAAGTGCATCATTACCAGTGACACACTGGCACCTGCACTGGAATCTGCCCTGCCCGGCAGCCAGTTCCTGAAAAGTAAACTCATTGTAGGCAGAGGGAGCAGGGATGGGTGGCTGAACCTCAAAGAACTCCTTGCGTGAGTATCCAGCTCTTTCACCATCATCCCTGTGAGGTGAAGGGACCGGTACCAGTCAGGTGACAGTGCTGAGTTTTGAGGTTAATTTTCAAAATACAAAGGACTTACATTCCTCTGTCAACGTCATGCATTGTGAATACACTGGCAGAGGTTTGTCCAACCCAGGTTTTGGGAGCTAAGTTCAGGTCCTTCACCTTCTCCTCACTCAGCAGCCTGCCAGCTTTTAGAAGCTCTCTGCCTCTGCTGTGATCATAAGACAATCACACAGAGTTCTAAACAATTGTTATGAGCTTGTCTGCTGGAGCCCATTCTAATGGCTCTTGATTAAATGGGAAATACCAACTGCCAGCTCTTGGTGCTCAGTTCTTTTTTCCCTTTGTTTTCCTAGTAGCTCAGAGGATCTGAATTGTCCATCAGTCTCTTGAACACAAATGATACACTATTAGTAATAAGACCAATGTAGTTGGCATAATAACCTCAGTTATTGATTTCAGGTTGGGGGTTGGTTTGTGTTGAAGCAGACACTGATTTCTGCCTGCTGTTCCATAATCAGCACCTGGAGTGCCCTTGCTAAACAGTTGCAGACAAAGTCTGGAATATTCTGTAGGTGCTCATATCTTAAATGTTATGGCATACAGGGCATACTCATTACAAGGAAAATGTTTTCTCTAACTGTTCTTACCTGTGTTACCACTTACTTCGTGAGATCATTCCGTTGGGGGCAATTTTCCTGTTGAACTCCTAAACAATAAAAATACTGATTCCCTGCTGGAAAACTGCATGTAGTGACAAGAATATACCATTTCTTCTGAAGGGTTGCTTCTGCTGACCATAAATGTGTCAGGACGAGGAGTCAAGAGCCAATGCTGATCTATTTTACCAGTGGAACTACGGGCTTCCCGAAAATGGTGGTGCAGTCCCACAGCAGTTACGGGATCGGATTTGCAGTCTCTGGCAGGTATCTCCTTGCAGTTCCTCCCAGGGTCCTCATTAAGTGACGTGATCACCATTAACTGGAACAGGTGACCATAAAACGCCAGCAAATGTAGGCAATTCATGACTGTAGGATCTTGCATCCTCCTCATCTTGAAAGTTAAAGGATACCTTTCCCAAAGTATTCTGAGTTGGAAGCTGGTGGTCAAGGGTCCAGAGAAGTAACTTGTTTAGTTTCCTAGAGAAATGAGCTGTGACAGCTGATGTCTCTGCTGCACCAGGTGGGGAAAGGCTGCTCCAAATGATCTCTTTGGGTTCTGCTCTAGATCCAGATTCTGCAACTCGAGACAAAGATGTTTTGCACTGCTCATGAGAAAAATAAATGCTCAATATATTAAGCAGGAGGGAATGAAGGGAAAGAAGAGAATGTTTAAGACTCTTGAAATCTCTCAAACTTTCTACAGAGCCCCACTTGCTGACACCACATCTTCCAATGGAAGCCTCCTGCCCTTTCCTAGAATGCTGCTGTGACCTGGGCCTGAGTCTCTCACATTCTCTGTAGCATTTTTTTCATCTCTGCTTTTTCATCAGGTATTGGATGAACTTGACTCCTTCAGATATAATGTGGAATACCTCTGATACTGGCTGGGTAAAAGCAGCTTGGAGCAGTGTTTTTGCACCTTGGATCTGTGGATCCTGTGTCTTTGTACACAATATGCCACAGTTTAAACCAGAAGTTATTGCAGAGGTGAGCGTAACATTTTATACTGTGATGTTTACTTCCATTTTACATAAATGAAGGAAGCACACTGGGCTCCACTCCATAGGTGCCACTGCTCAGAAGCAGCAGGGATAGTACTTCCCACATCCCAAGAAATCATCCCTCCACTTGATGCCCACTAAGCTCAAGGAACAAGTGTTTTCCCTCCTGATTAGGCCATGTGGCATGGCTCAAGTGTAGATGATAACTGGGGGAAGATGCAGGATATAAAGATCTTGGGATCACTGCTGTGCTGTCCAAAATAGAGCCTAAAGCTCACTTCAGGTATGGACTTCCAGCTGCTTTGGGGTCAGGCTGAGCACGGGCCAGTAACCAGAGTATGGCATAAACCTGAATTTAGGCTCTGTTATCCTGAATTTTCAGTGAGTTGCCAGAGTGCCTATTCCTCCCCTGAGGCACTGCACAAAACCAGTCAGCTGATTGATTCTGCTCAACACTGGCCTCTTTTGTTAATCACCTGCGCATTCACAAGGTCAGACCCCACCATTAAACTTTCATTTTCAGCAAAATAACTTCCTATTTTTCTAGACTCTCTCCAGATACCCCATCACCACCTTCTGCACAGCTCCCACTGCCTTCCGCATGCTGGTCCAGCACGATGTGAGCAGGTACTGCAGGGAGGGGAGGGAGGCTGGGGCATAACGCTGGGACAGCTCTGGAGGTTTGGTTCCTAGCTTCCTTAATTGTTTTTCTGTTAAAGGCAATCTAATTAGCAAAACTTGCTCTCAGAAAAGAAGGCTGTGTTCTGAAAGGTGAAAATAACCAGTCACACCGTGGGCCACTTGGGCTTCAGGACTAGGTCTTTGAATAGACAGCACAGAGGAAACGAGGGACATTTTTAAGTTGTCACTTCCTCTGAACTTAGAGTTCACAGTTAAATTTAAATCAACTGAGCAGCATTGGATCAGGGAGCTACTGGAGTACAGTGGAGTTGTTGTCACCTGTTTGAGAATGAAGGGGGCAGTTAGAGGAGCTTCACATCCTGAGAGTTATTTGGCAGCTGTTCTCCCCAGTTTGTTGCTCTGTAAAATACCCAGCTTGTGAGAAGTGGTTTGCAGGGAGTTTTCACATCTTTGATAAGGTACTTATTCTTGTCACATGGGTCTTTCATCCTGATAAAAGCCAACCCAGGTTTAGCAGAGCTCAGCCTCTGTGTACCTATTCATCCTTCCTTTTGCTCTAGAAAATTCCCTGTGTTAAATCTGATCTTGGATGTTGGCACATAACTCAGCTTTCCACACACATCTGATGTGCTTGTTCAGATTTCTCCTTTTGTGTGAGCTCTCTCAAGGAAATGCTTTTGCTCACGCATTTTCCAGCGGAGAAACCTGCTTCTAGTGACACAGAGATAAACCACATCATCTTCAGTGGCAACTCAAGCCATCTAGGAGTCTAGTCCAGGTGTGCATAACAGGATGGTGACTCATTTCCAAAGGAGCTTGTGAAGTTTTAGGTGTAGTTACTTGGAAAGCCGAGGGAGGATGTTCAGTTAAGTCTACTTAATGTTCATTTTAGGAGTAAAGAAAATTATTTCATTTGCTGTTCCTCTCAAGCTACAAGTTCCCGAGTCTGAAGCACTGTGTAACTGGAGGGGAAGCACTCAATCCTGAAGTGTTGGCGAAGTGGAGAATCCAGACAGGGCTGGATATCCATGAAGGTTATGGCCAGACCGAAACAGTACGTTTGCAATAAATGTAATCACTGGTAGTAGAACCCTTCACCATCTTTGCTTCAAAAGCAAAACTAAAAAAGATTATTTTCTCTGGGTATAAATTTTTCCTGTCTGAGGTTTTAATGAAAAATATTAAAGCAGCTCACATCCCAGACTCTGATGTTCTCAAAAACCGCAGTGCTTTGGTCCTGATTCAGCCCTTGTCACAACAAAGTCATGGAAAGGTGCCTAATGCAAGCAATAATAACATTCACAAGATGTTGCAACAATTAAAAATTTTTTTTTTAAAAAATCTATTCTGCAGGTGACAATCTGTGCCAATATGAAAGGAATGAAAATTAAACCTGGCTCTTTGGGAAAAGCTGTTCCCCCTTATGACGTGCAGGTGCGTGGATATGTGGCAGTTTTGGGCAGAAGAGTAAGGCAGGGCTGTCTGCGGCCCTTCTGTGCCCTGCTCTGGGCTGCAGCAGATGTTCCTCTGAGCTGATCACAGCACTGCTGCTGTGTCTGTCCTTCCTGCAGATCGTGGATGAGCACGGGGCTGTTGTGCCTGCAGGAGAAGAGGGCACCATTGCTGTGCGAGTGCAGCCCACACGACCCTTCTGTCTGTTCTCCCAGTACCTGGTGAGCCCGACGTGCTGTGCCTGTGTCTGCTGAGAGACTCGGCAGAGACCCACGGCAAGGTTCTGCCAGGAGCAGAATTTCATGCAGGATTCTCAGAAGGTCTCACGGGGTTACCTGAGGACTTTGAACCTGGTCAGTGCATAGTTCCAGGAACAGACTGACTGACAGAGTGTAGCTTCAAAATGCCACATGAACCAGGGGACACCCTGTTCCAGACATGTACCGGGCAGTGGCCACGGGCTTCATGTTCAGAGCATCTCTCTTTTCCCTCTATTCCATTCCTATCTTTGATTAAACTTTAATGAAGAAAGCCCATGAATTCTGCTCTTACGCAGCAGAAGCTCCGGGAGGCTGTCCAAGGCAGATGTATTTTATTGCCTCAAACCCCTGTCAGAGTTACCCCCACTCCAGCAGGCACTGGGGTCAGAGAAACCTTTGAACAGGTGCCTGTCACACAGACCATGTGCACAAGATAACAGCACAAACACAAGCTACAGCACACACCCCTCACACGTGGATGATCACACAGCTCTGAGGGAGCGACACACTTAATCAAACACCACTATTCAAATGGGGATGCTCTACCCACTGAAAGCAGAACCTGCTTAGGAAAACACACCAGAAAAAGACATTTTGGTTCAGGTCCATCTTAAGCAACTGTTCATCTGCAGTGGTGCTGAGGTGCAGGGCATTCTTAGGAAAACAGGCAAACTTAAAGATAATCTCCCCTGTATTGGAACTGTCATATTCAATAGGCTTTGGGGAACCTACCTGTGTTTTTAATCCTCTTCTGAACCCCCATAATATTTGTATACTTGTAGTATTCTCATGCAAAAATTTGCACAAAGTAATTTCTCACCATGTGATAGAAATCTTCTTTAGGTTCAATACTATAACTTCTGTTTTTCACTATGTCTTCTCTTGTCAAAGTGTTTTTCCTGTGTAACCAAGAGGTTACACTGGATATATAGCTCCTAAAGGTCAGACAGTGTTTTTCCTGCAGGTCACCTCACTTGTGTTTTGGTCCTGACAGTTAAGAGTAAAAACTTTCCTTTGACTGGAAGTTATTTTGGCAACCCCCTGCAATGATAAATCATTTCCTTGCACAGAGTGGGTTACACATTTTAGTCATTTGCTGTGGTGGATGGGCATTTTGATAGAGCATGGCCTTTTCTCTCTAGAACAGAAATCTCTGCACAAAAGGTGCTTTTGTCCACATATCACATATTTCCACAACAAAGCTGCTAATGTGGCTCTGTTTATTTAGTTGAAAATATAAAACAGTATTAAACATACTCAGTTCTAGACTTTTCTATTGTTTTTTTTTAGCACCACTGCAAAGTAAATGTGTTATGTTTCACTAAGAATCAGAAACTTTTTTTGAAATGTTTGATTGTTGCCAGGATAATCCAGAGAAAACTGCTGCCTCTGTGCGTGGAGATTTTTACGCCACGGGGGACAGAGGCATTATGGATGAAGAGGGATACGTCTGGTTTGTTGGAAGAGCTGATGATATCATTAACTCTGCTGGGTAAGGCATCTGCTTTTAGATTTGCCTCATGAAACGCAGCCTGGAAAGGCCAATGGACTTGGTCCCCGTCCTGCTGGGGCTGACCTCTGCTCGTGCTCTCCCAGGTACCGCATCGGCCCCTTCGAGGTGGAGAGCGCACTGGTGCAGCACCCAGCGGTCTCAGACGTGGCTGTTGTCAGCAGCCCCGACCCAGCCCGAGGGGAGGTAAAAGAAATCAGAGAAAAGATGTAGAAAGAAATGCCCTTCTTTCTAAATATCAATATCTCTATATGTACTCGGCTTCCTTGGAATTCAGCGGATTTTTGAAATTAAGTGGGCTGAAATTTTTTAAATCCATATCTTGACAGATCTTACAGTTTCAGAATTATTTCTTTGCAGGTTTTTATGTGTGGAAGTAATTTGTTTTTTCAGACTAATCATGACATTTTTTTCTCTAAGCAATGGAATTTTGATTATTTCTCGTTTACCACTAAGCATATAGTGACAATGATATCCAGAGTGTTTAATTTTTGTTCTATATTTTGCAACTTTGCAATATTTATTTGAGCAACTGGGATGAGATTTTAATCTCTCTTTATTTTCTGTACTTGAACTTTTTGAAAGTTTAATAGTGTATAAAGTTAAGAAAAAAAGTGGAAAATAACAAAACATTCCCTGCTGCAGAATGGGTCCTTCACAGCACAGCAGTCGGTAACAAACAGCCAATGAAAAGAGAAATTAAAGAAAAAGACCCAATTTGGGCATTCTCAATTTTGACACTCCCTTTACACAACAAATGTATCCCTTTATTCCCACCTCTGGAAGCTGATGGAATCCCTTACTTTTTGTGGCACAGGTGGTCAAAGCCTTCATTGTTTTAGCTCCTGCTTTTGTATCACATGATCCAGAAAACTAACTCACGAGCTCCAACAGCATGTCAAGAAGGTGACTGCACCTTACAAGTATCCAAGGAAGGTAAGCACAGCCCAAAAAGACAGGTTCTCCAATTGTACCAGAAACTGAGCATTTTTTTCCCTGCCTCAGCTCCTTCTCGACTGCATTCTGGCAAACACTCCAGGCAGAGTTAGGTGGAACAGAAGTAGATGGGAGGGTCTGTTGTAGCTGTAGCCTTGGGCTGGCTGTGTGTGCTAGAAAGGACCCAGAGGGAGGCAATGGTCATGAAATTTTACTTCATGAGTGTCCAGTCTTTCTTTCATGGAATCCTGGAGTTTTCACAGCAGCTCAAAAGGACAAGGCATTCGGTCAATATTTCATCGTCCCAGCCCTGGCTGTGCAGCTTCCCATCCTTTCACCCCCAGCCATAATGAAAATTTGTCTTTCCTTCAACTGGGAATTTAACCAGAATTTATTTTTGCCTTTCAGGTGGAGTTTGTTCAGGATCTGCCAAAGACAGCAACTGGGAAAATCCAGAGAAAGGTTCTAAAGAACAAAGAGTGAGCAAGAATATAAAAGAGCAAGAATGATCTGGAAAACAAGGAGAGAAATATTCTGTCACCTGTACCAACCATAACACATCAAATATGGCACGTGTTTATGACCCAGAACTCCTGGAAACATTGGGAAAAACAAGCTATGGCAGAAAAAGGAGAAAACTCTCATATGGTTTGAGGATATGTGGTATTGGAACCACTTTTGCCATTGACCTACAAATTTTCAGGAAGAAGTGCAAGTAATTCAAAGTGTGGAATGTGAGAAAGGACAGTCCCAAGTGCATACAGAGGTCCAATTTTTTAAACTGCAATTTGTATAAACACTTCTCTCAGATACATACAAATAAAAGAGAAATTAATAAAAATAATCTTTGTCCTGTGGTGGGTATCAGCAGTGCATTGATATGTTCTTTTCAAAAACTACCACTGTAACATTCTCAAATTCTTTCAGAGTGGAAGGAAAAAGACATTTCTTTTTAATGCTTCTCTTCATCTTGATGAATTTGTGATTTAAGTAAATGGTTAAAGTCGAGGCAAAAGAAGACCCAAAGTGCTTTAGGTTAAGGTGCAGATTATGCACAATTACCAGTGGTGTAAATGATTACAAGAAAAAGGTTATGCCACAGAAAGAGTTCTGCTCCTTGCTCTGTTTTGTGCCACATTCTGTTCTCGTCACTCCAGAAGAAGTGAGCAACAAAGTCAGAAGGGTTTCACTCCAAAACACTTATGGAGTGCCCGGGTTTCACATCTCCAGGGCACGGCTGATCTTTACAGGGCCTCACATGGGAAAGGTCCTGACAGGTGAGTGAAGAGAATGAAGAGGATCTCCCCCAGCAGCTCTCGGTCTCTCCTGCCCACAGCAGACAGGTCAGGAAAATGAGGAGAAATGCCTCTATCAGATTTGGGGCTACATAGTGAGGTGAAGGTTCTTGGGACTGATGTGGTGAATGGATGTGGTGGATGGATGTATCAGTCAGCAACGGTGGAGGCTAAAGCAATGAGATTGTTGATGGAAGTAGTTTGGAAAAACCCAGAAAGAAAAAGGAATAGAGAATCAGGTACTGAATGTATGAAGCAGGAACGTTCTTCTAATGCAAACAATAACATCTGATGTTGTGTTTTACTATGGAGGGTTGTGGGCAATTAATTAAAAAATTAAAAATACGAGAAAGCAGGATAGGGAACTTAACATTTAATTAGCATGTTAAAATCATCAGTCTGGCTCTGACTAGCCTAAGTGACTTTAATGAATAACTCATTAATTCATACTTAGATTATCTTTGGATAATCTCAATATTATTTGTTTGTTTGTTTGTTTGTTGTTGCAGGATTCATAGCAACAATTCTGCCGATTTTCTTATATAGCCTACAGCATCTACGTACATAATCTTCTGCCATGAAGAAGTTGTTTAAATTACAGAGTCTAAAACTCTTGTGGACTCTGAAGCCTCCTAATAGGACTTTCCATGGACATCCCAGGCTGCTTACCTCTGATGTACATTCCCAGTATGAGTCCATCAGACGGGGCAAACAGGAAATACCAAAGTACTTTAACTTTGCAAGTGATGTACTGGACAAGTGGTCTGAGATTGAGAAGGTAGGTGATCTTTTGTTGTGCCGATGAAATACTTTAATTTTAAATTTCATTTGGAATAAGTCGGGTTTCTCTCTTTATAAAAACAATCAGTTGCCAAACTATATTTGCATTAGGAAATTATACAAAAGCTCATTCTTGCTTGCTTTATTTACTGTTAATTTGTAGGAGCATTAATGCACAGTGTAAGGCTTAAACTGAAATAGGATCCAGGCTAAGACTTGGGTCTGGAGACAATTAGTCTGGTAAACATTTCAGGTTCAGAAAAGAAGAATCTACTGGGAATACCCGAGCTTGATAATAGCAAATCTCGATCCTTTAAGGACAGGAGAAGAATAATTGCTTGTATGCCAGTTGTCAAATACTCAGATCTCCCATAATTTACGGATGTCTGTGCATTATTATTTCATGGTCTTTCAGAAGAAAATGCTTTGTGTTTGAATCCCTGTGGTTTTTAGGCTGGAAAGAGACCATCGAACCCTGCTTTCTGGTGGATAAATGGCAAAGGAGAAGAAGTGAAGTGGAGCTTTGAGGAGCTGGGGGTCCTGTCTCGGAAAGTGGCCAATGTGCTGACTAAAGACTGTGGCCTGCAGAAGGGGGACAGGCTTATCCTGATCCTACCACGAATTCCAGAATGGTGGCTGGTCAAGGTGGCTTGTATGAGAGCAGGTCAGTGAGGTAAAATGGTCATTGCAAATTGGTTGAGAGGATCAAGAATGGATATGGTTTGTCAAGGAAAAAGAGTGTAATAATCCAGTGAGTGGCCTAGCTGCCAGGCAGTCCCCAGGGATTTTCACTAGGGGCCATAGGAAGTGTAGCTTGTGCAGCAGGCAAGGAGATTGCAGAAGGCAGGGAAGAGCCATGGAAGTCACCAGACAGGCCCACATTTCATTCCCGACAGGAGAGCACAGGCATCTGCATTAATCTGATACAACTGTTTGGCTGGGGAACACCAGTGCAAATCCGTATCGGAGGTCAGTTTGGGAATAGTTAATTTAGGTTTTCAGAAAACAATCAGATGTAGGGAAAATGCCAACACGAACTAACTCCATCACTCTTCCAGGAATTGTCTTAATTCCAGGAACATCCCAGTTATCAGCCAAAGACATCTCATACCGACTGCAGGCATCAAAGGCCACGTGCATCATCACCACTGACAAACTGGCTCCCGCAGTGGACTCGGTGGCATCCCAGTGCCAGCTCCTGAAAACCAAGCTAATGGTGTCCAAAGGCAGCAGGGAGGGATGGCTGAACTTCACCGAGCTGTACCAGTGAGTGTGACTTAGTGCCGCTGCAGTCACGAGGACGAAGGAGACCTGTTCCCACAAGCACTCATCTACATCGACTGCGACCACTGAAGTCATAATTGCATTCTCCTTTTCACAGAAACCAATCTGCTGACCACTCCTGCATCAAAACCAGGATTGAAGACCCAATGATTATCTTCTTTACCAGTGGAACTACAGGTTCTCCAAAGATGGCTCAACATTCCCAGGGCAGTCTTGGTTTCAGACCCCTTTTAAGTGAAAGGTATGAAAGACTTAAACCTGCTTGAATATAAGATAATTGAAGCTGCACAGGAGAAATATTGTAAAAAATTACAGAATAAGAAATACCAGAGTACATCCCCAGTCCTTCTCCCTTTGAAATCAGAGTAAAAACCCCATCAAACTTCTAGGGATTAGGATCATCCCCAGTGTCTCAATCTTCCAGTCAATATCTCTTACTCTCTTTCTGGATATTTTTCATTATCTTTTCTCTTTTTTTTTTTCTGTTCTGTTAGGTACTGGTTGGATTTGACTCCCTCTGATGTGATATGGAACACAGCAGACACGGGATGGATACTAACTTCAGTAGCATCTTTTTTTGATCCCTGGGTTTTTGGAACATGCGTCTTTATACATAACCTACCACAGAGTGAATCAGCAGTCATCCTAAATGTAAGGGAAAAACCCATGGAGATGCATTCATCTGCAGAAAGGATGCTAAAAACAATTCTTGACAGCATCCACAGATCTCATGAGGGCTGTGTTTATAGCAGTGTTTGAGATGCTGTATTTGTTGTGTAAAGCCCCTGCTCTCATTTTTAATGAATCCAGAAGGGGACAAACATGCAATCCATTCGTACATTTTGCTCATTGCTGGTGAGCATGTGAATGGAAATCATCCAAAAGCAGCACTAATTGCCTGCCATTCATTCTGGTGACTGTGGAACCAATATCAGTTGATACCAATGTAGAGAACAAGGCATTTCTCTGCCCACACTGGCCAAGATTAAAGTGAAAACCTCCCCATGATGTAGGCAGAGATGTCCTTATTCTGGCCATGCCCCAAGCTGTGGGGTCCTGCTGTCAGGTAGATGTGTTAGCGTGGGATTTATCCCATCAAATATTCAAACTTGTGTGCAAATATGCAATATACAATCTTGCACCAGCTGCAGGAGGGTTCCTCACCCAACAGAGGGTGTGGTGCTTTCACACAGGGGGCAAATGTACTTCTCCTTTCTGTGTCACCTGTTCACTGTACATTCCCAAGGCAGTTTTTTGTCTGAGCTTCACATGTCCATCTTGTTTAACCCTCTAGACTCTCTGCAGATTCCCAATTGATGCCCTGGTCGGTGCTCCAACATTGTTCCGCATGCTGGTGCAAAATGATCTCTCCAAGTACGTCAAGAAATTATTTACTAATCTTTAATTTACCCTAACTAAACTTCAGTCATCTCCCATATCTAACTGCTTGACCCAAAATAGGGCAATAATTTAGTTAAAAATATCCTTCATGAGAGGACCATCAAGCAAAACTTGAGTTTTGCTGAGTTTTTTGATCAAACAGAGAAAGTTGATGTTTTCTCTCAGAAATTCGAGACTTTTGCTACTGAACTTGTGAGTACGAAACTGAGAATCTGTTAAATACTTCGTCACAGTTTTCGTCCACATTAATCGTCCACACTTTGGGAAGGACTTCATCCTAGAAAGTGCATGTCAGCATAACTGTGAGGAAATTATTTGTTGTGGCAGTTGCCCCTCACCCCCTGCTCCAGTTCTCACTGCCTGCCATTGTTCCTTCCTTCCCTCTTGAACTTTCTCACTTGGCCTGTGGCAGAGGGTCAGCAACCAGGGCCCTGGCTCAGCAGATCAGTACTTGGTTATTTATAATCCCAGCTGACTTCAGCAAAATTTTTATTTTTCACATGTTTAACCCTGACTGCTACTACTCATAGGTAGAGCATTGAGCACAGACTGATACTCCTGCAGTACTGGGAGCAGAAGGATCAGGGATCCCCCCATTTCCCCCCTTCGTGGCACTAACTCTCTCAGTAAACAGCTCTCCCATGCTCTTCACCCTTGCCTGCTCCTGCTCTCACCCTATAGATTTAAGTATTGCCTTTCTTGTGTTTAACTCCCCCTGAAGATACAAATTCATGAAGCTGAAGTACTGCATGAGCGGAGGGGAGCCGCTCAACCCAGAAGTCATGGAGCAGTGGAAGAGCCAGACGGGGCTGGACATCCACGAAGTGTACGGCCAGACTGAAATGGTACTTCCCTAGGGCCAATAGCCCATTCCATCTCTGCAATTCCTTTTTGCTGCAAGGTTTGTTCTGTAGGAGCACAGCCTGTTTCCTCCTTCACATTCTGTGGCTGTTTCAGCAATCCCCTTCCCTGGTAACCTCTGCAAGAACTCCCTCTCACGGCCCCTCCTCACAGAACCTGCCGGGAACGTGGGGGTTTGGGGGAATGTGCTGTAACACCTCCACAGATGTCCTTAAGCCAATTCCAAGTAACAGTGACAGCCAAGAGAGCGGAGTTTGAATCTAAGGGAAGAAGACTTGTTAGCAGAGGACATGAATTTTTCACAGATAATGGAACAGGATTCTTTCAAGGAGTTTTATCATTTTGCTTATCTGTACTATCTAGCACTGACATACAGGATCCTATGAATCTTAATTCCTTACTTCTGAATTAGTCTAGAAACCACATTTAATGAATTGAGTGTGAATGTAGTGATTTTCTATTGCAAAACTTTGGTTTGATTTTGATTTTTGCAGGGAATAATCTGCTCTGTTTTTAAAGGAATGAAGATTAAACCTGGATCAATGGGGAAGGCAGCTCCCCTTTATGATGTTCAGGTTTGTTGACTGCTCTTTAGATTCTGTCATGGGGGATTTTTTTGGGGTTGGATTTTTGTTTGGAGTTTGTTTTTCCACTGGACTAAAATAAGAGCTGTTTTTCATTCCAGATCATAGACAAAAATGCCAATATCCTGCCTCCAGGACAACAGGGGGAAATTGCTGTCAGAAGCAAACCTATAAGGCCACTTGGTTTTTTCTCTGAATATTTAGTAAGAACTTTATTTTATTCCTCACCTCCACTACCAATCTCTCCAGAATCTCTCCAATTGCATTGTGGTCCAAAAGGCTGAACATTTTTCACCATTTTATTATTTATTACCAGAGTAATTAGTTTATTTGGATTGGTGGATGTTAGAAAAGGAAAGAAAATAATTTAAGATCAAGTTAATTTTTTTCTTAGAGAATAGAAGTTATTTTAAACCTATTTTATTGTATTCTATAGCAATATCAACATCCTTGATTGAAAAATTAAGTTGCAGTGCATTTGATGTTATGGGTGTTACAGCACAATGTTCAGGTAATGCATGTTTAAAATCTAAACCACTGCTTGTAAACCACTTTAAGGATAACCCTAAGAAAACTGCAGAAAGTGAACGTGGGGATTTTTATGTCACTGGAGACAGAGGGACTATGGATGAAGATGGATATTTCCAGTTTATTGGCAGAGACGATGACATCATCATTTCTTCAGGGTCAGTCTGCACACACCCATTCTAAATCTGCCTTTGTATAGTCTTAAATGTCCTGGTGAGCTTCTGACATCATAATCCTGTGATAGGAACGTTTTGACCTCTTGACTTGGAATACTTGCTGTTATTATTAGCTTTTCACAGACCTGCAGTATAATGATCATCTTGGTGATGATGCTGCATCCATTTCCCCTCCAACCTCTCATGTGTTTCAACAAAGAATGAGGAGTCCATCTGGCAAAGGAGGGATGTTTATCTAGTTTATTTTTTGACTAAAATTGAAGGAATCTCTATTGGATTCAAAGAGCTTTTGAAACAATTTATTTTTACCGTGTTGAAATGAAAGATCTGCATGATGTGATACCATGGTGTGGCACCAGGTGCTGCTGCAGACCCCAGCTATTGGGGGTGGGATGGAGCTCCCACTTAAGAGCCCCGAGGAGAGAGGACAGATGGAGAAGGATCCACAGCCCCAGCAGCCCTCTGCCACATGAGCACCATGAAATGCTCCTGCTTCTAACCCGGCCAGCTTTCCCATTTTGCCTAAAGCTTCCATAGTTGGTTGTTGATTTGTTCTGGCTTGGCTTTTTTGTTCAACATGATAATTAAAAAACATTTGGTACTGGTTTTTCCGGATGAAACATAAGAGCCAAATCTCGTTTTTATTTTTCCTTGCCTAGGTATCGCATCGGGCCATTTGAAGTAGAGAGTGCCCTGATAGAGCACCCAGCTGTGGTAGAAACAGCTGTTGTCAGCAGCCCAGACCCCCTCAGAGGAGAGGTAACGATGCTGAACGGAGAGGGGAAAGCAATGCATTTGTCCGAATACATCATGATATAAAGAAATTTCTACTTAACTGAAAGATGTGCAGCTCTAAGGCAATAATGTCATCTCAGAATCGTGGAATTGTTTAGGCTGGAAAAGACCCCTGAGATCACTGAGTCCAACCATGAGCCCAGCACTGTCAGGTGCACAAATTAACCTAAGCACCACATCTACTTCCACCATAGATAATCCCAGTGGGGCTGACAAGCAAAATCCCTTCCCAGTTACATGCCTTTGCTCTTCTGAGTTTCTCTTCATCCCCAGGTCTTCTCTGTGGAGAACATTACTGTGATGTTTACTTTGCCCTTGCTCTTAAGTATCTGTCTCTACACTGAAATTGTCATTTATGACTCTTGGTGTAGCCAAAGCTGTGCTGTAACTGCCCAAGCATTAGACACGGGCTGCAGGTGTGGTGGGAGCACAGTCCTGTGCTGGGCTAACAGGGCTTACTGTCCTCAGTGGGAACTTCAGAGAGAAACAAAATGTCCCTTAGCTTCAGGGACAACTCCAGAGACACCTTTTATTGTCCCTTCCTCCTGACTGCCGCTGAGAAAAAAGGGCAAAGGCTCTTATTTGTAATGAGGGCATGAAAACCGTGCTTTAAACTTTCCCTTCTGCACACACACATGCAGAAGTTGTGTCCTTTCTTATCTTGTGCTGGTTTCTCTGCTCCTCATGACTGTCGTGGCTCTGGGCAGCACTGCTCACTGGTAACCTGCACATCAGCCCTTAAAAACAGATGGTGTCAGATCACTTTTGTTGATTTTACCTTGCAGGTCGTGAAAGCATTTGTGGTTCTGTCCCCAACCTTTTCATCCACTGACCTGATGAGCTTAACTCGTGACTTGCAGGACCATGTCAAGAAAACTACTGCTCCATATAAATACCCTCGAAAGGTAAATACTTCTGAGGAGAAACTTTAAAACAGGGCGCCCTTCCATAAATCTCAGGAGAATTACCATTTACATGTTCATGATTCAGTTGAAAGAGACAGCAGTAAAGATTCATCTAGAGCACTGGCTCCAGAATAACATTAACTTCCTAAATAACATTAGTTTACATTGTTTTTCATGCATTTGCATAAAGTACTTGTTAAAATTTCTCAAAATTTTCTAGGTTTTGTATATCCCAGTTAGATCTCCATGTCCTAAGTCAGACTCACAATCACAATTCTCTGTTTTGTATTTAACCTTCAAACAAGCAGTTGCCAGTGCCTTTAGGGCAGCACATGACTGAACCTGAGTAAGTTTTTGACTACTAATCATCAAAACTAATAAATAGACACAAGCCAGGAGGATACCCTTGGTGTTTCTTAGTAATCCCAGCACCACAGGAAAAGAGCTACTGCAGTGCCTTAGTTCACTTGTGCAGAACTCACAGAACTAAGAACCATTAAGGACTTTGGGGCTGTAACATCCTTTTTCTCTTCCTTTTTGTCATTCATCTCGGACCTCTGACACCATTCAGGTTCTTCTGCTGTGAGTTTCTGCACTCAGCCTGGTGAGCTGAGAGGCAGCTGTACAGATGTTTGGCCATCCAGGCAGCCAAAGAGAAGGTTTCACAAGGGGCACAATGTGCTGCTCTGGTGTGGCTCGGATTTGGGGCAGGCAGTTCTTACTGATGGGAGTCTCCTTCGTTCTCCACATATGCTGAGAGGGAGTCTTGGAAAACCAGCTCTGTAGAACGTGCTGCATCGCTTTCTCTCTTTATTCTATCCAGGTGGAATTTGTCAAAGAGCTGCCAAAGACAGTCACTGGGAAGATCAAGAGGAATGAATTAAGAGACAAAGAGTGGGGTCGGATATAGCATTGTTTGGAATTTAACAAAACTTCTTTCACTCCATTAGCACTATACAAATTTCACTACTGTAACTGTCCTCGTTCTGATCTCTTTTTGTTAAATGCCTGAGCATCAAAAACTACAGGTGACATCAAGATGTGGTATTTGTGCCTGCTTGCAGAGTTTCCAATGTCAGTACTTGACTGAATTGTATTATTCTGGGTGAAAAATAAAATTTTCAATAGAGAACTTCAACAGCCTTTCCCTTTGAGACCTCCTCACCATCCCTCTTAGAGCCCAGCTTCTATTTGATGTTATTCTCAAGAGACAATAGGAAAGATAACGCCCACATCTGAAAAGGTTTTCTACATCAAACATATTTTGATTCACTATTTCCTGAGGGTTTACCCTGACAGCCAAAGCTTATGGAAGGGACATGGGGACTGATATGGTCACTGTATGGGTTCCAAAAATGCAACATTATGAAGAGGTTGCAAAAGAACATTTTTTCTGGTTTTGGATAGTGACAGTAAAAGTCCTGAAAATGCATTGTTACAGATGGGGGGTTCGCAGTTTTATTGGATAGACTCAAAATCTACGTTTTTGGTGGTAGGATGAGAACCACATGTAGGTGTCCTTTCTTTTGAAAGCATCTTGTCTCTTCCAAGCACTAGCCAGGAGTGGAATTCTCAATGCAAGGTTGGAAGTATTTGGCATGTTTTCAAACTGTGAGCTATGTTATTATGCACAGTATAAGACTACTGACTTGCACAAGTAATATGTATTTATACTGAAAACTATTCTGAAGTAGATACGAACATAAGATCCCATCTTTTGCTTTTAAAACCCCTCTGAGGTAAATGAAATGAGAACTGAGATTATGTTCAGTATGTGAGAAATAATCCTTTTATAGATGATGCTGTCATGCATCATGAGAAACAAGTAAGTTGTAGAAATTCACAGTACGTGCTTAACGTTGCACATACACGTATATACAGTGTGTATAAATATATGCTTTGTGTATGCATTTGGCACATAAACTAGCTCTGCTTGCATTAGTAAGAAAGTTAATATTTAGTTTTACGTCTTGAAATGCTTAATACATTTCCAGAATGGGTTTGGAACTTGGTCCTGCAGATTTTCTGGATTGTGATTTCTGTGACTTTGCGTGTTACTTTAGCCAGTCCATTGAGCAGGAGCATTTTATAAGTGATCTACAACTTCATCTCCTCTCCCACAACACCAAAAGTTGGAATTAAGCTTTAATGAAAAACAGAGCAGCCTTTAGGTCAGTTTGGGTTTAGTTATTGAAAAGGATTTCAGATTGTTGATATAAAACCAACTCTTCTGCTAATACTTGATCTGGGTCTAATAGTCATCCTGCAAGCATAAAAGACAAATACAATTTACAAATGAAATGTATGTAAGCTTATCTGTTTGAAAAGGGTTTGTTATTGAAAAGATCAGTAAGAGAAGGGGTAATTTGCCAATTTTGGCCATCACACTCAAGTGCTAGATTTAAGATGCAGACCAGAACTCACCATCGCTGTCCGAGCTTCCATCAGCTGTGGCAGAGCAGCAGAGCTCAGCAGCTGCTCATTTCTTAATAGGTTCCTTTACAGTCCTTAAAATCCAAAATACAGTTATCTTCAAACACAATCTCACAGGTTTCTAGTGAGTGTAGAAAATTAAATCCCCCATGAGAGCAAGTAGTTTGTTTAATGTGATTCTACTGGAAGAAAAGTGAACAAAATAAGGTTGTGCTCAAATCTGGCTGCAGCAGGGTTTTAAACTTCCCTTCCTTTTTCTTGTATTGCAGCTTTGTTCTGAGAGATTAATTTGTCTCTCCTTCATTCAGTCAGAACAGAGGGAAACGTTGAATATTTTAAATGTAATGCCAATTTTGGAAGAGACAAACAAGAAATTGGATTAGATCTTAAAGAGCAATCAAAAAAACATGTTGAAAAATGTAATCTGGTCACAATTTCAACACCTGATTCTTTTTAAGGACATTCAGATTTCAAATGTGAGTACTTTTTGGAAAAGTAATCCACTTTGAAGTGCAGTAATCAGATTTTTCATGTAATCCATTTAGTCCATGCAAGTAATAAATTTTTAAATATAATCTAATTATGAACTTTGAAACTATTTGATTTTAAAGCAAATATAAAAGTATAATCCTGCAGCAGGTTCCTGCGTTTTGGTACTGGTCTGTGCTGGGCTTTAAACAGACCTGGGTAGGTTTTTCCCTGAGCCCTGGCACAAATTGCACATTGCAGCAGGGAAGGGCTTGCTCAGGAGGTTTCGTCTCTGCTGCAGCACAGACTGCTCAGTCTGCACATGGGGTCAGCCAGAACTGCCAACGTGTTCTCACAGTTCTGCAGTGATACAAAACCTGAGCCTGGCCAGGAAAAAAGGAAGAAACAAACTGGTGAACCAAAACATTTCTGTTTGATGTGTGGGCAGGGGCCCTCGCTCTGCCTCACTGCCCAGGGTTTCAAGAAGCCACACAAAGCCCCTCAGTTGCTCCCTTTGAAGCCCAGGTTGTGCTCAGTTTCAGTGGTGGGTGTCTGTCCTGCGCTAGTGACTTGAGGAATTACTGAGTCAGCCAACTGGTATTCCCTGTTTCTCTAAAACACAACTTGTTCTTTTTGTTGGGCACTGGGAATGATGTGCTACCTGCCAGCTAAATCCTAAAAAGAGCCCGTAGCTTTTAAATTTGCAGGCTTGCCACAGAAAAGGAGCACAGCTTGGAATGAAACTGCTGAGTGTTGTTATTCCTCGGTACAGAGAAGTTGGGGTTTGCTCAATAACTGTCAGAGATGATCTCTGGGAACATTCACAGGAAGAATCAGAAGCACAGAGTGGTGCTCTATGCTCTTCACTGCTGAGCTCCTCACCAGAACATGCTCATCCTGGACTTTCGTGTATTCCAGCATCCTGCTCCCTGTCACTCTTAAGAGGACAACCTTCTGAAAAATGGTGGAAGATACACATTGCTCTTCTGCTGCTTTGGAATATTTCTAAAGCAATATGTTCTCTCTAACTTTAAACTGTACATGGGAGAAAAGGTTTCTGAAAACAGCGATAAAGAGGGAAAAATGGGCTGCCCCTTATTTTTGTATCTGCAGTGCTGTCACTGAAAGCCATGGTATTTGTAACTCTGTGCCAAATATTATTTTGTGAGAATGTTTTTTAATCATTGCTGGTGATCAGACTTCCAGCTCTGGCCAGTACTGGGTTGCACAGAGTTTCAGGATTAAATATAATCAAGGATTTCCTGGACTGAGGTGTCAGTTCAGGCTGTGAGGTATTTCCATAACAGTCAAGCTGTTATGTGGTTATGGGCGCAGCAGAGGTTTAGATCATCCCTGCTAGGTCACATCTCACATTTCTTGTTACCTCTCTGTAGCCCTTGCATTTCACACAGTGCTGCTACAGCACTTGATTCAGAAGATATAAGCAGCAGTTGAACTCTGTGACCGAGGCCATATTTAATAGGAGCACAAAAACACCAGTGAGCCGAAGAAAAAGAAAAAGCACGGTGTTACCTATCTTGGATTTTCCTGGTCCTGCTGTAGACCCACTATGCCCTCCTCATAAACACTTCTGCTGGCAGCAGGAGCCTGGGAAAACAGCAAATGTGCTGTGTAGTAAAGCTAAAGTAAATGACCTTTCAGGACAACTAATTGTTATTAACTAGCTAATAAACACAAGTGCCAGGCGAGGCTGTGCCAGGAGGGTTTTGCAGGTGGATCTCACCTCCTTCACACCCTTAAGCTCTGAAATGGACACTCCTTTGCTTTCCAGCTACAAAGCTCATTATTGTCTGAGGTCAAAAATAGAGAGAAAGCAAATGCACAAAATGCTGTGTCTACTACATTAATCTAAATGGATCAGAGCTTGCACTACTGAAACCAGAGGACAGCTGAGAATTTATTTCTTTAGGAGCAGAAATGGAAAAGGAGATGTAATTAAATGGAGCTTTGAAAAAAGCTTTTGAAGCTGGGTTTTGTGTCCCAAAAAGTGGCCACTGTGCTCTCTGGGCCATGCAGTCTGCAAAGAGGAGAGAGTTTTAGTGATTCCACCTCGAATCCCAGAGTGGTGGCTGCTGAGCGTGGCTTGTATTCAAACAGGTGAATTCCTAATGCTCTGTAGATCGTTTATCACCGTCTCTGCCAGAAGTTAACAACTCATTTAACAGTTATATTTCTTACTCGACTTCCTTGCTTCAACATCTGACAATCAAAGGGGTGGCTGGGGTAATCTCTAACAACTGATGTAATTACCTTAATCGTTTTTCTTTCACTTTCTGTGGCTCGTGTTAAATCAGTTTAACTGCAACAGACTCAGGTTAAAGCTGCTAGTGTTTTCTGTCTCCAAGTCAGGCATTCTACTTTCCTTGTGCCTGTAGCAAAGGACCTCATAGAAACAGAAGGTATTTTGCACTTCAAGCCTGCACATCTCTATTCAAGTTCAGCTGTGTGAGACTTGTTTTACCGCCTTCTCATTTCTGGATTGAACGGTGCTGGTATTCAACAAATCAGGAAAAGCTGTGAAGTGATCAGGACCAAAAGGGAAAAAAAACGAATAAATTTCCAATTTTATTGCACTTTCAGGTGTTATCACCATCCCAGGGACAGCACAACCAACAGCACCAGACACTGGCTATCGACTGCTGCCTTCGAAGGCCAGGTGCGTTATTACAATTGCTGCTCTTGCTCCTGGGGAGGACTCGGTTGCATCCGAGTGCCAGTCTCTGAAAACAAAGCTAATTGTGTCTGAAAGCAGCAGGGCTGAGTGCCTGAACTTCAGCCATTCGCTCCAGTGAGTGCCTTCTACCTCAACCCCATTAAGTTATCTCATGTTTAAATGCTCTCATACACTTGTACCTCATTAATTATTTAGATACCTCTAAGGGGGTAGGAGAGGAGGCAATTTAGAAAAGGAATATTTAGGAATAGCCAAACTGCTAATTATAAAATAGGTAGCCTTATGATGTCTAGATTTGTTATATAAGACTATAAAACAATACAGAAAAGTGGGCAGCAATTAATTACACTTTTATTGACAGCTGTGGCCTATTTACCCTCTAAAAGACGAAGAAAAATATTCTACACAAATTATTCCAATCCATATTCCTGAAACTCGGTGATAATAAGGCTAATGTGAATAGCTTTTCACTATGAAAGGCTAAAAAAGGCACTGTAAAAAGAACTTAAATGTCTTTAGGAATCCTCTCGACAGATCACTGTCAGTCTGCCTCCTGGCAGGAGAATTGCCCCGACTTCCCTCTGCCCACGTCCTGGGCTGCCCCAGCTGGCTGCTGAGCTGGCCAGGAGGCTCTGGGCTCTGCAGCGGGAGCTCCTGGGCAGCAGGAGCCACCAGGCAGCACCACACATGGCTGGGCTGGGGGGACAGACTGCCCACACACAACCTCACAGCAACGGGCACTGCTGGCATGCCAAGCCAAACCTTTTCCAACACCAGCCCTGGCAGAGCGCTTTCCGTCCGTTTTTGTACATGCCACGCCACAGTTCGATCCAAGAGCCATCTTAAATGTAAGAACACCATGCCCACGATGAACAGTTACTCATATTTCATGTTGTTTCCCAGGCAGGCCACAAAACTAAGCCTCTCAGGTTTACAAGATTAGCTGTTTTAAGATGGCATAACCACAGGGTGATTGTTATTTGAATAGGAATATAATACAGGAAGGATTTTGCAGCATGATTCTTTTGGGCACAGGATATTACCAGCTGCTTCCAATCAGTGGGAGTTACTGCTGTTACTTAAAGCTCTCCCCTAATGTATTTCACTACTGAAACGATAATTGAGCTGAATTTCATGTAAATTAATATTTTAATCACACAGCTGTGACCCTCATGAAAGGCAAGTCCGTACTGGAAAGCACCGAGGCCGTGAGGTTAGCTTGCTCTTAAAAGAAATTATTTTCAAGCTTCTCAAGCCAATCTGAGTTTTAATCTAGCACAAGGGGAAGAGTGAACCTCAGAGCCAGGGTTTCAGACCAAGGGACGGTCCTTGTGTTTCAAGTCAGCATTAGGACAAACGAGGTACACCACAGTGCACAGTGTATCACCTCTTCAGCTGAAGTTTGGGCACTGTAACATCCTTCCTCAGCACTGACAGTGTCAGCAATTATTTGGCTTTTCATGCAAGTGAGATCATAATAATGTCTCATAGTTTTTCCATGAAGGTTTGAATTCAAAACACTGAAGCACCGTCTGACCACACCACTGAGCCCAGAAGTGATGGCACAGTGGAGAAGCCAGGCAATTAATGTGTTAACAATGAATGTTCAGGAAGTGCAAATTGTGAAAAATCAGAAGTAAACTGTTAAGTCCTGTAGGCACACAGGTCAGTGAGAGAGAGGAGGAAAGAAAACAAAAAGTCCCACTAAGTCCCCTGAGTCTTTGTCCTTAGAAGATAAGCAGGCTGTCATGAATCATGATCACCAACATCAGCCACCGATAAACATCCACAGCTGGCCTTTGTGTCTGGTCTCAGATTGTTCTTCCCTCTGTGTGACCTAGACATTGATGTTTTAATCCACACACAAAAATCTTCAAAAATTTAAAGAAAACACCACGGGAGGTAAGAAAGCAGAGTTTTAATAAATGGGTTGCAAGGGAGACAGGACTAGGGAAAAAAAGTCATCTTCATTTTCCAACTTCTAAAATTATTTTGAAAGAAGAGGAAAATATAAATTATGAGAGACTTGAACACATCCTTTTCATTAAACCAAGACAAGTAACAAATTGCGTTCTTCAAGGTAAGTATTTTCCCATTTTATGCCAGAAATGAAATACTAAAGCTAGAAAGTTGTACAGGAAGCATATTCAAAACCCTGTTGGAAAGCAAGTTATAGCTGCACTGGTTTTGGTTGGTTTTTAGAAGACACAGGGACAGTCCACTGTAACAGCAAGACAACAGAAACTAGCATTACTTTCAATCTGAAACAAAATTAATACCATAAAGCTAAAACTGTACCAAAAATTAAAATTTAATTCCCCTTATCTAGTATAGTATAATAGAGAGCTTCTTTCATAAGAAGGTTCCAAGCAGTATTTAAATTCAAATTTTGAGACTTAAGAAAAAAAAAAATAAAAACAAAAACACTTTATAAAAACTCCCAAGGATTGAGTCTTTGGAAAGAGCAGCAAAATGCTATTTGCAGGAAATTACTCAAAAGGATTCCATTCAGTGACTACAGCATTTACTACAAACCAGTAAGTGCTGCATACACAGCTAATGTAAACACACGTCGTTTTTGATAAAACCATCTGCAATGCCTGCACTGTACTTCTACTGTTCTAGAACAGTCCAATCTTATACTCTAAATCATCTCATAATATTCAAGTATCTATATATATCATAACAGTTCTTTCCATTCATTTCAAGACAGCATATCCTTGTGTATATATAAATATATGTATAAAACCCTCCATCAAATTATTGGATTTACCTCATTCTGTTCTTCACACACAAAAATGTCACCGAGTTCTGCAGCTGTCAGATCACTTCCTTCCCAAAACCCTCTGCAACCAGCTGTCTTTTCCAGATCTCTCACTTCTGTCAATAATTGCTCAGAGCTGTTTCTGTGCTGCCTTTTGGCTTCTGTAGTTTCCAGATACAACAAAGGAGAGTCCGTACATGTCAGGATGGCCACATCTACACATACATGCACAGACTGCTGCTTTGTGTGCCACGTACAGGAAACGCACAACAAAGCTGCAGGAGGACAGCAAGCTTCACCAGAAAGGGGATGCACTCTTGAGCACCCTTACATCTGCTGTAACATCAGTTCCACCTGCAACGAGCATTAAAATTCTTACACATGTGGATTTCAAAACCAGGATTTCAAAACAAAACCCTCTCTCCTCATTCTAACACCCTTTCAGAACACTAGGGCAACTTTTTTTATATGTTTGGATTATGTTTACCTTTCCCTTATATCACATTTTCTACACTGTCAGTGCATCATTCCCCTTGGGCTCAGATTCTACTTCACTTTGATTCTTGTTCTCTTCTTTTACTTCTTTAGAGCTCTCCTCCTCAGTTTCTGCTTTAACTACCTCTGAATTCTGTTCTTCTGTCAGACTTGACTTTTGTTGTGCATCTTCTTTGTTGCTCTTCACCACCTCCTGTAGATTGTATTTTCTGAACAGAACATAGTCCCTCACCACACTCAAGCAACAGACGGTTTTTATTATTTCCACCACCACTGTGTATTGTGGATTATTAAGATCGACTTTGTTTTCTGGATTGAGGCTGCCCACAATTCCTGTAAAAGAAGATGCAGTTTAAAAGATGCTGGAAAAACTGTTCAAGAGCTTAAGCATGTCTTACTGAACGGGTAAAAATTAAGAGAAAGAAAGCAAGATCCCCCTCAGTTATAGCCAATTACTTATTTTTGTAACTGTTTGAAATAGCAGAACAGAGCAGGACTTGTAGAATGTACCACCAGTAGGACTGAAGTAATCGAAAAATTATCCCACTGCAATTACTGAGAAACAAAATACTCGAGTAAGGCGGAGCTATTTTATGAGCCAAATATTGAACAGAAATAGTAACGTTATTATTTCAATACAGCATCCAGAGAGAAAGCCTGACAGCAGTCATTTCAAAGCACATATAGCTGATACCGAAAACTATATTCAACTTTGTTCTCTCTTCTGCTTATAGTCTCTTACGACATCAACACCAACAAGGCACACTGATGTCAAGACTTTTTTTAAGTCTTAGAGAAGCTTTTAAAATTCAACATACAGGTTTTAAGCAACAAATGTGTATGTCCATTATGACCACCTTTAAGAGTCTGACGCATGTTGTGCATGCAATATACTTGTGCATGTAAACTTGTTCTGTTTCATGTGAAATCCATACATACCTGCCAATTCCTTAATTACTTCTTCCCTACTCATATGGCTGTTATTACGAGCTTTGTAAACAATCTGAAAAGTACCCTTGTTAGGGGCTTTAAACCAAGGCTCAAAAAACGTTTCCGTGTATTTTTTCATATCTTCCATAAAAGCCTTGCAAGTTCCAGAAATGGGCAGCATGCGCAGAATGACTCTTGTTTTCTTCTTTTTAGTGGTGTGCATATCCTTTAGTATATGGTGCACCAGGTTCTCAGGTTCTACAAGAAAAACAGTTGGGTATGAGCAACAAATTGAAGGCATTATCTCCCTTCTTCCCCTTCTAAATAGTAAGCTGAGGAAATGCACACTTTGCTGCACTGCTCTCAGCCTGAAATCTCTTTATATAAAGCGTTGTTTTACTATACCAAAACTGGAGAATCAAAGATTATTCTGTCGAAGCAGTTTCCACTACCTTTAGCTTTTTCACTAATGACAGAATTCAGCGGCACAGCCAAAAGGAAGGGTATTTGTTCGATATACACGTGTTACTCGGAAGCCACACTCTGTGGCCTTTTACTAACAGTGCTCAGAGCAGTTTGCATTACTCAGCATCAGCTCAAGTCCCACCTATGCCCTGGGTCCTGATGAACACCACGTTGTTGGCACCACTCTCCACCGACTGGAACCGCCGCAGCTTCTGCTCCGTCGAGGCGCGGATCTGGCCAACCTCCTTCTTCAGGGCTGCCTCGACATCGTCCTCATCCTCCTCCCTGTCGCTTCCAGACAGCCGCTCCTCGTGATCTGAAAACTTCACACAGGCACGATGTGTTGGTGAGCGCCGAGCAGCAGCGCCCAGCTCCGGGGAACACGGGCCGGGCCTCTGCTGCAGCGGGCAGCGGGGCTGCGCTGGGGCTCGCCTGCAGAACATGGGACTCTCGTGGGCGTGGTGCTCGCACACGGCTCCTTCCACACACACGCGGTTTGCTCCACACACACAGCGGGAGCCGAGGCCTCGGGGTACCGCTCCCCCGCCCCGCCGGCGCCCCGAGCGCCCGCCGGCCCCGCCGCACGCACCTGCTCGGGCCCGTAGAGCAGGTCCCCGTACTCGCCGAGCAGGCTGTAGGCCTCCCCCACGCACTTGCGCTCGTTCATGTTGCAGGTGATGAGGATGCCGCGCATGCCGGCCTCCAGCTGCCGCCCGCCGCCGCGGGGCCGCTTGGCCCGGCCGGCCGCCGCCGCGAAGTGCCCCTTGGGCCGCCGCTTGCGCGCCGCCGGCTCGGCCGCGGCCATCGGGCAGCTCCGCCAGCACCGCCGCGATGGCGTCAGCGCCGCGCCCGCCCCGCGCCCGCCCCGTGCCCGGCCGGCACAGCGCCGCGCCTGGAGCGGCGGCCGCGGGCACCGGGGCTGAACCGCGGCGACCGAGCCGCCGGGACCGAGCCGTGCGGACCGAGCCTCTGAGACCGAGCTGCCGGGACCGAGCCGCGGGGACCGAGCTGCAGGGACCGAGCCGTGCGGACCGAACCGCGGGGACCGAGCCGTGCGGACCGAGCCGCCGGAGCGCGGGTCGCGGAGCCGGGGCGGCGAGCACTCTGATACAAATGAAATAGGAAACTCAGGGAGGCAAGAGCGCAACAGTAATGTGTGTTAAATGAAGTATTTAATGAAATGTCAGTGTCTTACCTTTATTGTTACTTACAGGATAAAAAACTCTGTAAGAGCTTCAAGAATCACTTTTGATGTGACACCTTCTAAAGAGATTTTAAAATGTTTCAGAAGTTTCAAAAATTTAAAAGTTGTAGGCATAACAAGTATATTTAGGAAAAAAGTGCAAATAAAATCTGTGTCATTGAAATATTTAAGGATTGGACTTGTAAAGTATTTAAAATATGATATAACAGATATTTAAGATTTGTAGCAACAGCTGCTCATACTCTAATTTTAGCACTAATAGTTTTATCTGTTCTCTCACACTTCATTAAGGAGTTACTTTATGATCTGCTGATATTTTTGTGTGTTTGAGCAACTTCCCTTTCTAGCTATGTTAACCAAGGAGTGTCCTTTTTGTCCCATTCTGAGAATATATATCTGACATCATTTGACTGTCCTGATTACGTTAAGCATGAAACTTAGAGAGTTTAGGATTCAGACAAAAAAATTGTATCCATTTTCAAGTTCTCATAGAGGGTCTAAGACACAAATACTTTTTTTTGGAAGAATTTTCTGTATTACTAGAAATGGTTCCAAGAGAGGTCAAAGCATCTGCACTCAAGGTGAGACCATTAGATTTCTCTTTCAGAAGTGCATATTCCCACTTGAAGTATCCACAACTTTTCTTATTACCTCCTTGCTTGCCAACAGGACAACAGAAAAACGCTCTGCCATGATTTGGGCCACCATTTGACACGCAGAGTTTTTTGGCTCTTCGACCGCAGTTACACAGAGGGGGAGTTGGTTTTCCGTTTCTCACAGCTCTTACAGACTGGTTCAAATTGACTGTGGAGTTCAGAACAGCAGGAGATACTTTGGGCAAATTCGAACTTCTCATAGGTAAGGAGTGATCAAAAGAGGAAGTTTTCTCTTGATATATATGAAAAGACTGTTTTTTTGCTGGTGGGCATGTTTTTGGACTAGTTGGCTTTCTTTTAGGAGCCTCCAAAGGAGTAGAGTAATTTCCAATTAACGCTGATTGTGCTGAAACAGCATTTCCCTTTGCAGATGGTAACTTAAAAGCTGAAAATTTTGAAGTCTGCCTTTGTACTGTCCCTATATTATAGATTGTAGTATCAGGACTTTTGTAAACAACAGACTTCAGAGGTTCTGTGGGTGCTACACTTTCCTCCAAACTCTGATTATCTGAACTTGTCCCAGCCAATTGTTTTGAAATATTTTTTTCTTCAAACGCTGTTAGACTATCTGTATTTGAGTCATCCTTGAGCTGAACAGAGTCTGAATTTTGTTCATACTGAGATTCTGGTATCAAAGCAACATCTTCCCAGTCTGTCAGCAAAGACAAGCACTCAGAACTGGTGCTGATGTCCCCACTGGAGAGAGTAACTGAGGGGATGGTGGTGGAGACAAGCACCAGCCCTGATCCCTGTACTGGGAGGCTGGGTCTGGCTGTTCCCAGAGGCTGCCCAGTGCTCCATCCCTGCCGGATGCCTGTTGATGCAGGACTGGGACATGGCTGTGCCAGACCAAAAGGAATTGGAGATCTGTCAGTAGATGATGCTGAAGAGCTTTGGGATTGAGCGTGGAATTCAGCCCTTGAGCTGCTGCTGGGTACAACACGAACATTTGCAGAGGGATCAGTGCAAGTGATCTGCTGTTCCCCAGTCTGTACATTACAATTTATCTTGTTTCCAGCAATACTGTTGTGTTTGTTCTCAGCCAGAGAGTTTGTTTCACAAGTTCCATCTCTAGATGTTTCAAGTATGCTCTTTCTTCCCAGTGGAGTCTTGTCAGTGAAATTTCCAGTCAGTGTTCTGGAAATTAAATTACAGTTCTGATGTGCCTGGGGAGTCCATAAACAAAAGCAGATTTTGGAAAGTGAATACCCAGACATTTTGGGAATAAATGCACAAAATTAATAAGCGTATCAGCCTAAGGATGTTCTTTCCAAATCATAGTCAAGATGCTGGGTTTGTTATTTGAACAGCTCACCTTTCATCTGTATTCCAGGCTACAAAGCAAGTAGGCAGGAGGATACGAAGCAGTGACTAACCTTATCCAAAGATTTAGTAACTTTCAGCACACATCCATCACAAATCAGCCTCCAAGCAAGACGAGCAGTATTCCGGGAATCATCCAACCCTTCAAAAGTATGGTTATATTAATGTCTTCTTTTCAAACTGCTACTGGGGATAGTTCTTATTAGAGGAAAAATGTAATCTAGGTAAGCCTTACAGAAATGGCAAGGAGTCACAGAACTGTGACACTTAGTCATCTAGTTCAAAAAAGGGAAGTGGAAGTAGAAAATTCCAAATAATTCCCTGTGCTGAAACATCTGAAGGACTATCCGTAGAGCTGAATATCTATTCACAATTTTAAATATCCTTGCTCTGTTTTACTAATCAACTCCAGAAAAAAAATAAAAATCATATTGTGCTGTAATTCTCTAACATTAACATGCTGAACTATCAGGTAAAATCAAGTTTCTTTATCTTCCGTCCACCTCTTTTCTTTTGTATCCCAGCAATTCATAAATTGATCTTGTGAACATGCACTCAGTAGCGGTAGAAGAGATTTCAGAAATGAAGTATGAGGTTAGAAATAACAAATGATCTTGGAAGCATTTTGCCTTTCTTGTTTTGATGGTTTGTTGGACAGAACGTGGCATAACCTGAAGCAATAGTTACTGTTCAGAGTAATGACTATTAACTAGCTGCTTTAGGTTAAGTTAGCTAACTAAAGCTAAATAGTAGTACGTAGCTTTATAAGATATATATATTAACATATATATTAAAGTGAGGATCATCATACTTACCAGAATGTTCCCGTCCTTCAAAAGCTATCCCCAAATCCTGCAAAGCTCCGTTTAGCCCTTTAGGCTTTCTATTGTAGAAGGCCTGAGGAAAGAAATGCAGGTGCTTAACATGAAGCACTTCAAAACCTTTCCCTTGTGAAGCAAAGCCATTTCAGAAATATCCCCTTATGAATAATGAATCTCACAGGGCAATTAAGCAAGTTGGGTATCTGCATTTTACAGTGAGAATAAGACCATAAGTGACTTACCCTGTAAGAAATCAGAATGGAAAGAACCATGAATCCCTTCTCTGAGTTTTAAGCAAATCCGTTCTGTCTGAGCTCTGGAGTCATTTGTCGGCACTCTATGGCTTACCTTGATGAGTCTTAACAGAGCAGCAGTGAAGAATACAACTATAAATAATACCTTAAGATGTTTAAACTGTTGCACGATATGCAATCAAAGGCATGGGCATGAATATATTTGGCATAGGTAAGGATTTTTTTTGTAAGTGAAAAAAGTGAGTATTACTACTTACTCCTGGTATCTGATTTGATCACTAGAAAGGGGGAATAGTCACACTTTATCTTTAGAGACCTAATTCTGCTGCTTATCTGTAAGGTACCTCTAAGTACTTCTAAACAGACTATGACAACGACTTCCTACACAGCAATATAAGGCAGCAATGAGAGCACACAAAACAAAAAAAGTTAGGAAGCAAGGAGAGCAAAAACTGTCAGGAAAGGAAGAGCAGCTCCTAAATTCTCCTAGGATTATCATTCTTTTATCAAACAACAATCTTTTCCTGGCATTAAGATTTCTATTCAAATTCACACAGTTCTAGGGCAGTTGGTTATTAAGCGGTAAGAACACGAAAAAAATCCCAGGTTACTCTGGTCACTGGGACATAGAGCATTGCCTTGTGAGCTCAGGTACAGTCAGCCTTTGAGGTGAGTGTGGGTAGAAATGTTTCAGTCTGTCAGTCTTCTCACCCTGTATGTTGCTTTGAGATCAATCCAGGAATTCAGGATGTCGGGTTTGCGCAGCTGCTTCCTTTTACACTCGTAGTGCAAACACACGCCCAGGTCCCAGTCTGTGCAGGGAAAACCTCAGTCAATCCACCACTACAGAACTGGCCTAAAATCCACATAATGTGGCCTATGTGTCCCTTTTTGTGGCCTAAAAATCTACATAAAGGGACACAACACCAACGCACTGTCAGCATCCTGTGTGTGAAGCCGTTGTCCATGGAAGACACTGGGGTTGCTGCAACAGGACACCAGAAGAAGCAAACCCCTGATTTTAGTAAATAACTTCAGACAGCTGAAGATCTCAAAGACAATCATTAAATCATTAAGACACACTAAGAATGGTCACACAGTTCCCTCTGTAAAGCAGAAAAATGTAACAGTGTCAGATCCTGGAGTCAAAGATGCAGCGAACACGTCAGGATTCCATGGATTTCATATTTTCAGTCTTATCCCAATATTCCACATTTTTAATACCTAATAACAGGATTTTGGCTGCCTAGAAGTGAGAACACAATCTCAGTAGTGCCACCTAATGTTATAACTGTGTAGAAAATGTTATTTACCTGTCCAAGTAACAAAGGCACACACTTTTGCTTCTGAAGTAGAATTACTTTGACTGTCTGTACTGAATATAATTTTCTTCTCCTTTTGTATCTTTTGAATCCATTTCAAAAACTGTGATAAGCAAATGTTGAGAGGCACCCCTTCGTCAACTTGATCCTTCATGGAACAGAACAAGAAGCATGTATGTGTTAGAATGCACTGAAATTCATTTGAGGTTTATTTCTTTTTTAGCCCTTTAAAGGCCTCTTTAAATAAAACAGTAAACAGCAATTATACAATTGTAAAATAACGTTAAATCACAATTACCTGTGTTATGCCAGTTAGTCCTGTACAGAATTCAGAGAGAATAGGATTCTCCTGGGGCTGGACATACACATGGAATTCAGATTCAATCTCTCCTGTTGAGGTGTTTAACAGGACTGCTGGAAATTCAACTGCAACAAACACAGAAGGAGAAGAAGAAACAAAACAAGCAAACAAACCAGAACCAAAACACAAAACCAGAAAGGTTAAAGCTGTTCACAGGAATTATTCCATTTTTATATGGGTCCCTGCCAACTCTGCATATTCCATGATTCTATTGTATATATAAAAATACAGGGTTTGAGCATGGTGCTGATAAGGCCAAGGCTGTGGGTTTGATTCCTGTTTGGTCCATTCACTTAAGAGCTGGACTTGATGATCCTTGTTGGTCTCTTCCAGCTCAGAACGTTCTGTGATATATACACACACACACACACACACACATATATATACATACACACATTTATATTATTCATCTATCTGTTATTCCATTACACTGGGGCTGAACCGCCAGCAGTTAAAAGGAACAGAATACAAGGAAGACACAAAAAGAGGACACACGGTGCAGCGCCAGCCCGTGCCCGGTGCACTCACTGATCTCGGCCCCTCCGCGCCGCTCGGCGGCCGCCCAGCACGTGGCCTCGAAGTCCAGGACGACGAGGAAGGCGAAGCGCTGCCCCGCGGCCGCCCGCGCCCCGCTCCGCGCCCTCGCGCTGCTCCGCGCCAGCCCCAGCCGCCTGCGGACACCGACTGCGCTCAGGGGCCGCCCGCGGCCTGGGGACACCGACTGCGCTCAGGGGCCGCCCGCGGACACCGACTGCGCTCAGGGGCCGCCCGCGGCCTGCGGACACCGACTGCGCTCAGGGGCCGCCCGCGGACACCGACTGCGCTCAGGGGCCGCCCGCGGCCTGCGGACACCGACTGCGCTCAGGGGCCGCCCGCCGCCCGCGGACACCGACTGCGCTCAGAGGCCGTCCACCGCGCCCGCCCCGCCGCGCCCCTCCGCGCCCGCCCCTCCGCGCACCTAGCCAGCCGCTTGGTGGCCATGGGCACCCTCCGCCGCCTCAGCGAGCGGCCACCATTTCAAATCTCCCGCGGGCCCGCCCCCATCGCGCTCTCGGCGCTCGGCTGCTCCGGCCGCGGCCCCGGCACCGCCCAGCGCGGCGCGGCCCCGGCGCGGTCCGAGAGCCCCCGGGAGCGCGGGGCTGTGCCCGGCCGTGAGGGGCCGCTCGACCCCGCCGCTGCCGTGCGGGCCATGGCGAAGGGGTTGTGCCTCAACGGGCGCAAGCGGCTCGGGGAGGCCGCGGAGGGGCCGCGGGCGCGGAAGAGGCGGAAGGCGGATGGCGGCGGCCCGGGCCTGGGCCCCGAGGTGAGAGCCGAGCGCCCGGCGCTGTGAGGAGCGCGGTGCGGGCCGCGTGTCCCTTACGGCCGCTTCTCGGGGGTGTTGCTGTGTCCCACGTTGGGATGCTGGGACCTCGGCAAAGCCGTGTACACGGACAATGTACTGGGAGGGCCGGCTACAGGTAACATCATAGAATGCCCTGAGTTGATCCACGAGGATCATCGAGTCCAACTCCTGGCCCTGCACCGGACGCCCCAGCAATCCCACCATGTGCCTGAGGGCATTGTCCAAACGCTTCCCGAACCTGGACGGGTTTGGGGCCGTGACCGCTGCCCTGGAGAGCCTGTTAATGGCTTGGATTTTGCTCCAAGGAATGTAGAAAAGAACTCATTTGGAGTGCTCAGCATTACATTTAAGGAATTTTGTTTAAAAAATAGATACATTCTCCAATATAATCTTCTCGTAAACAAAGCAGATCTTGAAAGGAGCGTTGTGAGTGCTCAGCACATGCGCCCCTGAAGGATGCAGAGCAGCCCCGCGGTGACACCTCACCGCAGGTACACTGAGTCAGTGCCCGTGGAACAGAAGTTGGCATGTCCAGCCTGTGAGATCAGTCCTGTTTGCCCCCGGCTGGAGACAAATTCCTGTGGTTGGCGGTACCCTCTGTTTGGTGAATCAAAACCTCTGCTCTTTGGGTTTTTTTGCAAGGCTTTAATTAGGCCGTATTGAAAACAACGGTGTCATTACCTGTCTCACTTAGCATGAGAGGTGAGGCACTAGCAATTACACCAGCCTGTGCTGTTATTGCCAGATGATTCTTAACCGCTGGAACCACGAGGGTTGTCACCTCTCTTTAACTTTCTTACCCAATGACAAATGTCTTTAAGAGCACAACAGCTGAGTCCCTAATTTGGGCAGACTCTGTCCAAATTACTGAGCACAAGGCTTGTTAGTGTGCAGGGGAAAACAACTTCCAGTGGTTGTTTATGCTGTGAGGTTTTACGTCCTGCAGTGTTGTGTGGCATTTTTTCCCTGTATACCCTGGTGTCTTTTCATCACATATAAAAAGAATATCTTTAAAATTTTTACAGGAGTTCTTTGGAACAGGCCATCTGGTCAGTGGAGGTCTCCAAAATGCTGCGTTTACTTGCTAATTAGCCTTTAGAAAAGTTTGTGCATTTGGGCTTAAAGAACTGTTGTGTTGAAGTGTGTGGCACAGTCCCCACCTCATCTACTCAGTGCTTGCTTTCTGCAGCTTCCTTGGATTTTACTGAAGCATTTTTCCCTGCAGGGGTCAGCAAACCCTTCTGGCAGAGCAGATCCCACACTGTAAATAGAGAAAACCTCACATGGAGTGGCTGCATGTAATACTTGTACAAATGCTTAAATCTCTACAGCAGCAGGTGGGGGAAAGGGCTGAGGGAGCAGGACATTGTGTTTGCGTATCAGTTGTCTCTTTACTGCATACATCTGCTTATGTTAATCTTTATTAAATAAATCTTTGAAGTTAGAGTACCTGGGTTGACAGTAAATTTAATATTAAAGTGTGATCTGAAAGGAAACTTTTGCCCATGACGAGTGGAAGAGTTATTTTAAATGTAGTTGGTTGTATCCAAATAGTTTCTTTTTCCTTCATTTTCCATGAACTGGTGTGATTACATGAAGCCTGTCTCTACCAGCATTTCCCTCTCCACAGGAAAAGTCGTGTCGTCTGTCAGCAGCTCTGCTTGGCGAGGCCTCCGAAATCAGCCAGGAGCAGCTGTATGAGCTGCTGAAATACGCAGCTCTGGGGAAATGCCACAATGCAGCACAGCCCAGGTACATCCACAGCCAGAACCAGCCTGGTCTCGTGTTCTCCCGTGGTGTGGGAACATTCCTAAAGGAGCATTGGCCATGCTGGGTTCGGAACGCTCGCCTGGAGTTGCCATAATGGCAGCCTGGATTGTGCAGATACAGTTGTTGTTAGACTTGGCCAGGAAGCAGAATTCCTTTTCCAGCAGAAATCCTGCCATTGCATAGTTTTGTTTCATGCAGTTTTGAAAAACTAAATGACTGCTGCGGAACTGAAGAAGCTCCACACACTGAGAAACAAAATACCCTGTTAAAATATTAACACAAATCTTAATGCATTTCATGTTAGATATAATTGAAAAAGAGCATTCTATAGAGTGTTTCAGAAAAAAACATTTTAATCAATTCTCCCTTTCTCTGGGCAAGTTCTCAGTACTGGAAGAGAAAGGCTGGGGAGGGTATATAACCTTGAATGGCAAAAATACGGTGAAATGAAATGAATCTTCAAATGAAATTCAAAGCAGAAAATACCCCACTTTAGATTTTAATAGTGAATAGAAAATTATTTTGTGAAACTTACTTTGATGCATTAATTCACCAGACTGTGTCACTACAGTTGAAGTTACTGGTGTATTCACATTCTGATGCATATAAATGAGATATACATCTTAAAATGGTATGCAGCAGAAATTTGCAATAACTCTTCTGTCTCCCGTATTCTGTTGCTTCCAGGAATATGTGGCTGTTTGAGATAAGCTATAAAGCCTTTTCCTATTGAAGTAATTTGGCACTTTGCCATTTACTGACTTAAAAGCTGGGCTGGTTCCAACTTTTTTTTTTTTTTAAGAGTGCTTGATAATTGTTTTGCTTTGATTTTTATGTTATTTTTTTTTTTAAATTATTGCTCTTTTTTTAACTGCAGCTGGTGCCGTGTTTATCACCAAAGCCACCTGGCTGGGGTTGTGGTTGTTGTTCTGCACGAAATGAGCCAACTCCATTTCTACAGATTCTATTTACAGTTCAAACACCTCAGGAAAGTGTTCCGGCATGTAAGTCCCCAAACTGCGCTGGTGTCTTCTAAACTTCTTCCAGTCCTGAAACCACATCCCAGAGATAATGGCTGCAGTGGAATTACTGCCTTTTCCAAGGAAGGATGTGGCCATCCTTGACTCTTACAGCAAGTGAGAGGATCTAGTTGCAGCAGTTGTCAGCTCAGAACAAAGGACAGGGCTTTGATACTAGGAACAGGATTTCAAGACTTATGTCTTTGAAGCCTTACCAGGTGAAATGTTTATTGATGCTTCAGTCCTCTGAGTGTTACGTATCCTGCATCTACAGATGCCAATTAGATTATAAATATCTTGGAATAATTTCAATAATTTGGAACTTACTCTGAGTGAGGAGACTCTCAATAGAGTTATGCTAACCCCACTGGTTGAAAAATATCACTTTTGTTATTTGCACTTGTATATCAAGTTTCTCCCATTTCCCAAAAAGATTAGTAAAATAATTGTTTTAATTTTCTTACTTAAAAGCAACATTTTTGAAGGAAGATAGAAAGGACTTGAATTCAAGCTTCTAGAGAGTTCTTCCTGAACTACAGCAAATGTAAATCACAACTTAACTGGAAAGACTGGAACTGGCTTTAGTTTCTATCAAAGAAAGTCTTGAGATTTGCCTTCTTGATCGTATCAGGCAAGGCAAATCTGTTCTGTAGTACAAAGAATCCTGTGTCATCCTTTATTGGAACAGGTTTGGTTTGTGTTGGGTTTTTCTACTTGATAAAACACCAAATGTATTTCCGCTATTTCTTTATCCGTCCTTCTCTGAATTTGGCTGGTTTGGGGATCAATAAACCCCCCATTTGCTTGTTATTTCTGCATGTTTTTCAAAGTCAGTAACACGTATCTTTTTTCAGAGATTCACATTAACACCTTCTGCTAACTTCCCAGTCAGCCTGTATGGAGAAGGAACAAACCTGAAACCTCAAAACACTCCACAAGGTATTTTGTTTGGCTTTGCATTGTCTCTTTAAAGACAGTGACTCACTGTGAACAGAAATTTATGACTTTGCATTCTCTGCAATCCCAGTGCTGCCATGGTAAACTTGTTTAGAAAGGAGCACACACAATGGCTTAAACCATGAGACCTCTTACCCTGACTACTTCAGTAACTCATGTTGGCCCGACTGTCAAAGTGAATGCAAAAAGAAAGTTTTTTGACATATTTAATCCCAAACTCTGCTGCTTTGCTACCCATTTTGTGATTATTTTATTCTAAGATGTATCTAATCAAAGAAACAGAGATAAATTTAATTTAAGCTAAGAAGACTGTGTGTCTGTCTTTTTCTCTGACCCTCTCTCTCCAGTCTGTTGTTCCAGGTAGTAATTTGGAATGGTGCAGCCTCTAAGTGTTCATCTGATGCAGGAACTGCATGCAGGTAGGGAGTGCTATCTGAGCTTGACAGGTGCTTCTGTATTTTACAGGCTTGACTTCCACCAGCAGTGAATGCGTTACTAAAAGCTCAGACTTGCAATGTGATCCCATCATTCAGAGATACGGAGAAAAAAAACAAGGCCTTACAAGCTATACTCTAACTTTAGAAGAGCAGAAAAAAAATGACTATCCCATAGAAGGTCAGTTTTTGAGCGAGGGCTGTTTAGTTGTTTTGTTATGTTGGGGGTTGTTTTTAATTTGGATAGTTTAGTGATATGTTTTGTCATATAAGATGAGTTGTAGAAGAAAGGTCTTTTTCCCTCCAGGTTCCCCTGGATGCAAGGGCTACATCTCCACAGAGTGTGATCAGCAGAGGACAGACAGCAGCCCCCTCTTCGGTCTGGATTGTGAAATGGTAAAAATCAGTGTGTGTGGCCTTACAAAATAGAGTCGGGCACCCAACTCTTACCAGCTGTTCCCAAGTGAGCCAAGCATTCTGTGTATTTATTAAACCACTTCTGATATCTTAATATCTGCTGCCAGTCCCTTCCTCAATGGTGCCACTGCTAGTGCAGCCATGGGAAAGGCCTTGGAAGTGGTTCTGGCAACCAGACAGAAACAATATCCTGAGCAGAGAGCTCAGTTCTGTGTTGGCTCCCAGGACAGCAGCTGGATCTGCCAGGCCTATCAGCAATGCTGCAGTAACCCATGAGGGTGCTGTGGAATTCCTCCTCAGCTCTCTCCAAGGTTTGGGAAAGGAAAAATACTTCCCTGTCACACATCTTTCATTTAGCCATCACAGTTCCTCTGGCAGCTGCTGTGGTGAGGAGGCCTCCTTTAGTGCAGTTTTAGCCATGCAGAGATTTTGGCATCAGCATTGAATAACTATTGGTACAACCTGGGCTCTGCCTTTAGATTGTGCAACTTCTCTGGGGCTGGTGCTGTCAGTGGCAGTAGTGCAGTGTAGAGCACAGACTGATTCTGTGAAATCAGCACTTCTTCACAATGTTTTTGTCTGTGCTGTGCCTGCCTGTGTGTTTGCTGTGCTTACAGTGCACATTTAACAACTAAAATGAAGCACAGTAGAGTATAAAACAAGCAGCTATGAGTGGTAGATCTCTGAGTCAAGGAACTCCTTAGCTGTGATGCTTCTGCAGCTAAAGCAGATATTAGCTCAGGTGTTTGAGGGGCAGCATCGTGCTGATCCAACAACTGCCTCTGCTTCCTCCTGACAGTGCCTGACCGCGAAAGGGAACGAGGTCACCCGCGTGTCTTTGGTGGATGCACGGGGTCAGTGCCTCCTGAACGAGCTGGTCAAACCTGAGAGCACAGTGGTGAACTACCGCACCAGGTCGCTTGCACAAACCTTTCTTACCTCTTTGTCTTTCAGAGCTGCAGCCCTTTCACGTTCAGCCTGTTGCACAGGACCTTTCAGAAACCCCTTGGTGTGCACAGATGCCTGCTGCATTCTCCTCAGTGTTAAGAATACAGTTCTTGCTGGGTGACTGCAGTGACCAACATTATGTGTACAATGTGCTGCACAGTGCCCCTGGGGCTACCAGGCAGAACCATTGCCATTCTGCAGTGTCCCTGGGAAAGTTCTGTTACAAATTAATGATACACAGTACAAGTTACTCCCCACTGCTGGTTATAAAATAAGATGGAGTCCATAGCTGACTTTGCTCATATGTAAAAAATTCATAGAGCTTGTACATACCTCTAGGATGGGGCTCAGGACTGTAACAAAAGCAAGCAAAACTCAAGTCTTGTCTTCTTCAAAACTGCAGCTGGCTTTATCCAGAAGGTGATGTGCCAGTCCCTTCAGGTAACTTGGAAGCATCTCCTTCCACCATCAGACTTGCAGTATTTCTTTACCTATGCTATCTGATGCTACCAACTGCATCACTTAAAAATACCTGGGAGAAATGAACTTTTGAAGCAGATGTGGTAGCACTCTTAGCAGTTTAATATAGCTGCAGCATATCCTCTGGTGTTGGAAGAGAAAGCAGTAAATAGTAAATAGTAAATTCTGTGATTAGTTATACCGAGTCCATATTTTACAGGACCTGCTTGTAATATTCTCCAGCACACACTGTTCTATTGTGTTGCTTTTAACTCATCCAAATTTTGTTTTGAAGATTCTCAGGAGTCACAAAGAAAATGCTTCTTCCAGTGAAGACAAGACTGTCGGACATCCAAACCAGGCTAAAAAAAATGCTTCCCCATGATGCAGTATTGGTGGGTCATTCCCTAAATTCTGATCTTCAGGCTTTGGAAGTGAGTATGTTTTTTAAGAGTGTTTTTCCCAACCCTGTGTTACTCATTTCAGACCTGAAAACTCTTTAAAATTGCTCTTTTTATTAGTGAACACTTGTTAATTGCTTTTTATTATGAATAGCCCTATGTCTGTAAGGATTTAAAAGACAAAGACTCTTCTAACAGCTACAAAATTTGCAAGGGGCTGTTCAGAACCCAAAAGAGAGAAATCTGTCCAGACACAGGTATTGTAGCAACTGAAGCTTTACCCCTCTGCTTCAGCCAGATGCCTCTTACAGCTCTGTCATGGGGAGAATTGAAATCCTTTCTGTGGGTAATTTAACCAGTCTAAAATGCTTGAATCATAATTAATCTTTCTAACCCAATGTAGATCTTACCACTAGAGTGGGAAGTAGAAAGGAGAGTTGGACTTGTTTCGTTATTCCTTGTGCTCTCTTATTGTGGATCAGGTAGCTGTCAGTGAGAAACTGGCAACAGAAATGAAAAGGCAGAGGCACAGAAATCTGTGGAGTTACTGTCCAATTCTGTATGTTTGCTGTTCTTAAACTGAACTGATGATTTTCTCCTCCAGATGATCCACCCCAGTGTTATTGATACTTCACTGCTTTTTGCCAGAAGTGAAGGTCGAAGATTTAAGCTAAAATTTCTAGCCAAAGCTGTTTTAGGGTAAGATTATTACTGTACTGTCATGGCAAAGATTAGAAACTGTCATGGTGGGTCATAGGGTCTTACTCTGCCACTACTAGTATCAGAATTATTATTTTTTTACTAAGATTCAAAAGAAAGGAGCAGGTTGTGCAAGTCAGACACAGTAAAAAGGAATTTACTGGCTGCTTAAAACATCAGGCAGCATAATAAATGGGCTTGTCTTTGAGCAAGCAGGAATGCTGTGACCCAACCAGATCTGAGTCCCAGCAAAACTAGGCTTCCTGCAGGGCTCTAGAGGTGTATTGAATTGTAGAACAACAAAGGCACTCTGGCTCACACAAATGAGAGCTGCAGTTGGCAAGAAAGAAAGGTTAATGCATGAAAGTCTGATTTACTGACTTAAATCATATTTCTCAGTGTATCAGCTACCACTGGACAGTGTCTCAGTGAGACAGTTCTCCCCACGCTCACAGCGAATAGTAGTGCTCTGCAGTGCCAAACTTCACTGAACTGGAGGCTGCCTTCCTCTCTGTGTGCAAATTGTGAGTTGGGCCATTGGTCAAGAAAGAAGTAAAATTTAAAAATAGTCATGCATCAGAGTGGCAAGTATTGCTTCTGTCAAACTCCATAAACCATTTTGCTCAACATTGCAAAAACATTTCTTGCAGTAACTTTTGGGAATATTTCACAAGAATGCTGCTGCAGAGAACTGAAATCCTTTTTGGAGAGGGGAAAGCTCTTTTGCCTGAAAAGGACCCAGTTTAGAAAAGACAGGATGTTGGTCAGTGCGGAAAAACAGATAACCTGCCTGTGCACCTAATTTTGATGCCCTAGGAAGGAGATTCAGTGTGAACAGAAGCTTGGGCATGATCCTACAGAAGATGCTAGAGCTGCATTGGAATTAGCTCAATTCTTCATTGAGCAAGGACCAACAAAGGTAGTTATATCTAATTAATATTTATGTCTTAAAATACAGAACACAATGTTGTGCTTATGAAGAAAAAAACCCCACTCCTGCCCATCCTCCTATTGATTTAAAAGGGAAAATGCAGCTGTGATAGAGGCTCCAGTTGTGGCAGCCTGTTGCTTTCAGCCTCTGTGCAGGTACCTGAATAACCTGGGCACCACCAGTGCTCAGTACTCACCGACATCAGCCAGCATTGCTGCTGATCCTCCAGGGGGGCACTGGGTAAAGAAGGACTGAGGAATGCCTTCCAGCCTGCAGGAATGCCTGTAATTTTTCTAGATGAAAGAACAGAGAGACCTTGTGTGTTGTGGTAGTGATTCACCTGGTTTTATGAGTCCCTTGTGTTGTTGATTTCTGAGAGAACTTTTTTGGAGATCATTGCCTGTTGATGCTGTGAGTGCTGCATGCTCAAAAATGACAAGAGAGAATAATAAGGCAAGAAATTAATGCCCATGTTTCTTCACTGCTGGAGTGTGCCTACGTGACTCATAGGGAAAGCACAGGCTTTTTGGTCAGCTGCAATTAGCTGATGAGATGAAAGCCAACTAATAATCTTCTTCCTTCCCCAAGGTAGCAGAACTAAACTTGGAGATGCTTCTGACAGCTGAAAAACTGGCTGAGGTCTCACAGAACAAAGCTGTGCTACAGCCACAAGGATGTGGGTTCCAGGAACAGCTGAATGAGCCGCCACCATTATCCAAACCATGGTAATAAGATTCTCAGATATGCATGTTTTTCCTTCAGTTGAATCTTCAGTAAAATCAGACAAGGGCCTTATGTTTTTCAGAAGTCATCAGGATCTTCAGAGAGACACAAATAATTGCAGCATAGTGCTGAAAAACTTTAGCAGTTTCATCTTAAATTTCACAGAGTATTTCCTAGGCTTCTTTTGATGTTGTGGACAAGAATATTCTTTCAAATTTCTTTAATGAGCTTTAATTCTCTGACAAGAATTTCTTGAAAGTTTTTGATTCCCCATATTGAAAAATAGTGTGATTCACAGTGTACTTCTCTCTGCTAGTTTTTTAGATTGTCTGAAGGTGACTGGCCAAAAACCTCTCCTTTTGGGCAGACAGGGACTAGATTCTTCTGGCCTGTGTCAGAGAAACCTGAGCACTTCAAACAAACAGGTGAATGGACTTAGAGTGGGTTGGTCTAAGCATCAAAATAGTTCAAAGTTGCTCTTGTTCTGGGAGTGGGTAGATGAGTCCTATTTTAAAAAGCTGACTGACAGTACTGTTAGCAATACTGTTAATACCAGGTTAGCTAAATCCATTTGAGCATTTCGGAAATGAGCTTTGATCCTCTGCATCCTCTCATGACTCACCAAAGAGGAATTTCTGCCTGAGGGCTTTCTTGGACAATAATGAAAATTAAAGTTGGGAGTTAAATTCAATAGCCTTGTTTCTGATCCTCTGCAGTACAATTGTCCTGTACCTCTTTAATGCTCTTGTCTCTCCAGATTCTTCAGAGAGCCTTGGAAGATGTTCCCCTGTCCAAATTCAGTATCATTCAGTTCAGTTTGGGTCCAGAGTACATTGCATCTCACCTTCATGCTGGACTTCATGAAAAGGTATTATTTTTCGTTTGAGAATAGTCTTCATGCTGAGCTTGTAGGCAGATGTGATTTATCAGGAGGCACCAAGTAGTTAGTTCCTTTGCTTTGTGAAGTGCCTTCTCTAATCTGTGTTCCAACAGGTGAGAAGCAAGCTGACTGACATGCTGACAATTTACGCAGGTCCTTTTGAAGAAAACTTTTGTGTGAAGTCTGTGAAGAAAGAATTTGGGAAGTGTGGACCAATCCAGTCCCTTACAGTGGTAACTGAAACATTCCAGGTGAGCAGCGCTCAAAGGTTGCTGACAGGCCTCGAAGGTCGAAGTAATCTCTTGGAAAGAGATGGATTAGAACCACAGAAATACCAGTTACTCTGTTTGGAGATTTTTTCTGGTGGTTTAGTCATCAGCTACAATCATTCAGGGTACCTAAAAAGCTGCTCCACACAATGAGAAGAACAAATGCAGCTCATGTGCTGCTCAGAGGACTGAGCACCGGAGAAGCTGAGGTGCTTTTTGTCCTTCTCAAGAGAACCAATGTTAAGGCCTTTAATAGCCAAAGGAGCAAAAAAAGGCTATTATTAATTGAAGAGTTAAGGGTTTTAAACAGCTAGAGTATGTGGACTGTTACATATATTACCCCCAAGCTTTTTTATATTCTATTTTTAAAAGAAAGCACAACTTCATTGAGGCCTGACTTTTTAAAAGGGAGGGCTAATGTGTCTCACTGGTAATACCTTATTGTTCTGTTTCAAGCCATATGTCTGTATCCAATACGAAGTGCTGGAAGCTGCCCAGCTTGCTGTGGAAAGCCTGAATGGAGCTGAGGTGGCAGGATCCTGCATTAAGGTAAACAAGGCAAACAGCAAAAGCCCAAGCACAGCCTCCAGTACGGCTCTGGAACATCCCAGCAGTGTGTCTGGGCAAATGCTGGCTGCTTGTGCTGTTACAGCCTCCCTGTCCCTGGACAACTTAGGGCCCCTGGCAGAAAGGAAGTGGCTGTGTCCCTCTTTTTTTCCTTTCTGCCTGTCAGCAGAAGGGAATTAGAAAGCATTCTGACCTCCAGCTGCAGCTTTAAAAGGCAGAGCCAAGTAACAGGGCTATACAGAGTATGGCATTTTAGTTTTACAGTGTTTCTGCATTACAAATATGATCTCCCTTTATCATGACTAACTAAGTTAGCCTTCATTAGTCATATTTATTTCGAGTGAGGGAAAATAGCCTGAATACTTTTGGTAATGGGAGAAAAATACTTTAAAATAGAAGCTCAGAACACAGAGCTGTGTGGGCTGATAGGCTGTTTATTCCTCCTGCTTCTACCCCAGGTCCAGAGACCGGTCACTGCAGCAATGCTGGACTGCAATGTTCTGATTAAGGAATTAGAACTGGATATAGAAAATGAAGGTGTGATTTATGTGGCCGGTCTAAAGAAATCATTAACAGAGACAGACTTACAAGAAGAATTCAGCCAGTTGAAAGACCTGGAAACACTGTTCCTGCCAAAGGATCTTCAGAGTGGAAAGCACAGGAACTGCTGTTTCCTCAGTAAGTAGCTTCACACACAGCCTGCATGTTTCCTTCAAATAAGCTCATTCAGCAGCCCCTGGGACTTTGCACAGACACAGCAGGAGCTACTGAAACCCAGGTATGCTCCAAGGGATGGTATTTAAAATGCTCCAGTGAAAGCACATATTGTTTGGAGGAGCACTTCACAGCTAAATATTTAAGAGGAAAAAACACCTGCTTAAAAAAACCCCAAACATTTACTTAGATTTCCAAGGTAGCTAATGGGCTCCAGTACTTCCATGTGAGGGCTGGCTACTGTGCAGCTTCACACAGACCAGTAATCACCTCTGAAAGGTGAGCACAGCTCGATGAGTGCTGCTGCAGCCAACCGGCATTTCGAGTCTGATGTTTATCTGCAGCAAGATGAGAATCTGCTTGCTGCAGTGATTTGTTTCTCATCTCCATCCTGCTCCACACCTTTAGCCCTGCCCTGCAGGTGCCAAGGAGGGCAGCAACAGCATTGCCAAAGCATGTTCCCTTCTCTTTGCATTTCAGAATTCCAGAAATCCCAGAGTGCCATGGATGCCCTTGAAGCTATAAATGGATGGACCATGAAGGGTAGCGAGCTAAGAAGTAGGAATGCCCTTGCTCCAGGTCACCTCTGGAGATGGATTTGGCAAATGAATCACAGCAATGGGAAACAAGGAAAACACATCTTCTATGAGAAAATGGAGCAGCTGTCTGACTCTGTGAGTGTGAGGCTCTGCTGATGTTTGGTGCAATTAGTGAGGAGGGACTGCCCTGGGAACCTGGAGTGGTGACTTTGAGTTGACTGAGGTGCAGAGCTGCTTGTGACAGAAGGGTCTCCTTGTGATGGAGCAAAGGGGCTGCCAAGGATGTTCCACAGAGCAGTTTGAGAGATAATGCCACATGAGATAATGTGGTGTTTGCAGGGTACTGCATAGCCTTAAAACCAGCATAGCTGCACAGGGCAGTGGGTGGTGCTGCCCAGGAACTGGCACTGGAGAGCTGTCAGGGCACAGGTGGCACAGGAGTCACCGGGAGAGGTGAGTGGCTGTGTGGCTGCACAGCAAAGAAGAGCTCTAGTTGAGCGCTCTGGAGGTGCAGCTCTCACTTTCACCTGGAGGGAGCTGTGGTGCCATTTGAGCGGGCGCGTGGCTGTCTCTGCAGCTGGGCCGCTGCACTGCCAAGTGCCAGGCAGAAGTGGCATCACTGCTGCCCTCACCTGTGCCATCCCACAGGTCAGCCTCCCCACACACTCAGAGGTATAATTGCTGATGAATGAGGGACTTAAATGCTTCTGTTCTGTTATGCAGGAGCAGGATCTAAGGAAAAAGGTGAAGAAGTTAGACCACCATATCAAAAAGCTTTATAGAAGCCTGCAGAATAACACCCTGTGCGTTGTTCTCTTTCCTGGCATGAACAGGTAACTTGCTGCCTATTTTGCAAAGAACCAAGGAAAATACAGAGCCAGATAATTTTATCTTAATCTGTTAAAAATTAAAGCCCCGCACAAGGAAGAGAAAGCCCAAGAGAAAGGCTGAAAAAGCTGTTTTACTTAATCTGACTTTCATGTTGGGCCAATAAAACCTCAGCCCTGCGTTCTGCCCACAAAGCAGGCCTGAGCCACAATTCAGGTACCTGAGGGTCCACAGTGTTGATTAATTGTACACATCTTATCAGTTCACCCACCTCCCCCCATGGATGTTTCATCCCCATTGACAATGAGGTAAGTTTTATGTGGCCATGAGAGAATCAAGCAGAGTTTCCACAGCAGGCAGGTTTTTTGGGGGGTTTTGGTGGGGTTTTGTTTGGTTTTTAAAACCACCTAATTACTACAGCCAAGGCCTCACCTTCCAGTTGTTGTGTTGTGGTACTCCAATGTATGTGCTTCAGCCACAGCTGACCAAGGAGGTGGTTCATGCCCTTGTTCTCATGTGATGGACAACAATGAGAAAACCCAAATGTGTTCACTGAGTCCTTCAGCTTTTTAGGAAGGAGCAAGTTGTGCATTTGAGTTGGGCTGCAGGACTGGAATCAGGGATGCTTCCAGCTGGAGTGGGCTTCCTGCATTTCAGCCCCTGGGGCCTTGTTAACCAGAAAAGTTCAATCTTTCCTAAGTAAAGCCCTGGTTACTGAGGACATACTCCCTTCAGCAGCCTTCTGTGCTCTCGCTGTCCCTGGTCAGCCTAATAAAGGTCACATCTACTTTTGCTTTTCTTCAGTGCCCTTCAGCAGAAGAGGCATTGTTCCTTGTCGAGACCCCAGCATGCCCTGCAATAGAAGCAGAGCCAGAGCTGCTCAGCCATGCCAGGTTCCCCTCCCTTACTTCCAAAGCTTCCTGAGAAGAGCCATGATGCTGTATAATCCTGTGCTCCAAACTGTGTCCCTAGAAGAGAGATCGATCCGAAGCCAAGAGATATTTAGGCTTAAATGGCAGTGACAAACCATTTCAGCCAAGGGTTGCTCCTGGTGTGATTTGCTCCAATTGTTCAGTTACTAAAACTTGAAGGAAAAAAGGTGATTTTTATAATTTGTCATCTCCAATAAAGCATAAGTTGTTCCCCCTCCCCCCCCCCAAATTGTAGCTTACAAACTGAACCAGCAGCAGTTCTGCCTTACCAGCAAAGCACTCCCTGCAGGTCACCCTGAGCACAGCTCGGATTCAAACACTGCCCCAGTCCGACCTGGCTGTGGGCACTTCCGTGCATGTGGGCCTTGGATCAGCTGCTGCTTGCTTTGGGCTAAAACTGCATCAGTTTTTACATTTCTGAGCAATCATTTGCCTCTTCTCTACACCCTGTATCACCTCAGGCACCCTGCACACTCACCTGTCACCCCGCAGGAAGGTTTGAGGCTGTGGGTTGCAGTCCACAGCACGTCCTTTGCAGCAGTCACTTTACTTTTCGAGGCCCATTTCCAACCATTCTCGCTTAGCACAAGCTTCCATCACCCAGGGGTAGGAATCCCACCAGCAGAACAGGTGGATTCAGGAATCTGCATCCACAGGGAGCCTGTGGAAGCCCACAGAGCCTGGCTCACACTCTCAGGCTGCTGAGTGGGTTAGATGGGAACTCCATCTCAGGCTGGCAAGGGGTTTCTTGCCAAGTGAGGTTCCTGTATTACTGTTTCCCAGAGGACCAACAGTTCAGAGGAGGCTTCTTGATTAAAAAGAATGCCAAGTAATTGTGGGGTGGAAAAAGAATTAGTTTTTCAATGTGCTGACCCTGGGGGTTGCAGGCCTCAGTACCAGCCCAGCAGGGTTATGTGCTTGGAGGCTGAACTGAGTAGAACTAACACACTTCTTGTTTGTGTTGCAGCACGCATGGATCACAGTCTGGCCTTGGTCTGATGGGAATAAAAGATGATGAAGGGAGGAGCGCTTGTTAAACTGCCAAGTTTTTAAGCAAAGTCTTTTGTTAAGATATTTTTAATTACTTTAAATATTGATGTCTTTGTAAAGATCTCTTACCATAAGAACAATAGGCTTTCACTCTGTGTCTTCTACAACGTCTAAAAATAAAAGCCATTCAAAATGTCTTAAAGCACAAAACCTTTTCCATTAACCCTTCTTGCTGTGGGAAGGTCGAGCCAAGGAGGTGCTCAGGCAGCACTGGGGCAAACCGGGGCTGTGCTCCATAGGAGCCGGGCAGGATTGGCCTGTGGGATGCCATTCTGTGCTGGACACCAAGCTACCAGCTGGGGCATCTCCCCTGCAACATCCCAGGCCATAAACCAGCCAGCCAGGTTAGTGCAGAACCTGCAGCAGCTGCTCAGCAGTTAACAGCTGCCCCAGGAATTGTGTGGATTTCTGGAACCGCCCGGTGCCAACTCCTGAATTGGAGTTGCTGCCTCCTTTCCGAGAAAGTGCTGTACTTAGTCCATGGAAAGGAGGAATTGGTGATTCACGCTTCTTGGACAATCTCCGCTTTCTCCTCCCTCCCTGACCACCCCCACGCTCCCCTCACACACAAAAAAAAAAAGGAAAAAAAAGTTTCCATGTGGCTGTGGGAGGGGCAAGGGGTGTTTTAAGGAAAGCACATGGCTGTGTGCACTTTGCACAGCATGGCTTTCCACAGGGGGCTGGAAGCAGGATGAGGTGATTTGCAACCTGACAGCTCCAGACCTGTCCTTTGCAGCCATTGCCACCAAAAATACAGGCTGCTTGAGCATCTCTTGTTAACATACAGAATTCCCAAGCACAAGGATGCTTAGAAGAGCTTTTGGCACTCAGAAAAACAATTGAAAAATTAAAAGGAAATGTTTGTCAAAAGGTTTGACCATGAGTTGAGGGATTTTTTCATGTGAATTGGAATAGGCCAAGATAAAGTTATAATTCCAGAAATTACTAAATACAGCTGGTGGAATATTTACACCCTCCTACTTTCCAGCCCCAAGTTCACTGCGCTGGGCTCTGTCCTTACGCTGGGATTTGGAAGCTGGGAATTGCTGCATGGAGGAGCAGGCACAAATACAGGCAAGCAGGAGAAAGGCAAGTTCAGCACAAGCCCAGAAGCAGCAGTGAGCAGGCAGGAGATGCTCATGTTAATGTCATTAATGACTAAATTTAAAGCCACCTGAAAGTGAAATCTATTACTCAGCAAGATGAATGCAGCCAATTTTTTTCTTACAAAAAGGTACTTTGGCCACTCCAAGTGAGCCTGGCATCCTTTGGCTGCAGTGATTGCAAACTGGCACAAGCACCAACATCAGTGCTGCTCCCGAATGTGAAAGGGAGCCAGCGCCTTCAGCAGCACAGCCAGTCCCTGCTGCTGAGCCAGCCCCACACAGACCAGGGCCTCAGGCAGCTCTGGGCAGCGGGTGAAGGGCAGACTGAGCCCAGCACTCATCCCTCTCTAAGGATTCGCTCCTGTTCAGGCTGTTCACATTCAGCATCTCCTTGTTGCAGACACCTGCACTGCAAAGTTGACAAAAACCAGCTAGTTGTCCTTCCACACACTTAAAAATGATGTGGTCACCTCCCTGCAAGGACTAGGTAGGATTTAGTGAGCATCCAGGAGTCCTGCTTGAGAAACTCACATGACAAATAAAACTAGCAAGAGTCCTATTCATAGGCATGAAAAAATAAGTAATTTGTCCCTTTTTAATTGAAAAATGTAAAAAGGACTTCAGCTTTAAATAAGACATTTTGTACAAAGCTTGAGCACAAAAAAGTGAACACCAAAGTGTCGTCATGTAAACACCACAAATGTTACTCATTTGTTCAGTAACGCACAGAACAGCGTGCGAGTTCCCCTTCCAGTGGGTGAGATTTCTGTAGCTGTTCCCCTCCCCTCAGACCTTACTGGAATACAGGAAACCCAGAAGCTTTGGAACATTTACAAGCTACAGTAGTCAGGATACATTGTGACTAAAGGATTTTTTTTTGTTTTTTTCTTTAAGGGATTGGTCATTTAAATATACAGAAGTACAATAATCTCACAGGTAAATGAATGGCAGCTTGGATTAGAAAAAGCACCAAAATATTTAATATACATCTGGCACAAATTTCACAAGAAGTCAGTAATGGACAAACCAATGCTTTGCTTATAAGAAAAGAAAAACCTCAGACTGTACTTAATGCTCTTCTTCCAAAAGGGACACAACAAAAACATTGCACTCAGGATTGCTATCAAGTAAAGACAACCTTCTTATCACACCCTACTCGCATTGTGCCTTAGATTGCACATTCCATAAGATGCTGTTTCCATTCTGTTCCAGACACCAATGGTGAGAAAGTTTGATGTAAGAAAAGTAACTGTAAAACTACAAACCAATTCAGTAGATTGGGATTCAGTAGATGCATTGTCCTGAAATTCTCCCAACTCTCCTCTAGATCAGGTTTCAAATTTGGCTGCATTTCCTTGAAAAAAAACCCTACACGAAACAGAATTTACTCCAGCTGTTTTCAAGCATTACATTTACACAGCACTTCTGATACTGCTGTCCCAAAGAGGACCCACGGGGCTGCTCTGTGACACGCAACACATTCATCATTTCCCAGAGTGAGAAAACTGGCTCATACAGGGTTATCTCCTGGGTAAGTCTGAAAAGGCAAAACACCCCCGGCACAAAGACGGGCAGATCTGACCCTGCCCACCCTTGTGGGTTTACTGAGGGTTTACTGAGGAGCCGAGAGGCCCAGCAGGGAGCGGTGCTCACAGGAGGCGCAGTGACAGCCACACAAAGCTGTGCTCCCCTTACTTCCTTAGTTACACCGAGCTACTTCTCTGGGAGCAAACACTACCAAAGTGCATTCCTTCCTTAGAGGGGGACTTGAGGCTGAATTGGGGCCTCAAGATCCACAAGAAAGTAACGAGGCTGCACCAACCAGCGCTCCCAGGCCGACCCTTCTCCACAGCCCATCAAGGCCCTGCGGTTGCTTCATTCCCTCAAGACCAACCAGTGGAAACCCCAACAGCGCTGGCTCAGGACAGAATCCTGCCAGTTCCATCCATGGCTCCCGGAACTTGAGTTACTCAACAACTAACAGCACGAGGCCCTCCAACCCTCCTGCCAGCCCATCTCTTTTTTAAAGACTATTTCAAACTTACAGATAAGAAAGCAAGTGTATTTTTAAATACCTTTGTTTAGCATGACTTACAAAGTCACAACTTCAAAATATGGAGCACTAATCTGTGAAGTCCTCTAACATGTAACACATGGGAGTAGCAGCCAGCCTTCAGCTTCACCGATACTCTGTGCAGGTTTGCCACCTCTGGTCACACAATCTCCACGCTCACGGGCCCAGAGAAGAGCAAGAGTCAGCAGCTGTAACTGCATAAAATGGCAACATTCAAGTAAACACGCTGCTTCAACAGTAGGCAACCTTTAGTCCAGATATAATTTACAGGGGGGAAAAAGAAACACTTTACAGCACAAACACTGGAGATGGATTTTTTTCCTGTGTGTGAAATGACATGTTATCCAAAAAGGGCTTCTCTGAAGAGTGCAATTATGCAAAGATAGAAACTTATTAAAAATTAAACAAAAAAACAGTATTACCTACAGAACCTGTTGGATTTTCAAAGACTGAGGATTGCAATAGTAGCAAGGAACCGCTGCAATGTCAGTGATTTAAGGCAAGCTGTTAGGACAAGAACGTACATGCTCCTTTTACCTATTATCTCACATGTCCCCCGTTCTCCTGAAATACGTGCCCGTCCTGATAGTGCAAGAGGTCACACCCCAAAACCAGCCCTCACACTGGAAGAATCTTGCAGCAGCAGTTGCTACAGCATCTCACTACGGGGGATTTGCCGTGACAGCAACTGTGTTGCACTTTGCTTTGGGGGAGGAAAGGAAGGACACAGATGTGCTGCATGGAAAAGAACACCCCCAATGCATTAATGAACACAGCTGAGCACCGAAGCCACTCCGGCATCTCCAGTTCCCTTGAGAACGCTCCAGCTTTGCTCAAGCACAAGGGTTTTATCCTGAGCAGGATTCTGACCTCACAGAGAAAAAGGATGCTTGCAGCCCTTGCACTTTCGCAGCTCCCATCTTTGCTGGGTGTTACAAGTCCAGTCCAACATGGAAAAAAACACAGTATTTTTGATTAAAAGAAAAATACACTCATGGCACTGCATCAGGTGGGTTCCTAAAGCTTTTCAAGGGCAAATGAAAAGGCTGATGGCTCCCTCTTGGGGAGCAGCTGCTCCATCTTCAATTCATTGTCAGTCCAGGCAGCCTGACCAGGGAAGAGGATGTGTGGTGACAGAAGCCCCTGAGCCACAGGCCACGCAGCTCTGCTCGCTCGCTCTATTGCACTCCAAAAGTAGCACCCGGGAGGACCAACTCTTGTTTGCAGCTTGACCCGGCCCCCTTCCAAAGGGTCCTTTGCATACAGGTTAAACGCAGGATACCAAAACTGTGGCAAATAGATAATACTTAACTTGGGTCAATTAAAAAAAATAGATTACTCATCCAGGCATAAAATCCTGGGACGAAAGGATGGTAGCCTTAAACTATTCAAGTCTAAGAACAAGAGGTAGAGATACCTACGTACTTCATGGTGAAGGAGTTACAGCCTTCTTTCTTACAATCTCATTAATTTCACTTCAGTTCACACTATAAAACCAAAGGTTCAATCTTCAATAATCCAGAGAGAAAATGTTAACACTGGTGGGTTTGTTTGCACACAACAAAATTTAAGCAGACACTTTGCTTTAATACTTATTTGAAAAAATATGTTTTTCTCTATATTGAAGCACTACCCTGAAGAATTTTGAGTTTCAGGTTAAGCATCTTCGTTTTTAATATGAAAGGCTAAATTCACATGCACACACTTTGAGCAGAGCAGGCTCAAGGGAAGAACTGGGTGCCCAGTTTACTGAGGACCTTCTAAAAAGGGATCACACTGCAGAGCACAAGGCTGCAAGACCCAGAAACTCACAATGACTATTATTTACCAAAGAATGGGAATGATGTAACCTCAGCCAACAAACTATATCACAACTGAGGTGGCTATTAACTACATGGTTTCTTTAACTTTGTTGGGCTTTTTTTGGATACAAGGCTTTGAACTGTAAGTACGATACTTATGTTGACAGTGTCCCAAAAAGTCTAAGGTCACTGGTCAGTGCATAGGTCTGGGAACCACGGGTGACAGGCTAGTCCTGGATCCGTAGGTTCTTCAGGCTCTGATGGACACACAGAGGGTGAAATAAAAGTCACCCAGTAAAGCTGCTGCTGCCGCCAGCACTGTGACCACCCCGTGTCCACGGGAGGAGGGGCTGCATCCCTCTGCCACCAACCCGAGCCACTCCCTCCTCAGCAGAGCAGCCTGAGCTCATTTCATGCTCTGAACTGTGCTTGGCTGAGAACTGTCCTGGTTCAGAGCTGATCCAGGAGATCTGCCGGGCCAGCCCGGGGAAGCGGCTCTCACAGTCCCAACCGCCACAGCTGCCTCTGTGCCACCTGCCACACCTTCGGTCATTTTCCTGTGGTCCTTTCACTGGGATTGTGCAGTACTAAAAAGCTGTAATTCTCCATGTAGAATAGCACCAGCAGCAAGTAAACTCACAATTTGGTGTTCAGTTCCAACTCATTTCCTCGGTCATGTTTTATGGCCAGCTATGGGTGGGATCTTTCAAATCCTTACTTGAATCAATAGATAGTCTTTGACCTCAGAAATGCACCCACACAAGCAAAAATTAGCACAATTAAGCCTCCAGTTGATATGGAAGCCGAATTTTAAAGGTGTTGCAAACTATAATATGATGTAGGTGGTCAGTGTTTTATTACTAGGGACTAAAGTTTACAGGAGTTGTATTTCTTTGCATATAAGAGAAGGCAATAAAATGCCACAGATTGTGGATGTCAGACCAGTTTTCCAGTATATTACTCTATCTATATAGTTATCTATAGTTATTTATCCCAAGTTGCAGCAGATTCACTACATGCATAAAGTTTCCTAATGCATAATCTAATTTTTTTAAAAATGAAACAGTTGCAATGGTTTCAAGGATTTCATCAGAATCACTGCTCACTTACAGTCCTGTGCCCTACACAATGAAGAATTAAATTCTATAAAAACGAAGAGTGAATGTATTTGGCCTGTTCCACAGATATTCACAGTTTAACCATTAAACAAGCATATTTTCAGAGGCTCTGATATTATTAAAGACTTCTCAGAAACACACACAAACCCCACTCCCTCACCCCAGCATTACAGAGCCCAGGCGAGTCTCATTTGGGATCACAAAATCACCAGGCAATCCAAGAGAAGGTCTGACAGCCTCGCCCACTGCCAGCACTGCCAAAGAGCTGCACCTTCAGCTCCTGCTTCAGGAGTTTAAAACTGACACAGTTCTGGTTTGCATTCTGTAAATGGTAATTAAAGGACTGAAATCAGGCTAAAAATAAGTGACACTTTGCTAGGTAGATAATTTGGTTATTTTTGCAAGTACCCTGCCCAGTGGGTGGAGTTGCTCCTGCCTGGCTGGAAGCAGCAGAACAGGAGCAGGGCTGTCCCCCACACTGAACACGTGGGACTCAGCCACTGGGAATGGTATGTCCTTTTCCCAACAGGAAACCAGCTTTTCCCTTCCTGTGTGTTCACCTCTGCCTCTAAAAGGAAGCTGTATTACATCTGATACATTAAAATGGCTGAGCCTGATGCACTACACATTGATTTCCTCACTGCTGTCCACATTCCAAGCGCAGGATAAACACCTTCCTTAAAGAGCTCTGTCCCTCGTGCTTTGGAGCTGCTGCATGCTAGGGTGTAAATCACAAGCTGCCATGATCTGGTGTGCATGCATGCACTGGCTACCCATTTGAACAGTTACTCTTCACATTCTGGACATTTTAAATTTCCTTTAGGGGAAAAAAACCAAGGGATGAACAAAGCATTTAACAGCTGAATGAATGAAGAGTCTCAAACTTACAAATACAGTCTTCATTTACTATCAAATCAGTTTCCACTTGGAACTTTTCCTAACAAAGCAGCCTCTGTTGGGGAATTTATTTTAGTCTTTTAAAAATAACAGCACCAGCAAAAGTCTCACCATAAATTCAACAATTCCAGCACGAGTGCTTTGGCCTGCTTTGCTCACCAAATCAGAATAAGGTTTTGCTGCCAAACACTTTTGTGCCACAGAAGGTTAGAGAAGCAAGGACAAAGCTTTTGGTGTATTTATCCAAAAAACAGCAACTCCAGGGCTCTCCTGCAAAGCAACAGATTCAGCTGCATCTAAAACAACCACATTTGTTTTCCACAGCTTGTCTCCCAGCAAAGGTAGCATGGACCAAACTCTCCTTTTATTAGATGAAAGAGATACTATCTGTGGCTTGTGGATTTGTTTTTAAACAGTTTGCATTACCCACAATTTGTTAGTGACTTATGACCTCCGAGCCAAGCTGCTGCAGGGCTGCACACCAGCAAAGCCAGTCCCAGACCTCGGGCAGATCCTACTCCTCTCTCTGCTAAGCCCCCTGGGGCACGGCAGATGTGCAAAGCTGACATCCTAGACCTGGTGACAAGCTCGCCACTTAACACCTGTTTCCCTTTAGCTTTAAAACCCTTATATCACAAAAGCCATTAGATGCTATGGATGACTGTCCAGGCTTTTTTTGTTTTGGTTTTGTTTTTTTCAGCTGAAGTTGTTTTATGATCCTGAAATGCAGCTCTGAAAATAAAAGGTGTGTAACGGAAGTATATCAAATTCACTAAGCCAGCACTTGGCCACAGAGAAAGCCTTGGCAATCAATCCTTTTACCAAAAGGTGTAAAAAAGTTGACATACTAAAATTAAAAAAGGTAGCATCAATAACCAAAAAAGTTTCAACCAGTGTTAATAAAACTCCCTTTAAGTCACAACAATTTCAACAGGCAAATAGTCCCAATACAGGCATTGTAAAATAATAAATTGACTCCTATCCAAATATTATCAAATCAGTCTAAAAATGACTCATCTACACTGTTGTCATTAAGAACACATTAAGAATTCACTTTGTCATCAGATGCCAATATTGTTGCTCCAGAAAGTGTGGAGTATTAACTGCAATTTAGCAATTAAACATATGCTTTAAAAAATTGGTTTGTCAATATTAATGCAAAAGATAGTTCCTTACATAGAAGTACTGTGCTTGCCAGACAAGTAAGGTAATACTTTAGGTATAAATCAAACAAGTTAAAGCAGAATTATACCACAGTTTTCCTTGAAGACTTAGGATTTGTGTGTTGCTTCTGTCAATGTTTAGCAAACTTAAGAAGCAGAACCTTTGGTTCTTTTAGTCAAGTAAAAATATTCTCATGTAACCACAAAAATACAACTTCCAGAGAAAATGGAAGTCCATCAACAAGCCCACTTTCAATAAAACTGAGGTAGTACTGCTCTTTTATTATGTGAATGTGTAAAGAGATTTAGATACAAATCGTCATCTACCACTCAGTTGACTGACAGGTACAGTAATTTTATAAAACAATTCCAACATTTAGTTTGAAAGTCCAAAAAAAGGAATGATCTGGACTCATTCACTAGGAGTTAGCTCAAAATGGGAATTAGCCATATTACAAAAAGCTGTTGCTTATGTTGGTTTTTAGAGCCTTATTACCCAGGATTAATGCATTTATAGTTAACACTGCTGTTCATCTTGGTATAAAACCTTAAAATTATTACAGCCTAAAATTTCAACAATGTAAACAGCACTACACACAGTACAGACCTGCCCTGACAGATGTAGTATGAAAAACTTAATCTGGCACTGTATAATTTAGCAATGTTAATTTAACCTAACTAAAAAGATCTACATTGTGCAAGAAGTATCAGACTTATTTATACTAATCTGAAGTCTTAAAAAAAAAAAAAAAAAAAAAAAAAACAACCCCAAAAATGCTTAACTTGTAGCCAGGGTCAAATATTTCAGGGCAAGAGTAAAAGGAATAACCAAAATTAAGAAAGTGCCTAAAACATGATACAGCATTTTAGAGCCCTTTCAAAGACAAGGCAGAAAAAGGTGTAAAGTAGAAAAATCTGGAGCCTCGGTAATTTCCAGAAACATCCAGAGTTTATATTTCGTGAAGGGCAACAAGTCGCTTTTGTCACTGCTGCTTGGCCGCCGCTAAGTCTGTTCGTCCGCACACAGGCCCTCTGTGTCCGAGGACAGAACACATTTGGTTTCCTCCTCCTTTTTCCTTCGCTCCATTTCCCACTCCACAAAGGTATCGAAGAGACTCGGCCAAGCCTCGTCCTCGCTGTAGTTGCTAAGGTCCGGTCCAATCACCTGAGTAAAATTTAGAAACATGTTCCACGTGTCCCGGGAGATTCCCTTGATTCCTGAGGGGTTCTTGATTAGGAAGTGTAACCACTGGTCCAAAATAGGGGGCTTGTTTTGGGTGAATACTAATTTCCAAAGGGCAATGGCTATTTCCCGATGTAGCGACCTCTGTCCTTCTTCAGAGTCCAGGCCAAACTGGAAGGTGAAACGATAGAGATCCTTGAATTTATCTTCCTGCTTGGCTTCGTTTAGGAGGCTGGGGAACCTTGCACAAATGCCATCAATGCTGTCTGCATTTATTGCTTTGCAGCCTTCAAAAAACTCCTTCCTGTTAAGCAAGAGAAGAGAAATTAGAGTGAGCCCTTCCCACCAACCTCGCATGCCAAACACGTCCTGTCTCCGTTCAGCTGCATCAAAGCAAAGAGGATCATCTGGGCAAGACAAGGTGTACCCTCAGCCCCAGTGGCACAAAGGTTTTGGCAATGGGAGCTACTGGAAAGAGAGACAGTTCCAAGGCATTCCTTAAGGCCCGGGGAACCATACACAACCCCCAGGTCTGCTGGGGCACTGTTAGCCTTTGAAAGATTCTGCTCTCTGGCTTTTCTGGGCATTTCCACATTCTGGAACGCCCTTCACATTAAAAAGTGAATCTAATTTACCACAGAAGAAATTCCAAATGTTTGAAATGTTACCCCAACTTGATTCAATACTGCCCATGGCTAAATGCCCATGCTCAGGGTGAGCTGTTTGCAAGGGACAGAGCAGTTCACTTCTGCTTTTCCTGTGGTTTTTGGTTGCTCTTCCAGCCTGCAAAACCAAAAGGGAGCCACTGGTGTTGGTCAGCAAGGCACCTGCTGAGGCATGAAAGGGAGCATGGCATCACAGGGGCTACAGCACAATGTATCAACACTGCTCGAAGCACCACTCCTGTACCAAGTGGGTACACCTTCAGCTCCAGCTTCTCTGATGCTCCTGAGCAAGTGTTACAACCAGCCAGGAGAGCCAGCAGGCTGACACAGGAGGGAAGACAAGAGATGGAGCAGCACTCAGGAGAACTGACCACGTTGCTTTCCTTGATGGAAGAAGTCCATCAGCACCTGTACCATGGAGCATGCCCTTCAACAAATCTAACCTCTCACCACTAGATTTGTCATCCCCAAGGAAATTAAAACTGTGTTTATAATACTCATGGTATCTGTGCAGAATCACAGACACTACTTACAATTCCTTTACCATCTTAGCAAATACCTGCATCGCCAGCCTCCAGTAAATCCACATTTGCATTCCAGAGTAACTCATCCTTTTGACACACACCCACAGCCACAAAGACTCTGAAGATGCTGTTCAGTGCACAGCAGAGTCTTGGGTCAAGGCTCTGAACACCAAAGTAATTTTGAAAGTTAGAAGCTCAGTAAAAACAGGCAGCATTACTCAAACCAATCTAGGTAGACCAAAAAACCAAAAAATTCCTTCTCTCTCTGCAAGTCCTTGTAGGCAGTCTTTACTTGCTCATACCTGGACATTGCTAATCAAGCTGGGGGAGGCTGCTGCAGTTTGGGTTTGCTTGTGGGCTTTGTGGGGTAAGTTTTAGCCAGTCCATTATTTCCTGCAGCATCACACATGCTGTCAGCCTGCTGACTGAGCCCCTTGTCCAGCAGGGCAGACAGCACTTTGAACAGCAATCATTTGTCAGCTAGTATGAAACAACTACCAGTGTCAAAACCCTCACATTTCCTTCCCTCTCTATGCTTTAACAGGATTACTCTTGGAAAAAGACATTAAGTGTAACACTGGCTGCACAGGAACAATTCTGTCATTTTTTCACAGACTGTTAACAGAGTTAGTAGCAATTACTACAGAATCTCACATTACTTTAAAGGAAAAAGTAATTTCAGTGTCCAATCTCATCACCAAGATAATGCTGGATACAGTAAATTGCTTTTGGTAAATCAAGAATAAATTAATGTCTACAGAATCTCACTACACTGTTCATTACTAGCAGCATAATGGCCAAAACCACATCTTCTGAAATCCAGTGTGAGGGGAAGGGAAAAGAAGACAATACAAAGCTTACCTTCTGCAGTGGAAGGAATTAATTTGATCAAAATACAAGTGTTAGAAGAAATAAGTAATTGAAGCTAATGAGGCTGTCTCTCCAATGTACTGCTGACAGGATACACTTTAACATATGAAAATAATTACAAGTTCTACAAGAACTAACCTTGTAAATTTGCACATGGTAGCAGCCTGGAATTTCCAAGCCAAAACTAGTACTTTAAATTCAGTGGGATCAACACAGAGGTCATTGCAAAATCGTTCCATTCCTTCTTCCAGTATGGCATCTTCCCGCTCGTCCTTATACCTCCTGAATAACTCCCCAATCCTTTGAAGAGAAGATTCCTCTGCACTGCAAACAGAGTCTTTCTTTGTATCTCCAGAAAACGTCGGAGGCTGACTGGACTCTACAGCAGCATCTGTTTTCTTTGTCCCATTCACAAGAATGTCTCCTGAAGCCTTCCCGCAAGCTGAGCCATGGTCGTCTTTGTGGACTGCACTTCTCTTGCTGTGGGACTTGCCAGATTCTCTTTCCCCATTTTTACTGCCAAGGGTAGAAGAAGGATTCTTGCACTTGGTGACACACTGGCCCATGATGTTGCAAGCCCAGCTCCTAGCGCGGTCCCCCTGCCCTTGGACACCCTCGCAGCTGCTCTTCAACACATCTCACCATGCCATTAGCAGCACTCAGCTAACCTGAAAAACAGTTTCAGAGTCAAACTGCTGTCTCTCTACAAAGAACATTTGAAGTATTAAATGTGGGATAACATTTGCCATTAAGCGACCAACTTCAGGATATTTAAGCTTTGTGTACTGCAAAGGAGCAGTGTACACAAGGCTGGCATATGCCAAAAATTTCAGGCAATTTCAGGCTGTCTTACCTAGAAAGCAATGCAGCTCACTCAGTGGCTGCACTATACTAACGGGTCCCAATAAAGGAAATTCCTAAAATTCTTACTGCAGCATAGGTTACAAAGAGGTTGATTCATGTACAGGCTTCATCACAACAGACTCATCTAACCCAGAAATATTTTAAAGGAAATGGTTTTTAAAAGTATACCCACATTTTATATATAGAATATAAAACACTGAAACAAAGCAGGGAAGTAAGGACGGGGACAGTGATGAGACAACCTGGCAGAGACCTAAGCACTGGATCTAGACTGTACCTTCAGCAAATCAGCAAAAGGGGCTTCTCAAGGAGGAGGGGGCTGGCTGTTGGCTGTTTTTTGGGAGGAGAAGAGAGAGTGGAAGTTGTGTGCTTGTTTTTAAACAGAGCGTGGAATCTAGGTTTATGTACTTAAAACATACACAGAATGTGTTTGCAGAAAGGAGGCAACACTTCTTATGCAAGAGGGAGTTCAGGAATGGTTCGTTGTTTCAAGTGGGCTCCTCCCTTCAGGTAAGGAGACAGACAGGGGAGGGGGCCTTCTTAATGAAACTTCTTCAGACAGACACACATGCAGATAAGAAGTAGTAATTCCAGTTCAGAGGGTTTTTTTAAAATAAAAATTAAAATGCCAAAATGATTTCATCATACTCTCTTTTTATAAATCACAAAGCCCTGCATATTTGGAAAAGATATTTTACCCACAGAAAAGGGTTCTCCAATTTTCCCTGTTAAAACCAAGCTAACACTCTGACACTGCCCTATCAGCGAGCAGCCACACCACGGACAGTCCATTTCTCAGAAATGTCAGCTCCAAGAAAGCAATTGCTTATCATATTCCTCCTTTACCCACTTATTTGCATTTCACCTCTGCTGTCAGTTAGGAAAAAGCTTCAAACATAAAAATTGGGTTTGCCTTGACTTTGTGTACAGCTTCCAGTTTAGAATTAGAAAAAGAAAGAGAGACAAAAATTTAAAAATTAAGAAATACAATAGCTGTCATGTCAGTTTTACTGTATTCTTTCTTGGGCAAAGCTTTACTGAGACTGAACCCCTCTTTTAAGCTGTAAACCAACAGCAGCAGCAAGTACAGATGAGTTCTCAGATATTAGGATTACAAAAATAAATCTTTTCTCAGCCATTATACCTGTTTTGACAAAACAGCACGTGTGCAGCTTCATGAGCAAAAAATTTTGCCAGTGGAACTACAACAGTCAAGATGCTGGATTTGACTACCTGGCTTCCCTTTCCCTCCCCAGTCCCTTTTCTTAAGCACATAACTCACACACAAAACTAACAAATACCTATTTTTAAGCAGACAAAGGAACAAACATATTATATATTCTTTCATCACAATGCTTTAAAGATGAACTTTGCAGCATCATTTTTACAGGCAAGCAAAGTCTGATTTAATGTGTTCAAGAAATTCATAATTATTTTAAAGGATTCATAAAAAGAATAGAATTCATAAAAATATGCATGTCAATATAAACAATCCATAAGACAATTTCACTGGTCCTTAGTACTTCACAGCTCTGTAAATTGCAAAGCACAGCCTGGCACTGATTTCTGTGCTGCCAGGTGCCTGAGTAACATCATCCTCTCCAGTCTACACCAGTCATTATTTCATTACACCAAAACAAACAGGATATTAGTAGGCAGTGTAAAAACTGCTTAGTGATTAACTCCCACATACCAGCTTTTCCCCCCCCTCCCCATCTTTAAATCCATCAGAACTCAAATGCTCAATCCACACCAATTCTTGTTCTTCCATCAGTTTCTCAGAGGCAGCTAGCACCACACTGGACAGATTTTTCTTTAGAGAAAAGCATGCAGGTAAAAGAACAGAATAAAAAATCCTGAGTACAGACTAGTATTAGAGTTTAAAGCAGAGTTTAGGTAGCATAGAAAACTTTCTGCTCAAAGATGTAACAGCAGTTATTAGCTATTGGTGATTTGGAACAGCTTTTCCCTGTGGAAAGGTTAAGGAACAGATGCCTATTAGTGAACAGTACTTTCCTCTAAAGTAGTCAGATCACACACATCATAATTGACAGATTAATCCAATTGAGGAATCCCAATTTAAATTTTTTTTTTAAAAAAAAAAGGCAGTTTGCAAGACTGTGTCCATAATTTTCCTAATACAAGTGACTCATGCTGTCATGCTTCCTAAGCAACAGCTTGTATTAATGATGATAACAATCTCATGTTCAGGTTTACAAAGTGACATCACCAATATGATGAAACTGATGGGTTTTACAGACATCTGCTGTCACAAAAAGAGCATTACAATACATAGAGGGAAGAAGTGTCCCACGAGCAGTTTCCAAAAACAAGCAAGCCCGGTAGCATTAGCCCCTAGAGTGCAAGTCAAACACCTCCCTCACATCATACCCCTCTAACAAACACAATTCCTGTACTCCTACTTGCCTTACAAAGAGCTGAATGCTGCTCCTGAACAGCCACTGCCTGGGCACTGCTAGCACTGCTCTTTCCTGCAGTAAGAGTTCATCCTTCCTCCTCCCCCTGCTGAGGAGGTTTTCAGAGCACAATCCTACTCCTTATGAACAGACACGAGAAGATACTGATGTACAGTTGCTGAAATTCCTCACTTTTCTTCTACATGAAACTTGATGCCATGTGCCAGATACTTAGAAGCATTCTACCCCAAAAATAGCAAAACCAGCTTGGGAAAAAAAAATCCAGACTGCATCCGCTGGCAGCTTGTGCGTGTATCTGGTTTTGTAAGAGAAAAGTCTTCTGGCACTCCATCAGTTACCCTTTTGTAAATTGCCTTCGCTGAGCTGGATCCACTTCACTAACTAGTCACCTCCGCTTCCTACATGACTCAGGTTTCAAGGCATGAAAGGAACAAGAGCCTCGGAAGGAGATAGAAACAAGTGGGAGAAGCCGGCCCTTTTGTTAAGGAAGGCTGGAGAGAGGATCTAATTGCAGCATCAGGAGCTGCAGCGAAGCCAGCGTTCAGGGAGTGGGAGAGAGCACCCTCAGGAAGGTGAACAGAGCCGTGCGTTCGGCTGCAGAGCACAGCGAGTGGCCCGGCTGCAGGAGCGCCAGGACCTGCAGAGAGATCTCTCCCAGCTGGATCAGGAACTACGAGCACGAAGTTCTCGTGTACCCCAAGGTTACACTGGATTGGTGGCAAAGCACCAATTCCCAAAAGGATCAGTGCCCAAGAGAAAACTTACTAACAGGCTTGTACAGCATAAAAGCAAGACATAAAAGGCAGCAGTGACCACTACTTTTGCCATTCTACTAAAAAGGATCAAAATTCAGGGCTAAGGTTGGAATGCGCTCAGCACTTCAGGATGCAGCGCTCCCAAAGAAGTCTATTACTCAGAAAAGTATTGAGCAATGATCTCCAGTACGTATGAATCACCAAGATGCCCATGAGGCCGTCTTCCACATCACAGGAACTGCAAAGCAGAGATCCACAATGACGTTCTCTGCACCTTTCTAGAAAGGAGTCAGCAGCTGGGAACACAGGAAGATGAGTGCTGGTGAATAAAACCAGCTAAAGGAAAGTCACCCTCTAAGAACAAAGGATGTGCAGAGCCATATGGCCCCACACATTAAATGAAAACCTAGAGAAGATTACAAAGGCCTTAGCTAATGCTTGGTGGGGCTTTTTGATTTGGTGAGGGTTTTGTGTGGGATTTTTTTCTAGCTGCTGTAAGGAATTTGCAGCATTTTTCCTCCATTTTCAAGTGACCAGATCACACATAACCCAAATTTGAAGGGAGCAAAACAAAGTGACTCAGTAATAACTCTCAATCATACAAGCACACCGTGGCACAATTGAAAACAGCAGCAATGAAATGGGGGGGAGCTGGCAGGAGGAGAGAAAATGCAAAGGAGATATTTAAGTAACCCTGTATTTTTCTTTAATGACTGATGTCATTGTAGCAATAGAAATTATTGGATATGTCCAGAGGACAACAAGCAAAACAAGCATTATGCTGTTTAATAAAGTGTTGCATCAGAAGGTATTTATAATGAGTTTCAAAACACAGAAAGTATCAAGAGAATAGAGGAAAAATCTTCCCATACGTTCAAGAAGACCTCAAAGACAAATTCAGGAAATCTCATAACGAAAGGGGAGACAGCTCAGCCAACCACTAAATCCCTTTCCAAGTAGCATTTCACTAGCTAAGGCAAAGACAACATTGCTAGAGCTTAACTAAGTCTCAACCCAGGCTCAGCTTTTCACAAACACTTGAGCATAGTCTGTAAGAATTTTACAGAATTCCACTATGCATTATCTACCTTTTAATGGACAGGAATACACGACTTTTTGACTTTAAAAACAGCTGAGAGTAGGGAACAATATCATGGATGCTCTGTTTCCAGCTCTGAACAGATGCACTGAGCTTCCCATTGGGGAGGCAGGAGAGGATCGTTGCCACTGCTGAAGCAGAAGCAATTGCTGCTCTAACAATTGTGCTGGACAAGTGATCTTGTAAGCAAACATCTAATACTTACATAGTTTCAGCTACACAGGGAATCATTCCACTAGCTGCACAGCTTTCTTTAGGCTCCCTGGGCTCCACATAGAATGCTGGAAGACAAAAGACCACACAAATCTTTACGTTTAGGAGAGGCTATGAAAACCATGAAATGCACCAAATCACTGAGAACTAACTGTGCATTTAATAAAACCCTTCAGAGCCAAACTCCATTTTTTCAAAAAGTCATTTTATAAAAAACTACTTCACTTTTTTGACTTATAAAGTAGCATTAATACCATTAACTCTGCATTGTCATATAAACCATAGAACAGGTACTGAAAACAACAGACAAATTCAAATGTTTGTTAGGAGTAGACACTTCCGGATACTTTTATGGCTTTCAGCATGGGAGGGTTAATTCCTCATTTCATGCACTCAAAGCAAAGCAGAGGACATGCTATCACCATCACTGCATGTTAGCTGAGCGCTGTTTAATCTGTGAATGCCAGACAGCTGCTACCTAGCAAAGCATAATTTGGGTCTGGAGAGTAATTCTCTTTTTTCATTCTCTAGCACATTCTTTTCCATGTTTGTTTTCCCATGTTCAGTCGAGCTGGCTCAACTTCACTTCTCTTAAATTCACAGCTCTGCTGTATAACTAGGAACCTCTGAAGAGAAGATGACAGACAAAGGTATGTCTGGTTTGCGTAGCAAGAGCTGCAACTGCAGCCCCTAATCAACACCTCTGCATCTGATCTAGAAGAAAAACACAACAAACAAGAAATCTCTGGCAAAGCTCCCCTGCTCTACCACACTAACAGAAACACTAAAACATCTCGTTTTTACAGCTCTTAGTACATCTAGGGTGCAGACAGGTGATCAAAAGCTGCCTTGCTGCATACTTACCTTTACACGAGATTTACTTCTTAGGAAACAAGTAGGAACATTAGCTCGTTCAGAGCTTTCTGCAGCAGAAAGAGGGGGCTCAGTGTAGAAAGACAACCATGAAACAAGGTCTTGTCATACATGCCAATCTCCACATGAGTTTTCCCCAAACCTGAATTCTATATGTGGATTAGGAAAATCTGAATGACACATAAAACCTAGTTTAGACCAAAGCTGTTGATAGAGCTTTAAAAGCCCCAAACATTTCAAAATGCCTGGAAACTCTGGAGTGGTACTTTCACTCATGTACACACACAGAGCAAAAACATCTCTCCACTGAACCATTTTTAGGCATTTACTGTTGAGATGGAGACCAAAAAGTCTACTCCGCACTGGTTTATATACTCTGCTCCCAAACCTCATCTTCCACACAACCAACCACCCTTTTTCTCTCCTCCATGGCTTCACAGCTCTTTTAGCAGACACTCCTGTGGGTGCACAGCCACCAGCCAGCTTAATGTGCAGGGGAGCAGAGGAGCGTCTGCCCCTCTCGCAGTGGAAGTACTAGCTTGAATATCTTCCTATTTCACCACAGCATCCCATGAATTTCAAGAATTTAAGAAAATGTAACATCTGGCACATCTATGTTAATTTCTTTTGGCCTCCTGCATCTAAATAATTCCTTTTATAAATCACCAGGGAGGAAAGAAGAAAAGGGAGGGACACAGGGTGCTCTGCAGCCTCATTCTCCAAGAACCTAAACTGAGAAGCAACATCTTACAGTTCACATTTTGAAAAATCATTGTCATGGCAACTTTTTGCAATAAACTACTTTTCAAACATATTTGTATTTCTTTGGAAGAGATCTGTGATCCTATGATCCACCAAATCTACATTTCCAGTTGACTTACTGCACATACTGGAAGCAAGTACTTATTTCAAGTTCAAAAGAAGCTGAATCTGATGGAGATCAGCCCTACCCAGCAAAAGCCAAACTTTTTCAGGTTATTTGAAGTAATTTCCACGTTGGCTGACCTATACACACACGCACACTGACTGGAGCCAGAAATTTTAACATCTGTTAGAACCACCAGCTACAATTCTTCCCCTTTCTTTATATTTCTACTCTTCCAAGTTGTCCATTTAACCTTTTTAAATTTTTTAATGTAGTAGCATGTGTAAACTTTGAAAACACAATCATAGGATATGGAATAAAAAGTTAGTATGAGTTAGCAGTTAAAAGATCAAGCTCTTCAAGGCTGTATTTAAAGGCTGTCATAGCACAGCAATGCACTGTGGCTGACTGACTTCATCCTAAATCATGTACAGTGACTGCAGAGGGGGTGGAGAGAAGCATCAGCACGTTGGTGGCACAGGTTTCGGTTCAGTCCTCGGGCCAGAGTCGCAAGGTGTAGCCGTATGCTGTGGTCACCAACATCCCTCCCCCTGTGCTGCTGTGGAGCAGTAGCACCGCAGCACAGGAACTCAGACAACAGCCCGCACTGCTCGTTAGCAACCCCTCAGCAACCTACAGGGAAATAAGTAAGTAAACAGTGTGAGCCCTCGGGATTATGGAGGCCTTTGTTTTGCTCACCTGCCTCTTTTCGCACCTGTGTCTAAGCCCCTTCGCTCTCCTGAGCGCTGGGTATGAGGATCAGTGCAGGCCCTCCACACCCTCGGCAATTTTCCCAGAGGTAAGAGCAGGCAGCTTTCTCACCAAAGGTAACTTTCTTTTCTCCCCTGTGGGGAATCAGTGAAGAATCAGTGGTATTTTTTCCCTCTTCAGCAGGCAGAAATTGAAAGGATCAGTGTTACATGTGGAAACTTTCACTGTGCAGTTCAGTTCTACACTACAATACCAAAGCACTCGGTGTACAAGTGTTACAGCATAAAACAAACTTCAGTCAAAGCCAGGACGTTATGGAAACTGCTTATTTCAAGCCTTAATCTGCAATGAAACTCTCTCAGCAGAAGCATTCTGAGTGCAGCACAATGGCATATTATGGGCTCTCAGGAGCCCAGAACACACCTCACCACATCCTCAACCAAGCACTGTGCTAGTACCAGTCTGTCACACTGATCTGCTCCACACCACTGCTGCACAAATACATTTATGCAAAGTTACTCAAGAGGAAGTCTAAAAGCAGGGAAGTCCTGCTGCAATTAGTTAAAATGAATTATTAGTTTGTGAGGCTTCCTGCAGCTGAAGAACCTTTCAATGAATTACAGACAGGTTACGGTTTTGAGGGCAGATACATGAGAACTTTACCAATCTGCTCCAAACCAGGATAACAAACTATTTCTGATTAACCTCAGTTTGAGCTTTGGAAACAAAACAGCTTTAGAAATGTGATCAAACTAGGTAAAATTTGATTCTAAGAACATGCCTGCATAGAGTAGAAGCTAGTTAAGTAGACACCTGAAAAGGCACCATGCTGAGTTCTGGCTGCCACTTGGCAGAAGGCTGCTGGCAGTCTATGGGAAAACCAAGCCAGGCAACAGGTATGTTGGAAGCCTGAATACTTTCTCAAATGAGAATTGGACTTCTGTGAGAAAGGCCCTACTGGAAAGGCTTTACTACTTTGGAAGGGAAGAGAAGGCCAGGTACAAAAATACCCCAAAAAAATCAGAAACAACTTCACCACATTTACAGTCCATAATGCTGGGCCAGCTCTCAGGGCCAAGAACCAGAGCTATCACCAAATCTCTTCCTACAGCAATGCCCCCAGTCACCAGGATGCAGGCAAAAGTCTCTTAACAAACAACTGAGCCTTAACCTGGTGTGCTGTCACTCCAAGTCCAGAGCTTGCTCATCAAGGGAGATTTTTCCATTCAAGACTGGGCAGAAGAAACCCACTTTCTGCACTCTTGAACAAGAGCACCTGACTCTGTGCACTCACAGAGCACGACACCACATTTCATGTTCAAAGTCCAACAAGTAGTCTTAAGAAAAAGTGGAACAGACGTTTCAGATCTGTAGTTCACTGTGTGCAGCTAATTGTGTAAGGCTAGCTTAAGGAAAAATGAATAATAATGTGAAAAATGATAGGCAGAGAAAGACTAAAGCACCTTACTTTTTCTTATGGAAGACATATTCCTCAAGCAGCTTTTTCAGCAGACACACATGCATCATCCTTGAATCCCTCCCTTCCCTCTACATTCTCTAACCACACAATACCTTACTGATTACTTCTCATTGTTTTTCCATTTGGCCCCATTAAAAAGTTTTCAATTGTTTCCTATTATGTGCTTCATCTTACTTTATTAGGTGGGTGGAATGATTTGTTAGGATTATTGTATTTTCAAAGAACAAACCCAAGTCCGGTTAGCTACACAGAATATAATTTTAGAAGGGTGCCTTCAGGTGCTTTTGTAATGTAAATAAATTAATGAACTACTTCATGCAGCAGCAGTACTTGTTTTGAGAAGTCTGTTTAAGCTATGAGCAAGACAATGGGCAGAGGGGAAATCAAGACAGCCAAACAACAGGGCTGTTCAAGATCATGCCATCAGTTTTCAGTAAAGCTGAAACCACAACCCAAATCAGATTCCATCCAATTCCCTATGTCGTACACACTCATTTATTCTCATTTATTTCACTGCACATAACTCAACCACCGCCAAAAAAAAAAAGGGTTCAGTCACTGAGGAATTAATCTCCATCCATTTAAAAACTACCAACATTCCCCTTCTCCCTCAAGATCCTTGTCAAAAGCCATACAAGGTCCAGCATGTACAAAAAAGCAAATAATCTTCTAATGAGAGTTTGTGTATTTTTTCCCCTTTCATGTGCAAAGGGTTGTAAAAGAGTAATCCTTCAGTATTTTTCCAGGGTACACTGTAACTTTTGCACAGCATGACAGACCTTTAACACCTCGGTATGTACTATGAATAATTAAAGTAGCTCATGCCAGGGGAAGAGCTACTCTGTGCTGACACAATCAGTTCACATCTCTACAGCAAAACTGCAGATTATGGGACCAAAAGAAACCACGGCCCCTGAGTATTTGACAGATGCATCCCACTGAAAGCATCTGAAAGTAGTTGTGCTACAAATATTTACCTTACCCTGGCTCAATCCATTCTGCAAATTAACCTATGGAAAATTGCAACTCTCTGCAGCCAAACCAGAATAACTTTGAAAAACCACCTCGGTCTACAATCTACTCGGCAATGGAAAGAAAAACATTTACTTTTAGACTGAGCTAAGTGTGCAAAGATTTTCTTTTACACTGAGTTCAGCTATCAGACTTCACCTTGAAGTGTCTGAGGTGCCTTCACCAATTACATTCAGCTGAATATAATTCAGGAAGATATCAAGTGACTCCTGTAATAATAAGATATGCTTTAAACTAATGGTAGTAAGTGAATAACTTCATATTTCTTACTGCTCTCAACAATGAAGAAAAGACAGCAGTCACACAAAAAAAGGAAGTCCTTCCAGCAGCTCTGGCTAACAGTGTCCCTTCTCCAGCAGAAAGCAGCTGTGAGAACAGTGACCCACACAGCCCCTAACACTGAAGGGACAAGTCTAAAGACAAGAGCCAGACCACCTCATAAGATCCCTGCTGGCAGCAGCTGCTCGTAAGGAGTTTACAGAAGGCCCGCTGGCCATCTCAGTGAGTGTAACACAGTTTACAGGCTGCCAGCCAAAGGAATCACTCATTGCATGCAGTTGTGTAGGAACTTCAGTACCAGCTGACCACATAAATACTGGAATCATATCTAAGTTATGTACAACAAATTGTTCTAAGTGAAAGCACTGACATATGAAAGTGCTTTAAGAGCATATGCTTGGATTTTTAAACTGACTGCAGTTTCTAAAGCAGAAAATACACATAGCCACCTGCTGAAGCCCTAATTCTCTCTCCTGAGTCCCAACTTCCCTATTGCAGTGAACAGCACCACCATTTCCCACTGTACAAAGGATGCTGCAGTATTCTGATGCTAACTGTATCAGCAGCTTCAAAGGAGCGCCTTTTGAGTACTTGAACTTGGTCATCAGTTGTATCAGACTCTCGGCTCTCCTTTAGAAATCTGGTGGCATTCAACCAACACACATCTTTTTTTTCGTAAGTTTTCACATATTTTTAATTTCTCTTGACATTCCGTGCCCCACAAGAGACCAGGTGTGTAGGCATCTATCCTGTGTTTCATGAGACATAATCACTAACTCCAAGCACAGGTAACTGCAGGAAGCTGGAATACATCAGACCTTTGGCACTCCAAGCCATCCATTTATATGCTGATCCAGAATACTTGAGGCTTTCTGTACAGACTCGTTGGCAATGAAAATATTGAGCAGTCAGCATATGACCAAAACCAAGAGCTAGGACATTTGTGTTTGTGAGTCTATTACTGAGCTACACATGCCTCCCATAATCATAGGCACTAAGATGATTTTCTCCCTCCCTTTCCATTTTAAAACAAAAGGATAAGACTGACTGCATTACAAGTTTAAAAGTTGCAGGAGAAAAAGCATTACACACAAAAAACCACCTCAAAGTAAGAACTAAAAACTGTCGCTTTCTGCTACTACATGGATGCAAAAATAAGACTGGTATATTTCAGGAGCACATAATCCTTTTGGTTCAAAAAAACCCACTTATGTTCACTAAATAGGAAAAGTGAGACAACAAACAACTACGACTGTCATACTGTCTCTGGCAGTCTGACTTTGTGGGAATAACAAACTGTGACAGGAGGTCAGGAACAGCATTCTCACATTTTGCAAAGTAAGTTTTGTCTTTCACAAAACAGATGCTGTAGACAGAACAGCATTTATAACCATTCTTTCTGAGACAGCAGAAGATTATACTGGCTTATTCTCTTTACTGGAATCCTGTCTCACCACCTATGCTTTTGTTGGTTTCTCTACAGTATTCCTACTTCTGTGAAGGAGTTCTTTTATACTTACACCTAAGTAGTCCCCTAACTGGCATTCTTCTAGCAGCAAAACACTGCAATTAAATAACCTTTAACTAAAATACAGATTTTCTGCTTTAAGATGCAGATCATTGGACCAGAGAGCTGCCCCCCAAGACACATGGATAAAATGGAGACCTAAATGGGTCAGTTCTGAGATTACCTTTTAGGCAAGACGCTTTGATTCCCTACTTGCTCTGTTATGGTCAGCAGTGAGATCAGAATGTAAAAACATCATCACACTATCACACCAAAGCCACACGTGACAAGGAGAACCTCCTCATCTCACCACAAAGAACACTGGCACTTGTGCAGGGGAAATCAGAGCTCCCCTTAGCTTTGCCAACCCCCACCTCCCTGGGGCTCTCCAATTTGCTCACCCCCAGCCCGTCGCCAAGAGCCGAGCGGGTCCGCACACCCTCCTCAGGGAAGGGGGAGGCCAAGGTGCCAGTGAGCAATGGGAACACGTCTGCAAGTCTTGGCTTTCCTGATAGCTCCCTGGGAAGGTTTCAACCCAGATCTGCAATTACCTGACTCAAGGGAGAGGCAAAAGAAAGGAGGGGAGGAGAAAAGAGAGATCACTGACTGTTTCAAAAGACACACTCGAGATGACTTACTGTACAGAAGACACCGAGAAAATCTGCACGGACAGTTTACTTGTGTCACATGTTTACAGGGGGTAAATTGCAGTTGGCACTTTACCAGAAGGCAACATTTGCCTTGAACATTTGCCATGAAATTACCATTGTTTCAAGTCAAGTTACTCTGTTATTACTGCTGGGTAACTTAAGAGTCAAGTACACAATTAATCCGTGTCACCAATGAAGATAGTCTGCAAAACATTACAGCCATTAATCTAGTATTTTTAAAAAGGAGGAAGGGGTAAGAGACTAAAGAACTTATTAGACTTCCAGTAACCAGAAGACAAAGCCTATTAGTCAGAGGAAAATAGGGGAAAGGAAGCCACCAAGATAAGATGCAGACCCCTAGGGAGAAGCAGCCAAAGAGAAGGAGCCCAGCCAGAGAATTCTGATGAAGCTGTTAAGGGGGTTCCCCCTTATCTTCTTGTGACTACCAAGTCCCTCGAGTGTTTACAGATTGTTCTTTCAGTCTTCCAAGAATTCTGGCTACCAATATTCAGCTCCTTCTGGATTTTTAAGTATGAGGATGAAAGAAAGAACTGTTTTTCTAACATCCCATGCTTCTATTTTTATAGTCTCTTCTTACTCAGAGCAGAGTTTTCCTGTTACATTCACATACAGACCCATGTGCCTAATGGAACAATAACATTGTTTCTGCAATTTGCAAGTTCTTACATACTGCCAAAACCCCATCATGATGGATTTTATAGTGCTCCAAGGCTCTAAATTAAATTTACCAACATTTCCCTGGCACCAATAAAGAAAATCAAGTGCTTCAGTGTAGGACAGATCTGAGCAGCGCTGGGGCACTCTCACTCCTTCTGACCTGCAGCTGTGCATCTCTATATCCAGACCCCCTGTGCATTCCTTTCTGCCATGAGGAAATGCAAGTGTAGAAGAATCGTGTCTGTCCCCTCTTCTTCCACCCCCTTTCCATCTGCTTTATACCCCACTGCCCCATACATATACACAACACTCAGGACTTCTTCCTGTTCCTTAAGCCAAACCAAAGCAAGCAGCAGAACCAAGCCTCTTCCTTATCCACCCCCAAATTTGTCAGAACACATCCTAGAAGTCTGTCAAACTGTCTGGCAGCCCTTCTTGCTCAGTATATTCTTCTTCAATTAATTTCAATGAGGGTCTTCCAAAAGAGCTGTTCTTAGTTTTCTCTCAAAGCCACTCCTTCATCTGATCGCCTTTATTCAATACAATTCATGCTAAATGGAAGCAAGATGTAATTATTAATGAATTTCCAAGATCAACAAATTATAAGAACTACTGACACAAATCAGTGAGAATTTGCTATGAACACAACAACACTCAACTTTAAAATAAAGCACGAATCTGGGCAGAAAAGGCACCTTAGCCTTGGAGATCCTGATTACAGCTCATATTGCACACTATCAGTCTCACAAAGAAAGCAGCCAAGTAGTACCAAAGCTGTAAGTTCCCCCGTTATTAGTTTTGTTACTTTTTTTTAAGAATTACAGTCATTCATGCCTACATACAACTTGCTATTAGGAACATTAGGAAATAATCAGAGTTTTAGAAATCATTACAAAAGCTGGTATTCGCAGTAAGTTTGTAAAGCCAGTTGCACTTTGCAAATCTGAACTAATTCAGCATAGATCACAAGCTCTCCTTTTTCTGCTGATGTGCAGAAAACCTTTGCTTTACACTGTGAGCTGCCTTTCGTGTAAATGTGAATGTTTTCCACTGACCACCACGACACACCTGTGTGGGGAAGACTTTGAGGATAGACTACAGAATTGACAAGAACATGAGGTCAGATCTCTTTACTTTCACATGCAATCTTAACTAAGAGACTGTGTTTCCTCTTCCGAGGATTATCTTTCACCAGGGAAACATGCAGCAGTGTTCAGATGCACACAAGTACTCAGACACTCTCTCCTCCCACTGCTGTAGCCCAAGTAAAACACTAACACTGTAGCTACACACATTAACTGTTTAACAAAGAGGTTTTTAAACACATAATAATTTGTTTAGACGATGTTTTTTAGTCAACTGTTCTCTCGAAAAAAGACAGACCATGCCAGTGAGGCCTGTAATTTTCAAAAAGGTAGGGCAGTTCTGTGCTTTTTGTTTGTACAGCAATACCCCCTTTTCTTTTCAGAGCACTTAACTCGTTACCCCGTTAAATTATGTGACAGACACTGCCATTCAAAAAAAGTTACCAGCTGTGGATCAATGCTGTATTCTGACACTTGGCATCAGCCTGTTCAGTTATCAATGTAACATTTTGAAGGGCAGCATATCAGCAGTGTTAACTATTTAAAAGATAATCAATGATTCTTTCCAACAACCACAGCACTGATAGGGTAGGCATATTCTTCCAACCAATATTTGCTCGAAACACTGATTATGCAAGTTATAATTTAAGTAGTTATGAGTAGCTTATTAGTACCACCACAGCCCCAGAGAGTGATTAACGCAGATTGCAGCTTGCACAGGAAGGGTAAACACGTTCAAGGGAGGGAGGAAGAGCTGAAGCAGGAAAAGAAAGTGGCAGTGCGAAGAGGGTATGTTCAGATAGAGAGAATACCTTGAAAATAAATCGCTTTACAGTTTATTTTTCTGTCTTTTTCCTGAAAACACTACGAACATTCACAGTCTAGCGTGACCCGTGAGAAGGCTGGGCACGAAGCGCGCACCCGAACAAAGCAGCCGCTCCCCCCGGCCCTGGGGGGCTGCGGGGCCGCCCGCAGCGACCATCGTAAGGGACGCTTCAGGACCCTGCAGACGGCGCACACCGGAACGGAAAAAACCAGGAGAGCCAAACCGCGGGGCGAGGCAGCACCGCCGCTCGGGGCACAGCGATGAGTGTGGGGTGGGCTCGGCCCGGAGGCACCGAGAGCCCCCGGACCGCGGGGCCGGACTCCGCCGGCACCACCCGGAGCAGCGCCCGGCCGGGACCGCCCCGCCCGCGGCACCGGGGCAGCGCCTGTCCGGCCGCTCCCGGCGGGCTGTCCCGGCGCTGCAGGGCTGCGGCTCGGGGGGCCCTGACGTGAGGGGGCGGCGGCGACGGCGCGGGGCCCCCCGAGCCCAACCGGCCCTGGCGGGGCTGAGGGGCAGCGCGGCGGCCACGGACGAACCCCGCCGCCGTCTCCCGGGCCGTGCCGAGCCGCGCCGAGCCCCGCGCTGCCCCCGCCGCTCCCGCCGCCGCTCCCCCGCAGCCCGGGCGGACGGGAAGAGCTTCGGTCCAATTCACTCACCTCCGCGGCGCCCAGCGGCTCTGCCTCCGCAGCATCACTTCCGGGCGAGCGCTCAGCTGGCGGACGCGCCGTAACGCGCCGTGACGTACCGTCACGAGGGGCGGGGCGCGCGACGCCGCACGCACGGCGAGGGCAGGGAACGCGGCGGCTCGCGCCTCCCGCGCCCACCGGAGCGGGGGCAGCCGGCGGGGCGGGGCCGCGGCCCGACTGCACCAAGGTAAAGCGGGGAGGGGGGAAGGCGGGCGTACGCGCGAGGAGGGCGGAGGGAGGGGAGAGGCCGGAGGCGCTCGCGGTGGGCCGACCCCCCTCTGCTTCGCTCGTTGGTTCCGCCCGGCTGCGGGGGCAGGGCCGCCCCGGTCGCCAGGGGGCGCAAGGGCGCCTGTGCCGGCAGTGCCCTCTAGTGGCTGCGCGGCAGGGACGGGCGGCAGCGCCATCTTGACAGTGGCAGCGGCCGTGAGGGCGCCCGGGATGGGCAGCGCTCAGTGCCCACAGCGCTCAGTGACCCACAGCGCTCAGTGACCCACAGCTCTTAGTGACCCACAGCGCTCAGTGCCCACAGCCCTCAGTGACCCACAGCGCTCAGTGACCCACAGCTCTTATTGACCCACAGCCCTCAGTGACCCACAGCTCTTAGTGACCCACAGCGCTCAGTGCCCACAGCCCTCAGTGCCCACAGGAGGAGAAGGCAGCATCTTAAGCTGTGGCAAGGGAGGTTTAGATTGGACATTAGGAAGAACTTCACAGAAAGGGTGATTAGACATGGGAATGGGCTGCCCAGTTTGGTGGTGGAGTCACCATCCCTGGAGGTGTTTAAGGAAAGCCTGGACGTGGCACTCAGTGTCTGGTCGACAAGGCGGTGTTTGGTCACACATTGGACTCGACGGTCAGAGGTCTTTCCCAACTCACCTGGTTCTGTGTCCCCCAGCCCATCATGCCCATAGCCCTGCTATGCTTCTCGAATAGCAACTAAAAATCATGTCTATCAATGAGTTTCATTGAGTGACCCTCAGAATGAAGTTAGAAAAGGGTCAGGGAAGTCAGGGAGGATTTTGTCTCTGCTAGCATTAATATTTATACCTGTTCTCAAGCTTGGGAGCATTTCCAATGCTGGGAAATATTTCTATTCATGCATTCAGTTGCATTTGGCTGGAAGCCAAGGTATGAATAAGGTGCATAAATCTATACTGGAGCTTGTGTCCATGTTGTTATATTTCTGTATGCTTCTATATTATATAAGCAAGGCCATCCAAGGATAGCTGAGAATTCATTTTCTCTGCTAAATTTCTTGCACTGCATTAAAATCTTTCTCTGCTTGTAAGTAATAGAGAACTAAACACACAGGAGGAGAAAATGGTATGACAGCATGAACAACAGAGTTGTTGACAAGACTAGAAACAAGTTCATATTGCTTTAGATTTTACCTGGACACTGTGTGCTTTTCATGAGAAAACTAAGAAATAACTAAAGCAATTTTTTTTGTTTCCCTTCCCCCTTCCCACAGTCTGTCAGCATTTCTGTTCTTCCTGAGGCTCCTGTAGCACAGGAGGCACTCCCAGAGCAAGAGTCTGTATGCCCTACTAAAATCAGATAATGCCTCGACCACCTCAGACCAAGAGAATGAAAACTCAGTGATCAAAAGGAACTAGTTAAGGGTTTCCACGTTCATTTATTCAAGTGAAAAGAATGTTGTAGAATCCTAATTTTGTGCAAATTGGCTTATTTGAACTGACATAGGAAACAGCGATAAAATCCATGTCCTTGCTGTTACTATTTAATTATATTCTCTTTGCATGCAGTTTGCTTTTTCTGATGAAAAGACTGGTCCATATGCAAGAGCAAGCTTAAAAGAGATCCAAGTTCAGTCAGAAATCTGAAGCACAGATAGAACAGCAGAGTTCCCATCCCAGTTGATGAACAATGTGAGTGCAATGACTTAGGGAGTCTGGTTCGGAGGTGTTGATCGGGGTTTCAGATTGCTTCAGTTTGCCAGCAGAAAGACACTGGCATGACAAAATCCTAAACCCTGTGAAAGTCACTCTGCTTTCAGATACTATTACTGAATATCTTGATTCAGTAACTTCATTCTTTTTCACCAAATCTGCATAAATAGATGATTGCAGCTTGTAGATGGAAACAGTGAGAAATAAATCTTTGAGTCAAATTGATGGGAAAGTCTGGAAGTTTACAGGCTTGTGTCACTGGTAGAAATGAGGATGTAACACCATCATGGAAGAACATGATCTTTCATTTTAGTCATTTTCCACCATGTGGAGATGGAATACTTTAGTTGTGATTGATGCTTTGCTATGATTTGGTTTTGTCTGAATCTTAAAAAAAAGTTATGAATGTTCAATCAAGAATGAAAATCAAATGAAGTTTTCACTTTGCCAGGTACACACTGCAGCCATGTGTGGTCAGCGTTAGCAGGGTACTGTCACAGGCCGCTGAGTCACTGATTTGAGTAAAAGAAGACAAAATTACTTTTGTGGAAAATAGATTTTGAAACTTAATATTGCTGGAAGGCATGTGACCTACCCAGCTATCACAGGAATCTGCGACCCCTTCTCTGCCCCCTGTGCCACAGGAACTCATTGTCTCAGTTGTTGTCCCTCAAGGAAATGACAGCCCAAATCCACTGCTGCCTTAGGAACCGCAGACTCATTTTGGCGGACTTGCATGAAAGATGAATATGGATTACTGACCTCTCGTTGCTGTGGAGAGCTCTGAAAGGAATGATTGATTATCTGCTGCATTAGCAGCAGGAGAGAGACTGCAGGTCACTTTTCAGCTAAGTGCCATCATTTAGCTCTTTAAAAACCCCCATATATGTGAACTTTTCTGCATCTATTTAAATAAACATTAGCCAAAGAGTGCATTTGAAAATAGCAGCTATGGATTGGGATACAGGCTGGGTTGTCTTATGGGCACACAGTATGGAACATGGTGGTGTTCCCTACTACAGTGTTGATACGCCGTGGTCTTGAACGACATCATTTACTGCCATAGCAGAGATGTGACCACGGCTTAATTTGGAAGGCAGTCAGCCCAGCAGTTTGTCACTGTGTCTTTAGACTCCTTGCCAGTAGCAAACCAGCTGTCAAATAGAAGCTGTGTTGCTCCTAAATAAAATGTTTTACATCTGAGATGTTCAAAGGTGCCTTTTCAAATTATTTCATGCAGGGTTTTGTTCCCCACCTCCCCTGAGCAAACCCAGTTTCAGCACCAGCACTAGGTGTGTGTTACTAACGTGTGCCCCAGTTAGCTGGGATGTGAAAGAAGAGATGAGTTGTTTTAAAATATCCTTTTTTCCCCATGGGCTCTTCCTTTCACCCTTTAGTTTTCTAAAATCCTCTGTGTACTCACTGCTGGCAGATTTTATGCTTAAAGTGAGTAGCTAGTGCTTGACTTGAGAAGAAAGGATGAAATAAAATAGACTTACAGCTTCAGCAGAGGAGCTGGGCAGAGGAGGAGAGAGCTGGACACGCGTTCCCAGCCAAGCATCCCTCGCTGGGAAGCACCTGTGATGTAGCTGCTCCTGGATCTGCAGTCAGCCTTGGTGCAGCCTGACTTCTGTCCGAGCTATGCTTTGACACTGCACTGTTGGGGTCACTGAATAGTGCAGTTGGCAGATTCCTTTTATTATTTTTCATATGAACTTTTAATTTAAATTCTAGACAAGCCTGCAAATAGTAAAATAAGACTGCTGTTTCATTGATTATTCAGATTATTGAAGTTTTGGGTCAACCATCTAAAAATCCAAAGGAATACATATTTGTTTCCTGAAAGAAAAAACTTACTGCGTCTTATAGTCTAAGGGACTATTTGTTTTAATTAACTGTGAAAAAAGTTTGCATCTTCGCCCTGCAGTAAGTCATTAACTGCTCAAATCTCCTTCGGAGCTGGGAGACAGTGGGATGTTTCAGGTGCTTGCTGTGCGTGTTGGTAAGAGGGGTTCGCACGGAGACCAAGGGAGCGTCAGCAGCCTGCGCCGTCGGGCTCTGCCCCAGCCTCCAGCAGGGCTGGTTTGGGAGGCGACGCTTGGCTTCCCTCCAAAGCCGTGTTCCGACACTGGGCTCCGACCTGCGACTGCCGCTTTTCCCCACCGACGGCTGTGCGGACACACCTACCTTTGACCTCTCCTGGTTTGCTTTGTGGCAGTAAACACCCGAAATTTGCTCAGCTAATACAATAGCCCTGTAGTTTCTGACAGAAACGCCTGTGGTTAACCTCTGTGGGCTGCATTCTGCACTAAAATGAAGGGTGGTAGAAGTTAAACAATGGGTGTGACTACCACAAGATGGGTGTTAGTGGGAATGTGGTGTAACATCCACTTAGCATTCCAGAGATGTGAAATATAATTATGATTTAAATGCCAAAGATGTAAGTTGCAAGATGAGTAACTACAAGGACATGAAAGCCTCCCTTATCTTCCTTTCTATCCCACTCAGAATCATTTTGCACACCCACAAAACTAATACAAGTAGTGTCACTTGATGAAATTACACCTGATACATGACTTGTACCATCACTTACATTTCTGTCAGTGTGGGCTCTGTTTATACCAAAGGAAAAATTCCTATCTCATTTACAACATTTTAAGTTGGAAGTAATTTTGCTCTCAGTGGAATTACTCCCTATTTATACTCCCCCTCAGATCAGAATCTGACCCACACTTTGAATTCTGTCTTATTTGCTCTCATCCTTTCCTGTCATTGACAGAGGTCCTCGATCTGTAAAAGGCTCCTCATACCTTCATTTATGTATCTTTGCAGAAATGGCTTATGAGCAGGCCTGTAACGTTAAGAATTGTTGCCTAAATGAGCCCTGGGAGCAGTTGGTTGCCGAGTATACATGAATAGCTGCTTAATGTCTTTTACATCATCCAGCAAACGTGGGAAGGAGAGCAGAAGTGCAGCCCATGCCTAGGTGGGGGGCTACACAGTTCTGTAGCAATTCCAGCACGGAGAAGTTAAAGAACAAAAGAGTAAGTTGTAGGTGGGGGAGTGGAAGCAAGTAGTGGGGAGAATAATTGTCAGTTCTAAACTTTTCAATAAAATCTTTATAAACAGATTCTTGGTATGTTTAAAATCCAAGGGCAGCAGGTGTAGTCAGCTCTGAACAGAGGGCATGTGCTGTCCCAAGCTGTTACCTTAGAAATTGTCTGATGCATAGATCAGAATTGAAATCTGTATTTTAAACATTTTTACCCTGGCATTGTTCCTTTTATTTTCTTTATAGATTACATTAAAACCTAAGCTGTTACCAGCTTCTCAGAGGTGACACCTTCAGATAAAAATAGAGGGGTGAGGCCAGGATTTGGGACTCAGTTTGGTGCTAGGTTAACGCTTGTAACTGAACTGTTTCTTTTCTGTACAAAACATGCACCTAGCAGGGGGAAGCAGTGATTTTTCAGATGCATGTTAATCTGTGCCTTCGTGTCTGACTGATTTCATTGCCTGAAATGGAGCTCTAGAGTGGATAAAGCAAAGCACTTACTCCAAAGTGTTTGATGAGCTGGGACTACTTCGTTATATTATTGTGGAATTTATTTCCTAGAAATACCATAAACATTTACTAGAAGTACTTTCTGCTGTGTAGGAAGAATAATTTCCTATCTGGGGGAAAAATGTATGATTGGTTAAACATGATAAAATACAAACAGCAAAACAAAAATGTTCACTCTTAAGAATCAGAGAAAAACAGAGTTCTTGAAACCACGAAAGGTCTTTAGATCACAGCAACAGTTAAGACAAGGCTAGGAATTAATAGTTCAGGATTTCTTATGAAAAAGAACTGTGAGCCAAATCCTGTGTTCAGGTTAGTATCTGTAATTCCAGCTTTGGTGAGGGAAAGAGGGTGTGAGTGTCTGGAGCCACAGGAGGCTCGTTCTGGTCAGCCACTGTGCTGGAGGCAGCAGCTTGAGAACAGTACAGCCTGAGAAGCCTTTGGCTCAAGCCCCTCTTGTACAACCCAGAATCCCAGGAATTGCCGCAGACTGCAGGGATTTGAGCCGTAGCACACTGCCAAACTTCCCACGGTAGTTTGGGTGCTGCACTAGGAAGCTTTTCCTCATGGCCAAGAGAGCACTCCCTCCAGAGGGAAGGTCAGGCTGTCTGAATTACTCTGCTCCAAACTGTCCATTCCCAGCATACAGGTCTGATTTCAGGGTAGATTCACCCACGGTAATTAGAGCTCCAGGTTGGCAAATGGATCCTGATAGTCAGATAAAGTCGTGTTCCTGACACTTGTTCCTCATTGCATCCATGTTCTTACTTGGCAGTGCTGCTGCACCTTCCTTTGGGACAGTAAGGTACCTTTGACAGCTGCAGTGCCCCTTAAGTCAAGTCATTGTTTCTGTTATTTTAATTCATGGCAGAAATGTTGTTATCCAGAAGTGGATTTGTCTCAGGGATATTTGTGGTCTGTCATGAAATAATGTAACCACTTATATGATAAAATACTCAATTTACATAAAACAAGAATAAATTTCATTCTTTCTTCTGACAAATAGTCTTATCACACCTGGAGGCTGATTCAGTGGGCTCAGCAGGTACACAGCTCTCTGAAAATAAAGACATTCAGAACTTTCCTAAATCCACAGTTAGTCTGCCTCTCCTGAGTGCTTAGATAAAATAGCTTTCATCACCGTTTCATCACATCAAACTCCAGCTGAATCATTACTGCCTACTGTCATGGTATCACAAATAAGATTCTCAGCCCCTGAAGCCTATACAAGTTTTCAGCAATGTTATGGTGGTTTTATCATCTATTTCATTCACAGATTTGCAAAGATAGGGTCAGCATTGGTACAACAACATCTCGGGAAGGGGGATGCGTAGAATTTCGGTGACTTGCCCAATGTCTGTTGCAAAACATGAGTGAAACAGAACCCAGGCATTCTTGTAGCAGGCTTGATTCAGCAAAGCACTAAACCAAGTGCTTAACTTTAAGCAAGAGCTCAAGCTGTTTGAATGGAGACAGATTTAAGTATCTGTATAAATACTTTGCTGGACTGAGAGTCTTCAGCTTTCAACAGCTAATTATTGTTTACAGCTATTTCAGGGTTTTTTTTATATAGCTCAGCATATCGTTGGATGGCAGAAATATTTTTAAACTAATTTAATGGTGTGAAAAAACGTCCTGCTTGCTGGCCTTTTGGCAACTCAAATGTTCATGCATATGTTGGGGGTTTTGTCTTGTCTTTTTAGATGACACCAGCAACTCGACAAGAAGTTCTTGGCCTTTACCGCAAGGTTTTGCAAATAGCCAAAAACTGGCAGTCGGCTTCAGGACAGATAGAGGAAACCATGAGAGAGAAAGAGTACATTAGAAATGAAGCCAGAACATTATTCCGAAAAAACAAAAATGTGAGTCTCCTCATGGTTTTGAATTTCTGAATGACTCTTCTCTTGCTCTCTGCACTCTGTGGTTGGATGTTGAGATAGGAATATAAGGGTTGAGTTCCCAATATTTCATTCACCTTAAATGCTGGCGTATTTGGGTTACAGTTTAAATTTTGTCCCTGAGGAAACTCAAACCATTTCAGCTCTTCATTAACTACTGTAGAAGTCTAAAAGGTCTTTTTTCAGTAAAAAGGTGCCAGGAAAAAATTAAATTCCAAAGATACTGCCTGTGTAATTGAAGCAGCTTTTGATCTTTACAAAGTTAGCTAAGTGTATCATTCATTACCCATGCAATGGCAAACAGAGCTCAGCAGCTTCTTTTTTTCTTTTCAAAGCAGCAATTATTGGCACTTCTTTGAAAAGAAGCACTTTAATTTTTTTCTTAAGGAAGAAATTTCAAACCCTGGTAATCAAAGGCCCTTCTTGTAATTCAAGATCACAAACACTTATTTATATCCCATGCTGGTCTGGGACTAAATTGAAGTAATGCAAAATCAAAAAAATGAATTTAAGTCATAATTCACACTGCATTTCTGACTTCAGAGGGAGTTTCTGGATAGGATGATAACAGAATGTACACCAAGCAGTGTCTTTCCTTTCTCCTCTAGTGACCTTGCAGAGTGACAAACGGGTGAGTGTGGCTTTTTTCAGAGATGTAGTAGTAGTTTACATGTGTTTTGTCTTTTTACAGAGAAAATACCATGTTTGGGTAAAAAACTCCTTCTTTAGCCTCAGTCCTGACAGCCTCTGGGCCTTAACATTCAGCACCATCAAGTCCAGAACTGTTGAGTCAAGGAAAATACCAATGTTACCTTTTATGGATGTGAAAAATAGAATCATTGTATCCTTGGCATCGACAAAATAAGCTAAGGAAAGCCACGTGCTGTGCATCATTTACACTTGAGCTTCCAATTGCTAATTACTGTACTCGTATAAAACACTCGTTTGTATGATCCTAGGTAACAGATCCAAAGCTGGTTAAGCAGTGCATAGAAGAATGTGAGGCAAGAATAGAAATTGGACTTCACTATAACATCCCCTACCCGAGACCTGTGAGTATAAATCACAAAGTCTTCACTGATACCCACTGAGCTTTCCCTGTACAACAAAACCATCAGTTTACATCACTCTCACTGCACTGCATTTTTAGATGAGTTGGCATTTAAATGTGTGCTAAAGCAGAGCCAAATGTACATTGAGATGTTCTCCATCTTTCACTTTAAATTGGAGGATTTCTTCTCAAAATAAGGAGTCAAAGCCTAAATGGAATTTCATGAGCTAAATTCCCAAGGCCTCTGAATATTTAGCCAGTCTTCTCTGACCAATGAATATAGAAAAAAATGGTAATGGAATCAAATAACAGAAGAGAATGAGAGAATAAAAATACCTAATTACATCTGCTGTAGGTACAGTAATTTTTATAGCCTACATTACTGTTAACTGTTCTCCTGGTCATAAATCAGGCCTTATGAAACACCTGTCTATGTTGCTGCTTCTTTTCCCTTCTTCCTACAGAAGAACATGTCCAAGATTACTGAAATGCTGGAAGTTGCAGCAACGTCTTCTAGTGCACCATGCCATACAGTTTCCTCACTGCCCAGTCACTTCTGTCTGTAGTACTTTATGCTGCCTCCCATAGAGGCATCCTCTCTACTCCTGTTGATGGGTTTATATTTTCACATCTATAGCTCCCTTATCAAGGTAGTCATGGTCAAAACTAAATTGTGTCTTTATCAGATGCTTGGCTAGAATACGGTCACTGCTACTATCTGTTTCAGACACAGAATAACAATGCACAGCTGGCAAACAATGTTCCTAGAAATAGGCCTAAAATGTGTGCTCTGCAGTAGTTTCAAAATCCTGAAGGGTCTGCTCTCTCAGACAAACTGGATGATGATTATTATTTTTCAGATTCTAGAAATCTCTACTGCTGCTTTAGTCAGTGCTTTTACTACTATTTGCACCTAAACACCCATCTTACAGGATGACAGCCTCAGCAACAGTAACACCTGACTGCTACCACCTACATTTTCCAGTCATTTAGGGGGGTTACAGCTCCATGATTCCCACTAACAGTCTTACGAAATATAAAGACTTTGTCAATCAAAGGAAGAGTCTGTCACCTATTGCTCCTTCTGCTTATGGAGTCAATGACATTGATTGTGCATTTTAATGTGCCATATATATAATCATGACAGTAAGAAGGCAGGCTTTCAATACATACAGTTTGGGGTTATTTTGTGACTTGTTAAGTAGCTATGAATAAATCACACAGTGATTCAAGACATCTACTCAAGAATTTTTAGGGTTTCTAGTTCTTAACTCTTTGGAACATTGTCAGCAATCCTATTTCATCAAGTATCATTGCAGTCTGGTATCAAACTGCAAAACAAAGTTACTAAGGCCTAGCATATATAGGATTTTATTAAGGCGTAAAATGTATAGGATTCTAATAAACACAACAGTTAGGGCCTGAAAGTTACACCACTAATCACTCCTCAGACAGTGCTCCTTGTAGAAATCTAATAACCTGGCTTGAGACAATAGAGTTACCCTCTCCAAAGTGTGAAGGAATTATTTAAAACTCAGTGAAACTTAGTTTGTATACATGCTGCCTTTTTCTTCCCAGTATGCACCTAACTGGTGGGATTTTCTTTTCCAGATCCATCTGCCTCCTATGGGCCTTGCCCATAAACAAGGCCGTACGTTGCGACACCAGGAAAAGTTAAGGAAGATTTCTAAGCCAATATACCTGAAATCCCATGATGAAGTTTCATAACCCACCATTTAAGCTGTGATGTGTAATCACATCCTTTAAGCTGTGAACTGCAATCCAGGTGATTTGTGTGCACGACTGTGAATGGTGTGGTCACTTGCTCACACATTTCCTGAGGCCAAAAAGCCAAGTGATCCATTGTGTATGATGGATAAGGTTTCTCTAGTATTTATTACATTTCAACCACTGACTTGTCAATAAAAGTAACACTTTTTAAGGAGTGAGGTGTGATACAAAGATTACTTTGACATTAGGACAAACTGCAGCAGGATTTCAAACTCTGTTCATCTGTAGCAGGGTTCTCTGGTAGTTTGAGGATTCTGTGGGCTCAGTTGTGACTCAAGACAGTGCCTTGTGTAAGGTCAGCCAAAATCAAGGCAGTCTGGGAGAGTCAAGCAGACACAGCTCCTCCAGAGCTTCTGAGTGCCAGTGGGAATACAGTCACTGCACCGTGCAGCTGCTCTCCTTCCTCTTTGTCCCTGCTCTGCCTGCTGTCCCTGGAGGGGAGTTCCAGTGTCATAGTACCTTTATGGGGAAGTTTTGTTTCTGAATGGACAGTAGCAAAGAGAGAGCAGAAGTGCCACTACTCCTCCTCCTTTTTGCAAACTGCAGAGGAGTGGCCTAGAGCCTCTATGTCAGCTATTTTCCCCTTTGCTTTGGAGAGGGTGTGGATGTGAAATGCAAAGTTTGGAATGCCATTGCACAACTCTGAGTAAAACATTCCAGTGTTGGCTTCCTCAGGTTCCCATGTATGGACTGACTGAAAACTCTCCCTTCAGGGTATCACTATGAGAACAAGCTTAGGATGCTTTGGTGTCCTCACTGTGTTTTCACATGGTCAGCTTTTCAGCATAATCAGCACACTGGCTTTCTCAACAATTATTTTAATTTTAGTGTTAGGTTTTAACTCTTACGTTATGGCCAGAACCCCAACTTTAGTAAAAGAAAGTATCTACAAGTCTCCTAAGTTTGAGGGGTATTTCTGTTTCACCGGTGCCTCATGAATGGAAGTAAAATGAAATTAATTTTCCTTTCATGGGCTACCAGTTGTTTTGGCTCCCTTTCAGTCCTCTGACTTTACCAGGCTGTTGACACATTCTCTCCAGGGAAGTTAGGGGAGCCCTCCATCCTTCAGGCTGGAAGTACCAGTGAGACCAAGCTTGGACAAGAGCCACGCTGTACTGGACACTACCTAAGCACAGTCCACAGCACTTTAAGGACAACCTATTCCAGCCTGACATTAATAGTGGCAAAAAAAAGCAAATTTGAAATATGCATGTGTGTATGATTTCCTTTTAAAGTGGGAGAAATCAATGAAATCTCATTTCTGAGCTCGCCAACTCATTTGAAACTCTCCAAGCTCTAATAAACAATGACAAAGAAATATTCCTGTCTACCTGAAAAGTAAGTTAGAACTGTTCCTGTGCAGAACAGACTGACAGTCCCTCCCCCAGGAATGCACTTATAAGAGTGAAAAAAGTACAAGCAGATGAGAAAGTACAACAGAAGAGTGAATCAGCATGACAGGTACTGGCTGGCCCAGTTTCTCACTACCATTTATGGCTCCAGTCCACAAAGGTCTCTATTCCCATATAATTATTTCCTGGGAATGCTTTAAGTGGGAAGTAACCAGTAAAATGCCATTGTTCTGTCAGTGGGAGCTTTGCAAATTTACTGCTGCCAGGAAGACACAAAACAAAACTCCTTTAGCCTAGGAAAAGGGGGATTGCATAAAAAAAAAGCAAAAGAAAATATTAACATGGTTGCACACACTGCTTAATTCTTCATTGAAAGAAGTCTAAATACAGGCTTCCTATCCTAATTCTGATACACCAGTGGAGGGATGCGTCAACTGAGCCCAACAAAAACGTGCAGAGCCAAGGGGTTTGAATGGAAGCTTAAGCTCACTCTTTGTCATTATACTAGCATTTGAGTCTTTTGAATTGCTGAAGTTCATGTGACTAATGAAGGTACTGATGCTCTGACGCATCAGGTGAATAAACAGCCATGGAAATGAGCAGTCTAAATTTACTGTCTGTGTTATAGTCACAACTCTTTCCTAAGCACATACTGTAAGATGCAGATTATTTCAAAAGAACAGCCCTAAAATTACAGAAGATTTACACCAAATTGAAATAACAACAGGAGTTTCAGTTTACATCTGAAGGAAAATACAAAGAAGCAATTTTAAAAAGGCTCAAGTACCCTCAAGTAACTCAAATGAGTATCCAGTTGCTTAACTGAGAAACCAGCAAGTAACAGCATCAAATTATTTGAGATGCCTTAAAATGCTACGCAGCCTAATAATTCTTCAAAGTAAGTATTTGAAAAATTATTAACTGGTGCTTCATTCTCTTTACTCTTCATCACCAGAAGGCAAAGACTGCAATTTCTTAAGACTTCAGGCTGTTCAGCTAAAGAAAGGATTAGATCAGCTCTTTTTTCAAGTCTGGAGAGCAAAACCTTTCTTTCATAGCTGAAGTTAAAGTTGCTGTGGAAAGGAGAATCTGCCTTAACTAGAATCCTTTGGTTTTGGAGGTCAAACTGGCAAACTACCATTTTGAGGGAGTTTCATAAAAAAAAATTCATCTGCAACTCAGTCCAGCAGGTAGGCAGACATCTCAACTGGTACTCTTGTATTAGATGCCAAGGCCCATGTAACTCCTGTCAAGAAGTATCCCAATGATTGCACAATATGTCATTCCTACCCATTAATTTTACTTGCAAAAACAGGTTGTCCTAAAATGCCTCTGCATTCTGCAGAATTTGTAATGCACTGGATTCAACCAGTGTACACTCTGTCCTGTACTTGCTGAACCTTCTCTTACTCCCCTTCCAGTAAATACTGTCATTTTCCAATTTATCACCCTAGTCAGGAGATGCTTCAGAATAATTTAGAAGAAAATGATGACATTAACTTTATATTCTTCAGAAATAAAAGTCCTGAGTCAGTTGCTTGAACTCTCCTGCAATCTAACTGGTAGGCAAGACAGTAATAATTTGTTGACACAGTTATCTGGCCTTGAATACCTAAATAACACCTCCTTTCTGGAAGTTCTGTCCCTAAATCCATCGTTACTAAGGTTGTAATTTATGAAGCTATGCACTTATGACTAACATTAGCAAGCACACAACCTTTTAAGAAGATGGACGTGGCACCTGCTTACTGAATGTACCCCTCGATGTTGGCTGGGGGTGAGGAAATGCTCATTTTGCTGCAGCAGCACCCAAATCAATTCCAAGGGCAGCATCACAGCACTGAAACAGGTTAAGATGGATGAGGTTATCTGATCCATCTTCCTGCTAACACAAGCTGCTTCTTGTAATACCTTTTAGATGTGGAGAAAATAAGGCAAGCTGGGCCTCACTGCCCTGGGCCCTACTGTGTATCCATCAGAAATGGTACCAGTAACATCCATCTTTTATCCACAGACAGATAGGTCACTTATTTGGTCATACCTATACATTCATTTTGAAGAATGCTAATTAAAACAGAGACCTGCAACTTTCACTAATAACTCTAATCCTATAGATATCCTGCCCCTTTGCCTGCACACAGAGCTGCCATAGAAGGAGGCTCATGACTGGTTTGTTATCTCTGATGCCACAGTGAGCTAATTAGTGATCTGAATTGTTGATGCAATTACAACAATTAGATGCAGACATTCAAAAATACAGTAATCACCACAATGTTTTTTTAAATGTATAGTAAATTTCTGTTAATTATATGAAAAGTACAAAGTATCTCTCTTACGAAGTCTAAGAAAATAATTTTTTCAAGGACCGATTTTAATTAATTTGTTTACAGATCTACTGAAACATGATTCTCTTCTTAAAAACTGTTGTCTGTTTGGATGAGTGTGCTGTAACATTCATAAACAAGTTTTATTTTGGTTTAGGTGCCAAATACCATTTAGTCTAATTTAAGAGTAGTTTCTTCCTCTCAGTAATTTGAAACACCTGCACATCCCTATCCCTTTTATTAAAACAAACATCCATTAGGTGTCCTGGCCTGACATCTTGGCTCTACTCACCACATACCAGTGCTGCACCAACTGCCTTCGTGCTGGACTGTCAGTGAGGGATCAGGTGTGGTACATGAAGCTGCTGTTTCCCTGTGCATCTGCCTGCAGAGCAGCACTGCACAACACACCCCCAACACTTCTGCCTTACCTTGCAGTACCATTCTTAACAGTTACTATTTTACGAATATCTGCATAAAACAAACCAGTGGTTAATAAAACAATAATGAACACTGTTTTCACCGAAGCACAACACAACAGACAAATTCCTATGACAAGAACCGTGTCCTTCAAGGAGTTGAGGCAGCATCCCTTAATGCTTGTAGCAGGATACTGGGAATTGCCAAATGATGGCTGAATCTCTGACTTCGTGAGGCCTCCAGCAAGTCATTAAAATGCTGCAATTTGGGCAATGAAAAAAATACAAGACCCCAAATTAGTGGATGTCTGTGTAGTGCATGTTTTTTTAAATGTTTGCCTTGATCTTTGTGCTTCTCTTGTACTGTGTACACAAGTCTAATGATGCATCTTTAGTACCTTCTTGGCATGCTGTGGGGATTAGTTAATGACTGCACAGCTCTTTGAAGATGTTCAGGCTATTTTATTTTTAATTAATGTTTGCAAGCTACTTTGAGCTTCTCTGATGAAAGAGCTTAAATGAGTATGAAATTTCAGGCAGTTATTAGTCCAACAAGCAAGAGAGCAAGATGAGGAAGTGTGCTGGGTTTGATTGGGGTAGAGTCAATTTTCCTCACAGGGGCTGGTTTGGGGCTGTGTTTTGGGTTGTGCTGAACACAGGGTTGATAATACAGAGATGTTTTTGTTATTGCTGAGCTGGGACTGCACAGAGCCAAGGCCTTTTCTGCTTTTCATACTGCCCGGCTGGGGAGGGAGCTGGGGGTGTCTGGGAGGTTGGGAGGAGACACAGCCAGGACAGGTGACCCCAAATGAGCAAAGGGACATTGCAGATCATGTGACATCATTATCAGTATGTAAAGTGGGGCAAAGAAGGAGGAAGAGGGGGACATTTGGAGTGATGGCGTTCGTCTTCCCAAGTCACCGTTACATGTGATGTGCCCCTGGTTGCCTGGGAATGGCTGAACACCTGCCTGCCCACGGGAAGCAGGGAATTTATTGTTTTGTTTTGTTTGTGTGCATGGCTTTTGCTTTCTGTATTAAACTGTCTTTATCTCACCCCATGAGACAGTGGAGGGGGTGAGTGAGTGGCTGTGTGGGGCTGGGCTGCTGGCAGGAAGTAAAGTGAGACTGTGGGAGAAAGGAAACAGCTCCATGTATCAGGTACCTTGAATAGATAGGTAAATAATACTGGAAAAAAAAGAAGTTATAAAATTACGGCACAAGCATACTGTTCTGAGAAATGACAGGCTCCCAATGCATGTGCTGTCCAGAAGTCTTCCATGGAAATTCTGAGACACATCATCCAGGAATGACTACAGTTTTATAATACAGCTTTGGTAGTTCATTCTACCTGAGGATTGGAGGATTGGTTTCATATGTTGACAACAGAATATTCTCATCTCCTCCCTCCTTGTCCTACATACTCCTGGGACACAGAAGTGGCAGGCAAATCCACAATCTTTCTGCAACAGTTGTGGATTCCCATTAAAATCAGCATCAAAACTCTTTAGGCCCAATTTCATTAAAAAAAACAAACAACCATGCAGCCATTGAGGAGTAAAGCAGATCTTTACAATATCACTATTGCACCCTCTCAGTCGTCCAGCTGGCACAGGGCTGCCACACCTCGATTTATCCAGTGCTTCTGGGGCTTGTCTGAAGGGAGTTCAATCGACAGAACATAGTTGGTTGAGTGCCCAGTGGTGGATAAGACACCTCTTCTTTCACTTGTCTTGTATACAGGGCATGAATAGATGTTCAGATGAAGAAACTTGGAACTTTCTCCAGGTTTCAGCCAAATTACGGGCAAAGGATCATAAAGGATTTTTGGTAGTGATTCTCCAATTACCCAGGATTCTCTATCCCATCGTGCACCTTCCAAAAAAAGGCCTCTCACATAAGCCCCATCTTCTGGTATTTTCTCCATTGTGTGCTCCTGTTTCATCACCTAGAATGATTAAACCATTGCTTGATTTTATTTTTATCTGGAGTATACTAAATCCTGTAAGTGACAGTCTGAAATTGCTCCTTTAAATAAAATACCTTTTCATCTGAAAACTCTGTTTCTTGCTACCCTAGGACATATTTCAAGCTGTTCAAGAAAAGCAATATTCTTCTGCATTTTTCTTACCTCAAATTCAAATCCAATGTGGTCGATTGGGATGGTGTATTTTCTGGCAAAGTTTTGTAAAACACCGGTCAAGAAAGACTGAGTGAAGAAGAATCCTGAGAGCCAAAAGACTGTGGGTGGCCCATTGTCAACCCAATCCTGAATAGGGAGAGAGAAAAAAAATGTAAAAAACCCCCAACATATTTGTGGCTTCACTGTGCCAATTCACCAGAGAAGGGATGTCTTTTCAGATACACTCAAACAGCACAACGAGCTATAAGCCTTGATGGGACCCTCTGCATCCTTCCATCAATTCTCTGTTTTTCTGAGACAACAAATCACATAAGCCAGTTCTTTAGGATGACAACCAAAATAATCACTCATTCTGAAACAATCAGAACTCAGTGCTACTGAGAAAAATTTCAGAAAGTAGCATAAGTGTGTTTTGTTAAGTCTAGATAGTGGCCCCCAAAAACAAGAAAAGTGATTGAATTTGGACACTTTAATCAAAATAATCTCCACCAATCTCCTAACATGCAAAAAGGCCAAATTCTTTTACATTCTTTCCTGATCGATGTCTCTTCACTGATCACTGTGAGGACACTGAGCTGGGTGTGAGAACGCTTTAGAACCAGTGCGTAACAGGCGCTATGAAATACGATACACGTGTCGAGCAAGGAAGTCATCAGGACATCAATTCAAACTAAAATGAATCTTCTAGAAATAGAAAGATGGAAACTACCAAAAGCAGCACTGGATCAGCACCAAGGGATCATACTCCCAGCTCACCCTGCTGAGCAATTGCCCAGCTAACTGCAGGGCTGATAGTGCAGTGTATTTGTCCATGAGTGTGTGCGAGCAGCTCACAGTCTGGAGCTACCCAGGGGCTGCTGAGCAAGGACAGCACTGACACACACTCTCCCCATCCAGCTTTCAACTACAACTCCCCAGACCCCTCAGTCTCAGTTTAGCAGACCTGGAAGAACTCCAAACGACAGAGGAGATCGGACACATAACTTCCCAGAGGCTTCAGTGATGGATAGGATTTGGAAGCCCACATTGATGGCACTTTTCCCATCAGCATGCTGTTGAAAACATCTTCAAGCTCAGAAGACATCAACACTTGGCCTTTAATGGCTTTGCCTATATTAATGAGGCTGCTCCGAACAACTTCAGTAAGCCTTCAGAGAAAACAAAGGAATTGTCATTATTTACTTCTTACTACCTGGCTAAATACCCCTCAGTCCAACTTGAATGAAGGGTTGATAAAGGTGGTAAATGCCCTGTCAGAAATTCCTTATCTCACCTGTGATTATCAAAACTCTTACTTAAATTTAGAAAAGCAAACAAATTAAAAACAGACACACAGAAATAAAAGACAGTGAAAACTTTTACTCTAGACAAGGGAAATCAAGTGATGAGAGCTTTAAAGCTTGTAGCACTCATTGTCACAGCGTGCTGTGAATATTGGGGCCTGGGTATCACTTTTAAAGGCTAAAGTAGGCTGCTCTACCTCAACAAAACAAACTCAAACCTGATTCAAGTTCATACTCCAACAATACTATTGCTATATTCAGGTACCCAGCTGCAGCTTTCAAGTATTTTTAAAAGGTTCATCCAAAGCAGAATCTAACATGTTAAGAAATATGTATTGTAAAAGGTTTGTTTAAGGCTTGTGAGCAGCCAGTACCAATGAACAGAAGCATATTTCAGTTTAAGAAGTGCTACACAAAACACTGAGCCATACCTGTTAAATCGAATTAGTTCTTGCCTAAGAACTGTATTCATGGACTCTTCATAAAGTACTGGGTATGCCTTCATCACTTCTTCCATATCAAAGCTACTTGGTAGTTTGGATAGGATGTCCTGTGCCAAATCTTCAACAACTTCCTGAAGTCACAAGTTTGCAGTGAGTAACAAATATTCCTTTTTCCTCCCTATTTTTATTGAATAAATTCCACAAAACACTGTAGATTTTATATTTTTTCTGTATAACCACATAGGTATTTTAGTCCATTTTCCTGAAGATATAGTGCTTGTGTGCTCTTACCTGCTTTGGGCATCATCCTGTCTGCACGTGTCTGCTTACTCCTTCCTTCTCAATAATTTTAAATTTGTTAGTAATTTTTAATTTGCAACAAGGTTTTAGGCGATTTCTAAGGAAATAGGCAGGAGAGCAGACAAGCATAATCCTATTACTGCCACAATGAAGGAAAAGGCAAAGCATGAAGCATGAGCAAAATAATGGGAAGACCCCATGAATACCCCAGCCCCAAGAGAAGCTCTGCTTGCAGCATATTAGACATCAGAGAATATGATCACTAGACAACCCTGCAGGAAATGAGGCTCCATCAACACCACTTTTCAAGAATCCACTTGTATATAAAATATAGGATGTCAAATCTGAGAGGCTTGAAAGGTTATTTATCCGTATCTCAGGGAGGCATGGATTTGGCCTGAGTAACCTCAGCTGCCAGGACACATGGTATTAATGTTTGAATGCAAAGTCACGGAGGCATCTTCCATCTCTAAAGGTGCTATGCCAAATCCGTCTGCTTCTCTACAAGGACGTTCACATCTGCTCCCAATGCTACAGTCATGAGATGAGAGGTGTTGGGTTACTCTGAGGCCTAGGACATGACAGGAAAGGGCACCTTTCCAGATCTTTCTTCCACAGTTACCTGAGGGGACTTGGCAGCTCCCCCTGCTTCTCTGGGCAAAGTCAGGAGCACTGCATGGAACAGCTGGTTGGTCTCCTGGTTATCCTTGGTGATGTCTGCATTTTCATGAAGTCCAAACACTTCAGGGTGTGTTGTAATTGGCAAACTTCGTATGTATTCAACATAAGACTGTAAAACAAACATTCAGATACCAGACATTGTGCAATGTGATATTCATAAATGATCAGTAAACCCAACTGGGACAGAACCTTCCCATTTACAATTAAAGATGGTAGTTTCCTGTTAAACACATCCAGGAATTGACTGACTCTCCACAGAGATAAATATAAAAGTTCTGAGTGATTCAAAAACTCATGGGGGAGTTGTTATTACCACCCTCATGTAAGTGGCAAGAGAAAGAAAAGTACATTAGAAATATCCAAGGAGTGCTGGTAGGAGTCACAGAAGGGGGTAGGATGCTGGATGTGTCATCCCTGCAACTGTGGGCTACACAAATAGGTGGGATTTGAGCACATTCATTATCTCTACGCAGCTGTTAGAAGGAAAAAGAGGATGGAAACTGAGTATACACCTGCCATTCCACCTCTTCCTCCTGACTGCTGCTTTCAAGGTCAGACTGGTTGCAAGAAAGTGCAGAAGTACCATGTAAATTTCTGAAGCCTGACTCCTATTGGCTTTCTAGAACTGTACTGGAGACCTGCACAGGCTCTTTGCATCAACAAATGCCAGAGTATTGGATGATCTCTACATCCCCATTGGGGTATGGAAGATACTAAGTACCAGATTCCTATTTCATACATAAGATACATTCTGGCATGGCTTTATGATCTTATGGGGTTTATTTTCTATTTGTTGTATTCAGCATTATCCAAGCACAGTGTAGGTAAGCTGTTCCCCAATAACTCAGAGAGAATTTACACTTCTCACCTCGTATGGGCCATGTGGTGGTATGTAGTAGTCACCTCCAGCTGACAGCATGTACTTCTCCTGCTCTATATCCTTGTTATAGACTATGGACAGCAGGGACAGGAGAAGACGCCTGTCTTTATCATCTGTCACTCTACCTCCGTAGTTACACTCCCCTGGAAAAGGACAAAGAAAACCAGGACAAAAAACCTGAAAGTTAATGAGCAAATAAAAATTGTTTTGCAATACTGTGAAACTCTAGTAAGCTGGAGCTCCAAAGCTCCTGATCTTCCAAAGTTTTTAGGTCTTATACTTGAAGTGATTCAATGGAAATTAGACGCTTGGACATCTATGGGCCAAATTCATGTGTCTTGATGATGAAAGGTTTAAGGAACACTATGAGTTGGTCTGAGAAACTGCTACTCATGTCCCAAAATTCTTTTTCATAAAGCTAATCACAGTATTAACAGAAATCAAGAGTGACAAGGCTGACAAAGGAGGTGCCAAAAAGCAGCTTGTCTCCGTGGAGAAAGAGAACAGAATAGCCACAGCAACTGAGTTATTTACACACGTCAACACCTCCTGCTCTGAACCCCTGAGTACGATCACATCCTCTGGTGAAGCACCAAAGCTTCCTGTGTCGGGCTCACGTTGATCAGCGAAGGTGAAACAGAGGCCATTGACAGTTTTATTTGATGTGTGTGAAGCAAAGACCAGGAGGTTTGCTGGACCATTAGTAATTGTAGCCACATGCAAGTCAAAACACCAATGACATCTGAGGGTTTGGGATCCAGCTCCAATTACAGTCCAGCTCCAACATCCATCCAGTGACAACCACATTGTGTGTGGAAGGCCAGTAAAACAAACCTGTGTGAAATCTACTCCGTTTGTTGAGAACTCACCAGTTTATCACCATGTCAGCTGAAAGTGCCCAGCAAAGTCAACAAACACGTGAGAGGATGTAATGCCTGTACCTGTTAGATAGGTCAGAGCTTCAAATGGGATCTCTTCATATTCATTCAGAAACATCTGGATCTGTTGCATGCTGATTCTGAGGTCAGACTCATTGAATTCGTATGGAATATTCCAACCTGTTCAATTCAGAAAAGATACACAGGGCAATGGTGCACTGCACTGACAGCTGGGCTCAGGAAATGATGGTGTTGGTACTACACTGCTCCCACAGAGCTGAAGATACAATTGCCAGATAGTCTAGAAGCAGCCTAGAATATACCAGGCTGTTTATTAAGCATAGGCATTTTGGCATCACAATATCCTGAAAATTATATTTTACCTGCTTGGTACTTTAAGCTAATCTGTTGCTATCTGGACACAATGAGAACAGGAGTTTTAATTCACTTACTGATTTCAATTTTTAATCTGCCCATCTATTAATACTGTTTGCAGATGACATTCAGAGTAACAGTACAATAAAACAAGCAAGCAAACAAGCAGGAACATACTCCAGATAAAAGAATCCTTCAGAAAACCTGTATCCCTAATGCAAACCAAAAACAGAACTATTGATGCAACTATCCTTCTTCACCCAGATAGCTGGTGACATCAGCAGTAGATGTTGCTTTAGAAAACAGCCTCTAGAAAATTCAGTTTTTACTCTAAAGCAATAAATGAGTGTCTTCATACTGGAAGTTTAGCGCTTATTTAAACAGCTGCCTACTAAAATAATGACAGTGGCTTTCAGTCAAAATACAAAATTTCCTAACAGCAACCTGCTATGAGGAAGACAGACTCAGCTGGAATGGAAGACTGAGGACTTCATGTGCATCCGTGCAGAGCATAAACTTTATACAGTTATAAAAATGCAATCTATAAGTCCATACATTTCCGTATGTTATACAGAAATTCTAGATAGTTTTCTACATATTTGAAGATTACAGAAAAAGCTGAAGCACAAATCTTATGAATAACATACCTTTTCATTGCTATGTTATAAAGAACACACTGCAGCTACACAGATTGTTTCACACCAAGTAAATACATGCACTAGGTTTGATAAAACAAAGTATGCACATAAATAACAAAAGCAGAATAGAAGAAGGCATATTTTTAACTACAAAAATTTAAAACAGATCTGAATTTCATTGTTAGAAAGAACTACAGTAATAAGTTAATAATTTAGGAAGCTATAATTTCATGTAACTTCTGTATAATATATTTATTTGGAAAAATGGTACTTTCTAGTCTTCCCCGGGGTAATACTTTTAGAAGTTTCAAAAGCAGCTTTGGCTGAATAAGAATCCCTGCAAATAACAGCTTTTAAACTTTATGATGTTCTGTGCAATGCAGATTGCACTCTTGTAGCACTGTTAACAGTACTGCCTTTTTACAGAGAGACTCCAGCAATGCATTTCAAAACCACAAATCTTTTTTTTTGAAACAAAGTGCAAAATAATCTAAAACTTACCCAGTGGGCCGAAGTTTCTCCTTTCCTGCACAACAGCATGAAAAAAGCAAAGGCCAAAAAGCAGTTTTTGCCACAATTGTGGCTTTTGGCAGCTTTTGAAGAACACGGGGTCGGAGATGGGATCGTTCAGGTATGAGCGAAGGAGGTTCACTCTAACGCCTTTTGGAGGCTCGTTTGTCATTTTGATGCCATTCTGGAGGATACTAACAGGAAACTTGTCTGATGGATAACTAGTTAACCACAACCTAAAAAGAAGTTTGAAAAGCACATTATTAAAAAATCATATGATAGTAATAGTAGTAGTAATAATAATAATAATAATAATATCAGTATTATAATCCTGCATCTTGATCTATAGAAGACTAAGTTTTACTACGTGCTTAACTATAAAGATAACATCTAAATTTGTTCTAAAATGCAGACATAAAGTAGATTATATTGGACAGGTAGAAAAGATGAACTCTTAATTATGGATCTTTATTTTATCACTACACATAAATGATGTGGATGTCATACTTAGGCATTCTTACAAAAGTAGTTTAATTTCTTGTTAGTAGTAGTGTCTCCAGCAAACAGGAAATACTCATATTAAAAAGTGCAAAATACTAAAACTCCTACCTGAAATTATCATTGGTATTCTCAGGCACTATAACTTCCTCACAGATTTTTTCCAAGGCAGGCATCCAGCTGGTTGCAAGATGGCAGTTTTGTAACACTACCCAGGTTCCATCAGTAATAGCCTTGTAAATCATTTTTTCTGCTATTGGGCCCTGGCCCTGGCCAAGGGAAACCGTTTGAACGTTTGAGCTCCCCATGCTAACATCATCAGCAAATTTCAGCAAACCTATGATGGCAAGTTTTATACATGCAAACAAAGACAAACTCTATTAGAAAGTAGAATATGTTATATTCATCATTTTTACAATGTCATTAAAGGGAGAAAAGTCAACAAATATTAACAAATATTAAAATTAAAAATTAAAAAAACCCCAACAGATAAAACCACCTCAACAACCCAGAAGTAGTATCATATGCTGTATCAGTCACTGTGTCTCTGAGGCATATACTAAAATTTAGGGTATAAAGTATTAATAAAAAAAGCCCAACCCCAAAACTAGCCAGGTTAAATGGCTGTCCTCTCCTTTGGCCCCAGGTGTTCAGTTCCAGTCTGCACAACAGCCCTTGACTCTCTCTGTTGCACAGGTACAATTGTTTATGGGGGTTGAGCTGCAAATTGGATCTTTAGATCTGGCTAAAAATAGACCTCCAGCTTTGCTATAAAAATCAGTACTTTCTGGAAATACATCCTTATGGTATGGCTCCATATCACAATTCTTTTAGCAGAAAACCAGATTTAAAAATAATCTGAGTGGTTATTTTAAAGGACATTTAACAAATGTGGTTTTAAGTGTGGCCTATACACCATTTAATTAGTAACTGAGAGGGAGGAAACTTTCTGGAGGAGGGGTTGCAATAAAGACTGGGGCAAACCTCCAACACCCACGGAAAGAATTGTAATGGAAGTATAAATTATAAACTGGTCTGGATGCTACAATCTGTTAGATCCCCAAATTGCTGTTCAGAGACCGAGACATTTCATCACCACTACTTTCATTCCACCCTCTAACAATTTTACTATCATTGTTTATATATGGGCAGATGCCAATGTTTGATATTCCCTCATGGCTGCATTGTACTTTAGAGACACTTTAAAGATCAAATGAGGGGGCCTACACTATTAACAGTTTAGTCAGACTCAGTGACATTTATCCAGATAAAAAAAATATTTTTTTAATACCAATCTCACCTGCCATAGGATCAGCACCCGGTGATAATATAAAAATCAAAGGGGCACAACAATTTGAATCACTGTAACTTCTTCCAAGATCAAATGTAGGTGGTTCAATAAATGTTCTTCCCATATTTTCCACAATGAAGATCTGCACTGCCGGGATGATTTTGTCAGGTCGCAGACACCTGAGAATAACCATGCGATCCAACCCTGTCAGTGCGCTCCAGGCGTCCGGGAAGGCTTCTTCATGGGGTCTGACAGAGTCATAGATCGGCTTCCACTTGGAAGAATTGTCTCTTACGTGTTCCATTAGTCCCTGGAGGTTTGTCAGGCAAGATGCACGCACGAGCTCAGCCCATGATTTGTTAGACAGCCAGTCTGGAGCTGGATTGGGGTGAGGATTATCAAGAGCAACACCTCCTGTCAGTAGGAAACGCCAAACTGCATCATCTATCTGGCCTTTTCCCTTCATAATGCCCACCGTTAGAAGGAAGGAGAATAACAGCTTGTCCTTTTCAAACAGAGAACGACAGACATTATTATAGATGCTTACTGTGAAATGGTCAGTTATATTTTTAATTCTCTCCTGTAGACGCCCACTCTTTCTGCTTTTAGCAATAGATTGAACATACAAGTTAATGAACCAAATCAATGAATACTGGTACATAGGTTCAATGTTTGCCAGATCAGAGATGCAGAAGAAGACAACAGCTGAATGAACAGCAACTGGCTTATACCCCATGCGAGTAGAATCTATTTCCTTCTCAGTTATAGAGGCAATTTCTTGCTTCTCAGAGATTTCTGCAGATAACTCTTTGGATGAAGACAAAATATTAATTGCTGTTTCATCCTCTAAGATGTTTCCTTCTGAATGGGAAAGGACCTCCAGGATTTTATCTTCTATTTCCTTTAGTTGCTTCTTATTGGCTGCACTTTCTATAATGAGTTGGTTTTTCTTTTCTTCTAGCTCAGGCTTTTCCTTTGCAGCTACAATTCCAAGAAGCTGGTCCTGAAGACCCAAAGGTGTAATCATGAAATTGAGTAGACAAACTTTCACAGCCACTTCAGGATAATAATGAGGATTTCTTAAGTGGGTTGTCATGTAAAACCTGAAGTCTCTTGAATATTCAATTATATTTTCCCCTAATTTCATGTATTCTACTCCTTGTTGTTTGAATGTTTGCTTTAATAAAATAGGCTCTAAGAAAGCATCTAATTCTTCACCAATATTTTCTAGCAAGACTGGTGTTCCAAGCTGAAGAGCAGTTTCTAATGTCCTCACATAATGTGTGTCAGATAATTTGATAACTGACAGCTTGTTCGTTTTCTCCATATTTTTTATCCACTTGTTAGCTTGCCTTTGAGGATCTATCATTAAAGCCCATCTTCTTGAGTTAGAAACAATTACACCATTGTCAATGGAAAAAGAATCAACTGGCAATCCAGCAATCTGCCATGCACGGATTTTGACTGGATCCCCTAACGTGTTACTCAAGCTGAAATCACTGGAGCACGGTATGTTCTTTTCAATGCACAGATCCTGCCACTGCTTTTGACATTTTAGGCGATAATCAACAGTGAAGGCTCCCAAATAAGCCACAGTTCCTGATGACAACAGCACATCCCCTACTAGGTCTATGTACTGAATTCCTAATAAGCGAGCAGCTTCTGTCCACCTCTCCTTCTCTCCACCCAGACCACTGATCAGCTGCTCAGCCCTCACAAGCTTCTGTGAACAACGTTCAATATTATTTTCTAAGTCTTTCTTCCGGTTATTCATTTCGTCAAACTCATCTTGCAAAGCTTGAAGGTGATCAACAACCTCCTTAAGTTCTGCTTGTTTCACTTGTAGCTTCTGCCTTTGAACGTCCAGTACTCCTTCAGCCTCCTGCAAACGCTCACGCTTCGGGGCAACCACTTTCTGAACACGGTCGTACACCTCCATGGCCCGCACCCACTTGCAAAGGCCTTCACAGGCAGATGAGACGTTTTTTACAACCTCTGGCTGAAAATCTGGATGATTCATAAACTTCTCTCTAATTTTCTTCATTATAGCAGGAGGAATTTTATCTTTATCATATGACTTTAATCTGTCAAGGAACTTAATGTCTGAAAGAAGTTTTTTAGCTGGCCCCCAGAAGTCTTCAATCATTTTACCTATATTGCAAATAAGACTAAAATCAGGCTTAATACCTGCATGTTCAAACTGAAAAAAATACTTTGAAACATAGTATGAAGAATTAACATCAATGATATTGCAATGGAATTTTACTATGCGAAGACTATTTAATAGTTTGGGAAAATCATTACCTAAAGGAATTCAGACAGGACCTTCAGCATCACTAACCAGTGTCATATTTATTAACTGCATATTAATTCTAAATCAACCAAGCACATTAAGGGAAACAAATTACTATCCAGTCTTTCTTAGCATCGTCTATTAGATAAATCAGTAACTGTGAAAGTATTCCTTCTTAATCTAGAAAAGACCATTTTGGATGAAAGGCATTTATATCATCCTCATTTTTAATTATAAAGGGTTGAACTGTATAGGCATAAGGCAGAATAAAAGTGAAAGAAAAAGGTCTCTTTCCCACCTCGCAAATCCTGTGCAACCCCACAATACCAGCATTAAACCACACAGAAAAAGCTTATTAGAATAATTACCTATGGCAGGTATAACTAGAATTCCCTCTCCCAGCATAACTGATAGTTTGGAAGCAGGGATTACAGGGGGAAACACAGGCAGATGGTGCACAGCACACCTCCAGCACCCAGAGTTCCTCAAGGCAATGCAAATCTCAAGGCTGGGTCAAAGCAAGTTGAAGAGATGACTTTGTGCTGGTGACTGGGATCATATTTACAAAGCTTGTACAACAGTGTCAGGCAAGGGCAGTCTGTCAGCACGGCAAAAGCAGCTCTTCACTACTCGGTGCACTTGTCACTGCCAGCAAAATGCACCTCCAATGCACGCGGCTGCGTTCATGCCAGAAGAACCTCAGCAGCACCCACACATTCCAGGTGCAGGGATAACAAAAGCTGCGTCCTTACCGCTGCCATTGGGGTCGGGTTTCCTCTCTGGTTTAACTGCCCTCATGATACAGATGCTCTCCATGACGAGCTTGACGGGGCCAGGGGGATTCTGCATGGATTTCACGAGAGTGATGTCTGAAGGATTCAGGGTGTTAAGAGCTGCCTCTGCTGCAGCTAAAGCTGGCAGAGCCTCTGCAAGGTCCGCTTCACATTCGTCCTGTTAAGACATTGGGCAGAAAGCTGTAAACCTTCATACAAAACCAGGTCTGCAGCCTGATCACCCCCCACTGCAGCACAGCCTCGGAGAGCCTTCTGTCTTGTTAAGTACCCATTAAACAGACTCTTCACAACATTGTGTTTCTTGGAGAGAAAACTACTTTCACCATTTGACAGCACAGTTTAAAGAGAGAAGGTTTGTAGAGAAATTAGTAACTTCCATAAACTGAACTGATAGTTAAAAATGTCAGACAAGCTTTCAAGATCAAAGTCTCTCTGGTTTGGCAATGAGAATTAAAATAAAGGTTAGATACAGTTGTTCTTAGTTAAATCTTACAGTGCTGATCAGGTGAAAAATGGATACTGTGTAGCTTAAATTCTTTATCAGATACTCTGATCTCAGTAATTATCCATATTATATATCACTGACATTTCCAGCTAGTTACAAAAAATATTGAGGAATCTTGAGGCTTCCCATAGGAAATTCTGTGTTACAGATGTCTGGCTATGGCATTACCTCTAAAGTTATGCCTATTTGGACTACATGCAGCATATGCCAAATTACCTCAGCTAACTCTAAATTAACTGTCTTTGGGCCTCGAAACAGTACAAACTCGTTATTCAATCTGTCGAAAATGAGAATATATTAGTAGACAAATAAGAGCTATACAGCTTTTGGAACGTGAGCTAGAAAGGGAAGCTATGCAGGACTGTGAGATGCAGTCATACCCCAAGCAGCCCAAATTTACCGTGTTTATATTAGAAACGTGTCATTCATCATCTGCTGCAATTTTGTTACTTTAAGAGCTTGGCTCACCCCATTAACACATCATCACATCATCACAGCTCCCATTTACTCGGAACCCTCACGCTGCAGGCTCCTTGTGCACTACCTTAATAGCTTGGGCAACAGCAGCCGCGTCATTGGCCTCCTTTTCATCTGCTGACACTATTGCCTTTTTTGCATCTACTTCAACTGTTTCCTTTTCAATCTTGACCATCATTTTCTCTGTTTCTGCAGACGTTTTAATCAGTTCAGGCTGAAGGTCAGTCAGTTCTTTCTGCATGTCGGCAACCTGATGAATACAACAGGAAATCAAGAAAAAGTCGGTGCAAACATTGCGTGCCTGTCATATCTTGATGTTTTAGGAAGAAAGATTGGAAGACCCTATATTGATACAATCTAAAAAAGGACATTTGATCTAAAGAATTAATAATTCTCTAGTTTATTTTTACTAAGAGTTGTTTCATTTAACTGAGTAGATTTTTAAAGGTATTTTTATCATTGTCTATGCAATACACTTGCTTTTTAAAGATTCATTAATGTCAATAATGAGAAATATATTGTTTAATTCTATTTTTTCCTCACAGTCATTTTCAGATAATGAAAGCCCAAATAATCCTTTATTGCACAGCTGGAAAACAAAATCCAAAAGAAACCTGGAATGGAACACAGAATTAGTGACAGCAACAGCTGCAAACTGGATCTTCTTCTTCATCCAGCAAGTATCTGGAAGCCCCTTGAGTTTGTACCTTGGAAAGATCAATCCCTGGATCACATGGGTTGAAAAAGGGATTATTTATCTGGAACAAATAAATCTGATCAATTTTCTACTGGGAATCTACTGAAGAATCAATGTTTAATATTTCTCTTACAATGTCTTTCAATTTCTCCTCTATTTTGGAAAAGGTAATAGGTCCTAGAACTCTGAAGCATGGATTCTCCATATACGGTTTTGAGAAAATAATGGAATTTATAAGGTTTATTTCTTCAACATTTAATGAGTACCTTCATTTTAATTTTGTTTTCTATTAAGAGCTATAATCCAAATGTAGAGATTACAATTTCTTCAATTTACTAAGCAGTAATCTAACTTTTCCTGCTGGCTTTCTATAGAAAACTATCAATAGCATCATGAATATAGTGAGGAACAAATTAGTAAGTTTTATTTTTGTAATTTTAACCATACAGACCCCATACTGAAGTATGCATATGGCACATATTCAGCATTTTCATCTGAAACTTACTTGTGAAGATGCAAATTCAAGCTTTTCAAGTCCCACAAGATAACGAGTCCTCATCATGTCAACTTCTTCCCTTTTTCTATTCAGCAGAGTCTTGAAGGTGAGAATCAGCTCCACGTAGGAGGTTGGTGTCACGTAGTTGTGTCTGCGCAGCGTAGCGTAGTAGCCAGCAGAGAGTTCTCTCACACTTTCTTGGAAATATTTGCACACTGACACAACCCTAGGGAAAAATTTTCCACATTACTTCGAAAATGCAGTCTGTCTTTATGTCAACTATCAAAAAATTACTCTAAGCTTATGAAGTCATATTAGTGTTAGGGAAGGCGGAAATGTATTTTCCCCATTATTGGAAATATTTTGGACTCCTTTTGAAGAGTGGCCTGATTTTCAGAAACATCAGATACATATGTCTGGGTATCTTTGACTTGCACCAAAACCCAGAGCTGGCTGAGCTTTGTCCATTTATAAGGACAATCTCCCAATCAAATACACCGGGGGCACGAGGGGCAGGGGAACACAATTTTGCTTCGTATGTTTCTTGAGAGATAAACTCATACTCTTTTCTAATGTCATCTTTGAGCTCAATATCCTCTAAAAACTTGTTAGCAACCATTTCCAAAGCATCTGTAGGCCACGTTTGGAACCAGTCAATGGTGCAGCAGTTTATCAGTGAAGGGAACATCCGTAATCGATTCCGAAAGGCGTCTCCAATAGGACTCATGGCTACAAAAATAAAAACATGATTGTTACCTAAGTTTCTTTGCAGTTAGGAAGCAGAAAAAAACCCCCTAAATAAAAGTATTCTAAGAAACAACACACTGTATACAGACCTAAGACAATATGCAAATTTTTCTTCACCCTTTCAATAAAGAAACTGTACATAGCAAGGGGCGTGGCTTCAATTCTCCTGTTCTCCACCCTTGCTGCACTTTGCATTTTCTCAACAATTTCAGCCTTCTCATCTGCTGCAAAGATGTTAGGCACATCCCCAGTATTTAAAAGCATGTTGATGTCTTCTACAAATGATTCATCCTTTATTTGATTATCGCAGAACAAAAAGGACACGTTGTTGTTACCAACACCTGCTTTCAGCATGACTTGTTTAATATCATCTTTCCATTCACTGATGCCATAGGACTTGGTAATTTCGATCTGGAAGAGCTCAAAGGAATTCATGAAGGTGGCAAGCTTGGTCGCGCTCTGCCGGCCGCTGCCGCCAACGCCCACCAACAACAGGTGGCCATTATCCTGTTTCAGGACCCTGCATATCCTCGAGATGTGCTCGATAGCAAACTGGAACATGACCAGGGACATCGGTGCCTTGCTGATATTGTTGTATTCCTCAAGGTAGAACTCCATCACGCTTGTCAGCTGCTTTAAGTCTGTGATTTCATCATAAATTTTGACAGAGCTGCTCGGCTTTATATAGTCTCCAAAGAACAGGGCACGAATGTTATCATCAGAGACTTTTCCAGTAGGTGAGAGATGACCCAGTACCTAGGAAAAAGACAAGAATCAACAGATAATTCTAACTATTAGGGAATTATTTTCCTTAAAGTCATAATTCTGTAGGTTGACATGCAGGTTTCCATACATGCGTACCTCACAGAGAGACACCGCTGTCAAATATGGAACAAGTTCTCAAAAGGCTTCTCAGAAAGGTACCCACTACACCCAATCGGAGCATCCAAAGAATCTTTTATCTTAAGTAAAAACACAGGTAAATGCTGTGCAAGACATTTATTCCATTCCAGTTGGTCCTCTGTACCAACACAGAATCCCTCAGAAGTTATGAAACATTCTGATATGAAGTATCTTGAATAAAAATATGTATAATACTCAATGCTGAATAGAAGATTGTCCATACTTTTTAAATTCACTGATCAAAATACTGAAAAATGTCTCCAGTACTGATTTTAATCTCAGTGTTTAAGTATTTCTGAAAATGCATCAGTATCATCTTGGTCCCAGCACATTACCCAAAAATACCTTATTAAGGTTCTGCTTGAAGCTATTTAATGTTGTCTCTTGTACCATCTGAAAGAAAACATTCTTGTCATCCTCATCAACCAAGCGATCATAGAAAACTCTGTAAACCTCATGAATCCAAAGTCTGATCAATTTATCTCCATCCTGAAAACGTAAATACAAACAAAATGGATAAATATAGCTTAGGCAGGATTTGTTCAAAAAGAAAAGGCTGGAAATGTCCATCTGGACCCTGCTATACCTTGTACTAAACTCAGTGGGAATCTTTCAATCCCAAGCCATTCAGCACATGGCCCAGCATCTGCTAACTTAACTGGATTCCTCACCTAGTTACCATCTTGCCCTTCCTGCCAACACAAACTGGGACTCTCCTGTCAAACCTTTTTCTGTACTCCATCCTTCCAAGGTCTGGCTCATGGGCTGTAACCCAAGCCCTGTTCAAAACTCCTCTGGCTAAGGTTTCCCTTGAATAGCTTGTAGCTGTTTTGTTCTGTTTCTGCACCAAACACATTCCTCCAGCAGAAATAAAACCTTTAATACTCTTTTTATCTGACATTTTACTGGAAATGGATGAAAAAAGTAGAAGGGTGAATATCATATACATCTCTCAGTATTAATTTGTAGTTTGTGACAAGAGGCAAACTCAGGGTGAAATTATTCAGTCCTGTTCATGACCAAGGTTGCCATTTGTAAAAAGAGAAACTGAGTCTTTTCCCAAGTTTGTTTCTTTTGTGTATTTAGTTTGCAAGTTCAACAGAGGGGACTGTCTGCCCTGATGTACAGACTTTAACAGGGGGATCTTGGACCTCTGGGCCCAACTGTATCACACGTAAAGAATATTAACAAAATGACAGCTCTCTCCCTCAGAGACAGACAGAAAATACAAACCAAGGTATTCAGGGACTATTCTGATTTTAAACCCTGTAAATCTATTGAAATCATAGTTCACATATTTTGAGATATTTACTTACTGATATTATAAAAATAATTTACTTTTTCCACTGCTCTCTCCTTCATCAACATAATTAAACTACAACTTACTTGCAAATGAGTGTGTGGACAGAGCAGAACTCCTTTAATAACCCTGGAAAAATCCCGTAGATTAAAGACATAGTGGGATTTTGAAGGAGTTGGGAGAAAATTATCAACTGCCAATTTATAAATCACCGATGTTGCTTGGACCATCATCTTACCCAGCCTTAAGAAGGAAAAGAAACACAATTTTAATTTCTGCAGATAAATCACAGGGAAAAGACAGCAAAGGTGCTACAGGAAATAGACCCCATTACCTCAGAAATGAAGCATCAAAGCCTTTGCTGAAGTGCCAGTCAGTAACTGCAGTGAAAATCTTGGTTAAAACGTCATCATTGAAAGAACAGATAGAGACAATATTCAAGTGCCGTGTGAAGCGTCCTGTAAAGCACAGAAGGATGCAGAGAGGTTTAAATGTTCCAATATTTTTCCACCTTTCAGCTAGCATCTTCTAGGACTGACTGTCACTAAAACAACATTTGAATCTGGCACCAGCTTCATGATTCTGTTTCTGGCAAATTTTTGCCCTAGCAGTGATGCAAAAGAAATATAAACTGGTTTATATTTTTCATCAGTATTTTACTTAAAATTACTGTTTTGAGTATGTAAACCATGCATCTCCATTACAAGGCTGCTATTACCCAATTTTAAATTTCAGCTCACCTCAGCCTTCTTGATTATGATATGACACAGCAAAACTTTATGAAGTCAAGGATGTTGTTACTGGCTTTCACCTAAAAAGAATCAGTCTACACACAAGTAAATTTTAGAAATTCAGCTATATCAGAATAGTTATTTTCATAAAGCCTCCTCAGAGCACATACAGTTGTATCTGTACCACAGTGTTTATATGAAGCAAAATAGCATGAAGTGCCTTATAACAATGCAGCTGTATAGAGCCTATAATAATGTAGCTGCAGCTACATTAGGGCTTTTATTTATGTAATTTTTTCGTTAGAAAATGTAACCTCCCTTATGGTACTGTGACAGGAATCATGGACTTGCAGGTAACATGCTTGTAAATAAATGCAGGCAGCCTGCCTTAGCAGCAGCAGATACAACTTCAGAAGACACTTGCCAGAGACATGGTAAGAAGGTGTATTCCCTCCCTTTTCCAAAGAATAGAAAATGGAAATAATCTCCATCGCTGATTTTAGAATAACTTTCGTCATTCACAGTTTAATCAACATAAAAGCATTCTTTCTAAGGTTGATTAAACTCCCCCTGGAAAAGGTAGAGATTTGAACTTGAACCTAGCAGACCTGTACTTGGAATGACCCACTCAGTGAATGTAGATCCACCAGTCACAGATAAATGGAGAATTTACCATCAGCAAACCTGAACCCACCTCGTAAGTTCAGTCAGCTGGGTAACCACTTGCCCCAGTAATGCATTTCCTACCTGTAATGTCATTCCTGCCTCCCCCGGGGGGCCCCATGGCTGAGACAAGCAGCACATCGATGATGCTGATGTGGGACGCGTCCTTCCTGTCGTACCAGTGCCCGTGATCAATCCACTGCCTGAGAAGCTCAATGGCTGGCTGCGCTCCATACACCTCCTTTTCAGGCATGTTTAGGTCATCTGTGGAGAACACCGACACTGAATAAAAAACCTCGGTGTTCAGGAATTTAGTTTTCTTCTAAGAAGGAAAAATAACTGAACTAGAGGTAGAAAAAGGCTGTGTGTTGTTATTTCTGCTTCCCATTGAACTAACCGAAATCAAATACAATTATACCTCGCAGGGATAATTAGGGGTGATGGCTTAACTTAGTGTGGTTGGTGATTTTGTTAATTTCATGTCATGTCCCACTGCAACTCTAAGAACTATTCTGAGGACAACCACCACTTAAACCTCTCAGCAAGGGCCGTGCTAATTCTTTGATGGTTCTTGTGTCCCCCTTCCAGCTCAGGAGATTCTAGGATTCTGTGATTCTCTGGATATCTGAAAAAAGTCAAAAAGCACTGAGGCAATCCAAATTTACTAGTCTCAGTGAACCACTTCCTTTGCCTAAAGCCAGAATGAAAATGATTTTTAAAAAATTAAAAATATGTCTTACCCACAAAAATTATAGCTTCTTTCCCTGCAGGAGGTCCAAATAATCCTTTTCTTCTTCTGTCCAGCTTCGACATAATAATATCCTGGGTCTGGTTAGCAGAGGTTCTTGCAGAGAAGTTGATGAAACTCGGGATGTATTTTTCCTTTGGAAGTTTTAGTAGAAAATTGTTTGTTATAGCTGTTTTTCCAGTGCCAGTGGGACCCACAAAAAGCAAAGGGACACTATGCTGCACATATGTTTTAAGAAAAAACATTTGTCTGGCAGTTTCCATTGTTGGAATAATCAGCTCAGATACCTGTTATGCAGGAAAGTAAAATAAAACATGAAAATCAAACATCTAATACCTTAATCAACATGGATTTGCAAGCAACTACAGGAACCCTGAAGCACAAATGCATTTAAAAAAAATGTTTTTGTCTGAAAACCTAAGCTATAACAAGGTTCTAGTAGATAGTATGGCCCCACTTCTTGTTCAGGGCTTGTACAGTCACTAGCACAACCAGTGTTATCTATATTATGGTTCACAGACATTATATAAAGCCTGGATGGAGAACTACAGAGTAAGTATGGCCTAGTTCTGTTCCCCTACTGTGCAAAGGGAAAGGAACACTGGCTTGGAAATTTTTTTCTCTTCCTCATTTTTTACTCATAATTAGCAGCTGTGGATTCGATATTGAGAAAAGATTTTCGGCAGCAGAATGAAATGTAATCTTACATCTCTCACTTTCTTAATAGACAAGACAATTGGAACTACAATGGAATGAAAAGTTGAACAAGCTTAGGTTATCTTGAAGTTTCATCTGCACATCTCTGCTGTGCTTCACTTCCATTCAGTTCACAGCTGCCATCAAAATCTGAGTGCCCCTATTTGGAAATGGAGGGGATCCAGGACTCTCAGTACTGCTCCCATATCCCAAAGCAGTAGTAAGTCTCTCTGCTTGCTTTCTCTAAGTAACCCATACAATAATATCATAAGATTAACCACTGAAAACAAAAATGAAGGAATGGAAATTCAGGCTTTGGCTTTTTCCCACCATGGTTTCCCCAATATCAGATGCTGTTAGAGAACAAAGCAGAACCCAAATTTTAGCCACCAGGCAACCTCAGGGCTCCATGTGCACCTGCAGTGCTGAACTTCCAGTGTCGGTGGTACCAGAACTGAGACAAAAGCATGAAAAGGAGTTTACAGAGACTAATGAAATGTTGCAAAGCAATCATTAAACAGCCCAATATAGTTATTTATACCTCTAAATCATTTAGCCAAATAATTATTTTCTACAATAAAGACACCAATGTGCACCTTAGCCCCTGGGGCGATAACTTGCTCTTCCTTTGTGATGTAGTCTGTCCACATGTGCCACTGCCCATGGCCACGCTTGTGAAAATAGAAGTCATAAACACTCCCTGTTAATTGCAAAACACAACATAGGAAAACCCACTGATTAAATTATGAAAATAAACTTCATTAATTTTAGTGTGAGATGTCCAACACTGTGAGATAACGGAAGCTTTCTAGTAGATACACAAGATACAACCCCACCCCCCCATCCCACCCCCCCACTGCCATTATCATCACCACATTATTTTAGGCCAGATTCAGCCACATTGTTTGAGTACAACAGAAGGCATATGCTACTCCTGGTTAAAAGAGCCAGGAAAGGGCACCCAACTGTGCAGCCCAAGGCTTGGCAGATGGTGGCTCTGCTGCAGACTTAACATCTGCCAGGCACACTGAGTGCCAAGCTTTCTTACTGCTTTATAAAAGGCCAAGCAAGTACAGTTATGAAGAAGCACCTTTTTCTGGGAAGATATTGTTTTTGTTAAGCTTCACACTTTTAGGGCATGGGTTTTCCTCATTCATTCCATTGAGCAAGTTGCGGTAAAATGAATCAAATTTTCTTCTGCTGTCTGCATCAATGATCCCTCCAATTGTCCACACCAAAGCAAAAAGGAAAAGGGCCTGCAGCCACGAGGTGATTTGCTGATTAGACAAGCTTTCACTGTCCTCTTCATCAGATGCCTTTATTTCATCTAAAACACATATTTTGAATTTTAGTTAAATGCCAGTAACAACCATAAACCCCAACTCAAAACACAGTTTTGCAAAAGTATCCTGAGACAAAAGTAAAGCACTGTCTTCAGTGGAATGAAGCCAATCTACAAAAGGAGGATCTTGTCTGTGTAAAATACTGTTTACAAATAAAAATGAAATTAGAAAAAAAATATTTAGAAAGAGTCCTAACTCTTTTCTTCAGATGGTAGCAAACAGCAAGCAAAACATAGAAAACACTCACAAGATCATGTCCAGTTTTGCAATGACACCAGTTTCCAAATGTGAAAGCTCTGGTCAAAGAACTATTAGTAATACTGATCAGTGAGATCACTGAGTGTGTTGTATGAACTCAACAGTAAGGAATTCCTGTGGTATTTCCTTGCATCTTATAGCCTGCATTTTGTCCTGGGACATGGCAGGAAAAAAAAGAAAAATGGAAATAAAAACAAGGTGGCTTAGGGTACTTACCAAGGAGAGAAGAATAGAGTTTCATCAAGCTGTAACTCAGGTGAATAGAGGACGTTTTTACAATGAATTTGCAACGATGGTGAATGAAATCTAAACAGGGCTCGACTAGCCACATAAACAAGTCATTGACCTACCAGGAGAAAAGAAAATGGCTGTGTGACAATGCAGGACGTGCCACATTCCCCACTGCCCCTCCATTCACCCTCAGTCAAACATAAGGCATCAGAAATTGTCCAGGTTGGCAGAGAGAGGATCAGGAAAGGGCCTGTGTGAGGCAGTACTGAAATGTTCACAAAGTCACACCATCACCATCTGATGCTGAAAACAAGCTGCTTTTACCGTGGAGAAGTTTTCAGTGAGAATTCTGTTACCCAGTTACTAATCCAGACAGCAGAGCAGAAGCTCAGCCTGGAGAGAGTCCTGTCTTGCTTAGGCAACAACAAAATTATTCCAACAGAAACAAAGGTAAAGGCTTCATCCTCCCTTAAAAAGAAGCCCCCTGCTGAGGGCTCAGCACAGATACTGTGCCACAGCAGAAATTCCAGTGTGCTGGGGCAGACTGGTGCCTGCAGGAGAGCCACAGCAGGCGGGTTCATACTGGCCATGGCTGGTGGTATCTGCTCCATGAACTCAAACTGGAAAACAGGACAGGAATCACGACCTACCCTTTTCCCAGGGACTAGTACTCAAGAAGATGCACTAAAGGCTCAGGCTATGTATTGGTTAAGGAATAATTCGTTTACTCTGATGAACTAAGAAAACTATAAATAAAGAGCTGTTCTAGTCTTGATACTTCTTGGGAATTTGATTCTAATTTCCTGCAAAAACTGAAAGGGGGTCTTCTCAAATCACATAAATAAGTTTTCTACAGCTCCAATCCTAATATTATTCCAATTATTTTACTAGATTTTAATGCCCAATAACAGGGATTTTAAATTTTCATTAAAAGCTGATTCTCACCAACACCTACTTTTATTTGCATCTACTGAAGACATAGTACCATACACAGCACAAAGAGCTCTCATTCATGCAAGCAATGAGGTGAAAAAGGCTTTCAAGACTAAGCTGTCAGTGGTAATAATAAAAAAGTTTTGATTCTCCCTGCCTGCCTTCAAGTGGGCAAACTGTGAATATCACCTTATAGTTAATCTAAATTAGACCTATGTACAAAATGAAGCCTCGCACCAGTGCCCGGTGTTCTTCCTGCAGGTTTGGAGGCAGAGTTTTCATGTAGGAATCCTTCAGTGGCTTCCAACCCAACTGTTGTGGGTCCATATAGATCATACCACACCTGGGAAGAACAAACACCTATGTAGAGGAATACATGTGCAAGGTGGGACAGTTGAAGCTTGAACGCTCTCACATTACCTGCTCACAGTTGCTGGAGATGCCTCCTCTAAGTCTGCTGGCTCAAAGATTAAACTCATTTTTGAGTTCATCTGAATTATTTCACCACTCATTAAGCATAACTGGAAGAAGAGCATCACATAAACATGGTCTAGTCATGTCAGTGCTGATTGTGCAGTCAAAGCAATGCCATACAATCACCGAAAATTCCACTTAGTGTCACTCCTCATTTATTCACTTGTATCCTTGCAATACATGATATTTTATGACCTTATCTCAACTTTTCCATGTCTTACTGTAAGTCTTGCAGAGAAACAGAGAACAATGCTCTATCTTTAAATAACTCTGCAAGAAAAAGCAGTATTACCTGCAGCTTTTTTAAAAATTTATTTATTTGATTGGTAATTTAAGCAAGTTCAGTTTTCAGTCACAGAACTGAGTTCATGCATTTCAGTTTCCTAAAAAGGTCAATAAAAAAGCCTCAGTGATAAACCCCATTTCAATGAAGAAGAAGCAAGACAAGGCTTCTAGAGAGAAGTAATGGGTTAGTATTATCTAAACCCACTCATACAGCTGGGGAAATAAAGCAATGCTTTTAAGCACATCAGCCTTTCCTGAGTTTCACACCTCCTTTGACTAACGTTGCAACAATATTGCTGCTGCTAAAATCAAGTCTGTTTATTCAAGGACGAGGTTACAGGCAAAAAATTAGGCTACCTTTTTATTATCATCCAGCACAGTATTCATGTTCTCTATCCAAACTGCATCCACTGGGCCATCAAAAATAATCCACTTGCGATCATCTGTGGTAGAAGATGCTTGTTCCCTGAAGGCCTTTGCAAGAATTCCATCTGACCACTCGTGACTTACAGGATCAAAACTGCCATACAACTGCCCCATAGTAATGGCTTTGGGATTAATAACTTTGTATTCAACAGCAAATTCATCCATGGCGTTTGCTGTGTGAAAAGGCAAACACGTGAGCTTGAGAATTTTTATTCAATAGCTGAAGTACAGAACAAGATGATTCCTGAGGATCCTACTCTAGCTGCTCAAAGCAAGAAACTCCAGATATCTGGCATCTAGGTAGCAGTAAATAAGAAATTCCTTTACCTGTACAAGGGAAACAAGAAGTCTGCTGTAAAAAAACACATAAAAAAAGAAAAAGCAGAGCAGCATAGATTGCATATATTTGTGGGAGCTACTTACAATATCCTATCAGAGCCAATTTTTTCAAGAGTATTATGCCAAATAAAATGCCTAATAAAATTCAGAAAAGCATAAACACATTAGTATGGCTTACTGTACCAGCAGATGTAGACAAAAATACTATCAGACAAATATACCAGACAAAAATAGTTCAATTAATAGAAATTTTGCAGTCAAGGAAGGAGACTATAGGACAATTAACAACCTGGGCATATCTCGGCAAAGGAAAAATAAGAGTCACAGAATTGACTTCATTTAATGAGAAGTTTGTGGCTGGACAATGTTACCTGCACACAAATCAGCCAGGGCTCCAGCCAGCACTTTGTATGAACTGGTCTTCCCACTCATAGGATCTCCAACAATCATGAAACCATGGCGCACCAGCATCATTTCGTACACCTGCCAGTGACAGCAGAGCCACTCCTTAACACGGCACAAAAGCAACTGTCATGTGTTATGTGTATGAAAATAGAAGCCCCTCTCCTGCTTTCAGGTGTGACACAACCAAATCTCTGCACTCTGCTGGCTGACCAAAGCCTTCATCCAAACCAGAGGGCAGTCATGCTTTTATGGCAATTCTCACTGATACAATTTAAGAAGTTGTTTTCCCCAGGCATCCTCCCTTTCTCCTTGCTAAATGTCATCTCTCAGCTGCAACAGCAGCGCCGTACAGGGTGTGAGGGCACTAACCAGACACTGCAGATCACAGCCCTGAACTGAAAGGGCCTGAACTGAAATCAGTGGTTACCAGTGAAGCTGCCAAAAAAGGACTGAAGCTACAGCTCTGAGGATCTGGCATATGGCCGGTCCCACAGAGGCTGGCTTTGGACTGCAGGAGTGGTAACTTCTTCAGTCACCCCACAAGATCTTGTCAAAGCTCAATCAAAGCAAAAACACCATCAAACATATCTGTAATAACCCCTAAGAAGACTTTTTTTATCAGGTTAAGGCTGATGTTTCCTGTTTTAGTTCCTTCACAGACTGTCTGAATTACAGAATCCCTATGAAAAGCAGGCTTTTATTCCATGATTTTTACTCAGTAAAAATACTCCATTTGTAATATTCCAATAATTGGTAAGGAAACTATTAGCTATTCATTCATGACACGGACAGTGAATGAAGAATGTTTCTGCTCTCATGCTTTTCATCCCCAGAAGTATGTGAGAACAAACCTGAATAATTTTTCCAATGAACCATGGCACTGGTTGAAGATTCAATTTTTCAATATTTTCAGTTAGTGCCTTGCAAAATAGGTCATAGTCTGGTGTAGGAAGAACCACTCCAGGAAACAGGTCAGATATGATACCCTGTTAAGGAAAGACAGAATAGAACACCATTTAAACACAGGTTACAAAAGGAGAAAATTCCCAAGTAAAACAATATTCATACACATAACAGAAGCTTAAAACCAACAAAACTAACTTCTAGGGAAACTGTAGCCATGGAAGGATTCTGTATACATGAAACTGAAACCTGTGCCTGCAGTTTTCATGAGCATACTGCTATTGCAAAAAGAAGCTTAACCTCTGCAAATTTGCTCCCATCAGGATTACACAAAAGGCTGTGAAAGTAGTTGAAAGAATTTCAGTGATTAAACAGAAAGGTATGTGCTCCAAAATTTCAGAGCAGTCACTGTGGCTATGCTTGTACCCTAGCTTTTAGTCTTCAATATTGATTGCTTTGTAGCTTAACATAGGCTTTACTTTCTATTAAAGCAGCATGCAAACAGAAACTTCATCATTTTTATTCTGAACTCAAATTTCTAATTGACCTTAACTTAATTATCCAAACCTCTTCTGGAGCACAAAGCCAGAATACAAACTTCAAAGGATGATTTCCACAAATGAAACAGCACAAGATGATTTTTAACAAGATACCTTCTACAATATTTTCTAGAATAACTTTAAAAGCACCATTGAAAGTTTGCTTTTCAAAATAATCCTAACAGAACCAAAGAGTTCCTCCAGATCAGTGGACTGAAATAACTCTACACTAATATGGCATCATCTAGATCAAACTGTTCTAAATTAAGATAATGACCTGTTTCTGCAGGTTCTTATAATGGGTCTCATCATCATAAAACCTGAAACACACTGGCCTGGTACCTTACCTGAAACAATGGCACATCCTGGGACAAGAACTTGGCCAAATTAACATCCAGCAAAGCCCGAAGTAACAGCACACTTTCATTTTCAGTTGGGTACTTCAGTTTTAGGTTCCCTGCTGCTGTCAGGACGGATTTAACCGCACGCATTCCGTAATCGTAGTGGTGCTGAGATGACAACTGCTCTGAGCACAAACGGTAAGTGGCAACAATTTTCTGGGCAAGACTGTGGATAATAAAATATAACATGCAGAGTGAAAACAGCTCACCATGCAAGGAAAATAATTTACCTATTTATATACACAGAGTAACTGCAGTGGTTCTAAGACACAGCAGCTGACAAGATGGCCCAAAACACCTGGGAAGCAAGACTAGAGATTATGCCATGCTAGAGAATGTGTGCATCATTTAGGAATTCTGTCTGGTATTTTGATACATTTTCCAAATGATCCTGTGTAGAAGTGCACATCTGGCAACGTGAGGTGGTAAATGAGAATTGACAAGGAAGCAGGAGACTAAGAAGTACTTTCTGGAGGAAAAAAAAAAAAACCATGGACAGCCTTCCATGTATGCCTCAAACACACATATATGCCTTATAGAGGAATGAGGTATATCAGACTCAACTAAGGTAGAAAATTCAGCATGTCTTACCTCTTAGAGTCCAGAAATCCCATTGAATAAAGTGAAATTTCCCCAATCAAGGCATAATCTGGGACCATCATGGCAACTGTTCGGAACAGTGCCTATAAGGAAAAAAGAGAGATGCCAAATTTTGACTATGGAATATTGTAATAAATTGTGCCTGTTTTGTAAGAAAAGCATCTCTCCATAAATTCATGAATGCACAGAATTCATGAATCATCTGGAATCTATGAGACTTCTTTAGAAATCTGTTCTGTTCTATTCTATTCTGATCTTATCAAGAGGTTCAAGAGGTCTGTGCTAAGCACTGCAGCAACAAACTCTTAGAAAGAGTCAATTCTAAAGAACTATGAATAGAGGAAAAGGGAGGTGACATTCATCCCACTTTCATAACAGACAAACTAGCACATGGTGTGGTTAATGCCTTGTAAAAGATCATGCAAAGAATTGTGGCAATGCTAGGAAAAGAACCAAGACCGTATCAGTCTCTCCACAGCGTCTCAGCAACTCACAAAGTTATAATAAATTTAAAATGGGATTGGGATCACCAAGCCATCGTAAACCCAGAGAATTTCCACTTGGGGAGAGCACAGTTAAAGCTGTAAACTGGTATCAATATGATTAGTCTGAGACCTTTCATCTGTGCATTTTGTACAGCCCTGTTTACTAAAGCTTGGCGGAAAGCACAGCAGGATACGCTTGAACAGGTTATCAGTTGTGCTGGTTTGGGCTGGGGTAGAGTTAATTTGTTTCAGAGCAGCCGGCCTGAGGCTGTGTTTTGTATTTGTGCTGGAAACAGTGTTGATAATTGAGGGGTGTTTTTGTTGTTGCTGAGCAGAGCTCACACAGAGTCAAGGCCTTTCCTGCTCCTCACCCCACACACCAGCCAGGAGGATGGGGGTGCACAAGGAGCTGGGAAAGGACACAGCCAGGACAGCTGAGCCAAGGGCTATTCCAGAGCGTGTGGGGTCGTGCTCAGCAGAAGCAGCAAGGGAGGGGATGTTCAGAGTGATGGCATTTTTCTTTCTTCCTTAAGCAACCGTTACACATCAGTTTATTATTCGATTGCTGACTTTTCTTATCGCTATAGACGAGAAGTTGCAAATTCGGTTTAATTTCTACAAGAAAGCAGGATTTCAGACTTACCTTCAGATTATCAGGCAGCTCTGCCCGTCCAGCATAGCCGGGATTCATCGTAATAAACACAGCACATGTGGGATTAAGAGAGATCTCTGTCCCCTCAAAGATGAATTTTTTGAGTTTGCGAATAATAGCCTGCTGGATGCTAAGTATTTGTTGGGCAACTACAGATAACACTTCAACCTAATACAGACAGAACAGATTGGAAAGCATAAGACACTTGGAGATAATATAAAATGGTTTTGTTTACATATTTTGATGGCTGTATTTGCATTCCTCCAGGGAAAATCACCCTGAGCCTATATATTAGCTGCCTATTGAAGGGATCCTCTGAAAGTTAGTGCCACTATTCTCTACTCAACTAACAGAGACTGATCAACAGAGGCTTCTAAAAGCCTCCACAGGGAAATACCATGTGCCTGAATGCAGACATCTAAGTTAGTTGGACAGGAACTCCCTCTGGAGGCCTCTAAAAGCACTTTCCCTTCAAGTCAGATACATAAAAAGTTTAGGCTCTCTAGAAAAACTGACTCACTCAATGCCCAAAATTGAGGGTAAATAATAGGTAAGGCTGCCCAGTGCCATTCCTGAGTGTTTTAAAGTATCAAGGCAACAGAATATTGGAGAAGGAATGCTAACACTTGAATTCACTAGAAAACAAACTACAGCAGAAAAATGGAAAAAAGGAGGAGTTAAAGATACTAATATATTCAAAATAGAATTTCATTAAATTTCCACATTTACTAGTCTTTACTTAAATTGAATTCCATCAAAGTAACAATAAAACTTATCCAAAGTCATTAGTGACTAAACTTAAACCAAAAAGACCAGAGTAAGATCAAAGGGGGAATTAGATGTGTCTGTTTACACAGCTTGGTGACCAGGTCACTCAGTTAGTGACACTCAGTTCTAGTCATTACAGGAATCCCTCCACTGGGATTTGTCTGTCTTGTGCTGAATATAGGCAAATGCAACTCCACAGCTGTAGCTTCTCAAGGAGGAGACAAGAACAGTTCTTTTCCAACAAATGAGTGTCACATACAAAAGAAAAAATTGTAAAGGAACCTTTTTTTTTTGCTAAATTGACCCAGAACGCAACATTTCTGCAACACAGCACAGGTAAGCGTGCGCTTCTAGAGCAGGCAGCTCAGTGCCTATTTCTGTGTCACTAATTATCAAAACAAAGAGGCCTCACCACAAGTAAAAGCAGAAAATTGGCAATAATGCTGTCATGTCTAAATCTAAAACTTCTTGTGTCTTAAAGTAAAGCTTTCTCATTTTATTTGTCTGAGTGAAAACATTACCTCAATTCTATTGAACTCGTCAAAGCAGGCCCAGGCCCCAGCTTGTGCCAGCCCCTTAAAGAACTTGCCCATTGCCTTGTAATCGAGGCCATCGGAGCAATTAAAGACAACACACTGCAACAAAAACACAGAGAACATTCCTCAGTATTAACACAGAGTCCACTATAAAATTCTTAGCATCTAAAATGGGAAGGGATTACTGTTGCTAATTTTGGATTAGAAAACCAGGATGCCATACAGACACAGTCCTAAATGTGTGCTTTTTACCAACTGTTCCTGTGAATAAAGAACAGAATCACAGGATCATTAGGCTGGAAAAGACATTAACATGTTCGAGTCCAACTGTAAAGGAATAGCTACAAAACAAGCAGCACTTGCTGAAGGATGGCATTTTAAGAAATATCTACTACATATCCAAACATAAACAGTGGAAAGTAAAAACAAGGGAGTTTTGGTACCTGCTTAGCTATTGCTTTTGCTAGATCTTTTGTTGTTTCTGTTTTGCCAGTTCCAGCAGGCCCTTCCGGAGCACCACCAAGATTTAATTTCAAGGCACCCATTAATGTCCTACATTATCAAGAATACAGGCATTAGAAATAGCAATCTTTAATGTCAGATTGTTTTTGAATTGATTGATAAGGATTTTCCTATGCAGGCTCCCCTGGAAACAATTTACTTGTTTCTCTACTGACTTTGCAGCTTGCCCTAAAAACCCAGTATTGTCTCATAAGTGATTCCTAGTTGTGGAAGTTCACATTCAGCCACTTGGCCTAAAAAGAATGTCAAGGCTTTTATTACATGCATCCACCTTGTATATCCTCAATTACACAAGCAAATGAACAGTGCCATGAGCAAAATGGTATAGAGTCTGCAAAAGCATGCACTTCCCTCAAGTGGCACTTGAACTGGCAAGAGCTTGAAGCTGGCTTTATAAATTCAGCCAATCTTTAGAAATGGATGAGAAAGCATAAAGGTTATTACAAAAACCTATGAATCACATTGCTTTTCAAGTGAACATCTTACTAAAATGAGATCCCTGTTAACACTGGAGTGATCTGATTATTTTACAAAACCCTCAATCAAAGGCTTTGACTCATGTCTCGAGGGCTCACCAGAAGTGAAATACCACATGCCTTTGAATACTTAAACCTTGAGGACTGAAGCATTTCCATTGCAACCTCTTGCAAGCCATTGGGGGAACAGGAAGCTAACTGCATTCAAACATCTGTGAAGGGCTCTAAAATTACCTCATTTATCATACAGGCAGGTATACCCAAACTGTGTGTCTTACTTCAGATTAATTAATTGACCAGTGCTACTGTAGAATTTGCAGTTCCAATACCATGTGCTGCCACCTCTTTTCAGAAGCACCATGTTGGATACAACAGAATCTATTATTCTATTGGTGTAGAAGCCTATACATTGTAAATTATTTTACCATATTTGGGCAAAGATAGGTAAGATTTGCCTCTAAATTCTACAGGAGAATGCTAGCTGCTGAGGTTCCTGCTATTATTAACTAGAACAAATGAAAGTAAACACAGATCAATCCAAAAAATGAAAACATTATTCACAGACAATGTGGCTTTACCTGTAACATCGGTCTGTCAGCGGGGTTATAACCAGGCGTTGAGAATTGCCCAGATACTCATAACCATATTTCATTTCTGTTGTGATCATTCGCACTACCACATCGTTCTCTTCCCAGTAGTATCTCAGCTGAGAAATCCACTGGAAGTCATTCAGATCTATGACTTTGTCTTCAGCCAATTTTGAGACCACATCACGAGCTGCAGAGTAAGACACAGATTGTTTGAAAAATGTAAACACTTCTACTGTGTTAGTTTACTTAAAACAACTTATAAGTAAAGTAACATTTACTTAGAGCTATGTAAGAGTAATTTAACATTTAGAGGCTGGGTTTCACATTAGAGAGGAATTTGCAGTTGTTTTGAATAGGGAATCAGCTTAATTTTAACCAGATTCCAGTGTCTGTTCTAAGCAGATGGGAGATCCTTGTGCAGTACTGAGCAATCCCCATTTGCCCAAAGAACCGAGCAACAGCTCTGTAAAGGCTGCTTCAGAGAAAGCATTTTAGGTGCCTCTGTCCAGGAGTCCCCCCAGCTGAGGACAGCAGCAGTGCCCCAGGTGTAACAAGGGCAGCAGCAGCTGCGCGTTACCGTGCACATCGATGACGATGAGAGCTCCAAGGGTCAGCCGGGCTCCACCGGACAGCTTTCCTCTCACCAACTCAACTATGTCCCTAATCTGCACATTGCTCTTCTCCAAGAAATCCTGTCACAGAAACAAACACAGGCATTAATGAGATGCTGTAGCCAGCAGCTCCTAAGCTCCTATGGGTGCAATCATTGGAGACAGCCCCTCCAACAAAACATGTTAATGGAAGTCTGGGCACTACACAAACATTTAAAATTCTCTTTTTTATACTGGCATTTTATTTTACTAGGAACACTTCAAAAATATGGCCTGAAAGTAGTATAAGCAGAAGGCTTATCTTTCTTCCTAACAGAAATGACAAAACTCTACGATGGGAGAGGAGCAGATATTCTTTGTTTTGGTTCCCCCATACCAGACAGGAATGGGCATATGGGACCAAGTCCATTAGCAACATGGTTTAGTTGGCTCTGCTTTAAACAGAGGTTGGACTGCATGATGTCCAGAGGTCCCTTATATTCTGTGATTCACTGTTCTGTGATTCCTTTTCATTTTTCTCCAGCTGTGGATTGTTCAGGATACTTTCTCTGAAAGTAATAAACATTTTTAGTTCTGTTGGGATATATGGAATAAAATCTTCCACTGGCATTAAACAATACAGGCAAGTTAAATCTAAGAAATTCAGTAGGGATACAGAAACAAAAAGCTAATATTAAAATGTAGTATTTGCTGTAAGGCTTATTAATACTTTGCTATTCCAACATTTAAAAAGCAGCCCAAACATTCTGTTGACAGAATTAATCTCCAAATAAATCCTCATCCACCCAGATTAAATAGGATCACAGAAAAGCCCAGTGAATTAAACAGAAATTATTTCCACTGCTTGAGCAGGCATTACACCAGTATCACTTGTAAATGTAGTAATAGTTTCCTTCAGTAGGATTTCTCCTGATACACACCAAAGTAAATGGGAACAAACCTCTGCTAAGACCCAATACAAAAGGAAAAACAAAATAAAGCACACTGCATGGGTAAATTGCAATGCGTTGTTGATTGAGGATCTCCTTTGCTAGAAGGAGCTTTTCATTAATTAATCAGAGTTCAGTGCTTAGAAATAGAAAGTAAAAAAATCTCACCTGTAAAGCTCTTGTCCTTATAGCCTCGGACACTTCTTCTGTCCAGTAAATGGATGAAACACAAATAACTGCCTGTCCAGGCCACTGAAGTACCCACTCTTTTCGAGGAACCTTAAAGCAAAAGATCATTCCAGACAGAAGAAGTCATATAAACACGTTAGATTATGGCACTGATAACAAATACTTTCCCCAAATGTCTTTTGTCTCATGCTGCAAATAAATGAGAATCAGCACATAAAGCTTTAATACTTTTTCTTCATGAAACTTTAGAGTTAAAACTTCAGACTGGTACTACTGAACAAGAAGAGCTGGATTCCACTTAGCTTCAAACATGTTTCCCTGGTTAAGAATTTGAGCAACCTATTCATGTATATTTGCTTGTGAAATCTAATTTATAGCATAGGTCAGGAATAATTACCTGGCTATATCCTTTTATGCCATCTTGAAGAACTTGTCTTACACTGGCCAACATCATTTCTTCTACTTGCAGAAGCCATTTTTCTACCATGCCCTTCAAGAAAGAAAAGCAGTTAAGAGTCAATACACATTTCCTGGTTATATTCTTCTTCAATGACAAATTATTTGAAATGTATTAGGCTTAAATATGCTTTCTTTGGATCTGGGTGCTGTATATAAAAGGAATAAAGGTTGAAATTTCCCAAATTCTGACAGGTAATACTGTAGTTTACACTGTCTGAAGGCAGGTATATTAAGCTAACCCTAAAGACAACCTAGCTAAAGAAACAGCTGGGTATGTTTCATGTAAGCATAAACAAAAAACACAGATTGCATGGTCAGGTAAGGCTGCTCATTTTAACCCAGGCCATGCTTTGTTCCTGCAGGATGAAGGGAAAAGTGCATCTGTAATTCACAACAGGCCCCACCTTTCAGAGGAATTTACTGCAAAATTGGTATGTCTCACTCCTTTTTGTAGGAAATCCTTTTTATTCTAGATTACCAGTCTGCATTCTCACTTCCTAAACTCCTTTCATGATGTGATTCTAAATGGTTTAAACCTAATACCCTCAAAAACATGCACTTTATGTAATGTATTATGTATTAATATAATTTCAAATAGTAAAAATTGTTTTTAAAATTACATTTGCTTTCACTGGATAGATTTTATCTATGAAAGGAACAACTTCTTTCTCGGAACTGATCATGCCTATGATCTCCAGATCTTCTGTGAATTCCAGTTTAGCAATTCCTTCAAAACACTTCTTTAAATGTGGTTGTACTCGAAGTGGATCCTTTGTTTCAGACAGTATTTCAAGCAGCTCATCGTTAGACAGGAAAAAGAATCTGCCAGAAAAATACAATTACTTTCCAATCATGAAAATTGCCATTAATAATTTATTCATGCAATTGGTTTTATTGTTGCTTAAGACACTAGTGTATCAGAGAGGAAATTATCATCTCAAATCCTTTTCCTTAAGCAATTTTTAACATTATAAAACTCGTCACATCTGTTTTTTCAGAATTTCAGTGTGACCATGTTTTCGTGCAAAGGAAGAATAAGGCTTCTCAAACTCAGGCAGGAAAGACCAGATGGCTCCAGCCAGCCTTTAAGTACCCTGTGCAAACCCTGAATCCTGCTCCTCGGGATCGTGTGCAACTCCCACGGATCACACACCTCTAAAGAGGGTAGGGCAGGGACATAATTGCATATCAGCCAGGGGAAGGTAGCAAGCTCCTTCAAAAACACCCTGTGAGTAATAATGGCTTTCTAATCAAAGTTTACGTTGTGATAGACAGATTGTGCCTCCCCATCCCCACCTGTTCCCAGCACTGCGTAACTGAGGAAAATGAGTTATGTCTGGAGATGAGAACGGCTTTTCGTTTTTTGCTCCATGTGACTGTGTCCCACATATGTTTATAAAATGAGACTTTTCACTTCAGTAGAAATGGTTTGGAAGAGCTTATGGCTTCTTGTTTCTAACTTAGGCCTGTTTAATTAATTTACCTTGGGAAAAATAATCTTTTTGACTCCAAGTAAGTATTCAGCCCCTTCTGAATGTCCTCTAAGAGAATATTTGCTTCCTGAAGTCTGTCTAACATCTTGGGTTGTTCAGTTGCTACAAGTACCTTTGTGTCTTTCACCTTTGTAAAAACAAACACATAGCAGAAACCGCTAAAAATTGCAGTAAGTTTTACATTAAAATTGTTAGCATCATGTTTTGCAGGAGGCTAAAAAGCTGTATTTCTCCTCTGTAGTCTGCTTTCATATTATTAAATATGTTTGCATTATTTGATAGTTTTGCTTTTCAGACTGTCAGTTCTACCAACTTGAACTTTACAGACATTAATGAAGGAAATACCAGGAAATAAGATCTTTGGCACTTGTTTCTGTGTCCTGAGCTTGCTACATTGTGTTCCACTCACAAGTAAGTTCTATCAGAGACACAGTACAGGACAATTGTTCTCTATTCTCACTATCTTGGTTGCATTTTTTCTTTCTGATAACACTCTTCTTCAGAGGATTCTATTTCAGTACAGACTTTATCATTCGCAGAGTCTGAGCTGTTGGAGAGGTCTCAACTTCTATCTAGTTACACTGATTATTTCAACACCTTTATCACACAACCACACACTCCCAGTGTTTTTGACAAACATCTCAGCTCACACCACCACTGTCTGGCCTCTTACTCAACTTCTGATTTACAGGGAATTGAACAGGTTACGAAATTGCACTTCCTATCCCCATTATCTTAACCTGACACACTACCATGACAGTCCATATTCACTACAGTTTTGAATAACCATGTCATCACATATTAGAGAACAATCACATGAAAAACCAATCCCCTTAGTTGCTCCAAAGTGCAACACATTGTAAGTCTAATGCAAACTCTCATTGTATCCAAACAAGGCTTTGTAGATTGTCAGTGAAGTCATAAGCAGATCCTGAAAGCAGAAATCATTCATCTTTCTACCTAATTCTGACCATTTAGCCATAAAAAAGGTCGAAAATGTAGAATTCATGTTCCTCATCCCTTCAATACCCAGCCTTTACAGAAATCTCAATGCAGTAATGATGTAATCTACCACTTTTACTGCATGACTACAATTTGTTGAACTTTAATGAAGGTTTTTCCAGTCTATGGATACAAATACCCAGCTGCAGAAAGGAACAGTATATGCACATGACATTAATAACCATGTTACCAGATGTGCATAAAAATACACAATTTACCAAATACTAGCACTTACCACTTCTGTCATAATATTTTTCCAGTAGGAATCCACAATCTTAAACTTTCTGCCCTCTTCAGGCATTTGAGCTATAATGTCTTCTGAACTAAAAATTGGTTCCAAATACAACCATGTTGCCTGACATTTTAACCAGCTATCTATAATATCTTGCATTAAACACAGCTTATCTTTCCAAGCCTGCAATGAAAGCATTTAGTAGTTAGGCAAAATTAGTAGTTAAGCAAAATTACAAGAATAAAACAAGAAATATGAATAAGTGTTCTTAGTTAACAACTCTGTAATGTCTTATCATGTCAAAATACCTTGGAGCACTTGGGGAAAGCATATTATGAGATATGCAAGCTCAATCAAACTGGCCTTTCCTTACCACACATTCAGCTTCTATTGGTTTGATGAAGGGAGAGCCACACACTGTCTGAGTCTTAACAATGTGATCATCCAGCAAAAGCTGGATGTCATCCACCGCCGACAGGATGTTGGTGTCCTGTAAATACATCACATTTCGGTAAGTCAAATGGCAGTCACTTTATTCCACCACTCATTCAGCTTCCTCTTTCCCCCTTCTGTACGAGGGTTGAAGCAGCAAGGAATTGAGAAAGGCTGCAAATGTGTGAAGGTACCAAATGGGATCTCCTCTGTACACCTCTGTTTCGAAGGTCCAGAGACAGATTGTTTTGTGAATAGGAAGCTGGTGCCTTCTGACTCAATCTTTTGCACTGTGACTCTTGTTTCTTCTGGGCAAGTTAAAATTTCGCTACTGTCCAGCTTTCCATACAATACTGGAGAAGTTCTCAGGCCTACAGATTTGTTAGGATGAGTTTGTGAGGTCACAAGCTGTCCAGATACTAAAGTCCAAATAAAAAGATATATAATAACAGAGACATCTGCCCAGCTCTGGGCTAAGATACAACTTTCCATCGTGCCACAATAATCAGCAGCAATGTCCCTCTAGTATTTCTCAATTGGTATTCAGAATCAAAGTCATTATTTTCAGATATATATATATATTGATTTGATGTTTACTTACAGTATCCCTGTACTTCACCAAACCGAACTGCACACCGACCCACTCGGATTTCATTTTCTCTATTGATTTCTCTAAGGAATACTCCTTACTTGCAGCTGCTCCAACAGGTTCTATTCTAAATTGAAATGAAACATATCTTCAAACTGTTTTTGTAACATAGCTGAAGAGCATAAAAAAAGCAGCTCTAGGTAGAGTTGCATATCAGACTACCTTTCATAATAATTTGTTAAGAATATTACAGACTCTTTCTTCAAGGAATGTTTTTCCACTTTCAGCCTCACCAAGTTAGAGATATGGATATTAATTGGAAGACAAATATAGACAAAATTCTGAATGAGCAAATTAAGTGGTTTAGGAATACAACTGGATTTTTGTGCCTCTTTGCTACAAGAACAACTGACAGTTCACAGCATCATAAAATACAGCTGATTTTACAGTATGTTCTAACAGCACACAAAACCCCAGAAGAACTAATATTTGGTATCTGACCTATGAAATTCAATGTCTAAAAAATGAGACTAGATTAAGCTTCTTACTGTTCAATAAATTTTGAGAGTCCACAGTCCAATATGTTTTTAAGGTTAGTATTTGCATCCGGTTTGATCTCACATCCTACTATTTGACTAATCTGAAAATAAAGTAAGAAATAAATCTATTATCAAGATGCATTTTTCTGAAATACTCTCAAACAGCAAGCAACAAATTCTAACAAAGTATTAGTGCAACACCCTAATTTGCTTTTCTGCCATAAATTATTAATTTAAAGAAGCTTCTGCCTGTGGTGTTACAAATTTCAGAACTGGATCTATCATGTCACAGGATAAAAGATATTGGACTGTCAGTTTCTGTGGCAGAATATTAAAGCAGAGTTTGAAGTACCTGCTCCCAGTGTCTCTCCTTCATGCCACGGTTGCAGGCAATTGACAGGACAGGAAGATGCTGTTTAAATTTATCAAGCTTGTATTTCATGGATTCTGCCATGCGCCTGGGCACGGGCACATCTGGGAAGCTCTTACTGAGCTTGTACATGGTCCTCCACATATTTCCAACTTCTTCACTAATTTCATCAGCATTCAGTTGCTGAAGAGGTCCTGAATACAACAGCACAAAAAAAGCACAGCAGGCACATCAGCACAAAGGAGATTCCCAGGGTGGTTTAATTACCACTGTTTTTAATCATTGTCCTCTAATTGAAAATCAACTGCCTTACAAAAAAATTATCTTAATGCAAAATCCAAGTCAGTAACTCTATTTCACACTGCTAACAGCTTTTATTTATTAAAAATTATTTTCTCACGACTGATCAACCCTTCCAGCTTCTACTTAACTAACTGTAAATAACATCAAACATTTCATCAAATGAACATCAAAGCCTCACCATTCATCCATTCCTCAGATTTGGTATGGAAACTGTATGCTGTTACCCAAAGCTGCTCAAAGGGTTCTTTGGTTGCAATTATAGATTGCAGTAGAGGAAATTGACTCTTCTCCCGCTCAAGCAAATCTTCTTCAAAATTAATAGCCTTTAGAGGAAAAAAAAAGTATATTGTTTCCATCAAAAATTCCTATTGTTGTTTAAACTTTTGAACAGATAATATTGAACACAATTATTTTACATGTCTTAAAGCCAGACAGATCTGTAGATATAGGCCTATGGATTTTAGGTACATAAGGTAATGGTGTTCTTCCCCTGGTTATTTCATGGAATCATAGAGGTCTATTCCAACCTAAACGATTCTAAGATCATCGAGTCCAACTGTTAACCCAGCATTTGTGGGTATCTTTTCCTCCTCAAGTAATTTTAAAAATACAAATCCATTTTAGAATAACATAATGTACCATGGCATTCAGTAAAAAAAAGGCTCACAAGTTTCCAATCCACTGTGAAATCTGAATGTAAGCTCCTCAGTTAGAGAGGCTTGTTGGAATTTTTTTAAACTTGTGATTAGGTTTTTTTCTTTTACAGAATTATCTGGGAGCTCTCACCAAAACAGGTGTTAATTGCTGTGCTTATTCACGGTAAGGCATTGTCTTTGTCCAAAAGATTTTACAGTAAAAACCAATGTGCAAAGATTTAGATTTAAAAAAAGTATTGCCTTCTTCATTTTACAGGTAGGGAAGTGAAGCACAGAGAAATGCTGTCTGAAATGCAGACACTGAATTCAGATTGAGTCCCAAGTTTGTGCTTTTATAATGCCAACAGGCCTTTCATAAAACTTGCAATCATTCAATATGAGTCGCAGGCAGAAAAAATATGAAAGATTCATATTCCAAGATAATATTTAAATTCATGTATTGACTGAGCTAATTGTCATGTCACTTAAATTGTGTGGATACACCTCTCATTGTGATCATGTATTAAGAAACTCAGGCTTAATTACTTGTTCTGATCTACCTATAACAGCATATCAGTGCTGTTAACTCACACTAATTAAATATACTAGATGCCTTTAAATCTCATTAATAGTATTGATGGGTAGGACTACCAATTTATCTAAATTCTAAACTCATTTAATTGGTTGCATTTTTTCTTTTGAGTGGGACTTAATTAAAATCTTGACCCCTAAGGCTTCATATATGGAGAAATCTTATTGTCTTACTGTGATTTAGAAGATTGATTAAGCCTCACAATGCCTGTGAGATCTCTCAAAGACAACCCTTCTCATTTCCCAGCAGAGTCACAGCTAAGACAAACTGCTCAACTTAGAATGATACAGTAAATTGGATGGAGAGCCCTGAAGAGAACCTAGGGATCTTGGCCTTCAGTTTGTTTCCTAGCATTTGAAATTCCTGTTAAAATGTATATTTATTGCCTATCAGCATTAAATGGAAATGATACAAACAGCTGAAAAACATTTGGGTTTAATTAGAAAACAAGCAGAGGGACTGAAAACAGAGCTCCAGTGCACAAACCACGATTCAGGGAAAATGCCAGATCCCTAACATTCTGCTCTGCCAACTCTGCCAGAAGAATTGTTTTCTGTAGGTAGCATCTTGCTACCACTGACTGCTTGGAAACACTGAAATTCAGTATTTCAATTTTAAAAACTCCCTAAAATTTTTTCCCAAAAAATTTGCTCTTCAAGTCAGTAGTTGGGACAAATCAGCATACAGGGACAAGAAGATATTTGCCAAATCTTTGTGAATCTGGAAATTTTAAAACCATCTTAACAATATATGGTCAGAACCCTGAAAAAAAATATCAGGGGCAGGAATCAAACTTTTGGTCATCCAGCACATTGTAACCCACTCCACACTTGATTAATAAATACTAACCTCAAATTCTGCTAGTGCATTATCTATATTCTTATTTAACTCTTCAAATTTCCCAGCATTCTTCCTCAATTCCTCCGCAGTCACGATATCCCCAAGCCTTTTGAAGCTTTCTAGTTCTTTATTATAAATTTCGAGAGTTTTCTTAAACTGAGAACACCTGAGGTAAAGATAACTAAGGTAATATGATGTTGTGTTTCATTCCTTTTCAGGTTTCAATTATTTTATTAATTACAACAGGCACTGTCCCATGAAATCTGATCTCAATACCAGTGTAAACACAGATGCCAGTGAAAGCTCACTAATCAGTTAGATCAATACTATGCAGTTCACAGGATTGGAATTCAAGGCTCATTTTCAAACCTCACAAGTGATTTACTTTACTTATATTTGCTACCTTTACTACCTGGAGAATATAAAGGAAGAGTGAAAACAATGTAACAAAACTATGTGCAATGCTGTACTAACCAATATAACAACATAAAATTATGAATATTCTGGACCATTCCTCCTTTCAGATCTATTTAAGTATAGGGATACTCTAATCCACCCTCATCAACAGTGTTTTTCAGAAATCTCCATAATACTGTAAACTAGGTTTATTCCTTTCTTTCTCAGCTTCCTTCTAAGTTTTCCTTCTTTGACATTATCTCCCTTCTACTGATAGTGAGATTTTTCTTTTCTTTAAAAATACCCAGCGAAAAAAAATTACTTAACACCATACCTTTCAATCAATGCCCTCTCTACCTGAATCCTCCTGTCAGTCAACACAATTTTACTGCTTTCAAATATTTTCGTAATCTCATCAGGCCAATGGAAAACTGTGCTATTCAGGTTTATGTCATCATCTAAAATAAAAAATATATAGCCATCTTTAAGAAAATACCTTTTAACCAATGATTTAATAGAATGGTTATTACATAATAGAATGGCTACCAACAAGCAAAATAGTTATGTTTAGGAATAAGCAAAGAAGCTGATGGCTGAATTATCTTCACTGCAAAGAAACTCTTCCCTAAAACAAGTCTGATTGATACCAAAACTGTAAAATCAAGTTAAGAATGTGAACTTCTCTAAATAAGATGTTAGTTAGGCAGAGACAGTTAGTAAGAACAGCTATGCCAGAATATCAGTTCCATTCAACTACACACAGCAACAGACCACTCCCAACTAAATGTATATTATACCTACAGGTGATGGATAAATGTTTAAACCATTTCTAGTCCTCAATCTGTAAATGCTGAATTATTCACAAAAGCTGGAGCATCACAACTACAAGATGAGCAGACATCTCCATCTTCATATTTGTCTGTTTGTTCAGTGCACTTAGCTCATTACAACTAGTGGAGGACACATGCTTATAAACCCAGCTACAGAGAATATGTAATTATGAAGTACTGCAATTGCAAACACTCCAGTCCAAAATGTGACAGAAAATTGTCCTGGCTTCCATAGGCATCCTAATTTTTATCATAAATGAAGTCTAATAAACATAACATACCCTTGTTATTTCTATCACTGTCTGATCCAAGAGTGTATTCTGCTTAAGGAAAAAAGTGTCATCCTGACACTAAAATAGGTTTGCATTCATATAACTGCCCTTCTTTTTAGGTGCAGCAAATAACAGATTGCAACTGTGAATTACATTTTTGCTTTGAATACAAATGCAAACTAAAAGTAACTTCTTCAGATGTATCTTCAGTCTTAGAGAACAACCTTTGTACTAACTAAGAACAGCAAACCATGACAGCAAAACAACAAAAGGCCTGCTCTGATCTAATCCTCAGCTGCAGAGATGCAAGTTCTCACACTTTTCACATGCTGTCATAGAGCCTTTGGCACGTGGCTTTTTGGATGGCTTTTCTCTGGAGAATTTTTTATTTGTTAACATAGAGATGTAACATAATTTGGCCAGATTACATGGCATTGACCTGATAATACTTAAAACATATTAAAAAGCCCTGTCTATGCCGTGTGCCATTTCTCTACCATTCCTTGCTGCACTGGTACATTTTGGCCTCTATTGAATTCTTTTTATTTCCTTTCTGTCTCTTTTGGAACTTTCCATTAGCACCCTAGAAGATGCAACATTTAGGCATGCAGAGCCCATTATCTATACATAAATATTCTCATATGGAAATTTTATATTCTGTAGTTAGACATACGAGAGAGATCAGCATAGTCCATGAGGATTTGCAGTCTGTGTGCTGCTTTGATGAGCTCCTTATTCAGTTTAACAACAGTAACTTCACTGGATTTCTTTAAGAATGCCTCATATTCCACTAGCTGTTCAGTGTTCTGAGGCACCTCACTCATTCTCTTTGCAATGAAGTTATACTCATCACAAATTCTACAACAAAAAGAGAATAGACACATCACTGGGATTGTAAGCGAAGAGAGATGCAAGATCTGGTAAATTGATTTTGTCTTTGAAACAAAAATATGAAATTTCTTCATAAATTGAATTCTTTTTTTCTTTTCTGTGAGTTCTAGCCAAAGCTCCCTGTTCAGCCAGGCTGGCCTTCTTGTACTTGTCTGGTCAGCACTAGAAAACCCAGCAGATGAATAAAGGTATCTCATCCACAGATACACAGCACCAATCCAGGCAGACAGCAATAACCATCCCTGCAAACAACAGGTACCTTTGGTTTAACTCTCTGTTTTCCATCACTTCAAATTCAATCAATGTGTCTTTGAGATTTTGGGTCCTATTGCAGAGTTCCTCATTCAGCTGTAGAGCATCCAGACAGAACATGGCCAGAGGAACAGTGACATCCATAGAAGCAATCTCTTTTTTCAGTTCTGTGAAGCTGTCAATCTTCTAAAAACAGAAAATAATACATCTGTTATTTTTCCTAAAAGTCCATAGCTGAAAAATCCGACACAACTAATAGTTGCCATCCAGCAAATTGGATCATTTATTCCAAACAGAAGAAGGAAGACTAATTTTTATCTTTCCAGAGCTCTGCTCCTATCCACAGATTCCAGGGCTGAAAGCTTTGCATAGTAATTTTCCATAGTAGGGAAGACCCCAAGCTGCCTAAGGAAGAATTTAGCCATACGCTCAGGGATGCAAAGAGAAGAGTAGACAAGGCTGACTGAGGACAAGACATTGAAAAGACAAGCAAGCTGCAGACTGACCAAATACTCTGAGCAGCCTTTCTGCTGAGAAAGAACAACAAAACTCATAGAAGAAGGTCATAAAAGAAACCTCCTCCTACATTTGCACAGCAGCCCCTCAGTAGAGGTCTATGTAAATTGAGCACTCCCTAGTATTCCCAAGGGTAAAATAAGTGACTTGCTCTTTAGGCAATAAATTAGGAAGTCATTGTGATGTGTTAGCTGCTGTATGAACATGCTGCAGCTGTCAGTAACACATTACCTCAGTTAAAGCCTCTAAAGAAGGACCTTTTGCCAAGAAATTTGTGACATCCTGCCGTGAAGTGTTGTTCAAAAGATTGCTGTACTTCCTGTACACATTTAAATACCTTAAACACAGAAGAGCACAAAAACAAACATAAGTTTCCAATGCGAAGTTTCTCTATAGAAAGAAACAAATACACCCAAACTGCCTCTTTAGTCAAATGGACAGTGTCATGAAACTGAGGGCTTGGAAGGGCAACGGCATTGCCAGCCAAAACTTACTTCTTTGGACCAAGTATGTTGCTTTCAAAGATCTTCTCAAGTTTGTTTATGTACTCTGAAAACAATGATTCATGTGGTTTGACTGTATTAAGAGTGAGATCATGTCTTCGTAATTTTGGAAATAGAAGTTTTTCCACCTAAAGGAAATCATTGCAAATACTGTAATAAGACACAGAATGGCAAAAATAAGGTATTCTATTACCCATTCACCCACCATGTAAAAAAAGTCATAATTTGGTAAAAACAGTGCAATGTGAAAAGGCTCTGATCCATAATTTACTCTTGATTACTCACACAGTTTGCTTGTGAAAACTATATGGAAATCACACCTTCAATATGACTTGAATCTGAAAAATATCTTCTATAATCAAAAAGTTCACACAGTTCATGATTCACAATCCTCATCTTTATCTTCTATTTGTCAGTCTTCAGCCTCATTCATAACTTTTTATATTATAGATAGTTTTTATTAATACTGAATTTTGTATGCAGCTATAACTTATCCAGTACCTTTGGGAGTTCCTCAGCACTCTTCAGGATCTCGTGGAAGCAATGACTGATTAAATCCCAACATGCTCCCAAAGGTGGCTCAAACACAATATCAGGTTCTTCCACACGGAGTTTGACTGTGAGCACCTGAGACAGGAAGAACTGCACTCCTCGATAGGGTTCTTTAAAATCATTTCCATCCTGAGGGGAAAGAAGGAAAAATTTACAGAACAAAGAAGTGAGCTATAAGAATAATAATTTCTAAACTGTGTAAACTCCCCAAATATCCTTACCACACAACACCAGTGGGATCACCTCCCCTGATTTTTATACAAAACCTGATGTTCCAAACAAGATCTTACGGTGCTGACTCCTAAATAAATCTATAAAAGCTGGAATTAAGAAACTGGATTTAAGCCTAATTGCCTTGATTTTTCTCTTAAGTAACAGAAGTAAAGCACTAATTATCATACTAAACAAAATTTCTAAAAAAAGTAATCTATAATATCTATCAGAAATAAAATCTAGAATCTAGTTTTAATTGCCTTGTATGGTCAGTAAGAACTGCACTACCCCCAAATTGCCTTTACAATAATGGAGTCCTAATGCACAACTAGACTCACAATGTAGCTGTTATAATAATTTTTAAAAAACCCAAAAAACAAACAACAAAGCAAAACAAATAAAAGAGCGCACCCAAACCAACCCACAAGACAAAACTAAAAAAAATTTTAAAACCCAACCATCAGCAACACAATCATCATCCAGATGCAAGGCTTAGTAGCAAGGCTTAGTGCATGGTCTGACAGTACATTGCATTGTGATCCTCTGCAGTGCAGTATTTAACCTGCCACATGTATTCATTTCGTCTCATCAAGGTATGTCCTGGGTGATCCTATATTTTAAAAAATCATTTCACCAAAGAAGCAACTTCATGGTAGCCAAAACAGTGGTAAAAACTCCCATGGTGAAATACTTATTATTATAATCCTATGTATTACTTGAAATAACACAGGGCACTCATTGGGTATAGACAGGGACACCACACACACAGATCACCTCTGCAAGGATTACACACGGGACTGTGCACACTTTTGACTTCAAAGGGGATTATTTATATGCTTTCAGAGAAATACTGTAACTGTCTTGCCTCATTAAGATCAAGAAAAATTAAACTAAAAATAAAATAAATGCACACTCACTCAAGACCAAGTTGAAAACTCATAAACTGTTACTTGTAACCCCAGACCTGCCAAGTGATCATTCAAGCAAGCAATTCTTCACAGTGCAAAAAATCCACTGAGTATGCACAAGTTTTTGAAGGATGCAGCCATTTTTCATGGAGGCAAGAGCCATTTGGGACATTTCAGCCTTCAAAGAGCACTAGATTTTATGGCTATACAAATTATCTCCAAGTAAGACAGAAAACTGTAGATATACTTGACAGCACATACCTTATGGATCATAAAAAATGCAAGAAGATCTTCTAAGGAGTTAATAACCATCTCACGCAGTTGTAATGACATCAGGCTCGCCACAGAACTGAAATAGCTTTCAACTTTCTCAGAGGAATCAGAGTCCTTTTCAGGAGCAAAATGAAGCCACTTATTACCCTGATCAATGAAAATAGATGCACAAGACGGGATCCACCTACAATGAAATAATATGGAGACAAAGTTTTTAAAGGCTTATTAGTCTTACTTTTCTCCTTGCAATGAAATCTAAGCTCAGAAATTACCCAAAGAATTAATAAAATCCAAAGGGTTAGCAGAGAATTGATAACTAGATATCAAACAAAACTGTACCTTCCAGGACTTAAGAGTTTTAAATCCAAGGATACTTGTTATAATGGACCACTATGATTAGTTTAAATTAATAGTAATAGACAAAATAATAGTCAATTACATTGGTTTTTTGACTATGAAACAATGTTCAATTATTAGCATTAAACAAGAAACAAGTTTGGAAGATATCTCAGGTGGCAGAATGCAAACACCTTCTATCATGTGCCTCATATCATCTCTTTCTTAAATTGACTGATTTCCATAATAAAAAAAAAAAAAATTTCTATCACCATTTTTACAGATATAGACTCCACTCCTCTCACGGTTAGAAACCTTTGGATTTCCTGTCTACGTTTATTCGTAGTTTTTGTTCTTGTACAAGCACTCTTGCTGTTCCAAAGGCTCTGACAGATGTTTATTCCGCTCAGGGCTATTCACCCCTTTATTTTGGCAGCCTTGTGGTTGGGACTAGTGTCATCTCAGCCTAAGGTCTGTTCTTAAAAGGGTCCTTCATGTAAGTCAGACCCTAAAATACTCTATTTATCTACAGCTACCACAGCTGGCACTGACCTGTTCTGAAGGATATCACGAGCTTCCACGCAGTGCCGCCGAACGATGCCCTCGAACTCGGCAGGCAGCAGTGGCAGGTCCCCACAAAGCACCTCTGCAGTGCGAACAAACCGGAGGTGGCTGTACCTGGGGCAGTGAAACACAGAGGAGATCTTTATGGAATACTGTTTAAAAAAAAATCCATGAAATATAGTCAGGAAGGCCTCAAATGTACCATAAACACTAAAAATATAATTTCATTTATATCACTCCATTGCTAAGCTGTCCAACAAGTGCATTTCTGATTGGGTTTCTGCTATCAACAAACATAAAGGGTTTCACAAATTTTATTTGTACTTGCTATATTTAAAAATCTTAATTCTTTGCTAAAATTGTCTTGTCCTTTTCCAAGATTCATTAGTGTATCCAGTTATTAAAGAACATACAGAATGACACCTGCTGCTTCTATTCTATATTAATAAGTAGCTATCCTGACTACTCTATGGGGAAAAAAATGAAATTTCAGCAGCATGGCATATATCACAGTCTGTAACATACAAGCTTAAATTCCTGCAAATGTTTCTTAAATGCAAAACCAGCTCTCAGAATTACTAATTACCATATTTAACTTCCTAAGATTACACATCTCAATTTTCAAATGTCCCCAGGGCAAATTTCAACTACAGACCTTTGAGAGATATTCAGTTTTAAGAGTTAATTTTGTTCATATCAACAACCAGGATGAGAATTCCAAATCACCATTTACTAGAGCATTGAATCTTCATTTAGGCATAGCATCTTTTAACAAATGGCATGATCTTTTCACAGCATGAATTTATCCATTCCTCACCATGGACATGTAACACATGTTCATTCAGAGACTGCAGGAAACAATAATTTTATGCTGAAATTCTTAGAGGCTCAGAAAAATTAGAATTATTTAGAAAACAGACATATTTTGCCACTCTCCTTCTAGTGGCTTCTCCAGGATCTCTGTAGCATATGTTGAGAAGTCAGCAGATGCACTCTCTAACCAAATCATTAAATAAAAACATGCTAAATTTCATCAAGGTCCTATGAACAAGCCATCTTACTGAGAAAGCCAGAGCTCTTGCAAAGTGGGCATCAATGAATTCACTATGAACAGATTCCTTTCATTCCAGCTTTTGTTTCTTTATAAGAGCTGTGCCATGGGACTGGTGCACAGACAACTCTCCGGGGAAAAGGGCGTGGGGTACTTTGAATAGAGAGTCTCTTCCTCTCCGCTGGATCCAACAAGACATAATCAACTAGAACAAATCACATGTATCACGGTGAGACTGCATGTATAGCCAAAACCACTATATCTTCATAGTTCAGGAAACTGTAGAAGTCTGCACATTTAAAACTAACATAGTCATACAGTTATTTGTACGTTTTTAGCACAAAACACAGCATAATAACCAAATTACAAAATTGACTCTAAAATTATTTCAGAAAAAAAAAAAAGAAGAGAATTGGTCCTGATTCTAAAAATGGGAGGCAGGAGAAACATTTTTTCATTCTATCTCTCCCCGCAATGGGATATAAGGTTTCAGAAGTAGATATTTGTTGAAATTGGAATGACACAGCATGATCACAGGTTATTTTCTCTCAGAGATCTACTGTAGCTCTACTGACCCCAAAGGAATTCTCCATAGATGCTAACAATAGAATGGAGACTTGTTTTCAAAGTGCACTAAATGTCTACATACACTTGGAACTGCTCAGAGATTGTGAGTCTTACCAATGGCTTTCCTGAGGCCAATATGATAGTCTGTCTTAATCTCTTCCTTTAAACGTGCAAGGAATTTCTCCAGCTCTGGGCTGGGAAGAACGTGAGTTGGAATATGTTTTAAAATTTTATCCACCACTTCCTTATCCTGAGGTGCCAGCATGTCCTCCTGCACTCCATTGTAGATGTAGTGACAGTACCGCTAAAAAATGTTTAAAAGATTACGGTTATTGCATGAATTTTCTGACAGATAATTAATTACTACAAAGTATTTTTAGCTTTTCTGTCACTTGAGCCTTTTCTGTAATTGAAAGGTATTTGAATAGAATGGATTTTGGCTATCTCTGTCTGTTCCTTTTAAAGCACTGACATCTTTACAATACTTCCATCTGTGTTGATGTAAGCATATAGACCACTAGAACTCAGTGCAGCATATTAGATTACTGATCAAAAAAGTATTAGAGAGCAACATGAGAGGTTAAGAATTTGGGAAGATACTTGCAAACCCTTTACAACAAAAACCAGAATAGCTACAAACAAATGAGAAAGGAGTTGACAACGCTTAACAGCACTTTCCTATATTCAATATTTACATCTCCTAATCCTCATGTACAGCCTGCTTTTCTCAGCTACTTTTTAGTAAACAGTTTCCAGATATATTGCAGATGATTACTGTTGCTACTTCCACCTTAAAAAGAAATTATATAAATACCTCTATATCATCACTTGAAGGTGGCTTTTCTCGCTTACTTATCTCCTTCTCATGTAAATCCATGAGAGCAAATTGTTCTTCTGGGGTCAGTGGCTGGTTGTCTGTGTAATTTATGACATGCAGTTCTGGTGTATGAGCAGGTACACTCAGTGAAATGGGTTTCAAACTCTTTAACAAAGTACTTTTGAAAAAAAGGAATACAAGTTTAATGAATAAAGAAGCAGTAATGTTTAGGGATAGATGACAAGGATTACATAAACCACTCGTGCTACACTGAGGACAAGTATGACCTATGGAAGTATTTCAATTATTCAATAAAAAAAATCTCATTAAAATTGTATAATACAATATACTACCTTAACATAAAGGATGCAATCATGCAAACCTTACAGCTGCCCAGCATCACTCAGACAGGCAGTATTTTATGAGCAGTTCTATCACAGTCAAACCTACTAGCACAGTTTTTTAGGATGCCCAAGATCTCCATGTGTTTTCATCTCACCAAAATCTCGTGACACCAAAGCCAGCCTTGATGCACATACATTTTTTGTAGGGACTTAGCATTTCATTCTTGGATGCTTAACACAGCATTCAAGTAAAACGAAATATAAAATCACAACTCAAACTAGACTGACTGTAACAATCTGTATCTTTATAACATTTCAGGACGTTACCTGTCAGAACTCCATCGCCGCTTTCTCCTAGCAGCTTTAAATACCAGTTAAGAAAAATCACATACAGAAATATTGTTCAATAAGATATCATTTCATATTGGTGAAAAACAGAGCTAAGATAATTAATCAGATAATGAAATAAGAAAAAACAATACAATGTCACAGAGAAGCACTGCATATGATTATTTGGAGGGATGAACCTAACTAGTTAATCTGAAACTGGTCTTTCATTTATTGAAGTTATGCATGCATGGGCAAATTTGTCTATACTGACTCTGACGTGACAAGCTTGTAAGTGCTTATTAGGGATAAGTGATTTCTTCCAGGGATGATACTTCAGCAGATAAAGAATTAGAGATAAAAATGCATAGAACAAGCAAGCCTAAACTTATAAATACATTCAAATATGGATACATGGTGAAGCCTGTGATAACTCTATCATTGAAAAGGACTTGAATTTTTGCATATTTTTCAATTTCAAATCCTGTGCAGTAAGAGTGTAGTTATTAGCTATGGAGTCACTTGGGTTTCGGTAGTGTTTCTGTTCTTTGAATGGAGCTGCCAAAGTCCACGATGACTCTTGCATCAAAGGAGGATAACGGCTTTTCTGACGGAGAAGCTGAATTTGGAAAAACAAAAGCAAAAGTTTTACACAGCACAGTAATTTAAAAAGACTTCTTAGGGCTAGAACAGGATTAAACATCAATTAGTATAAAAAGAAAATACATAGGTCTGACATACATTTGACCACCAACCTATTTTTAGATCACAAAGCTCTGCACATTTATAAGGATAATTTTACACAACACTTTAGTAACACTCAGGCTTTTTTTTTTGCATAATCAAGTTATTTTTTATAAATAAGAGAAGACAGTACATTAGCTCGTTCTTTCTACTCCCCCACATCTCTATCTTGCTTTTTCTTCTCCTTATATTCACTTAGATTTAGAAAATTCCTATTCCTCAGGCCTTTGTTAATGACCTGTCTACTTGTAGCACTCAATCCTTGTAATAGTTGTACAATAGTCCAAGTCAACAAATTCAGCTCTTGTCTTTCTCTCACATCAGTAAGGACTGGTAACAGATTTCTTCTGTCTGTTCATTCCACGTTTTCTCAGGTGACTTGGTATCTATTGATGGACTTTTCGTCAGTCCTGATGTCTAAACTTTACTGACATAGCTCACAGGCACACATGCAGATGCAGGTCTCAGAACACCCTCAGAGATAAAAGAACATGAGATGCAGTCATGAATGTGCTTGGAATCATCGAATGATTAAGGTTGGAAAAGACCTCCAAGGCCATCAAGTCCAACCTTTGACCCAGTACCACTAAAACACACTGCAAAGAATGGGAATTTTCTAGCACATGGAATGTGTGCATACCCTGGCAGCACATACCTCATACGAGTCTGAAGGTGCATCTGAAGCAGAAGCAGGTGCAGGTGTGTGCAGGAATGATGATTTCGGTGACCGTTTTGGGCGACTCATCTTGCACATGGAATTGGTTTGTGACTAGAGAGAAATGAAAAACAACTTCAAAGATATATATTTCAATACTCTGTTTCAACAAAGATTCATGAAGAAGGAACAGTCCTTCAGTTTTCATCACAAATTGAAAATTACATATTGCAACTTTTCAAATTTTAAGGAAACAGCCGTTCTTTGGGGTGGGTTCCTCAGAAAAACATGTTTTTTGCAGTCATTTGATAAACCTTCTAAACACCAGTAAATGTCAGTTAAAAAAAACCCCAAAAAGCCTTATTGTTATATCCCTGAAAGCTACTTAAAATTATTAGAATATTTTAAGTTATACTAAAAACTCCACATGGAGTTTGTAATGGTATAAACTCTGGATTTTAGAATATGAAATTCTACCAGACTGCCAAAATGACAGTGAAACAGTCCAAGTTGTGTGAACCATTTTACTGGGGAGGAAAAAAAGACCCACTAGACTTTTTTCATGCCTGTAATGACTCACTTCCAGGAGAAGCTATTGCCAGGATGCTGCTGGAAGAACAGCTCACAAGTACTCTGCAAAGTGTTTTACTACAAATGTCAGGATATCTGATACGCTTTAGGGTTATGTTCCACCTCTTCAAGGTGATAATATGTTGAGATGGCCTTGCAGGATTCCATAAAACGTTCTGTCAGGATATCTTCTCAGAATTATTTAGCCTCACAGTGTTTTAAGATGCTTTTGAATGACAACTTTCCTTAGTATAGGCCAAAGCCTTATCCATAGTCTGTGCTGAGTTTCCTAAATCAAATTTGTTTAGGAGAGTCACAAGGAACAAATTCCTGAATACATAGTGACACTATGAGAAAAAGGAGGTGGAAGTGTGTTGTATCTGAACACAAGTGAGTTAAATCACCATGAAAGAGGAAGTTATTACCCAATACAATTATGTTTGAATAAGATATAATCTTTTTTTTTTACGTAATTTTAGCCCATGGTTATTGCTTTCTGATATATCACTGAAAAACCAGGCTGCTGGAACCTAGTTTTCTACCTGATAAAACTGTGCCCTCCACAATATCAAAGTAGAGCCCATTTAGAAATAAAATGTGAGAAAGCACTGATTTGATTTACCTCCTTGGTATTCCTCAGAATGCCTGCACACACACACACACACACACACAGAAATAAAGACATTATCACTGCCAGACATAACTCATTAAAGAGAGTATGAACTCCTCTTGATTAATGACTAAGGGATTGGGCCTTAGGGTACTTTAAAAATGAATAAATGATACCGTTTATTAGGACATCCATTCATTCATTCTTAAAGGTAAAAGAGTCATTTAAAAAGCCATTGTTCATCCTGAAACAACTCCTGACTTACACGCCAACTAACCTTTCAAACACTAAATATTTGAACAAAGAAATCCTTAATAAGAAGTACATTATAAAGGATTAAGTGCAAAGAATATTCAACAAGAACATGTGTCTTTTAATAAGAGTTCTTCCAATGTCAAACCACTAACCACCAGTAATGGTCAATTTCATCTGAAGTTTTGACAAAGTTATCGATCTTTCACAGTCACTGCAGAAGTAACTTACTCTCAGGAGACTTGGGCTCTGTGTTGGCTTTATTTTGCTTTGCTTTTTTTGTTTGCTTAGAATCCTTTAGGCCTCCCCCTCAGTGTGAACATCCTTGTTGTTACACGCACTGAAAAAGAAAGAGAGACTCATTTCAGGTACTACACAAGGTGTCAATCAGCTTCTATCCCAGCTGACAGGAAGAAGAAAAATCCCAGCTCTCCCATTCCCTGTTTACAACAGTAACCTTTCTCTCCCACCAAACCTCCATGATCTTTTTTCTTCGTTCCTCCCAAGCTCACTTTTCACCTTACTCTTTCTAACTCCCCCCAGATGTCCTTCAAGCAAGACTTTCTTCCATCCTGCTCTTTCTACTTTCTCCAAAACCAGTTTCCTCCCCCCTACCTGTTCTGTTCTAATGTCCCAGGGACTCTGGGCCCCCCAGCTGTGATTTACAGAAGAACCACACATTAATTGCCAAGGAGAATAAGCCCATGTCTAAAGGAATGGGAAAAGAGAAAGAGAGAGATGCCCAGCATGCCTCACACATCCACAGGATGCACAGGTGAGCAGGGTAAGGGCAGGTACTACCTGCAGGTGCTCTTGGTACCAGTCCCTCTGCCTGTCGCAGCTTGGTGAACTGCTCTGACACTCTGCCTTTCAGTCCTCAGCTTGGTTGCCCCAGTTACAGCATAGCTGGCGCTTGGAGACAGAATTCCCTCCTCCCTCTCCTCCCCCAGCAGAGAGGAAACAGCCCCTTTCACTGTTGTGCCAAGCTGTGATCAAGGAGATTCAATTGTGGAACCAGTGAGGAAATGTACAGGCTCCTTTTACCTCTGAAAGTTACGAAAAATGTAGTCCTAAGATCCCTGAGATATTCTAACTTTTGCATGAAAGCACTGCACAGAGCTCCCAGAGCAGTAAAGGCTCTATAAACCCAAATTTTCCTAAGAAGATCTGGAAAAAAAAATATTCAAGATTCAAAATCTTGAACCCAAACACCTCCACCACTTTTCCACCATTCAGAATCAAACTCCCTGAAGAGCTGAACACAGCAGGTGGGATACTCCCAATTCCTCTAAGCCTGCATGCATTTGCCTCCCACTCACAGTCATCACTACGTCCTGAAAGAGTCTTCCATCACATTCCTCCACAAATGGGAATTACAACCATCCTACATGAAATCTAGCACAGTCTCTTAATAGCTACCCTCAAGAGGGGCCTTGGACATGTTCTGCCAACACGGCAAGAGCTCCATTTTAAACCCTTCCCCATCATCTTTGCTATTTTTCATCCAATTTTCTGTGAGCTGTGAGAATGGCTGATATCCCTGAGTTAACAGCAGAGTTTTCCCTATATCTTGCCCTTATACCATCTACAAGTGGAACATTGTTGTTGGCCACTGTTCTTTAAACACAGGCCAGCAGTGCAGGGTACAGAACCAGCACTGCTGGTGCTGGTAATTGCTTGGCTAATGTGTGCTGTAACTCTCCAAATATTTCAGTGCTGGTTTGCAACATGAGTATTTTCCTGCTAATTGGAGCTGACACTGGCATGAAGACAAGCTCAATTAAGCAGCAGTTAAGAGTAACTACTGTTCCTCTGTGCACATCAACTCAGATGCTCATATATGCATGCCCTTTGAAGTTGAATAAATTATTTGTGCTGCTTCAAAAACATTAAAACCAATTATTTTGTATAGTGGAAGATTATATATGAATTTTTAGCAGAAGAGCTAATTATGCATAGCAAGAAAATAATTTACTAAGAAGTACAAGACTACCTTCAAAACCACAGCTATGACATGCTTGAAAACAGACAGAAATTTAAAATCTCCAATATGCTTTAAACTCAGTGACTCCCTTAAACTTTATAGTGCCGTTATCACTGGATTATGTCACACTGTAATTCTGCCAGTTAGTTTTCCGTATGCTTACTTTTTCAAAAAGGATACAAACACAACAAATCCAAATTTATTGTGATACACCCTAGTGTACCAGGAATATCAATACACTATGTACTTTAATAATATGAGAGATTAAGCACTTTAAGAGTTCAAGCAAAATACATTTGCCCTGACCATCCTCTTCTTGCAGGTATCTTGTGCTGGGCTTTTAGACCCCACCGTCCAAATATGTGTTAATAGGCAAATCTTACTCTGTCTACACAAATCCTTGTATCTGCAGAGATCATTGAAATCAGCACTTCAGAGACACAGAGCTCCAACAGTCTGATATGTTAAACCCTCCATACTTCATAAAATCTCTTTTTGCATTTATTTCCAAATTAAACATGCTATTTATTTTGTTGCCTTTAAAAAAATTAATCATGAAGCCGTTAACATTCAGTTTTGTAATACTCTCATAGGTGGCACCAATTAAATGATTAAAGCAGCCGTGAGAAACATGAATATTTAACTCATTTCTGATTGCAATTTACAGCATGAAAAATTCCGTGTAGCAGAAGCTGGGAATTCACTGAAGCCTCCCGCTTGCATGTTAACACCATCATGATGGATCTGGAGAACAGCCAGGCCAAACCATCGTGCGACAACCTCACCGAGCATCACTGCTGAGAACGGTCCCAGCCAAATGCTGAGACACCGTAGGACGCATTGCTTTTGCTGAAAACCCAGCCAAATTCTTAAAGGAATTTCTCCTCGCACGGCACATCTCCCCGAACAGGTTTGCCGCGTGGGCACCAAAACACCTGGAGGCAGCAGGACAAGGTGGAAACGTGTGGGAACAGGAGCCCGTGACGGGGGAAGGTGGCTGTGCCAGGTGAGGCGTTCCCCAGCAGCCGCTCCGCACGGCGGGACTGAACACTGCCGGCCCACTGCGAGCTGCCTCCGCTGCCTGCCAGCCCGGGGATGGTGGCATTACAGACACCCACGGAGCCACTGCTGGCACCGGAGCCGTGAGGCGCGGTGCCGAACGCCTCCTGGGGCCGAGCGAGCCTCTGCACGCCTCCGCAGCGGCACGGCGACCGCAGATACCCTCATCTTCCGTCCTCCATTCCAAAAAGCTCCAAGGCTGCGCGTCCTAAAGCAACACAAAGCTCTAGGACACTCATGAGGGTGCCCGGACTGAGCGGCTGAGGTAGGGCCGGGGTGACGGGCAGGACAGCACGGGGAACGCGAAAGGACACCAGAGGCGCATCAGCCACCACCGCGGAGCCCCGGCGGCCTTTGGAAACCGACCCCGAGTGCTGCCCGCCCACGGCCGCGCCAGGCGGGCCCTGCCCGGCCCCCGCGGGGAGGAGACAGCGGCGGGAGGGCGGCGGCGCTCCCGCAGCCCGGCAGGCCCGGCAGCCGCGGGCGAGCGGCCGAGCGGGGCCGCGGCCTGGCGGGCGGCAGCCGCAGGTGAGCGGGACGTTCCCGGGGCCGGCGCCGCCCCGCTCCGCCAGCCCGGGCTCCGGCACTGCCCGGCTCAGCGGGAGGGCCGCGGCCCGGCAGCCCTGCGGGAGCGGGGCCGCGTCCCCCCGTACCTCCGGGGGACACACGCCGGGGAGCCGCTGTCCGCCCGAGGCGCTGATCAGCGGGGTGGCTGCAGCGGCGGTCGGAGGGGGGTGATCACGGTGCCCTGGCCGCGGTGCTGGGTGCCCGGTGCAGGCCGCGGGCGGGGGCGGAGGTAACGCCCGGGCTCGGGCGCGCCCCGCGGGCAGCTCCTGCCCGGCGCTGCCGGCAGCGAGGGCTCAGCCGCTGTGACAGTGCCCAGGGCCGAGCAGGGCCCGCGGGGGTGCGCGGGGGGCACGCAGGGACACTGGCACCCTGGCTGCTCGGCGTTGCGAACAGGAAAATGCATTCTCTAACCTGCCCCTCGTAAGGGTCCCCCGGCAACAACAGCTGGAAATTTTCAGGGAGGTTGCTGAGCTGAGGTTTCCTTTAAACTGCCACAATTAAGTATGTTAGAGCATCTGGAAGCGTTTTGCCTTTATACGCAGAGTTTTGAAGCTGTATGAGGTATGCTGTCAATGCTGAGCACAAGGATACTCACAGAAATAAGTTTCATGAGTGTGTTACCGGTTTCCAGCATCAGTAGCAACAAAATGTCCATGCACGTAGTCAGAAATTATGTTTTTTACCGGTAATTGAAGACGCTGGTGGGTAAGCACAGGGTTAATGTTATAAAGGAAGGTGAGAGTCACCTGTATCTTGCTATTTGGCTTTGGGAGTTTCAGAAGAGCTTGCAGGGACAAGCCCTCTACATTAGATGTGCTTTTGTAAAAGTAGTGTTTTAGACTGTGTATCACTTAATCTGAAACCTGCATTCTCTTTTTATACAAAAGAAACATTTAATTTTTAAAAAGCATCTGTATGAGCCTGTTACTAACTGTACCTTCATTTTAAGGGAAATTGGATGGCTGAGTGAGGACTGGCTGTTCAGAAGAGGTCGTGGCTGAGGATTAATAACATGTCTAAAGAAATGCAGGAGCTACAGAAGCAATGGCACTCTGTGATACAGACCATCCACAGCAACGCAAATGTGGGTCTGGATTGTAATTTTATATATTTATAATGCTACTCCTTTCATCATCAGGATATCATACCCTGATTTATTTAAATACACTCCCTGTTTTTCAAGTGAGCACTGTGAGGCCTGTGGGAAGGCATGTCCTCCCACACCTTCAGTCAAGAAAAAGGGAAGCCTGGTTCTGCATTTTTGTGTTTTACTGGCATAACCCTTTGAGATGATAGAGTGGCATTTTAGTGAAATGGTTGTAGTGCTGTAAAAAGAACTAAAACTATGATACATTTCCCTATTGATAAAATACTAAAACTAGGAGACATGTTTCCTTAAGGGAAGGGAAACTACTGCAGTAGAATTCCAGTGTATAGCTGTGACTGCCTCTGTAAAAAGATTTTTTTTTTTGCTAGTAATGTTGTTAAAGTCTTAACAACTCTCTGATACAGACATGCCTGCACCGTACTTAGATGGAGCAAATGAGCAGGTTGCAGATACTACTAAGCCATGGGTAAAAGAAAAGTTGATAATTTTTAAATGTTGCAGATTTTTTTAATTAGCAAATAGAGTTCTCTAGTTCAAAACAATGGTTGCAGAGACCCCAGTGAAAGCTGCAGCTAGACTGACTTATTTTTTATTTGTTTTCAGATTAGTTGGTTTTTTGTGGGTTTGTTGTTTTTTATAATTTGTGCAAGAATAGAACTGGGAAGTCCAAGAGAAACATGTCTGTTGTTGGTAGAATTGTATTTGCTCTGAAGTTATCTGAATTTGCAGCAAGTCCCTATGCTTTTGAAACAGAGGCAACAGCTGCTCCCCATTCCAGCTGCAGACTGACAGAAGATCTATCCTACCTGTAGTTCACTGCAGTGGCAGTGATCTGTGGAAGGCATCTGTGACAAGAGAGAAAAAAAATCTGAAATGTTTTCCTTTCATCTGCAGGTTGTTGCCTTTATGAACTCTCGCGTTGGCCAATATTTGGATGACCATCCTTTTGTTGCCTTATCACTCCTGATGTTTATTGCAGTGTCGGCTATTCCCGTTGCATTTTTCCTGGTTTTTGTTGTTACAACAGCTATAATGGCCTGTATCGGTGTGATAGTCATGGAAGGTACTGTCTGCATTCATGTGTGTGCTTACTTATTCCCTATATCTTTTCCTTTTTTCTTCTTCCTTCTGGAAGTCTGAGTCCAAGCAATTGAGGATTTGTGTGTAGTCCTCAGGTCTCAGCAGCAGTAAAACTCTTAATACAAGAATAGTAATCTGATTAAGTGTAGTCTATACAGGGGAAATCCTATTTTCCTTTCTGATCTCAGCCACCAGGATATGCCTAAACCAGTTATCTTGAGCATGCATAGCTTTTATGGAACTTAGCCAGATGATTGAGGAAGATTATTTTCCCAAATGGTTTGAAACTGGGATAGTGGTAGAATGTCAGCTCTTCTGATTTGTACATGACTTGTTTAAATAACAAACCGTTGTTGTTTTATTAGGTGTTGTCATAGCCATAGGTGGCATAGCCCTTCTCTGTGTGCTGTGTGGCCTGGGAGCACTGTCCCTGGGAGTTTCTGGAGTGCTGAGTGTTTCTTACGTTGCACTTTCAACTCTGGTCAACTACTGGTGTGCATCAAGGTGAGTATGGATGTCTTGATCCATGCTTGGATTTCAAACTCTGCAACTGTACTATTGCATTGATTGCAGTGAGCCACTGTTGCTTAGTTTAACGATGGTTCTCGAATGCTTTGAATCTTGGGCTACCTTCATGGCTTAATATGCAGCATACAGATGTCTGGTCATCAGTAGGTGTTCTAATGAGTGTTAATACATGCCCTTTTTCCTAGTTGGGAAGGAGGAAATATAAATGGTCTTTAAATGTGAACGTGCTAACACAACATGACATCAGGCAGTAAAATACAACTTTGTCTCACTCCGGTGTGTTGCTTTAAATGTCATTAAAACCCACTGCCAAGTTGAATTTTGTGTAGAGGATGAACATTTTACAGTTTTTCCTGCATGATGACCCAGCTATCGCTGCTTGCCTGCATTTGTAGAGTAAGGGACCAAAATCAGTTGTATTCAGATTTGGGATAGGCAGAGGAGTATGTAAAAGGGACAGTGTGGTCAAAATAGAAAGAGCAGGTTTTGTAGGATACTGTACAGGTGCGGGGTGCCAGTTGTGCCTCCCAGGACTTTGGGCCTGGGAGCCTGTTTCAGTCAGCATTGCCTCAGCCGGGCAGCTGGGAGCAGGAGGCAGCAGCAGGCTGTGCTGGAGTGCCACCTGTGGCCCCCTGGAATACCTGCCAGGGAAGGAACCACAGTAATCACTGAGGCATAGGGAAGAGCAAGAAGAAAAATTATAGCTGCTCCCTTGTAGACTTTCTCAGTTTGCTCCTTCAGCACAGCTGTGTTTGCACAGCTCTCGAGGACACACAAAGCTGCCTGAGTTGGCAGCAGGGGGACAAAAGCATGGTGCGAGGCCCTGGTGTACTCACACTTGTTCTAGGGCATGCTGCCAGGCCCACAACATTGCCCACCAGTTCCAGAAGACTTCCATTTCCCATAGCATATCCAAACACACAATCCAACCTGCACACCAGCCCTACTGACCTACAGCTTGATGGTAAAACAGATAACACCATTATTTTAGTGTTCCTCTGTCTTTTGAAAGAAGCTTAGGTAGACCAGCAGCAGCTATAAACCTGTCTGGGACATCTCACATTGCTCAGCTTTTTTGAGCAAAAGGTTAAAGGACAATAATCTCAGGGAAGAACAGCCTATAAAACCATTCTTTTCTCATGTGTACAGGGAGCAGATGAGGAAGCAAGATGCTAATGGAAGTTTGTCACAGAAGAAGCCTGGCTTGGATCTTTCTGCCAATGCTGCAAAGAGTGAATAAGTGGGTTTCTCCCACTTCATAGGCATTTAGCTGTACAGTTCCAGCCTTTGCTATGTAATTGTTTACTCATTGAGCATTCAACCATTGTGTACTCCTGGAAACTGAGAAAAATCAATATACACCTTACATTGGCACTGTAAAAGGGATATTAAGAGTAACCAAGAAGCAGCAGTGCATTGCAATAGTAAGTGTATGTGCATGATGGAACGTTCCATAGAGTTTGGTAAAGGGATGTAATAATAATTGGTACTGTTGAGTCAATGGCAAGTAGGTGGACAGAAAGGGGAGGGAGGTATTTGACTTCTCAGATACTGGACTTCTGAATATACTCCCCTTAGTACAGAGCAGTGGTCATTATGATACAGAAGAGTCAAAACTTCAAAACACCAGAAACATATTTTGAATGTGGAAAAGTATTTTTAAGCCTTAACAACCTTTGTTAAGAGACTATGAGTAGACCCTGCCAATGCTTTATATTTATTATACAGGGAAAAGTGGGTTTGTCATATGTTAAGTCATGGTCTAAGCTTTTATCTAGCTTTAGATGTTATGTTATTCCAAAGGGATATTTTCCTTATCCTAATTGCCTCATCATATCAGGGGTATGCTTAGGTCTTGCATTTTTTCCTATTTGTTTAGGGATTTAAATTGCCTGGTTTGCTTCTCAGTTGTAACTTTGTGTATGTTATTTAAACTTTATTCATTTTTGCAAGTGCTATTTCTAAACATTAAGAACATATCTAACTATATTAGTTTAATAAAGTGCTGTTTGTTTAACCAGATTGTCTTATTAGTCTGTTTTATTCTACAGTAAAAACAACTTTTTCACATCTCCTTTTAGGAAGGCTACATTTGGAGCTGAGTTTTTCTCCTCGATTAAAGTATCTTATATGGCCAACATTGCTGAGCCAAAAACTGCAGGTTACTCAGTATCTCATGCCTGTAAAGGAAATGCAGGGGTCTAAGGCCTAAATTAGTTTTACACGAACAAGCCTGCTGCTTGACTAAAACACAGACACAAAGCCTACGTGAGCTGTAATGTGCTCCGCACAGGAGTGGCAGTAATAGTTTCAGCCCTTAGGCTAAGCTGGCCCCACACTTGAGCTGTAGAGTGAAATAATCCCCAGATTTCCAGGAGCCCTTTATTTTAATGGCACATTAATTCAGCAAGCATTACAAAGCCACATAACCAGCCTTCCCTCAGGCAAGGACGCCTGCAAGAGCTTTCCAGGAGGCACCTCCAAAGACAGAGCAATAAAGCCCTTAGACCTGTCTGAAGTAACAGCACTTAAAACCTTTATAGTACAGCTTATAAAAGAATACACACCTGAATCTTTCTTCCTGAATTTCCTTTATGCCCTCATCTTCTGCTGAAGGGAAGAGGCATTACTTAACATCAGCCAGACACTAAAATAAGTTAATTCAGTCCCACTCAGAGTCTGACCCCATATGAACCGTCTCCTTCTGCATTTTAAATTTATTTTTCATTATACAATTCATTCTGTTATCAGCACTTATCAGAAGCTAAAGCTGCGACTTCTCGGTGACCTGCAGGTAAACATGGAGCAGTTTTGCTCCTGCTGCCCTGACCTTTCCATGCTTACCAGCCTGTCATTTCAAGGCTTCTCACTGTGTCCTTTTCACCAAGAGCTGCTTTTTGTGCTGTGCCATCACCGCAGTGTGGTTTTCAATAGGGAGATGCTGAAGAAAAAACTAGGTCAGCATAGAGTAGGTGTTTTTACTGGAGACAGTAAAGCCATCCCTTAAAAGGAGGGCATAGGTTGTTTTCTTTAAATTATTAAACACTGCAGTAGAGCTAGGAAGTTCTTAGCAACACAGGCTGGGGTGATGCTGCCGCATCCCCTTTTTATCAGTTGCTCTCAGCTTCCTGCAGAACAGCACCAATCCCACAAGAAACTGGCAGGAGACTCCCAGCCCCAGTGGCACTATTCCCAACCAGCTCCTCAGCTCTCACAGATCTGGTTCACTGCCCCTTACTTTAGGCATAAGTATGCCTTACTAGGCAGCCACTCTCATGGCTCTACATCCCAGGGGACCCCATACAGCCCATGTCTAAGGAGAGTTGGAGCAACCAACTGTGGTACAGTTCCTGAAGCAGCTGCTTGAGCTCAGGCTGCAGAGTCAATGCTGCCTCCACTTGCAGCAAGTTCCCTGACTAATTCCTCTGGCTCCTCTTGCAGCACCATCATCCCCACCTCACCCTGCCCTGTGTCAGAAGAGAGGGACATCTACCTGAATGCAGGAAAGGAATCTCTTTTACTTATAAGATAAGCTTAAACTTTCCCAATAGCACACTGTAACAGAGGACAGAGGGGCAGCAGCACACATAAGAAGAGAGAAGGAATGCATGTGGCTGGGGTCTGAAGTAAATCATTTACAAAATAGGGAACAAAATCTTGTGTTTTCCTTCATTTGAATTAATTACATGAGCCTTCATTCAAACTGCCCCTGCAATGTCCCCAAAAAGCACAACTGAGCCACCCTGAGAGAACTAGAGTTAACCCTCCTAGAGCTGGATCTCTTCTCATGTGCCACATCTGAAGTCTTTCCCTAGGCAGACAATATCAGCCAGGGACAGAAACCAGGCAAGAACAACCTTCTCTTTGACCTACATGGCTGTCACCATGTGCAACCTCTTTGTCTCACCTCCTCAGGCAGTAAAAATAGTACAGAACACAGAAGTCAAAGAGCAAGAGTAAAGCTTGGACTGCTTCCATTACTGAAGGTACCCGAGTTATTTTAAATACCTTCACTAGTGCAAGTCTGCAGATTCACGTATGCAAGATACTTGAGAAATATTTTAGCTTATTGGGATGTTAACTAGCATGTTTACATTCACACAACTGTCACTGTCACATTATTTAGTAAACTCCATCAATGAGAAACAGGGAAATTTCTCTACCTGAATATGCACTGAGTTTTTTTCCCCACACCTCAGAACAAGAAGGAGGGAGAGGGAGAATATTAAGATTAGCCTTGTTTGGGTCAGAAGAGCTAAACAGCCCATACAGTTAAGTACAACACACTGTCAAGTACATAAACCCTCTTCTTCAAGCACCACTTATCTGGCTTCTGCAGAAATACTTCATATTCCAGCCAAGTGCTAAGTCAACAAGGCTTGAGTATAGCAGGTTGTTTGCTGGACAATAGCTTAAGTAATCATTTCAACCCTAACTTCCATCAGGCTCATGACAGTAACTCACATGCAATTAAGTGGCTCCAATGTGAGATTCATAATTACATTGTGTTTATATATTAATTTTTATTAAACATTACCCTAAAGTCTAATGATCGCAGTCTGTACTCCATGCTCTTTGCATGAAATACACGTTAATACTTAGAAAATGCGGTCTGAAATCTGTCACATTAAGAACAGCTCATTAATAATGCCTAAGTGAAGTAGGGGCTGTGGCAGACAAGCCCAGAGCCCTTGCTGTTTATGCACAGCATGTTTGACAAGTGCCAGGGTCTGGCCACTGACTTGATCTGAAGCCCTACACACTCAGAGACCACAGAGCTGGACTTGTGATGGTCACTCTCCCTGCTCACACAAAGTTGCCAGACAATGTTTAACCTAAGGCTGTTACACTCCTACTGCAACAAAGCACTTTCACTCTGTCACTTGCATTTCAGTAAAGCCAGGTTTTAATTTCCAGGTACAGTGCAGGGCTCATGTTTACCAGAGCAGCTGCAGGAGCTACTCATACTGCAGACACTGGCACAACATGGATGTTTAAAAACCCAATGAATGGAATCACAATTGTGAATGACGATAAGCAATTCAAGAAAGGAAACTGGCTGCAAAGTCCAACAGGAATTTAACACAGCAGTGGTCTGTTTCAGAACAAAGGCACTCAGGAAGTTAAGTATTATAGTCATTGTTAAAGACAAATCTCAACTAAGGAGATATTCCAAGGATGAGCAGCATTGATTTACATAACTAGATGCAGGAGAGGGAATACACAACAGACATCATTCACCAAGTGACTACTCCAAGTTTATTTGGAAATACACACTAACCTACCACATTTACCATGTAGGCTCTTCTCTTTAGGCATTTAAGAAAAGCCAAAAATAGCAGCATTGTGGCCAGAGAGAGAACCCCAACAGCAGTCATTGCAATGCCAGCCCATGCCTCCTTGCTCAGGAGAGTGCTCCCTGCAAAGCAAGGGGAAAAGCAGTTTGTGGAGACAGATCTTCACTAAGCCCGAGCAACACCCCCCAGAACCACACTGGCTCAGTACCTTGGGCTGCAGACCACTCTTCTGGCATCAGGAGGACAGGCCCCCGCAGGCTCACCACAGCGGGGTTCACAGCTGCCATCCCACTTTCTACAACAGAAACACAGCACAGTGGAACCCCGCAGTGCAGTGGGGTGTCTTGGATCAGTGCAACCTAAAAGCCACTCAGGCATTACCTCGCTTGCTTCTAGATGGCCTTGGGCATCTTGGTATGCACAACGGGGAGTCTGGGTGAAAACGGTGACAGATCAGAACACTGCAGTGGAAGTACACCTGGGACAGAGAATGAGAGGAATGAGAGGTCTGTTCATTTTGAAACAATAACTGCTCCTCCAAGTCTGGGAATAACATCACCTACCAGGCCAGGAAGGGCTTTGTCACCATTGACAAAGGCAAAAGTCTTCACTTCCAGCCTTTGGCGATAGTTAGCATAGCTGACACCACGTCCCACAGGGTGAAACACAGTCCTGTAGCTGTCTAGGTCATACTCACACCTGCCAGTAAATGAGAACCAAGTCAGAACATCAGGGTAGAGAAGACTTAGGTTGTTGGTGTTGACTTCTTTAAGAAGCAGATTAAAGTTAAAAGTTGAGGTGCTACCTTCTTCCTACAAATTCCAGCATCCCAGGAAGGATGTTTAGAAGGCCCTCATACTTAAGGCTGTCTTACTAAAGAGGGAGCAGAGGAGAATTAGGGAATCCTCCAACCTGCTGCCAAAGGTGCTTCCATTTGTGTGGCAGGGCACTCACCCATCTACGACAATATTCCACTGGGGAAGTGATCTTGGATCTTGTGAGGCCGTTGCCCAGCAGTCATCCAGTACCAAGTGGAGGTTGGGGTCATTGCGGTTCAGGACCTGAACTTCCAGGAAGATGGGCTGCCGCAGGTACCTCACTATGGGATACTGATCCTCGCGGTACGGCTGCCTGTACGAGTCCTCTGCAAGAGCCAAAGCCCTGTTAAATAACTCGGGGTGCAAAGAGGGTCTCAAGCTCTTCAACAGCAGCTGGTAGAACAACTGCTGTCTGTCTGAGGGCCACAGATTTGAGGCATCTGTTTCAAGCAGCACAGATGGGCAGGAAGGAAGCACACCAGGACAGTAGAAGTCCATGTACCAGAACAGTTCACTCATACACCCTCCCCTCCACAAGCTCCAGACACTTCCCAGCCACTGAGCCCAGAGCCAGCTTTACCTGGGTAGCTTAGAAGAACTAAGGAGAGGGAACCTTGGTTCACTGAAGAAGGCGGAGGAGAAAGGTTGTCTACTTTTATAGTGAGGGAGGCATCACCATTGCTGAAGGAGCACATGACTGTTAACCTGTAACAGGGAAGGAGCAGGTAAGTCATGTACTGATGTGTGGGCAACACACCACTGGATAGCCTAAAGGGGTCTCCAGACACACCTGAGTTCACTGTCCCTTGAGATCCTGCTCAGGGGAAGGTCTGTCCATAATGCCCTCACCTCATTCTCATAATGAATCTGCTCCCCATCGAACTGTGGGTAAATAACAGCATTAGTGAGGGCATTGCCAGTGCCTGAATCCCACCCCCACCAGCCCTGGCCACACACATACCCAGTGCCTGGTCCCACACCCGTTCAGCGGGACATGGAACCGAACCCTGTCATTCAAGGGTGACCTGTAGGCTGGCCGGCACACAGGATCCCTGAGCCTGAGTGTATCCAAATCCAGCACTGGGGTGGTACTCTCAGCAAGGATTTCAAAATCCATGTACCCGTCCTGGGTGCATACAGCAGCTGTAACAGATGTTCACATAAAAGTTATCATGTGAGTCAGTGACAGTTCTGTCTGCCAGGACCTGCTGGTGAGATGAACTCATCCAACACAAAGGGTGAGAACGAGCTGTGCTGAGGGGTCACAGCAGAGGGGCTGCAGGAGTCAGTCACTTACTTATTGGTGTGTGCTGCTCACAGGGGCACTCAGGGTGCATCACCATTGCCACAGTCTCCCCATGGAAGTGAAAAGCCAACTTCAGAGAGGACATGTAGTACTGAAGTCCGGAGCAGCTCTCCCCAGGTAGCTGAAGGACAAGAGTTACTCTCTTGGAGTGTGGCTACAAGAGCTCATTTTAACACATGCACCTGTTAGAGCTGATTAACAAATAAGCTGAGCCTGAGGAGCACAATGGCCTCAGAGGAAGCTCATTTGCATTGCTCCAGGTATGCCAAATACCTATCCCCCCCTCCAAGAGGAATATTTTCACCTCCATCTGTTTTTGCCAAAAGATTCCAGGAAACCCAGGTTGCCTTGCATGCTGCCTGTCTATTACAAAGTCAGTTTGCATTAATCTTAATCACACCTGCCCCTCAGCCAGCCAGACTTGACAGATGCTTAGTCAAGGTCAAAGCTACTGTGCTCTGGGTCTCAGAACATCAAGGAGGTGTGATCACACCAACACCTGTGACTCAAGGATCAGAACTCACCCTCGACTTCAGGACTTCCCTGCTAATATGCAGCCTGACCCCTCTCTGTGTGTCCAGAGTAATCCCATTTTCCTGAAGCTGATCCATGGGGATGGTCTTATTCTCTACATCCACATCCATAAGGATCCCTGGAAAGGCTGGGATGGCAACGGTCATGTGTGTTGCATTACAGATTGCTGGACCTGCAACAACATCTTTGATAAATACAACATCATTTTCCCTGGGGCAAAAGCAGGTCAGGTTCTGATTGTTCCCATGCATTACCTGGAGCACAAAGCATTCTTGAGTTCACAGTCAGTCTATGCTCAGGAGGGCCGTACATGAGCTTGAGTGCCACAGTGTAGAGCACCTTATCATTGTGCTGACAAAGAAGAGGGAACTCTGTTAGACAGTGCTCAGCTCCTGATCCATCACAAGACCAGCCCCAGAGGGCCATGCACTGCATCAGGTTCAGGTTTGCTGCTATTTATGTTTGGAACAGCAGTTTCTTCCCACCTCACCCTTCCTAAAAACAGCTGCTGATCATGAGACTGCCAGTCAGATGTTCACAGGGCTGGCTGTGGCTAGAATTCTGCCTCTGGAGATTCCCACTCACTCTGCTACTGTTTGAGGTGCACACTGTGCCTCCCCATTTCCTTGTGCCAGGCAGCTCAGGGACAGCTGTGCAAAGCCCAGCAGCTTTGCACACACCAGCTCAGCATCTTGACATCAGCTCTGGCCCTGGCCTGAAAATGCTTTCCCCAGGTCTACAGGAGGGAGAGAGCACAGCCCAAACAGGGGCTGGGTGACTCCCCAGTGCTGATTCTCCATTCACACACCTTGTAGGACACAACTCCTGTGGCAGCAAAGGCCACCTGAAAGACCAGGTTGTGGCCATCAACTAGGACGTTATAGCCTTGCTGCACTGCTTGCCCAAGGCTCAGCTGATGTATTCTGGTTCCATCACCAACTGACAGATTCCAGGACATTGGAGTTGCTGGAACCTGCAAAGCAAGAGACCCTTGCTTAGGGAGGGAAGGCACAGAAGCATCAAGGCATTAGATTTTCAGCCTGCAGGGCTACCACCTCCCAGGCTTCACATTCAAGCTCCCTATATTGACAGCATAGAATTAGGCTTTCCAGCACAGCAAGATGCAACTACATCAGAGAGGTACCTGCTCCAGCTTGGAGACATTAGGCTCAGTTTAGGCCAAAAACCCAGACACTCCCCCTCAGCTCCCTTCACAAGGAACATACCATATGCTCGTCACTGAGGCTTGAAATGAGTCCTGGGAAGGTAACCTGAAACACAGCACAAGAATTGGACTACAGGAACTTGCAGGGTTGTAGCCACAAAGCAAAAATCTCAACTACAGCTTCCCAAAGCAGACAGCCAACATCAGCTTCCCCTGCAATAGGACTGGAGCCAGACTGGGAGCATCATTAATGACCACTGGCAAACCAGCTCTCCAAAGAGCCAGCAGCCAAGCCAAAATGAACATGCAGCCAAGAGGCCTCCCTGCAGCTCACTGGAGCCTTCCCCAGCTTCTGCAAATCCCGGACACACAATTCCAGGAGACAGCCACGCTGCCCTGCAAGCCTCAGAGCAGGATCTATGGCACTCCCACTCCTCTACTTACTGCCATGAAGTCTTTTGTGCAGTTTGTTGCACCAGCAAACACAGGAGTCATGACTTTATCTGCATGAATGCTGTCACAGTGAGTGCTGTAGGTGACATTCTTCTCCTCTCCCATTGTGTCATTCACCATCAGCCTCAACCAGAGCTGGTGCTGACCATGCTACAGACAAGAGACATTAATTAGAAAGAGGCAGCGGTACTCACTACAGCACGAGGGCAGCTAAAAGCCATTGGGACTGAACGCTAACTCCAGAGTAGGTTTAGGTGTTTGTACCAGTGCAAGGACAAGATAACTTCTTGTTTTAAAAGCCCAAAGGAAAAGGATGAGCTCTCTAGGAAAGCAGGGGGCACAAGGTTAGGTTGAAGAGCAGAAGATACAAAGATAACTGCAGAAGTCAAGAAGAAAACTCCAAGGAGTGGCAGGTTGTAGTGCCAGAGAGTCAGCTAGCCAGAAAAACGAAGCTGATAATCAGCAAAACAGTCTTGTGGTATTTCAAATACCTAAAAGCAACAGATACCAGTAAAGCATCTGGTTTTGGCCTCCCACTTACTACTCTACCTCAACAGCCGCAATCAGCATGTGGTGTTAGTTGTCAATATACAGACATTTAAATAGATTAGTGCTCTGAAACTCTTGAACCTGGTCCATCTCCCTGCAAGAAAACCTGTCAAGTAGTTCAAGTCCTTTACAGGAGAGCACAACATTTATGGCAGACTCTGAGGGATTTAATCCATAGTTGAAAGAACAAGAATTTCAATAGGATTGGTTTTCTTTTTTTCAACTTTTGGCATGAAGTGTTCATCTATAACAGTTATAAATTATCAGAAGTGTAAGTATTCTTACTCTTGAAGAAAGTTAGAAATAGAAACCCTGTTAAAGCCACTGTTGTCCAGGGAAAAAATTAAAATCTTAACTTCATTGCAGCAGCTTCCCAGAATGAAGACCCCTTTACCTGCAGGCTAGTGCAGTTGACAAACAGGACACGGAGTATCAGCCTCTCATAATCCACAGTATGGTCACAGGACACGATCTCCTCACCACTCACATCTAGGAGGGACGTGGAAGATTAGCCCTGCAGCAGGCAGGTCTCAGCAGGAAGGGCCGGGGCAGCAGCAGTACGTACCAACCACACACACGTGCCAGGAGTAGTTGCCAAGCTCTCTGGAAAACTCAACTTCCATCCTATCCCTATGACAGGTCACATTCTCTGCAGAGGGAAGACCACCATGAGCTGCAGCAAGCCCTGCTGGAGGCACACACCCTGCCAGCCCCCCTTCAGAGCCCCTTCCCTGCCAAGGCAGAGGGGGAGCAGCTCCAAGGAAACCCAAAGCCCACATCCCCCCCACTGCCAGCCCAGGGAGGGCACTTTACCCAAGAAATCCTGATCCCCCAGGCCTTCAGCACAAGGGGCTAAGGGCAGCAAAAATCCAAAGAGGAGCAGCAACCTGCAAGGAAAAGAGAATCAAATCAGAGAGCAGCAACAAAAGGGCCCAGCTCTCCTTCTATCCCAAACCACGCTCACCACATCCTTGAGTTCCTCCAGCACCACTGCTCAAGCCCCATCTTCTCACAGGCACCACAAGCTTGGGCTTTGTCTGCCCAGGGAGGGTTATATAATCCCTGGGTCTGGCTCACACAGGTGCCACCTCTCTGCTGCCGGGGAACAGAGCACTTGCACCTGCTGCTCCTTGAGAGGGGAGGCTCACAGGAGACCTTCAGGTGATACTAAAGGCATGGGTCGTTGTTGCCTTCTATTTTGAAGGCATCCTTTTCTTGCTCTGATAATGTATTCCCTTTATTCCCTTGCTAGATATTTCATAGAAAAATGCATGTCTGTTTTGGCAGTTATTTTCTTAAATGGCATTTTCTGTGCCACTTTGCTGTCCCTGTCCCTCACACGCTGGCAGCAGCACAGCATTTGACACACCAACAAGCTCAACATGGCTTTCCTTGGGGCTGCTTGAAGCACTGGTAATGGTATTGTGGGGGAAAAAATCCCCAACACCAAGCAAAAGGTTTTAACAAAGCAAAGAGCCTGAATGCCAGGTCAGGACTTCTCCTTTTGAGCACTCACAGCAAAAACTGCAGAAGTCCCTGTGCTACAAGAGATAATGTCACTGCTCCCAGCCCTGCAGTGTGCAGGCTCTGTAAGGGATGCCCTTGGACCCACAGCAGAACAGCAATCACGTCAGGTGGGTGTCAGGCAGCACCGCTGTGGGTCACGCTCAGCCCGCTGTGGGTCACGCTCAGCGTGGCGTGGGTCACACTCAGCGTGGCATGGGTCGCACTCAGCCCAGCGTGGGTCACACTCAGCCCAGTGTGGGTCACACTCAGGCTGGCATGGGTCACACTCAGCCCAGCGTGGGTCACACTCAGCCCGGTGTGGGTCACGCTCAGCCCAGCGTGGGTCACACTCAGCCCAGCGTGGGTCACACTCAGCCCGGTGTGGGTCACGCTCAGCCCGGCGTGGGTCACACTCAGCCCAGTGTGGGTCACACTCAGCCTGGCATGGGTCACACTCAGCGTGGTGTGGGTCACGCTCAGCCCAGCGTGGGTCAGGCTCGGCCTGGCTGTGGGAACTGGCTGCTCAAGAGGACGTCCAGCAGCAGTGTGTCCTGGGGCACAGCAGTTTTGCCTCCCTAAGAAGTGAAGACATAAGCCCTTATTGTTGTTTTAAATGGTGTCATCATCATCTCTGAATTGCGTAGCCACGATTACCCAGTGTGACTAATTTCATTCTTCTCTAAGCCCATTAGTTCCAGAGATCTCATTAGGCAAGCAGAGACTTCCTTGCCTCCCCTTGCATGGCCTTTTCCATACCACGTTTGGTGCTTATAAAAGTTGCAATGAGGAAATGTTGTGCTGGATAATACCTCATGCAAAACAGATGGCACAACAACATCGCTGCAGATTTGTGCTCCAAGTTATCCACAACAACCTAGCTGGTGATGCTGCAGCCTTTCAGTCTAAACAGATTGTTTAACTGGTAGTATTTTATTTCATATAGTTCTCAAATTAATAGAGTAATACCCATATACACAGTAAAATGCAGTAACAAATCAAAGCTGCTGGTTAGATAATTCATTAGTTTACAACACCATGTACCATCACAACAGAGTTTCTCTTGAGCCTGGTAAGACATTTCAATTGGAAGTGGAATGGTTCTGAAGTTCTTTTCAAACACAAAAAGAAAAGCTTCATTCTAACTATCCAGGGAGTTTTAAAAGTTCACATTTTTGAGCTTTAGTCTCAAAAGAATAATCTCCATTCAGGCTGAGAAATTTAGCTCATTTGATGTTGAATCATTTATTGCATTTCAAGTTGGGGGTTTTGGATGGGACAAAGATGAACAAGAACCAGGAGTTTAGAAACAGATGAAGACTTTGTTTGGTCTTTTCTTTTTTCTTTCTTTTTTGTGATGCCCACTTTTATGACAGAAATAATAATAAAGCTTGCAAAGTTCTGGAGCTTCTCCCCAATTTACATGGGTCTTTCTTTACCTCTAATCAAAACTTGGAACAATAGCTTCCAACTTACCATTATACAGGGTAAGTTTAAAATCAATATTTTCAGATGCTGATGGTAAATATCACTCTGAAATCAACAATTTGTGTGCTGGATTAATTAAGAGAAAAGCAAATGAAGGTACTTCTGTAGTAAAAACCAAGGATCTTGAAAATTAAAAGGACTCTTCTGCCACCAAATCACTTTCCATGGGTGTATCATGTTTCCTCTCTCCTACCAGGCACTGGTGGTATATGCAGTATGTGACTTGGGGATCATTTTAGTCTTCAAAAAAGGCCTAGTAAAGGAAATAAAATTCAGTGGGATTAAGAAACAGCTAATCTTATATATATATATGTGTGTGTGTGTGTGTGTGTATTACCTGTCTTTGCTCTGTAACAGCTGGTTTTTCTAGTAGCTGTATATTTAACTCTGTGCTGAGCCTGGTTAAATAGAAAACAGAATCAATGGCTGCATTTTTATTACTTATTAGAAAAGTATTAATGCAGTGCAGGGAACTTGAGAAAGGGCTGAGAGTAAAACTGTCTTCTGAAGTGGGGTGGAGGCTGGCCTGGGTGAAGCACAGCCCATCCCGACCCCCTGAGATGGCAGAGCAGCCCCAGGACAGCTGTGTCTGGGGGTGACAGCAAGGACAACCAGGGCTTTGCTTCACCCTCACCTGGACTGGTTTGCTCAAAGATTCAAACCTGTCACAGGATCTGACTGACTCTCCTTGCCTGTGAATGCTGAAAGCCTGGCTGCAGAGAGGTTTCTCAGTTTTCTGACAGTGTCTGTGTGAAAGCCTTGCTTTCTCACGGGTGCTATGGGAAAACAGTTGGGAGATTCTGTAAACTATGGTACTGTTATGATACCAAGGAGAAAATATCTGAAGTAAGTGGTGTTGGGTTCAGCCAATCCCTCTGGGGGGTGCTTGGTCAGTGAACCAATAATCTCATGTCAGTCCAGCGTGCTAAGGTATATAAGCGATTTTGTAAATTAATAAAGGGTCGGTTTCTTCTCGTCCTAAACCGTCCATGTCGCTTTTTTCCTCGGTCTCTGCTCTCTAGCGACAGCCCCAGGACAGCTGTGTCTGGGGGTGACAGCAAGGACAACCAGGGCTTTGCTTCACCCTCACCTGGACTGGTTTGCTCAAAGATTCAAACCTGTCACAGGATCTGAATGACTCTCCTTGCCCTCACGGGAAGGAAAACGTTGGTACAAGTTCACTCCTGAAGAGCTCTTCAGTCCCTGTCTGAGAAAACAATGAAGAGAGAAAGCCCATTTTCAGAGGTCTCTGGTGTGTCACAGGGGCAGAATTATGGGATGTAAATGAGGTGGCAGAATTCCATTTGGGGATTGCACCAACGCTGAGCAAGGAGTTGGTTTGTGATTCTCTCTAATGGAGGCACAACAAGCAACAAAACCCCACTGCTTAATTGCTGAGGGTAGAGTCTCGGATCCAGGTTAATTCAGTGAGACACAGAAAACAGCTTGGCAAAAAGCAATGTTTATGTGGCAGCTCTTGTGAATGTGGCCAGAAGAGCCCTGAGCTCACAGCACTGCAGGAAGCTGCAGTTGCCTCTTACCAACTTTTCAGCTGCTGTTTGAAAACTGGTGTTTTATATGGCTTGCCATTAGTAATTCTTTTGAACTTAAAGTTATAATTAGTCTAATCCTGTAAGTTTCTGCTTGTAGATGTAGCCCTTAATGCCACTGAAATCAGGGGAAATGATTTCTAAATCAAGAAGCTGTTATTTGTGATGGGGAATGGACCCATCTATTCCCAGGCAAGGAGCACAGTGCTCAGGTGGGGCAGTGGGTGCAGGCCCATCATGTTTCCTTTTCTGGAATTCCCTGTGCTATCCTGAGGAAATCCTGCACTTTTTTGGTGTCTAAAACAAAGATTACAATACCTATTAAAAGAGTTTTATATTTGCCAATTTCCTGGAGGTCTCCTGATGAAATATACACAGCTGTGGATTTGCCAGCTGTGACTTGCAGACCTGTTGGGGGTTTTATCCAAACATCTCCCTGGTCATCATTTCCAGCCTGCAGACACAGAATGGTTCCATGGAAGTGCCTGGTTTGGCAGGGGAGTGACTTGTTTTCAGAGGCAGCATCCCAGTAAAAGATGGGTTACAAAGGGCTTCCCCAGCACAGGTAACTGCTCATGCATTTCCTCCCATCAGACTCGGGGATACTTCATTACTTGGGGTGAAACCTGGTCACACTGACAATCATGGCCTTTTGAAGGTTTTTTTGAAGTTCTTTTCGTAGTTCAAAGTCCTTTTGCAATTTCCACAGAACAGTCAGGCAAAGACATGGGGAAGATGAACGGATCCCCTCTCTAAGCAGTCAAATTTTCAACAAACTGTTAGTACATGGCAGAGCCACCTTGCAGGAAATGAAAGCGTTCACCACGCCACGGCCTCATTACGGATGCAGAGCTCCAGAGGAAGAGCCTGCAAGGATGAACTTTGCCTGCCCATTCCCCTCCTCACAGGGATGTCTCAGCTTGTAATCATTAATGAACGATCCCTGTAATGGAAGAGTGACTGCACAGTCTGGGTATTGCTCAGAGCTGCTTTGGGAAGCCAGAAGCTGCTGAAAATGTCGAGCCGGTATCACAAAGCAGCGGCTGATGGCAATGTGGACCTGCTGAAAGAAGCCACCAGGAAAGACCTCAACACTTCTGACGAAGATGGGATGACTCCCACCCTTCTGGCAGCCTACCACGGGTACCTGGAAGCTCTGGAAGTCATATGCCGGAGGGGGTAAGTCAGCAGCCTCCACTGCTTAAAGCCTGGGCCCCAAAACTACGATTACTGCTCGTGTTTCTAACACCCCTACGACCTCAGGCCCCAAAGGCTGAAAATCACAGAAATTTCTTTCAATGCATTACCAAGAATTGTTTCTTTAGTGGCAGTGGTTTAGGTCCAGAACCTGCAGGTGGGTCTCTTCATTATTTTCTCAGGCAGGGATTGAGGGGTCGTTCAGGTGGTCTGTGAGTGAAGCCACACCAGCATCCACGGCACCACATCGTGTGTGGAGCCTGCAGCGAGCAGCTCGTAGCAGCAGGGCCCTGGCACCTTTGCTTTTCTCACTGGAGAAGGTGGCCAAGAACCTTTGAGGATATCTTTGAGATAGTCTTTATAGAGAAATGCATTGTTTGAAACAATTTTTTTGGCAAAAATCATCTCCCATTTGCTTCCAAAGCGCAGTTAGTAGGCACTTGTGAAGATTTAATGCTGTCCAGAGGCGTCACAACAGATAGTTTCGAGACAGTAACATCTAAAATGGTTGTTTCTCTGCTTTTTTACTATTAACAACAACCATCATGCTAAAACTGAGAATGCTGTTTCAGAAGCTGTGATAGGACCCTTGTAAACCATAAAGAAAAAAAAAAGAAAGAAAAAAAGAAAGAAGGAAAGGTTTTCTACAGGTTTATTTGCTGGTAGTAAAACATCTGTATCATTTAAATGTCTTACGTGGTTAAAATGTCTTATTGAAATGGTAATTACCTCTCCACCATCAGTACTCTCTTGCTCAGAGCCCACCTTTTAAGCTGTGATTCTGTAATAACATCTAATAAAAGAAAATCTGCTCTTGTGTAGAGATACAGTTAATGAAATGTTCTTTTGCAGAACGGTGAACAGATTGCAGGGAACAGTTGGATAACTATTTGGATGCATCTGAGGGTTTTTTATTAAAAATGCAGTTGAAAACAAATTTTTTTTCATAGATTTGCTTTATAGCTCATTGGGCTCAGGTGTGGCTGTAGTACCACAATAAAAAAGACCTTTGGACTGCGTGGTTGTTGCTGTTTCCTCAGGACAAGCAAAAACAGATTGACAGTTTTTCAACTTGTGCAATTAAGGCAGCTCCCTGGAGATACCTGTCAATAGGTTTGTCCCTGAACACCTGCAAGCCAGAACAACTAGCTAAGGAACAAATAACAAAATAATTTTTTTCAAAATTTGAGTGAAAAATGTATCTTCTACCACATAAGCTGACAGAAATCACAGCAGATGACACAAAGATCAAAATTTCTATATATTTGTTATTTCATGTATTTCTAAGTCTTTTTCTTGGTAGAGGACAGCTTTGGGACAGTATCACCCTCAAAATCTTCAAACATATGTGTTTACCTCTTCTAATCTAAGATTTCTTGACACAATCAGCAAGATGTGGCTGTCAGAGGTGTGGCTGCATTCTCACTGTTTTTCGGGGTAGACTGAATTTTAGAAGACTTTCAATCTGTTCTCCAGCCAGTTAACGTTTTCTTGTGAGAAAGTATTTTAATTATTTTTAACAAATTCGTCCTTGGAGAGGTTTCCTGACAGAGGCTCTGAGGTACAGAGCAGTTTTCTTTAGAGTGGTTGCAGATTTTAGGACTCTCAAGCTTGCAACACATTTGGCTCTGGGAAAGTGTAGCAATACTGACAATAAACTCCTTTCATCTTGAAATAATTTGTCTTCCCAGGCATCAGGAGACATTTTCTTTGCTTGCCTTGCAGGTACTTGAATAAAGGCAAGACCAAATAGCAGAATTTCTCAGCTCTCTTTTGTGTGAGCCTTCTCCTTGGGAAAGCGGGGAAAGGAGGAGTATGAGAACCCAGAGCAGATGTCCAACCTTGCCCAAAGCCCCACTGAGCTGGGAACAGCCACTCCAGCTTGTCTATTGTTTGAGACTCAAAGTCTGGCAGGTTCCACGGGGAAAGGAGACCACAAAGAGCTCTGAAGGGAGCTGGGGGAGGACGGATGACCCGGCACTCCCAGGGCTCAGGGTAACGCAGCCAGCTCGCTGATGTGGGAATTCAGGAAGCTGGCACGCTCAGCCGCAGCCAGGCAGCTCCCCAGGGCACAGCCACAGCAGCAGAAATATGTACACATGGTTTCCATGTGTCTGAGTGGAGAAACTTTGATCCTCAGCTGCCACCCCTTGCAGCAAAGCCCGAGCTCCCACGGCCGGCGCGGTCAGCTCTGCCGGACCCCTGACCTCGCTCCTGCCTGGGGCAGCTCAGGCTGAAGGATGTTTTCAGATCTGGCCCTCAACAAACCTGGTACTGCTTTTCTTCAGAGCCTCAAAGCCAGAGATCAGTGCCTGAAGGACATTTTGTGACAGGATGTACTATGTCTTTCACAGTACAGCTGCTGTGGCACCAACTTTGGAGTCACTGAAATGCTTGAACTCCCAAGAGCAGAAATTCTCCTTGTAAATCTGGTCCCTGGCTCTGAAGTCAATAAAGATTTTGGGCTTCTGTGGCTGCCTTATTTGTTGGTCACAAGAGGACACAGGCTCTGTTCTGAACATTGCTAAGGTTGACCTTGCCAAATGTTTATTGAAATATTCGAGCTGATTCTTGTCTGCAGGCAGCAGTTCAAAGTGAAGTCAGTGCAAGAGTTAAAAATCAAGCAATACTTTTCACTGGCTTTAAACTCAATTGAAAAATGTGGCATTTTATTTTCAAATGAGCTTCTGCTTTTCAAACCATCATGAGCACAAGCAGCTTACGGAGAACAAAAGAGTTGGAAAACAATGGCATCTGTCTGGGCTTAAACTAATAGCAATGGAGACAAAAGGGTAATCACGGCTTTACTCCCGATCATTTACCTACTACCTACCTAGAAACCTACTGCAGGAGCCCATTAAAAGTGTATCACTGTGGCCAGTGAGGAAACCTCCTAATAATTGCCCGGTATTTGACCGGCGAAAGGAACGAGTCACGAAGAACACTTTTAAATATTATATGCAGATGTTCTTGAAACAGTTTTGCCAGTAATTCAATGAGACTACGTCAAAGCCTGAGCCCGCTTTGAGTTGCCAGCGCCCGGGCTGACAAAGGAGATGCCCTGGCTCCCTTACGGGGAGATGCATATGCAGCCCCAGCCGGCCCCGGGAACTCGTTTAACTCACAGGGCAGGAATCAGAGCTCAAGCCACACACACAGAGCCACGCTCAGGGCTTGTGTAAGCGGGTGCAGCCCTGCTCTAGTGGCTGGAGCCACGCTGAGCTGTCCCTGGGCTGTTCTCAGAGCAGAGCAGAGCAGAGTGACACGTTCAGTGCCCGCTCAGTGCCCCCGCAGGGCTCGGTGCGGGCAGCCCAGCTCACTGTGCGCTGTTTTCCCTGGCAGGGGCGATCCGGACAAGTGTGACATCTGGGGGAACACGCCCCTGCACCACGCTGCCTGCAATGGCCACATCCACTGCGTCTCTTTCCTGATCAACTTCGGTGCCAACATCTTCGCCCTGGACAACGACCTGCGCACCCCGCTGGAGGCGGCAGCCGGCCGGGACCGCACGGACTGCGTCCAGATCCTGGACAAAGCCGCCACCGAGCAGAACCTGCTGAACCCAAAGAAGGTCTCCAAACAAAAGGCACAAGCCCAGAGGAACGTCGAGAGACAAATCAAGGAATGTGAGAAGCGCCAAGAGAAGCACCAGCATGAAATGAACCGGAATTATATTAAAGAAAGGGTTGGCACGGTGAATTCCTCCAAAGGAACACACTCCAGGGTAAAGTTGCCCGGTCTATTTGCTTCAAATACCACAAGTACTTTAACCAAAAACCTGAAAGATACATTGAAACTCAAGACAAAAAAGACAGCCGACAGCACAAGAAGGCAGGAAACACAAAGAAATGACCAAGAGAATGATGCAAGCAGGAGAAGTGTGATGCATTTGTTTGATGAGAAAGAGGAGGATGAATTACTGGATGACCTCGAAGGGAAAAACCCTGCTGATAATGACGGTCAGCTCTCCATTTTTCAGCGGCCAGGTCTTGGCAAGATTGTGTTTGGAAGGAATTTGGCTGCAGAGGTAAATCCTGAAACCGTGTCTTCTGAGAAAGAAGGTACAAGATTTACAATGGCCAGCGAGCTGTTTCAGTATGAGAATGCTGAGAATGGCAGGGAAGATGATGCTGAAAACAGTGCTGATGTCCCTTGGAATGAGGAAGAAGTCATTTGGGAGGATGAGGAAGCAGAAAACACACCCCTTGAGGTATTTCTGGCATCACAGATGCTGGATGAATTTCTTCCAGTCTTCATGAGGGAAAAAATTGATTTAGATGCCCTGATGCTATGTTCTGATGAAGATCTACAGAGCATTCAGATGGAGCTTGGGCCAAGAAAGAAAGTCCTGAATGCTGTGAATAAAAGAAAACAGGCACTCGAGAACCCTGGAAAAACTGTAGATACTTGCTTATAAATTATCACACCTGTTGTTGTAGCCTACACAGTGATTCATTACCTTTCCCTCTTTCCAAAGAGTGTGCAGCTCTTTTCAGAAGTCTACTAAAGCAGAAGGCAGAGAGGTTGCCAATTGCTTTAGAAAGTACAGCAGGGATAAAATCTTTGGATAGATAGTTGTGGTGAACAGGATATTAAGCAAGCATATTCTGCCAAAAAAAAAAAAGTGAAAGAAAAAACCCAAAAGCTTTTTCTCCCTGAACTGTTTGTGTGGATTGGATTTCTTTTGGTCCAAATAATTTAAAATATCTGTGAAGGCCAGGCCCATGGCATTCCTTAATAAAGGCTTTCCTTTCTTCTCCAAAACCACAATGCAGAGAGCATTCTCAGAGCTTGAGAGCTTTGAGTTTTCTCCATTTGCTTCTGTAAGATCACTACAAACCACTCTTCTTGGTACTGATGGTATGTTAGAAAAGGCATCTGAGTCTTGATTTTAGCTGTGGCTCATTGACTCTAATCACCTCTGAATTAATGTAAATAATACTAATTTACAGCAAGTTTCATATTTTTGTCAGTAAAGTTTTTACTTCTGTATTGATAATAATTTAAAAATACATGAAGTATTTTCCCAAGAGATGTTCAGTGTGAGTTGTATATTCCTTTCTTATCTCATTAGACTGGATCCAATTGCCAGCACCCATCACGTCCTAAATGCCATCAAGGCTGCAGTACTTTTATCTACAAGAAGCTGATGTTTAATTTTCAAAATTTTGGACCTATTTTGGTATACCCTCAGCATGGTTCCTATAGGCTGCATTTTCCATGCAAAGTCCCAGAAATGAGGGTTCATAGCACACACCATTTTCTGTGGGTTGTTGTCAGCCTTAGCCTGAAAGCTGTGTATCACACATACACACACAGAGCCCATGAAAATAAAAAGAAAATGAGATGTGCTGCTGTGGAAGCTCCTGCTCTTCACAGCCTATCTGGAGGCATTCACAGCAGGGTTCCCCTGTTCCCTTGGGAAGCCAGCACTCTCAGACATAAATTAATCACTCCTGTTGAGTTTTGTGACTCTAATAAGGTGCTTGCAGCAGCCATGCTCTGGCTAAGATCACAGATTTTAGATGCACATTTATTAGCAGAACATTTCTCTTTAAATCTCTTTTTACGGCTTTCCATTAGCCAGCTATGATTTTTTCCTTAGGGGAATGCTGTGTTTGTGGACACTAATCCTGGTTAATGATCTGTGTTTTTTCATGTTTCTTCTTTCCATATCATCTTGTGACTTTGATTTGTGTATTATAACACCTTGTCTTGGCTGGACTTTATACTGCATCCTTCCCTGCTTGGATTCCTGTACTACAGCAGGTTGGTGTGTTCTTATATTAAGCAATCACATCAAAGTCCTGTTCTGTGCAACCTTCCATGGCTGCTGTGCTCAGCACAGTAATCCAGACACCTTCCCCCAGACCCTGTGCCTGGTTGTTTTCATCTTGGCTAAGAAACCCCCAAATGTTTAACAAAGCAAGAAGGAACCAATTAATCTTTCATATTTGAAGGCATATGATTAAGTGGATTTTCAATCCCCCTTCCCTATCCTGGAGATGCAGACGCTTCCCATCCCTGCTGAGGCCAGCCCAGCCTCATCCCTCCCTGCATCCTCCAGTCCCTGCAGCAGCTCAGCTCCACACCCCCAGCACACAGGGCTGACACGGGGTCTGTACTGCTCCAGTGACTCCTCTCTGCTGCAAAGGGCTGAGCACAATGCACCTTTTTCAGGCCAGATTTTAAATCAGTGGGTTGGATTCAGCTACCCAGGGAATGCTTTCAACAACTCTGAGCATGCAAATGCCTGTCACCGACGGGAGGCAAGTGTAGGTAGAGGAGAAGGCACTGCAAGGAACCAAGGATCTCCAAATTGCACCGAAAATCTGCCTCTGTGCTTACTCCTCTGCAGCCTCTGACAGCCAGAGAGAACAGCAGAGACCATCTGCACATAAATAACTCAGTTGCCACAGGCATCCTCAGTGTTCAGGCATCTCCTCAGGTATTTGCAGTGACTCTGGAGCTAAAAGGAACAGCACCAGACCTGTGGGTGTCCCTTGTCCTCCAGAAACTGCATCAAGAGACTGTAAGAAGCCCCAGAGCACCCCATATGATACTTATTTTTAGGCAACTGAATAATTTTTTTTATTTTTATTCTTTTTAATTTAAAAAAGTGCGATAGTGCTAACCCTTTTCTTATGGGATAGTGTAAAGCAGCCCTGTGGAAAAAAATGGGGGAAAAATTAATAAAAAGGAAGACTCACATTTCAGGCTTTTTCCACTAATGCTTTGTTGTTTTCAGATCTTTTTTACCAACACCTTTGCTTCCTTTAGAGTTTGGAAGCACTGGAATCCTAGCTGTGACTCCTTAGGAACATTAGTACAGCTCAGTTCAGTTGGAGAGGCTTTACGTATCACATGTGCAATCCTAGAGCAGAACCCAAACCCAAATCATAAAACCAGGCAATCTCACACGAGCACAGCCCTGCCAAGTACAAGGTTCTCCTTTCTTAAGGATTTCATACTCTGCACTGGACAGATATTAAGAAAATGTGCAGTATGGGACAACAACTGCAAAGCTGAGTATCACACAGGAAGAGAGCACACCCTATTTCTTCCCTTTACATTCAGAGATCACATTTACTGAGAGAGCAGTCGCTGCAACAACTTGAATACTTTCTTTCTTGTCTTCAAATAAAACAACCACAAACCAGAAAAGTAATGGACAACAAAATGAAAGTCAAAGAAAAACAGCAGTATCTAATTAATTTTAATATAAACGCAAGTTACACAATTTCATGATCCACTAATTTGTAAGAGAAGGAAACATAGAAATTGATGCTATTATTTCCCCTCAGAAAATCTAAAGGCAGCATTCAAGCAATTCCCATTGTAACTGAACCAAATCCTCTTCATGACATCAGAGGTGCAACACTGAAGCCAGGCTCCCAAAATCTCCCACTGCCAAGGAGGCTGAGAACAATGTGGGTTTTCAGAACCAGGTCTTTGGACTGGCTCCATTTACTCCTTAAAGTGCATAGTCTGTAGGAGAGTACATGTGAAAATAAACTGGACTTGTCTTCTTCCCAAACACTATGTCTCACGTCAATTACAAATCTGGTATCACACTGGCACAGAATTGGGATAATACTGCCATAATTATTAACTGCAAGTTTCCACACAGTTCTTGAACAATGGAGCATTGCTGGCTTTCATGTTTACCTCAGGTTAGTGTCGTTCTGCACCACTGAAGTAACAAACTAAGTCAACACATACGCTTCTGAACACTTCGGAAATGACAGAGAAGAAACAAGACATGTAAAAACAGAAGAGTAATTTTGCTACAATTAAAACACAAAAGCTCATAGAGAAATTTCTGTTGCTCCTTCTGATGTAATAAACAGGATCAATGGAGTTCAGTTTGGATGCACATGAAACATCCTTCAGCCCTACTCACTTAGTGGTCTGGTACCTTTCTATGCTACCTCTGCAAATTACAAACTCTGCCACTTAGTGCATTTTCCAACTAGCTTACACCAGGCTCATAACTGGGAGTATTATTTACATCACACCTGCATTGTACTCATTAACCTCTTCTGCACTTCCCTAAGCACCCTCCAGGGCTTCAATGCCACCTGCTTCTGACCCTCCTTCCTGTTGCTCTGCTCTATTCTACTGGCATGTTATAAAATGCCCTGTCATCCAGCTCTTCCAGAGCACGAAGAAACACTTAATAGCCTGCATGAAATGATATGCAAATGGAAATAAAATTTCACAAGGCACAACTCGTGAGTCTGAGGCAGGAATTTGTTTCCAGGGCAATAGCTGTTTTTCAGCAGATGCTCAATCTTTTGCAAGGCAGTTGCATAACAGCACAAAACTGGGACTTTTCCTTATGTCACTGTGTTCCTCTGCCAGGAAAGGATCATGAAAATTCCTGCCCCAGCTAATATCTGCGACAATGGAACAATTAGCAATTGAAGCATGGTACAGCCAAAGAGAAAATATTTGCCTGTATATGTGAAATCAGTTTGTGTGGTTCCTTCAAGAAGCTTAGAAAAAGAACTTAGAGGCATCATAGATCAATAGCAAAATCTCCCTACAGAATACAGATAAAAGTTAAATCAAAACACGTATTAGTCCTCACATTCTGTGTGACTCCTTGCACTATGAAAATGGAAATATCCGAGCGAGGCATGTGCTAAGGGAGGCACTGAGCAGAAACCTAACTGCGTGGAGTTATGGTTACTTACATAAATCCCCACTCAGAACTGTGCTCCTAAGTGGAAAACCTTTGAGTCTGAGGGCAAGAGAAGGTGGATTGCAAAGGGTGACAAAAATGGTGACTTCCAATGTGAGTTGGAAGGGAAGGTGTGTCCAGGAGTTAGAGTTGTGTTCCCAGGAGGCTGAAGACAAGATCACTGTCACTGTAGCACTGAAACCCAGAGCTGCATTTAAAGTACCATCACAGGTAACTATGATGCCAGAGTCCATTCTACAAACTGATGTATTTTACACCAGAATGAATTATCCCTCTAAAAACCATGAAATCTACACACAGGCTTCTGCTACATAAATAATCAGTGAGGAAAGGCATTGATACCAGAATGATACCAAAATACGTAAAGATAACCTCGTTAGTGTCACTGCAAACATCTAATACTTGCTGTTACAGGAGAGAGACATTTATTAGCAATAATGCCAGTATCTAATACTTGAAATTAGAAAACTTGAGAAATTAAGTCTATTGCTGAAATTTTACTTTTCCTTCTTGAATGTTCTAGAAGGGCCACATTCAGACAGGATTGGTGCCTTCGTTGTTAACACAGGATGCAAGGAAACTAAGTGCAAACTATTTTCTTGGCCTCATTGGCATTGTAGACTTCTCTCTTTAGTTACCAGCTGACCACGCATCGTAAACAAATTTTGCTGCTACTGTATCTTCAACTGCCATCCCTGAAAAAGAATTAAGGTCATAAACAAATTTTGCTGCTACTGTATCTTCAACTGCCGTCCCTGAAAAGGAATTAAAGTCACCTTCAAACAGCTATTCAGCTGTACAAATAATTTAGCTTCAGAAGGGAACAGGAAGACTCAGGAGATTATCTACTGGACAGGAACAGGAATTATTTCCCATCCCAAACACCTGCAGTGCTACATTCAAAATCCATAGCCATCAAGTGGTGTTGAGTGTGCTGTAAGAAGTTAATGTAACAGTAGGAATCTTAATTTTCAGTGTTCATATCACAGCTGGGCCCTTATGGAGATGTCATGTAGCTCAGAGCATGGTAATTCATCCCCAGTGGCACCCCTTCCCAAAGCCCAGCCCCACAGGACACTGTCACATTGTCTCAGGTCAGACAGACCCCACGGGTGGAACAGCGGGGCAGTCGGGCTGGAGCTCTATTAATAAATGCTGCAGTCATGTCTTGAGCAACTGTGAAATGGAAAATGGACTTCCTATTGTTTGCCTGCTTTCCTATCACTTTTCATTACATCAATCCTGCTAGATAAATGAAAAGGGAAATAAAAAGGGAAAATGCAAATCACAGCCTACGTTCTCGAGGACAGTGCGCTGCCACAGCAGCTCTGAAGATGATCAGCAGCTTTCCCACGCATGGGGGACCGAATAAAGAACAAGGCATTGTTTTCTGTCAGACTTGTACACAGGAGGGGCTGTGCTTACCCAATGATTTAAACACTGTTGTTTTCTCAGGCAGGGCTGGTTTTGTACCCTTCAATACCTCCCCCAGCTCAGCAAAAATCTCTGCCTGTGAAGAAAATACATATTAATACAAAAACATAATGCCCATACGTACGTTAAGAGAAAAAAAAAATCCTTTTCTTCTGAGTGACTTCAAAAGAAAGAACTCCTCCAGCGCTGCATCCCAGAAGTGATTACTTTCCATGGTGAAGCAGATCAGCATTCAGACAAATAATATAGAAATTGGACAGAAATCAGAGGAGCAGAATGGTTTTCAAAGAAAAACAGCTGACAGACTTTCCTCAGCCAGTAAGGCTTTTTACAGTGGATAGTTTGTTACTTATCCAACAAAACACACGGGATTCCACACACATTACCATATCTGGAGCTCTTACGTTAAACCTCAAAAGTGTAAATCATATTTATTCTGCAGACACATGAAAAGAGGAAAAGAAAACTCCACTGAACCTCAAAGAGTCCCTGCTGGCAAATCTGTGCAGATCACTGTCTGCATGGCTTGTGTGGTCCATTCTTTGGGCTGGTCCATTCAGTGCCAATCACACTGAAATCTCACGGGAAGAAAGTTACAGGTTTTAATAAATAGACTTGAAAACATTTAAGATAACCAAACACTGCAGGAGAAGTAGGTCTTTCAACAGCAATACATTGCTATCCTCACAAGCCAATGCTGAAAACGTGCTACTGTAACATGGTGTCATGTAAGGGTAGATACAGAGGTTGCATGGTTTGGTCACAGACACAGCAGTCTCAGTTTGAAACCAGTTTATCTTTCAGCCCCTGCCTGGAAAGGGTTAACAATTACATCTGATGCCCTAAAGGTTTCAGTGAAGGACTTCATCAATACCAACTCATTTCGAATGCAAGCCAATTGCCACAAAAATAAAGCCCATCATTTCAGAAAGTCTTACCCCTGATAAAATAACATCTCCCGATTCTGTAAGAGCAGCATCTCTGGAATCCACAAACAGAACAGAATTCTTCATCAGCTCATCATCCAGTTCTCTCCAGTCTGGTCTGCTTGCTCCAACAGCTAAAGTGACAAAACTGATGAACTTGGGAGCAATGTTTAAAACAAATTCAAACCACATTTTGCTCAAAAGACATGTGTGAAGTAACAGTGGATGTTATTATTGAAATGTAATATACAAAATATACAGTGTTAGCCTTGGAGAAATATTGATTGATAGGACAACAAAAAAACATATTTGATATGTCAGTAAAATATCCTTGTCAGAAGAGTCTGAGTAGCTGAGACAAAAGGAAGTCCTCTCCCTTTGTCTGTTACCTCTAGTACCCTTGTTCTCATCAGACCACTACCAGATGAATTTTACACACCTTTATTAGATTATCACTTACCCAGAGAAACTGAAAACAAATCATGGAGCTTAACTTTTTACACACAGCACCAAGATCATTATCAGCTTCTTATGGGCTTAAAAAACAAGCAAACAAGAAACCCAACAAAAACTAAAAGGACTACCCAGTTTATATTCAGATATTTTTACACGTCAACTCTTATGGAACAATAAATTTCATGTTGCTCAAATGCCTCTTCAAACAGTACAAATGCCTCAACAAAGGGCAAAAAAAAGGCAAAGAAGGGAGAGAGGTCTTTGTGTCTGTGTCCCCTCAGTGACTGTGGACCTTAATTGATTTTGTTGTATTTCTGGCTTCCATGCCATGACACAACACAGACAGCAACTTTCAATGACAAAGGACTAAATTGAGTTTGAAAAATTGGTAGGATGCTGCTGGAATGTGGGACCTTTCTTTAAATTGTTCCCTTTGAGAAGTTGTTTTTGTCTTATTACCATGCTATCTGGAAAGTGCACAAGGTCATCTGAACAAGGCCCACAATTAATAAAAATAAACAAACAAGGGCATGTCCAGAGACTCCAAACAATAGTGTGGCAACATCATTACAAGGCAAGCAACAAAAAAAAAGCAACCCCCCCAACCCTCACTATAATTAGAGGTTAAATGATGATGTTCTCAACTCAGTTATTGCATTTTCATAACTCAAGTAGAAGAAGTAAATTGGTGTGATCAGCCCCAAAAGAAACAAACAGAGGAGCTTAAAAAATTGGTGGAAGAAAAGATGATACCACCAGGGAAATGTAACAGTGAGCAGTAACTACTTGGGAAATAAGACATTCGTGTGGGTTATTTAAATGGAGAGCAAGGTGAGAACAATGACAACATGAGGGCAAAGGTGATGCACCACTAAGAGAAAAGAGCATATGGGAAAAGAGAAAATCCCATGCTCTAGCAAAAATCCCCTGCTGGATTATGCAGGTGTTCTGGCTCCAGGAAGACAGGGCTGGGAAAAGCAGTCCTCACCGAAAAGGAAAAGTCAAAATGGACAGAACGTTCACCCCGTGAAGCACAGAGAACTGCTTTTCAACAGACAGCGATGCTGAACAATGTGCCGGTGAACACGGGCTGCACACCACGGGGACAGAACATACCATTGATGTGGGCACCCGGCTTCACCCAGTCTCCAAACAAGATGGGAGCTGTTGCCATAGTGACCGTCACGATCACATCGGCCCCTGCCACCGCCTCCCGGGCGGAGGAGCACACCCGCACGGGGCCAGCGACGGAGCTGGCAAACCTCAGCGCCTTCTCCTTGGTGCGATTCCATATCCTGACCTTCACGGAGGAAAACAAGGAAAACCAACCCAAAACAAAGACACGTTAACTCGGAGAATTTCACCTTGCTGAAACAGAACACTTGGTTTAAGTTTTCAGTAGATAAATATATCCTAAAGATTGGGGTTTTTTTCCCCCTACAAGTGACTAAATTTCATGAGTGTTCAGCTACACTGGAATGCCTGTTTTGTGATGCCAGAATAACAGCTCCTTGTAGAGCTGTTCTAATAAAATGCAAATATTTCCAAAAAATACAGTTAAGGGAAAGTCACAAAAAGCTTATCCAAGCATGGCATACATAGTAGGATCTTCTCAGACAAAAAACCAACTTTGATTCCAACCTTTAATTTTTTTTTAAATACCAACATCTGAACAAGAAATTCTACAGCTGCTCCAACTCTTCTTGGGTAGAAACAGAACCGAAATATGATTAACCTTAACTTTCGTGGTGGATTGACCATGGCTGGACACCAGGTGTCCACAAAGCTGTTTTATCACTCCGCTCCCCTGCAGCACAGGGAGAGGGAAGAGAAAATAAGATGGAAAATAGAAACAAATGTTGGAGAGACAGCCCTGATGTTGTGTGAGCACTGAGAAGTAGCCAAAACACTGGGGTGCTACCAGACCCTTCGAGCTGCCACTGCACAGCACTGTGAGGGCTGCTCTGGGGAACAGGAACTCCATCCCAGCCTGACCTGATACAACTTCATTGGCTGTAATTGTTTTACAATGAATCCTGCACCATAAGAGAGAAAGATAAATGTATCCTCTCAAGATGTGTGTGTTACCTCTTTAAACGTGAACAGTTCTGTGAAGATATCGTAATGGCTGTATGCTTGAACACCAGCTCCCAAAATGCACAGCACTTCTGCAAAAGCTGGCATTAACAACTGAACAGTATCAGAAATAAAAAAAAAAAAAAAACAAGAGAATATGCAAGAACAATATATTAACAGGCATTAAAAATACATATCAAAATACTACAAAAGAAAGCAGTAGTGTTAGTCCTTTTAAACAACAGAAAGGTATATAAACAAGTATTCAATAATCACTATATATATTGGGCTTTTTTTAATGCAAAAGCTAGCATCAATGGCACCAAAGCACATCTTGGCTTAATTCCAGTGTTGAATTGTCTGACCTGAAATTCAGATCTAAGATGCAACAGCACGAAGAGCAAGTTCTGGGGCCTCAGCACACTCCAGTATTAACACACCCATGTGGCTGATTAAGTGTAAAACCACAGTGCTGATGTTCTGCACTGGCTGAAAGCAGGGCTCAGAATCCCACAAACCATCAGGACTGAGAGTGGCAGCTGCACAGGTAAACTGGCCCTGGCAGCCCCACACTAAACCACCTTTCTGAATTCACTGAAGCCATAAATCACACCACAAACGTATCTTGGCATGGCAAGAGCCATAATACACAGACATTGTAAAAACAGGGATGGTTCTGAGGAACAAACAACAGAATTCAGTTCCACAGTTGCTTTTGGTTTTCTGGTTTAGTTCTTGCCTGTGATTCACCAGTACTTGGCAAAGGGGAAGACAGGGCTGCTGGAGTCCAGCCCTAAGCTATCCTTGTTTATGTGTTTGCTGTGGCCACTCACTCCTGTCTAAAAAGCTTTGGAATTGTCTAGGCCCTCAAGGTTTATTCTGCTGCAAACAAATGGAAAAAAATCTCATTGATCCCATTTTCCAGCAACAAGAACTTGTTTCAGTGTTCCTTTTAAAGGCTCTGAAGCACTGATTTCAAAGGTTCTTTGCGTAAGACCACGGGTCTTTGAAAAGCAAATCCCATAAAGAGGACAAGATGACAAATATGAGCTAAACTCAAACACTCCTGAAAATTTCCCAAAACAACAGATGACAATGAAGGATCTGCTCTTGAAGTACCTTCAGCAGCCAAGCTCCTTTGAAGCCAGCATGGACTGCATATAAACCATCAGAACTGACCCAATAAAGAATGGCCAAAATGAATGAGGTCCTGTAACCTCCTGTCCAAGGAGTTCATTGTAAATCATTCTGTCCTTTGGTTCAGGAGAAGCTCTTGGGGACAGGTCCTCCACTCAATTTTATGCCAGCATAGCTCCACTGCCATGGATAGAGTCACCCTGGCATGAAGACTGCCCCTCACAAATGAGTGAGGTCAGCCTTCATTCTGATGCAAAGCTGAGGGGTGACAAACAACAGTATTTTTCAGCTCTGGCCCTCTTCTTATTGCCTCACGCTTTGAGGTGAAGGCTAAAACCCTGCTCTGCAATGCATGGTCACTTGCTCTCTTCCTGCTGTTAGCAGCCCAACCAAAAACAGTTTTTAAAAAAGAATTCCAACACAACAATTTCCCACTGAAATTGAGGTGATGTAAAGCAACACACAGCCAGACACACCTCACCTGTCTTCAGACACTGAAGTTTATGGCCATGGTCAGGGACAGTCATCTGGACATCTTCCAGTGACAACAGACACTGACAGACAGACACCTCTGGACAAGTTATCCATCTATACTGGGCATCATCTATCTTAAGAGAAATGGAAATGTGCTTTTTCCCTCTTTTCACAGGTCCAGTGCAACCCACCTGTCCTGTCCTGACAGCAGAAGGCATCTATCTAAATAAAATTCAATATATCACCACAGCTACATCACCCAAAGCCATAAAGGGGCATGTTAAGACAAACACAAAAGAAAGAAAATTACAGAGAAAGACAGCTCAGTAAATTCCTAGAAGAGCATGCAATAGAAGCCACAAAAATATAACTCAGGTTCCTTCTCCAATCACACACAAAGTGTTAAAGCCAGACATGACTGACTCAAAACAGTGAGCTTAAGTTTTCCCTGAAAGTACATGTGTTATCATAAATCTAACTTAAAGCTGTATTGGATGAAAAGCCATTTGAATCATTCCTTCTAGTAATTTTATAACTCCAAGCCCCACAGGAGAGAACAGAAGACACACCTTGGTAGCAATGGCGGAAACTGCAGCCGTTCGTTTTGCTGTAATGACACTGCCATCCAGGACCTTTAAAAAAATTCAAACAGACTGACGTGAACATTGAAAATATGAATAAATGCCAAACATTTTCATCCAATCTGTGAATGATGTGATATTACAGATATAAAAGATACACACATGTAAAAGTTGGCAATTATTATTGTAACAACCACAAACCATACAGAGTCACGTGCAAACTGGGCAGATTCTCTGTTTATTCCAGTTCTTCCCTATCATTCCATCAGCACAAAAGGAGTGAAAATGGTCAGAGAAGAGCCACCTCTAACTCACCCAGCTCCCAATGCACTGCACTTCCCTGCTACTTCCCCTATTCCAGCGCAGGGAATAGATGGATATGACCCCAATGCTCTGCACTCCAGTAAGACCAGGGACCAGTGCAAGCTGGCAGTGGTTCCCCAGTCTGCACTGTCTTGGTCTGCACAGAGGGGTGACAGGGAACCATGGAATTCCTTAAATGTGTATCCCACACGAGACACCCCTGCCTCAAGGGGCATTAGCTACTGCATATAATATAATATAATGAATATTACATATTAATTGTGGGGCTTAAAAACCCCACGTTTGGTAGAAAAACCCAAGACAGTTTTCTTGACCAGTTTTGGCCCTTTAATAAATCATCACTGTTCTTAAAAAAAAATTCTTAAATTCTTTAAATAAAGTAATCAGACTCTGAATACTATTCCCTGCAATGCAAATTGCAAATCTCTCTCAATTTGAGACTTAAGATGGTTCAGGATCCACTCTTTATCTGCAAGGTGGGGGGTATTTTTGCTTTCAAATGCAAGATAAATTTTGCCTGATCATTTCTCTCTTCCAGTTCCCCTCTGAGCTATCAGATTCAAATCACAAGCAGCAGTAAATAGCACGGTGAATACAGTTTAACACAAACGAAACACAGGCAGCTTTAGGCCAAATCCTAATTTGAAACAAACACATTGATGATGTTGGTAAACTCAGGCCAATTTACACCAGCTCCAGCTTCCAAGAAGCAGAAGTGAGAACTGACAGCATGAGCAGAGAAGAACGCAGAAGGACACACGAGACTTACAGCTTTCAAAGTACCATTGCTGGGGTCAAATAAGAGGACAGTCGCTTGGTGAGAAGGCACAGAGGAGTCCTTCAGGTGCTCATAGAAAGTCACCAACTTGGTTGTCAGCGCATCGTCTGCAGCACTGTACGCGGGCATGACGCCGAGGTACCTCGGGGGAGAATCACCCGCGTTACTCACGCACCGCTGTCCCGGGAGCTCACAGCCAGCGGGCTGTGACCGCCGCGCCGCCACCGCCCGGCTAATCAGTACCTCGGTACCAAGGGCCCTTTCTGATGCTCCAGATCCGCCCACCCGCTCCCTTCCCCGCCGCGAGTCCGCTACCCGCGCTGCCGCCAGCCCGCCCGCCGTCCCTCACCCGCCGTGCCGGGGCACGGGCAGCACGGTGCGCACGGGCTGCACCACCCCGCCCGCCGCGCCCGCCGAGAAGTTGGCCAGGGCGGCCTCCAGCGCCGGCAGCAGGAGGCTGGCGCGGTGCAGGTGCTTCTCCACCTCCTCGGCGCCGATGAACACGGGCGGAGCCGAGCCCATGGCGAGAACCGGCCGGACGGGACGAGACAGGACGGAACGGGCCGACGGGACTCCGAGACTGCGACACCGCGCACCGCCCGCACCGCCGCTAAGAACTCGCCGGGGCCGCCCCGCTGCCGCCGGCCCCGCCGCCGAACCGCCCCGCGGAACCGCCCCGCCGCTCCCGGCTCCGCCTCCGCGCCCCACGCCCGTCACGGGCGCGGGGGACACCCCGCTATGTCCCCACTGAAGTCCTGATCGAGGGCAGCTCCGGCGCCCCGGGAGCTGCCGCACCCGCAGGCGCCGGCGCTGTCCCGCCTCACCCAGGCGGCGCTCGGGGGAGGAGGCTGCGGACGCCACGGAATGGCCCTGGCGTAGGTTGGGCACGGCCACCCCGGCACCCCGCGCCCCGAGGGACAGACCGAGGGACAGCCGCCACCGGGGCGCGCGCCCCGTGGCACGACCCCGAGGGACATTCCCGAAGCAGGTTCCGGAGGGACATTCCCGGGGCGCATTCCCGAGGGACCGCCGCCACCGGGACCCCGCGCCCCGCAGGCTGTCACTGCCCCCAGCGCCCGGGCGGGGGCGGCACTCGGCCAGGCGCACAGCCCCGGTGCCGCGCGGTGGCGCTGTTGCCTCCCGGCGCGCCGTCCCGCCGGAGCAGTAGAGTTCGGGGCTCGCTCGCTGGAAGGTCAGCGCGGCGCGGGGCGTGCCGGGAAGGCGGGGTCTCCCTCCGGGACAGCCATCTTGTCCTGGCCGGGGCCGAGCCGAGGGGCGCGGGATGATGAAGGGGTTCCCGGTAGCCGCGCGTTCCCTCTCGGTGAGCGAGACCCGGGCGCGTCGTGCGCGGTGCGGGAGAGGCGCAGCTGGCGGTGACAGCCGCAGTCCGGGCCCGGCGGTTGCGGGCGGGCCTGACCCCGGCCAGCCCGGGGCGGCGAGCCGGGCAGGGGGCGGCGGACGGCGGTCATGGCAGCGGGGCTGCCGGGCTGCCCGCGGGGTCGGGGCGTGCGCCGGGGCCGGGGGCGGGCCGGGGGGGCGGGCGGCGGAGCGGGACGGCGGCTGAAGGTCAGACGGGCCGCGGGCCGGGCCCGGAGCGCCGCGCAGCGAGCGGCGCCGGAGGCTTTGCTGCAGAAGCTTCAGCTGCTTGGGACAAGGTGGTGCCCTTGGCATTGGGGCTTGGCGTGTCCCGGAGGCGGGGAGGAGGCAGAGGGCTTGTCCTGCTCAAAGGCTCTCGTGGAGCCGGCGCACAGCTGGGGTAGGAGCTGTGTTGGATCTCCCCTGCAGATGCGCTCGAGTGGGATGGAGAATGACCTCTGAGTGACAACGTGCTTGGGGGTCAGTTTTAGGTATGCAGTGGTAGTTCGTAAATAACTAGACTTAGAGGTTAAAAGTAGGTGTCTTACCAAATCCTTGGAGGGGGAAGAAAGGAGTTTTTCCTAGACTCATGCACTGGACAGTCTCTGGTAAAGCAATGGGAATTACATCACTGACATCCTTACAGCCGAGTGCAGTGGTGTTTCTGTCACTCGGCTTTCACCTTGAGATGTATAGGAATTAAGTTATTTTTTAATGTGAAAACAAGAGTAATATGTAGATTTATTAGTATAAGCAACTTCTAAAGTGGGTGGAAAGTGATAGCGTTTCAGCTCTCAGCCTGTCTGTGTAGCAGAGGTGCTCCAGTCCTTTGATCATCTTCATGGCCTCCTCTGGACCTATTTTAGCAGGTCCAAACTGCAGTCTGGAGAGTTGCCTACGTGTCCTCTTTGTATGCAGCAGTCAGTGCAGACAGGTTGGAGCTCTGAGGTGACTCTTCAGGAGCTGAACTGCCTACATCTAAGGAATTTAAAGTTACCTCCAAGGTGTTGTGCTGCATATGCGGATTGCTGTGGCTCTTGGTTCAGTTAATTGCTCTGCAGGTGTCCTGCAGACTGTATAGGATTGAGAGAGATTCCCCACTGTACAGCAGCAAAGAGAGGAGGGGAGGAAAGCATTCTTACAGTGCTATTTCTTGAAATTCCAAAGTCCTTATGTAAGTCATAGCACAGGTCCATACTGATGTAAAAAATAATCAGAGGAATTACAAGGGAATCACTGTTTTTACTCCAGTGTTTGAAGTCCTTCATTGTATTTCTACTTTAAAATTAGTTTCTTTTTCAGTATATAAGGAAACATGTGATGAACTAATTAAGGAAATCCATTCTCTTATGCTTTCTCCTCTAGAAGAGATTTTACTCACTTAAAGTAGCTCCTAAAGTTGCACCCTCAGCAACTGCAGCAAAAGTGAAATTATCTCCAGAGTCTCAGGATCTTGAGGTCAGTATAAAAATACAGGGTGGGTTTTTTCCCCTCTCTCTTTAATTTATTTTTTTAAAACTCAGTCAAAGTAGAGCTGTGATAGTACTTACACCGAATGAAGACAAAGGGTTTTTTTGTTTTTAATACAGATCACAAAATTACCAAATGGCTTAGTTATTGCATCTCTGGAAAACTTCTCTCCAACTTCAAGAATTGGTGTGTTTATCAAAACAGGCAGTAGATATGAAACCACCAGTAACCTGGGAACTGCTCACCTGCTTCGTCTTGCATCTAATTTGGTAGGTGTTCATTGCCTTTGTTATTATGTTGACAGTAGGTGAAATGGTCAAAGATTTATTATTGCAAAAATAACTGGTATGGTAAAAGTTAATGTAAGAGATCTTACAAAGTGGAGAACAATGTACAGTGGTACTTGGTTATGTGGTTCAGTGCAGAAGAAATGTTACTGCTTCCTGGAAGATGGGAAGTAATATTTATTTATAATTATGCCCTCTTCTGGTGTCTTAAACTAGATAAGTGTAGTATATCTATATTCAGTTATGCACAATAACTCATTTTATTTAAGCTGCAATAAAAATTAGTTCAGGTGGCTGATACAAACTCAATTTTGTGCATGTGGGGAATATTTCTGAGTAGTTTTTCTTACTGCTGCCATCAACACAAAATGTTTTTTTAAATAGCTAGAATTGTAAGTTGCCTTTTTTTATGTTTGTTTTAATAGACTACTAAAGGAGCTTCCTCTTTCCGGATCACTCGTGGCATTGAAGCTGTTGGGGGCAGCCTGAGGTTTGTAACCACATAGAAAGATACTCTGTGTTGATGAGATGCAAATGAGCTCTGTGACTAAAATAAGCACAACAATGTGTAGGTGGGTAAGCTCAGCGTGGAAGTGGTACTTGAATACTGAATGTTGTCAAGGAACATCTTGTACTTTTTGTTCTGTTAATCTTGAAGGGTGCACTCATGATTTGTATTTTAAAAGCACTTTTCAATAAACAAAATATAAATATTGTGCACATGGAAGAAATACAATTTGTCTAGAAAGCTTAATTTTCTTTCTGCCTTTTCAGATTTTGAGAATAAACTTTCTAAAGTCAGTAGATTTTTTTTCTTCATCTTTTGTGAATAGATACTACTCATACTGCAACCTTGGGAACAGTACAGACAGTAGTTGGCTTTTGTGATTTGAGGATTTTAAGCCTAGAAAACAAAAGTAAAAGAAATAAAAGAGGGATCTCACTGTGCCTGCTTTCTTCCAGTGTATCTTGAAATCATCCAGTAAGGTCTTTTTATCTAGAATTTGGTTAGAAACAGTGTTTTATGACTTGAGACTGTACCTTTTTCTGGTCCTGTCAATAATAAATGTGTTGAAGTAAAAGGACGTGGTAGCTGTGTTTTCTGCCCAAAGAGAGTAATTTCTAAATTGCTTTGTTTAATGCATACACACATTTTTCTTCCAAGTTTTGCTATTCAGCCTTACTTGCTTATTTTACCTTGAATTATTGTGGCATCTTAAATTCTGATGGTCACAAGACACTTGTTAATACTTGATTACTGAAGATGTGAGTTTTAATTACGCCTGTTTCTACTGCGTGTCTGTTTATCACTTCTTTAAACAGTCATCCCAAACAGATTTAAGGTTAGTTACTTATTCCAGTCTGTATCTTGCTGATGAATCTGATCAGTGGGGAATATGTGTGAAAATTCACTTCTGTATTCTTTGCTGAAATGGATTTTGGTTTTTTTTCTCATGTAGTGTGCATGCAACAAGAGAGAAAATGGCTTACTCTGTTGAATGTCTGCGAGACTATGTGTAGGTATCTGGATGGGCTATAAAGGGAATTACTGCCTTTTTTACAAACTGCTTGGTAGTGAAGACCTGTCATTTTACAGGGTGGGAGGAATATCTATTCTCATGCTTTTGTAATAAATCAGTAAATTACTATATTAATATTCAATTCTGTGTCATGTTACTGAGCATACAAATGCTACAGAATCGAATTATCCTACTTTGTACAGCAGTGCTAATAACTGCTCTGGCTGGAGTGATGCATTTGGTTGTTAATGCGTTGCTTACAGATGAGTTCGAATTGCTTTCAGCTGCGAAGAAGTACACGTTACTTGTGTTTAATGCCTTTGTAATGTTTTTTATCTAGGGATACCGTAATGGAGTATCTTCTGAATGTCACCACAGCACCAGAGTTCAGACCATGGGAAGTAGCTGATCTTCAGCCAAGATTAAAAGTTGATAAAGCAATTGCATTTCAGAATCCCCAAGCTGGTAAGTGTATTTTCTGATTCACTGTATTGGCTCTGTGGGAGTTCCTTCCAAATGAAAAAAAAGTGGAAAAAATAGTTTCCCTTTTGCTCTGTCACATGACCATTTAATTTTTCAGCTTGTTGATAGGTATGGTCTTTCTGTTGTTTTGGAACTTTTTTTAACACACAGGTTTTTCCAGCCTGTGATAACATTTAGCAAGTTACATGCTGAAGACAGCTTACACCATTCTTCTTGGCAGCTTCCATTTTACATTTTTAGTTCTTTTTGAGTACAACCAAAGAATGCGCAAGTCATGACTGTTGTTGACAATGTGTTTGCAGAAGCTTGTGTTCTGAAAACCCTGTTTAGGTATTACTCATTGGTGTGAAAACAGTATCCTACAAAAGATTTGTTGAATTTGTATGGTTATTTTGGTATAAAAACAATATGTATTTTCATCACACTGAAAATGGGTTCCAGCTTTATGATTGTAAATTTAGATTTCTGTGTTTAAGGAAAAACAAAGAGGAAACACAACACAAAGCCTCAGTCAGATCAAGCCTAATCCAGTATATCTTGTGTTACTAACTCTCATCATGCAAGATCACCCAGGTAGTTCTACACAATAAATGTAATTTGTACCACTCTGAAGCATGTTTACCTTTGTAACCATTGAAGGTGACAGTGTAATGTTGGAAGAATCTCTGGCTTATACTGAAGTGCTACTATTTTTTTAAATTAGTCACCATCTTTTTTTTTATTTAACTTATATCAACTGTATGTTGGTTTTCATGGTAATGCAATATTTTCAGTTACAGTTCAGAAACAGAACTATGAAGAAAGGAATCTTTCTCTTGAGGAAAAAGTATGAACAAATAAAAGGAGAATATCAAACAGGAATTACTAGAATGCTATTGGAATGCAAAAAAAACTAAAGGGAATTGAAGACACTAGCATCCTTCATCTGAGTAGGGAGATAGATGAGACACCTCACAAAGCTACAAACAGTATTCTAGAGAGCCTGTTCTTTTTCAAGAATAAAGGATGCCTACAGTGAAGATGATTATGAAACTAATTTAAAGGATGTTGGGGTGTGGTTTTGTTTTCTGCTGCTCCCCTTCTTCCAAACACTGGTTGCATTTATAGCTTGCTGTTGAAGCCAAAAGGTGTTGAGCATATACAAGTTACTAGTTTGTTTGGTTTCTTTTTAATAAGTTACAGAGGAATGGAAGGCCTCAGGCCAGATTGCTCCAGCCCAAAGGTTTGGATGAAACTTCCGTATGAATTGGATTATTCCAGACCTGCTTTTGCAGATCTTATGGTCCTTAAAGTGGACCACAGCTCTCCTCCATTTAGTTTCATTCATAATCTTCATTACATGTGGCTGTTACGTTAATCATCTGAAACTCTGTTCCTCTCAGGAGTGCTGGAAAACTTGCATGCTGCAGCTTATAAAAATGCTCTGGCAAACCCCTTGTATTGTCCAGACTACAGAGTTGGAAAAATTACTTCTGAGCAGGTAGGGTTATTTTTATTGTGTTACATATCTGTTTCAGTTTTTTGTCAGGAATGGATGGTGGCACTTATGAGAGAAAATTAACTTAGTATATATACAGTCAGTATTTACTACCTTATTGATGTGGTGTTAAAATAATTTATTTCCATGCAGCTTTTAGTACTGGGTACAGAACTCATGTTCACATTTAGATGGTTAATGTCAGTGGCTTTCTGTTGACAGTAAGGCTGTCAATGAAATGCAGGTGTTCTTGTATAAAAGGGTTTTGTAGTTGTCACTGGGGAATGCAATAAAATGACATTCTATTGACAGTTCCTTTTGGAAGCTTTGGCATTTGCTTTAAGAAGTGTAAGGGGCTATGTCAGAAACACACACAATTTTTGTTCTTTAAACAAAATACCCTAAAATATGAATTTACTGTTGCAGCTTCACCATTTTGTACAGAACAGTTTCACAAGTTCAAGAATGGCTCTCGTAGGAATAGGTATGTATGTTCCTGAATGAACACTGCAGGTCATGTGGGAAAACTGCTGGAGAAATCTGAGTTCTCTGTAGAAGTAAAATGTTACCATAGGCTTCAAACACTTTTATTTAACTGCTGTAGCTTTTCAATGTCATTGCATTACTCAGAGTAACTGTTGTATTGCAGGTATAAAGCACTCTACCTTAAAGCAAGTTGCAGAGCAATTCCTAAATATCCGAAGTGGAGCCGGTGCTCCTGGTGCAAAGGCTGTTTATAGAGGCGGTAAGGATGTTTCTTGTATCTGTTCTTAGTGACTGATTTTCTGTTTATAAATGCAGTAGTATTCAAAGTTACAACTGAAAGCTATACAGTTGCACTAAATGCTGGGCGTTGGAAGTGACAGTTCAGATGCATATCCTGTTTAAATAAGCAGAAGTTTCCACCATTGAAAGTTCTGGCATAAAACCGAACCCAGCTCTTCAATAAAGTTGTACCTGCGATGTCATTTTTTCTATAAAGTGAAAAACAAGCTGGCATATGGTTTCTCTTGGCAGTTTTGGTAAGATTCCTGTAAGAATAGATTAAAGGCTGTCAGGAAGTGGAGGTAGGATTTCTGTTTAGGGAAGATGTGTTAAATGTAGTAAGTCAAAACAAGGCTTGGCTCTTTCAGAGCAGTGTCTTGTACCATTACCAACAGCTGTTGCTTAGTTGGAGTATCAGATGTCTCTGTAAAGACATCAAGGGGAAAAAGAAATTTTCCAACTTGTAATATTTGTCTGGAATAACTTCAGTTTCTATAAGCCAACATAAATATTATGAACAGAAGGTACACTATTTTTCTGGGTATTTGTTATATCATCCCACACTCTGTATGGTTTAGGGTCAGGTTCAAATAAGGTATAATAAGGTACTGGGTTTTGTGTTAGCAAGAAAAATTTTGGATGTAAAGGACCTTTTAAAATTACCTGCAGCCTCATGCTGCCTTCCTGAGTGGACATGCAGTAACTTCAGGCCCTGACTTCTCTCTCATTAAAGGGAAATATTTATTTTCCATGCCTCTGAATGTACAGTAGTTTCTAATTCAACACTGTATTACCTTTTATTCTGTTGTATTTCTAGGAGAAATCAGGAAACAGACCGGTGATAGCCTTGTCCATGCTGCTATTGTAACAGAAGGAGCTGCTGTTGGGAGCACAGAAGCAAACGCCTTCAGTGTCCTTCAGTATGTTTTAGGTGCTGGGCCCCTTATCAAGAGGGGAAGCAGTGTTACCAGCAAATTGACCCAGGGTGTTGCTAAAGCAACCAGCCAGCCATTTGATGTAAGTTCAAAGGATTACTGTTTTCTGATTGTTAAGTAAAACGTGTATTATCTTTGAGAGGTTACTGCCTTCAGCTAGAATCTTAGTTAGTTCGTTCTTGCACACATTACAGTGTATTAGTGAAGGGCTTCCAGTCTGATCTTTCCTCAGCACAGATGGAGTTTAGCTTCTTTAATTACAGTATTTTAGATCCTAATAGTAATTACTTTCATATGCTTGATGCTGAATTACTCTGATACTTGAAACAGTTGATGATAAAGTTTGTTTTGCAGGTTTCCGCATTTAATGTTAATTACTCTGATTCTGGGCTCTTTGGGATTTATACCATATCCCAGGCTCCCAATGCTGGGGAGGTGAGTTGCTGATTAGAATTTAAGTATTAACAACATGACCTTCAAAGTAGTGTTTTGATTTGAGATAGTGACTGATTCATCTTAAAAAAAAAAAAAAAAAAAGAAATTAATTTGATTTCCTGTATAGGAATGCTGCATGTTCAGTTATGACTTAGCTCTGTAAGCTGGGAATGAGACTTGCTTTGTGGGAAGGACAGATACATAATATGAACTGGAGTTAGTAAAATGCCTTGAATTGCTGACTGTAATTGCTGATTTACATTTGTAAGCCTAAGTATATGATGAAGAGGATGCTGTCTCTTGAAGCTGGCAGAACTGAACACTTTCATGAAAAATGGTGAGACCATATAAAGTAATGCTGTGGTGCAGTTAAAATCCACACTGGTTTTTGTGCATTTTTGGGCATTCATTACACTGGTTTTAGTTTTTTTTATAACACTGCTCAGAATCGTGTTCAGGCAGATAATCCTCACATTGTCAGCTGCTCTTCCCTTGAAGTTTCCAAGATGTCAGATAGTAGAAATAACATGTTGAAATTTAATGTGGGAAGAAATCTTAAATGATTTAATTTTCCTCAGGTCATTAAAGCTGCTTTGAACCAGGTAAAGGCAGTTGCTCAGGGCGGCGTCACCGATGCCGATGTCACAACGGCAAAGTAAGTGTGTAAAGAACTCTCGTGTGCTGTAAAGAGAAGTTTCTTAACATGCAGCTACTTGTCAAACACTCAGACTATTCTGTACAGCAGAGCTTATCCTGTAATTATTTCCATGGGGAACTGCTCACAGTCCTGCATTAAAACTGAGCCCCTGTCAATACTCTTTTTGAAAGCTGTACTGATTCTCCAGTAGTGTTATTTCCTAATAAAAACTTGTTAGAGAAGTGTTAATATTTTCTGAAGACTGTTTCAATGTAAGAAATTAGCAAGTGTCAGCAGATGCTGTCATTTTAATCATACTCTGTAGTATTAAGATGTATTTGAATTAGAATCCTAAATTGCATTATTTAAGTAATTCCCTTTACAGTTACACTGAGCAATTCCCAAAACAATTATAATAAGCAATCTGTGCCATCTTCAAAGAAAAAGAGTAATGAGGGTCTGCAAGTGTAAAGCACTGAATTAGTGATGTTACACCAAGTGTTTGAAATACATGCCCCTAGGAATATTTGGGGGAGGGGGTCTCCAAGTGGTGTTAAACTGCATTGAGCTTTTAAAAGTGCAGTTGTGCAATACAACAGTATAGTACAGACTCAAGTAGCAAAATGAAAATATAATCTGTTGCATGTATAAAATACTTACAAAGGCTCCATGTAAAGCATAATTACACAAAATACGATAGCCTAGGCATAATTGGTTCTGCCTTAGTTACTATTAGCTAAATGGTGGATTCTAGACTTTTATACTGGGCATTATTTGTTTTGTGTGTTGTGGGTTTTGTGGTGTTTTGTTTTGTTTTTTTTTTTTAAACAAAGCTGCCTAGTTAGGGAGTTACACACAGTGCTGCTGTGGCTATTTGTCTTTTTTTTTTTTTAGGTGTTTCCCTTCTGGAATGGCTTCATATATTTCCTATGTTTCTCTTTTTTTCTTTATCAAAAAAGAAAAAACCCCAAACCCAGTCAGTTCTATTTGCGGAGTCTGGCAATTCAGTCAGCAATACCAAGCTATTTAATAATGCGCTATCGGAATAAATAGTTTTCTATCTTTTTGTCTTCAGAATAGAAGGACTGGCTTATAAAAATAACGTTTTCATATGTAACAGCGATTCTGCAAGAAACAAAAGAAACATCAACTCACTGTCTTTTAACAAAACGTGGAACTATTACAGGAGGAGCGTGACCATTTACATTCACTGCGTCTTTGTCACTTAGGACAAAATTGCTCTGCATGCATCTGTTTTTGATGAGAAAATTAGGTTTAAACTTGATAGTTTGTCTGACTGCATTAATTGCTTCAGACAGAAACAAATCCTGAGCTAGAGATACTCTGACTGTGTGGGGAGACAGTAGGTGTTCAAGTACCTGTCATTTTATGCTTGGTCTGTTCGTGGTGCCTCTTTCCTAATCACAGAATCCTTCCCTGTTAGGGAAACCTTTCAAAATGAAGTCTTGAGAGCTTAAAAGGACCAAAACCTCATTGTATTTATGGGGTGGTGGGGAAGGTAATAGCAGGACTTACAAGCTTGCTCTTTCTTGATGCTTTGTTTGGTGGCAGAAATCAGCTGAAAGCCAACTATTTGATGTCAGTGGAGACCTTGAAAGGGTTACTGAATGAAATTGGCTCCGAGTCCCTGGTTTCTGGCACACACACATCCCCATCTGTTGCTGCTCAAAAAATCGACTCTGTAGCCACTGCTGATGTTGTGAATGTAAGTATGTGTCAGCATCTACAGGTGTTCCTCAATCACTGCATCAGGTTTTTTATGGAAAACTGATGCTCATTTCTGTGTGTTTATAAACACATACATATACTATCTTTAAAAATAGGAAAGGAAGCTCATTTACAAATCCCAGCTGGGTATCTTTTGATGTCTTCACTTACTTTATTAACAGAAGACTCTTTAATCCAATACACTGTAAAACTAGTGGAGCTGGGAATTGTGTAAAATTCTCATCTTCTTCACTTAAATTTACCAAAACTGCCAACTAATGTTCATGGAAGACTCCGTATTAGTTCTAATGCAGGTGATTCTGTGTCAAGGTTTTTAGGTTTCCTGAGTCTGGAATAATGAGTGTGTTTAATAAAACAATTAGGCTTTCGGTGATCAATTGATGTAACTTTGTTGCTACTGCACATTACCTTGTTGCTTATACGTGAAGCAAATTTCTAAAAATCCATCATAAAGAGAAATTCTGCGATATAAAATTTGTTTTTTCACAGTCATTGCTTATTTGTATTGCAGCAGCAACTAGCAATAGCTTTAGTAGTAATGAGATACACTGTATTTTATGGTGTAATAATTATTTCAGGAATAACCATTTTTAGAGTTTACACCTGTAATATCCAACTGTCAATCTGCCATTTCTGTTTAGATTATAAAGCAATGAGAAGCTGCATTAGAAGCAATTAGGTTTATACAGCAAAAGGAGGACTGTTTACATGATGGTTTAATAGTGCCAGGATTTGTTCTTTGTTTTAGTAACTTGAAGCTGATGCTATGAGTAGCATCAACTCTGTTGTAGTGAATATTTCCTCATATCCACTTTCCTGATTTATTTTCAGGCTGCAAAGAAGTTCATCAGTGGGAAGAAATCAATGGCAGCTACTGGGAATTTGGGAAATACTCCTTTTCTTGATGAGTTGTAAAAACTGGGATGGATTTGATTCAAGACGGACCTGAGCTCTAAGTCACCTATGTTCTAAATGAATTACTACTAACTTGTTATTTATGAATTCGGTTCTTTCAGAAAATTAATCTGGAGTAATTGTGGGCTTGCACTCATCAAATAAAGTGCTGAGTTCATACATTTTGTGTAGGAGTTTTTTTCACTGAAACTGGTATATAAAAGGCTGATAGGTCTGGCTCTGTACACTGGAGGTTAAAACTACAGTGCGAAAACAAGGTGAGTTTTGGTCAGTGTAAAAAAATAAATATATAAAAAATGATCACTGCAGTGAAGACAAATGCTGTAATTACCACTAGTTATCCATGTATTCTTGTATATTCAGGAAAAGTTCTTGATAGATTGTCTGTACCATCCTTAACATCAATTAAGTGAAGAAACTTGTGGAATTTTAGTTTTTTTCAAACACTTGTTCTAAGGACAAGTTCTTTAGTTCTGAAGCTCCTCTAGTATTAATCTAACTCTACTGTCCATAGTCCTTTGTATACCATTTCCTTTGGTCTCCAGTAGCTAAGTTGCAGCTCTTCTTTTTCTGCTCCTTCAGCGTAGCAAATGATTTATTAAAATGTAAGCTTAAAGGTTTAATCTCTTGGAAAGCCCCTTGCTGTGTGAGCTTCCTTTATGCTGTTCTAGCCTAATTACCTCATTTTAATACTTCTCTTCCTTCCCCCACCACCAAGGTTTATTTCTATTAAAACTTTGTGCCGTGGGAAAACTTGGAACTGCCTTGTAACCCACCTAAACTAATTCTACTTACTGCAGGGACCACCCTTAGCACTGACAGAAATGTATTCTTAAAAGCTGTATGCCATGGCTCTCACAAAAAGTGCTTAGTTTTCCTGTTTAATTTTAAAAGTCCTAATCTTTAGTCACTGTCAGGAGTTCAACTGATTAAGAAACAGATAAGCTTTTTAGAGGATTGTAACAAGAGCTCCATCTTGGTATCATCAGCTGCTTGTACTTGTCTTGATGTGTGGCCATTACAAGTGGACATGGCCTCTTTGACTTCAGTGGCTTTATTGCCACCCAGAATTCATGCTCACACAGGAGGCAGGAAGCAGAATGTCAAAACAACCAACACATGGGCACCTTGCAAGACCCTGTCAGGAGAGGCCAGGGGCTAAGCAGGAGGTGCCTGCAAGAGCTGAGGCATTCCAGCAGAAAGCAGCCACTGAAGATTTTTATGGAGATAACTTCAATGGTGCAAGAAGTTATTTTGAGGAGACACACATGCTATGCAGGCCCGTTTCTTCTTGCTGGCATGGAGAACAGGACACGCATGCCTCCGTGCCAGTTTGGTGCGTAACTGTAGGATTTTAAGATACTAGTACCTCCCACTACCTCTGTTAATTTTTACCTCCTCTTACAGTCAGCAGAGTGGCACCAGCTCGTTCAAGCTACAAGCAGTAATAAAACTGTTGTTTTAGGTTCCCATTTGAAACTTTACAGATTATACTCATCTTAATCAACTGGGGAAAAAGAAGTCCATAAAGATAAAATCTAATTCACTGCAAGAAAAGCTCCCAAATAGTGCATTTGTGCGTCTTATTTGTTACAAGTCCTCAACCCACTTTAAACCTTTCCGTACTTGCTGCAGTAAATCAAACACATCCCATGCTGTAAATAATTTGACTCCCTGTAGCCTTTATTGAAAATGCTTTTGGAGCTTGCCTTCTTCAAATTGTTGCAAATAGAACTATTTCGTTTCAGTGATGCATATTCTTAATATTCGATGATTAGTATTCTAATTATAGATGGAAAAAAACCCAAACAAACCAACAACCAAATCAGTATCCTATATATACTTTTGTATATCAAAGGAATTTTTTTTCAGGGAATGGATGAGCTATCATGTCCTAAGAAAATAATAATAAAAAAGTATTAAGTTCAAATTTAAGCTCTAGATTTTTCCACTGATTTTTATACTCAGATCAAAAGTGCAAAGCCTTTTTCCTAAGAAGAGGCTAAGAACTCCACTTGATGGTTTTTATTTCATCAAGCAAGTAGATATTTTTTTGTGGCGCCTGCAGTTCTGAAGAAAGGACTGCCCAAACTGTAAAGGCACTGCTAGGAAAATTGTTCTAATTTAAAGATATTCATTTTCACTGTACAGCCAGTAAATTTCTAAATTACTTCATTACGCTCCTGTTTTCGCTCCATAGATTTCAATGTTAAGAGACAATTTCATGCTGGGAATTACCATAGCACAGTATCGTCCCCAAACTGCAGTTCATGAGTTTAATGTAATTGGGCTGGGGACCCATGTGAAGCACTCACATTTACAGAGCTTTCAATTTCAAGTTTAATACAGGTGTCAGATGTTCCACAAGAAACCTTTAATAACTGGTAATAGTCTGCTGGTACTGATATGGTTCGTTTCGTTTAAAACATTAAGCAAATGAACACCTGTGTGGATTGTTAAAGCACAGAGATTAGTCCATTGCCACTTTGTAACTACTCTGTGTAATAAAGAGAAATAAAAAGCAAACAATAAGGCAAATTAATTTCAAGCCTTGGGAAGATTTGTGTTACTTGTAGAGTGAAATTACTTGAACAATAATGCACTGAATAAAGAATTATATTATTCAAGTTTAGTTGCTACATAAAGGTAATAGTCAAAATATTTTTTTTGCAAAAATCTGCTGTTGAATAGGAAATCTGTTTTTGCTGGAGAACAATGTATAGACTTAAATCTTGATCTGATTATGGAACAGTTACCGTATCAGCTATTTTAAGATCACAGGTATTTCATCACAGTGGAATGCTGGCACTGAGCTTTATACAGTTTGTGCTAGTTTCTCTGTAATTTTAAACTGAGGTTTTTTTTGATCTGTGTAAGTGTAAAGAAATCAGAGACAGGCACAAAGCATAAATGCAGAACAAGGATATTTTCAATGCTATTAAATTTTAATATCACTATTGATTCTTTTTACCTGGTTTCAGCTTTCCATCATTAGCTGCAGAGCTTTTTTCAACAAGGCTTGTTATCTGGAGATAAGGCCCATCCTGTACCATTGTGAGAGCTAATCCTTGTTCATCCATCCTAATATCTGCCATCAATGCTGCAATCTATGTGTGCAGAGAGAAGTTTTCCAGTGCTGTCAACTGCCCTTTGAAAAGTGAGAGGAAAACTTTACTAGGTGAAAGTGTGATATCATGCTTCAATAAAAGGTTTAAGGAGACATTTGAGCAGGTGCTGTCCGCATTTGTAAGTGTCCAAACAGTTAAGACTCTCATCCTTAGTTACTTCTTTAGATGGGCATTGTGTGCTGAGTTGCTGCCAAAAGACTCCATAAACTTGCTTTCTGGAGCAAATAAATACACCGAAAGTGGTTTTACTTAGAAACTTATTTCTTAAAAAGTCACACATTTAGCCAAGAGAAGGAGCCGATAGTGCTGTTACTTAAGTATTCATTATTAATGGCAATATATTCAGGCAAGGTAGGGAACAGGACACAAAATAACAGAACAGAGGAGTTTCCAGCTATTAAGGACTTCAAGAAAACACTGCATGCCTATAGCAAATGGATTTTTCAAATCACTATTTCTTCCATGCACCAATTCTTTCTGGTTTAAAGGGAATAATTTCAGCTATTTTTCATCAAAAGCCTTATATTTTCTCCACCCTTAAGAAAATTTGTCAAGTATAGGTGATTTCAATGGGAGGTAAGTACAGGGCTTGTCCTCCAAATAACAAATCCTACTGATTTCTGTTGAACACTTCAAGATTACTTTCCTGCTCTCTCCATTTTGTTTGTATAGTCTGCCATCTACATAAAATACATAAAAATAAACAGCACAGACAATCGCCCACTTGGCTTCCTGGTATGTTCCGTATAGACCAGTTGTACTGCTCTGGAAAAAACAGGTGGGTGTTCACTGTTGGAAGGAAAAAAATCACGCAAGCAATTAGATATTTTCCAAGTACCTGTAGATGTTGGGACTGTTTGGTTTATTTACTTCAGCATTCCCATACCAGAATGACAGTATTGAAGGCACAGAGCTATTGTGGCCAAAACCGGGCTGGTTTCCCACATTTGGTGCATTGTTCATTTATTGGCTACAGATTCCCCACAGTTCTGTATAGCTGAATCCATGGAAAAGCATGCCATCAAAAATGGCTGTATTTGGGTGAGATTTCCAGTCACAATTAATTAGGTTTTCTTCCAAAGACACAGCACAGACACAATGCCGTGTAGCGCTTCTGAGGGGCTCCACAGCTGCCAAACCTCAGTCGTTCCACTTCCCCTGTTCTCATCAGTGCTACAGAAGTAGCTCTGGAATTTCACCTCATGCCCAACCTTGCAAAGGGATTAGAGAGCAGTGACTCGAGAAACAGAAGGCAGTTTTTGTGGCGAACACAGACCTGTGATCGTTCCCCAGCCTTTGTTACCGACAAAGCGGCTCATTCTCGGTTCCAAAACACCTCTGGGGACCGCCATGCATGAGGGCCGCGAAGGACGAGGCAGCAGGTCAGCTGCTGGGGCTCCCCGGGCCGGATCCGGGCGCGGGCCACACACGGCGGGGTCCGGGGGCACCGCCCGCCCCTCACGGCGGGCCCGCCCAGGGGCCCCGCCCGCCCCACCCTCGCCGCGTGCCCCGCCCCCTCCCTCAGGCCGCACCCACCGGCGGCGCTTGGCCCCGCCCCGCCCGTTCCGCGCCCGTTTCCCCGCCCACCAGAGCAAACCCCGCCCATCCCGCCCGCGCCCCGCCCTTCTCACCGCCCATCAGCCGCAGGCCCCGCCCCCACCGCAGCGCTGCCCGGAGAAAGCCGCCGCGGCCCCGGAGCTGCCCCCCCGCCCCGCCCCGCCCCGCCCCGCCCCGCCCCGCCCCCCGCCGGGCTCTGGCCCCGCCCCTGCGGGAAGCCCCGCCCCGCCCGGGGCGCGCGCTGGGGACCGCGGGTTCCCCTTCCGGAGCGGCCGCCGCCCCCCCGCCCGCCGGGTTCGCTTCCGGCGCCGTCCGGGGTCCGTTCCTGCCGCCGCCGCCGAGCGCGGCGCGGGGCCCATGGAGCCGCGGCCGTGAGGCGCCCCCGGCCCGGGCCCGCTGTGGGAGCCGGGCGGAGGCCGGAGCCGGGTGCCGCCGGAGCCGGAGGAGATGGACAAACTGACCATCATCTCAGGATGCCTCTTCCTGGCCGCCGACATCTTCGCCATCGCCAGCCTGGCGAACCCGGACTGGATCAACACCGGCGAGTCCGCGGGTGAGGGCGGCCGGCGGCGGGACCCGCCGGCGGCGTGCGGCGGGTGGCCGGGAGAGGGCTCCGGCAGCGCCCGGGGGCTCGGGGCCGGGCGGGGTGCGGGGCCCGGGGCGGCGGTGGGGCCGGCGTGAAGCGCCGAGGGGAGGCCAGCCCGGGGGGCTGCTGGCCGCGGGGCCGGAGGGCAGCTGGGCCGGGTCCCGGGGGCTCCCGAGGCTACTCCCCCGGGGCGGCGGCGAGTGAAGCGGCCGGGGGGATCTGGTGGGACCCCAGCCCCGGGCAGAGCCCCCGGCGGTGCCTCCCGGCCGCCTCGGCGGAGCCCGGTCTCCCGAGGGGTCCTGCAGAGCCCCCGAGCCGGCTCTGACTCTGGGAAGCCGAGGGCCAGGGCAGCATCCCTGCCTGTGCCTCCCAGGTGCCGTCACCTTGGACAGGGAATTGAGATCTGTCTCTGCTTAGTTTGCGGCAGGTTTGGAGTGTTTCGTACTACACTGACGTTTCCTTTGTTGCAGGGAAGTTCTTGCTTTCCTTCATCTTTTTTTCCCCCCCAGAATATTTCCTGCATGCTGATTTTTATCAGCTTTTAAGCCGAGATCCCATGTGTTTTTTATTTTAGGTGTGACATTGTTATCTTTAAAAGAACAGAGATTTGTGCATCTGTCTTTTTACTAATGGTGTAATTGTTTCTGTGAACAATTTGTTTCAGTCTGTTGATAAAGACCTGCATGTTGTGATCAGTGGAGCAGGGAGAGAGAACAGGAGGAGGACAGCTCTTTGATCTCATGTCCCAGAGGAACCCAGAGCTCCCTGTCAGGAAAGGAAGCCATCCTTACTGCAGACAGATTAAACTAACTTAACCACGTTGACCGGTCACAGGACCCGAGGAAACAGCATGAAGCTGTGTCGGGGGAGGTTTAGGCTGGGTATCAGAGGGTGATTGGGCACTGAACAGGCTTCCCAGGGCAGTGGTCACAGCATCAAGCTTGTGTGTGTTCAAGAAGTGTTTGGACAATGCTCTCAGGCGCATGGTGTGATTTTTGGGGCTGTCCTGTGCAGAACTAGGACTTGGACTTGATGATCCCTCTAGGTCCCTTTCAGCTCAGGAGATTCTGTGATTCTGTGACTTTTCCTAAACTTATAATTTCCAAGCAAACCACAGGTTAGTATAGAGAGAACTGGTCTGGCTGTAAAGACTTCTGTCATAAATTCTTGCAGAGGGTTTAAAAAATTTTCTTCATCTGGCTTGCATCTTCCGTGCCTAATATTCACTGCATTTGAACAGATTGCACTGGTTCAAATTGTGTCATGTTTCCTTTATTCTAATGAAGTAGAGTATTAAAAACACTGGCTATTAGGGATTGGTGACTGTAGTCTGACCAGACTGTACTTATGGCTTATTTGATTTGCTTTTAATTACCTAGTGTAGAACCCAGACTTTCCTACATGGTTCAGAGGAGAGGAACGAGTCCCTTCCCAAAGTGCAGCCTTCAGGAACTCCCTGGGTGACTTCACCGTTCCTCCTGCAGCCAATTGTGATGATCTTCCTGCCTATGGCTAGATGAAATAGTTGGTTCTTTCCTCTTATAATTCCACCTAACAGCAGTGCTGCAATAGTGAGCCCTTCTTCAGGGGCTTAAAAGTCAAATAAAATAGTATTAATTTCAAATATTTAAATATGTCTTTCTGAAGTCCTGCCTCACGTTAGCAGATCCTGTGCAGTGTGTACGATGTTGGATTCTCTCTGTGTGTATAGAAATTAGATAACAAAAACTATTCTGAAAAAAGTGCTCATGGAAAAAACAGTCCTTTGGGAACTAAGCACAGTCCATTAGGTTCTTTCCTAAAGAAAAATGTTTTATATCTCTTTGTAATACAAATTTTTTTCCTACAATATTTTAAGCAGCAATCATTATTAGTTATTTAGTGGATGATTACTTAAGAATCGTCTGCCATTTCTGAGGTGCAACGAAGTTTTAATTAGGCTGGCAAACACAAAATCTGTATGGATTTTTCTGAAGGACTACGCCAGTCAAAGAATGTTTTGACAGACCTAAGCCTTTTTTATTCTTTGCTCTATTTTGAAGCCAAACGAATTGTTGTCTTGGTGAAACCATAAAGGAGAGCTAGCTGCCACCCTTAATGGCTCTTCTGTAGGTTTTTACTGATACAGGATTCAATGCATTATTATAAGACTTGTGCTTAAAAGCAATACAAATGTATATTTCTGGTGCTTAGACCTTCTAACTGAGTCATTTGCCCAAACTGTAAAGAAAGGAAGTGTGGAGATGCCCATTGAACCAAGGACTTCCTGTAGTATTGAATTATGAGGTGAGTGCTTTTATGAGTGCCATTCATTACCCAGAGGCTGCTGGGGAGAGATATAGCACAGGAGGGCACAGCCCTGATGGTAAAACCTGTCCCAGCTGCTGGTGACATTCAGGGACTCTCAGCAGACTACTGTGCTTGGAGCACATCCAAGGCATCCAGCTTCCATATGTGCCACTAAGAAGCAGGGTGTTTTTGGAGCATCCTGCGCTCAGCTGGTGAAAGGAACTATTTGGTGAAAGAAAATATTTCTTCGCTTTATCTCTGCATTCTTAGGTTCATCTCCTTTGGGAATTATTCTAAATTCTGCTTCTACGAATCAGCCTGGCAGCGAGGAGGAAGGGGAGTAATAGTGTTTCTCTGCTTGGCTGCTGTCCTGGGGGTTCTGAAAGGCAGTGTGGAATAGCCTGGTCTCCTCAATACTGCAGCTGTTTGAGGATGGCAGAGGGCAGAGGTCTTGGCAAACCTGGGAAGGCAGCACTGCATTGGCTCATTCAGAGCTGTTTACAGCCACTAAGGTTGGGAACCTGGGCTTATGTTTCAGGAAAAAAAAAATCTGATTTGGATGCTAAACAATATGTACCTCTTACTCCAGAGATAGTGATGAGTTTCAGCTAAATTGGATAGCAAAATAAATCACTGGCTTTAATGCTTCTCTGGAAAATCTAGATAGTTTTCAGTATTTTTTAAAATCAATATAAAAGGGCTGATTAGTCTCCTAAATCTTACTCTTAAAGATAAGTTTTATAGTCACTTGTAAAATGCTGGCTATAAAAATTTCTCCCTAGTAATTATCAGCAAAGGATTGCAACTGAGATTATTGAAGGTCTCAGATGCTTATCTGTCTTTAGGCCAGAGGAACTACACCTTTGTGGACATGGGTCCAAGTCTCTGTTGGGCACTTTTTCTTTATGTTTTGTAAGAATTGTTCATTAACTTGGTTTCATATATTTCATACATCTTTAAGATGGTAAAGGAAAAATGAAAATTAAATGGATTTTTCTTACAGTGAGTTCTCAGTGAGGTTTTGTTATTCATGCTGTGCAAGTACAGAACACTGATAACTCCAATCTGGAAGCCAGTGGCTGCTCAGTATTCTTGCACTGACTGCCTTTTCTTATCAAACTGACACTCTGTGTGAGAAATAAGGACAGAGTTGGCTTTAATTTAAGCCAATGCCTAAAGTGCCACTGATTTCAGTAGGAAGGAATTTTGCTCCTGTATTTCTACACTTCTGCAAAGAACTTTATAAGCTGATAGTTTCGTCTCCATATGTTCCTTTCTTTGTGTGGGAGGGTCTTTAATGATTTTGATATTTTGTCTTCAGTAGGAGAGGAAGGGGGATAGAAGCAGCTCTAGCTTCAGCTCTCAACCCTTTTGTAGGAAAAAGGGTATGAATAGTATGCACAGTTGAAATTAGAGATGTTAAAAGCTGCACATGTGGGGGGGTTGACAATTTGAAATGCTTTTTATAGGGTTTAGTATAGGTCAAGTAAGTCAAGAGAATAATTTAATCAAGTAAAATCTCCCTTCAGAAAGCTAAGCTATCAGTTTGTTTATGTGGCTTAGTCATCCCTTCCTGTGTAGCATGATTGTTCATTTGATTCCAATTTACAGAACAACGTGTACCCTTTTTATAGCAGTCGTTAAGTTAACATGGATGTCAAGATTTAGGGGTGCTTAACTGATGGGTAACTCCTAAAGCAAGGATATATCACATCCTCCTGTGCTGGTCCATAGGTCACCAGGGAACACACAGTAGGGTGTTATGGCCACTCAGCATGGGCCCAGCAGAGCTGACCTGGGCCATATTTGTGTTCAGCAGAGCTTCCAATTTCATCTTGCCTCTGTGACAAAAGTATCAAGGTCACTTGTATTAGGAATTATACTTTTCATTTAAACTGCTTCTGTATCTTGCTGTGCAGTAACAGTGTGAGAGTGAATTGTGAATCTAGAATATGACACTAATTTAAAATGGTCTGTTTACCAATGCTGCCTTTCTATGTATCTTCCAAAGTGTTATGTGTAGTTCTTGGGGTTTGCATACTCAGTTGCATTTTATTTGTGAAGTATGATTTCAGATGCAGTGGTCTTACAGAACAGCAGGCTCTGTGCAGCAGGCCATTCCTCCTGAGGCAGTTGACTCCCTGCTCCTGTGGAATAAGTTGTCTAGTACTTAGTGGAAAATTACTGATGTTCAGTGTTATTCCTCTGCATGTCATAGCTCTTCCTGAGGAATTTTGCTTCACAGTCCCAACAGGAACTGTAGCTTTGTTGGGATCAGCTTAATGAACTATCACAGGTGGTGTGACCAAGCAGTGATTCCTGGCTCCTGCTGAGCTTGAGACCACTGAAATACTTTTCTCTAATTGGAGCACTGACTATACATGGAATAAACCCAAGACCACATGAAGATGGTCAAATGAAACAGTACTTCTAAATAGAATAGAATAGATAAAGTAAATAAAGTATCCATGACTTAAGAGGGTGTAAACTTGAGTTCCAGCTAGCATTATTATTTTAAATGAAGTTGTCTGCTCAAAAAGTAGTGATATGTAAAAATCAGTATGGCATATTACCAGTGACTTCTGCCCTTTAGGGCCTGTGCTGAGAAACTGTTCATGTACAATGCTCCCCTGTGGACAAGTCATGGTATAGAGCAGCCATTGTGCTGTCCTCTGAAGGAGATAGTGTTTGGTTTCTGTGATGTATGGATAGTTGGCTTTTCAAAAACTGTCTGTAAAAGGGTTCTGGTGATCATTTGTTAAGCACCTTGCAATATACTCAAAACACAGTATGCATCTCCCAGCTCTTCTCGGTAGCGAGTGATGGGACATGATAGGAAGCAATTCTACAAAATTACTTTTTCCTAATGTTTTTTGTGCTATCATGTAGTGACTGTGACAGGAGAAGTTATTTGCCCTTTCATGAACCTGTTTGGATTGCATGCTGAGAATACAAAAAAAAGGAGGATGATACAGAGAATGAAGATTTATGTACCATCAGGTCCTAGAGGTGAGTGCTGAAAAGCAATCTCCAAAGCCATATGAACATCAGAGTGTTAAAATTAGATTCTGGGACATAATTTTCAGGAAAACACATTTCTTTGATGGATGCTCCCAGGTGTGTGAGGAAGGAGGGAAAGGTGGTGGTGGGTTGTGATGTGTTGCTGATGCCCACAGTGAGGGATTAGGACCTGCTGGTCCTAAGATGCAGGCCCTGCCAGCAGCACTTGCATTTCAGAGATGTTGCCAGTGCCTTAAAAACAACAGTACAAGACCCAAACAAGAACAGGATTCTGAACCACATATAATCTGAATACTCTAACTAGAGTGGCCTGTTAATAGGTCTGCCTGGACTGGGAGGGTCAGTGCCATCTTTAAGATGAACATTTCCATTCCACTTTGTGTCTGTAGATGTCTTTCAAGTGGATGTAAAAATGTGACAAAGCAGAGTGTTTGGATTGTGCTTGGGTTCTGTAATCGACCAGGCCTTAAGGCACAAGAAAAATCAATAGAAAGGCATTGTTGTAATGAATTAATTTTGTGCTTACTCAACCACTCAGCATTTAAACATATGGAACTATTTTATGTGTAGGAAGAATTTCATGAAAGAGAGCTGTGTCAGCCTGGTTATTTGAGCCTGCCAGAGAAGACATGAGAGAGCCAATTGTTTCTGTCCACAGAGGAACTGATGTTTTACATCTGCTTTTAACAAATACAAACTAATGCTGCTCCTGTTAGGTGCACATTTTGTTTTCTCTTTAGCGTGTGAAGATACAAAATTATTTGTTTGCCTTCCACCAAATCCTGTTGAATTCCTCACTCTCTAATTAGTGTTAAAGAGTTAAGTAAGAAATACCTGATTATAGAGTACAGATCTGGGAGCCAGTAACTTTCAAATCTGGCATCTGGCACGGCTGACTTTGCATGTTGGCAAGTTATTGTGGTAGTACCCCAATTTCTTCCTCTATAAAACAGAGCTGGTGTCTTTATCACAGTAACTTCTGTTAGCATTAGCAGCAAAGCTTTAATTTCATTTCGTTGGGGTTTTTTTTTTAACTTTTGTTTCCTGTCACAGTTTTACTTTATTAAACTGAGGGGTAAAATCACAGAATAACAGGCATTTCATTTGTCTTTTCTAATAGTAGGTGCTTTGGATAAGGTACTTGAGTTTCAGATATATGGAATAACCTTTTTTGTCTTTATTTACTTACCAGCAGTGTGCACAGTTCCTATAGAATTAAATTCTATTCAGTATGTGCAGATACAGATTTGTTTTCTGTCCATCCTCTGCTGTACTCAAGAAGTATGTAACTGTAAAGCTGCTTTATACACAGGTGGTTTGTCTGTGGGAAAGGTGCCTTGTTCAGACTCCAGCTTTGTAGCTTCAGGAAGTTACTTGAGTTTGATCTGTTTTTTAAAATGAACTTAGACCTGATTTGAGGTGTGTGTGTATTACATTTGTTGCCACAAACTTACACTGAAATGAACACAATGGTAACTTAAATGTATTGAGTCTTAAAAGTAAGGATTCAATAGTGTGTACTGCAAAACAAAGATGTAAAATTGTCTGAAATAATTAAAAACAGGAATCCTGTTAATGGCTGGGGCTTATTAAAAACATTTGTATCGTTTAGTTTCCAGCCAGCATTTACATGTGAGCAGCATTATGTAAACTCCATTTGTACTTTTGCCAAAGCAAAGAAGATCACTAGGTCAAACTTTTAAGCTTGACCTACTTTTTTTCATAGGTTCCTCACAACAGCTCAACTTTTTCCCATTTATTTTCGTGCAGTGCAGTGCAGTGTGTAGGATTTTCATCTTAAGCAGGAGTTCTTCACCTCGTTCTTGAATCCTTTTCCTGCAGTGGTTGAGGCCTGTGTATTTCAGAAGAATGTAACTAGAGTGACTCATGGATGAGGAAGTATATTGAACTTCACAGAGAATAAATGCTGCTAATTATTTTAGAAACAGATACAAAATGATGTTTGTAGTACGGTGGAACAAATACAATATGGAGGCTGTTTTATTCTTTTACAAAGTAATTTGGGAAAACTATAAAATTATTTAAATTTTTTAGTTTATGCAATTTTAAATTTAAAAATAATTTTCTTATTACCTTGTTGTAAGTTGTTATTGTTGTAATTCAGAATTCTTACAAATTTAGTAATTGACAGAGTTTTTTATTAGTAAGGGCTATATGCAGGAGAAAAGTTCTTTGGTAATTTTGCAGCAATCCCCTTATGTACGCTCCAGCTGCTTTCCTCAATTTCACTTTTCTTCCACAAACCTCTGACTGATGGAGATATACACAGATCTGAAAAACTGGAGATACGGCCAAGAAGAGGATCTGTGAAGGGTGCATGTCTATTTTAAGGAGAAGGGAAACAAGCTAGACTGGCAAAGCAGTTCTATTGGCCTCATCCTATAGGGATCTATATGGAATCAACGGTCATAGGTAATATCCCTTCTCAGTGTGAAGCTTTGGGGTTCTTCCTATGATATCGTATTTTATTTCCTATCTGATACATTGTCTTGTGTATATATTTTAAATTTTGTAGATAGAGTTGATGACAAGAGTTTGATCTCTCTTGGGTACCCTAGGAAACATCTGATTGTGATGGTTTTTCTGTGGGATGGGCTAATCCAGTAGGAAATACTTGCTGCTAAGAGTTTGAGGTTCAAAATTCATGGAGTGTATAAAGCCTGGTTCCTGTCTTTGAGCAAAACAGTCTATTACATCTGGGTCCTTGGGATGAACTAAAATGCTCCCTTGTGAGGGCATCAAAAGCCTCCCAGCAATTCACTGCAGTATTCAGAGCCAGCACAACACAGTGCAATAGGCAACAGCTGGCTGCTACCCAAGAACCTCATGGTAGCTGCAGTTCTGTGCCATAAATTACAAAGCACTTTGGGATCATTAAGGATGACAGTCTCTCAAGGTGTAGTGATTAATACCACCCTTGGATGCTTAAATACTTGTCCAGTTGAGGACAGTTCTCATTAGGCCTTGAACTTACTTGAGGGTGAGCAATTCTTTGTGCCATTGTTTGCACACTGCATTAACAGGGCTGGGCTGTCTCCGAGCTTGGTACATCCAAGAATTTAATAATCAAATGACAGTGTTCATAGACAGTAAAGTAGTTTATTTCTGTAGTGCTCATCATGGAGCCAGCTTCCCAATTTGTATTCTTGCAGTTCTTACTTCTGGGCTTTCCATTCTTTTGCCCAGGTTGTTCTTGTGTGGTTTCCACTTCTCTTGCTGTGACTACTTTCTGCTATTGGCAGCAATGTAATTTAGTTGTATTTTAAGGAATAGGTATGGGATCAGAACAGGACAACTGATCATTCAGCATACCTCAGAACTGCTTTGCTATGAATACTTCAGAAGGGCCGCTTTGAACCCTGATTCTTTCTACTTTGCTCAAATTGATGGCATATATACTAATGTTATTAGGATATCTTAGTGAAACTGCTTGCTTTCTGCAATAAAATCTTTGTATACATCTGAAATGAGAGGGATCCTGACTTTGTTGATAGGCAGGGCAAACGTACAAGTAAGGGGGAATGGTTTCATCTGTAACTTCATCAGTGTGAGCTTAATGTATCAAACATTAACAACCTTTGACTGTAATGTCTTTATACCAAAGTAAAGTGAAGAAAACTCATAAAGGGTTGTCATGGGCTTCAAGTTTCCTGAAGGATGACTTTTGTATAGTGGGTGACTTGTTTGACTTGAAAATTTGCTTTGATGTTCAGTCTTCTCTATTTAAAATAGAAATACTCTAAATTGAGCATTAAGAGAGACCTTTTCTCAATCATAGACAGTAATCCAACAGTATTCCCATGGCCAGTGGAAGTGTCAGCTCCAGAACTGCAACAGTGGAAGATTCTGATTTCCTTTCTTGTAGAGGAGAAAATGCACTGCTGCTTCCTCTGTGCCTGTTGATGTGAGGAGCGTTGTAGGTGTTTCATGCTGTGGGGGAAGAGAAGTCACAAGGGTGAAGAAAGAATTTTTTAATTTTCCTTAGGTTGAATTGCATTCTGAAACGAATTGTGCACATAAATTCAAGCGTTAATGATGTGCTCTCCATTGTAGAAACTCGTGGGAAGAAGCATGTTTCACTTTGTTTTTTAAACCCACACTTAATTCAATTTAAAAACTATGCAACAAGATTGTACAGGAAACCTGAAAAGATTGAAAGGCCAAGAATTTCTAATGGGGTCCCATAAATTCTTTCAGTGGAATATTACTGGGTCACTCAACAATTTCAAGGAGCACCCTGAAGCTCAATACATAAAAAATGGTGAAATAAAGAGAGTAAAGGCCAGAAGTAGCAGTTGCTGTTTTACGAACAGAAGTCTGTTGACTTAAGCCCAATGTAATCTGAAGTAAATGTTCTCTGTAAGTAGAGGTTCAGTAAGATGAAGTTGGTGATAAGGACAGAGATCTCCTGGTTGTTTATATAAAATCTAAAATTAGAGTGAATCTGTTTCAGAATGTCAGTATAAAAAATGTGTAAACATTTGTTAACAGATATGTTCTTTGGAGCACTATATAACATCTGGTTGCTTTTTAAGAACAGTCCTACTTGCTCAGAAAGGACTGAGCCTTGCTGTTTCAAAAAGGTCCTGTTTTATTTCAGTGAAGTGCAAATTTAACTGTTCAGGAATGGTCTGTCTTCTCTTATACTAGTAAAAAAAAAATAAAAGAGGACTCTCCAGACTCTAACAGTCTATTTTTGTAGATGCCAATTTGTGATAAGGGAGAAAGTGTTATCACCACACAGACAGCACCTGTTAATTGCCTAAATAATTCAGGCTTAAATTATGCAGACTTCTAAAACAAGGGCTTGCCCTAGCAAAAGGAATAAGAATATACTTTGGGATAAATCCCGAATATGCTTCCTGCATTCCTATCCTTCTTTGGTTTTAATGTTTTTGTTGTGATGGGAACAGCAAGTAAATGCCTAAATTTGAGGATTATTACTGCAGAAGAAGGTTGGGTTTTGGTTTGGTTCAGTTTATTTTCCAGTTTGCCTTTTATATTGGTGGAAGCTTAAAATATTAATTAGCCAGGAAACTGTGTGCCAGCAATCCTGAATGTAGTTAAGCTGTATCTTAGTCTGTCTTTCAGCACGTCAAGTGTTACTTGTAGATAATAAAATCTTGGCCCTGTACCTAATCCCTACTTGAAGTGCAGTTTAACCTGTATTCCCAGTTGTTATAAGCATGTCATACACGGATTTGGCAACAGTTAAAAAGCGCCTTTAGGAACAAAAACTAAGGTTAAGTTTTAATTTGCTTGAAATATTATTCTAGTTGCAGTGAAATACATCTCTGGGCAAATAGGTGCTGTTCTGCAGTTGATAAAAGTGCCGTATGGAAAAAGCAAGTCTAGTAGACAGAGATAGGCTCTTTTATATCCCCAGCTAATACAGTGGTGGTAACCTGTGTGTCCAGGGAAGGACCTGAAGACCAGAAATATGCTTAATCTTTCCAATTTTTCTAGCAGTTCTAATGAAGGATTACATCTACCTGCAAACCTCCCTTCTCATGTCCTCATTGCTATAAATACAATCCTGCCATCAGTTATGTGATGTAAGGAAACTGCCACAATTGTTGGTACATTTGGTTTGGGTTTTGAATGTTTTGTTCTTTATTTAGCGTAGTCTGTTTGCTGTACTTTCAGGCAATCTGAGCCTAAAATATTCTGTCAGTAGTGGACCAAGAGAAAGTTATGCTCAGGTGTAGGCAAACATTCAAGCACATAAGGTGTGTTTAGGCTGAGTGTTTGCAGAACAGACACCTAAACTCTGCAAATGTGTTTTTAACCATATAAATGCCAAAAGGCATTTCAACACTTCTCTTTTCACCTTTGCCCCTGGGTGATTCATGAAGCCATGGAAGAGCCAGATCAGTGGGTGTCCTTGGAGCATGTCTGATGCAAGCTGAGATCAGTGCAAAGCACAACAGTTGTGTCTAACAGAGGAAGATGATCCTTATTCCTCATGAATTTAATTTGTTAAAACACATAAGCAATCTTGAAGGCGAAGCCAGGACCCGAGTTTTACCCCTACCTTTGTCACTAGGTTAGAGAAATTGCTTTAGGCTGTAACCAGGAAGGTTGATGATTACTTTCTTTCCGTGAATAAAAAGAGGGAGAACAATAGGGTACTTTACTTGGGGTGGTTTGGGACTTTTGGTGTATCCATCCTGATCTGCTTGAGCATATCTAATAAGTTTGAAACTAGCTTGATGAAATTATGCTTTTGGATATGCAGGAGTTAAAAATTGAGGTCTCTGAAGTCCTGTTATTGCCAGCCTGTGAGCAGACCATCTTATAAGAGACCTGTGTGGAAGGTGATCTACAGCACTGTGAGATCCAGAATTTCTGTGTTGTTCTGGTTATGTTGTATTTGTACCACGTGGCAAACTCTGGTGCAGCCATTAACTGCCCCAGCCTGGCCACCTCATGTCGCTGGCTCCTGTTGATGATGCAGCCTTAGAGAGCTGCACATCAACCATACAGTTGTGAGGTGCTGAGCAGACCCTTTCTGAGAAGGTTGGGGTAGGGTCGTGTGGTGTATTGGATAAAGAGGTATCATTTTACAGCTCTGTCTGAAGCCAGGTTTAACTAACTGTTAAAAAGAGCACAAGCTCATCAGATGTTAAATGGCAGAACAGCTGTAGGTGTCATAGCTTGTGGCTTTCAACTGAACACAGGGCATAAAATGGTGTAGCTGACTACAAAAATCACTTTTAAATATTGACACTGCCTTTGATCTTTCTTCTTTTAGGCAGTGAATTTTGTCAACTTTGAGTAGCTCTGCTTTGGTTGGAAGAAAAATGGAAATAACTGGATTCTTTGTTTGTGTTTTAAACTAGATAAAACATTGCTTTCTTATTTTAGGAAAGTTCTCTCTTTTTTTCCAGGCCCTTGCCACTTCAGAAACTGTAAAGATTCTAGTCACTGACAAAACTGTTCCATTGTGAAAAATGCTTATAGTGTTAGAAAATAAACAACCAGAAGGATGCAGCTTATTAGAGATCCTTTTTACCAACATTTAATTAATGTTGTCTTCTGAAGTAGGAATGAATACCTTCTTCTGAAGTAAAGAATACCTTCAGCACAGGCAGATTTCTTGGCTCTGATGTGTGAGAACACACAGCCTTTGTTGTGTCAGGAGAGTTGTTCCTGCATTAGTGCCTGAGGGTAGCTCTTAGAGAGTCTGGTGGTCCATCTCAAAAAAAAAATTAAAAAGAGGGGTTGCAAAAGAAAAAAAAACCTTAAATAAACCCAATACACAAGCAGCAGGGCATTGAAAGTTACTAGAATTCAGAAATAAACTCACTTTTTATTGGTCCAAATGTCTGCAATTTAAGCGTCCCTTAGAACTAATGTACCATAATGATTGTCATCTGTAGTAATAAACTTTTCTAATATGTGTAAGTCTTTCCCAATAGATGGCCCCTGATTTTTTTTCTCTTTGGGAAAGGGAGAGGGAGGGAGAAGACTGTGGGTTTTGTGGAAGGGAGATTTGGTTTGCATTAGGCATGATAAAAACACAGAATTGAAAAATTTTGAGGCAACTTGGCACCAGATGTTCTTCAGCAGCAAGGCAGGCTTTTCTGCTAATATACCACAACTCTTTTAACATTGGCTTTAGACTTTAAAATTTGGAATTCTCCTCTTTAAAAGTCAGTAAGATTTCTAAGGAATGCCAAAAATGGTACCTAATAAATTCAATTATCTGGAAATTAAGATTATTAAATAAATTGGTAGGTTCCTCATAGCTGACATAAACTGGGTTTGAAGCCAGGGATATTACCTCACCTGTATGAATATTTTTAAGAATACTTCGTTCCTGAAGCAAGTAAACATCCTTTACATCTCTAGAGCAAGAAGGATGATGCATTTCAAAGCTGGTTTGGAAGGAAGAGAGCATCAGATTTGAGAGGAGGGGATAAATGGAGTAGAAGAGAAATAACAGATTGTATAACAATCTTACAACAAGGACTCTTACAACAAGGTTCTTAAAAGAGGCCCTCTAGATATAGCAGGGACTTTGCCAGTAAATCTAGGTCTTTATTGAAAACTGACTTCTTAACACTGTATAAATATTTTTTAGGTGTTTGTTTCATACCAATGGGAATCCAGTGGGTGTATGAATTGATCTTGTATCTGGTCTTCTTCAAAGTGAGAAACTCCAAAGCTTTTTTCCCAGGGTTATGATACCTATTAGATGATTTGAGAGACAAATTAGAGCGAAGGCCAAAAGCATGAGATTTGGCATACAAAAGGCAGGAAAGATAATTTATAATCTGTTTGTTTTGAACTCTTCTGTGTTCTGTGCCTTTGCAGCTGATCCTCTTTTATTCTTTTCAGCCTTCCTGTAGATCATCCTTTAACATTCATAAATCTTATTTAGTGAGTCTTGGTTTTTTATTAATCTGCTACCTGAACAACATACTGGAACATCCGCAGTGAAAGAATCAATCTGTTCTGCTACATCCTGAATACTGTACTTGCATGGTAACCTCAAAGTTATTTTAGCAGCATAAGTGCTAAAGAGCATCTACTCAACCTACCTCCATCCCTCACAGAAGAAGTAATTATTTATGTAAGAACTGTACCAGACGTTATATTCTCATACTTGATTAGAAACTGGCAGATGATCTTATCTTATGTTTTGATTCTTTGATATACCCTTTATAGCTATTTAGGTATAACTCAGTTACTGTGTTGTCCTACAATGACTGAAGCACTAATGTGAAGACAGGGTGTTCAACTTGCTTATAGTTACTTAGCTGCAGTTAAATATGTGTATGTGCTGTTTTAAAAAATGCTCTGATATGATGTTATTTGAGGCTGTAAACTTTTTGAAATTGCTTTAGTGGGTCAAGGTTGAAAATTGAGATGAGGACTATAACTTACAAGGCTGTAACTGTGAGCAGTTGTAGACACAAAGCGATTCTGGGAGCTGTGCCTGTGGGCCTTGTTCAGTGGGACCTGACATACAGAGACCCCATGATTCTGTTTGACTCTTACAACATGGGCCTTGCCTTACAGGATCAAGTGGTCTTCCCCAGCATTGTTAATTCTTTCTTCCTCCTTGGTTTTGCAAATCAACAGGATGCTGTTACCTTTTTTGCCTTCTCACCAGAGGTGGTGCTTATCCTACAAAGGCACAGCTTTTCCCTGGATTTTGGGAAAGTCAGAAGGGAGAGCCTTCTGTTTCTAAGGAACTAGTACCTAGACTATAGAATTCATAGAAATTTTACCCAAAACAAAATACATCTAAATAAACCTAAATAAGTCATTCTCTCTTCCCCCTTTGTATAGCAACATCACTTCAAGTGCCTCTTGCAGGAAAATAAATTCCATATGTAAGAATGGGAAACATCCCACTTCAACTGCCAAATTCCTTTGATGACTTTGAAAATTTTCTTCTTGGAAGTCCCTCCTCCTTGTTTGCTGTTACGGGTAGGTGCATTGGAACTATTCTTTCCGTGCTGTGTTGTCTTTTCCTCTCAGAAATTCCTCAGCTATGCTTCTCTCACTTTGTAAGCAGTCTTCTGTCAGAGAGCTTGGTTGCAGGCAAGGAGCAGCAAACATGTTAAAGGCAGGGTGGCTGAAGCCAACTTGATGGTTATCCTTAGCACTGGTGTGTGGAATTAGTCTGCCATGACCAAATCACTGTGTTTCCTTTAGACCTTGCAAGTTTCCACTTGGATTGGCAACAAGCTACAGCTGTGCTCATTGCTGCAGCCTGTTCCTCTTAGATGGATCTACACCTTTTCCATTCGAGTTTATCAGCTCAACAGAACTTAAAAATTTTCCAAAACCAAGCTGTCCTTGTCTGTGGCCCAGTGAGAGTTACAGGGAATGGCTTAACTGAGCTGCCCTTAACTTCACATGTGTCATTCCCTGGCATGTGACTGTTACCTAACCAGTAGCAATGAATGTTTTAGTGTGCCCAAATAACTCAGCTCCATGTACTGTGCTCATTACTAAAACATACAACTTAGCAGTGTCCTTGCCACACTGGCAGTGCTCTAAGATTCATGTCACCAGCACCTCATTAAGAAACCTCTGAACTCTGCTTTTCACTTAGCAAAGATGGTTTAACAAGTCTGCAGTACACTCTTAAAGAAAAGTGTCTCCTTTGAGCAGAAACTTCCAGTCGCAACTGGCATTTCCAGCAGCACCACCCCATCTCATCAGGACAATGAGGGAAGGAGAGCAGGTCTGCTCTGAGGGCAGTTCCATGTTTTAACCCCCTCACAAGGCATATTGGCCCATAATATTTATTTAATATTAGTACTGAGCATTTTGCTAAGGATGTGGTTGGTGTATGGGAGGTAGAAATAAGGAAGCTGTTGTCGAGGAATATAAAGGGTTGCAGATGCATTTAAACCCAAGGAAGAGCATTTTCTCTAAAACGATAGGAAAGAGTAAATACATTTTCAACTTGGGACAGTAGGGGAGTACAGAGGAGGAGCAGGTACCCCAGGCTGAGCAAGAGCAGTTCTGAGCGTTTGTGCCTTGGGTGTTCATGTGCCAGCATAGCTGCTGAGCTCTGGGACCTTCGAACATTTGAGCCCCACCTCATTCACTGCATCTTGCTTTTACCATATTAGTTGTTTCTTGTGCTGTGGTGAGCTCCTCATGGCAGTAGCACCTCTCCTGTGTCCATCTGGCACACTTGGTCCCACGTGTCCTGGCACTCAAATAACAGATGAGCAGTGAACATCTGAATGGCCATTATTATGCTGCTGCTTTCCAGCCGTTCTATCGCTGTGCCACTTTTAATAATTCAGAAGTGATGTAGAGGAGGGGGAGTTAAAGGGCTGAAGCAATCTTTGTTTCTCTCTGTAGAGTGTGATTCCTCCTTGGTGGCTGTGTAGTTACCAGGGAAACAGGAGAGGGATGGCAGAGCACCGCGGGGCTGGAGTGGAACTTAGGGGTCGGCCCCCTGGCAGCCGCACATCTGCACCAGGGGGCAAAATGAGGGCTTGCCTTTCCTTTGTTTGGTGCCTTTCCCCCTCTTTTCCACAATGGTTTTGTGAAACTTAATTGTTAAATAGGTGATGCTCCCCAGCGTTGGTGTATTTGTTGAAGAGTCTTTTTATCATTTATTTTAGTGAAAATATGCTGTGTTGGAAAATGAGCATTACTGGTGGTTTGAAGGAGTTGGGTGATCACAGAATCTTCCTCTGAAATTAACTGGAGCCCTGGTTATACACAGACTGTCTCTACTGAGAGGTTGTTTAATGTGTTTGAAATGCTTTGGCACTTCAGGGAATACATTTGCTGGAAAAGACTAAGGACCACTTCAGTAACATTTGCTCAGTGCAGCATTCTGTGATTTGATAAAGGTCGAATTTCATTTTTAATAATTAGCATATCTATCCTAATCACCTCCTGCTCTTTGGGGAGAGAGGCAAATAAGAGCAGGGGAGCAGCCCCTGCACCTCGGGGTTGTCACTGTGGCTCCCGAGGGCTGAGCCGTGCGGGCAGGGGCAGGTGGGTGGGCAGCTGTGTTTACTCCACTGCACATGTTTAGGGCTGGATCCATCTTTCAGCTGCCTAATCTACTGGCATTAGCTGTGCTGTTTGTTCCATACCTGCCTTAGGTGCTTAGATTTTCAGCAATTATGCTGAAGTAGTTCTGAGAGGGTGACTTAAAAACCTTTTACTTACGGATCAGTGGAACTTGGTGATTGGTTTGAGATGGGCTGTTGGGCTCTTCAACTACAGGCAAAAGGACTCTGCAATTTCATATCTCTGTCCCTCTTTTCAGTGACAGGCTAGAGAAGGTGAAACAAGATTTTCTGTAACAAGTTAGTTTGTTTGCAGCTGCCTGGCAACTGTTTGCTTGATTGCTTTAGAATGGGACCAAGAGAATAAAATACCATATAAACATGCTCTTCTTTTGAATTTCATGGCAAATAAATACTGTTTTTCCACACCAGAGACTTCTTTTGAAGTCTGAATTCAACAGATTTGTCACTATGGGATGAGCCCTGGGGTTTCATTTCCTCGTGCCCAGTCTATGCACACAAGTGAGGTATTCATTTATAGTCAACTTAAACTTGAACTTTAGCTGAATTTATGAGCACATAATGGGGTTGATTTTCCAGTTACCTTTTTGAAACCTTCAGAAATGGTTTACAGACCTCTTGCCCTCCATTTGCCTCCCTAGAGTCTGCACACTCAAGATTCAAAACCTTGAATATGGAGTATATCTACTTTAGATTCATAATCCATAAAGCAGAGTTAAGAAAAAATACTGTGTATATGCTAGCAAGGTTTTAGCCATAAAGTTCAGTATATTTCCCCCAAAATGTCAGATTCTGAAATTTAAATCTGACACTTTAAAACTCTGATTAAAAAAAATAACAAAACAAAAAAACCCCACCAGAGTGAACCAATACACTTGGGCACCAGAAGTGATGTTTAGGAAACCATCCTCTGAACAGTTTCTTGCAGCTATCCTTGTGTCTTAAGAAGGAATGCTACTCTGGTACTCACAATTCAGAGATTTTTATTCTCCTTTTCTTCGTTTTCAGTTCTGGGTTTTTTGGCTTAGGAGTGGGGTTTTTTTGAGAAAATCACCTTTTGGAGTAGTAGATGTTGATAGTAAGAAAAATTGCGTTGAAAAATAATAGTTCAAGATGGAGTTCTCTTGTGTCTCTTCTAGAGATGGCACTACTGGGCTTAGCTTTGGTTCTCTCTGAATCTGACATGTTAAATGTGCTCTTGTTAATTGAAAAATATCTTCAATATAAACTGCAAATTGCATCTACAAGATGAAATCGTTGTCTCTTGCTAATACATGCTCATCTCCAGCAGCTGTTTTTCAGTTTCAGTGAAGACACAAAATGGAACCAAGTCCAGCAGAGTCACTCCTATCACTGTTGCTTTTGCCAAAGTTAAAAATGCACTAAATTATTGCTGCTGAAGTCAGGAGAGGTCTTTGAATTCAGAAAACATCTATTGAGTGTATGATGTCATTTTTATGAAGTCATTCTTTGATTAGAATTGCAGTTTAGAAAAAACTGACTTCTGCTGTAAGGATAGTGAAATTGTTGTTAAATCCTAGTCTTGCAGAGTGATTGGGATTAATTTCCTGTTCTGTGATGCTGCAGTGAATAGCCTCTTTATCCTCAAACTACAGGAAACTGCTCAGTGTTTTGTATGAGGTTCTGCAGTGTGTGTGTTCCAGGGAGCTTGACTTTTAAGGAACACAGGCACATCTCCCCTCTGCCCCAGCAGCTGATGTGCAATGAAAACATTGCAAGCTATGGAAGAGAAGCAGCTCATGCAAAACTGTACTGTGCAGGTGTGGAGCTGTGCAGGATTGCTTGTGTTACCCTGGCTCAGGTTTGTGTGATCCTGGTGCACAGCAATGGTGTGATTGCTGTGTATCTGGAGTAGAAAATGCCAACTTTATTGGGTTTGTAGGTCTTCAGTTTTTAGCTGAAAATTCACCCCTGAATCTTTCAGTCGATGGATGTGTAATTAAAAGGATATACTTGAATAAGACTGAAATTTTGTAGTCTAAACAAATGTTGCAAGAATACATCAACAGAACTGATAATGGTCTTGGTTCTTCTCATCCTCCTGGGATGTGAAGCAGTACATATAATAAAACTCTAGACATCTAATAAACCATGATATGCTGCCTCCTAACCCAACAATTCTAAGCTCAGAAGCTGATTCTGCTGGTAGTCATTGCTGAGGTGTGAGCAGAGAGGATCTGTAGAAATTGGCTCCACGGTGCCAGGAGGTGCCTGCTAGGACTGGTTACCTTTATGACTATTGGCTTTCTCCTTTGTTTTGTGCTTTTTTTCCCCAAAAAGAGGCTAGAAAGTATGACAGATGTTTGTCCCTCCAAAGTACATGCTAAACTTAAGCTTCCCAGTCTTCCTGTAATTGTGTCTAAGTTGCCCTCTTTTTATTTGAAACAGGTCAACTAAAACAATTATTTACTTGAAGTAATTTGTGGAGAAAGGTGTTGACTCTAATGCTGTCCACTGTTGGGTTTTGCTCCTAATGTAGATAAAGGATAATTGTGATTATTTAGGACAATAGTTCAGGAGAAAGGATAAAATTGAGAAATCTAGAACTTAATGTTTAAGAGACATTGGGAAAAATGGATCTTAATCTTGCAAGTTAAATTGGGGTTAGAAAGATAACTTCACTATTAAAGCTCACTAAAAGCTTCTTTATGAGTCTCAAAAGCACTGGCTTGGATTGAAAAGAAGATTTTTTTTTTATTATAATTTAACAGAAAATACATCATTTTGGTTAAATCTTTATGGTTCCTGTACCAATCTTATCCTTTTTCTAGGATCTTTTTGATAGATCTTTTGTGTAGATATCCGAGTTTCTGGGTGCAGTAACTCTTGTTAACAATCAAAAGGACTGATCAGTCTTGGATGGAGGGACTCTTTTTAATGAGTTATTGTGAAGAAGCGGGGGTTTTTTAATGTTTTTTAAATCATACATTAATCAAATACAGTTTCTGCTGCAAGGCTCAGAGGCTTAAAGCTGTATTTACAGATGAGGGGAAAAGATATTAGACAATTAAAGGCATTTTAGGGGGCTACAGCTCATTTTGTTAGACTGTAAAAGTATTTCATCTTGCACAGATGAGGGAGTGATCCTCTATGCAACTCAGCTACCACATTAGCAGATATTGGCAGGCTTTATTACGAGTGCTTTATCCCTTTGATTAGACCTTGATTACCACTCAGGAACCAGATACAGCTTGCAGCCATCTCACTTCAGCTTGTGCAAGCGTGTGATGAAGGAACATGAAGATAGATGTTTATAGCACGCCCCCCATCCTCTGTGTTTGAAAGGCTTACTAAGGTTCATCAAAGAAAGAATCCCTTATTTTGGGGCAATTCTGAGCTGTGGTTTGCAATTGAGCGCCCCTCAGAGAGGATTTTGAAAGTTTACTTGCCTCTCTGCTATGTATTTTCAGGTGCTCTCACAGTTGGCCTTGTGCGACAGTGTCAAACCATCCATGGACGTGACAGGACCTGTATTCCTCCACGGCTGCCTCCCGAGTGGGTCACTACGTTATTTTTCATCATAATGGGAATCATTTCACTAACTGTCACATGTGGTTTGCTGGTGGCTTCCCACTGGCGAAGAGAAGCTACTAAATATGCCCGCTGGATAGCTTTCACTGGAAGTAAGTGACCTCAACTGCACAGTTGACCTGTATGCAGGATAAACTGGTGGAGTCTGAAATAACACCATAGTGTTGGAAAGGAGCAAGTGCTTAGGGCTCCTGCTATGCAAAACATTCCTTCTCTTTAAATATCACATCTGACGGAAAGATCAGTCTTCAAAAATACAGGGGTTGGTATCTTAAGTGACTGCAATTGAGAGGGAATAATGGTGTGAAAGAAAGGAAGGCCTGACCCCTTCACGTTCCTTGGGCAGTGCCATTAATTGACCTAAAAAAATGAGCAGGGATAGAAGAGGTCAGTCCTGACTTGAGTGGCTGTAGTATTTCATACTTCCCCTCTCCCATAAATCCAGGACTTAATCCTAGCAGCATGCAATTACTGAAAATTCCCTCTCTGAGGCAGAGGAGGCCGTTGGTACATCTGAGGTAACCTGTCCCTTACTCAGGTGTTTTGTGAATACCTCGTTCAGGGTTGAGGCTGATTCAGTCCTGCTTCACGCTCACAGCAGCTGCTTTATTCAGAGTATCTGCATCCTAATTGGCTATGCAGGAGGATTGCCCACTGCAGAGCATCTGCTGTGCTTCACAGCACTGAGACTTCTGCTTCCAGAAGTGACCTGCAGCCGTGTTTTAGCTGGAGGGAGGAGTACCAGTGCTTTTCTGCCTCCCCTCGTTCTGCTCTGCATGAGCACCGGTGTAACTCCTCACAGCTGAGCCTTCTCCAGCCCTGTGTTTGCACACAGGGGAACCTATCCTATGGCTACTTCAGTGCAAAAGAAAAACAGTCGTAATGAGCAAGGGGAATAACTTTAAAACTTCCTTTTCTTGGTGTGTGTTACAGGCTTAGCCCAACTGTGAAATGGTGCCTTAATGGTGGGGATGACAGCATGAAAAAACTCAAAACCTGAGGGCTTTTAAATTGACTTGAATTATGACAAACCACTAAAGGTAGTGTGAACACTAACTAGAAAATGCAAGTTTGTGGTTTACATGGGCATAAATAAGGTTTAATGGAACTCTGTGACATCTAATGATATCTAATACGAGTAAGACTTAACCTTGTTTTTGGGAAGGCAATAGTATTAAAAAGTGCTCAGCTTCAACAAAGGTACTTCACTGAGGCACTTGTACAATCAAAGCCATCTTTCTGACAACGTTGCTACACAGCATATTAAATTAATAGTGCAGCTCTTGCAGACAATGGAGCTATTGAAATGCTGTATCTGTTGTGATTGACTTGCATTTATTTTCCGGTGAATGATTAAAATAGCAGACCTGAGTATTACTGAATATTCCATCCCAACTTTTCCAGTGCACCTGTTTATCTAGACATATTTCATGTATATCTAATATATGTGGTGGGGTTAAAGCCAAAATGCCATATAAAGTTGAGATGCTTACAGTAAGCTGGAGTCAAAGCTCTTGGGTAAAGGGGTTTGAGTTCTAGATATCAGTGTTTTTCTTAGATGTCTCAAATCATCACATCCCTGCAGCTTTAGTTTTCTACAGCCGTGACGATTAGTTCAGCCAAAAAGTACCCTAAAGCTGTTTTGTTTTGGGTTTTTTCTCTGGAGATTTCTTTAGGCTTGCAACAGGTTCATTATTAGATGTCTCAGTATAAAAGGACATTTTTATTTCAGCACTTGTCTTCTTGGTATGACATGTTTAATAATGAAACACACTAATTTGTTCTTTTGCAAGTCAGAATTATTCATAATTCTATTAAGATATGATCGCTGTGTTGCTGAAATTATAAAATTCAATGTCTCTGGTATTCTTCTCCAGTACATACAAGTCTGTGACCTCTGCATTCCTGTTAACAAAGATGATGGGGAATTTTATCTGTGAACTCACTTGTTAGGAAAATTAATTTTGAAAAATAGAAGTGAATGGAAGGAAGAATTCTAGATTTTTCAAAAAGTTGTTGAGGGTGACTTCTGTGGTTCATTGGATGCAACAGAAATTAGTAACCTACTTGTAGGTTAGTATTAGGAAATACACAGCCATGTGGAATCAACTTGGAATAGCATGAGCAGGTCCTTCCTGTGAAGTGCCAGTGCTGTTTAGATGAAAACGTGTAACTCATTAGAAGGGGGTAGGGAAAACTTCATATTTGTATTTCATCTCATCTGCAAGTGATTTCAAGACTCAGTGGCCTCGTGCAGATATTCTTCTCACAGACTTTGTGAACACAACTCAGGACATCTATCCTGGGCAGGCAGGGAAGTCTGCTGGGGCTTCCAAGGGAAGCTCTGGGACTGGCAGCTCTGTTCCTTCAAATGTAAGGGGATCTGGAGTAAATATCTGAGGGCAAAGGAATCCTCTTTCTCATCCCTTTCCTTGCAACTCTGAGAGCAGCAAGGAAAGCCTGGTAAGAGGTCACTTTTGCCCAGTTTATGCTGGACTTTATATATAATTGTATAACTTATATTTTTCATGGAATTTTTGATTGTAATCTTGTCATCTTGGATGACTCCAGATCTTTTTGAGTCATACCTATATTCACATTTCTTCAACTACATACCTATAAGTATGAAGTATTGCTGAAAGTGGCCTTGTCTATCGTTTTCAGCTAAGAGAAATGCAGAAGACAGAAGTTGGATCTGTCAGTTCTCTTTCTTGTATACTGTATACTTTCCTGTATCCTGTATACTTCCTTTTCTGAAGGGATACACCCCAAAGGGTATTTACAAGCACAGCATTTGCCTCATTCCCCAGTTGTTGGTGGGTTTACTGCACAGAAACTTATCCTTCTGACATCTCTGCAAACAGCTTTGTGGAGAGGAGAGAGATTGCTGTTCTCCAGGTCATACTGCATGAGTGACACAAGTCTTATAAAGGTGAATGTGAAGGTTTTCCTTCATTTTTTGTACAGAAGAGTCTTTCAGGAATCAGTATTCCTGCTGATGTGATAGGTATTGTCACTCTGGGCATAGATACTATCAAAACTACCACTGATGTTTCAGTAGTACCACATTCATAGAGTGTGATGGAGAGTGGGGTCCTTGTTGGTGTTCCTCTGTGCAGTAGCCAGGTTTTGTGTGTTTCTTCAATGAACAGGGCATTACAAACCCATAGCTGTGCCCGGTGTGTTGGTAGCACGCAAAGCTCTGATGAGCTGTTCCTTTGCTTGTGTACCAGAACTGCCTTTTGCCATCCCAGCTTCGATACCATCTCATCACTAACTGTGCCCTGGGACATAATGACACAAGTTGGTAGCCAAAAAGTAACGTGGTTTTGGTATTACTCCACATGTCTCTGACACGGCTCTTACTCTGCTACCTCTACCTCAGATTTATGTAAATCTCTTGACTTTTCAGGGTGCTTGTTTTCTACTTTCAGTTGAAAAGATAGGATGTGGTGAAGGTGTGGAAATCTCAAATGTTGTAATTTTCGTGGTCCTTCAGACAAATACTGTTAAGTTCCATAATTAGAAACAATGTCCAGAGCTTATTCCCTGTGGAGGCCACATAGGTGATCTCATGTATATTATTGCAATTTTGGCTATTGCAGGAATTCACAGAGTAGCCTCAAGATCTGTTTACATCCTACAGATTCAGGTCTCTTACCATCTGCTGCAACTAGAAAGGGAATTAATTCTGTGTTTGCTACTACTGACTGAGGTGCTTCTCTGAGATGTATCAAGGGAGAAGATGCTAGACAGAAAAATTGTATTTCTACCTTTTTTTCCAGCAGTTACCAGATAGTCTGGATTTAGTTTGGGGTTTTTTTCCTGAGGATTTAGAAGTTCATGAGCAATAATGGACTGCTTTTTGGAATGCAAGTTAAAATGGGGCAGGATAATCACATCCTTAACTAACAGTAGCAGTCCTGTGAACGTCTGGTGTTCCCCAGTGCATAAAGTGTTCCTTGAGTTATTAAAGATTTGTACCAGGTGCTGCTTTCTATGTTATGTGTATCTAAAGAGGCAAGCAGATATTACAGTGAGCCCTCTGAAGACTAGACCTTTTTCTAAGACTGGATTTCTTTTGAAGTTGTCATTAGATGCTCAAAACAATTTCAAGCTAAAGAATTACAAGAACTAATTGGTTTTACAGCCACCATTCAGATGCAGACTAGAAAGCTCTTCTGTGCTTACGTAGATCTGCTCAAGAAACACATACCCATGCTTTCCTCAGATGGACTCAGATGTTTGAGATACAATAGAAAAAAAGGAAGCATTCTTTAAGGGTTAGATTGTGCAGCATGGAATTACATGGACCAATAATCACGTAGATTAAAACTTTCTTGATGGTTTAATGTTTAACGTCTGGTTGCTGGGTCTTTGGTTCTGTTCTAATAAATTGCCTAACGAAGTGGCACTGAGCAGGAGCGTGGTAACTGCAGTTGCCAGATGTTTTCTGTTTGTGCTCTTTCGCTTCCCCTTTGAAGAATAACCCGACGGTGCGGGCACAGTGCGAGCGAGACACGAGCCCCCTCCAGTGGAACATCGGGGTTTTCCTGCTCGGCACTGGCAGCCGAAGGAATGATTCTGGTGCTGGCTGCTCTTGGCTCAAGGTGTTGTGAAAGCTGCTCTATGTGTTTTGGAAGGCAAGGAGCAGCTGATGTTCTGATGTGGATCATGCTTTATGAAAGCATCCTTCTTTGTTTATGCCCAGGTCCTACCTGGACACTCTGAATTCGGATTCATCATGCCCACAACCGGTATCTTCTAGAATATGAATGTTCTTTCCTCAAAGCTGAGACCTGTGCTATGATCATAAGTGCTAAGGTTTAAAATATGTGGTAAACTGTCTTGGATAAACATGGAGTCCATTAAAAATGGTTTTAGTGTGGGCACTGTAGCTGGATGAACTGGAGCATCTGTATTTAGTGAGGAAGAGCAGTAGTGAAGCTACATTAAGAAATATTGATGCTGCTCCAGCCGATCATTTCCTCATTTGTAAAGACTAGAAACTTTGTCCTGGTGAGGCCAAAGGGGACAGACAAGCTCCTATTTTATTTTACATACCTTTGGAACAAAAGCAGCTGCAGCATTTCTGACTTGCAGGGGAGCCCATGAATGAGCTGGTTGCCAGTGGTTTTTAATGTTGCTTGTTTGACTTGTAAGGAGGCTCAAGTAAGGAACAGCATCCCCAGGGTTTCTTCTGTCTTGTAGTGCTGGAGAAGAGAAAGGGGAGACAAAGTCAGCTCCCTTGCAAACAAACTAAAAGCAGCAGCCTGTATTAACTAGAGAAAGCTGAAAAAATCAGCATATGATGCACTTTGTTCAGGCAGGAGCTTTGTAACTTGGCTTGAATTTTCTCTTTGTGTGGCCAGGCTATAGGCAAAGCTTGTGGACTAGGAGAGGCTTCAGTGTGAGCTGTGCTTCATGTTAGAAGATGTTGGTATGTGGATTTGTGGGTTGGTGAGAAAACAGAGCAGGTTCAGCTCCTCTCTCCCCCAGATCTAATTAGATTTGGTTGAATAATAGGTATTGTGGTGCCATGTTCCACTCACAGCAAATAATGTCTGAAACAACACTGAAATTCATAGAAGTAAAATAAGAGTAAAGCACTAATACTTGACTGAACTGGTAGAATCAGATAAAATTCTGTTTTATTCTAATACTGATTAAAAAACCCCAATTGTATATTCTTGCATATGCAATCAAACCAATTCAAAAGCTAATGCTTTTTATTGTGAAGAATATCTTGCCTCTCAGAGGAGCCATATTTGGAAGTCATTCCCTTGGTTGAGACAGCAGAGTCCTGCACAGCTACATCCAAACTAAACAGGGTTACTTTTCCAAAGGTGTGTTACAGGAACACTGAAGTTGTCATCTGGGAAACAACACTGGGTGTTCTCTCCTGGATTTGATCAGGGTATTGAAATGTGCTCTGAGGAATCTTGGCCACTATTGATACCTGAAGGCCTGTGAAATCCATAATGTAATTCTTTAACAGTACTTTCACAGAGTCAGTTGCAAAAACAAAACATACACATAAGTCTAACTTTGAGGTGAAATAAAAACCACCATTGCTTGGTCTCTTTGTTCACAGAGTCTGGATTTAGTTTTTCACTAAGACTCTTGGATTAAACGGAATCAGAAAACTTTCATTTCATTGTATTCCAATGGGAAATTCTAAGGCTATTTCATTATCTAAGGAGACATTCATATAACTTCAGGAAACTGGTATCTTTTAATCTTAAAAGAAATGGTAATGACAATCTGAGTGTTTTCTATTTTTAGCAAAACTTCTACAGAAAAGGAATCTGTGAAGAATGGGAGAGGGCAACTGCAGTTGAAAAATACAACTGATACAGAAAAAGTTTCTTCAATGTCAAGTGTTGCTTCATCTTAACTGGGCAAAATGACTCTAAAATAACTGGAGAAGAAATGACTAAACTTTGAGATGGTGATAGAAGTATTATCTACCAATTTTTTATTCTGTAAAGAGAGTTCATGATCTAGTGAGCAGAACTGAAATTACAGTCAAAATTGGGGAGTAGATGAGGGATGTTTTGAAAGTGACATAAAGCCTACTCAGTAATTTCAAGCAAGTTATCAGCTCAGATAGCTCTGTCTCAGCTCTTCAGTTCAGTCAGGATATTTAGCTTGTTTTTCTGGAGTGCTCTATGAACGGGTAAATATTTTCACTTTAACATAGCAGTGACTGTTTTTTTCTTTTTTCTTTGCAGTGATTCTATTCTGTATGGCAGCCCTAATATTTCCAATAGGATTTTACATCAATGAAGTTGGAGGTCAACCGTATAAATTACCCAATAACACAGTGGTTGGGTCTTCATATGTACTGTTTGTCTTATCCATTTTCTTTACAATAGTGGGACTTCTATTTGCTGGCAAAGTTTGTTTACCTGGCTGATGAATGTCTGGACTGCAGGACTTTATTTTGGAAAAGAGCAAGACATCAGAATTGCATTCTCAGGAGGATGCCTAAATCAGACTATCAAACACTGACTGAAAAGAGGAATGCTTTGACTTGTTCTCACTATGCACTTTGGATGAAAAAAAGGAGAGCCTTTCCCATAACCAAATACAGACCACGTTGACTAATCTCCTGAGCATACTTTAATGCAGTCAGGTCTGCACTGTGATAGGAACTAATGAAGAATGCTTTACACTGAGAAGCATAATGCCCCATGTTACTGGACTGTTCCTGTTTTTAACGTCTCACAATTTGGAAGTCAAAGTATTTATGAACCTTGTGGTAGACCAGAGGGTTGCAGAGGAATTCAAGTGAGGCTGGCCTCGCTGTTTAGGAGATTAGTATTTTACATCTTCCTTCTGATGAGCAAAGCCTTTGGCACCAATGTGGATCAATCTTGCATTACTGCACCAAGAAGCCAATAGATCAAAACATGTTCTCAATGTATGTAACAGCAAAAAGACATACATCCCCTCCTCCCCCATAAGCTCTAGGAAACACTAAGGAACGTTTTAGAGGGGGATCTCGTCCTTATATTTATATAAATATATATATAAATATATATATATTTTGCTGATGCAGTATACAGTGTGTGTGTGTGTGTGTGTGTGTGTGTATATACACATATGTATATATATGTATATACACACAAATGGTTCCTGGAAAAGAACTCAGAATGCTTTGCTAGCAAAACACTGTGGTGTGCAAAACTAGAACTCAATAGAAAAAAGCCATTTTTCTGAAGGCCACATAGCTGAGAGTCTTCAGTTTACCTCATTCTTTGTAGCAGCCCTTGATTTTAACAGTTTTTTGTAATAGGTACAAACGATCCCATGCCTTTCTAGGTGCAATTTTAAGTTAAGCTAAAATTCTTTTTATGGTAATTTATTTGTATATGAGGGTAGAAGGTGAGATCATGTCATACCTTAAAATCCTAATTTTGGGAAACTGACACTATTTAAATTATTAGCAACTGTTGTACGGAAATCTCTTTTTCTACTGCTTTGTTACATTAGCATTCATACATGTTCAAGCACAGCATTTTACCATAGGTAAGCATTTCTCTAGCACATATAAAATGCAATGTTTAAAGTAATGCAAACACTGTTCCACTGCAAAGATGGATGAACTTATTTTACCTGAGTATTAATTCATCTTTGCCGAAAAAATGAGCAATATAATTGTTTAAAAATGTATGCCTTGTTTAGTAAAGTTGTAATTTTAAATGTAGATTTAATGGCCACCCAAATTTGGAGTAAATATGCCTCACTAAAAGTAGTTTTATTTTTCAACACAACCATTGAATTCACAGACATCTTAATTCACTACTAGGTTGGTGTTCCAGGAAAGCAGCCTGCTCTGTCAGTATTTGTTTTCCAGTTAATACATAGTTTACCTGAGATTCATTCTGAAAACAAAAAAATTGTCTGTTTTGAGTGCTGTTTCATTGAGCTTACTAGAGGAACTGCATTAATTAATAGACACTCATTTTAGAATGAGGTCTTTGTTAAAATAAAATCAGCAGTTTCCAAAATAATCATTTACCAGATAAGATGGATTGTTTAAAAATATCACAATTTGCACAATTATTTTAAACTCTGTGCCATTCAGACCGTAGTGGGTCCCTGTTTTCTCCATCTCTTCCCTCTCCCCCTCACAAGGTATTGTAATACAAAAAGGTTATTTGTTGATGGTTTTGGTTTTTTTTTAATTTTTGACCAAACTCACCACTGGAATGGTTTCTAAGTAATTTTTTTTTCCAGTCAGCTTATTCACAGGTAGAATGGAGTGTTTATGGATCACTAAATTTTTCTAAAGTATACTAATCTGTACATACAGCCAAGCACTTACTTGGAAGTCATGGTTTAAATATAATTTGGTTCCTAATTTAAGCCTTCATCTGCATGGGCAGTCTGAGGCTCCTAGCAGTGGAGGTAAAAGGCAGGGTTCAGCTACTTGGTATGTGTTAAAATTTTGGTGTTATCACTACTGTGTCCTAAGATAAAGTATTCACTAAAAATGGAATTATAAATTACATTTTCAGAAATGTTACACTTGTAAATAGTTCGAGATTTTTGTAACTGGAACACAGCTGGGGGGTGGGGAGAGTTTCTCAGCTGCTAAGATTTCTTTCCCTTCCTGCCCCTCCAACTTACTTATTTCAGTTATTGTAACATCATGTGGATTGAGGCTTTGATTAAATGGATCATCATGATTAAAAAAAAAAAAAGAAACACTTATCTTGGAGCATACCCAGACTGTGGTTGGCTGACTGGAAATTTATCTGATCTGCCAGTGCTATTGCTATGAATTATTAAATGTTAGCAAAGGTTTAACAAATAGATTTATTAAATATATGAGCATTTCAAGTCCAGAAATAGATGCAGCCAAATGCATTTAAAAAAAACTGACCCAGTAATTGAAGAGACAGCTGTCAACAGTTGCTTTTAATAAGGTCACTAAGTACTATATAGTACAGTATTAATTTATAGCAGAAAATCATATCTTGTAAACTGTATATAAAACACTGTTTTATGGTGCAATCATTTGTCAAACTTATGTCTGTTACTTTTGTTTTAAAGTTGTGTGCATTCTTTTCATACGTAAGAGCATCACTGTAAAATCTGCTGAAGACTATTTATAGGTTTTATTTGCACAAGGTTTTGTTTTGAACTACAGGAAGTTCGTATTGAACATGCCTAAACATCTGTAGACTTTTTCAGTTCATGAAAAGCAAATGTTTCCATATGAATCTTCTCCAAAGGTAATCCCATATTTGTGTTGAGTGTTTACATAAACTTTTCTGATTCTGCCAGCCATTATTTTTTAACTTTTTGAAGGACAGCTCATTTCATACATTACTAGAGAATTCCATTTATTCTTTTGCATCTAAATCCTCCCAAAGGTTTGATGCCCCATCATAATGTAATTTGTGCACACTTTGTCATTTATTTGGCTAACAAAATGTAAGACTGGAAACTGAAAATGCTTTCAGAAGGAAAACTAGTAAATTTGTCTGTATAAATCTTATCACTGAGCTCAGCTGAAATAATTGCTTGGAAGCTGTTTGGCCCAGACCTGGGGAGGGTGTGCTTCCCTGAACACACCAGTCTAACAATTTACCGTGGTTTTCCCGCTGTTAATCCTGCTGGAGAGCGATGCCAGCGTCCCAAAGACACGGGCGGTGTGCCACAGCGCCGAGCGCCGGCCTCGGGCGGAGGCGATGCCGCCACAGCCGGGCCCTCCTGCCGTCCCTGTGTTTCCGAGACCTTGTTTCACCACTCCAGAACACGCCCGTAGGTTCCTGTTTGCCCCGACACACACACACACAGGAAAATGAAAGCTGTCCTTTAAAACCTTTGTGAAGGATGAACACAATGAAGGAAATGGTGTCTGCAGGCGGGCTGTCCCGCCTGGGCTCGAGGCCGGGCCCGCCGCCTGCGCCACCCGGCCTTTACTGAGGGTTGTTTTCTAATTGGTTAGAGCATTTTTTCAATTAATGATTTCCGAACAAATGTTAATACAAACTGTATAAAATGAACATAATTTTCTTCACTTGTATTTTTGTTATTGAGCAAGTTTATCAAAATAAATTGTCTACTAAAGCGACTGGCCTCGGCTGCACTGACTGGAACCGGCCCCGCCCCGCACACAGGTCTCGCCTCAGGTGCCCCCCCTCAGGTGTGCCCCCCCTCAGGTGTGTGCCCCCCCCTCAGGTGTCCCCCCTCAGGTGTGCCCCCTCAGGTGTGTCCCCCCTCAGGTGTGCCCCCTCAGGTGTGTCCCCCCTCAGGTGTGCCCCCCCAGGTGTTCCCCGCCTCAGGTGTGCCCCCCCCTCAGGTGTCCCGCCTCAGGTGTGCCCCCCCTCAGGTGTTCCCCCGCCTCAGGTGTGCCCCCCCCTCAGGTGTTCCCCCGCCTCAGGTGTGCCCCCCCTCAGGTGTGCCCCCCCCCCCCCTCAGGTGTGCCCCCTCACGCCCGGCGAGCCCCTCGCCTCCTTCCCACCAGTGCCCTCAGGCGGCGGGAAGCGGCGCGCCGGGGCCGGCCCCGTCTCCACCGGCAACGCCGCAACACCGGGCGGGGACCGGGCTGGGCCCCTCCGCTCCCGGGGTCCCGGGAAGAGAAGGGGAGAGTCGGGGCGGTGCCGGGAGGTGCTGAGAGGGTTTGGGGGGTCCGTGTCACTGGCGCGGTGCCCAGGGAGGGAGGACGGGGCACGGGAGAGCCTTTTCCCCCGTCAGGTGAGTCTCAGCGGACGGGACTGGGCGGCGCGGGGTCGGAGGAGCCGAGGGGTCTCTCCCCGGTGGGGTGAGGTGAGTCTCGGGCACGGGACAGCGCGGGGTCGGGGAACCCAGGGTTCTTTCCCCCGTGAGGTCAGGAGGGTCTCGGGGATGGGAAGGGCTGCACTGACACCCGCTGTGAGCCGAAGGGCCCGGGTGGCCCGGGACGGGGTGAGGCGGTGGAGCCCGGCCAAGGGAAACCGGGATTTTGTGGTTTTTGCTTGGCTCGTACCGCACCTAAACCCGAGGGCAGCTCGCCCACCCGCTGCCAGCCCGGCTGGCTCAGCTCCCGCCGCCGCTCTGGGGTTTGCTGTGATTAATCTCTTTTTCTGATTGAGCTCTGTAGCCGGTCTCCCAGCAGCTGTGCACACATATAATTAACTGCATAAAATCCCTTAACAAGCAGCTCCTGCAGAACAGTTCCTAAATGTGTTTTCTATAAATGGATAATTGTAACTTGTCTTTATTTTTTAGTTTACTGTTGTCCCACATACAATCTAAATTATCATTTAAGTTGCTGACAATATTAATACCTTTTAAGTAGTGTTTATTCCTGAGTATTTTAACTTTTTTCCTCTAATTCTGTCTTTTTACTTTTATTTTTAACAAGGCTAAGTCTATTAATATAATGGATACACACATCAGGAATATGGCGTGGTTGTTGGACAATGATCAGTATTTGGAAAAAACTGGGTGAGGAAACTGTTACAAAATCTAGTTGGGGCTTCATATGTAGATAGAAAATAAATTGTAGTTCATATAAACTGTGTACTATGTCCCTTCAAAGCATCCTCTATTAAATTAATGCTTAAACAACTGTCAAAGTATAAAACAGTTCCTACAGAAAAAACTTGAAATTACTTTATGATAGTACAGGAACATTATAAGTAAAGAATTGCTCTCATAAAATTGTTGTCTTTTAGGTTGACAAAATGCCATCTACAGGGTGCCTGTCCACCGTGGCAAGATTTTGCTGTGCCTCATCTAGGGCCAGATAATGGATTGCTGGGAAAACATACCAGCAAGACACAAGATGTGCTGGTAGGTGACTTTTCCTACAAAATGGAGCAGGTAGTACAGTAATGCATACCTACTATAAATTCAGAGTGGGAAATAAATAAACTGATAGGCAACTAATATGCTTCCTTACATACATTTGCATATATACACAGACAGTTTGATAGACTTAATTACTGATGTCGTGAAACTACATATAGTTTCCCTGCAGAGATGAATCAGTCTGTGAACAAATGAGGTAAAACAATAAATGAGATCAAATGTTGATACTGCATTTTTCTTCAGAAAGGCAGAAGCCAATATATATCACTTCAAACTCTGAGTCGTGTTTGGGAGGTGGTTATTTTTATTCCTCTCTGGTAAATCACTGGGGTATTTATTTTAATTCTTTTATTCAACTCTCCTATTTCTTGTCTTAATTCCTCTCTGCTCTAAACTAAGCTTTTTTTCTTTCCTTAGCTCACAATCTGGGGGTATTGTGAAAGCTTCTTTTCCCTTGTATCCCACATTCAAAAGAGTATTCCAGTACGTAAAATTGTGTTCTTGGACATGCACTGCCTAGCAGCAACTTTCTTTAGGACTTATACTTTTGTCACATTTAAGCAGCACATGTAATTTCTCATACTGCATGTAATTTTTTCTCTCTTGATCTGTAGAGAGTCCAAAAGGAGAAAACACAGTCTCAAAAGGTGCAAACAACAGAAGAATGGATAAGAAACTACAGTTTGGAATCCTTGCAATTAACATTAGAGTATCTGGTAAATGGAGGCAGTATTATTTTGTAAGTACAACACTGCCTTTTCTCTAGTCAGTCGTAACTTGTGTGCATCTCTGATGTTAATCATGCATAGTGCTCCAGGAATTCAGGAAATGGTGTTGAAGAGATGGAGTTTACAGAGGAGACCGTTACTGATTTTGAATCCAGAATTTCTGAGTAAGTGTCCATCCTGTTTACTATTTTGATGTGTAACTGATTCTGTATCTCCATTACTGCAGGCACTGCCTTAAATGTTAATTTTTTTATCTCTGGGTGCCTCAGAGTATCTCAAAATTAAATCCTTTCTGCTGAGATTTAGAGTAAGGGATAATTGTATGTCACTACAACTGAGGTTTGGGGTTTTTAAGGAAGATCCTTATCAACCAGGTGTTGATGTGAAGCAGTTTGCTCATTTTAGAAAGGCAGCCAGTGAATGGTCAGGTTTCCATATGTTAGACTGTGTAGTTGGGGGATATACTTCGTGTAACTTGGATTAGTTTCAAGTCGTGAATGCAGTCATGGATGCAGTTGTGATGTGGAAGTTGAAAGTTTTCTAAGTGAATTTTAAATGTATAAAATCAAGGATACTCAAATAATTTAACTTATAGGTTCAATAAGCTGTAGAATAATCATATTTTTGCTGGTCTTCACAATTGATAGGAGTGCTGCCATTTCAGCATACCTCACTGTGCCAGGCTTTTATAAAACAGAAGCAACTTCTCTGTTTTGAAAAAGCAAAAAGGGTTTCCCCTTTATAATGTTGTTTTAAACTTTCTTCTTGCCAACTTGTAAACACCATGTGCATGGAATTAAAAATAAGTTGGTTAGAGTAAAACAATTTTAGAGGACAGGAAGCACTTAGCTTCACCTCAGGCTATAACTATTTAGATATTAAACTGTTCGAAGTTGTGCTACTTTAGGGGAAGAAGTATTTAATTGGTTAGCCCTGCAACCACCAGTTGTATAAGGGCATATTTAACGTATTTTAAACTATCTCTCACAGATTTTGCATCTGTGAGAAAAGGGATGTGATGAAGACACATGGTTGATTGTTACGTTGAAACCCAGTGTGAGAGGATGCTGTAGCTAAATGTGTGCTCTGCCTTTTGTCAGAGTGATTGAACTCTATCAGCATCGAATTCAGTGGCTGTTGCAGGACAGCAGAAAGGTAACTTGAACTTTGCAGTATATTTTTAGAGTGGAAGTCTATATGGCATTAAAGAATAAATTAACTTTTGAATACTAGTGAAAAGTGGCTTCCAGAAGGCCTTTGTATTTTCTTTATTTACTACAAGTTCCACATCATATGCAGTGACATTGACAGTGGATTGTTTTTCCTGATCTTTCATTGGTATGCAGTTTTCTGCTTTCTAGATTTAGTCTTTCTCTTTGCAGTCTTAGTCATCAGGTCCTCTCAGCACAATTTAAATGGGAGCAGACAATGCTGAGCTTAACCTCTGCCTGGAGTGGAGCTGTCTTGTATTTCATTGTGCCCAGTCTTGCACAGCTGGTTCATCACACTGTGCCTGGCAGTGCTAATGCTCAGGATGTAACTCCCTCTCAAAGGGAACAGAGAAAGGAGCTGCATTCCAAAATCTGGTTTCCACAAAGTTGCTTGATTTAGCCTGAAGGAGATGCAGTAGACAAAGTTATTTTTGTTTATCCTCTCAATTAATGGATAAGTTGTCTTGGGAAGGAGGTAATATGATTCACTGGTAAGGATTAACTGGGAGCCAGTAGGACTTTCTTTTTTTCTTTTTTTGTTTCCTTCTTGATTTTGTCACTGTGTCATCTTTGTGCTAAAAAGTTTAAAATTAAGATAAATACCTAATACTTTATTTTAAAATGGTGTTGTACAGCATAAACAGTAAAATTATTAAACTGTAGATAAGCTCATATTTACTGTGACCTTTCTCTTTAAGGTGTTCGGTGTTATAAAAGGAACTAAAGTTGGACTTTTGGTTGATGTGTCTCATTTAAGTTATGGACCTAGACTACTGGATTTTCAGAAGAACCTTTTGGTAAGCAATAATAAAGCAAATTTTCCAATTTTAACATACTAATCAAGCTTTTGTGGAACTAGAAGCCAGGAACCAAATAGAAAAAAATCTGCTTAAAGTCATAATATACAATAGAAATTTTCTGTTGTAGAAAAGTATGCTCCAAATGTCTTTGAAAATGTGGTATTTGTTAATGTCCAGATCAAAACAAATCCAATATATACTTCAAAATATTAAGGGAAGTGTTATTGTTAGAGTTTCTCAATTCTGTCAGCATTCTCTATGGAATAAACTTGCCTAACAAAAGCAGCTGTACGAGGTAGAGCCAAGTTGTACATAGAGCTGTTTATAGTAAATATAGTTTCCTTTAACTTCACATTTTGTCACAGTAAGGCCCACTTCACAATTTTTGTCAGAACCCTGGTGAATTAATAATTTTCTGTGTTCTCAGAAGAAACTTGTCCTTTATTATGCTCTTTGTTTTTAGAAAACTTTTGTAGTAAGGAAGGAAGATATAATGTAGCTGGTTGACTGTCTAAATTTGTCAATTTCCCACATTCAGGAATTATTTACCATCAGTTTATATTATTTGTGGTTTTTCATTTGTGCGTTTCAAATAAAACTCCTTCAAGAAAACTCAGTTTCCACAAACTCAGTCTGGTTTGCTTAGCCTGAATATCTGGACTGTTGTTTAGCCCTATCTGTGATTACACGCTAACCATTTTTAGAAATTGCTTGATGGGTGAATATGTGCATTCTAGATCTGCTGTTTCATGTGGCCATCAACTGAAGAGAGAAACTGATGCCAGTACAACAAATACCCCTCCCTCCTGCCCCGTTAACAAATTAGTTGGAATGCCATAAGTTTGCAGGTTTTGTCTCTATCCTTACCAAATATTTGAATCTCTATGAGTTTTTCTTGGAAGCTTTTTTTAGTGGCAGATGAAAAAATTGCTGTAACTATTTTTAGGAAATTACTATTTTTAGTCTTTTACATGATAACCCTACCAGAAGCAGCATGGATAGTAATGCATTCATAATTTTTTATTTATTAGTGCTTAATGGATGAACAGCTTTGTTATAAGAAGCAATTGTACTGCCTCTCATTCAGTACAGAAATTTCTCCGCTGTGGGAGAGTCCAAAAACTATCAATGTTCATGTGTAAGTACATTAATTTCTCTGAAGAATAAAGGTGTTTCAAACAAGGTCTCCATTTAATTTGAGCAATCTCTAGTATTGTAGGTAATAGTGGTTTTCATCTTGTGCCTGCAGTGACTTTAAGAGGGGAGAAAAGCAATGAATTTGACATGCGGTCAGTGGTTTCAAGATGGTTTTCATATATAAAATATCTTAACTGCTCCTGTGGTTTGTAGTCATCTTTGTGATCTATCTTATTTAGCACCTGCATATATTCTTTTTCTTTTTTCCCTCTCCTAGGTTACATGAAGCAAGACAGTGGATACAAGAGCTGGAGCCTGGTCGAGGCTGCAATTTGCTGAAAGCCTTAAGGCATGTCCTCACGATGAAAGAACTGAATTCCTTGGTTCTTATTGTAGGAAGCTGGTAAGTTCATTATCTGTCTTAACAACCAGATTTAACTTGGACACAGGATTGGTACAAGAAACTGAACGTGATACAAAAATAAAGAGAAAATTTAAGATCCAAGTTTTACCTATTTTTAGTTTATATCTTTGAATGCCTTTATTTCTTCCCTTTTTTAATATTTATTAATCTACTCTTTTCTGGTATGAAGCTATGCTTTTCCTTTGAAGATCACTTACCACGGTAATCTATTGAGAGCCTGCTGGCTATAATTTTACATCAATTAAGTGTCATTAAGGATGTCACTGGAAGAGTCCACACCGCTGGGAAGATTAGAGGATAAGATAGATTTTGCTGTAAAATAGCACTGAGCATTCAAAGATTGTGTTCTCTCTGTGATCTTAGTAGTGCTGAAGGAGAACTTAAAATGTCTGATGAAATAAATGAAACCACATGAGGTTATGTAAGTTATGGATTTCAATTCTGGAGTTCTACTGTCATAATTTGAAAATTGCAATATTGGAGTTGGGATTACAAGGAAAAGACTACAATAAGGATTCTGGGAGTGTTACCTTACTCCTAGTTTACTAATTGTATTTTATTTTAAATGTGCCAAAAGGGATGGTGTAACTTTGGCAAGATTGATACTTAGGGTAACTGAACTTAAAGTTCAGGTAACTTACTGAACACACAGTATTGATTAAAAGGTTCCAAGTTTTGCTTAGGTCTGCACTGAACAGAAAACAGAAGTTTATACTGTGAAAAATTCCTTAATTTCTGTCCCTTGCAGAAGTGTAGCTGGAAGGAAAGGTTTTTACTAGCCATCAGAACTCAGGAAATGAAAGCTGTGTGGGGCCACTAAGTTCTAAACATAAGACAAAATTTTACTTTTTTGGTGCCTTTGGAAACAGAGGACATCCTTACATACTGGAGTTGAAAGGTTTTCTATCACAGGAGCCACAACTCCTGATTTTTAGCTTCCAGGGCTAGCAGGGAATACTTCAGAACATTTCGTTCACAAGCTGTTATGAATGGAAATAGAATCTTAGTAGGTTTGTTATCATTCAGGGTTTCAGGACAGAACCAAACTCCAGTAGTGACACCTCAGTAATGGTTGAAAGAGGGAGAGAAGGTCCCTCCAAGAGCATGGTAGTGCTAAATAACTAAATATTTCCCATGATTTTTTATTTCTTTCCCTGTTTTTTTTCCATGTCTTCTTCAGTATGGCCTTTTTTCCCATTTGATTACTGCTGTTGTCCTTTTTTTTTTTTTTACTTTTTTTAATCAGCCCTGATCAGTCTTTTGAAATATTATGTGATTATGCTCAGCAGTGTATGCTGGGGAGAAAACTGCAGATTCACACTGTTACATATGATTGCAGCAACCCTGCTTCTCTTGTAAGTAATTGTGTTAATACTTAACTTCCTTAAGTGCCCTGTCATTTTTTTTCCTATTCAGCTGTAATGCCTTCTCTCGTAAAGTTGTGGGGAAGCTAACCTAGTCATTAGAGTTCTTGAATTAGTGTTGTATTCTCTTCAGAGCAGATTTGCACACATGAAAAAATTGTTTGGAGCATCATCTTGTAACTTTCTTTACTGAGTTAGTTTTTCAGCCATATTAAAATGAGACTGGTAAGCAAATGATGGAAACAATTATTTTGGCTTTCTCACTACATGTACCTCAAAGATTCTTTTTCTGTCTCTGCTGAGAACTGAATAGCAACAACCCACATTATCAAAAGAGACCACCAAATCAAAGTAACTGTTTCTCTTCCTATTTCTATATGTAGGCAGTTCTGAAGAACCTTGCAGAAGCTGTAAGAGGCCGTTACCATTGCTACTCTTCCAAGGGAGAGGTAGGTGAAAGGCAGAGGCGCAAAGCATTTTTCTCTCTTTTTGATGATTCTTCACTTTGAGAAGGTAAAACAATTATCACCTGAGTAGAAGTTGATAGTAGGACTTGGTGCTGAAAGTCTCGGTCACAGAAATGCTGAGGATGTGGTCAATAAACCTGTGGTTAATTCTTTCTGCAACTGAAAATGTTTCCTGAAAGTGCAATAAATTCTGCAGTTATTGTTTACTGACCTATAGCTGATAAAAGCAGTGGCTTACTGTAGAATGATTCAAAGTTATAAAGTAATATCTTGTTTATAAATGATTACTAATTTATATGCAGTGCATTAGATCCATTTACACTCAATTCTGCTATGCCAGGCAGTCTTGTAGTGATGTTTGCACAGTTAAGTAAGAAAGCTGGTTTCAGTTGGCGTTTGAACAGTAGTTAACTTGTTTTTCCCCATTTGTTTTTATAATTGCAGAATTTTGATAGCAGTGATTTTCATCTGCTACTTCAGGAATCCCAGAAGGCTAAGGACCTACTCAAAAGCATCAAACAGACTTTTCAAAGAAGAGTTGGTGGCTTGCTTAGTAGTAAAACAGCAGCTGTATGTATCTTTTTATTTTCAGATGTACTTGGAATAATCAGGGTTAGAAATCTTAAGTGTTCACAATATGAAAAAAAATTGTATGATTAATCAGGTATTTTCATAAGTGAACTTTGAATATTCTGTATTGAACACTGCTTCTAAGAGCAAATGAAGAACAAAATCAGTGAAGAAGACATTTTGCTAAAACGTCTCCAAAATGCATGAAAAGAACATTGTCCTGTGATCATACTGGGAATCTAAGAGGATCACTAGCCTAACTCTATGCATGATCATTTAAATGAAGTTCCACCAGTCCTGTAAATTGGTGAAAAGATACTTACTCCCATGTGATTTAGATGGACATTTAAATCCACTGCAAACTTGTATTATCCTAAAACTTGCAAGAGCTTTTCTTGAAATCCATTTTAGGTTTCCACAGAATTTGCAAATACAGCACCTTCCAGCTTCTTCCCAAAGCCTCCAAAGCACAAAGGACCATTAGTTATTCAAACACCAGGCATCCTGGCCAAAACCTCAGCAGACTGGTTAAAGACATATGGATTGAAAGGTAGCACAGAAAGAAAAGCTTAACAGGTATGAAACATGAATTAAAGGCAGAGTATGTGTTTTATTTAATGTATTTGTTTCTTCCTGTAGCTAAAAAGTTAGACCTTTATCAAGTTTTGGCTCCCAATGCTTTCTCTCCTGTGGAAGATTTTGTACCTATTCTTAAAAAAACAGTATCATCAACTCTGCATGAGGCAAGTAATGAGGAATTTTTTTCCTGGGTTTGTGGGGTTTTTTCCTTTGTATTGCTACATTTTTCTAATTAAAAACAGTACTTTATAAGGTAGCTGAAATTTTACAGGCTGAAATTTGAGTCATAGATTCAAATCAAATACTTATGTCATTCTTAAGAATGGCTCAGGAAGAAATTCCATGTTAGTCTATCTTATGTTGGGTTCTGTTAAACAGTTTGCACTATTTATCCTCCTAGAAAGTGATGATGCAGTTTGAATGGTACGATGGAACTGTGAAAAATATCCATGTTGACCTGCCTGTATTGTACAACTATCAGGTGAGTTTCTGTCATGATGTGGCCTTGTCAGGGCTAGACTACCATCTAATTATTCCTCATTAATTGTCTTGTTAGCTAAGTACTGCAGGGATTCATGTGCACACAGCTGTCCATGAAAGTCTGCAGCCACTGGAATTCTTACAGGAAGCAGTGATTCTTGAGGATTTCCTCCTAGATCAGAATGCAGATCATCAGAGAGTGGGACAAGTTTAATAAGAGAAGCTGTTTGGGGATATTTGCAACCAGGGTTTGCTATATAGGTCTGTCAGTCCTTTTTCTTTCCCACTTCACTAGCAGTCCTGACAGAGGGCTGTGGGAATGTTTCCAGGCAGGGCAAATAATTCATTAAAGTGGGAGTGATGAGAAGTCTGTGGAACTCTACAGCCAGACCAAAAGGAGAGTGCAAAGTGGCTGAAATGAAAGCAGCTTCTGTGGTTCCTTGCTCACTGGTAGATGCCTGTTTTATGCTCCAGAAGCATGTTGAATTACAGCTTTATTTCCAAGTTCAGTGCCCTTTTCTGGCTTGATACGCACTCATATAATGCCTACATGTACTTGGAAAGGTCGTGGTGTATAGAGTTTGGACAAATTACTGTAATATCAAATTGATACTGTGTTAAAGAATTGTATGTGTTTGAAAATATTGTGTTTATGTCAAATGATGTGTTTTGTTATGAACACTGCCTAAAAATGCTATTGAAGAAAGGGTAGGCTTGCAAAAACTGTGGTTTTAAAGCTTTTTTTTTTTCCTTTTCTTGATATGCCTGACCACTGTTTTGGGATGTGCTAGCAAGAGGAAAAGTGAAGTGGAGATACAGACCTGTAGATTCTTTGTTGCTTTTTTATCACTGTATGTTTTTTTATGGGCTGTGTTCTCATATCTGTACTAAGGATGAAATGTCACTGTCTAAATGAATGAAAATCTTTTTTATTTTTTCATTACTATGCTGATATGGTATTTCTGTATTAAGCATTTGGCAATAAAAGACTTGAACTTTTTATTTTTAACATAAATTTTCTTTATTTGTGTGTAGAAAATCCTTGCTAAAATGGTAGGAATCTATGAGAAACGAATTGACTGGTTATCTGTTGCTAGCAGAAGAATATGGGGAAGTGTTTGTGAAAGAAGGTATTGTATTTTTTTGTGAGGTTTGAAGCTTTAATGTGTTTGAGAACAATGTTTATTTACATTTTGTCTGAGGCCTTACTCAACCTCAAATGCACATTTGCTCTTTTTCCTGTTTACAAACCTTGAATATGAAGTTTCAGACAAAAGGAAGGTAGCTGAGGCCCCTCTTACTAGAGATTTTCTTGCTCATTGGTTAAGGATTGAATTAGCCCATCTGGCCACTGTATGGTGCTGGGAACTCACATCCCACTCACTGTCTATCTCATCTGTGGGTTTTTTCAACACTACTGCTCCCAAATTATCCCCTGTCCATTAACTGACCATCCTGCATTGTCTCTGCAAGCAAGACTTAAAACTGACCATGCTGAGAATCTCATCGTTAACACGTTTCTCAAAACAAATAATGTGCTAGGTAACATCAGTCAGTCCATACCTGAGCGACCACTCTGGCACTGACATGCTGAGAGAAAGCTTCACCATTTGTCTTTTCCATATTCCATATGTTCCTGGAGTGATGGCTGGGGAAAGGACAGTGAACTGTCCAACAACTCTCCGTGCTGGCAAACATCCACGCAGTCCAGGAGGGTTTTAGATACTGAAGTACAGAGAAGGAGGAGGACCTGTTTGGGGTTCAGCAGCCATTATGGCACTACAAGTCACCAGTACCCTGATTATTCCGTAGTTTAGGAAAGATAGACGTTTCCATTACTGTTACTTTTTTTATTTTTTAAATCTCACCTAATGTTTTGCAGATTTTTTTTAAATATAGATTCAGTGTTTATACATTTTGATACATAGAAGATACTTTCCCTGACAAGTTAGAGTGCACTGAAGATAAGAATACATAATTAAATAAGACTTTTTTATTTTTTTTAATGAAAAGCATATTTTTTATATAGGGTGGTTATACTTGTTGATATATCAGCAACAAACTCTACCTACCTCTCTCATATCCAACATTCTTTGCGACTTCTACTTGAGGAACAAATGTCAAACAAGGATTACTTCAATATTATAGCGTAAGTAACTATTTAAGAGTCTTTTAAAATAATTGTAATGCATTGCAGTGAAAGAAGTATGCTGAGAGATTGTAGTTACTAATGGACATATTTTAGATTTTTAATTGTATTTAATTTTTTTTAGTCAAGTAATTGCAAGACTAGCACTGATTTGTCCTTATTGGGTGAGTGCATGGATCAGATGTTTGGAGATCGGATTAGTAATTAGAAATCACTGTTTTGGGTGAGGCTCACTGGAACTGATTGCATCATACCTGTAACAAATACTCATCCTGCTATATTGTTCATAACAGTATTCATTCACCTGTCAGAAACATACTGGAAGAGGATTTTGATGTCTCAGGTACCATAACTGAGAGCACCCCTTAAATTTTACAGTGACTCCAATACTGTTTAATATATTACAGTGCTAAAATTCTGTACCCAGCACTGGTAGGCAGAAACATGTGGCACAACTGCTGGGCAGGTGTCTGGCAGGTAAAGGTAAGAGCCAGCAGCTCATGGAGTTCCAAACATGGTGTGAGAAGAGAGCCCTTATCTCGCAAGAGATACAGGCAGCATCTGAGGGTTGGAGATCCTTTTTCACAAGCCTTCCACTGAGCTTTTCCCAGCTCATGTAGGATCCTGTTCAGGAAAGAAAATCAGACAAACCTTGGGTGACGGATAAATGTGGATAATTAAATGGTTTGAAAGAGAAAATCGTTGCCATCAGGAAATTTTATGGCTGTAATACTCCAAATGAGATTTTTCTTTTTCGGTGAATTTATTCTATCTTTTTCTTGTTCTAAACCATAATCTGAAAACTAATTGCTGTTATCTTTCTGTGAAAGATTTGGGAGTGACATTGTGCCTTGGCAGCAGGAATTGCTTCCTCCCCAACCAGAAAACTTAGAAAAGGCTTGGAGGTAGGATCAAATAATTATCCCATGTATGTGAACTTCACAGGTACCTTGAAATTAGATAGAGAAAAATTGTGAACAATTTTTAAAAATTATAAGTTTATCATATTATAAAAATTGGCTACCATGTTCTACACTGATTGTTCATGGTGGTTTGCTGTGAAAACACCATTGTAAATGTTAATGTGCCTTGGTGACTTTGTATTTCATATGTATACATTATATATATGTACCCAGATATAGAAGTGTCTGTAAAAAAAGAACAGCTTACATGAAGAATTGAAAACTGCTTCAAATACAACTGGGATGTGAGAGCTAAACTATGGGGTTTTTCCCACATGCTTTGGAAAAAAGGTTTCTGTTTGTGGAGTCACACACTCTGTCTTCATAATACTTCTGGTTTCATTTCTATTTCTGTAAGTTCTATTATGTTAATATTTTTCCACATAAAATTAAGAGAGAATTCTTTCCTCTTTATGCTCTGTATCTTACTTGAAAAACTAGTTGGCCATGCTGGCAGTACAGAAACCAGAACAAATAATTTGGGCCATTGTATAATCTGGTTTTGCCCTCTGTCATTTTCAAAAATTTTAGACTCCAGTGCAGTGTTATTTAAGATACTCAGTACTATTTATTACTTTAAGCAGAAAAAAGAGCTTTTGTTACTTCATTCTTTGAACCCTAAACATCTTGGTTTAGGTGGGTGTTGAGCTTGGAGTGCAAGGGCAGCAGAAATTTCTTGAGTGCGCTCAAGAGAGCTGTGGAAGTTGACTTCAAAGACAAAGATAAACACAAATCACAGGGACTCTACCTGCTGACTACTGGAATACCTGATCAGGAAACAGTGAGTGTCATCATAGGCAGCTCTTCTCTAAGTTCCTATCAAAACTAATCTCAGCTTTATTTTTCTCTTTTTTTTCCTTATGGCTAGTCATCACAGCTCATTGGCAGAATATTCCTCCTTTACATACCTAAGGCAGCACAACTGCCAGGATCCCAAACTTCCATTTCTGCAACTGCTAGTCATGTGTTGGAGGTAGCAATTATTAATTATGTGTGAATTATAGAAAATTCAAGACGTGCTTTTAGGATTCCTTTCCCACTCCAGCTCTGGACATCATTTCCCTGCAGATTGCTGAGTTTGAACAAGCTGATTGTTTGTATTTTATTATTTCCTTACGACTCATGGGAACAAAGACACAAATAATTTTCCAGTGGAACTCCACAGCACACAATGTAGAGACAGCTCCTACTTTTATCCCAGTAATCCCTTGCTTGGCTCCACGTTTGTAGTGTGTGCACTCTCAGGCCTTGAGTTTCTACATGTGTGCAGTGGGGTGTCTCCTGCTTTTGTTACCAAACCTCTGGAAATTCTGGGCAGACCTAAGAAATTGTGAAAGCCCATGTGGCTGACAAGAAAACGAGGGACAAATGGACAGTTTCATCCCTACTTTGCTTCAGTGCACGGCTGACTTGATGTCCACGATCTCTGTCTTTGGTTCCCAAATCTACCCCAGCTCCCCTCTTGCCTGCAGTAGAGCTGTTGCCACTGTACCCAGCGGTAGTGACAATGGTTGTGTATCTGCAAGGATGGAGGAGGCATTGGGCTGCTCAGGGTTTGTTCTTGTGCTGAGTTGCTCCGATGGGGAGGATTCGTCCATCAGTCAGGAACCAGTGGAGTAGATGGAAGCTTGTCTGAGGTAGAGGCTCACCACTGATGTTTGTTTTTTCTGTCTCACAGCACACAGTCAGTGCTTATGTGGCTGAGGTTTGCAGAGGTTTTGATTTACAGCTCCATGTCTGTCTGCTCAGTGTAGTGAAGGGCACTGACTCCAGCGGGATTGTTCCAGCCCGCTACGCCAGCCCACGGGAAACTGCCAATGCTTTTAAAGAAATTGTGCAGGCAGCCAACGGGAGGTTTCATTGGTTTGGAGAAGCAGGTATGAGAAAAGGAGAGTCAGCACATACTTCTTTTTCATTGATGAAATAATATTTATTAATGCCTTTTTACTCCCAGATCAAGTAGTTTACTTTTTTTAGGATATGCTAATGCTGTACTAGCACTGAGATATAAACACAGGTTATAGTTTTACTGAGACTTTCAATCACATTGCAGAATATTATAGTGCAGCCTTAAGGAAGGAATTTGTTTGGGGTTTTTTTCTATTTGAATTCACCATTTTCTGTTAACCTTTTTAAAGATGCTCATTTAAAATACAGGTTCTAATATAGAAGGTCCAGATGGTCAGGCTTGCAGGAAACAAAGGCTTTTTGTTTCTTTGCATCGGTATTTAGTATGTTCTACAAATTGTTATGCATTTTTAAAAATACTTATTTTGTACGCTTGAAAAAACCCCATGCTAATTGGCATCTATTTGATTATCAGGTATTTTTGAAAGTGATGATATTGCCAGTATTATATCTGAAATGGAAAAAGCAAAGAACTACTCCCAAAAGGTATGAATTACATAGAACTTTTTAGATGACATGTTTCTTCCTAAAAAATTTCAACAGTGTTTGTTCAGCTGACAATTCAGGAGATGGGACAAAACCCTTTTATGATGACCAGGAATGTTCTGGAGTGTGAGAATAGTGACCACAGAGTAAATATGGACTGAAAAGCAGCTGTACTATAGCACTGCAGTGACTGGTGTTGGAGTAGCCATGATTCCTTACCAAATACAAGGAGTTTACAGTTCAAGTGATTCTCCTTTTTGTTACCAATCCTGTGATGAATTCTTTTCCAGTAAATTAATTCTTCATTATAAGAAAGTTATATTCATTATATACAAATAAATAATAGTACATTCTTATAAGTCCCAGTGTAGGGAGGGCTTGTCATTAGCATGGAACCTTTGTCAATTCTAAAACAAGTTGTTTTCTGAACTGCACTGAGGGTGTAGGACTAGACTGTACCTCCATATTCCATGCACATGACTTTTTTCCAAAGATATCCAACAGAATAACTGAGGCAGCATAGCCAGCCTGGCAGTGTGGGGGCTGTTTCTTATTAAAGCATGAATAGAAAGAGATGTGCAGTAGGAACCTTGTCCAGAGGGCTGAGCACCCTGTTGGATGCAAGTCTGAATCACAAAAGTTGGGCTTTTTTAAAAGAAGAGCTGGAGGCTATTCAATGACATCTTAAAATACTTTGTTGTCACTTTACAGTTGCATATACTTGGTTCACCACCTTCCAATTTGTTCTAGCCCTGGTCTATTTACACTGCTGCCTTTTGGTTTAGTCTGTTTGCCCAGAGCAGGAAGGGTTTCCATACAGTGTGTTTGAGCAAGCACAGCACAAAGGTGTTTCTGTTCAGTTAGAGGTGCTAAGCATCATCAGAGAGGAGGTTTTTTTATTATTATAGTAGTAAATACAAAATACTGTCTTTGAAATGTCATTTATTTAAATTCCATGTATATGAATTACTAAACAATGTGAATTTCCATTTCAGTGTGCATTCCTAGTGGAGTCCTTAAAGCAACGCTCAGTGAATCAGTCTGTGACACCCCTTACACCAGAAGGAGACTCAAATGTGCTTACGAAGAAGGAGAAAAAAAAGCCACAGAAGGTGCCATCTCCTAAACCCACAGCTGTGAGTCTGGCTAGAATGGTTTGAAATGGTCCCATTTTTAATATGCTGTGTGTTAATTAGAGATCCTACCCAGCTATTGGATGCTCCTCTTGGTGAGAGAAGGGCTCAGCTGAAAATCTGAAAGAATAAAAGCAGCACTGTGATAGTACTTTGAATTTATGTTTGCATTCAAAATGCTACATATACGAAAAGTGCATCTTACTAAGTAATTCATTATAATGGAACCACACTGTAGTGTCAAAAGGTGTCTAAAGAATCCTTCCTCTGACCCTAAAAAAATAATGTTTAATGGAAATAAAGGCAAAGCAGAAATGTGCTTTACCAAATTACATCTATTTTGCAAGTCCTTCTAGAAGGTACTGAATTTTATGGTGTTCTGCTCGTTTACAGATGAGACAGCTGCAGCTCAGTAGCATGTCTCTGGCCTCACAGAGAGCCAGAATAAAACAAGAACAGGATTCAGGGTCGGTTTCCTGACTGCTGTGCTTATTTCCATGGAGTTACACTACTGAGTCCCTTGGAATTTTGCTTTGTTTTCCTTGTTCATTTTGGCTGTGCATACGTCTGGTTTGAGTAGGAGTGCACATCTGTAATATGCATTCCAGTGCTTACTGGAATTTCCAGGTCTCATCTTTGAAATGGAAATGGCGTTATGGGTGTGGGAATGTAGGAAAGGGGAATGTAGGTGTGGGAATGTTGCAAAGGCTTTGTAGGTCTTCCAGGCTGTTTTATCAAAAGTGACATATTCTCAACACCTCTTCACAAATGCAGGAGAAACCAATTATTCAGAGATGACAAGAGAGCACAGTTTTGCAGGGATTAAACTTGTAGAAAACTGGTACAGGATTGTCTGTAGATGTTTGGTGATATTTATAGTAGAGCTGTATGTTAAATTAGATGTCAGTTGCTTGAAGGCTCAGTGTCACCAGTAGGGTTAAACAAGTGCTGGTGTTGTTTAGCAGACTGCTCAGCCCCTAGAGGGATAAGCCAAACCTAAAGGAGAAAATACTGCTGTCAGCACTAGATTTCCAATGTTCAGTAAAATGCTGAGGAAGATACTAAATACTGTATTCTATAAAGCAAGGCCATTACCATACTAGACTGCTGGCAAAAATGGTCCAAACTCCTCTCCCTGTAGATGTTAGTCTTCAGGTTTATGGCAGCAGATGATATTGGCAAGATAATTAAAACAGAGCAATTAGAGTTACTTAACCCAGCAAGAAACTGCAAATTAATGTGTTGTCATGGCAGTCTGCAGATTTGTCAAAGCCAGAGTAAAGCAGGAATTAAAGAATAAAAAAGGATAGTTCTAGGATAGAATAATGCAGTTATGATCCAGCGGAATCACTTTTTACATTTATTTTTTTGTTATTGAAGGTGCTTCAGGATGTTAAAGACAACCATGGTGCAGAGAGAAATACTCCTGTGAGAGTACTGGCATGGCGTCCTCCTAGTGCCAAAGCAGGAATTCCACCAGGTCTGTATGGATTAGGGGCTTTTTGTCTTCAGTTTCTTCTGGGTTTTGCTTAAAAGACAGTATTTAAATTAGAGATTTAAATTAAGTGTTTAGAAGCACCTGGAATTGTAACCTTTAATCAGTTTTATAGAAACATCGTGCTTGTTTTGACATTCCTTTGGGATGAGTTTTAGCTGTAATTTATCTCGTTTGCTTCTACACTGTGCAAGGAAGGAACTCAGCACAGCTGCACAATGATTTCCAGGTCCTAGGATTGAATACCTGACCTTTATGAGGAAATGCCAAATGCGTGTGATGGAAAGTAGAGCCCCACTGTGTTCCATACCTGAAGCCATAAGGCTCAGCAATTCAGAGATCTCTTATGCCATTAGTTCAATATATACATTGTCACTAATTCTGTTAGATTCCATTTAAATTAATAAGCTGTTCCACTTGGTTTATTTATGATCTAGTCATGAAGGCAAAGTACAACACCAGTGTCAGGTTGTCTGAACTGCTGACTCTTCCAGCTGCTCCTGGTGTATGAAAAGCTCTTAAACTGATTTCAATTACTGTTGGTCCCTTAAAGCCCAATTCATTTCTCCTTCATTTTTTTGTGATTTTCCTGTGTTTTTTCTTTGTATCTTTGCTAACATCTGCAATTTATTTTTCTTTACATTAAATCTGAGTCTTCAAATCTACTGATGTTGATATGTAGCAGTGTTTACAAATCTGGATTCATTTTTGCATCTGAGGTGCTTTGTACAAAATAAATTGCTTTCTCCATCAAGTATCATGCTTGTTCAAACCCCTAACTTTTTCAAACTAACTCCTGTGACATTCTTCCTGATGGTAATTTATATATTTGTAAAGGGTTTGGTTCCATTTCTATGAAAGCCTCCTAAGTCATGCTGTAATATAATTTTTCTTAATCAGAATCTAAGAAACTGAAGCATTTATAATTGTGGCAATAGGAATATATGAAGAGAAGAACAGGGTTCAGTTCTTCTCATGTAGGAGTTTTATCCAGCTGAACTAAGTTAATGGGGGTTTTTTATCTGTTATTTACTTGTAGCACAAAGAGCAAAAGAATGGCCTCAGACTGAGAATAAAGGAAAGCACAAACCAAGGAAGCAGCCAGAGCTTTCTGTGTCTGTATTTTACACTGATGAAGGAAGAAGTGTGGGTATGTGTTATCAGGATGGGATGGGTGAAGCTCTTTTCTTATCAGCACTTTTATTATAAAACTGGCGGGATGGTAAGTCACTGATAATCAGTATGCTGTAAGCAGTGAGTGGGAGAGAGTTTCACTTACCAAATAGTGGTAAGGATTTTTAGTTTGGGTGCAGGTGGGTGGCTCTTTTTGCCTGTTTTTTTGGTTGGGTTTTTTTTTTGGTAAAGTCCTTTGGGATCTTTTTGTCAAAGGTGCTCCAAGGAAAAGTGCTGTGATTATGATTTAGATGATTACAGAATATTGGGTTTGGAATTTTTTGAAGGTGACAATTTTTTAAAATAAGTGATTATTTAGGTACTTTGTTCATTCCTTAAATAGGTACAGTATATCAGAAGTATCCAAAGGCAAAGTGCTTAAGAAAATCTGTTTCCTCTGTCACATTGCCAGAGGAAGAGGAAATCTGTTCAAGCAAAGAGGTATTTTTCTCCTTATTAATTAATTGCCATTTTGGAGCTATCCATCTGAATTAATGTAAATGTTAATTGTGATTCTGTACAATGTCTTATTACTTAAACTGTTCTAATATTTGCCAACAATCCATTGCTCTATTTGTTTGTCATACAAGTGGCTGAGCAAGTACAGTATTAAAAAACTTAAACTGGAATTGCCCAGACTGATGTTTGGTCCCGGCTGTACCCACCAGAAGAAAACTGTGGAGTCTCTGCACAAGAAAGTATCAGCAAAATACTGTTCCATCTTCCCCAGTGCAGAAATCAATGTAGGTTTTGCAGATGTCAGGTACCTACGTTATTGAAAGGCTTTGTATTTGTTTAGTGAATGTTGATTGGTGTTTCTGGCTTTCTAGTGTGATGTTCTCTCCACTCTTCCCTGTTCTTTCTAAATCATACTTCTAGTAGAAAGCTGGAAAAGGTCTTTTATTCACCACAAAGAACCATTGAGTATGTTTCAAGTCCAAACTGCATGTTCTTTAGAATGTGCAGCATCTCCTCTGCTCATACAGTATGAAAATAATTTTTGAAATTTAAGTAAAACTTTTCAAAATCATGTGTGAGTTGAAACTGGGAAAATGTTGGATGTTGATAGTTTTAGTTTGTGTAATGACTGGAGAGAAGCACAGACAGTTAAGTGCAAGCAACAGAGTCACAGAATTTTTCTTACCCTATTTCATAGATGTAAAGACAAAAATCTCCCTGATTTCTAATGCCAACATTGCATATCCAGCAGCTGAGCTCAGGTTTCCTGAAATAAGATGCTCTTGTACAAACTGATTTTTTCCAGGGGGTTGTGAAGCATCTGCAGTTTCACCCCAAAGAACTGGAAATGTACACAGAACAACTGGGGAAGGTGTTGCAGCGCTATATCCAGAGATTGCAGTGGCTTCTCTCAGGTATTGGTGTACCTCTGGTTTTCTGTAAAGCACAACTTAAATATACACAAAACCTTCTTGTCTGCTGCTTCTGGTAGAATAGATCTGAACAGAAATCTGAACCTCCAATATGAATAAAGGTTCTCTGTCTTGCATTTCATTGAAATTTTAAAACTTGTTTTTGTGAATACAAGAGAATTCAGCATCTGTGCAGCTGATAAACATCCAGCTTGCTGTCACATAGGTTTTGCTCTTTGTGTGTTCATGAATACAGAGCAGCAGCTTTCTATCAACAGCATATATACAGTAACATATACAAGAAAAATGAGCTTTTCTGCGTGTTTTGCTAAGAATGTGCCCTGCTTAGAAGTTCACTAATCACTACTGGTGAAGGCTATTTTGATCTCTCTGTTGCTCATAAAGATCTTTGTTGGGAAACAGTTTAATTTTTTGCTGGATTGTAAAGGAGTTACAAATTATTTCATGTGAGTTACCACAATTAGGTAGTAATTAATGCTTGACAGTGCTAGATTTGAAATGGCAGAAGATTTTTCTATTACTAACCTTTTAACTACCTAATTGCCACATAGATTAGACTAAATTATGTAGAAATGTGGCCAGAATTACCCCTAAAAACTGAAGATTTACATTATGCTCAATAAAATAAGCCTACGTAATAACTCTTAATTAGTTTCAATGTTCTGGCCCAGGAAGCCGAAGATTGTTTGGTACCATTTTAGAAGCAAATGTCTGTGTTGTGATTGATACATCCGGTTCCATGGACCCATATTTGCCACCTGTCACAAAAGAACTTACCTCCCTTATCTGGGAACAGCTGAGAAAAAATGAAGTCAGGTATGGTGAATGACTGATAAAGACTGAAATCTGCACTCCTTATTATGTAATCAGATTGCTTAATAATTACAGTAATACAGCGCTGAAACACAATTCAAGTAATTATTATATGTTAGAGTACAATGTGCATGTGACAAGAACTGCTTTTTCTGTTGCTTTTACCAGTTTTTAGTTCTAAACTCTCTAAGATCTGAGCCTCTGCCATAGGCTGATGCTGTTTAGCCTTTCAGGGTGAGCATTCCCATAGATTTTCTGTTCATGCAAAGTAAGATATGCTTTTTGACTCTTCTGAAGATCTTAATCCAACACTAGGCTCTTGGATGGGAGGGGGGGTTAAATGGCTTTGGGTTTTTTTACTGTTGGGTTTGTGTTTGGTTGTTTTAAAATTTTATTTATTTACTTATTTCAAAACTGGCTTATCCAAAGTGACTCATTGCATTGGTTAGGGTTAAATGTTGTGGGTCATCTTTCTCCTCAGGTTTAACCTGCTGAGATTTGCAGAAAATACAGAGAGTTGGAAAGAGTATCTTGTAGAGGCAACTGATGAAACCTGCCATGATGCTGTGCAGTGGGTTTCCACATGCCATGCTCATGGCAACTCCTGCATCCTTGCAGCTTTACAGGTTGGTGTGCCACAGCTTGGAGAACACAGCGTGTCTTGTGGTGGTAAAACACTCCCACCTGACTGGTAATGTTCTAGGAAAATTATGTCAAAGTGTACAGCATTTTTATATGCAAATCACTGAACAGTTTAGAAATCAAGTCACTGTTTCTGGCCCCAGGGCTCATAGATACTTGAATTAATTGCTCATACTAAGTTTTAAATAGAAGTCAAATATCAATAGTTTTGTTAATATTTGTGTTCAAAGAGTACTGGAGAGGGAAAACAGGCAGTTGTTCAAAATGATGTTTATGTACAACTGTGGCTGTGATATGTTGCTCTGACCCAAACAGGATTTTAAATAAGCAGTGTTTGTTGGAATCTCATGGGTTTTGAGAGCAATTCTTGAACTTCAGTAACAGGTGAAGAAACTTTTCTCCTATAAAAATGCTCAGTGTAGAAATTACTAGTAATAATAACTTAAAACTGAACTTGCAATTTCATGAGATTTAAAATTGGAATCAAAACAGAAATGTTGCCTTTAATGAATGATTCTTCTTCCAGACATCCTTGCACAATCTCTATGTAAGTGTTATGGCATTCATCATGAATCAGGTCCAGTAGAGCTGTAAGCCATGTCTGTAGTACAAAGATGTCACTGAGTCAATTACTGTAGCAAATTTGCATAATATTCATTCAAGTCCTAGTGAGCCTGATTTTCAGACATTAAACATCTTTAACTCCCATAAAATATGATGTGAAAATCTTTTAAACCAGTTAATTTTCTTATTTCAATGAGTCAATTTTTGGCAATGCCCTGCTTATAAATATGTTGTCTTATGCTACAAATAATCTACTTAAATTTTCAAATTTATATCCTTGATCTCCTTCCTAATTAGTGAAAATGAAAAGACAAAACTAAGTTGATTAATGATGCGGCAAATATAAAGCTGTCTTAAATCACTGGATTTTTGTTCTGAAGTATAACTTTTCATATAAATGTACCAATTATTTAAGCTTCTTTTCTGCTTTTCAGAAGGCTCTCAGTTTCCAAGGTGTAGAGGCACTGTATCTATTGACTGATGGAAAACCAGACACCAGTTGCAGTCTGATTTTGAAAGAAATTGGAAGATTGAGAAAGAAACAAGATATTAAAATCCACACCATTTCTTTTAGCTGTGCAGACAGGTATATGATACTTTTCAAGAACAGCAAAAAAACCTCTTAAAATTACTACTTTATTTATTGTCAGAAGTCTGTGCTACCAAGATGGTACTGGGGAAGGTTGTTCTGACACAGGTAATTGCCACACGGCCTACATTTCATACAGGAGTTTATAATCATGTCCTCCAGTCTATTTGTTTCCATGTAATATTTTTGAGGAGTTTTTAGAAATTCTTTTGCTGTTGCTTTCGGAGAAATAATTTTCATAATTAGCTTTCTACTTTGTGCTAACAGAGGAGCTGTAGAATTCCTGAAGAAGCTTGCTTCCCAAACAGGAGGGCGCTTCCACTGCAGTTCTGGAGGTGAAGATGGACAATTAGCAGCACACAGAATATTGACAGAGGGGCTGGATGATGAAGATGTATGTTCAATAAATCGGTTTCTTTTGTTTCATTGCAACTTAGTTCTTCATCAGTAGAGAAACTTCATTTAAAAAAGAAAAATAATGAGAAAAAATAATACAAAACTCCTAAGGTATTTCACATTGAAACCAAAAAGAGAAATCTTAGTATCTGTCTTTGCCTTTCTGCTAACTGCCTTGGTGAGGTGCCCAAGCCCGTGAAAGGAATACACAGGGCAATATAGGTTTGAAAGAGAAGTAAAATACATATCATGTGTCTGGATGTGGGTTTTAAGCTAACTTTAGCTTTTACTGTGTCTTCTTGTCCTTGCCATCTTGTGTTACATTTAATTGTAAAACCCTTGTACAGTGCTTAGCACATTAATTCTCCAGTGTGAGACCTCAGGGACTGCCACAGCAGGAAATGTTACTGAACAGAACCAGGTTCAATCTAGGCTTGCTCTGCCCTCTCCTTATAAGGCCAAGACCTTCTCTGCAAGTAGCTAGGAGTAGGGAAATTTAGAGCTTAGGCTCAGTTAGTTAAGTTGGTGACAGAGAAAAAAATAGGTGCAAGTTAAATATTTTAACTATGTTTTCAGGATCCAGTTTTCCCTTACTTTGAAGGAGATGATTTAAAGAAACTTACTCAAGAAGTAGCAAAAGCTAGAAGTTTCTTAAAGCAGGCAAAATCTTGGAGGTAAGTATTTATCAAGAATCTTTGTGTTTATTATTTCATGGAATGAAGACAAGAATATCTGACTCCCAATGTCTGTTATATAAAAAATAGATCTGGAGAATTGTCTAGGAGTGAAGGACAATTAAATTGTATTGATCCTTATGTTTCTTCATTGTTACCCTTCCTAACTGCTAATGCAGAACCAGAAAGCACCAATTCAATAGGAACAGCAGGCAAAAGTACCTGCAAAAGCTTTAAAGTGCATTGTACCTACTCATTAAAGGTCACTCAAGGACAGGGCTAAACAAAGACTCCAAGGTACTCTATGCCTCTGTGAAAAACTGCTGTAACTCTCTGGGGTTTTTCTTTCAAACAGATTATTGCTTGAAAAGTGGAACACAAACCAAAAGGACAATTCTGGCTTTCAAAAAAGTGCTCAGGTAAACAGTCACCACATTTACATTATAGTTTATGTGTAGTTCATGTATAGTTCATGTATTTCAGCAGAAGGGTAATATTTTATTGAATGTATTCATTTCTAGCTGTGACTTTTTCCAAAGTTGAAAGTATTTGTAGTGATTTCAGTTCTTAGCTGAGATAGTCCACAGTAAAACCCAATATAACCAAAGAACAGTTCAAAGAGAACTGTTTGGGGTGAAAAGAGCAAGGCAGATGTGTATTTGTAGTTACTAATGGTCTAGCAAGCAGTTAAGCACATTAAGGGTTAGAACCAGATGTAACAGCTGTAATAACAACTGCTGCATGGGCTGCATGATTTATCTGTTAAATGAACAAGGCTGACTGAAAAAAGACCCCATTAACAGCAAAGACAGCCTCAGCAAACATGGGACTGTCATTACAGTGTGATGGGAGAGGCAGCTGGGCAAACTAAACCTCTCACAGAGCCATCTTTGGCTCTCACAGAGCCATTGACTTTGCCAGTTTAAAAGATGCTGCTTTTAAATTGGCAAAGTCGAAGCCGCAGGAAAAGAGAAGCTGCTGGGTGGAAGTACTTTCTCAGGGTTAAACAAGACACAAGCATTTGTCACAGAGCTGTTTGAGGAGAAACCGTGGGCACACAGAGAGCTGCAGAGTTGCACGAGAGAACGTTGGCCTGCCAAGATATTCATCAAGGATTGTGCATGATTATGAGTGTGTAAGGGTGTGTTGGAGCATGTAAGAGTGTGTGTGAGTGTGTCAGAGTGTGTCTGAGAGTGCAGCATTCAGCATTTAAGGGCTGATCACTCATGAGAGATGCTTGGAGAGGGAGCAGATACAAAACCATCCTGTAGGAGCAAGGAAGTTGTTCCAGGCATGCAGAAATAAAGGCTGGTGTTCCACAACTGTTTCTGTCTTTCAACATTCCAAGGTGAAGTGTATAGGAAGGCATTCCTGTTAAAATACTCCAGAGAGTGCATAGCACTGTAGCCCCATTAAACGTGTAAGTAAGGAAACTTGATTTCAGTTTAGGTTGTATTGTTTTTCCATTACGATTTTGTCCATGGTGGTAGTGAGCCTATGCAGTTTATATATTTTAGTTGTATTTCAAAAAGTATTCATGTGCTTCACTTGTAGGATTAAATTTTAGATGAAGAAAAGATGCTGAAGAGGTTTGGAATCATACCACTAACCTGCTTGTGTTCAAAGTGTGCTCAGAGCTTCCAGCTTCAAGCAGAAAAACGGAAGATTTATTCTTTGTTGTCACAACTGCTGGCAAGACAAGAAGTTACAGATGATAAGTGCTGCACTGACTCCACTTGCAGATTTTGCAGGATTCAAAGTAAATCAAGCCCTGAACTCTACGAAGTTTAAATACAAGTAGAGGATAGTTTTCAATATAGCTAATACAAATTTTAAAAGTGTATGTATTTCTAAAATAATCAGTAGTTATACAGGGTCACAACTTTTGTTTCTCTTCTACTCATCATATTAATAATTCCTTCAATTAGTTGCTGGTATGCCTAAATTGTCTTTTTTGTCAGTTGGTTTGAGATTTCTTTGCTGGTGCTTATTATCCCTAACAGATGAGACAGATGGCTGTGATGTTAGGAAGAGAATTCTTTATGCCAGTTTTGCATAGAAAGTCCAAGAAATAACCTTAGTGCAGCAAACAAAGCTTGTAATTCATGTTTTTGCACAGAGAAGTTTTGCTAATAATTATTTCAACTCTTTGCTTTTCATGTTGGCAGTAAAGAAAAATTTAGAGTTGGTGATTCAGAAATGATCAGACATGCAAGAAAGTAGTGCCGTGTTGCTGGTGTAGCCTGGTTGTGTTTGTATAACCAGGCACTGCCAATCTTCTGAGCAATTCTGTTCTTACATATTTCCTGTCTAGAAAGATTTAAAATATGTTTGCCAGTGCTAGTTGATTTATGAAATATACTTGTTTTTTACTGATTTCTGTAATGAAAGCTCATTAGTATTTTGTAGATGTTCACTTTTGTTGTCTTTTAGAGGGTTAGAAATTCATCTCAGGTGTTTAATATATGTAATATAATAAAAAAGGATTCAGACTTCAAAATTCAGATGCTTGATCTGCATTTATTCAGGAGCCATTTGCATCTCCCGAGTGCCAGCTTATGGGGATGACTGGGTATCCTGTGATATGGGAGATGGTGTCTTTTCTGTCTCTTTATCTCTTTTGTCTCTATAAAGAATTAAAAATTATTTCTATCATAAATGTATCTTTTTACTGTTGTATGCTCTGAACCAGGTGACTCCTGTTAGTACCAGCCTTTACTGGAATACTGCAGTTAAACTGGTGCTTTGTGCTATGCATCACCTTCTGTGATTTTGTTTGTGGATGTGTGTAACTGCTGAAACAATTTGATATGAAAATGTTAATTGTAAATTAATAGGATTGATTACATTTATGTTTGGGGTATAGAAATATTAGATGATGATCGCTGATAAAATGAGGATTTGTACTAACACAAATGTTAAAACAGTAAATCCAGGTAGAAAGGATGAGCTTTCTGTATTGCCAAAAAGGGTTTCTTATTAGTTCCTTGGAGGATTTAAGAAATGTCACAGTACTGTAGCATAGATTCTTACATTCCTATGAAAGTACTTTAAAAGAGCTTAAAAGGAATTACACTTATGCAGGTGTGTTAAATGGTATCAGAGGCTCTTTGTGAAGTAAGATCATCATGAACATGTTGGATTTTGCAAATGTGGATAAGCATCAGAATATTTCAGTCTGTTGTGTTAGATTGCAATTGTCAGAGGTCTCATTTAGAGCCTTTTTCCCCCTGTACAATATTTGGTGTTCATAGGTTTTACTCTATCAACAATTGCATTTACACAGTGTCTCCATTGGCTGATTGTCAGTGGATCTGTAACCCTAAATTTGGGGCAGCCTACATTAATACTCATCACTGAGCTGTTTGTTTCAGCTTGGACTGGGCATTTGTTTCTGTGGGCAGAGCACAGCACATTTCTCTGATTCTCCTGAGCATGATCTCACACTCGAAGTAGGTGTTGGGAACCCAGGAGCCTTCTCTTTGCTAGTGGTGTGAGCTAAGGGCTTCTAAGCCTCCTGTTCAAGAAAAATGCAATGAAAAGTAAGGAGCAAGTGTTGATGTTAGAATTTGTGTGAGCACAGAAGCTGTAAAATAGTCAGGTATTTCAGCATTGAGCCATTGCACCCAATCCAAGTTCTCTTGTAAGTGTGTTTAGCCTGTGCAGCCGAAGCCTTTTGGTGTTGCAGGCTGGTCAGCCCTGCTACCTCCTCAGAGCAGCTCCTTCCTTTAAAATACAGATTCTGTCTCTTTACTACCTACCTGGAAACTCCCATCCTCCCTGCTCCCGTCAGTCTGAGGGCTGCTCAGCCAGGAAGACACTTTCAGGAGATGCCTCAGTGGGGACGACCTGAGTAATACTCGGTTTGTGACTTCAGTGTTGGTCTGTCAGCTCTGTGTCGTCTGCTTTCCTGGTTCGTGCTTGCTGGAATGCAACTCACTGTATGCAAGACATAATAAAAGAGGAGTTTTATAATTGACCAAATGCATATTTTTCTGCCAGCTTGTTTGTAAGTCATGTCATTGCTGTGACTCACTGAATATGCTGATTTGTGTGCAATGAATTAAAGACAAATGGCTAAACCGGTTGCCACCTCCACGTGCCTGTGCAACCCCCTTCAAAAGAGTGCTGCTTTCACAGCAGGAGTTGGGAATTTCCCTGTGGAGCAGCTCATGTACTGCTGTAATTTCCAGTTTCCAGCTGCTGAGCTAGGTTTAACTGGTGCAGATGTTCACAAACCATCCCTTAGCAAGGACTGGCAGTTCAGGAACTCCTTTGTGCATGGTTCAGCCTTAGCTGCTTCAGGGGACAGCTTGGCCTACTAACAAATTCCTCCATGGAAATGTGCCTGAATTTGAGTCACCCCCAGCAGTTCATGCTGCTTCAAAGGAAGGTAATGGCAGTGTGTGGTGTCCTTTAGAATTCTGTTCACTAAGAATTTCTCTGTGCCCTATAAGCGTGTTGCTATTACTAGCATGTATCTAGATTTGTAACCACAAAGTTCTGAGATATTAGGCACCCAAATGTGTCAATACAAATAAGTCACTGGAATTTTCATTGAATCATTTTAATGCATCTTAATCAGATGTATATCAGATGTATATTTCATTCCATTGAACTTTGGTCCTCTGTGAAACCATCTCAAACAGATGCTTATGAGATGTTTGCTTGCTGATTAGTTAAAATAAATAATACGAAGAGAGAGGAAGAAAGGAAAATTCAATTCCAGAAAATTGCCAGCATCAGAAAATACCCTTTTCCTTCCCTGTCTCTGTTACAATAATGATCATTTAGGTTTTAAGTATAGAAGTAATTTATAAGGAGACTGATAATCCCTGACTCATATTATGTGAGACTTCATCTGCTAGAATCTTAAATTCTACCCAGAATTTGGTAAGTAGCTTAGGCAGACCTTGTAAGCCACAAGTTTATATCCTTTCAGTGACATGGGCTGCCTCTGTCACCATGGCCACTCCTAATGTGGTACCAAAGCTTTTCTAAATAGAGAAAAAACTAGCAAATAACAAACCTGTTGGAAGTGGTGTTATAATCTCTTTCAAACTTGCATCTGTATAGTTTGTTCGACACTTCTGTTGTCTCTGATTCCTGTGTGTAGCAAGCCAGGCTGTGATCCCTGCTAATTGTATAGAAACATGCCTTTATTCAGTACAATGTAACGCAGTATTTTTACTTATGATGCATTTGTATTCCTTCCCTTCAAATTTTGCATAAACTCTCCTCTTCTTTAACAAGACCCAAGGGCTGATACAGGGATGTTCATTGGTGCTGTGAGAAGTTGCTTTGTTTCTTCCTGTAATTCCATCCTGACTTGGCAATGCAGGCTCAGAGTTATCATTTCATTTGACCTGTAAATCAATCTGTGTAACATGCAAAGTAACCACGAATGCAAAGGAAATGAGAACAAAGTCATTTGAAAAGCATTTCATGCGGCACGTTCCAAGGCTGTATTTGTGTGTGCTTTATTCCTTCCATGAGGAAACAGTGAAATATGCAGAAGTGTAACACAAATACACAAAGAAACAGGAAAAAGGAAGGATAGAGTGAGAATATTTATGTATGTTAATGAAGAATGGAGGGATTTAAGAAGAACCTGATCTCTTAGCTTTGCAGCGAGGAATAAGGATCTGCATCTTCTTTTCCCTTCTGGCCTGGACTTAGAGCATGACATGGGTAAGTTGCTTTGCCTCTGTGTCTTACTCCTCTAACTTAGCAAGGAATGTGAAGGATGTTGTATTATCATAGCTACATTTGTTGTTGCATTAATACTGTGTTGGTAAACTTTTTTAAGGATGACTTCATGCCTTAGAAATATTTGATATGTACCAATGTTTAGCATTTGGTTATATGAAAAATATTCTGAAGCTTCCTTCCCCAAATTCAGATCCCATGATTTATCTTTTCAACCAAAAATTCTAAGCACAGCTAGACATAATTAGAGAAGAGTTCTATTCTTTTCCTCTTTTCCATTAACATTGCAAGACCTGATTTAAATGCTTTTTAACATTTTCTGTCTTCTCTCACATAAAGAGTGAACATCTTACTGTTGACACTTCCCTTCTCTCAGCTCTCTGTTGTTTCAGACTCAGTCCTTGTTATGAGGGTGTTTGTTTTTGTAGTCACAAAGAGATAAGTACCCGTAGTCAGAAGTACTTACACCCTACAGCAGCTCTGCCCAGACTCGTCTGGGGTTGCAGAGGGGATCAGTGCTCTGGTACCCTGTCCAAACGAGTCTCACCACTCTGAGTTCACAGACTGTCAGTACCTGTGATGGGGCATCTGCATGTGAACAAGTGCACAAGGAGCTGCTCAAACACATGGCAAGCTTGGACAACTCTACTAATTTAGGGCTTCTATTCAGGAATTTTTAATAAGTTAAATGAAGAGGGGATATTTTTTATATTGCAGGTATTTCAGCAAAACCCTGTCCTTGAGTAGCTTTAAGAGAGCTTAGTCTCTTCTTTTCTGCTATTCCTCTGCCCTTGGGCACTCCAGAATATCCCATCCTGCCTGTGCCTCACACCAAATATCCGTCTGTCACCTTGACTCACACCTCTGTCGAGCTCTTCATGCTCTGGTTACGTCTCTTAAAGGCTCCTTTCTGCATAGTATCTTCCACACTTGAAAACCATTCTTCAGGTTGCTGTTACCTCACAGCTGGAGCACAGCTCCTCTTCTGTGGCCTGGGAGTGCAGAGCCGGGAAGTTCACAGGACCTGCTGAGTGACAGGGACTCAGACCTGGTCTCACACGTCTGCCTTCTGGGCTGTGGTTTGAAACACCTCTGGGGTCCAGTACCCAGCAGTGCACAGGGACCAGGCTTTGTATGCTGCAGACAGAGATTGTCTTGTCTATCTTATGGCAAATCCTCCTTACTCAATTCAGGCTTGGCTCTACCAGCATGTGATTTGAAATGAACTTGTGTAAGCTTCCTGGGTTCCTCTACGAAACAGTGCAATTACATTTCAATATTGCTTTGCCGTCTGGATGTGAGTAACATTTTGATAAGCCAACACAACATTTCAGAAATGGGGACCTTCTCCGTGTAAATAAATGGACAAACTCCCTGACACCTTCCTGTTGTATTCTATAGCCATCTGCTACAAGTACTGGATGTTTTGTTTCTGTGTGCCTACATGAACTATGACTGGTCATAGGAGAAAAAGTAGAAAAAGGCAGTGTAGAGTTGTGATTCAAGACCAAAAGCAAGCTCCAATCTTAATGCAGCAGCTTTTCTCCTTGTAACTTTAGCTGCTGTTTCTTTCAGAAATACTAAGCAGGATGCATTGAATAAAATATGCCACCCCTCTTTACTAAAGATAAGAGAATAAGCATAACAGGAGAGGTACAAAATACCAGTTCTGAAAACTCCTCTGAGGTGTCCCCTTCTTGCCAAGGTGGAAACCAAAGCCAAGTTAAAATTTGTTAAATTTCACTGAAGAGTGAGGGATTGATGTCCTTTGAATAAGCTGACCAAGTTAAAATTTGTTAAATTTCACTGAAGAGTGAAGGATTGATGTCCTTTGAATAAGCTGACCAGCTGCTCTGACTTGTAAGGAGCTCTGGAATAGTTCAGGGACAGAATGGGCACTTTATTTCTTGCATTAAATGGTAAAAGCTGTCAGTGCTGTGGACAGCTCAAAACAGAGAACTTGGTGTTCTTGGGGGTTTTACTGTGAGCTGAGCTTGTCACTCACCCAGCAATCCAAGAAGTGCAGAATAATTTGACAGGTTCTTGTTCTAATGCTGACTATAGGGACTTTGGAACATACATGTTATGCTAAGATATATTTTCCTAGGTGTCCGTTTGAGTTCTTGTCAGCACACGAACATTAAATTACATTTAAATTGCAATTGGTTACCTATGAACTTGAGATATTTCTAACATGCACACATTGAAAATTGTAGTAATTTATATTTAGATGTGGGAGTGTTTCTTTAGCATCTTACCTACTATTTTGAGACTTAAATTTTAGACACACCCATTTAAAATGTTGGCTTTGATTTCTCATTGTTTAATTTGCAAAAGCATATGTGTTTTAAAAGTGCTTAAAATCTTAGGACAGGGAACATATATAATTATTAATCGTTTCATTAATTCATCATTCCTTTTATATGCATTATTTAACAGTAAATCACCTTTTCCTGTTCTGTTGTGCACAAGGTAGTTTATTACCTTCATTCATCTTGGAAGCCAGAGAACAACCCTTGTGCCTCCAGCTAAGCCTCTCTGCAAATACAAAATTGGGTTGGGGACAGAGATAGAAAAGTCAGGATGAAAGTGCTGTGCAGCACTGCCAAACAGGATTTTTGTTTCTTCTCTATCTACAGAAAAACTCTAGTACAGTTTATCTACAGAATAACAACATTCCAATGGTGTATTTGTGTTGTGTAGTGTCTTACACTTTTACCAGGTCAGTGAGAGATGCCATCCTGTTAAGAATGGTCTGATGTGGAGAATTTTTTTTTTTTTTCCTGAAAAGGAACGTAAATTATGTATTAATTAAGCCCTGCCCTTTTTTGGCTCCCAGCCCAACCACCAGCTACAAAGGAGCAGGAACAGCAAAAGGCCTGAGCACACGTGAAGTTCTCTGTCTGCCTGAGAGTACCTGATGCCCTTGAGTCACGAATTGTCCAGCAAAGAGACATCTCACCCTCCCACCTGGACAGGAAGGACTGGGACAGCGCTGGCAGCAGGATTCTACCACGGGTACTTACTACTACTTTAGCTATTTTTAAATATCTGATATGTTTGACTCTAACTTTTTATGGGAAGTAATTAGAACACTTTTGATATTTGAAATGACAGTAGGGGAGCTAAGAGCAACTCACACTGCGTGTGCTGCATGAGATGTAACTGTGCTTATCATGCAGAATACATTAATAAATCAGAATAGCTCCTATACATTCAGAGAAAAAAAGAAAGTTACCGATTCTGGAAAGAAGTATTTTTTTTAAGAAAATTGTTTACATTTGAAATTTGAAAACAATTTTCTGATTCCATGAAGCAGATTAATATATTAATGCTATTCGTGCTTTTTAAGAAAGATTTCTAGAAAAAAAAATCTTTAAACTCTTTTATGCAACCTCCAGCTTACTTAAACCTTAAGGAGATATTAATGACAAGTATTCAAATATATACCATTTCTCAAATGTCTTTTTGTAGTATATGTGATAAGCTTAACTTTAGGTCTCCTTACAGTGTATAAAAAGATGCTTTTTCTCAGAAGACAAGGCAAAAGAATTTTATATGGCTTAAGAGTCCTGTGTAGCATCATCTAGAAGTACAAATTTATGTTTCCTTGCTTGAACAAGACAGCATACTTTTTTAGGTGTATTATATTAGTTCTAGTTTAAATTTTGTTTGGAAACATGGATTCTTTTTCATTTTTTGAAATTTCAGGATGTTTTTCAACATAAGGAGCTTGTGTTTTACACTGTTATGCCACTCAGTTTGCTGACTTGAGTGAACTGACATTGGTGTTAAAACCATGTAACAGCATGGAGAATATAGTCATTTCCTGTGTCTGAAATCTAAAAATCAATATATAAAATAAGAAAAATATCACAAACAAAATTATAAAATATTAACTAAACAATGGCAAAGGTAGTCCATAATTCTGTGTGCTGTGGCTGCAATTTGTGTTACCTTTCTAGAATTTTTTTTGTCACCCTGGAAGTGAGAGAGCTGCCAGCTACCAGCCATGCCCAGTTTCTGCCTGGGCTCTGCTGAAGCCTGGTGTAAATGGCTGAGAGCGAGCTGTACTTAACTGTGAGGTTCCTCTCATATGAGGACCTCTCCAGTTATGAGGAAAGCAAAATAATCTGCAGAGACTGGGTCCATATTCCTGTACTAGCCTGCAGGCACCCAGTTTGCCTCCCACTTTACAGTGACATGACTGATTTCAGATTTATTTCTTCCAGGTTTCTGTTTGGGGGTATAAGAGCCTAGATCTTAATGTGCAAAGGCCAAGCATGGAATTAGGACAACAGGGGCTCTCTGTGTGGGAGAATTAAATGGACTAATTTCTTGGACAACATTGTGGTCTGGAATACCAGTCATTTTAGGTACAGAATATAAGTGAATTTCTAAACAGGAGTGATTAATGTAGAATAAACTAATTTGCAATACAGAACAAGGTGTACAGATGGGTAACTCCCATGGAGTTGTTATCCTAGAATGATATCTTAATCCATTTTCCCAAGCAGATGAACCCACTGGGCAGATGGCTCGTCTCTTCTGCCCCTTGTCAGTTTAGCTGTCCATGAATGCCCTATTGAGAATAATATGGTCAAAAGTTAGTGAGAACTGGACAGAAAATTAAATATATTTCATGTATAACCAGAAAAGCTTAAAATGGTAACAAATTTTTATCATTGCTGAAGACCCAAATGTGAAATCAAGTGAATTTTAAAAGTAGAATGAATCCTTCCTTATATTCTTTATCTAATGTCTTGGTTTATTTTCCTGACTAGTAGGATAACATCTATTTGGCATTAATATATCAGAAGTTAATGAGTTTTCAAGGATAAAATGTTTGATTAAACCAAGCATTCAAAAATGCAATCATAGCTGTTAAGGTTAGGTAATTATAATGGTTCTAAAATTCTATAATTTCTCTTCTTTTCTATGTAATATGAAATTTAGTGATATGAGGAAAAGACTAAATCTTGGAATATAAAAGTATTCAGACTCATTACACATTATACATAGCCCATCAGCGAAATTATGAATTTATACATTTTAAACATATTAAGATAACAAAACTAGTATAGGAGCATTGTAATGGGAAAGTAATTGAAATTACCCAGATCTCAGAGCATTATGCAGGGATTTTCAAGAGATCTTCTCTGTTGTAGTCGTGATGCCAGAGGGATCCTCGGAAGAGCTCCACAGCAGCCAGCCCTGTGAGAGCCAAGTGACGGAGCCTGCTGGGCTGCTGGCTGCCAGGAGCACCAGGACAATGGTGACAGGAGGTGGGGGCTACCTGGGGTACAATCTGGGATGTGCCCTTGTTAGCTCAGGAATTGCTGTTGTGCTGTTTGATGTACGGAAACCTAAATGGGAAATTCCAAGCGGAGCGGATTTTTTCAAGGTATGTTACATGTCTGGTGCTCATTGTCAAGGCTTCCTCTTAAGGACCTTTGATTAAAACATTTACTGAAAAGCCTTTCAGGACAAGTTCATTACAGGAAATAATATAATATCTAATATTTGGAAATATCTGAATTCTGAACACCAAGGTACTACATTTTTATTGATATCTGTATGTATGGGGAGTACTGTTAATGTAGTATTACCTGGTATACAAAAATGCAATACAATATTCTAACCCCACCATAGCATTTAATACTAGATACAGGTGTGTTCAGTAATATATGGAATTTCGTAAATGTGATTGTAATACACTAATGTGCACTAAATAAAGTATTAAATCCATATAGAGTGTACTGGGGTTTTTACTCTTGTATAAAACTGTAATTAAAGTTATCATACAGTGCACCAAGAATAAACCTTAGAAAGAGACATTTGTGAAGGCAGCACAGATCAGGTCTCAAGGTGCCAACAGAAACGGGGTTCTCTTATTTGGTGATTCCAAGGCAAACAGCCAAACCCTTCCTGCTGTGATTTATTGTCCCTGGGGCTGGATTCTCCAGCCCTCCAGCCCTTGCTGCTCCCATTCAAGTCAAACAAGTTTTGCCAGCCTGGAGGCTGCAGGACTAAGTGTGAAAATACGCATTATAATCAAAGCCAACAAGAGTCATCTTTGTTTTGCAACAAAATACTGGCAAAATTCTTAGTCACTGATTTTCCTGCCTGTTCATAATGCTTTATTTAATTTTTTAAGTACTGTGAAAAATAGACCAGAATATCTTTAGATTTTCCTTACTAGCCATAGTTAATATAGTTCTATAGAAAATATAAGGAGCTCTGCCTGTCAAAACTCCATTCTTTTCTCATTTTGCAGGGTGATGTGAGGGATTATGAAGCAGTGTTCAAAGCATGTGAAGGAGTTGACTGTGTTTTCCATGTAGCTGCATGTGGAATGTCAGGATTGGAACAAGCAAGTACCATTCTCCTAAAGTTTTCTTTGGTTACTTTGAGAAAGAAAAAAATTGTCTGCATGTAACAAAGAATGTAATTTTACGGTATTTATGTCAGACAGAAGTTGTTATAAAGGTCAAGTCATCCATACAGGCAACAAGGGAAGTATTCCTTAAATAATAAAGTCAAAGTGTGAAAGCAATGTACTACAAAATATTCTATAAAAATGAGATCACAGTTTTAAGATCTTGGATAAGAAGGTACAAACTTTTTCTCTGATCTGAAGAAGAGTGAAAGCATTGCTCTAAAACTAATACTGATGCATTTTCTTGTTGTGAACTCAGTCATGAGGAAACAGACCTCAACCAATATGTTATGCTGAGTAACGGTGATATTCACAGAGGGTGTTATCAAAAAAGTCATGAACCTACTAATTTATTTCTAGGAACAGGACAGATTGCCACTGGAACACGAACTTGTGAAAGCTTTTAGGGAGCATAACCCTGCCTATAATTCTTGTTTCTATATCATGGATTATCTGGGGTGTGACAAAATATTGAAGCATTGCTATTTCCCTTTAGATGCATTTTATCTTTCATTTTTCAACTTTCTTTACTCATACACTGAAGAAGACAATAAACACAAGAACTGCCAGAAATCACTGTATGTCAGACAGACAGAACTGTAACATGTATCACAAAAAGGCCTCAGCTATTCTAAATCTGGCAATTAAGTAACCATCATATTGTGAATGTGACTTGTTTGATTAATTAAATCTTGTGCAAACTTTATTTCTAGCTTCAAAAGAAAGATCAGATTGAATCCATAAATGTTGGAGGCACAAAAATAATAATTGATGGTAGGTACCTAGATTTTCTTTCTCTGCATCTGATCCAAACCATGAATTAAAAAAGCTTTCTAACTGGATGTCTCCTGTGAAGATCAGGCACTAAAATGAGGCTCTTCTCTTCCTCCTGTCAGAGCATGATGTAAACCTGGGTGTGCAGGTCCCAAGCTGGTAGACTTGCCACTGGTTTGAATTGGGGATAGATTTTCAACGTGGACTTCATTCCTTGGCAGTCCAACTAAAGCTCTCTTCCATGTACTGGTTGGTTTTTTTCCGTTTATGTAATGGAGCAGTGTTATCCTCTTTCCTCATAGAACTAACATGAGAGCTGTTGTACTGTTTGTTGTGTCATAAACATTTGGTAACAGGCACCATAGAAGTCTATTTAGCTATTATTTTATCACATTAATACAGAAAACCTTCCATGCTTTCTGCTCATCTGTGACCCCTTTTTATTATATACTGATTTTTAACTGCTGTCTCTGCAAGATGCCAGTAGATCTCTTTCAGTATATTCAATTCCAGAAAGAATGTTTCCAAGTGTACTGTAAATACCAGAGCTACTTTCTCTTTGTTTTTCTTTCAAAAACCAAATGGGGAAAAAAAAGGCATAAAAATGGCAAAATCAGTTTTTATTTAGACTAATTTTCATTGTGCCTGTGTATTATTCCTGGAAAAAATGCAGAAATGGAATAGTAGGCAAGTAAAACTCTAAACGAGTTAGAAGGAAGAGTTGCCACATATTCCCTTCTTCCTACCCCAACCTCCAAACCCACAGAAACACATCATGTCAAATTTCCATAGGCTCCCAGCAAACCAAGAGGCTGGGAGGAGCATGAACCTGTTCATCTACATTTTAATAATACACCTTATTATTGTATTTTTTCCCAAATATTTACAACAATAATTAACATTTATGATTTTCAAAATGAGCCAATGAACCAGCTGGACAGGCTGCTCTGTACATTCTAGACATTCCTGATTTTGAATATTAATTCACTTCAGTTTTAGGAATATTGTTAAATGAAAAGGAAATTTACATTATTCAAGTTTGCAATGACGTATATGCAGCAGAATTTAGCTACACAAGACTGAAATCCGTAATTAAGTCTTTGTTTTGCAAATAACATTAATTTCCTTTGTATTTGAAGCACTGCTGATGACACACTAGCAGGGGATGTTTTCCTGTGAACGCATCGTTTGTCACTTACGAGCAGACTGAGACAAAGGCAGCGTGGTGGGGTGTGGGCAGAGCTGGCCCGTGCTCCTGCGTGACCGCACGTTCCACCCAAGTGGGGGCAAGAGGCAGCTCGTGGGAGCCAGGGCCAAGCCTTGGAGTGGCTGCTGCCCACAGCACTGCCCCAAGGGCTGTGCCACAACAAATGTTCTCACTCATCTCCTTCTCATTCAATTTGTAAAATGAACGTGTTTTAAGAAAGGTTTCTCAAGGAGGAATTTTCCCCCCACAAAAATAATTCCTCTATCCAGTTGATGACTGCAAACCAGTGATATGATAGTTACAGGTGTCTCATCAGGAAACATTTGGTGACCACAAGGTGTAATATTCACATAGCAGATATTTGGGATGAAAAATTCCAGCTGAATGGAAGATAATATTATATTAAGTGATAAGGTAATGTTAAAATTAAAATAATACTTTTTTTCTATAAACATAATGTTTGTTTTCAAAAAGAAAATCTGCCAGTTCAATTATTTCTCACTCTTTGTTTTTGTTTTCAAATAATTTACTTTGTGTATCATTGTAGTCTGCAAACAAAGAAATATCCCTAGACTGATATATACCAGTACAGTGAATGTGGTGTTTGGAGGGAATCCTATTGAAGAAGGAGATGAAGAAACTGTACCATATTTTCCACTGGAAAAGGTACTTTGTTCATGGGATGGTGTGGCATTTATTGTGCTCCAAAGGGTAGATTGTGTGAAGGCTGTTCTGAGAGCAAAAGTTGTTTTACTGTAGATGTTCTCAGTACATTCAGCTCAATAAGTGAGTTAAATAAATACTAATGGACTTAAATTCACTCTGAAGCTAAGCTTGTGCCACTAAATTTTAAGTCTGTTAAGTTTTTTGTCATAAACAAACTATATATTTACTAAATCTTATTATTTCTAGTTTTGTTTTGCTCAGCTGATACCTGTGAACTGGCTAGATTGAAATGATGTCAGTCAGAAACAGTAAGTTTGCCTTTACAGATTCAGTAATTGTCTTATTCTGCTTTCTTTATAGCAATTTAATCATTATTCTAGAACCAAGGCAATTGCAGACCAAATGGTTCTTGCTGCTAATGGAACTTTACTAAAAGGTACATATAAAGCATTTGGGGTTTTTCTATCCTTAGGAGTGCTAATGGGCATTCCTTTCTCTGATTGCTCATTTATCAATAGGATACTTTAACTGAAATAAGGATTTATTTGTTTCTACTCCTCTTTTTGGTGGATAATTAGCTGTTCTGATAATACCAATCTGTAAGCACTGTCCAATGGGTCCTTCTTGTAATCCCATGGCTCACAAGTGTCTGGGGAAGAATGGTCCCAGTTTCTTAAAGAGGTTGGTAATATCAGGGGCATGTTGACGTCTAAAGTCACACCTGCATGAACAGTTGTGGCTAAAAATCTATCTGAACGGCAAGGTAAATATTTCTCTTTGCTTTTAGATACATATTTTGCTATTCCTACTGATTTCTCTTAACAGAAAAGTTGGCAAATGTAAGTTAGGTGGGGATTCAATTTTAGCATCCTTGATTAACTACTGAGCAAATGCCTATGACCTGATATTCTTGGCCATATGAAAGGTGTCACTGTGCCTGTTCTCAGGAGTCAGAGGAGTCTGCTTACTCATTCACATGTCAATCTTGGAGTATTCATTTTGATTTAAAATATTCAAACTCATTTGAAAGCCTCTGTTTAGGAGACCTCTTCTATTCCTTTATGGTGCCCTTGATCTGCAAGCAAGCAAGGAGTCTGGATATAGCAAATTGAGTGATCTGTTTCCAGTATTGCACGTCTAGAGTGGACAAATATAAGTTTTAAACTTCTCTCTGTAATAAATAGCAAAAGTCAATCAAGCAGGAGGAAAGTTTGATTTGTCCTGTTCCTACTCAAACTCTTGTGGGATTTGGTTTTCCAGGCTGCTAAGCTCAGGTCTGTCACTGCTACTGAATTCAGTTTTACATGGCAATGAAATCAAGTTCCCAGGAAGCCGAACCACACAGAATGGTCCGACTGAGCCTTAATTTTGATAGTGTAAAATTCAGACAGTATGTGTCAGCCATGTGTTGCTGTCACAGCTGTCTGACAGTCACCTGTTGCTCTCTCTCCAAGGAGGGGACAAGCTCCACACGTGTGTGCTTCGCCCGCCGGGCATCTACGGACCAGAAGAGCAGCGGCACCTGCCTCGAGTAGCCGTATGTGTTTTGTAGTCAGCTCTGGAGGACACCACAAGTAGTTGTAAGGGCATAACACAAGTGGGGGGTACCTTGATTGCACTTCTTAACCATTCCTGCAGGAATGTGATGAAAGCTCAGGGACAGGGGATGTGGTGCAGGGTAACAAATAGCAGGAAACCAGCACTGCGGGCCAGGATCAAGCTGGGCTTTTCAGTGAAAAGAGAAAATGGAAGGCTGAAATGCCATGGTAAAAGAAGTAGGTTTGCATCCCTATTGTCTAATGGAAATATTGTCTTTTAAATATGCACTTTAGTTTCTGCTAAACAGTATAATGTCACCATATTTTGCCACTGCCTATCAGTGCAACCGTCTTTGATTTACAAACCACCCAGTAGTTGGGTTTCTTCTTGTGACACCTTTCTTGTGTTGCAATTGTACACAAATACAGCAAATTCCAAGTATTTGGGTTGAGACAAAATCAATGTTATACTGCATAATAAAGGAATAATGTAGTTATCTCATGTTTTCTGTTTCTACAGATAAATATCCAGCGGAGACTTTTTAACTTCAGTTTTGGGAATCACAAAGTTCAGATGAACTGGGTTCACATAGGAAATCTAGTGCAAGCTCATTTACTGGCTGCTGAGGCTCTCACCTCTGAGAAGGGCTATGTAGCTGTAAGTAAACAATATAATCATTGTGCCCCAGTAGCTTGAGTTCTCAAACAAGTTTAATTTTTGATGTTTTGAGACCAAAGAGTCTCCAAAAAGTCATATGCTAAATTCTCTAAAACAGTGTGTGACTCCACAAGCACACAGACAGTGCAAATGCAAATACATTTCGCTCATATCTTGATGATGTTTTTGTTTGGTTTGAAAAGACATAATTTCCTGGGTTACTGGAGGAAACTATTTTTAACTAGCTTAATATATTCACCATTACACAAATCTATATATCCTGTTATTCTCTTGAAAATAGGTTCTGATCCTAGATGCATAAAATTTAGAGCAACGGTTCTGAGGCATTCCAGTTGACTTTTCAGAGCTGAAAATTTCAAAAAGAGATGTACAAAATTAATGGATAATTTTAAAAGGTTTTTCTTTTTGTTCTACTGGTCATAATTGCAACAGCAATCTGAGGACTGTGAAGCATTACAGAACTGACAACATTGCAGCAGCTGCTGCATTCACAGTTCTTGAAGGTGCCAGATTCATTTACATTGGTAGGAACACACAGACAACAGGAAGACACAGGCAAACATCTCTCCACATGTTCTCAATTAGTTCAGTGCTTGGAAGCCACGCAGCTGTTTTAGATTGATGTCATTCCCAGAGTCCCAGGTTTGCTTGGGTGCCCAGGTGTTCCTGGTACTCAGAGCTGGGCAGACGCCGCATGCAGAGCACAGCTGGAACTTGACCTCAGAGCTGTGTTTGTTAAATGCCGTCAGTGCTGCCCCTTCTGTTGCACTCACAAAGGTAATTCTGTTCCTTGCACATCATGAATAATGCTCCAACAGCTGGGCTACTACAGGGGGAAACTGAGCTCTGATCTACACTACACCATGGTTAATCATCATGAGCTCTACCACCACTGTGGGGTTACCACAGTGAAGGCAGTTTGCTCTGTGTACATTCACCCTGTGCATGCTGGTGTGCTGCTCACAAAATCATGACATGTAGGTAGGTATGAGAGAGACAGAAAATGCCATCCTGTGCACAGTGTTTTGTCACTGTTTTTCTCTGCTTCTTTACCAGAGTGGTCAGGCTTATTACATCCACGATGGTGAAAATGTCATCTTCTCTGAGTGGATTGTGCCTTTGGTACGTACTGCACAGCCCTGCAGCTCCCAGCACCGCGTGGGCACAAGTCCTGTCACTGACTGACACACCAGACCAACTAAATGAAGTTCAGTGCACGTGAATTACTGAATTACTTAACATTAAACTCAGTCCTATTCTCCCTGATTATCCCAAAGTTCCCCTGGTGTTAAGGGAAGTTTTGGATATACGTAACCGTGGAGTTTGGCCTTATTGCTTTGAGAGGATTTAGCTGAGAGGTCCAGAACCTGCTGCAGAACAGCAGCATTTCATGAAGCAAACTCACAGTGCACAGCAAGCTCTGCCACTGGCATCTGGCAGGACTCTCACAGCCATTGCTTATCCCTTTGTCCTGGCATCAGCTGCAGCACAGAAGGGAAGCCCATTCAGAATCCTATCTTAGAAGCTAAAAAGACACAACACTGTATTTTCAGAAATATCAGGCTGGGATTTTAGGAGCATGCCAAGTTTTGATCCTGCAATGCCATCACAGAAAATGACTGCAGTAGAACAATGGGACTGTATTTAACTGTAGTTCAGTATTCCAGTCTGGGTCACTTCCCCCTTGGAAATGGCCTTTTTTTCCCCTTTACTGTACAATTGCAGATGAAGGGTGGGAGGTGGACACCAAAGAATGAGAAGTGGGTTTCAACTGCATTTCTTACCACCAGTATTGACAGGAAGAGTAGCTGGAAAAAAAGTTTAGATACAAGTTTTATCAACGTTCTTTTATTTTTTTCCATTTTCATGCCTCATTGATACCCTCAATTTGGTATAAATTCTCTGTTATTCTTTCCTTTTATACCCTTTTTAGTTTGAAAAATTAGGCTACAGGAAACCTTGGATACATATTCCTGTTCTCCTGGCTCATATAGCAGGTAAAAAAAATAAAATACGTTCTTAATTATTGTGGGTTGTTTGATTTTTTTATTCCTATGAAGCTACATAGTGGTTTTATAAAATGCAGGGGCCCAAATTGCAAGAATTATTTAACTTCACATTCTTTTAATTGGGAATAATCACTTGTGCCATTTGGTATTAATTATACCAGATAAAGTTTAAAGGCTAGTCATAAACTCATCATGGACTTTATAAATTAAAACAGTGCCTTCTACCAGTAGGAATTACAGGATGTACAATGTCAGCATTGTCTCAGTTTATTGCTACCCAGATGTCTCATTAAGTAATTTCTGTTTCACAGCCACTGTGATGGAATATCTGCACCTGATACTAAAGCCAGTTTTTAGCTTCACACCTTTCTTGACAAGGAATGAGGTAAATATATAAAAAGAGATAATGTTTATATATTTCTGACTAAAATTCTCATTAAGGATGTGATACATTTGGATTGTCAGCATTACAGCTCTCTTTTCTGTTCTGTTTCCATTGTAGTATCGTTGTTGATATATTTTCTGCCAAGTTCTAGAGAATTGGATATTAAAGTCACTGCCATAACTGTCCTTTTGAATTTTAGGTGTGGAATGTCACTGTAACTCACACTTTCCGAATAGACAAGGCACGAAATCAACTTGGTTACAAACCAAAGAAATTCTCATTTGCTGATTCTGTGGATCATTATCTAAAAACAAGACCTACCTGCCAAGAAGATCACACGTTCCTTAAAATGGTGTTTGTTTTTGGCATTTTGTTAAGTTTGATCATTCTTTCTTTCTTCTAAAATCAAATAACCACCCACCTGTTCCAGGAAACCTCATTTTGTTTGAGTATTAATGATCTGGTCATAGTACATTCCTCAGCCACTCTGGACTTTCTTATTCATATTACAATGATGACACCTCTCTGATCTCATTAAGAAAGAAAGAAAATAACCCAAAAAACAACTACAAAAGTGAAAACATAGGACATATCAGGAAATGTTCCCCAAGAGCAACACACTGTTACATCAAAGGAGTTCACCACAAATGGGTGCAGGAATACTTTTAATGGATCTTCATTAATTGATTGTTTCATGCTGGGAAGCATTTTCTAAAAATGATAATTCAGGAGGGTGAGAAGTTGGAAGAAGAGGAACTGTCACAGGACAACAGTGCTGTAACAAGTCCAGCAGCTCCAATGAAGAAAAGGGTGACTAAACAACTCTTCTGATGAAGCCATGGCTACAGCTACTGTCAGTTAGTCTGAGGAATTACAGAGACCTGGGAAACAGTGCAAAAAATATGGAAAGTAAATATTTATAAATAATAGGTGATTAGAGGAATGAAAATCATATTTGTGTAAAATAGTTTTATTGTTCTAAAGCTTTGTAAAAATGTAATAAATATCATTATGTGTGTTTGTAAATCAAATAATATGCTTTAAATGCAATAATAAATAATAACTGAACCAAATACTGTTTTTAAGGAGCTTGTGGGAAGGGGGGAGTTCAGCCAGCTGTTACTGCTCCCTGGAGTCACATTCACCACAACCCTGTAGCAGTGCTGGCACACACTGTGTGTTCAGGGAATTGCATTTTGGGGTGAGCAGACAAGCCAAGGACCAAGACAGAAGTGAGAATCTGGCCTCTCTCTTTTCCCCTTTCTTAAGGCTTACATCAGTTGCTTCTTGGGTGGGTTGCACTGCGTGAGCCACCTGTGCTACATGTACACACCAGGTGTAGCCCAGACAAACCTTAAAGATGTTATGAGTTTTTTCTTAGGAACCAGCTTTGCTCTGACCAGGGAGCTCTCCCTCTCTTGCTCCCCCCGTGAATCAGGAGAGCTGGATTTGCCACGATAGGTCATGGAAGACAGTGAAGGAAAAGCTCTGCCATCTGATTATCTCCACTCTGTATTCATTTTGCCTTTTGTTAGCATTTTACAGGATTTTTAAGGCCAGTAGGTTTATGGAGAGTCTCTCACTCTAAATCTACAGAATATGCAGGAGAGCTAACAGCAACCCTAGAAGAATAAAGGTTACAGGTAAAAGACAATACACAGTGACAGGAAAATGCGTGAGCAACCACAATTACCACTGCAGCTTGAGTGAGCAACGATTTGTTGTACTCTATTTTTTTTTCTTTTCAGTAAACAAATAGTTCTGTGTGCAGTGAAAGCAGTAGAGTCTGCTTGATTGTGGATCTGCATTTGGAGATTGTCCTTGTCCATACAAAGTGAGCTCCCACTGTACATCTTCCTTTACATCTTCCTGTAGCAGGGGCACTGCTCAGCCCTCTCTCCTATTCCTGGCAATTGACAGGAAGCTTAAAGAAGCCCTGTATATATGAGACCTTTATCCAAGTTTGATTAAAACCAGTTAAATTCATGATTTATCACTACAGAGCTGCAGCTGACCCAGCAAGTGCTGCAGGCAGGAGGTACTGTGAAAGCCTTTACTCTCTAGAAATGCAGAATAGAAAACTGCAAGTGTAAAGTTACTTCCCAGTGAGAGCATTTTAGCTGCATGCAAACATTCAATTTGGTTCTAAATTAGTTATTTATAAATCTTTCACGTTGCTTTTATTGGACTGATAGCCCAGGATGCATCCCAGATTACACCAACACTTTTAACCAGAGTGCAGGCTCTGACCTTGTTTGGATGATCCTCAGTTAGGACTAACCAAGGAGTTCACCGGCTTTGTGAAGTCGCTGTGGAGTCCCATCATTTCAGTCCTGTAACACCAAACCTGTGGTTTGTTATTTTCAGTAAGATGCTTTTTACATCACTGTTATAACACCACTGATTAACAATAACTGGCTTCAGTACATTGATTTATCTTTCTTACAGATGCAGTATTTGGGATTTTAAAACAATCCTCAGTACCGGGTGGGAATAGCCAGCTCTCTTACTTCTGTGGGTCTTTACTGAGTGTCAGTTTAAGCTGGCTCTTGTTTGATTTACTCCTATTCTAACACAACTGCAGTGTGTCTTTAAGTGATTAAAATTTAATGAACGTTCAGACATGGCACAGCTGTAAGGAAAGAGGTAAACGTGTTCAAAGCTTAACTTTTGCCTGGAATGGGTCACTGAAATTCTGCAGCTCCTGACCCTTTTCACACCCTCCCAGGTTCGAATGACCACAGGGAGGCTCAGGTGGAAAGCGACCTTAGTGCTTGTTTATTTGTGCCTCTTTGGGAACTCCTGCTGTTTTGCAGGTGTCTCAGAAGTTCAGCATCTCTCTGAGCCATGTCCCGCCACCGACTGTCCAACCAGTAGGCAGGAAGTGGTGTTTTTTCCCTGAACAACCTGTTCAACAGGTACCTCAGTGTGGCCAGAGCCCTCGCTACCGACAGGATGCTTTTGAGCCGCAGTCATAGCTGTGTGAAGACACTTGGAGGTAAGAACCACCATAGGATGCTCTGGGATCCCAGGGATGCTCTGGCAACCCAGGAATACCGTGACATGCTGTGGGGTCCCCAGGATGCTGTGGGATGAGCAATATCTCAGGAAAGTGGGCAATCCCAAAGCTGCTGCCAGACGAGTGAGACCCAGGGGTGCTGTGGGAGCCTGGGGGTGCGGTGGGATGTCAGAGATGCTGCGGGGCGCCGCGGGGCCGCTGCGGGGGCTGTTGGCGGGGCCGGGCCGGACACCCCCGCCCGGAGCGGCTCCCGCGCCCGCTGCCCGCGCCCGGCCCCGGTGGCCTCGGGCCCCAACGGCCACAACGGCGCCGCCCGCGGGAGCCGCCCGAGGCCGCGGGGACGGGCGGGGGCCCGGCCCGAGCACGAGTCCCTGCGCTGCCGCCCGGCCGATTTGCAAGTGAGATGCGGAGAGCCCCGGCGGGGCTCGGGTGGCTTTGAATGTTTAATTGCGGCCGGGGCAGGGACGGGGGTGTCGGAGAGAGTCGGTAGCCACAGCCTCTGAAATGTCCTGACTGCCGGTGAGGAACCCCTGGAAGGGCAAGAACCCCCATGTTCAGGAAAGAAGTGTTTCACTGTTACTTTTTTCTTAATGCAGTTATTAACCCTTTCTATAGCACAGCAGCTATTTCATTCGAGTTCCCCTCAAAAGCGAGGGATTTGATAGCCTTGTTCTCTGACACACCTTCTAAAGTTATAACATAAGGATCGGGCATCCCTCTTCCCTCCTGAAATCCTCATCTATCTCAACTCCAGCACTGCCAATGATAACAACTCAGCATATTCCTAATTTATGTTCAGCTGCTGGTACTTAGAAAGAAGCTGGAAATACCACTTCTCTCAGATGTCTGTCTTGGCAGCAAACTGGGGACTGTAAATTCTGTTTTGCTTTTGTCTTTATCTCTCTTAAACAGGTTGCATTGAAGTCAGATTTTGCTGCTGTGAATAGATCTTTTAACATGAAATTCCCTGAAATTGTCTGCATCCAGGAGTGCTATGGAGCAATTTTCACCATGTAGGAGGAATTGTTACACGTATCTGGTAGTGCCAGGCGGTATTTCATTGACACAAAACTCATTATGAGTGTAGTAGCAACACCCTCTCGCGGAACCTCTGACTGCAAACGGAGCAGAAATGCTGGAGCACGCAGTAAAATCAGTATGAGAGCTGTGGTGACAGGAGGCGGTGGCTATTGTGGATACAAGCTGGGATGTGCTCTTGCCAACGTAGGAGCTTCTGTTGTTCTGTGTGACATACACAAGCCTATGTGGCTGATTCCCAATGGAGTGGTGTGGATCCAGGTATGATAAATAATATTTTCCGAACAGTCAAAGTTATTTCATTTTCCATAATGTCTTTTCTATAATGTCTTACTAGTTTTCACAGAATCCAAATACCTAATTGCCAATTATTTCAAATTTCAGTAACTTTTTTAACTGTGTGAATATCCCACATGAGTTTTGGTGAATGCATTTTAGTATATCAGAAATCAAGAAACCAGCAAAACCTGCAATGAACGCGGCAGTTTCACTCCTGACTCCTCAGGATCCTGCCCTCATCTAGGCCTTAGTTTAACCACCTGTACAATAAACACAGGAGTGTTGTGAACCTTAATGAATGTCTTTAAAGTCCTTTGGGTTGTATGGAAGAAAAGTATAATTATCAGCAAGTACTGAGGTGTGCCCAGTTTTGAGTCCCAGGATGTACAGCAAGTACAGTTCTATATCTGCATTATATATATGGATTCCCTCTGTGCTTAACCCACTGTATGACAAATGCTCTCCGGCAGCTTTGATTTCAAATCAAATGTCTTTTCTTATGTATTACAGACAGATATCAGGGATTACAATGCCATATTAGCAGCCTGTGAAGGGGCCGACTGTGTGTTTCACGTAGCTTCATATGGAATGTCAGGAACAGAGCAAGTGAGTCCACATAGTTTTGGTTTTTTCTGTGTGACTGCCCACACTGAGGGTGAGAGACTTGATGCTGTAACACTGTATGACAGATTTTATCTCTTCATATTGCCCTGGTGTTTTGGTAAATTTCTCTGTGCAAACTGGAGTGACAGCTGCAAGCAGGCTGCTTGCAGAGTGATTTCCTCTCCATTAGAGGCTCCACCAGCACCCTGGGAAGGTGTTTGAGATGGAAATGGCATTGAAAAGTTCTGAAATGTTGTGAAGACAAAAGGAAGGATAAGGGAGGCTGGTTCCCTCCAAAACCCTGATCCTTCCCTAAACCTTCACATGGATCTCCTAGTTACAGGGTCACTAGGAAGAATGAAACCTGAACTAAATTATAAATTATTTCATATATCTGAATTATAACAATAACAGCATTTCAAGTCTTTAATTGTTTGCCATTGGGTAAAAAGCTGTAAGGATGCACTTGATGTAGGACTCTGAGTCACAATTTTATAATTAGAGTTACAAGCACACACATACACACACACAAACAAACACAACCCTTTCTTACCTTATTTAATAAGAGGAACTTTAGTAATTATCCTGTCTGGATAGAACAGCTTACTCAAAGTTGTTTGCCACTGAGCAATGCATAATCGGAATTGCTCTGGTTAGAGGCAACTGGTCACTGAAGTGCCACTGAAACAGATATTTAACATACTAACTGGACATATATTTTCAGAAGCACCACAATTCTCTTTGCTTCAAGCAAACTAGTCTGCAAAATTACAAGAAAAATACAGGTATAGTTTAAAAATAACGATTAGACTTCTTTAAGTCTGAAACAGCAGTCTAAATGACATTTTTAATAATCAAAGCACTAAATTATGTTTATTTGGGGATATTTATAACATCCCCCATTGAATTTAATATGTATTATTACTTAAAAACACACAATTTCTTTCTTTTCTTAGTTGCATAAAGAAGAGATTGAATCTGTAAACATTAACGGGACAAGATTCATCCTTAATGGTAGGTATTTAACTGTGCCATTAGGTGTTAGTACAGCATATCAAATATCATATACCATTTAGAGAAAGCCAGTTAGCCTTTTTGTTACCAACTCTATTTGTTACCAACTACTTTACATTGTTGGCAGAAGATGAGGAAACACATCATGGGGGGGTTAATGCTCAATCCTGCCACGAGGTGTGATATGAGAGCCAGCACTGTAGTTCAACTACTTCAGCTTTTCAACACCTTGTTTGACTGATGTCGGAATCTGTATCCATGTAAGGAGTTAACCAGTTCCCTGTGTATTTTCTAGCAGTTAACCTGGTTGCTAACAACTTGTGCACAGGCAGTGGGCAGCCCTTGAAGCAGAAGGACTTCTGCCCTGATGCCCACCTCAGCAGGCTGGAGAAGGTCTCCTGAGGCACGGTGCTGGCACCCAGCTTAGGATGTGCCAGAGAGTAAAGCACTTGCTTCTACACTGATGTCTTCCCTTTAAATATCCTGTGCTTTGCATTTCAACTCACCCAGTCACAGAATGGAAGGATTTTCTCTTTTAAGATTTGACACTTTCTTAGAGAAAGCGTCACACAAACTTTTTTCCCATATAATTTTCCAGTAAAGTAATTGACTTTCTACATTGCTACAGCCTGCAAACAACAAAACATCCCTCGGCTGGTCTACACCAGCTCAGTGAATGTGGTGTTCGGAGGGCTTCCTATTGAAGACGGGGATGAGGAATCTTTGCAATATTTCCCAATTGACAAGGTATTTTGTTGTAGTGTATTTTCAAATTTCCTCTTTGTTTACTTTTGTGTTTCTGAAAAAGCCTGGAGTTTTTATGACAGTGTTTTGCCAGATGCCAGAATCCAGGCACAAGAAAGGCCAAGGGGGATGAGAGTTTGAGCAAGCTCGTCTAGTGGGAGGTGTCCCTGCCCATGGAAGAGCAGTTTGGAATGAGATGATCTCCAAAGATCCTTCCAACCCAAACCATTCTGTGATTCTATGAAAGAAAAAAGAAAACTCTTTACACTCTTTGAAGATGCTATTCACAACTTCGGCACATCAGTTTTATATACATCAAAGTATATATTTCTTTGTTTTCCTATTAAGGCCTTGATTTTGGAAAATAACTCGCACAATGTCGCATTAACACCAGGGATATTCCACCTGGACATGAGGATTGTGTTATATGGCTTGGTTTCTCTTTAGATATTTATTATCAATATAATTTTTTTGGTTTTCCCTTATTGAGGATGACATATATTCAATGTAGAGCTGATCTAGAAAAGCAGCCTATTTTTATATGGTTTTATTGCATTCAATTAAAAAAGAGGAAGTACTTCTGGCTGCTTTACATACACAGTTTTTTTGTGTCCCTTTTCTCTCCATCAAGTACTTCACAGTCTTTCAAGAAGTAGAGGTGGAGATAAAATATGAATAATATTTTTAATAACATTTTAAATAACATTTTCTCTGGGACAATGCCACATGGAAGTGAGCAGGATACTTCAGACCAAGTGTAATGACTTCAAAACTTGGCTTTTGACTTTTCCGTTACCTGAAGAAATCCAGATTACAAAGTCATGATCAATTACATTCCTGGCAGCATTCAAAGCATACATATATTTATTGCTTCTCAAATGTGCTGAAATTAATTAACCAGATTTGCATACACAAAAATGTTTCCTTACCCTAGAAATATTCATGTGTTTTACCCCGAACCTAATACCCCACAACTTCTGAATTTTGAGGTATTTGTTGCCACCTGCTAAGTAAAAACTAGTGAAGAAGAGATGCCTCTCTGCCCTGTCATTTCAGGAACAGATACAAATGTATTTGCTTTTTCTCTGTAGCTCGTTGACCATTATTCCAGAACCAAATCAATTGCAGAACAAATGATACTAGCAGCTAATGGATCTCCACTAGCAGGTACTTTAGTCTGAGCATGAATTCATAGTAGAATTTACTACTCCTCTTCTTGTTCACCCCCAAAATTCTGTGTCCTGTATCAATCCCTAGTAGACAAGACTGCCCAGCAGTTATGAAATTAACTTACCAACCCTCTCTCACAAACAAAAGTATTTTCACTTATAAGTTACTTTTAATTGGTTTTAAGTTCCCACGATGTCTCTAAAGGGTTTTAGCATGGTAGCAGTAAGTTCAGTTAATGAAAAATAATAAGAAAGCTATAAATTAAACAAAACCAAGTGTTTAATGTCACTGTCTCATGCAGCATAAGTAAAACATGAATGCTGATTCAATTGTTACGTACCACACACCCCCTCAAGTTATATACTAAAATCTGAAATAGCCACCTGAGCCTAGAGCCTGGAATTATTTATTAGTGCTTCCCAAAGTTTTCCATGTTGAGGAAGCCACTTATACACTTGAATACTTAAGCTCACCTGTGAGATACTATAACTGCCAGTGCAAAACAAATTAATGTAAAGTGCAACATGAGTCTATGTGACCAAGTGATACTGAGCTAAATTTAGCTGTGGACAACTTACAGAAAAGACTCTTCACTTGATACCTGCAGAGGGCTATAAGAGATAGAAAGTCCATGATGGGAACTCCATCCGAACAACATTATTTGGTTCAAAATAATAAAGGGGTTTTTTTTTCCTTTTATTTCCTTAGCAGCTCTTCACATCAAAGGCCCTCCTATTAGGACCAATACACATTTCTGCGTTTGTCAATGAAATTAGAACCACTCAGTGTTCCAAACATCCCGTTTTGATCCTGTGCCATAGCAGGATTGAGTATTTCATATGTTTACAAGCACTATTAAGAACAGTTATTAGCAGATGATGAAATGGCCAGCTGATGAACTTGGGAAGACTGGATTGTTATGATCCCACTGAAATTGTCAAGAGATTCTACCTCACTCCAGTGGGAGCTGCACTTGCTGTTGAGGGAACCTTTCAGCTCTACCTTGTACTGCTAACAAGTCACTGCTTCCCATCAATAGTTTTGTGTGGGATTAGTTGGTTTCATTCCACTATCCAATATATTTTCAAATAACCTGCTCACTTCAGCAAACTCATCACCATAGCTGGCACGTTCCTTCACTGCTCTGGCACAGGGACAAGGGACTGATTAGAAAGCCATTTTTAAATATCTGGTATTTTCTAGCAACAGAACTATGCTTGCAAGACTTCTCTGAATCTTATCTTGCTGTTTTGCATGCTCTGATTCTCCCAACTTAATATCCAACTACTAATGCAGCACTTTTTGGTATGTATTGTTTTTTAAGGTAGCGAAACGAATTTATTTCAGAGTAAGTTCTACTGCCACAGCCTTTGGTTCATAAAAACATATAATGTAGTCATGTGAAGGTCTCTTAAGAATGGTCTTATCCCATGTTCTAGGAGGTGGAACACTCCATACGTGTGTTCTTCGCCCACCAGGAATCTATGGACCAGAAGAGCAGAGACACTTGCCAAGGCTAGCAGTATGTCATTTGAATTTTTTAACCAGCAGAGTTTTCTATGATGTGGGTAAAAAGCTGAAAGGAGCATCACTTATTTGTATTATAAATTGACTGATCTTACTGGGTAGCAATTCAACAATTCAATTGTCTGCTGAGGATATTATAACTTTTTTTAACAAGCATTGTATCTGTAAAGAGTGTAGATTTAAAAAGCCTTTTTTTTTTAAATACAAACACATGAAAATCCAGCTTTATAATTTAATGATTACTGTAAGATTCAGGCCAATCCATGATATTTCAAATGTCTGTTTACATGCAACTTACACCAAACGGTTTAAAATATTAATGAAAAGGGATACAGCAAAATATCTTATTTCCAGTGTCAACTATTAACAGCTTTCACTGTCCAATGAAGCACGTTCCAGAGCTGGAAGCACCCTCTGGGACAACAGGTTACTGAAGGGCAGCAGCTGAGGTGTTCACATTTTACTCTTTTTCATTTGCTTTTAAACTGCAGGGCCAACAGATGATGTTTAGAACATGATCCCTGTAGAATTCTGTGAGCCAGTTATTTTAAAAGAATTAGTGTAATATAAAGTTATACACAGCTTTCAGGAAACTATAGATTCAAGTTGACCACATAATAAATATTTTTGGTGGCTGAGGTAGGAAATTATATTAGAGTCAGCCAAAATATACTTTATCATCTTGTAAATAATTTTAAGAATGCAAAAAGCCATTTTAGTTAAATCTGAGATGGGTTTTTCAGCCCTTTTAAAAAAATATAATATTTTAAAATGTCTATTTGATTTTGAGCTTATTTGTTTTGAGCCGATTTTAAGGCATTATGCAACTGTCATGTTTTGCAGTTTCTAAAATTTACCTATTCAATGAAAATTGGGACACTTTCCTTCCAGCCAAAGTGTACCTTCCAGTTTTTCCTAGCCAAAGCTATTTGGTAAATTTGGTCCAATTTAGTGAATACTTTTGATCCACTTAGAAGTGTATCTTACCTTTCCATACAATATTTTACTTATCCCTAGAACAGCCTTGTACTTTTTGTAAATTCAGGACATATTGCAACACATCTTTTGACATTTTCTCATGAGAAGTTCCCTTGAATATTTTTAATTGATTCATGTTTTTTTTTTTTTTTAATGTAGAGATAAACCTACATTTAGCTGGACAAGAAAGTGTACTTCACCTCATTCTAAAACCCATTTTGCTTTGGTTTCATGTTTGTTTGTCTACAGAAGATTATTGAGAGACGGCTACTTAGCTTCAAGTTTGGGGACCCTACTGTTAAAATGAACTGGATACATGTAGAGAATTTTGTACAAGCTCATATTCTGGCTGCTGAAGCTCTCACCCCTGAAAAGAGCTACATAGCTGTAAGTACACAGTAAAAGCACCACAGATTTCATTTGACAGTGGATCCTGCCACTGTATCCTGTGCTATAGTAACCACTGCAGTAATCAGTGTTACTGTCCTTCAGCTAATGTCATTGTCTGTGTCTTCAGTTGATAAACGTGCTATGAGCAATGTGGGATGGGGCACAGTGTTAGCTGTTGGTGTTGGTTCAGAGATGGAATATTCAGTTCTGTAAGAATAGCTCCATCTTTGCATTTTTAAAATGCAATATTTGTCATTTCTGGAAGATGAGCAAAGAGTGTTTGCTGTGTTGGAAATGAAACTGGAAGTTCAGGCAGATTAATCCCATTCCCCTGCACAGGTCCAGATTTAATGTTCTGAACTGTGGTGGTCAGTTCTTCCCATACCGTGTGCCAACAGAGGCACATTTCATTTGGGTTCATTGCTTTCAAAAACAGTTACAACTGTTTTCCTCCTTGTAAATACAGGTTTTTATTCACCTGAAGCACTGCCCTGAGAGTAAATTAGAAAGAGCTTCAAAGTAAATTAAACTACTTTTTCTAAAAGCAAAAGGAAAGCAGGAACGTAGACCTTGGCTACAGAGGAGTCTTCTGGATTCCAGTGAGCCTCAACTAGAGCCAGAGCAGAACGTGTCCCACCCTTTGGTGGACACCTTCCAGCAGCTCCAGTGAGATCCAGCACCACCTCCAGTGGTGCCTCTGCACAGTCAGTACAGCCACTCTGAACACGCACATCTATAATAAGTCAATTATTCCAAGGCATGTTAACCACACAAACCACTTGGTCACCAATTCCGTTGCACACAACAGTGCAACTGATTGAAACACAAGCAGAGAGTTTGTGACTTGTGTGTGCATCCACTCATATTTGATATTGATGTATTATTTTTAAGCTATTTATAAGGAGTGAGATAAAGAAAAAGAAGTAAATATATATGCAGTATTATTTTTTCTGACTTGTCTCTTCTCTACCTCTTTAACAGAGTGGCCAGGTGTATTTCATTCATGATGGCGAAAAATCCAACCTCTTTGAATGGTTAACTCCACTTGTATGTGCAATTAATCTTCAAATGCATCAATTTCTTTAACTGTATGCAACTCCAGCTTTTGTGTGCATGTTACATTTTGTATGTTTGCTTTGGGTGTGAGTTCCACATGGAACTCTCTGAATGTGGGTTTAGTTCCTGCTTGAATTTCAGTGTGATTAGCACTGTAACAAAGCTCACCCAAAATACTACATCAAAGCAAATGTCTTCCCTGAGGCCAAAGGACCATCTACACCAGCACCCTGTCCTAAGCTGTTTTTGTCTTCATTTTTGGGGCATGCAGATGGGAACAATGGGTACTTTGGGTGGGCAAAAAATATGTCTTAAGTATTCAACTGTTCATTTGTTTCAAAATACCATTTTATTGTTAATGATAGGCTCAAAATCCTAAACATGTCATGATGTAAATTAGGTATCAGCACACCGTGACATTTCAAGTAATTATTATAATTTTTTTTCCTTAAGACTGACATTCAAAAATGACATAGTGTCTGTGGGTGACATTTAACTGGAATCCCCTTAAAAATTAAAAGTAGTAAGAGCAATGCTTATTTTTTCTGTTTTAACAGTAAATATTTCCACAAATATCTTCTATATTGAAACTTTAAAACTTGTTTGAAGTTTCTGAGGTTTTTCATTGTTTTTTAAATTTTTTTCAGTTTGAAAGATTAGGTTGCAGTAAGCCATGGATACGTATTCCTACTTCCTTGGTTTATGCATCAGGTAAAATATTTTATCAACATTTCTCTTTCCTATCCATGCTACTCTCATTCCTAATTGTAATATAATATTGTTTTATTTTATTTGCCCACAATTTTCATTTTCATGTATAAAAATAATATGCTGTGGTTTCACCTAGTGTTCAGCAGTGTGAAATTCAGCTCTGTGCAGTATGTTGAAACCAGAATGATCTCTTATTCAAGTCCCACTAAAACAGGTTTTATGTAGGACCTAACAGATTTATAACTTCGTGGAGTTAATTATAAAACAAGTTAAATGTAAAACTCCATGACTTTATGAAATATGCTGAAGAGTATCTGCTTTGCTGCATGGGTAAATGTCTTATTCTCTCCAGAATCAACCCCCCTGTGCAGCTCAGACAGAATCCAACTGAGTTCTCTGTCGCCATATTTTTTATGAAACTACACGACCTTTTCAGCGGATCTGTGCCCAACCATACAAACCCTTTTCCCACAAGCAAGATAATTAAGATTAAATCCTGTCCCTTGTGAGCAAGTAGTCCTGATGGTGTTAGTAATGGCGCCCCGAGCTCTCAGGTCTGTGGTTATCCTTCACGAGCATCGACAGTGTGAGATACGTCACAATCATAATGGCAAAGCAATTTACTGTTCTTACCTCAAGTTGAAATCTTTTGTTATGCAGCCACATTCATGGAATACCTTCATTCGGTTCTGAGACCAATTGTTGACCTGCCCCCACTGCTGACCAGAAATGAGGTAAAGTCTGTGTTTGTAAACTCCCCTTAATTCCCACGGGATCCACACACATTAATGAGGGAGACTTTTAAGATTAAGTTGGTAGAAAGTAAAATTCGCCCAGCACTACTTCAGCCTCCAGTTTCAAAGGCAAATACATGCATTGTGTACAATTTAGGCAATATATTCTGCTTGTTGCCATGATTTTTGAAAAGAGCTTATGCTTCCAATCTGGGAGAGGCTTCTCCAGCTCCTCTCTTCCAAGGGCCAGTATCCTTCGTGGCTTGGCTGGGCATTTAGGCTTTGATCTGCCTCTTTGAGTACCTAAGCAAGAGAACAATTGCAGAACATTTTTTGTGGATGTTTACAGATTCTACTTTGCATCTTTTAATGCCTCTTTGTCCTTTCAAGAATCTCCTTTTGAGTGGACAATTTTAAAAATAATGTGCACGATACTCATAGGACATTGGTATAATGTAGGGGGGTTTATATATTACGTTTCCTTTAACTGTGTCTTTGCTACCATTTACAGTTTGTTCCAGTTGCCTGTGTATTCATAGCTTTGTGTGTTGACTCTTTTGCCCTGTAGGTACAGAACATTTCTGTAACTCACACATTTCGAATAGACAAGGCACGGGCTCAGCTGGGGTACCGCCCACAGAAGTATGACTTTGCTGATTCTGTGGACCACTACATTAAATCCAGACCACAAACTTCGAATTATTACCTCTTCCTCAATGTTTTGCTTACTTTAATTGTTACTTTGATTTTGGTTTTTCTTTCTTTAAGACTTGATAGCCTTTCAGTTTTGCATTTTTTTAAAGAAAGACGACACTGACCTGCATAAACTGCACAGTCACAGTATTGCTACCCGGATCATTCTAACCTCCACAATAGTTACTGGCACAGTGCAACAAACAGGCAGCTGCTTTTAAATTTACAAACAAAACCATAACAGACCAGTGGCTGGACCTGAGAAATTAAAATACAGTAAACAATAATTGCCAAATCATCGAAATACAACTAGAGTCAAGATTGTTGCCTCTATTTCAAACCAAAACTTTCCAAATTGATTGCTGAAGTAAATGAGAACCTGCAGAAAGAATAAGAGCTGCAGACAGCCTGCAGTGCTTCACCAGTGAAGAAAAATGGCTGAAATAAGGAGAAAGACTGACCAGAGCTTCTGTCATGACTCACTACCTTGGGGAACAGAGGAACAAGCAAAGCGACAGACAGAACAGATTACTGCAAGTAACACACACCAGGCCTACGGAGACTTCACATTGTGTGATTTTGTGAATTAGCTCTATCACCGCATCTGAGGGAAAATAAAAGTGTACTTGAAACACTGCTGAAGTCCATGCTGTGCTTCTGCACAATGTCCCAGAACTGCTCCCTGCCCTGCCCCTGGTGCAGAGCTAGGGGCTACGTGCTGGTAGAGTTTTTCATGGGTCAAAACCGGGTATTTTAGTTAAATTGGAAGTTACATTAGTTAAGTGTATTTGTGTCACAGTAGAGGCATCTGTCACTATGGGTTGCACAGATCTTTGTACAGCTTCCTTCACCTCCTGCAGTTAAGGGTAACAAATAACACAGTTCAGTTGCTCCTCAGCTGAACTTAAAGCACCAAATTTCTGAAGTACAGCAGTTGTACTGAGCAAATCCCTGCAGCAGCTAAAGTGAACAATGTGCTTTTCAAATTACTGTTCAGGTACAATGGACCTAAAAGCACGGTCAGGGAGGCTCTGGCTCCTTCCCATCCACTACTCACAGTGGGAATTTATCACAGAAATCTCCTTCCCATCTGCATCTTTCCAACCTGTAACATGGAGAAGGAACAACCAAGAGCAAGACGCAAACAGTAAGAGAGCTTGGAAAAGGACTAGGGATGAGAGCTTGAGAAATCATGGTCTGGAGTGGAGTAATCATGGACGGATTTGAGAATTCTGGAGAAGGTGCAAACACTGGCACCTCCCTTCAGTCCAGGGCAGGCCGCAAAGCCCAGGTGCCAGGCCCGCAGGTCAGGGTGCTGTAACCCAAAAGCAGGGTGGAAAGGCAGAACCACTGAAAATTACAGTTTCTCGTTTTATTCTTAAAGCAAGAGGCTCACACGGTGGATAATCTCTTCTCCCTAGCACGTATCACAACTTCTATTATTGATTTTAAAGAATGTGACCGACAAGCCGAGCAGCTCCCGCCCCGCGGGCGGCGCGTACGGCCCGGACAGTGACGGTGTTACCGTGCCGGCCCCGGGCCGCCCCCGCCGGCGGCTCCCGCGTTCCCGCTGTGCGGGTGACGAAAAGGAGCCGCCGCGGCGGGGACAAAACAGCTTGGCAGCGGTGGGATTCGAACCCACGCCATCGAAATGACTGGAGCCTAAATCCAGCGCCTTAGACCACTCGGCCACGCTACCGCCTGGCTGCTCAGCCGCCCGCCAGGCCTCTTTCACGGGGGCAGCGCCGCCGTTCTCCCTGTCTATCTGTGCACGTTGCCCACCCGTGTCCGCGGTACCACACCGCCTGCGGCGCCCGCCGCGCTCCGGGAACGCCGCCGCTGCCGCCGGCCCAGGCCCGGCGCTCTCTGTGCCCGCGGCTGCGGCGGCGCCACCGGGCCCGGCCCAGCGCAGTCCCCGCCCCCGCCCGACAGGTGGCGCCGCTGCCCCGCGCCCGGTGCTGCCCGCGCACGTGGCCCCCGCGCCCGGGCTCGCAGCGCGGCTCCGGCTCCCTCTTCCTCTCCCGGGCTCGGCCCCCTCTTGCCCAGGGGCTACGGCTGTCGGGCCGTGCCTCGGGGCACTTTGTCCGCGGCTGGCCCAGGCCGGTATCTCGGCAAAGCGCTGCCGTGCGGTCTGTGCCCCACAGCAAGTACACCGGTGGTGGATCAGCGCCAGCTGCTCCTCAGGAGGGGTTTGCCCGGCGGCGCGGATCCGCAGCCCCAGCGATGGCTGTGCCGTGGTCACGCAGGCTCGAGGGCAGGCCTTGGCCGGTCCCTTGGCAGCCGCGGTAGCAGGTCTGCACACAGCTCCCAGCCGTGAAAAGAGTCCATCCTGCCCCGTATCAGGCACCCACTGCCCTCCCTGCCCGCTGCAGTCGCCTCTGGCCCACCAGCGCACAGGTGCTGCCCAAGATCTGCCAGCTCCCTGCGAGGCCAGTGACCTTCCCAGGCAGTTGCTCACTTGGCACCGCAGTGTGTCCTCAGCTGAACCATTCCCACCCAACACGGGAGGCCCCGGCTGCCTTTATCTCGCCGGCAGCTGGTGGCCGGGGCTGCCCCTACACAGGTTGTTGTCCTGCCGCATTGGTGCCTCGCTTACCTGCTGCCACTGAGCTCGGGCACGGTGTGAGCACGTGCTTTTCCTGTCCACCTCAATGAGAGAGCTGGGTTTGGCATCCAGAGCCAGATTCAGGCTGTCACTGGTGAGTAGAAAGATGAATTCTCACGTTCTGGGAGGCCTGCAGGAGAAATTTGTATAATTACTTTGTGGACAGAGCTAAAAATATCAAGACTAAATGCCATACAATTAAAACAATATGGAAAAATTGTGTCTACCATTGCCCTTCTTCCTGTAGAAAGTCATGCATTGGTGCTCCAGGAAGTTCAAGGTATGTGTGTTACATGCACCTGCAACATGGCTGGAGTGAGGTTTGTGACCAACTTGATTTACCTTGTAAGACCAGATTGTTATAGGAGTATGAGGGCACAAATTGTCAGGGAATTGACTGATTTAAAGGCAAGTTTTAAATCTGCAGATTTAAATGAATGCAGAATAAAACTGCTCTGAAAGTTAATATCATGTGGGGTGTGCTTTCCTTTTTCCTTTCAAAAACCACAGTTCCCTAGAGCAATGATTTCTAAAGGGAACCTTATTTAAAATAAGCTTACGGAAACTTTACAAGCTACAGTGCTCTTGGAAAAAAAATACGTGCAGTGCTGAACATACTCAATGGAAGAATAACATACTAGACTAGCAGGTCACTAATTTCCTAGGTAGCCATTTCAAACTTAATTTTTAATATTTTCAAACAAAAAAAAAAGTGAATCGAACTCTTTAAGTGTAAAGGATATAACACATAATGTATAAATAGCAAACTAAAACTGGAAAATACAGCATGTCTGGGCCTATAGCTGATTTCAACATGTCTTTAGTTTTTCATCACCACTGATTGTTCTTTTAAGAGAATGTTATAGAGAAGAAAAGCCCCAGGCTTAAACCTGGGAATAAGTACACCCTTGCATCAGGGTAGCAGAACTGGTTTATTTAAAAGCATGAGAAATGTGTAGCTTGAGAAGGCATAACCTATGTTCCTAATGGAGCAGAATGCTCTCCAGGAGGATCTATGGCAGAAGACAGCCGTGTGTCACTGGGTTCCTTTTAGTCCAAAATGATGCCGAGTATTTTGTGTCCAGACAAGGGCAACAGAGCTGGTGAAGGGTCTAGAGGGTAAGTCCTGTGAGGAGCAGCTGAAGAAGCTGGGGGTGTTTAGCCTTGAGAAAAGGAGGCTCTCTGCAACTGCCTGAAAGGAGGTTGTGGCAAGGTGGGGACCAGTCTCTCCTCGCAATTAACAAGACAAAAGGAAATGGCCCCAGGCTGCATCGGGGGGGGGGGGGGGGAGTCGAGGTTGGATATTAGGAAAAATGCCTTCCCTGAAAGAGTGGATTGAGCATTGGAACAGGCTGCCTAGGGAAGTGGTGGAGTCACCATCCCTGGAAGTGTTCAAAAAACAATCAGACGTGGCACTTTGTGATACGGTCTAGTGGGTATGGTGGGATTCAGTAAAAGGTTGGTCTTGACCTTGGAGGTCTTTTGCAACCTTAATGATTCCATGATTTGCCTGAGTTTAAAACGAGCTACTCTCATGACGTGTTCAGTTGTGCTCATGTATCACACCAGTTACAGCATTCCACAGTTATCAGTAGCCTACCATGGCAGGTGGTGATTTTTTAACCATTATCAACACATTCTCACACAGTGGGAACCAGACATCTGTCTTCTCCTAGGCCTTCAGAATTCATTTGATGAGTCTGTGCTCTTCCCAGGCCCTGCCATGGAGCATCTCAACATCAGCCCTGCTGGGTGCTGCTCTCCTCGGGGTGCTCAGCTGGGCTGACAGCAGAATGAGAAATGAGGAGATGCAGGTTCTCGTGCTCATGGGGCAAAAGTGCTCAGTTACTGATAATTGCTAATATTTACCACAGTGATGTGCAGCTGGGAGATGAACAGGACCTCAAGAGTTTTTGTGCACAATCACTAACGTTGCAAACGTGCTTTGAGTTTAAACTCTGCACGAATTTGAGAAAAAGTGTGCCCTTAGGAAGCAGCTTTAAACGGGGGCTCAGTCAAGTGTCTGCTTGACATTCTCTAACCAGGGCTGCACCCTCAGCATGGTGCTGGAAATTAGTGACAAAATTACAGGTACCCTCAAATTGCAGGTGGTGTTCCAGTCCTCTTGCTGAGACACAGTTTAATTTATGTAAGTAATGGTGGTGGCAGGCGGGTTTTCCTGGCAGAGAGTCAGAGCATCTGCTCTGTGTTTTTAATTAAACATTGGTAATCTTCCTTCTGAAGATTATCTCAGCACGAGCATTGCAGCAGTGTTTTTCTGCTCTCTTTAGAGAGCATAGGGATTGTGCATTTTTCTGTCTGTGATGCTGCAAGAGACCATTCATCTGTCACGAAGGACGTACACACATCTTCCAGTCTCTGTAACCCCTACTCATGGTAAAAAGCACTAATGAGAATTATTTACATGAATAAGGGATTGAACAGCAGTAAAAAAGGCAGACTCTTTGCAGGCTGCCAAGTAATACAATTAAGCCAGAACTTATTTACATTAATTTCCATGTAACTCATGAAGGGTAAGGAGTTTTGTTTCAATTTTCCACAAATTCTAGCTTGAGGAAAAGCTTAAACATAGGCATTTTCAACCCAGAAAACCAGTGTTTTAGGAAAAATGCAAATGTGGGTGCTTTGAGGAAACGTGGTCTTTGGAACGTGAAATCTGGTGCACAATCCTGCCATTTAATTTAGCTGAAAAGACCAACCTGAAGTGCAGGCAGGCCCCGGGGTCGCTGCCCACGTCTGCTCCCAGTGCCTTCTCTCGGGGCTGGGATCTTCGGGGGGCTGCCGTGCAGCGGGTGCTTCCCATGGGAGCCCCTGCCCCAGGACACCCCCTCCTTTCAGCTCCACACCCAACGGGAACAGAAATGAAAGCAAATTTGGATGGCGTTCCTGTGAGCAGCGCCCTGGAGACCTGCACACCCGCTCTCCTTCCAGTCCTCACTCGCCCCGGGACTCCCCCATCGCTAACACCTAACGGTGTTAGTTGGGGGTTCTGCTCAGATTTTCATCGGTTTTCTCGCTGGAATAAAGCACCTGGCAGGGTCCCCGCGCCGCTGAGCTGTGAGGCGGCGCGGCTGGTGCCCGCGGGGCGCTGAGGGTGCGGGAGGCGGTGCCTTGCCAAGGCCGCGGGCGGGAAGGCGGTGCGGGCGGCGAGGGGCGGCCCCGCTGCCCGGCTCCCGCCTCCTCCCTCCCCTCAGCGGGGCGGCTTCTCCTCCCACCGCCTGCCTTCTCTCTGCGGGGCGGCAGCTGCAGTCGGCTGTGGGGGTTGTGGGGTCGGTCCGTACCGAGCTGCGCGGTGGATCTGGGCTCTCCTAACCCGGTAGGTGCCGTCGCGGTGCGGGGCCTGACCCGGCGGCGGTGGGAAGCTGCCTCAGCGCTGCCTGCGGCGGGAAGCGCGTTTTTAATTGCGGAAAATGATGGTCAGTGGGGTGGTCAGAGCCTGCGAAAGGCCGGCGGGCAGGCTTCTGCGCGGGCCCGAAAATAACCTGGTTTGTGCTGTTGAGCAGCAGTGCTGCGCTCACACCTGAATATTAGCGTTTCGTCCATTTATGTTTCCACGACAGTGAGCATAATTTGGTGCATACGCTGCTTAAAAGTGCCAAGTGCTGTCTGTGACCGTGGAGCAGCTGCTGTGTGCGGGGCTGACCGCGGCTGAGTCCGCCCTGACAGCTTGGGACTGCTCCAGGACGGCTCGTGTTTGGAGAATTCTTCAAATACCTCAATATGCATAAAGCATGGGGTTAATTAACAACGTGGGGTACTGAGGAAATGCTTGCAAAAAGTCAGTGATAGGTAATTGTGCAGAGCGTTTAAAGCCAGTTGAAATGACAGGTCTATTAATGGCAATGGAAGGCTATTTTAAAGTTATATTGGAAGTTCCTCTCCTGTCCTTTTCTACCCCCGTGTTTTGGGTACTGTTAAGGTAGTGTTTATTTGCGTGTTTGGCAGCAGAGTGGACTTGGAAGGGCTGTTCTTGTGCCTCACTGCCTGCAGCTCTAAAAGCCGTTTGTGTGTTTGAAGCCGTGCTGTGTTTCCTTGCACAGGGTTTTGTCCCAAATGCTTCGTACTCTGAGCTGGTGCAGATGAACTCACCCGTTTGCTTCATGAATTTTGCATCATTGCTCTCTAACACTCAGAATACAGTGGTTGTGCCGGCTGTGCTTGCAGGCAAACTGAATGGGATTTGTGCTGTGGTATTTGCAGTAGTGACACACTCGATGGGACCTGTGTTAAAGGTTTCTCATTAGAAGATCTGTCTTTGATAAGACAAGGTTTTCAAAGGTAGACAGTGAGTTGAGATACCTCTGGGGTTTTTAATCTTGTTTTTTATCACAGCTCTTACCTAGACTCACTAAACTTGTTTTCTTGCAGTGTGTGGTGCAGATGAGAATAGACATTTTCTTTTCAGGGGTCAGTTGGGTGTTTGGAAAGCAAAGTAGTTCTGTAATGTGCTACAGAACATTAACATAGCTAGTGGGGTTGTTCTGGACAATGTTATGTAGCTTTGTGTCTGTTCCTAAAGGTGGTAATAGTTTTGAAGGTGCACAGTCTGTATAGCTCCTTAGGTTAAATTTTGAATCTGTACTTTAAAAGACTGTTAATCTGAAAGATGACTTCTCTCTTTCAAGAAAAAAACTGCTTGTTACTCTTCCGGGTATCCTGTTAAATGGCTTTGACTGATGTGGTATTAAACTGAAAGGGATTTAGTATTATACCAGGGAGAGCTGGGTCATGCTTGCTTTAATGCTTCTCTTCAAGACAAGCTGGGAATTCTGATACAGGGCAGTTCCTGTTCCCCTGTCCTGTGTTAAAGAGGTGCAGAGGGCCATGTCTGAGCTGAAACAGTGCGTTAGAAGTAACTGGAGATGCTCCAGTTGTCCATTCTTTTGCCGACTGGAGCATTCCTATCACTCAGCTCTTTGGGGTGCGTCTTAATTCATCAGGTTTAGATGCTGAGGCCACGGTGGAACCTTGGTCAAGAGTCTCACCAAACCCAGCAGTGCTTTGTAACAATAGACACCTACAAGAAACAAGTCACGCTTTAACTGCCCTGAGATGTGAATTTTCCCTGCTGTTTATCTGTGTTCACATATTTGCATGTTGTCCTTGCGGCCCACCTGCCCCTCCTGGTCATGTGGCTCTTCGGTATGAAGGCAAGAGAAAGAAAAATTCTTGAAACAGGCATGGGAAAAACAAAAATTAATACAGACTAGAGCAGATTTGAGATCTGTACTTTAAATTATCTGCATTTTGAATCACATAATTCAAGGTTGATTAAAAAATGGAATAAATTTTCAAAGTGGGTTGGAGTGGGTAGTTAAAATTACAGGTTGTGTGTGATAATGCAGGCTGGCAGGCTTGGTTCAGTGCAGTCTCACTCTCCTTGTTGCTTAGCCTTAGGAATGCTTCTGTAATGGATATTAAAGATTAAATGATCAAAACACAACAGCAGTAGTAACAGAAATTCCTAGATAGTACAATTTCTGTGCTATAATACAAAAGCACAGAATATAATCCTTGGGATGAACCTCAGGCTTTTTTATAAGGCTTTTTGTCAAGCAAACTGAGGTTTAGAGTAGTGTTTGTGTAGTTCGAGGTGTGGTTATTGAATTCTGTTTTAAAGAGCATGTTATGTGAGTATGGCTCTTGGTACATACACTTCCAAAGTAAACACCCCAGGTACTTTACAATTAATACGGTTCCAAGAAAAACCAAGAGACTTTTATAAACACCATTAGCTTTAAATAGAAACTGATTTGTGTGGTGATACTCCATTTACACAAGTCACAGAAATCAGAATGGTTGCAGTCACTGCTGCACAAACCTGCAGTCCTGCATTGCTGCTGCTTCTCAAACTGTCCTGAACACCATGGATCTGCTGGTGTGTGTGACAGCAGGAGCAGAAGGGACTGCAGGACAGCACTTGGGTGTAATAGGGCTGTCCAGTGCTCTGATATGTCCTGGAATAGTCACATCCTTGAAGCATCATTTGACACCTGCTGTCTGTGTGTGTGACAGGCAGTAGAGGTTCTCCAGCACTCAGTGCACACTGGTAAGATGATCACGGTAAAAATGGCAGTGGCAACTGAGGACACCTTCCACTGCCAGGTATGTGCTACTGCCCCTTTCCAGAATCGACAGCTCCTGTGTGGTCTTTCCTGGAAAAGCAGGTTATGTGAGCGCTCCAGAGCTGCTCCAGTGCAAAGTGAGGTGAAGTGAGTTGGCTGAGACTTCCTCCAGCAGTGGTTTTCCAGAGCTGCTACTGCCTGATGGAGATGGAGTGCTGGAGTTACCTGTGTTGCTGGCTGAGGTGTGGGAATGCTGCCCCCGTCAGAAGAGCAGTAATCAACAAGATAATGTTGCTGGTGAAAGCTGCCACATGTTAAGGCACTGTTTCTGTGGTGACCAGTTTCTCAGTAACTGGGGAGTAAAGTCTGCAACTATGCATACTGCTGTAGGAGTGTATTCATCTTCCTGTTTCGTGGAGAAAGAAGACTCAAAATGCAAAAGGCTGAAGAGTAACAGTGAAGCAAAACTGAAAACCTTGGTTTATGGTTGTTTTATTAGGCTGGCTGTGTGAAAATCCCTGATTTTGCTGGTTGGGTGAAGAACTAAACAGTGTGACACTTGGAAGCATCTGTTTTAAATTACATCCTGTTGCTCAGCCAGCACCAGGGCCACATTTTGAAAATTCACACTAATCCTCTGTTTTGTACATGCCAGTATTTTCAGAGTATCTGTGTAAACTTCCACCTCTTCCAAGGGCTTTGATCATTCCTCCACCTCATTTTTCTGCAATGTGCTACACTTTCAGCGGCTTGTTTTCCACTGTGGGCTGTTGGTTGTATGTGAGCTAAAAGTCACCTTAAATCTTGCGGATGGTGGAAAATTTTTCTATGTTGTCCTAATAATACACTCTAATTCATTTGATTAATAATTTGTGCACAATATCATTGAGAAAACTTGTCCTGAAAAGATTTGAAAACCTGACTGCGGTGTTCAAGGTAAAACAAGTTTCTAAGACTAATGTTGTGAAACTCAGCATTTCATGTAAGGAAGAATAAAAACACTTGGAGGAGGAGATAACCAAGTATAGAATAATGCTAGCTCCTCTCTTCTCAGTCCTGTAGCAGGTTAAAACCAGAATGTCTTCTGGAAACCCAGCTCTAGCAGAGGTGTTCAAAACTACATGTAGGTACTTGAGGATTACTTTTATAGAGCCAGATGCAAATGTTTCTTTTCTGCCAGTGTGCTGACATCAGTGTCATGCATTATTTTTTATTTTAATAACAGCCCTTTTCCTTTTTTCCTCTCTCACCCAGCTTCTTCCCCCTGTTTGCATGTGTGTTGGAGGAGTGGGTGTTCCAGTTGTTGCAGGTTAAACCAACCTCCTGCAAACATGGCAGACGAGGACCTTATTTTTCGTATGGAAGGGATTGATAATGCCAGAACGACTCCAGCGGACTCCGGGAATTATCTTGATGCTGATAGTGATGATGAAGACAATTATTTTATCTGCCCAATAACTGATGATGCAGTTTCTAACAAGTCTGCCAATACCAAAGTAGACAATTATTACAGCAGCTTAGCAAAAACTGAGCAGTACAGTTCAAGCTCTTCTCCCAGAAGCTTTAGCTTTAAGGTAAGTATTGGCTCCGGTCTTCATTAAGGTTTTGGTTTTACTTGGTTGGCATGAGACATTCTCGTAACTGCTTCATCTCTTGTAACTAACACTTTTCAGTGAAGATGTTCATCTGTTTTTCCAGACCTGCAGTTAATTCCATTAAGCCGATAGTCTGACACTGCCATGGAATTGCTTACTGTCCCTTTCAGTTCAGTGAGAGATCTTCCTCCACTCAATCCAGGAGAACAATTCACTGCTTTAAGGTCAAACCATTTACAAGCAGTACGTTGATTGGGAGATTCAAAAGATAATACACTTGATGTAAGATAAATTGGAGCCTGTCAGAAGATAACTTCTTATTAATTTTGCAAGTCTGTAATATTTTTAGTTGGACAAATAAAATTGTAAGTTATAAAATTGTAATGGTTAGTTTTTATATTATAATTCCTTCTCAGGGAGCTTTTGACATGTTGACTTTCATGCTTGGGCATGAAGTGTCACACTGGCAGTAGTTCCTGGCAGCGTACATGAGCAGTGTCTGACCTTTTTGGGATGAACAGCAGCTACAGCATTGCAGGGAGATCAGAGGGGCCATAGCTGGTGCTTCCTTGGCAGTGTGTCCTTTTTCACTCAGCTCCCTTCACGCAGATCAGGCCAGGCAATGAAGCCTCAAGTGACATCCACTCTGTAGCTTAGATATTCTAAAAAAACACAGTTTGTGCTAAACTGACATGTCTCTTAGATTTTGTCTAGACTATGATTTAATGTGTTTTATTAACACATTTCTTATTATGAATATTAACATTTATTTAATAGACACTCTAAAATCACGGTTATGCCTAATGCATGCTTTATTCGTAAGATACCAGGGGATTTATTTCAGTCAGATAACATATTGAGTAACATATTGAAAGTGAAGCTGGCTTGTCTGCAGAAAGATTTTTGCCAGAGCTAGTTAATAGAAACTTTAAAAGGTGCATATTCCTAAGGAAGGTGAGGAGCAAAAGCTTAATATAGAAATGGGACAGATGTTGGTGTATGCTAAGTTAAGCAAGTTAAGACCTTATAGGGAGCTTAGTCTTCATTTGTGTGTACATTTTAACATGTACTAAACACTTGCCTCTGGGTCTGCAGTGCAATTTCTGAGTCATATGGTCTGAGATAAAACTGATAAGGACTTCAGAAATTGCAATTATTTCCTCCTTCCTAAGCTGTCATTTTGCTTTTGCAGAATGTTTGTGCCCGTGTTTTGGTCTCCACCATGTCTAGTTTGGAATTGCAGCTCCTATCACAGATAAATTGCTTTGTGCTGAGATGTGGAGCAAGCAAGTCTCCATCTCCTGTTTAAGCTGCAGGAATGGTGACTTCCAACACAATGAAGCAGACAGCCAGAACTGATGCCATCCTAAACCCCACAGCCTGGCCTATCAGAGTCTGCCTGTCAGGCCCCAAAGCTAAAGAAAGGCAGTGTGGGCCATTGATAATGAAAGGCAGAGCCAGATAGAGAAGTTGCTGTTAACTCTCTGCTTTAAACAGGACTCAGTAATGTTTAATTAGCTAGTTAATAGGCAAGACCCTTTAAATACAAGGGTATTGTATTTAAATAATAAAAATTATTATTGCTTTCCAATAAAAAAAATTACCAACTTACCTCAATAGGTTTGTTCACAGGTGTTCTAAGAATGAACTTAAATTGGAAATATAAACTGAAGAATGGCTTTTAACTGGAATTTTTTTTTTTTTAACTAACAAAGAGAACCAAGACTCTTTGTCAATCATTTGTCTTATCACATGTGTTTTCCTACTTTCATGTCTTTCATGGATCCTTTAGAATGACACACAGCATCGTTCTAAGCATGGCTCTGTGGTTGACCATGGTCGGGTAGGTTAAAAAGAAAATGTCAACACCATGTCTAATAGATGATTTATGATTTTTTTGGTTTGGTTTTTTTTTTTCCTTTTATGGACTTTTTTTTTGTTCGTTATTTTATTATTTGGGAGGACTGATTGCCTCAGCCCATAAAAGTCATCAAGTCAAAACTAAAAGAGGTACCTGTTAAATGGAATAATACCCATCTTGTGTTCTCTGCCCTGAAATGTCACTGTATGGCAGCCATATGCCTCCAGCAGGAGAAAAATCGCACTGTTAGCACCATTTCCATGAAATCTATGTGTTTGTTTGAAGATGAGAGTACTTTTGTACAAAGCACCTCAAGAGATCAAGCACAAGTAATTAACTTATTTAAATGATCATCTAACATGAGCACACATCACCTTTTGAGGAGAGAATGTACTCAAGAAGGATTTGATACAGCTGATTGACCAAGCAATTTTTGTTGCTGTCTCTCCTTATTTTTGTCATATGTATTTAAGTATGGAAATTCTGAGGTCCGTATAAGCTGACCTGAGGGAACTTCATTTTCTTGTGAAACATGTAGGAAATCTTTGTCAACATGTCCTTTAAACTAGTCTTCTTTAATGTAGTATTGTTTTCATTTTGCGTTATTATTGTCAGAAAGGGGAGCATTTAGTTGTTTGCAAGGTGTGCATAGTTAAAGCTGAAATTCAAAATAAACACGAACATTTAAAGCTTAGGTGCTTCAAAAACTTCCTTGTTGCCATTGCTGACACAAGTTCATAGTGTATTTTTTAATAAAAAAAGACTTGATTTAAATTCCTGAGGATAAAAACCAAAAAAATCCCAAAATGTCGAAAGTTACCATTTCTGCACACTTGAAATTCAGTCAGAGGCAGTAATAATACCTCAGAGCTCAGTACTTTATTGGCAGGGTGCAGAGTGCTTTTTCTCCTGCTTACTTTGCAGAAGGCATTTGGCACATCACAGGGTCATATCTCCAGTTTTCTTGGAAATATACAATGTAAAGAGAGGGAGAACAAAATGTTAAGAGTGAAGCGTCCAAATTGGCTGGTAGAGACTGTTTATACTCCAGAAAACTGCTTTGATATTTTACTGTTGACTTGGTGAACATTGAAATAGCTACTTGTCTGGAATTGTTATAATAATCAATTTTTACAGCTTTCTAATTTCTTCATTCTCAGGCTGAGCACAGTCTGGGACCCTTTATCCATAGAAGTTGTATCTGTACTGGACTTTTTTATACTTACTCATGTGCATGCAAAACCAGCATAAGCTGTTAGGTATGAAAAGCTAAAAATCAAAACAGAAAAAGTGAATTAATATCATCTAGGTGTGCCTTATTGCCATTTGCAGAGTATGTCAGAGATACCTGCAAATTACCACAGGTTTTGTAAATTATATCTGGTATATACTGTGCCAGGTTCTATTCTCAGTAACTTTACAGTTGGTGCAAATTGAACTGAAATCTATGCTTTGTATGTCTGAGCTGGTTTCATTACAATTGAAACTATAAAAAGGTCGTGGTGGTCTTTGGTACTACTTGGTCTCTGCTCTGAGCAGTGCTTTGGGGGCTTGTGTAGTTGCACATCTTCATAGTATTGGGATCCTGATGTGCTCTAGAAAGTGCAGGTTTTGTGAGCTGCTGCTGATTATAAATAAAGTGCCAGTCTGTGACTTCTTCAGGAAACCTGGAAACATGCTATTGAGAAAGCCAAGCACATGCCTGATCCCTGGGCAGAATTTCATCTGGAGGACGTTGAGACGGAACACGCCACTCGTTACAGGTCTGTGGGTCTTCTGCTTTGGATGCTGATATTAAATAGAACTGCTGATTTGTGCAAGGGCTGTGTTTGTGTCATGCAGAATATCTGTAGTTACATGGCTGAAGACTTTTCATAATGCCCAAAGTGAGTGTGTCTTAACTCAGTCTCCCAGGAATATGTAAATACTGTACATCATCAAAAAAAAACCTTTCAGCAAACCATGGTTACACTCTTTCTCTCCCACCTAAGCAGTATCTAGGACTTTCACTGGGTAGACAGGAAACAAGGCTGAAAAGTATTTTCTAGTTGATTTATTAATGCCATAAATTTAATCTAATAAGGAAATGAATCCTAACAAAGAAGCAGCATACTTATTTAAGTAGTTTAGGAAAGAAAGCAACATAACCCTCCATGCCTTTCCCAAAATAGCAGTTTCAGTGTTGCTGGTCCATGCAGTATTGTTGCATGTGGCTGGAATTTAAGTCCTTATAAAGCCCAGAACAGCTCAGCGTGGTCTACGTGCTAAAAGGCAGTTTGGCCCTGAAACTGGTTTCAGTGCTTTAACACGAGCTTTGCCAAAATATTTACTCCACTGACACAGGTTTCTGGGAGGAAGGTTTAGGGGTTAGAGGCCAGTTAATCACCACTTAGCATCAGTGTTTGGGGAGGCCTCCCTTCCAATCCCATACCAGTCATGCAGTGCAGCTCTTCCCCATAGACTGCGTCTGTCCCTGGTCAGCCACACAGTCCTGAAATAGTTTGCATATTTTAAAATACAAATAAGTGATAGTTTTGGTTTAGGGCTACTCAATACACTACTAAAAACAGATGGATCTGATACTCCTATTTTCACCTCTTTTATCTACTGCAAACTGGGATGATACATAATATATAAAGAGGAATATGGAGTGGCTGCGTGCATGAATTACTCTGTGCAGGCTGAGGGAACCAAGCTGGAAACAATCATGTGTTGATGACTCAGCTGCTGTGGTTGTCAATTTGGCTTTCACTGTATTGGGCGTTAAAGGGGTGGGGAGAGACCACAGTCGAGCTCTTTGTATTATCTCAGGGTTGTGCAGGGGCTTGCTCCTCCCTCAGTGCAGTGTTGGGCAGTTCCTGGCCCCACTGCTTCTCACAGCTGGTGCTGCTCACATTCTCCACAGCCTCGAGGCAAGCTCAGGGTTGGGGGAGACAACCTGTCCAGTGTGTAGAGCTTGGTGAGGCCCGTTCTGCCTCCAGTGTGCTGCCCAGGCATCACAGAGGAGGTTTAACTTCAAAGCAGATAAAGCCTGATTTGCAGTGTTACAGAAGTTCAGATTCTGCATTGCAGTCTGCTCATTGACAGGAGGCTTCAGTGTCTCTTCAAAGAGCTAAATGTGTTTCTGCTTGCCTGCCCAAAGTGAGGAGGACCACAGTGTGGTGGGAAGACTAGAAGCTTTTGTGTGGGAGTGGCAGCAGCACTTTCCAGAGTCAGTTACAGATAAGGAAGGATAGGTGCTGGAAATGGGAGGATTTGGGTTCCTTTTGCATTTTTCTGAGACGTATCTCCTGATTTTGCAGGTACAATGCAGTTACTGGGGACTGGGTTGAAGATGAAGTCCTTATCAAGATGGCCTCACAAGTAAGATCACACTGTCCTTCATGTTTACTAGCAGCAAGTTTGTAATTTCCTTTCTGTTTCTGAATAGTGGCAGCAAGATGTTTTCCTCATACAAGTTTTGAAGTCTCACTGTAGTTGTTTTCTCCTCTCTCTTTTTCTTTGTCTCATTCTCTCCAGAGTAGAGTAGAAAATGGAGTCAGACCTTCCGTGTCAGCAACATGAGACATTTGTTCCATTCCCACTGATTTCCCTTCCATGTCACTCCTCCCATTTCCTTCTGGCATCATTTCCCTGCCTGGCAGTAGTCCTACTATTTTGTGTGCTCCCAAATAATTTCTGGTTTTACAATGAAAACCAGCTGAATTTTCTGTATGTGAGGGTAGAAGGCAGTGTCACTTCCCAGTTAAGTCCTGGGGCTGGTTGTGTGTTGGGGTCGCCTTGCTCTGTGCTGCTGGCACAGTATGTGGCATCTGGGGAGATGTTGCTCTATTTGGCACATCGTGAATGGAAGCCTGAATGCAGAGAGCATGAGGTCTGTGAAGCTTCTTTAGGCAAACACACAGAGCTGACTCTCAGCTGGGGAGAGAATTTAAATAACTTTTTTAAAATACATACCATGTCTTCTCCATGGGATGTTGGGGGGGAGGTTTATCCAAATGCCTTTTCCCCAGATACCTGCTTGCACTGCCAGTGGGTTTTCACTTTTCCTTGAGGAAGTATTTTTATAGAGCCTGTTTGAAAACTGCTTTCTGCATGATGTAAAGGGGAAGTCATGGTTGTGTCTCTTACTGGTTAGAAATTAACTTTGTGGAAATGACAGTGCTGGGTTTTTGTTTCTTCTCTTCCCCAGCCTTTCGGCCGTGGAGCAATGCGAGAGTGTTTCAGAACGTGAGTATCTGCCCACTTCATCTTTGTTGGCCTCCCTGCAGTATTTTTTTCTGTGGTGACTGTAATTTCACTTAGGTGTAGTGGAAATTGTGTGAAGCTGGACTCCTTTCTAAAAGGCGTTGCTCAGGGGTTTATTCCTGTTTGTGTGACTCCACCTGCAGGGAGTGGCGTTCAGAAAGGAGAACGTTCTCTGAATGTTCTACCTCAACCATCTCTGGGAGGCAAAATATTCATGAATGTGTAGTAACAGCTGCTTTGTTTCTGTGTTCCTTGTGTGCTAAAATATCTTAAAATTTGATATGGGGTCACGGGTATGTGCAGCCTGGAGACCAACTTGAGGCCTATAGTTAGGAAGAAAAAAGGAGAAAGAACGTTTGGATGGTGCAGTCTCAACTGGGAAAGCCGCCATTGGTGAAGAAGGTTATCCTCCCAGAGTGTGTTTTGGATCACATATACCAGAATAATGTTCTGAGTAAGGCAGAACTTGGAACACCAACAGTTGTGCTGCCCAGAAGGATAAAGTGTGGGGGAAGACAGAGTAGGAACTTTCCTTTCCTTGCAGAGTGTTATCAAATGTTATTGTGGCCATCAGCATCCAGGTATAAATTGGTTTGTGCTAAGAGATTACCCCACCCCTTCCAGGCTCTGGAAACAAATGTACATGTGTACATATGTGTGTGTGTTTAAAAACATTCCCTCTTCTTCCCATATATGGAATCCAGAGAAATTGCATGTCATGTGTGGTTTCAACTCTGGAAAGATATATCCTCCTGAAAGACAGAAATGTGATGTTTTGAACTTGAGCAAAAAGGAAGAAAAGTAACCCTTCAGTGCTTCAGTTTGGCGTTGTTTCAGTATCAGTTCGTGCTGGTGGCTCTGTTCCTGCAAAGCCAGCTGGATACAGTAGTGAATGAAGCCTAGGAAGTAACAAATCTCAGCCTGCTGACATTGCTTTTAGCTCTTGTTATTTACCAAACTCTCCATTACACAATATTTTGAGGAATGCCATAAACAGAAATTTGTTAGCAGTTTTGCCTTAACCTCTGGTACTAAGAAAGCATAACTTGCGTGTCAGCTTTCCTACTGCTGGTTTTCCCATGTGTGTCAGTGGTACACTGATATTTCCCATCTGGAGCTCTCTCCTAGATTTTTGTAACTCTGCTAGTCTTAAGTTAAGAAAGTGACAGCATTGGCTGCCTGTGGCCCAATGAAACAATGAGAGGGTATTGGCTTTAGAAAAACATGAGCTGGCTTGTTTTATGCAGAGGAGTGTGTTCCTTCAAGAACTGGGAAGTTTTATGAGCTGGCTGAAATTCTTACCTCACTTCCTTGTTCATTCTTTCCAAGGCCTCTGTTGCAGTGACTGTGTACCCATCCCTGTAGGAGGACAGGCAGCATCAAGTTGTTTTGCCTGTAGAGTGTCCCCTGTACCAAGACCTCTGCACCAAGGTCTTGGCAGGGAGAGGAGAGGAAGGAGAGGGAAGGGTTGAGAGTTTGAGTGCTGCTGCTAATTAAAGCACCTACTTAATGCATTTGTTGGCAGCCAGCAGATCCTCTCTTATCAGTTTTCCGGTGCTACACACTACCACCCTCCTGCCCCAGCCCCCCTGCTTTGGAGAGATCTGTGGATTAAAGATTTGCACATCAACAAATTGCGTCATGAGAACTGTCAGGTGCAATTTTCCTTCTGGGAGCATGTGGGTTACTGAGCAGTAACTGCTGTGTGTTGAGAAGCAGCAGATTGCTTTTATCCCAGAAGAGGTTTCTCAGTTCATGTTTGAAAGGCCACTCCCCGGTAAATTCTGCATAAAATAATTGTTGACATTAGAACAGGTTGTTGAGGAGGCACCAACCCTTCATACTCCAGGTTTGAGAGGAACAGGGAGGGGAAGGAATTGAGAAAAGGAGAAAGTTCAGAGCACAAGTAGCTGCAGCTAAGCTAAACAGTTTGGCACATCCCAGCCATTCCCATGGGATGTTTCATTTTCCCTTGTCCCTTTCCTGTGCTTCACGTTTCGGGTAGAATACCTGCTAAATGACTGAGGGTAATGCTCATCTTGGAACCTGGCTCTATCCATGCAGGCAAAGAAATGGGAAAGACTGAATTAAAATCCCTGGGTTTCCTTTCACTAATGATTGATTTGTCTTTCAGAAAAAAGCTGTCCAACTTCTTACACACTCAGAACTGGAAAGGTGCCTATAATTATGTTGCCAAGCAATACATAGAGTGTGTGAGCAGGGACGTGTATTTTGAGGATGTTCGACTGCAGATGGAAGCAAAACTCTGGGGAGAAGAGTACAACCGGCACAAGCCACCAAAACAGGTGCATTCAAAGATCAAAGCAAAAATGCAGTATTGTTCTTCTACTGGCTTAGTTTCAGACATAATTTAGAGGGAATTACTTGTTCACATTCCATCACATTCAAATTCTTAGATAGATTCTTTTGGCCTACTGTGTTTTCTGTTAAATGATAGCTGATTTTCAGTGGAGTAAATACAGAAATTGCTTTATCTTTCCAGGACTAGGGGCTGTGTGTTTATGAGTGTCTGACTGTTCTCAGCTGTTGACTGAAAACCAAAATAAAATTGTGTTTGTATTGCTCTCTTTGATGTGTGCCCAGCTGCTTTTGAGATAACCAGAGATGTCACAGAATTTATTGCCAACAGCAGTCTCAGCAAGTGCTTAACTGTTAGTGCTTCAGGAAGGCAGATGCTTAACTCTTGCACACCTATCCAAATATATAACTAGCAGTGAGTTTTGAGAAGAGCTGGAAAGCTGCTGGAAGCCTTAACAATTTTAGTGGCCAAAATGAGAGGTTTTGATCTGTGGGATATTTGCATTGCCTCCCATATAGGGGTTAGTTAATAACTACCTGTCTCATAACAGCAGGGTGAGTTATACAGCGAAGCACACAGAGAGAAATCTACAAATCTAGAAGTTTTAAATGCCATGTAGGAGAAAATATGTAAGTAGAGTGAGAGTTACGATGGTTTCTCCTTTAGGAATGTGTGTGGGACAGAGGGAGAACCTGAGGCAGAATACAGAGATACCTGAACAGTAGATACCCTCAGTCCTTCTCTGAAAAGGCATTTTTTCAAGTTGTGCAGTAGTGACTGTATGTTTTGCTCTCTGGGCACAGAGCAGACTCTTTGCAGAGTACTCTTAAGGTACCCACAAGACAAAATAGAAAGCCAGCACTTGCTAAGAATTTTTTCAGAGGGGTTTGTTGCAGAAGTGAAGTGTTTTGAAGTGACTGCTTTTAATTTATGGAATTTCTCCAGTAACTCCAGAAGCACATTACTCGTCTGCCTAGTTAAACAGAAGGATCTCAGCAATTGTTCAGATTCTTGTGTTGGGAAAGTTTTCACAGCTGGAGGATTCACACACACTTTGATCCAAAGACAGTATTCTGTTAGTCATTGTTTATCTTCTTTCTCTCCCCAGGTGGATATAGTACAGACCTGTATTATTGAAATGAAGAACAGGCCTGGAAAGCCTCTCTTTCATCTGGAACATTACATTGAGGGCAAATACATCAAATACAACTCAAATTCTGGATTTGTGCGAGACGACAACATTCGTCTGACTCCGCAAGTGAGGCTTTGTTTAATGCTTTCCACAGAGTGCTGCAGGGGATTTCTGGGCTCTCTCCAGAGGTCTTGCCATCACTGCCAAGAAAGGAAACTGCAGGCACTGCAGTACAATGCCAGATGAATTTCTCTGTTTGCAGTTTGTCTGCCCCTTACTTGGGGCCTGCTCTTTCAAGCGCTGAGTGCTTCTTTATTGCGTTTCAGTTGATTACAGTTGAGGTGAACAGGGTTAATACTCTTTGGAAACCTTGAGCCCTTGAATTATAACTGCAGGCGTCAAAATATTTCAAACTTTCTTCAAATCGAGGCAGTGAGATCTCTCATGTACTATGTACTGAATAGTCTTTTGATGCCTCACGTAACACACAAGAGGTGGCTGGTATCCAATGCATGTAAATAAATCTAGTCCATTAGCATATAAAAATGTAGGTTTTTCCAGCTGCAGCCTCCGAATAGCCGAATCTGAGATTGCATATAGAAGTACAAGTACAGATTTCAAGTGATTCTTGAACCTTGTGAAATAAGTTTAAAATACTATTGAAAAATGCAAAGTGGTCAACATAACGAAGGTATTTTACTGAGCCTTGAGAGTTTTGTTCTTTACATTTTTTCCACTATTTTTAAGGTATTTACCATGATGCTTAATGTAAGCAGAGAATTTATATTCTGGGCTGTTGTCTGTGCACTGAATCAGCGCTGTGCTTTCACAGGTTGGGAACAAAATGTTCCGTGGTACTTGCTGCAGTTAAAATGTTTGTCTGTCACCACCAGTCACCTCCCCCAGGCCTGGCAACGCTTTTTTGGAGGCCTTCCCAGAAGATTCCTAATATCTTGGCTTTATGCTGAAGAGAAGGGCTTTTTATACCTGATTCTTGAAATGTGTTTTTTTGGAGAGCACAAATGTGTATTTCATTATCTGATACACAAATGTAGACACAGAGCAGTCACTCAGGGGATCTCTCAGACGGGAAGAAGAATTTGTGAGGATGCTCACATTTATTTATGGGGTTTTTTTTTTCCAAAATGTGGCAGAGCTAATGCTTGTTGGCAGAAGGAAGCAGTGTCCCAGAGATGCAGAGCTTGCAAATTCACAGGCACAGCCAGAATGTTTGTACAGAAGTTATTCTGCACCGGCTTCAGTGCCCACTGTTGTTCCCTCTGCTAGCCAGCTCCCCACTTCCTAAGGTGAAGACTCTAGTGAAAAAGAATCTCCAGTACAAAAACGAGGAATTAAACAATCTTCTTTACCTTGTCTGTGCCCGCTGCTGCTTTTCACCCTGCCTTTTTTAGCCTATCTGCGAGTTGGAGCAGGTTGGAGAGACAGGATACTACATGCTTTTAGTCTCTCTTGCTGCTTTCATCATGATGTTTATACCAGTTATATTTCACTGATAGGGTTATCAGACTTTTTTTCCCATTTATAACAGGTGAATATGTGTTGCTGTTTTCAGTAGATCAAGGGAGAGTGTTCTCAGACATCTTCTATGTTCTTTCCAGGCCTTCAGTCACTTCACCTTTGAGCGCTCAGGACACCAACTCATTATTGTTGATATCCAGGGAGTTGGAGATCTTTACACAGACCCTCAGATCCATACAGAGAGTGGTACAGATTTTGGAGATGGCAACCTAGGTAAAATCAATGATTCTTTTTCACATACTAAGGGGTGCTTCTTTTTTCTTCCCAGCTCTGCTGAGTAGCCACTCATATCTGAGGGTCTTGCAAACAGCTGGGGAAGTCCTATTGTGAGGAGTCTTGTACAGCTCAGCTGTCATATAAGGGCAGACTTAAAATGAGAGCTGATCTTGGCTCATGTCTCCTGGTTCACTCCTAAACAAGAAATGTAATTAAGTAGTTTCTACAATGTGAGAGCAGTAATCATGGCCTTTGATTTCCTTGCCACATTGCAGGAATGGATACAGCTGAATGCAGAGAGATAGGCACCGTGTATTTTTGAAGTTCCAAGTGTCTGTATATGAAGTTGTTCATACAACACTGCAAGTTTTGTAAGCAGGATCAAATTTAGGCACATTTCTCAGTGATGCAGCCAAATTAGGTTTTTATTATGTCTTGTTCATACATAGCTTTTCAAGATTTTTCAGACTCTCTTTAACTCTCTTGTGCAGAGAGAGTGGAAAGCTCTTACAGATGTTGAAATGAAAGCGGGCTAGGCTGTGTGCTACAAACTGTTCTGTCTCTCTCTCTGGACTTTTTAGAAAAAGCTTTTGGAATTTTTGCTTTTAATAAGTAAACCATAATACAAAATTTGAGTGAACCCTTTCTTCACCTTTTTGTAATGCCTTAGGTGTTCGAGGTATGGCCTTGTTCTTTCATTCTCATTTCTGCAACAAGATCTGCAAAAGCATGGGACTTGCACCATTTGATCTTTCATCCAAAGAGAAAGATGCCTTGGATTATAATAAAAAATTGCTTGTAAGTGCTTGATGAAAAAGTGTAATTAAGCTGTAACTTTAATTAACAGGGAACCTTGTAACACAGTGTATAGTTGGGACCAAGGAGACCTTTGAATGCTAAAATCATTTATGAAGTTTTGGATCTCACAAACCTGATTTGATATTTGTTGCAAATTGATCTCAGTTTCAGCTAATTTTGGTGGGAATGGGACTTGATGAAACACTTTGAATGAAATTCAGTCCTAAACAAAACTCTCTCTGACAGTAAAAATGTCAGGGCTTGATATTTTGTCGCAGTGTAGAACTTTTCAAAGCAAATACTTCAGTATACATGTGTATAGGACTCCTAATAAGCATTCACATCAGCTTGTATAGCATGCTTGGAATACACAGAAGGATTATTCACAGGACTTTCTTGTTGATTTGCCAAGGAATCTGCTCAAACAATTCTCCGTGGCACAGAGGAGAAGTGCGGCAGCAGCCGGGTGAGGACGGTGTCCGGGAGTCGGCCCCCTCTGCTCTTCCGCCTGTCTGAAAACTCCGGGGATGAAAGCATGAGTGATGTGGCATTTGACTCCCTGCCCTGCTCTCCCTCCTCTGCAACCCCTCACAGCCACAAGGTGGACGTGCTTAGTGAGTGAGCCTCATACATCACCTCGGGGGCGTTCCTGAACATTGGGCTTACTTTGTTCTTAAGCACAACAAGCATTGATTTAGTCCAGAACAGTTGTTTCTGGTTCTCCTCTTTGAGCAGAAATAACACTGAAAGTACTTCTATGTAGATAATTAATGTACAGGTGCTTCTGTGAAAAAACCAGCAGTAAAATGATAATATCTAGAGCTTTTTCATCAATCATGTTATCCGTATAATAACAGCAAATATTATTTCTCCTAGATTGGCCTGTGTTCAATGAAGTAGATAACTTGGATCATCTTGACAACAACAGGGTGAGCATCTTTCCAACACTGAGGTTGGAAAATGAGGTTGCAGTTGCCTAATGAAATGTGTCTTTATAGGACTTCCCAAAGGTTTTGTTCAATAAAAGCACATGAAGGTGCTCTGCCTATTTTTATTCCTGCAGATCATGTTACCTCTGGGCATTTGCTGTTTCTAGTAAAGGAAGAACATTTTATTTTACTATTTTAGTATTCATTATTTTGCCACCAGAAATTTATTTGCATCTGGTGTATTTTAACAGGTATCTAAGCATGTGCCTGTTCCCCTGCCTGCATGTTGTGTCTTGGGCACTTGTGCCAACTGCTGTGGTATGAAAGCTAAAGAATCCCTATGGATTAGGTCTCTGCAAATACTGGTACCATGGGGTGTTAGAGAACCTTGCCTGAGGAGATGCAGGAAGTTTGCAATGGGCATTTTTCAGTGCTGGGCCTTAGTGCCAGGGGCTGCCAGTTACTGATTTACCACTGAAGATTGAAAACTGTATTTAGTGGATTCTTGATTTGACAAAATATGCAAGTCCTTGAGTTTTTTTAATGTATGTAAGGGAGAAGGCAATCTTAGACAGTGCTTTCTGTATAGTAGGTCCTGCTCCTTCTGGCAGAGGTAGCACAATCATTTTCATCCAGTATAACCATCCAGTATTTTTCATTGAAGCAGCAAAAGGTTTGCTCTGTTAGAAATGTCAAGCCAAGGTCCTTACAAAGTGAGATGCTAATGCTGCTCTGTTCTTGTCTTCTGTAGGATTTTGAAAATGGTGGAGACAGTGGATATCCCAGTGAAAAGAGAAGTGAGACAGAAGATCTGGATCATAGAGAGAGGGTAAGAACCTGACAAGTATAGCAGAGTTGGGCCTGTTCATATTTAAACTGTTTTTGGAGAAGAATCTTATTTTTTATCCTTCCTGATCTAGACTTTGAAAACAGAGGAAACAAAGAAATTCCCCCATGTTGCAAAATTACTTATTCATATTGGGAATGACACTCTTACAGGAAAAAAAAATTGTAATGAGTAGTATTTATATGAGTATTTGTAATTTGTAATTAATTTCAAATATCATATTTGATTAGATGCTCTTGTGTGGGTTTTTTAAGTATTATATATTGCATCTTGTTGTCGCATGGAATCCATGAATATGATCTGCTTTCAGACTTGTTTACCCTCTTTACTTTATATGGCTTGAAACATTACAGAACTTAATGTTGTTGTCAGGTAATAATATGGAATTTTAGAATTCTTGTGGGTTGGTTGGTTACTCCTCTAAAATACACATTTTTAAATAAATGCTTTTTGACCTGGAGATCTTAACAAGATATTTAATTAGAAGACAGGAAAGAGAATACTGCTTCCAAAGATACTACTCCTTTTGTCACCTCCTTTTGGCAAGGTATTTGTCATGGCATTTGTCCAGTTTACAGGATTAAAGCCTACGTGTGCCAAGTTCTTGATCATTTTGGTGTGTTTCTTAGTATATTGTGATACCAGTGAAAGAAGAGGATCCAGTGGAAACCATTTTGGTCATTGTCACTATTAATTCTGCAGGATAGGAATAGTCTAGAGGGATAACTGGCACACATTAGTTGCTGCAAATTGAATGATGCAAATCTTTACATTAATGTAGGGCCATTCAAACAACAACCGGAGGCAGGAGTCTGATGAAGACAGTTTGGGAAGCTCTGCAAGGGTAAATAAAGCAGAAACATTCACAGTATGAGTTTGCTGCTCTGCTTGTGCTCTGTTCCACTCGTCTGCCACCTAACCACATCACTAAACCAGATGTCGGTTTCCCTTCCTTTTTAGCTACAGAAAATGTTTATTAATATCAACTTACCACTCTGTTATTTCCTTTTATGTTTTGTCTTTATTTGCTCATTAAAGAAGTACTGTGAAACAAATTTTCACCTCTGTAGCTGATCTCTGTCATAAATCAGTGATTATGCATGGGTTTCTCACTTAAAAACATAAATTACAGTTCTGTGGATTTTTTTTCTGCCTAACTAAATTGTATTTCTTTTCTGCACCTTATTTTTGGAATTTCATCCTATATGTGGTTGTATGATTTCTTAAAAACATGCAGTGTTTGAAATAGATACACAGTGGAGAGAAGTACTGTGACCTAACTGAGTTAGGAGAGACTAGACCTTGTATGTTTTTACAAAATACAACTTCTGTGATACTTGGTCTTTGGTATAAACTTAAATAACTGCTGTGAAAGGAAATTAAAAACAGAGCTTCGACAACAATTAATAATTTATTTAGATACAGTTTTCAGAATTTCCTTTTAATTATTGTATATTCCTGTTTCAGAAAATTGTAACTGCTTTAACAGACTGAAGTTCTGTGCCAGTAACCTTTCCTGTTGTGTTTCCCCTGTGTACCTGCAAAGGCCTTAATTATGATAGGGTTGTTTTCAGCTACTGTTTCCCATTGATGCATTATGTTGAAACATTTCTTCTCATTTGGGTTGCTCCTCCTGAGAAATGCCAACATGTATCTACCTGTCATCGTCTGCTTTGTTGCGTGTCATTTTCCTAGAGTTCTAGAATGCAAGCTGCGTTTTAAGTGTTGTTAACTGAAATTCTGGACAGAAAAGTGTGGGTTTCATTTTTTTTGTGCATGGGTAACTTCAGTGCTTGCAGTGTGACTATTCAGTTGCTTATTTTTGTAAGTAACTTCTTCTGATTCAGGACTTTAAGATGATTCTTTACTTCACTGTAAAGTGATGATGTTCGGATTAGAATTAGAGGGGTTTACTCCATTTCTTTAATGAACAATAATAACCATTTATTCAGCTACTAATACGACTTTTGAAAGCTGTGTTTTAAAATACAGTATTTACTACTAAGTAACAATATTAATGGAGGCTTTGATTCCTGGGTGGTAATCCATATGGATGGGAATTTTAATTTTGAATATAAACAATCATATATTTCATATTTCAGGTCAGTGTGGAGAAATGGAATCTCTACAACTCTTCCAGAGTCCACATCCACAGACCGTCCTGTGTTGCCCAAGAAATTCAGAGGCTCAATGCACTAGAACTTGACAAGAAAATTGGGAAGTCAGTCCTTGGAAAGGTAGGATGGGTTTACTGATACGGTTTTATCCGACAAGAAACATCTTGTATTTATTACTTACATAGAGGTGTTGCCCTGCGTGGGTTTATTTGTACAGGTGAAAATAACACATCCATAGCTTTCTGTCACCTACCCATGTTGTATAAGGGACATCTGAGTTCAGGAACCTGTGAATTCCATCTGCTTTTGGCCTTGCAACATCTGGGCTCCTTTGGGAAGAACCCTGCTGTTGTTAGTCTGCCTTTCCAGAGGCATCACACAGGGAAGATACAGTGGGATGGATATGGTGTGCCTGACCCACATACCTTACACATAGGCAAAGCTGAGCTCCTGAAAACTGGCAGCATGGACTGACTCTTTTTACTCCAGAGTATTCCAGATAATGCAAATGTGAATTAAGTTTGGGTTCATGTATGGCCTTAAGCCCACACCTAAAACATCTTTCTGAACATCCTGGGAGCCTAAGGTGTTCTCAAACTTCTTGGTGTGGGAAGAAACCTATTTTTCACAGAATCATTTAGGTTGGAAAAGATCTCTAAGATCACAGAGTCCCACCTCTGACCAATTACCACTTTGTCAACCAGACCGTAACACCAAGTGCCATGTCCGGTTGTTTTGTGAACACCTTCAGGAACAGTGATTCTGCCACTTTCCTGGGCAGTCCATTCCAATGTTTAACAACCCTTTCCATGAAGAAATTCTTCCTGATGTCCAACCTGAATGTTCCCTGGTGCAGCTTGAGGCTATCTCCTTTCATCTTGTCACTAGCTGCTTGGGAGAAGTTGCTGACCCCCATCTTGCTAGAACCTCTTTTCACATAATAGAGAGTGATAAGATTTCCCCTGAGCCTCCTCTTACTCCAGGACATACCTGTAAGACCTGGTAAAGTGTGGGCAGAGGGGTTTTGAAGGACCAGATCCCTACATCATCCTGTCTCTCCTGTGCAATTGTGTCCAGGTTCACCTGGCCATGGTTCGCTATCATGAAGCCGGGCGCTTCTGTGAGAAGGACAAGGAATGGGATCAGGAGTCGGCCCTGTTCCACCTGGAGCACGCTGCAGACTGCGGGGAGCTGGAAGCCATCGTTGGGTTAGGACTCATGTGCTCTCAGCTGCCGCATCACATTCTTTCGGAGGTCACTCTGGAGGTATGGAAAATGCCAAAAAGCAGAATTGTGGTCCACTGGAAAAATAACATAAGAATAGCAGGAAATGGAGACAAAGCAAAAACCATAGTTAGGTGTTCTGTAGCGTCTTCAGAAAAAAAATAATTACTTTGTAATTAAGGATTTGGGCAAAACAGAAAAAAATGCCGCCTCTTTCTGGTTTTGCCAGTAAATTACTGCATGCCTTTGGGAAGCTTTTGAAGCCACCTTTACTGTTCAGCTGCTTTGTTTCTTGTGGCTGTGCCAGTTTCTCAGACATACTAAATACTTGCTGACTTTGAGAAACTGCATTTAATGTTAGAGGGATGAAGGGATGGTTTTACTTTAGAAATAAGCATTTTAAAGGTTTTGTTTCCTTTACTAGGACACAAAGGAGAACAGAAATAAAGGATTTAATTACTTGCTGAGAGCAGCAGAAGCTGGAGACCGGCCTTCCATGATTTTGGTAGCAAGAGCATATGATACAGGCGTAAATCTTGGTGCAGACAGGTACTGTGCATGGCTGAGTAAGTTAACTTCGTGGTACTTCACTGAGGCAAGGCTGGGGCAACGATTTTTCTGCTTTTGTATTTTAGCATGTCCTTGTTATTTACCTGGGTTTTCTGTTTTGCACAACAGTGAAACTCTATAAATTTCATCACTATCAAATAACATTAAACTTTTAATTGAAGTTCACTGAGCATTCTCAGTATGAAAATAACTGATTTTAAAGTATTTATGAAACAAGACTTTGCAACTTCACGTTTTTTTCTGAATCAGTTACTTTCACAAATGTAAATGCCAGACCAAAACCTTACAACTGGTAATGAACCTCAGACTCTGGAGTTCAGCAAAACACTTCAGTCTAATACTTTCTCCTCTGTAATTCCTGCATAAAGTGACCCCAGCCTCATTTTGCTGTTGTGATCTAATGCTGCAGTGCAGTTAGTGAGTCTTCATGGGAACATGTTTGCTTTCTTGGAGAGCATCAAAGCTCTGAGAAGCCAGTACAAAATTGGCTGCTGAATCTCCAATGCAAAGTACCTTTGTTTCCTAAGTGAACCATCTTCAAAATTTTTTTTTTTACTTCAGAGCCCAGGACTGGAAGGAGGCACTGCACTGGTACAACGCCGCGCTGAACATGACCGACTATGATGAGGGAGGTGAATATGATGGCACTCAGGATGAGCCCCGGTATCTGCTCCTGGCCAGGGAAGCAGAGATGTTAATGATGGGGGGGTTCAACCTGGATAAGGATCCACAGAGATCAGGTGAGGCCTCGTTTTGTTTCTGTTGTCTATAATCTTGCTTTTCCTTCCCTTCTCCCCCAGCATGTACCCCAAAAATAGATTTCTTGCTTCAGCTGTTACAAAACATAGAGAGGGTCAATACCTTCAGATTTAACGATGCTGGGTGTAACAAGGCTGGTAACAGTGAAAGAAGAGGTCTTGGCAGTGACAGGGTAGTGGGTGGTGCCGGGTCCAATCTGTGGCACACTGAGTCACTGCCAGGCAACCTTCACTCCCTCCGAGGTTGCTCTTCTGGGTCGCTCCCCTGAGCTGCAGGTTGCTGCTTGTAGATTGAGTTACACCCATGGCTCCCAGGCCTGCACAATATTCGCTTAGTTGCTGTGTAACCTACATGCTAGATGTCTGTCTTAGGGGGCTCCTACAGGCTGGTCCTATTTCCTGTCCTTCCAAATACATTGAGGAGCCATCAGCAGCCACCTGTATCACTTTCAACTTGAAGAGCAGAAGCCAGATTCCCAGCTGATGTAACTCCAGCACTATTAAAACACACCCATACATCCGGCCCTGCAGTTTGACCTCAATTTCTCCTTTTGTCCTTTATTTGCTTCAGGCTAAAGCCATGTTCTTTCTTTACTCTGTCAACATAACTGATACTGTTTCCTCTCTAGGTGAGCTTTACACAGAAGCAGCAGAAGCAGCCATGGAAGCCATGAAGGGCAGACTGGCAAATCAGTACTACCAAAAAGCAGAAGAGGCTTGGGCAATGATGGAAGAATGACACTGAAATTAAGCAGTTCTTGTATATAATTTTTTAATACACTTGCAGCATTTGCAGCTAAAAAGATGTATTTTTATGTAATGTTACCAGTTTCTTTTTTTCCTATTTTAGTTTTATAATTTTTTGAAGGTAGAAATCTAAGTGTAAGTAGTATGTAGGGTGCCATAGCATACTTCTGTTTGTGTTTTAAAGCTGTAGTACTGACACACTTGGACCTTTTGTACATTTTTACTGTTAGGACTGAGGGGCCTAGTTTTTTTGACAAAAGAAAATGAGGCCTTCTTGTTTAGGTTTTACACATCCTGCTTTTTACATAGCAAATGATCAGTTTACATTTTTCTTCTCCTCCCCACAATTTTCCTAAATTCTCAGCATTTCTTCATCATTTTTGGTGTATCTCACCAAATTTGCACATGAATGTAAATTTTCAGTTTATGGATGCAGCTACTGATGTTAATGAGTAGTCCCATTCTGTTTTGCTGACTTTGTTGGACATTGTTATTCTCGAATGAATTTCAGATGGAATCCTTAGTTTGGGGAGGGGTAGGGAAGATGATTCAGATTGGCAGTGAGGATATTCAGGGGGGAATGTTTTATTCATTACCAACATAGCATATTATACCATTAGAAAATTGCTCATGTTCCTGATGAGGTGAGGCATCCGGCTACCTCTCTCATTTTCACATTTTGCACCGTATAAAAGTTTAGTTGGATAAAATTCTACTGATCTTATATTTGTTTAGTGATGTACAGTAGCAAGATTTGTAATATATGGGTAATTTGAAGTTATTTTTACAGTGGCATCTCAAATCTCAGTGAAGCTAGATCATCTCACTTAAAATGAGAACACATTTTCCACCATTTCCAGATGGATGTTTGAAGAGGGTAGGAGATGTTGATTCACCTATTTCTGTGTACAGATAACAATTTACATGGTTTAAGTATATTTTAAAATGGTATTTTGTCTGCAAATGGTTTCAAATGCCATTTAGAGAAGAATTGCTGGTTAGAAAGGGAGAACAGTATTATCCCCAAGCATTTGAATTTGTGTCCTCTTTGCCTAATCCTGACTAATGAGGGGAGGACAAATACCTGGTGGTGGTTGAATTATCATTGTATAGGGAAGTTTCTTCCAAATCCAGTCTTTTGTTCCAAAGCTGCCATGCCATCCTTATGGATAGTACAGAAGCTATTCCTGTTCCTTGGTTGTGTTTAACAGTCATTTTGCAGGAGATTTAAGATGGGAGCCTCTGCCTCCTTGGCCTTGCCGTGTCCCGAGGTGTAAATTGATGTGCACAAGGGGCAGCCCCTGTGAAGTGCTGAATGACCTGTAATGCTCACCACTTCAGCCAAGCTCTTAAAAGCAGGCTTAAAGCTAAGCAGGCTGAGAGATGGTGCAGGATTGATCAGGATTTCTCACACACATAGCCAAGGAATATTAATTTCTTGTAAAATGCAGAAACTGTTCAGGGAACAGAAGTCAGTTCTCCCTTTCCTGTGCAAGTACCTGTCACTGGGATCAAATTGTGCTCCCATTTTCTCTTTTTTTATGGCAAGTGGATCTTGAATTACAGTTTAGACAGTATCCAAGGATGTCAATAACAACTGCCACTGTCTGAAAGGGGTGATCTCCTGGTGGTTAAGGGAGTGAGATGGGAGGATTTGAATCCTTTCTAGGTGAGAAGGGAAAGTAATCCTCAGTTGTTGTGCTTCTGGCTGGTGCTGTAAGCACCAGGCAGGTGTAGCTGTGAGCAGCCTGGCAGCACATGGCACACATCTTTTAGCTGTGTATTGCAGGGGTTGTGGGAAAGTGGTACCCACGGCCTTTTTTGTTTTGTTATGAGTGAAGATGAAGGTCTTCACCCATTAATGGAGGAGTGTCTCATTTCTAGATCTCAGTTGGTCTTGGGTACTGAGGTACTAAAACGGCCAGATTTTTGGACCTAATACTTTTTGTACCTAGTGTGTTGAAATAGAACCACAGAACTGCAATTCAGATGAATGTTTTTGGTGCCTATCCAAAGTTCTGCTTTAGATGCCTAAGGCCTCTCTGGGATGTGGCTTTTTTTCTGTTTCACTTATTAGCATTAAGGTATCAGCTGTCAGTGAAAGGTGAAGAAGCCACTCACCTCTGAAGACAGTTGAATAGTCTGTTTTGTGCAGAACCTATACAATGTAGAGACTATAGCAAATTCAGACTAAAGGATTTGTTTCCCTCAGAAGGTGTTGATGCCAAATCTTTGAGATTTTCCTTGAGAAGGAAGCATGTGTGACAACACCACTGACCATGTAGGGAGGAGATTGAAAGTGCCTGTCCAAAATGTGCATGCAAAGGATGTAGAGTGTAATAATTGACACTTTTTGGTGTAGTTTTAATTTGCTAAATTCAGTAGTTGCTAAAATTGCTGTCAGCTCTGTGTAGATCTGGTATGTAAATGTGCACACAACTCAGTGCAAAAATTATTATGATTAATTCTTTGTTTGCAAATACTGCTTTTTAGTGATGAAGACTACCTTGTGTCCTAAGGTGTATCATATGATTTAGCCATACAATAAATGGGACTGTCAATAATATGAAAATGGAAATTGTTTACGGAAATATTCACAACTTATTCTGTGACGTTCTTTTGAAGGGAAAAACTGTATATTTTAAAGACTTTTGCAATGATACTGCTATGTGCTGTATTTTTAATCTATTCACAATGAATAAATAAAAATCTGTATTTTTAAAAAATGTGAAAATAAATCTGAGGCTCAGCCTGCCAGAACTTACTCATGTTCAGTGTTTCCAGATGTCAGTGGGAATATTGCTGGGGTAAGGACAGTGAGATGGAAGCCTTTGTTTGTATGTCAGACAAGCAAATACTGCTTGCCTGCATCACTTAGTCCTCTCATTCACTTTGTCTGGGTTCATTCTGGCGAGTCAATAAAATTGTTCTTTTTGTCACTTTTCTCAGTTTTACTCATTGCTTGTGGGTGTTTGCTTTTGTTTGGTTTTTTTTTCTTTATAAATTGCCAAAATTCAATCCTACTATTGCAAGCTTCCAGAAATCCTCTCTGTTGTTTGTATTATTCCATTCCTGATTTCATTGCCTTTCAATAGTCAGAAGTAACTAACTGGGAGGAAATTATTAGATGTGTAGCAACAAAATCCATTTTTCTCCAGGAAACAAAATGGTTGATGTGCTCTCTGGTTTGCATTTGATTACACATGTGGTGCTGTACTTAATGGAGGATAAAATGTAAGGGCTGGAGGGCTCCCTAAGCCTTTAGCTTTTGTTTAGTCCTGAGAATGGGCTGGAAACTCCTGGGCTCTGTGATTTGAGGTGGGAGAGGTTTTTGTCCTGGCTATAATATCTAATGATACACTGTCATCTTGCTATGATTTATTTCCTTTTCAGTTCAAGAATAATCTGTTTGATACAGGCCCTTTCAAACTGTTAAAAATTGAGCTCTTCCTGTTGCTTTTTTATTGATTTATTTAGACAAGTGGAACTTCTTATACCTATGTAGTTTAAACAATGTGAAATTATCCTCTACCAAAGGCACTGTGAAACAGCAGAATTTCCTAACAAAAAAGCACCATCTGGGCCTCTGCACTGTAGAATCAATAAGATGAAAAATGGTGAAATTTGGCACTGCTATAGCTTTATAGCCTGTTACAGTTCTGAGATGGAGTGTTTGGCAAGTGTAACAAAGTAAGAATAGCATTCTTCAGAAACCATGGAGACAGCAAACTCTTACAGCTTTTAAAGTGTAAATAAGAATATTGCCTGTTTCTTTGTTACTGGTCTGTGGGACTGATTTGAATCTCACTCTCTTCCCCACAGATGTAATTTCACTCAGAGCAGAGTGAGTGCTGACAGAGCCAGGTGTAGTTACGATGGGTCAAATCAGGACTTCTCATCTGAATTGGGACAGGCAGAATTTCATTTGAACCTCTCAGGATGAATGCTGGGCAGTGCTGCTAGGGGTGAGTCAGGGTGTTTTCAGGTTTGAGTTCAGGGATATCTCTCAGTTGCTCCCTGATGGACCTGACTCCTGTATGGGGACAGCTCAGGGGTTTGTAACCATTGGACCTGGCCCTTAGTCTGGAAGTGTTCAATACAAGGGTTGGGTCCTTGCTGTTCTCTGGCTAATTCCTGTGCCAGGAAAACAATGTAGCGAGGCTGGTAGCTTGTGTTATGGTTTAAATTCTCCTCTACGTTAATTCTTCTTAATTTGGAAAAAGTCCTGTAATTATAACTGACATTGCACAGGTGAAATGAAAAAACTGGTGACCCAGCTGCCACCACCCTCCTCTGCTCCCTGAACCTCTCCTGCTGCTCTGCAAAGTCAGCTCCCTCTGTTCTTAAAAAACCTCACATCCTGAAAAGGCACTGAACTGAGGGTGTGCAACTGCAGCAGCGCTGGAGGAGTTTATTCATGTTTACAAGTGTGTGCTGTTATTCCCCAGTACTTGTAGGCAGTGAGTGAAATTTTTAGCAAGACTGTGCAATGCTGCAGCTTCTCACAATGAGAGTGTGGAACGCAGGCACAGGTTGCCCAGAGAGGTGGTGGATGCCTCATCCCTTTAAGCATCCAAGGTCAGGTTGGATGGGGCTCTGAGCTACCTGATCTGGTTGAAGATGTCCCTGCTCAGTGCAGGGGGTTGGACTATCAGACCTTTAAAAGACCCTTCCAACCCCAACCAAACCATTCCATGATCCCATGTTCAGCAGCTCCCTGGAAACAGAGCTGGCACCGCCGGGTGCTGCAGGGACAGGCTGTGGGAGGTGCCGGGGGAAAGGGTTGAATGGTGCTGTCAGCAGAGCTCCAGCAGGTTTATTTTCTCTATCCTATTTAAATGAGGTGCCACAAGGACAGGATTAAATCAAGCTGCATTAAGGCTTTGTGGCCTTACCTTAGAGAAGCTGGAATTTTTCTCCAAATACAACCCTTGAGTTGTAACTAAGTGGTGAAAATAACATTAATTCTTTAAGAAAATTTACCAGATTTTCAGGCGAAATGCTGCCAGAGACTCCCAGGGGCAGGTTCATGGAGCACCAGCAGCTGAGGTGTGCTACCACCCCTTTGCCCAAGTGTACTGACTGCTGCCCTGCTGGTCCCTGCGCTGTAAGCAAAAGAACAACCCCCCAGCCATAAACTGCTGACTTTTGACTGTGCAAATTCAGTGAGTCGTGGCTTTGCAACGGAAAATTAAAATTTTAGAACTTTTTTTAGGCTTTCAGAGGGGGTGCCCGGGAGATGCCACACGTACCGGGCAGGCGGCTGTGCTGCTCCGTGGCATCCACGTGGCACCGGGCGCGGCGCAGAGGGCTCGGGCACTGCTGCTCCCGCCCGTCCGTCCCGGGGGGCATCGCGCCGCTCCAAGCGCCGCTGCTTGGAAACGGGCTGAAAAGGATCCCCAGCTTTTTATTTTTCGGGTAGAAGGGGTGTGTGGGGAGAGCGGGTGCTGAGGATGGAGAGGCACAGGAAAGGGAGGAAAAAAGATGGTCTGGAATAAAATTGTCGCCGAAAACAGTCATTGTCACGGCGGTAGCGTGGCCGAGCGGTCTAAGGCGCTGGATTAAGGCTCCAGTCTCTTCGGGGGCGTGGGTTCGAATCCCACCGCTGCCAGCAACGTTTTTTTGCGCCGCGGGCCGGCGCTATCGCCCCCTGGCGGCGGCGGCGGCCGGGAGAGCATTGTGGGTAGGAGGAGACGCCGCGTCCCCACGTGCCGGCCCGGGGGCCACCAACATGGCGGCTGCCTGAGCGCTGCCCCACCGACACCGGGAGCGGGGTCGCGGCGCCGCCGCCGCCCGCCCGGGCCGCACGCAGGTACGCGGGGTCGCGCCGCTTTTGCGCCTCTCGGGGCCGCCAGGGCGGCGGGGACCCTGCGGGCGGTGGCGGGGGAGGAGCGCGGCCTGGGCTGGGGTGGGCTCTGCCTGTGCGGGGAGGGCGGCGGAGACGAGACTGCGGGGACTCGGCACCGCGGGGGCCGCACCGCCGTGACAGGACCCGGCTCGGGCCGGGGAGCTCGGAGGGGCGGGCTGGGTCCGGCCGCAGCCGCGGCCCCTCGGCTCCCGCAGCAGCGCCGGGGGGCGCCGGCCGGTCCTGCCGGGGCTGAGAGCGGCGGCCCCGCCGGTCCTGCCGGGTCCCGCAGCCCCGCGCCTCCCGCCCGGGAAGGGCGCAGCGCACCCGCCCCGAGGTGCAGCGGCTGCCCCTGCCTGGCACCGGCTCTGCGGGGCTGCAGCCCAGCCCCGCCGTCCCGCCAGGGAGGACTCGCTTCGTCGCCGCGGTCAGGGCGGGTTGGGCGGCTCGCCGGGGCCTCTCCGCGGGGCTCCCGTTCCCCGCACCCCTGCGCTGCCAGGCTGCTGTGTCAGGCGCGGGCGGGCGCCAGGAGCGCGGAGCCGCGTCCGGCGGGGAGCGCTGCCCACGGGACGGGCACCGCGACCCGCCCCGGCAGTGTCACACGGCGGCGGGAGTGACCCCTGCCCCTCGCAGCACAGGCCTGGCACGTCCTGCGCCGCACGAGTATTGAGGTGGTGAAAAAAGGTTTATGCTTGGTGCGTAATCTGTTAAACCCCAAAGGTTTGCTTCGGTGACATCACCTCCACAGAGAGGTCCTGGTGCAGAGGAGCCCTCTTGGGTTCACTGCCAGAGGATGACTGTGCAAAGCTGCTTGCAGATGAGGAAAAAATGAAGCAAGTAATTGGGTCAAAATGATAATTACCATAAATGTATGGAAGGTGCTTCAGCTTCTTTTTGCAGCTTCCATTTTGGTGTGTGCCATGGGCCACCCTGAGCGAGAGGGCTGCTGCGAGCCCCTTCCAGAGGAGTCCGGGTGCCAGAGTTAGTTGTGGTAGTGATTCAGGAGATGACACTTTTCCCACGTTGCTGTTTCAGCATTTATACTTTCAGGCACTGATGCAGCAGGAATTCTCACCTTGCCTTGGCACTGCATGATTATATGAAGAATATTTCAGGTTTCTGTGTTAGCACTTTGGGGGTCTGTTATTATTGACAAATTTAGGTAAGAATGAAATGCTGGAGCATTTCTTGCAGGCCTGACTAAAGGTCTGTGTGTCAAATGATGTGCAAATTTGCAATTTACCTTCTCACAGTTATATTCAAGTCTTTGATAATGAAATTAAATTAAATCTCTAATACTCAAATGCCCTTCTAAGCTCTGAGTTAGATGCAGGATTCAGTCGCTTCATCACTTGATTTTTACAGTTCTTTAACTACAACATTTTTCCTCATTGGTTCTAAATTGTTGGTGTTACAGGCAGCTAATGAGCAGTTTCATGGACTGGTCCTTGCATTGGTCACTTTGCAGGAGAAATGAGAAGATTTATATCTCTTGCCCTCCTGTGAGCTGTTCTAAAGTTTAATGATTCACACTAATAACTCGCATTATACTTTGATTTGCATCTTAAAGGAAAGTCTCTCTTAAAAGAAAACAGTTCTACCAAAAGAAGTTTGAACCTGCTGACCGTGTTTGCTGTCTCTTAGTGTTTGAATCCATTCTGTACCTCTTGTGGTATCGTAAATACATGTATATGAGAGATGTGGAAATTCCACCACTCCGTGTATGTATATGTATCAGACATAGGGTTGTGTCTGCATGCCTTCATTCTGATTCAGAGGATTTCTTCCAGTTGCATGAGTATTATAAGTTGTGCTGGGACACACTGCTTCCTATTTATAGCCGTGTCAGTCTCACTTTCCAGTAAAAGGATCTGTAGTCATGCTTTGTCTTTACAGGACTAAGAAAAAAATGTAGTTTCTGTAATACAGCATTTTCCCTGAGTAGTGACAGGTGGATTCACAAAGAGATTTTGTGTGTAATTGCATAAGCAGCGCTCAGTGAGGAACCAGAGACCAGGTCCTTCAGGCTGAGTTTCTCTGTCCCTCCTTAGCCCAGGGAATCTGAATTTCTCTTCTCAAAAGTGGAATAACTTTCTCAGAAGAGAGATAACAAGCCTGACAGATACTTGGCATGCAGGCTGTCAGGAAGGGAAGGGTGGTTCCCAGTTCTCTCAGGGGTGTGAGGAAGGAGGGTTTGGACCCAAGTGTCTGTCCCACCTTTTGGGTGTTACCACGTGTCCTCACGCATCTTGGGCATCCTCCCATCGTCAGCTGTGTGCTGAGTACAAACTGCAGTTGTTCCATATCATGCAGAGCTGTCAGGTGTTGGGCCACCCAGGGGGCACGAGTGGGGAAAGCAAAAATGGAGCTGACAAATCTCATTTCTTTAAAATATATTCATGTGTATTTCAGGGAAGAACTGGGTGCTTGATCGCTGAAAACACTGATATCAGTCAGATACCACATACTCAGGGTTTTGCTCACAGCCCTGACTGGTTAAGGTACTGGCTTTTTGCTGTGAAGGTATTTTGCATTTCTACAAAACTGTTTCAGATAGGAATTTGAAATACTACGTCATAAATTTTCAAATACATATATATGGTAGAAAGACCCTGGGACATGCAGGTGCATGAAGAAATGGAAAATGCCAGCTCAGTACTGGGAGGGGCACTTTTTTGGTAGCAGAGAGTCTGTAAGTGAAAAATATGGAATCATATTTCTAGGTGGGATGGCAGAAACAGTGCAAGCCTGAATGGATGTTAATAACACTCGTATCCAGAATGTCCAGCCTCTCTGAAAGGTTTCTTAGATAACTGTGTGTACATTAACGTGATGTCTGAGAAGCCTGCGTGTCAGCTGAAATATACTGAGCTGCCTAAATTGTGTGGTGCCTTGAGTATTTGAAAAAAATGCCATTGCCCTAGATGTAACATGGATGCTGGGTTCCTTCTTTCCCAACTGCTCGGTTCCCAGCTGATCCTGGATGCTGTTTCTTCCTCCATAGGAGGTCCAGCAAAGAAGCAAACTGTCCTCAAGGAGTAAGGACAGTGAGGGAGAGTTCCTGAACACAGGTCTTGTTTCTTTGCGTGATCATCTTTGTTGTTAAAACTTCCCTTGGTCAGTTTGTGAGAGGTCTTATTTATTTATGCCTATCTTGACCAGTGTTGGCTGATTAACAGTGTCTTAACATTGTTGCAGTGGCATCCCAAATAATTTGTAAATCCTTTTGTTTGATTTAGGCAGGGAAAAACTATTGTTGCTTTAGCTGAGAGATCATTTTTTATTCAGAGGTCTGAACCAGGCACGACACTGACTCCAGCACTGCATTGAACGTAATGAACTTTTGTTCCAGAGTATCCAATCCTGAGTTAATATCAGAGTCTTATTTTCATTGGAGTAGTTATGAAGAAAAATCTGCTGTTCTGCTGGTTTTAGAGGACTCCAGGAAAGGCTGAGGAGCGTGTTCTGGAGCTCTCATTTAGCAGTACAGTCTGAAGAGTGGCAGGTCAGGAGACAAGGCTGCAGTGTGTCGGGGACATGAAATCAAAGTCAGGATATTGGTGCTGCAGGGCCAGTTGTGGCTGGAAAACAGCTGCTACCTGTGTGTTACTGTTACATGGTGTGTAAAAGATACACCTTGTGCAAGTGCAAAAGGCTGGCTTCCCCTCCCTAGGGTGCTGGTCCAGGGCTCTCTTAATAACTGCAGCTTCCACAGAAGTTGTAGCAGTTTACCTAGTTTTGAGACATTCACTTGTCTCTATAATTTTGTGGCCTTCGATCAAGATTGTTGAGTATTAGGGACCTGTTCATGCAAATACATCCTTTCCTTCAAAATACGGACTAAACAGATTATCACTGGAAGGAACGAAGTTAACTTGAACAGTACTCTAGGCTGCGTGTGGTATGTGACACAGATGAAATTATTCGTATGACATTCCTGTTTTCTTTCAGGTTGTGCCGAGGAATTAGCCAAGAAAAAGCTTTGTTTTATCCTAGCATGGCAAATGAAGAAGATGATCCAATTATACAAGAGGTAAAAGTGCATTGTGGCAGCGGTGATTGTACATGAGAAGTTTTTATAATTTTTATTACTACAATTCCCAGTGTTCTTACATTGCTGAAACAATGTGTCATCAACATCAGTAGTTGTCTTATAACCAGTGGGTGGCTCTGTACAAAGAATTATGTTGTGTGGGCCACATATGTGCCTTTTGGTATCTTTTTGTCAGAATAGTCTTGTCCATGTTGGCAGATGCAGCTCAGGTTTTTCACCCTTTGTAATGTGTCCGTGGCAGAAGAGAAGGTGAGGAATTTGCTTCTACCACTGTGTGCTTCCAGTGAAATCCACTGCATGTCTCTGGGAGCTGAAAAAATGGGAATGACTTTGATGAGTTAGTATCTGTTAAACATGAAGCTACAGTGTTCATGCCTTCTGCTGAAGCAAGGAGTGGTGTTCTGAGTCTGGACTTCTTTAAAGGACTGCTGTGTCCCAAGAAGTAGCCACAGTGTCTTGTCTCTTGGTATCTGAGTTTACATACCAGAAGTACAAGGAAGGGCAAGTCCGTAGAAGGTGAAAAGCTGTGAGAAAAGGAGTGGCAATTGTCAGGAGTGTACCTAAAATGGCAGCTTCCATATGTTGTATTCATGAAACATCTGTGCATTTTGAGTTCTGATGGCCAAATGCAAGTATTGAACCAGATTGAGGATGTGGGTGTCTCTTGTCTAATTTAGAAAGATTTTATGCCAAAATACCAGTAACAAACTTACCTTTCAGTTGTGCTGCCAAAGTGAGAACTTCCTCCTCTTTCTATAATTGTGGTAACAGATTTGCTTCAGTCCCTTGGAGGAAAAAAATTCCTCTTTCACATTTGTTTGCCAAGTTTCCTTAGAGAGGAAAAACACAGCCAGAGCCACTGTCTGCTGCCCCTTTGTAGTGGGGTTTTTAGGTTTGGTTTTTAAAAAGGCCAACTGCAGAATTTCATGTCAAAGTCAGCAGAGAGGAAACTTTTGACAGGAGAGTCATGAATCTGTTTTATGTTGGAGTTCGTAATGAAAAGCTAATGTTGTCAGTATTTGAGCTCTAAGGGTTATACTTACAGCTGGCATCTGATGAAAGTCGTTTGTTTTGCTTTTTAGATTGACGTGTTCCTGGCCAGAAGTCTACTGGAGAAGCTCTATCTGTTTCAGGTATTTCAGTTAACTTTTGTGCAGTGATAGTTTGTTTAAAATAAAGGCAGAGAGCATAACTTTCCTTAATGCTTCAGTCTGCCAAGGTCTTGGATATAGAGAACCTGTTTGGGTCTCAGTTTGGAGTCAGGAGTGAGGCTGGTTGGTGATGGGGCCTGTGGGTGTGCTGGAGACGTGGCAGCTCCAGCAGGATGCTGCTGTGGCTGGGAGATTTCACGGGGGTACCACTCTGTCCTCTCAGCATTCCCAAGGGGCTCGGAAGAGAGACCCGTGTGGCCAAACCTGGGTCTGCTCTCCTGACCTGCAACATGTGGCCTGTACTCTCTAAGCTAACACTTACTTGTATAAACTCACAGATACTTTACTTCTAATAACTCTACAGAGAGTTAATGCTGAGGGATAAGGTTTTATTTTTCTTCTGGACTAATGTGTGGGACTATTTTCCTGTGTTACAGGTTATTATGGTGTGTCAAGGGCAGGAAGGGGGTTGTGAAGTGATAAAAGCAGAGGGCTGGGAGGAAAACAACAGACTTTCTAGGTCATGCTCCCAAATCCCCTGATGACTCACAAATCAGTCAGTTAATTTCTTTTCTTGGTGTCTTGTCTCTGAGATCTGGCAAGTGAATCTGCATATGAGGGGACAGGGGAAACTGAGTTAATTTCTGTGAAATTCTTTGATCTTTAAGAGAAGAGGATTGTATGAAATGATCTGTTTTCCAGTATCCCATTCGCCCAGCTTCCATGACTTATGATGATGTTACACATTTATCAGCGAAGATAAAACCAAAGCAGCAAAAGGTTGGTCATCATTTGAGTCCAGTTTATAAAAGTTGTTCTATAACGTGCAGAATGTACTTAAGAAAAGCACATTGTGCTGTTGAGCTGTTCTAACCATGCAGCTACTTGCAGGACCAGATCTCTGTGCTTGAAGGTATGAGGAGTCTTTTATTGTGTCTGTGAGGTAGAGTTTAGAATGAAAGTAGTTTATAAATCATGGTGGGAAAGCCACTATTTTAATAGAAAACAGAATCACTCAGGGAAACATAGTCACTAATGCTAATTCAGTCACTAATGCTAATTCATCTGTGGATGCTTGTGTGAATTCAGCCTGATTTAAAAGGTCTTTCCAGTATTCAGAGAAGGGTTGAAGAAGGATTGAGCCTCGAAGCCATCCTCTGTCTTTCAGTGTCAGTGCAGGTCTTGATTTCTCTCCTGCCTGGCAGTGAATCATCAGGAGTCCTTCTGAAATCACTGGGGCTGTAGAGGTAAAGTATAGCCAAAGCCAGAGTCACTGCACTTGCTTGCAGATGTATCCCAGAACTCTAGCTGTTATTTTACACTGCCTTATTTAAAAACTGCAACAGTCAATGTCTGCATTGCTAGAATTTGGTTCTGGGAAATGGTTAAGGAAAGTGCTTCAGTGAACTTTGGAGTTAGGATGCCTGTTGTGTTCGGGAAGTCTTTTATTAAAATCAGCAAACATTTGCACTGTAAGCCCTGTGCAGGCCTTTGTAAATAACGCTGTCTCATCCAGGGACTTGAAACTAGTTCTGTTCATGAATAACATAAAGGGGAAGATAAAATAAGACAGTAGCTGTGATATACAAATTTATAAGGGCTTTGGCACACCCTGAAGAAGAATATGTCCTGTATTGTCAGAGTATATAAATAGAAATATTATGCAGGAGAATGCTTATTTTTGGACATTTGTTTGAAGTTTATGTGGGGGGAATAGTTCTCCGTGTAACTAAAGGCTTGGAGCTTGTTAGAGTGCTCTGACAAGTGAAAGTCAGGAGTAACTGGAGTCAGTGCTGCGGTCTTGGATTAGCAGAATCGAGGCCTTTGCCTCTGAAGAGGACAGAGTTACTTCGTATTCTTGGTAGCCAAGCCAGAAGGAAATACATCTTAAGAGAGATTCTGAGTGGGTTCTTGGTGATGGGGAGGCTTGAAGGAGGTTGCTTGTGCACCTGATCTGTTCTAATAAGTAAATGAGACTGATAATGTAGTGGAAGGGATCCAACAAAGCAAAGGTGTATTTCAGGGCTGCCTAAAGAACTCTGCTTTTTCTGATCCCATTCATTTACACAGGAGTTTGTGTATCTCCAGCTTGTTGTTTAAATGACCTCATTGTACCAAACCCATCTATGTGCTGCTCATCTCTGTGTGGGAGATTTGCCCTGTGGGTTTGAATGATGCTGCTTTATGTACTTAAATTTGCTGTAAACCTGTGGAACTGTTACAAAGTGTGGAGTTGGGTTTTAATTGATATGTTTGGGGTTGTGCCATGGTAATTAGCTGTCTTTCCTCTGATATTCTTTAGGTTGAACTGGAAATGGCCATTGATACTTTGAATCCTAACTACTGTCGCAGCAAGGGAGAACAGATCGCTCTCAACGTGGACGGCACATGTACAGATGAAACAAGCACCTATTCCTCGTAGGTGTCCTCTTTGCCTTCCTTTCCTTTTTGTGGTGAGCACAGATATCTGCATGTCCACCAGTGGCTGTACAGTCACAGGGGCTGCTTTGGACACTGTTCTGTAGCAAGTATTTCTGGGAGTAACCTACATTTTTTGTGATGCATCATGAGTTCGGATTTGCAGACTGAAGTGATGGATATTTATCTGCTGCAGTTGTTGAGAGTCCATTTTGAGAATTGGTGGTTTCAGACCTTTGGTACCTGCATGCCTCATTGCCTGTGGAATGCCATCTCACTGCCCTCCTCTGTCTGCAGGAAGCTGATGGACAAGCAAACTTTCTGCTCTTCCCAAGCTGCCAGTAATGTTTCCCGCTATGCAGCTGCTGTTTATAAAAAAGGTAAGTTTCTTTTGCTTAACCCTCACATCAGTGAAACATACTCATTTCAGTGTTAAGGTAAGACCTATTTGATTTTTTTTTCGGCCTAGATTTTGCTTGACTCATGGGCCTTTAAAGAAAGGAAAATTTTCCCTTATCAATGTCCCAAGAGTCCTTGAGCAGGTCTAGCAAAATTGTAACTACCGTATAAGAACACCTTGGGTTTATAGATGCCTCCAGAATCTGAACATGTTTATGTTTATGGTGGCCTGAAACAATACACGTTTGTAGCATGAATTTATCATTATTATTTATATTGCTTTCTTAATCTCAGTTTGTCTGTCAGTTTCCTGTTCAGTAATTTTTGTCCCTCTCTTGACTGCTCAGGCCATTGCAGAGTTTTGGTCTGGTGGTCATTTGAGATGACAATATGTAGATTATTTTCAGTGATGACTATTTTACTGGGGGTGTTCTGGACTAAGGGTCAGGCCTGAGCCAGAATGTGGCTCTCTACAAGATCTGGTTTCAACACAAAAGGCAAAATAAGAGAAACAGGTCTTGGTTTTTCATATTCCCTTGAAATCCTGAGCACTGGATGAATTTTTCACTTCAATCCCTTTTTAATTTTTGCTGTATTAAATTTTTATGCTCAATTGAAGCTGTGGCTTTACAGAGACAAGGAGATAAAGAAAAGCTGTGTCCTTGTGCAGTGGAAAAAAATCCATTTTAACCAACATTAATTCTCTTTTTCAGGTGAACTTCACTTGACTCCACTACATGGAATTCTTCAGCTGAGGCCAAGCTTCACCTACTTGGACAAGGCTGATGCAAAACACAGAGAAAGAGAAGCTGCTAATGAAGGTAAATTCTCCACATTTGTGTTTTCTTCCAGGAGGTAAGATACAAGTTCTCTCTGTAATGTGACTGATAAGAGTCATTCTATTCTGAAGGTGTTTATTCTTAACAACGCAGTCATTTTTAGGCCATTTCTCAGATTATTTCACTGATCTTGGGGTTTTTTATCTAAATGCTTTGATGGGCACAGTGTGGGAGATTGGCAGAGGTGCTGGGTAGTGACAAAGGGTAGTGGTGGGGACTGTGTCACCACTGCCCCTGGAAAGGTCCTGGCAACAGGGTGTCCTGTCACAGGAGCAGTGTGGTGCTGTCATACAGGGCATGGTTTGGCAGGCTGGGATTGAACCCATGGGTATGGAGTTCTCAATGAGCTTCCTTCCTACATGGGCCCCCAGACTGGCTTTGGCTCTTTCACTGCACTGCTGTGTTTGTTTTTGTGTTTCTGGCAGGTGGTGATTCATCCCAGGATGAAGCTGAAGACGATGTTAAGCAAATTACTGTATGTCCACATTTTCTTTTTTATGCTGGTTCAGGCAACAGTTCACAAGAAAGCTTGACAATTCAGAGCCAAATGAAAGGACAGCAGACCTCAGCTAGTCCTGCTGACCCTGGGCGTGGGAGGGGGAGGCCAGGTGTTGCCCAGGCACAAAGACAGCACTGAGAGCAAGGGGTGATTCACTGAAGCTAAGGCCCCTATCTTGTTACTGATATACCAAATAAATAATGCAGGTGGGGTTTTTCCAAGGGTTTTAGGGCTGTATTGAATGAGGCCCAAATCTTCTAGGTCCGATTCTCCCGCCCTGAGACCGAACAAGCTCGGCAGCGACGTGTTCAGTCCTATGAGTTCCTGCAGAAGAGACAAGCAGAAGAGCACTGGGTTCACCTACATTATTATGGCTTGAAGGTGGGTGTGTGCTGGCTGCTGAGGAGGCTGCCTGGGCCTGAAGGCTCAGCCGAGTCTAGATCTGTTTTTAAATCTGGGCCCATGGGAATCAGGGGATCGTCAAAAGATGATGAAGAGGTGTGTAGGCTGCAACAGACCCTGCAGTGCTCTGTATCTCCTCTGCTGGATGATGCTTTGGGGTCTCCACACTTTAAAACTGAGAGCTGGACAAACATAAAGGGAGGTGTGAGTGCAAGAATCACTCGGGTCTTGGATTATGAACTGGACTTCATGAAAGACTTGGGAAACCCATTCAGTCAAGTGTGAGCAATCCTGTTTGCCTGACTTGTGCACATCTGTCAGGAGGTTTCAAAGGCATAGCAAGGGAAATGTTCCCACATCACATGAGCATTGTACAAGGAACTGAAAGCAGGACATCAGTTAGTGAGGTGGAACACTTGAGTGGTGTAGTAATGACAGGGTGTTCATAGTTTGGAATGAGAAATCCAGCTCTCTGGCATTTTGTGTAGTTTCAGTATGTGATAATGACTCTTGTTTTTTCCCTATCTCCAGGATAGCCGTTCTGAACACGAGCGCCAGTATTTATTTAGTCAAGGTCATGGCCTTGCTGAAAACACAGAATTAATTAAATCTCCCAGGTAATGGTTTGGTGGTTTCCTACAGAAATGGCATTAATTAGTTGGGATTGTTTTCAGAGTAATAAGCAGATATATTCTTTAAAAATCTGCTCTTTGAAAGTCCTATTCCTGATAAAAGTTGAATTGTTTAAAAAAATACAGAAACAAACTAGCTTTCATCTTATTGAGGTTGCTTTCTTTGTTTCCCTATACTCTTGAGATTAAAACCTCTTGTTTTTACTCAGGGTTGTAGCTTCTTGTACATTATCACAACCTTACATTATTTGGACTGTGAATACTGGAAAGGAAAATTACAACAAAAGCTTCTTGTGGTTAATATAAATGAATACCCTGAAGCCAATAACTTCTATGGTTAGCAAATCTTATAAAACTTCTCTTTGCGATTTGTGGGGACAACTGAAACTACTTGAAAGGTGTTTGTGTCTGTTTCTTGGTGACTGCAGCTCTACAGGAGCCTTCCACAATGCAGTCAGTGCTTCCCTGTCACCTGACACAGCCATGGCCCAAGTGATAGTGAGGTGGCAGAGCCTGGCTCTGGTTAATGGTGTGGGTGTGCTTTTCTTAACGTTTAACATCAGTGGATCAGTGATAGGTGTTCTGAGGAGTCTTCTGGATCTCATTCTTTCTCACAGACACTGGTAATTGCATGGGTGGGACAGAGTTTTTGCTGGCCTGATTCTCTCTGTCTGTGGGGCTTCACATGACCCCGCTGACTGCTGTCAGAGCACCTGTGTTTAATGTATTTCCTCATGCAGATCCTCTGTTTGGACACCCCTGCTGTACAAAATAGCTGGGATTCTGGCTCACATTTGCTTCATACCTTCTCTTTGGGCAGATGAATGTCAGTAGCTTTTACTAGTTCTGAATTTACAGAGGAGATGGGAGTGGAAGGGAGAGCTCTTTTCAGGCTGATGTTTGTTTTGTAGATTTACACAAGCAGGTTTACTCTAAGTGAGAAATTACTGTACTTAAACCTGGGAAGTCCCAAGACAAGCATTTTAAAGAATGTGTTTCCTTTTCTTCTAGTGAATATTTAATGATGCTGATGCCTCCAAGCGTAGAGGAAGAGAAGTAAGTGTTTGTACATAATGTTCAAAGTCCACATTGGCTGGATGCTCTTTTTCATGGGCTGCAAATCTGTTTGTTTATCTGCAGTGACAAACCAATGGCTCCAAGCAATGTGCTTTCTATGGCCCAGCTGAGAACTTTACCCCTTGCTGATCAGATCAAGATCCTGATGAAGAACGGTTTGTAGCTTTTGTAATACATTTGCACATCACTTTGTGACTTCTGGTTGGCTCAGATAAGGTTCCTTCCCCAGTATTACCAGTTCTGTCACCCCACCAGACAGACTGTCTGGCTCTCTGATTCTCTGAAGAATCTAAATCCCAAGCCTTTCCTTGAAAAGAGCAGTGACAGCTGATCTGACTGCTGATACGCTTGCCATCAATTTACTCTTAGAAAATTTTCTAATTTTATGATAGCTTTCTGGATACACTTATTTCAGCAAGTATCTCCTGGAATGTGGGGTCTGAGCATGTACAGCCTGCACATTGGCATTTTCTGGGAAGTTTTTAATGATACACACTTCATGAGTGTCACCTAGGAATTTAATTTGTCTCTTCAGGGTTACTCTCTGATGAGAGCAAATCCTGAGGATTTTTCCTCAGGAGCATCCTGCTTTGTCAGGTATCTCTGTTTACAGATATTGCCAAAGGCATGGATTAAAAATATATGTATTATTTTATTAATACATTAATTTGTGACCAGTTCAGCCAGTCAACTCTGATCAACACTAGCAGGTACTTTCAGAACAGAGCATGCCTGTAGCACGTGGGGGGACCGAGTAAAACTTGTGCTTTATTTCTTTTCCCAAAACCAATCTTTGCCCGTGAACACGGTGAATCCCGGTTCCCGGGTGTGTGAGTGGTGCGTGTGTGTGTGTGATGCCGTGTTTGCCTTGCAGTGAAGGTGATGCCGTTCGCCAACCTGATGAGTCTGCTGGGCTCGGGCACCGACCCCACGGCCGTGCTGCGCTGCGTGCAGCAGGTGGCGCTGCTGGTCCAGGGAAACTGGGTGGTGAAGAGGTACGGCCCGGCTTTGTCCCCGGGGATGCGCCGGGATCGCACCGGGTTATGCACCGGGATCGCGCCGGGATCGCACCGGGATCGCACCGGGTTATGCGCCGGGGATGCGCCGGGAATGCGCCGGGAACGCACCGGGTTATGCACCGGGAATGCGCCGGGATCGCACCGGGTTATGCACCGGGAATAAACCGGGAACGCGCCGGGATCGCACCGGGTTATGCGCCGGGGATGCACCGGGAATGCGCCGGGATCGCACCGGGTTATGCACCGGGAATAAACCGGGAACGCGCCGGGATCGCACCGGGTTATGCGCCGGGGATGCGCCGGGAATGCGCCGGGATCGCACCGGGTTATGCACCGGGAATTAACCGGGAATGCGCCGGGATCGCACCGGGTTATGCACCGGGAATGAACCGGGATCGCGCCGGGAACGCGCCGGGATCGCACCGGGTTATGCACCGGGAATGAACCGGGATCGCGCCGGGAATGCGCTGAGACCGCACCGGGACCGCACCGGGACCGCACCGGGACCGCACCGGGACCGCGGGCTTTGCGCGCCCGTCCTCGCGGCCCAAAACACCCACGCTCCCACCTCGCAGCTCTGCGAACCTTTGGTTTCGTGTTGTCTGCGTCCCAGTGCAGTCAGCTGTGCCGTATCCAAAGGGGTGCTGTGAAAGGATAATGCCGTAGTACCGGCCCGAGTGGGATTATGGCTGAGCAGTGATGCAGTCTGTGTTTGCATCTGAGTTGTGACAGGTTTTTGATGTTGTCTGCACTCACGTTCTTTTGTGAGAGAGCTGCTCTGAATTCTTCCAGAGATTAGTGTCAAATAGAAACACAGAAAATCAATGTCAGCTATAGTATTTCTTAGCAAAATTCAGTCCTATAAGGATCTCTGTGCAGTTCCCTTGCTGTTCATCAGTGGATGCTGCTCTTGTCAGCTGAAAACTACCCTCTAGAAGGCATTACTCGCTTAATAAATCAAGCGTGGGGGTACTGAATGTACCACATGAATTGGAGTCTGTACCATCCTCCTGTTTAATAGGATAAAGCATGCTATTGGGAATTGAAGTCTAAAATGCAGTATGATTTTTTTTTTACCTGGGTGGAGCCCTGCATACAGAGAATTACAATCTCTGGAATAGCTGTGTTAAGATGAATGGCATCAGCTACCAGTCCAAGTGTGCCAGCAGGATGTTTCAGCTCTTGTGGTACAGGCCTGCATTAGCAATGTCACCAGCTTTTACAGCAACCCTGCTGTCCCTCCAGCTGTTACAGGAGGGAGCTGGAAGCAAGTTAAAAGACAGCATTTTAGCATTCAGATTGTTCTTAGGTTATATATAACTGATTCTTTGTTACTAGTTTGAGGAGATTGTGTGGATCTGTAGTGAATGTGGTGTTTGGGCACAGAGCAGCACACATCAGAGCTTTGAACAGCGTGGGGAACCATTTCTTTGTCCTGGATAGGATCAAGATCATGAACCTGAGTTGCTGTGGGGCTTTGGAGAGCCTGGTAACACGTTATCAGCTGGCCCTGCAAGCAGACAAGGACACAGAGTATTGCTGGTCTTGGGGCTGTTGGTTTGGGTATGACATTCTGTAGTACTGCTCTGTTAAACCCTTGATTGCCTGGAAGGAAATAAAAAACTCTCATGCCCATACATCAGCATTTTGGCTAAATGCTGCCTTCAAGGCTGCATACCAGGTTAGCCTAAGCACTTCTTAGGATCATTCTGGTCTTGTTTACGTGGATCCAAGGGAGGGTAGGCTTTGCAAGAACAAAGCAGAGCTTGTAGCTGTGTTGCACACACCTGCTTGCCACAAGGCTGTGCTTTGCTGGTGTAAGCCTTTCTGCACTAGTGTAATTGCAGTGGTGTAATTACACCAATATTAATGCCTTTAATGAAAACCACGCTTTGGATAAAGGTATAATTTGACTGCAGAACACGGAGGGCATGTTTGTTATGTTAATCTTCACTAATGCCATTTTTTCTGGAGTACCTAGTAACTAGTTCCTCTTCCTTTTTAATTAACAGTGATGTCCTCTACCCGAAAGATACTTCTAGTCCCCATAGTGGAGTTCCTGCAGAAGTGCTCTGTAGAGGGAGAGACTTTGTTGTAAGTATAAAAGTGCTTGTTGCTTTTAAAGGAAAACACAGGTGAAGTTTGCCTGGGAGGCCGCAGCATTGCAAAACTTCTGCTCTACTGCAGTGAGGTGTTTCCTCCAAGGAAGTTGTTTGTGCTTTAATCCTGAAAGTGTCGTTACAAGTCTGCCGTGGGAGTGTTGGTGTAGGCTGACATTGTGCCTGGCTGGCAGGTTCAGATCATCTGTCATTAGCAGCATTCATCCCTGTCTAACACATGCTGTAGAGCCACTATCACATTGCCCCCACAATGTGGGGCTTGCAGAACAGCCAGGACTGGATAATAAAGTGCTTGTTTCTCCAGCTCGGTTTCTGTGGGCTCAGGACTGAGGGCTCAGGAGGGCACTGTGGGTAAGCCTTGTGCTCCCTGAGCATGCACTGTTGATCTTTAAAAAGGACTTTATTCCCTAGGGCTGCTAATCAGTGAGAGGACTTTGTTCGCAGGCACCTTTTGTGAGCAGTGGCTGCACATGGAAGTTGAAATGAATACGGGTCTTGTAAACACACACATGACCACAGCAAAAAGGAACAACCTCTGCATTGTGTTTATTTTCACTAACCATGGAAAGAATTACGTTCCTAAGTGGTTCCTAAGTTCATAATCAGTTTATGGCTTCCGCCCCACCAGAGCAAATCTGATGAGTGCCCAGCTCTCATTTGTTTCAGTTAGACCTGACTGTTTTTGCAGAGTTTGTTCATGAGGGTTAGCTCTGAACAGGAGAATGCTGTGCAAGAGACTTTAAGGGTATTACAGTACTACTGTGAGATCAAACTGATGGTGATTGAAACTGACTTTTCAGTGTCTCGTGATGTCTGCCTGAGACACTGCCATATGGAGACCTGGATTCAGGTGTGACCCAGTGGCAGAAGTGTTCAGGACACAGCAGATTCGGTGACACGTCGTGCATAAAGTTCAGGGACCAGAATTATTATGCTCAGTTAAGTAAGGGATACTGTTTTAACAATTAGGAAGAAAAGATAAATTATTTTCATTAGAATCATGTCAAATATACCTTCCATGAGAAATGGATCTGTGTTGATCTTAAAGGCAAATAATTTGCTGATTAGTACTACAACAAGGAAGAAGTTAAAGTGTTAGAAAATAGAAAGGATCAATATTTCTGTCTTTCAGACAAAGAGAAATGTCTGGTTTTAAGACTCGTAGTATGTAATGCTGTATTGCATCTGTGGAGAAAATGTGTTCTAGCTTGAAAAGTGAACTTTATTTCCCCGGATATATTTGTGTAAAGTAATTAATAAGTTCAAAAAACATTTATGGACTTCTTGTGATTTAAAACAGAAATGCCCCATGCCCTAAAGTGAGTGGGGTGGGTGGGTTTGTGTGTTTGTGGGCAGAGAGAAGCTGAATGGGAGAGAAGGAGGCATGGGTGATGTAGTAGGGCAGGAAGAAATTGTCAGTAATGAGATTTTGGATTCTTAACAACGTTATTACTACGCACAGACTAAAAGAGGCTATAGCCTGTTTAAATGGAGACAGGAAGAAAGGAAAGGTTGTGTTTAGGCAGTGTTTTACCCAAGTCCTGTCAGCCTGCCCTCAGCAGCTGCCCCTCAGCTGCTGTGCAGAGCACCTGGCTGTCCCCTACCTGGGGACAAGTGTGTGAGTGACAGGACACCTTGGCATAACTGTAAGTGACTGTGATGGGGACAGAAGAAGGGAACAGGCACTTTGTAGGGGCTCTGTGCTGCTGAAGGGCAACAGTCACCAGCCTCCACAGGCCCCTTTGTAAGAGTGCATGGAGAGTTCCTCTAGGCTGGTGATGAGGTATGTGAGAAGCTAAGCCTCAGGTGTGACTTCTGGGGTCCCAGCATCACTGCAGTGGTTTTCGTGGGGTTTTTTTTGTTCAGAAGCTAAATGGGAGTTTGAGTTCAAGAGATTCCTCGTAGCTTTTGTAGTCATAGATTTGCCAAGGCACACCATGGACTCAAAGCTTTTGGTCCTGTGTTCATGGCCATTTGAGGACAGAAGGAGCCAGAAAATGTTTTTCCTCTCCCTGGCTGAGAATCACTTACTTCTACATTCTTGAAAGGAATGGGGTTTCTATTTTTGTGGTAATGTCGTTGAACAGGGTCATTGCTACAGCTTCAGTAAAGCCACTGCTCCATGCAGTTATTGGGTTTTCCTCTTTTGTTCCCTTCCTAGATGTGGAAGTTCACGCAGGACCGCTGGGTTGTGAGAAAGGAAGTAGCAGCAGTTACAAAAGTGAGTGGATTTCTTTTCTTCTTAAATCAGAAGGTGGTGGTAAGTTGGCTGAATGCTGCTGGGCATTGTGTGGGTGTAGATCGTGGATGCTGCTGCAAGCCTTTCCTCTCACAGTGCCTGCTTTGCTCTCCATTTGGAACAGGTATAGATAATACTCTTTCTAGAGAAAAACATTCTGAGCAGCTCCCACCGTTTCCACAACTCCAAGACTGGCCTTGCAGCTGAGCCACTGGAATGCATCGTGTCCTCTCATGTGTTTCAGTGCAAAGCAGGGCACAGTTAGAATTGAGCTGACTGAGGTGCTTACACAGCCCAGAGTGGCTGCTCTGTTTTGGGTGTGTTAAGAGCAACTCTTCTGTTGGCATTTGCCAGTTGCAATATTGAGTAAAAACTTTAAAGCAACTCAGGCACCTGAACATTCTGTAAAAAGTGGCAAATGAATGGGAAACATTAAAAAGGACAACCCCCAAATTCTTTAAAACACACACTTAAATGATAAAACACAGTTTATGCACAGACTATCTATTTTTGGAATGTAAGAACCAGTGCTGCATAAAAGCTGGGCATGTGTAGGTGCTGCATGTCTGGCCTGCAGCTCTAAAATAAGATTAACATTGTAGAATATGCTTCTCTTCCCCATAGAGCCTTTTCATCTCAGTTTGGAAACTCCCTTTTCTTCGCAAAACATGCCATGAGCTATTTGACTCTGGGGTGATTAATTACCACTGCTCTCTGAAGTCCTGGGCTTTTAACAGTGTGTGAAAGTGTTGGTGCTGCAGAGCAGGATGAGTATCTCTGACTTAGCTGGGTGTGTGCCATGGAGGTGCCCCATATACACCAAATCAGCCCAGCTCTCCTGTCTCGTGGCACAGTGCTCATTGCTGCATCTGCCCTGTGTAAACTGACTTCCATGTTACCTATGCTTTTTCTTTTTCTTTTAGCTTTGCCCAGAAGATGTGAAAGACTTCCTAGAGCACATGTCTGTGGCAAGAATAAACAAAGGCTGGGAGTTCATGCTCCCTTACGATGAAGATTTTGTTAAGAAGCATCCAGATATAGTTCAGAGGCAGCAGATGCTGTGGATGGGCATTCAGGCCAAGTAAATAACTTACTGTATTTTGGGGAATAAGCTAAAAGCAAAGAACTGTTTGGTACAAAGGTTCTGTAGACACTGATGAATAATTTGATCTGTATTGCCTCCAAGTTTCTCCCTCAGTGCCCAGGCAGTGGTGTGGTGGGGGATGTTACTGCATCACTCAAGTCATTCCAGTCTTGGCTCCCTGGAGAGATGGAATGTTCTAGCTAATGGCTAAAGCTGGCATGGCTGCATGCAGACATAACAACTGAAACTGTCCTGGAATATTGTGTCTTTGTCTTTCAGATTAGAAAAGGTCTATAATCTCTTAAAGGAGCACTTGACACCAAAGAAGCAAGAGGCACAATCAGGTAAATGGAGTTGTGCTTGGATCATGTTGGAGCACATGCATGTACTCATCCACCCATCCATATTCCTGAGTGATGTTTTGGAGTTTCTTTCTGGTTTTGAATGTGGTGGAGACTGGTCTTGTTTAATGTCTTTTCTTTCTTACTATTTCCTCTGGGATATTTAAGACAGATCTTGGTCTGTACTAATGTCACTGATGTTGGGGTGACACCAGCTACTGTGGCATCCTTGTAGCAGAGCAGGGAGGAGTCTGTGGCCCTGGGGACTCACTATTTGACACTGTAAAAGCAGCTGGTTCTGTTACCCACTTGTTCATTTAAAGCAGCTTGTGGGGTGAAGCAGCTCCTGAAGGGAGGACAGACAGGGCCAGTACACAAGGTAGTTCTCACCTCTCAATTTAATGTTAATGCAACTTAATGTGCATGAGGTGATTTTTTACTTCCCTGATTTGTACTGTGCTCTCTGGTGTGGTTGAGGGCCAAGCAATTACTGGAGAGTGTAATGGCAGGAGGCTGTAAGGAGGTGTGAAGCTGTCTCTTTTTGACATCCTTCTCCACTATGGATGCCAGTGAGAGTATTAAAGTAGCTGCTCCAAAATCCTGAAAGATTGTGAAAACTTGAGATTCCAGAGTTTTAACTGGACATTTGGCTCAGTGCCAGACACTGGAGGGATTGAGGACTGTAAACAGAACTGACAAAGGAGCATATGAATCCATTTCAATACCGTGTGTCTGATCTGCTCAGAAGGATTAGATGTTGGGTTATTTGGAGAGGATTAGTGAGCCTAACAGCAGAGAAGATATCAGCATGTGTGCTGGGCATGCCTTTGCCTCAAACACTGCACTCCTTGCTTTGGCGAGGACTGGATTCCTCTGCTGCCAACACACCCCTTCCTTTCACCTTTGGATGGCTGTGGGTGGAGAGGGGAAGAAGCGCAGGATTCCATGGGAAAGAACTCCTCCTGTCCCTTTCTCCCCATTCAGTGGCTAACAACGCTAAGCAGAGGGTCTCAGCCTCTCGTGCTGTGCAGCTCATGCTGCGAGGGTGTTCAGGTTCACTGTTAACCCTTCCACACTCCTCCCTGCACCTGGTGACATCCTGGTGCTGCCTCTGGCAGGGGCTGCACCAGGCCCCACCAGCCACTAGAGAATCTAAAAGACAAAAAGAAGAGCTGTTGGACAAAGAAGTATTTGGGTCACAAGCAGAGATGTGTAAGCAGTCTGTATCCTGGTTTCCTGAATTGTGGAAAAGGCCCTGGTGATTGAACAAACACACTTTGCCTTTGCTTCGGATTCCTTGACTTGAACACCCTTCCCCAAGCATTTGGCTTTAGCAAAACAAACACACACTGCCCTCAAAAAAACAGAAAACCCCCCCCAAAACTAATGTAAAATCTAATCAACAGACTGGGTTTATGCCTTAGGTTTCATAAGCAGATGATGTTTCCTGGATTTATTTCACTATGAGCCCTGCTGAGATTTGTGGTACCTTTTGTTTCTTACCAGCTCATCCATTGCTGGTTTCTGGGGAGCAGAGGGTCAACATGGCTAAAGCAAAAGTCAAGCAGAACTATGGGCAGCTGGAGAAGGAGTTCCAGAAGCAGAAGGCAGAGATGAAATCAAACGACACCTCGGCCAAGACGGATGTTCCCAATGTCCGCATCAAAGAGGAGCCCGCGGGTGCGGAGGAGCCCATGGATACCTCGGCCCACAGCGAGGGCCTGAACAACGGCCTGGTCAACGGCCTGCACCCGGCCCAGGGCTCCACGGAGCCCGTGAACGGCCACCTGCCCGGGGGCTGCATCGACAGGGTGGCTCAGGAACTGAAGGCCTTTGTGTCGTCAACATTTAAGAAACAATTTGTGCTCACCCTGAGTGAGCTTAAACGGTTATTTAACCTCCACTTAGCCAGTCTGCCTCCAGGACATACCTTGTTCAGTGGCATTTCGGACAAAATGTTACAGGACATGGTGTTGGACACTGGCTGCAAACAGATTTTGGTGCCTGTAAGTATGGGTTTTCGGTGGTGTGCTTTGGGGAAGGGGTGTGGGGGGGCAGTTAAACATCTGAGCTGTGAAATATTTGTGTCCTGTGCTGGTGGACTGGAAGGACAGATGTGCTCGGAGTAACTGTCCAATACTGGACATGTTGAAACTGCTGGAATTCCATCTGCTTCTGGCAGGCCCTGCTCTCTGCTCTCTCTGCCCTGTTGTCCTTGGGGCTCTGTTTCCACATCCAAGGTGTTGGGCCACAGTGATTTGCTGTCCCAACTTGCTCCTGCTAACATGATCTAAGGCAGTCCCAGATTCCCATCGGCTCTCCTGGAATTGCACAAGCTCCTTCCCTCAGGGACAGGGACCCAGCTGGGAGAGGAAAGGTGACATTGACTGCCTGGGAGCAGCAGGGCACACCCAGCAGAGGCTCTGGGAAGCGACAAAGCCCATCTGCAGCAGGTTTCCTTGGCCAGTGCGTTTCGTCCTAGGCTGTGCAGAGGTGTCTGTTTCTGTGTCTGTATGGAAATGACGTGTGTGATTGCGTGAGACAGAGCAGGGCTGTGAGACAGGGCATTGCTTAGCAGAGGAACGGGAATCTGGCATCGTGGGAAAGAGCCTAAAAGGAAATTAATTTTACAAGACATCTGGCACTGCTGATTGGGTTACAACCAGAAGGAGCTTGGGAGCAGCTGCCTTTGAGGAGAGAGGAGAAGGAACGTGTGAACTGCTCAAAAGAGCAGGAAGCAGGAGGGCTGGGAGAGCCTGGAGCATGGGAGCTGCTGGGGGGGCAGCAGGAACGTGTTCAGTCGTGTGCAAAGTACACGATGTGGCACCTGGGAACCGAGTAACAGCCTGGAAATGTCACTAGGGAGAGCACCACTTGTGCTGCTTTCTGCTTCCTCCCCTGGCAGTTTCCAAGTCCTGGGGTGGTGCTTGCCTGGAACTGTCTCGGTGCTGGCCAGGCACTCCCCTGCACCTGGTGCAATGTGTGCCTCTGCCATGCTGATGGCAAACAGCTGAGGTCATTCCTGCTCTGTTACTTGGGACTGGGACTTGTTTGCTTTGGAGATTTGGGGATTTTGGAAATCCACACGAGGAGTGAAAGTGAGATCGTTTCTCTTTTCGAAAAGCAAAATAAACTCCTGCTGAAGAGAGGTGGCCAGGAATTTCCTTCTGTTTGGAAAACCCTGTCACAGGAGACCTGCAGAGGTTCACAAGTGGTCCCTGGAATGTCTCTTGAGGAGACTGCTGCAGGTTTTAGTTCTGCTGACTCAGAATTTACTGCAACACCTGAACTCCTGTACAGGAGCCTGTGTGAGCCTGTACTGCTGTCAGCAATGTAAATCATTGCCCCTGAGCCTCCCCCGATGCTCTGTGCAGATGGCAAAGGGGCTGGGGCTGGGTTTACTCTTTGCATGGGCTCAGACACTTTGCAGTTTCTTGACTGTTCCGCTGGACATTTTTGTCAGAAGCCAACAAGGGCGCCTGAGCTCAGGGAAAGCCTGGAGGGTTGTTTAGCGTGGGATTTCATAGTTACTCATTAGTTTTCTGTAATTGAAAGTGCTTTGGTGATAAAAATCAATGATCTGAGGTAATTAAAATGATGTTCTGTGGGGGGTGAAGACACTCTTGGCTTGAGTGCTTACCTATTATAGAAAACATGTGGCTGAAAATGGCAATTGAAACCTTACCAGGGGAATGCAGGATCTATTACAGAGCTGACCAGCAGCACCCGGGGTATGAGATAAACAGTATTTGTGGGGAGCCAGAAGAGAGGCCACTCCAGCTGCAGATGTGGCCGTGGGGATGCCTGCAGGGTGCTGTGCTTGCTGTGCTTCGTAGCCTCATCAAGCAGGAGGGAAAAGCACAAGTCAGGAAAGAGCAAATCCTGGGCTGGTGCTGCCGTGGGAGAGGGTGAGGAGAGGGGACAGACACAGAGGAGAGGAGAGGAGCCCTGGGCAGGCAGGACTTGGTGCCTGTGCCCGGAGCTGCGCGGGCTGAGCCACTCTCCCGCCCCATGGGAAGCGTCTGTGCAGGACTCTGGCTCCTGAGGATCTGCACCCATTTCCTGCAGGCTGGGGGGTGACTGGCTCCTGCCAGCTCCCTGCCCAAGGCCCATGGAGTGGCAAGGTTCTGCCTAAACCTGAGGATATTTTTGAGGCCTCAGGAAATGATGTAACTGTTGTGGGCGTCCTGCCTGGCTGGGCTGACAGGAGGGGAGTGCAGCCCTGCACTCACAGAGAGCCCTGCAGGCTGGTACCAGTGCCAGGCTCCCTGACGTGAGATCAACAGTTTACCTTTAGGATTACTCCAGCTGATAAGTTTTTTTCTGGCACACTCAGCCCCTTCCATCTGGTGTAGCTGTAACGTGAGGCCGCCTGGCAGTGGCTCAGTGCTTGAGTGAGACACATCCCGGAGCCGAGGGCTCCTTCCTGAGAAGCTCCATTTGGATGTGGCAGCCCTGGGACCTGGGGCAGCAGTTCATCTCCCAAGAGCCCTGCACTTGCTCCGGGGGCTTAGAGCAGGGAGGGGCACAGGAGAAATATTTTTAAAAGGATTTTAGGGTAGCAGAGAGCTGTAGCAAGGTGAGGCTGGAGAGATCAAGGTGACATAAACCAGCAAAGGGACAGCAGATGGCAAGGCAGGGAAGCTGTTTGGGCTGCGTGTCTCTCCAAGGAATCCCCGATGGCATTTCCCACTCCCGTGGCCGGGCTATGTGACAGCAGCAAGCGAGCAGGGAGCTGTTGGCACCAGGGCTTGCAGCAGTTTGCAGAGGAAGGCTGGAGGGAGGAGGAGACTGTGTGTGTTTTTCTTCCCAACTAAGTATTGTGTTTGTTTGGAAGCCGTTTCCTCGAAGAATGGCTGGATAAACACAGCTGTGTTTCAGCCCTGTGGCTGAGGCAGGAGGAGTCGGCACTCCAGGGCTGTGCTGACTCACTTTGTCGAGCCCAGCAGGTTGTGCCTGGGTGCTCCCAGTGCCCTGCACTTTGCCATTCCTGCTGCAGCTGTTTTGTGGAGGGAAGCTGGAGTATTTGATTTTATCTCTGCTGAAAACCTACAAGAGAGATTATTCCTCAAAAGCAAGTGTCCTTATGGGAGGAGAGTTGTCAGGTACTGTGAGCCTAATCAACCTGAATCCTGGCTCTAAACCAAGTGTAAAACCTTGTTATATTCCAGCCATTTGGACTAACCTGAAAGTCAAAGCTGCTAATCCCACCAGGCAGCTCCCACTGGACAAAACCCTTCCCCTTTGCAATAAGATCAGAGGCAGAGCATGAAAGGAAATGCTGATCTTTTCACTCTGCGATGCACGAGTCTTTTGGCTGGTGTGAGGGAGGCTGGGAAGAAAGGTTTGGTTTGTACCAGCAGCCAGGACTGAGGGATGCTGGAACAATTGGGACTGGCTTGTTAGCTTTTCATAGATGATTGATTTAGGTCGTCTGGGTGGTTAGCAAGGAATAAATCGTTAGTGACAGACAGGAAGAGACATGTCAGGAGTGAAGGCATATTCCAGCAGTGCTCATTAGTCGCTGCTCCAAGGGGAAATGTTAAGGCAAATGGATGGTATTTTATTTTTTCAGGAACTCAGGGTATGGAGGGGAGGCAGTTGTGCTCCTTCCTGTCTGCAGGGGTGTGAGGCTTCTGCCTCAGAAAAAATGAATGTGTTTCTCTAGCTTGGCACATGGGGAAAAAACAAAATACACAAAACCACTGTCACTTTTGGAGCCTGAAATGAGCAAGTATTTGGTTCGCTGTCCATCAGTGTTCAGTCTTCTGGAGTCCTGTAATCTGCCCCAAAACAGAGATGGCAATACACCTGAAGCACCTGCTTGTCAGTAACGCTGACTTGGGTTTAGTGAAGCAGATAAGTACAGGATAGAGACTGAATCTCTAAAACCTGCCACTGTAAAGGTAAAAGCCTCCAGAAGGACCCTGCAATGCAGTTGGTGCTCTCAGCTGAGTACTGTTCTGGATGGTCTGGAAGCAAACACTGCTGACAGGAAAAATCTACAGACATCTTGCCATGGGATACCATCAAGGTCCAAGCCCTGGGATTGTTCTGGTACGTGGTGGTTGACTCTCCACCAGTGGAAAACTGTCCCCATGCACAGTTCACGGGATTCCAGTATGTCCAGCAGTTCCCTTGAAAGCCCAGCTGTGGTTGGTGTGTGACAGATGTGGCACCAGTGCCCTGTGGGGGTTTTCCCACCCTGACCAGAGCCATCAGTCAAACCTGGGCAGGTCAAGGCACACCTCAGGGTGCCATGGTGCTCATCCCATTCCCTGGGTCACAGGTGTGACACAGACCATGTTTCTGCTCTGTGAAGAAGGTGCTGAGCAGGCACAGGGCTGCCAGAGCCGAGGCACCTTTCCAGTGTGGGGTGGGACAGCAGTTGGGTTGTTTCAGCAGTTATTCCATGGCAACCAGGGTTGTGATTCAGTAATGGGTGTCCAGGGATACAGTATCAGAGAATCATTAGGCAGAACTCATTAAATAGCTGGTTATTTTTAACAGCCTCTTGTTCTCAGTTTCCTCCACAGACTGCTGCCTCGCCAGATGAACTAAAGGTCTATGCACTTTGGGAAGCTGGTGACACTTACGATCAGGTAAAGATAAAATAAGTGATGTTCCCCACTGTTTATTGAGCATTTGGCATTGTTTGCATCCATGTTTCTGGAGCTGGTACAGCAGGTAGTTTTCCTCTTTCTCTATTGGTGTTTTCAACACCAACCTGCTTCCAGCTGAAAGGAAGCTCTTAGCTCATAACATGTTGGTAATCATGTCAGTAACCAGCTCAGTGGCTACTTCTGAACCTGTGAGAAGAAAGGATTCTTCAATGCAGGCCTCAGACCAGGATCCAGTCCAAGGTTTTTTTTCCTTTTGATGGTAATGCAACATTAACCAGAGATTAACAACGTATCTGTTTATACTCAGAGTAGGAAGTGATTACAGCATATGTGAGCATCTCCTGAGTTCTAACTGCTGTCAGAGTAAACGAGGTGAAAGGGAAGGTGCCTAACGACCTGTGGATGGGCAGTGCAGTTCGTAGCTCCATGAACTAAATACATTTTTATAGGAAAGAGGCAAGCACTAGCCAACCTCTTGTCTGGAGTGAACTCCCATGGAAGCATTTGAGAGGAATACATTGCAACCCCTTCTTCAGTGTGTTTTTGTACCTTTGGGGGTGCCCAAGGTCACAGGACAGGTGCCACAGGGTATGGAGGGACCCCTCTAGAGCCCTTGGAGGATAAGGCACTGCTGGAGAGCAGGAATATATGGGATGGTTTCAGGATTATGAAGCAAGAGTCCTCTAATGTAGTTCAGAGAATGTTTTGTACAGACTAAGGCAGGTGCAGTTTTGAGAGAAAGGCAGGAATAATTGTTCTCTGTGTACTTATGATACATTTTCTTTTAAAGCATCGCCAAGTTTTGCTTGAAATCTTTTCGAAAAACTACCGAGTGCGCAGGAATGTCATCCAGAACCAGCTGAGTCAGGAGTGTGGGGAGGATCTAAACAAGCAGGAGGTGGATAGAGTGTTAAAGGTAAGCTTCTGTTCACTTTGGGTTTGATCCAATTAATACATGAGTTTTAATGCTTGAGTTGAGCAGAGGATTATATTTTACTTTGAACTGACAAATGATAAGGATGATAGAACAGTTGTTGTTGGAAAATGGACAAAGCCTGTGTTTCAGCTTGTTTTCTTAAAAATGCACTTGCCTCATTTTATCTTCTTTCCCTCCAAGGAGCAATGGCTCACACATTATTTTGTTTTATTTAAACAAATCTCTCTGTCAGCTTAGAGCAGCAGAGAATAGAGTGTAGTAAATGTGATACTTGAGTTATTTTTAAATAATGCAGAATTAAACATTAAGGAGGTGGGAGGGCTCTGCCCAGTGCTCTGAGTTACCAACTGACTGCTGCTGGTTAATGCTGAAGAGCACGAGTGCCACATGTTCAGAAGGAAACGCATTTCATTCTCTAGCAGGATGTGCAGCTTTGTACAGAGCAAAACCCTGGCCAAACCCAGCAGGCAGAGCAGTAGTTAACACATCTCATTGTGAATGTTTATTTGAATCCTTTCATCTGTCTTTGAAGATGCACCATTTACTTGCTCAAGAAGTTTAAGGTATAAAGTACAGACCACATAGGCCATGACTTTAAAAGAGATGCTGGATGGCCAAGCAGAAAATTGCCAACTAATGTAATACTTTAATCATTGTGGCTGGGCCTTTGCTCACTGTCACCCACTTCAATAAGACAAGTGCTTAAGTACTTTATTACATTGTGATCTACAAATGAATAATAGCATCTTTGAAGAATTGCAGATCTGTTGCTGTGATAATAAGCAAACTGGTCTTGCTTGAAAGAACCCAGGTGTCTTAGCAGTAAAATAAGCTCAGACATTTCTGCCTGCTAGACAGTATTTCCTGTGGCTGCCTGTGCTGGGGGATTTGTCAGTGACTACATGAGCTCAAGTATCAGCTCTCCTGCAACATCTAGACAACGTACTGGCATTAGTTTTTCATGATGCTGTTGCTATTTAACAGATAACCTGTTTCTAGAAAAAATACCTGCCCCTACGTCATCAGGCACTGTTTTTATGTAAGTCACTAAGTCAGTGGGGGACCAGCCTTGTGTTGTGGCAGGCCTTATTGCCTTGAATGCATTTGTCACAGGAGCATGGGAAATTACCTTTGTTTCTGAAATAAAATTTAGAAGTATGATTTAATGAAATGGGAAGATTCTCTGGCTTCTTTAAGCCACAAGAGATTGGATTCCTCTTCGAGTGAAATTGGGTTTGTTGGCTCCTATTTCCCCATCTGCCTGTGCTCATTTTTATACACAGAGGAACAGACTGACAGGGTTTGTATTTTCGCATCTGCAGATCAAGTCTCCCAACCCTCTTTCTAACTTCTGGGTTTGTTTTCATGATAGACGAGCCCCAAGACTTCAGAAACAAAAATACATTTAAACTCCACAGCCTCAGTTCTGCAGCAGTACTTGAGCCTGTGTTGAATTACCTAAGAGGGAGGTTGGAGCAAAAGAAAGGGAAGCCGTTAGCTCAGAACTGCAGAGCCTTTGTGCTCACCTAATAGAAACAAGGAAATTAGCCCCAAGACAAGCCAGTCCCTGCGCTCCTTTGCTGAGGTGCTCTCCTGCCCTAAGTGTAGCACACCTGGTCACAGCAGGGTTCTGAGGTTTGACACTTCATTACCATAGAACCTTAAAAGGCTTCAGCTCCAGTGACTGCCCTCACTCCCCTGCTCTGTCCCGCTGCTCCCTTCAGCCTCTTCCCCTGAGCTTCAGCCCCTCTTTAGCCCTCCACTGCCCTTCCCTCCCTCAGCTGCCTTCTGCACGAGCCCCAGGTTCTGCCCCAGGAGCCACCACTGTTCCTCACTGCCTGGCATCATTTGTCCCTCTGTGGCTCTCAACCTTCCCCCGCCGTGTGTCCCCTCCATTGAAGCCATCTGTCCTTCAGGGTGGGGATACCCCGTGCTCTGGGCTCGTGCTCTCTCCTGTGCACTGGAGAAGGGCTTCTGTTACTGATCACGTTTATTGTCCCAGAGCCAGCCAGTTGTTCCCAAGATTTTATGGACTTTAGAATCAAAGAATCTTCAAGGTTGGAAGAGACCTTGGAGATCATCCAGTCCAACCATCAATGCAGCACTACCACTGTAACCATGGAACATCACCCAGCACCAGATCCAGGCACCTCTTAACCGCCTCCAGGGACGGTGCCTCCACCCTGTCCCTGCTCAGCCCCTTCCCATGCCTGAGCAGCCTAACAGAGCCTTTTTTCCCTGTCTCCCCAGGACTGCTGCGTGAGCTACGGTGGAATGTGGTATCTTAAGGGGACGGTGCAGTCCTGACAGCGGTGGCAGCGGTGTCAGGTGATCTCCGGGACGCAAGAGGAACCTGCAGCGGGTGGCACAGCCGGAGCAATGCCGTGGCCTCGGCAGCCGGGGCAGGATCTGAGCTGCTCTGGGGCACGTGGGCATTGCGGGCAGTCACTGACATCCCGACACTCAGAGTTTGCATGGCCTCCGAGGCGCGGGAGCCGCCGGGAAGGCACCGTGGGACCCTGTCTGCAGCTTGATTAATCTGGGATTTCTAATGTATTGCAATTCTCCTTCTGTTTCATTATGAAAAAATAAAACCATATAGTGACACAGACATGATGAAAAATCATGGTCTAAAACTTTATTTTGTAAGTAACGCCAATAAATTAAATTTGTTTACAAACATCCCAGTTTTTGTTAAATCCCTGGATGCTCATACTTTAGTCTGAGCATTGTCATAGCCCTTGCAGCCCTCTCCATAGAGAGCAGGTAGTCATGTTCATGGGAATGTCAGGCCTGGGAGGGGGGAACAAAATCACTGTCTGTGAACTCTGTACGACATAGCAATTGTTCTCACCTGTTGTCTGTGAAATGAGTTACTTGGAAAAGTACCTACATCTGAAACATGGGGAACAACTACTGGATTTCTTCTACTGGTGTGGGGTTGGTTTGAGGGACTTTGTGCATTACTGTATGGGATAGAGTGAGGTAAGTAACTGAGGGCACCCTCTGGAAGGCATCCAGCTGTAGTTACACACGGCAACCATGTAAAACCTCTATTTTGTGTAATTTTTAAATAAAATTTTATCTCAAAGGTCAATTCTACCCCGCCTTGTATTTGTCCAAGAAGAAACAGAAGCTGCACCCGCTCCTTTTACATCCTGAAGGCCTGGGGAGGAAGGACAGAGGTGGAGAGCAAACTGCAGTGCAGTCCCCGAGCTCCCTGGGGCTGTGCAGGGACAGGGACCCAGCCCTGGTGGCTCATCCTGAACTGACTGTACCTGCAGTACCAGCAGGAGCGTCTGCTGTGGGCACTGCACAGCACGGGCACTGCGGGTCCTGCTCTCTGCTGTAGCTTCTTCCATCACATGAGAAGCTCAAGGGGATTCTATTGATTTCATCTACTTATGCTCAGAAAAGGCTGAGTTGAGTTGTTGACTAAAATAAGCAGATTAAGGTAGTTAATCCAGATAAGATTGGCTAAGAATATTGTTACCATACTTACGGCATTTTGCATTTTGATGGAAAACAGCTATTTTCAAACTGCTAAAACTCTACGTTATTTAATAGGCTAGTGTAATTTATTAACTACATCAATAAAACTGGGATGTGTTTTATGTTCAGGCAGCCCTGGCTGGCACTGACCCACTGCCTGTGGCTGGAAAGCTCTCTGGGAAAGCCACGCTCCAAGAGCAGCTCTAAGAAGAGCCCGGCCTGGAGGGGTTTATTGCACAGCCTGCACAGGTAAGTGCTGCAGGACAGCCAGATCAGCAATGGCACAGGCAGCCAAGGGGGAGGTACAGTACAGAAGAATCAAGAAGTTCTGAGGAAATATTTTTGGTATTTTTAAAGCACAAAAATTGTATCTATCAAAGTGCTCTAAATTAGCCAAAAGTAATAAACCACTAAAGATCACCTATTTAACCAAAAATTTGGAACTGCTTTTACATGTCTTCTGCCCAGCAGGTGTGGATTGCCCCTGAAGTGGTACAGAATACCGGTAGTGAACTTCTTTGTGCCTTTCTCAGGTTCCTTTCAGTCTCCGAATTGGGGCGAGACGGGTCCAGGTGGCAGGGACACAGTCACAGCACAGTAACCTCATGGCAGAAGAGCTTTTCTGCTTTACCCCCACTCGCCTCTTTTTTGAACAGCGCTGAAATAAACCACAACAATGAGGAAAAACTACTTTCATCTGGATTTCTGTTCTAGACAGGCCTGTTCTTTTCCATGTAGCTTAACTTTTCTAAAATACAAATTTCATGGGAACTCCATTCTGTAGGAAAGATGGCAAGACTAGATAATGCAGGTGTCATCTGCACCAAGTACACTGTTTCCTGATTGGCACAGATGGATATAATTACTGCTTACACATGTAGCTTGACTGGATTATTTATTTGCTTAGAAAAATATTCAGAAGATTTGGATTCCCATTTTTAAATAATTTTCAGACTGCACTACATGTTTTAGAGAAACTCCCACAACATGAAGTCTTAATACTGCACCTGAAGGACGAGCTGAACAGAGAACAGCATAAGGCAGCAGAGCTGCAGCAGCAGCAGCTGGACTAAAGCTGAGAAACTGTCAACATTCCAGGTCAAGGGTTTGGTACCTCGAAGCACCTAGGCAGGAAGCTGCTTCCCAAGAACTGCTGGCCACATTAAGCTTTGAGACCCTTTACAAGGAGGATGTCACCTTTTCATTGTGCCTTTTTTTCTCCCTCTTCATCTGTTTTCTTCACAGCTTGAAGCTGTTGTAAAGAACAACCATCTTCATGTTGTTTTTCAGAAATTAAGTACACATTAATTACTATTAGGGAGTGGAAAAGGAGAGGAAGAACAAGAGTGTAGTCCCCTGTTTTCAGTAGGTTATGTGCTGGCAGTGTTGTGTTCACTCTCCCACCCCCCAGGCAACATGGAATAGGTCCAGAGAGGCTGACACTGGAAGCAACAGACAAAACAATATAAGGTTTTACCTGGCCTGTCTCCTCAAGCACTTGGAGTTTGTGGTATGTAACATTAAAAGCTACTCCACTATGTCAATGCTACTTCTAAAGTTAAATAACTAAATAACAACTCTCTAACTTACCAAATACACATAAAAATGTACTTTGCAGACATTCCACCAGAGAACATTAGGTCCCAAATAACACATAGAGTCAATTCACAGTATCTTGCCTTAAGACAAAGTGCCCTACAAAGGAAACTGTATCTAAAAAGCCACACAAACTTTACATCAAATCCTTTCTTAGTAAGAAGACATTTATACTAAACTGTGAGAGAACTTAGTGATTGTGAAAACATGGTATTGGCTTAAAGCAAGCACAGCTTTCCACCACCCTGCCAAAGCAAGCTCAGCTGGACTGCCCCCCTCCTCCTGGAGCTGAGGAGACGCTGCCCCTGAGACTGCTCGGGGATTTGCTTTTGTTAATTTTCTGCATCAGTGTAGTCACAGGGCTAGATCATCCCTGTGAACCAAAGGAAAGCTTCAGTCTGGTTCTTGTGAGAGATTCAGAGTTCTTAGCTCTGTTATTTCTGAAGTGGAATATGGAAACAAGTGTCAGTCACTGCTCTGGCCAGAGATGAAGTGTAATACGAAGTAGTAGTGTAGCATTAAGCTATGATGTTTGTTTGCTTTACAACCACTAGTTTGTGTGACAGTGCTGAACATTAAATCTACTGCTACATAGAACAGGGAATCTAGCTGATAACTAACTAGCTTGTTAACTACAGGGCTACCAGCCAATCCAAAACATTCATTTTGAGTGCTTAAGAAATACATCCGTTTAAGGGGTCCTCTGACATTCATATGAAGTGTGTTCTTGACTAACAGATAAGGTTACGGCTGAGAGGAGAGAGTCTTGTACTTCGCTCTGTGTTCATCTATTTCTTCCTTTGTTTTTCTGATACAGCTAAAAATCTCCTTGAAGAGTGCTTTATATTCAGGGAGAGCATTTGTGGAAGAGTCACTTAGCTCAGCAATTGTGAATTCTTGATTGCTAGCTGAAAGATCATACTGGGTGTTTCCCACATTTAGGTCTTTGGAATACTGCTTCAGCGTTTGTACAGCCTTGTGTTTCAAAGAGTCTTCATCCATTTGACACTTCTTCAAAAGTTCCTCATACTTCACTTTCAGAGCATTGTACTGAGCATCAACTTCATTGAGTACAGAGATTCCTCGCTGCTTCACAGCTTCAGCTCTCCTAATACACGTTTCTTCATGGCCCCTGAGGATGTCTGCCCCGGCAGCACTGCTCAGGAGGCTTTCGCTGCTGCTCCGTTTCAGTGCCTTCTTCTCAAGCTCTGATACTGTCAGAAGTCCATCATCTGCCAGGCTCTGACCAAGCTCCCTGTCTAGAGATTCCTTGAATGAAATGAAAAAGGATTCTGGCACCAATTTCTCTGCATTATGGACCGTGTTTTCAGACTGAAGTATCTGTCGCATTTCAGCTACTTCTGCTTCCAGCTCCTCTGCACGAGCCCGGTACAAGTCCGTATCAACCAGCCTCCGCTCCAGGTCACGGTTTTCTTTCACCATAAGACTGTATTCCTCTTCCATGGTTACCCTCTTCTCTTTCTCTAGGTTCAGCTGGGCTTGCAGGACTGTCACTGCCTTCTTTAACTTCTCATTTTCTTCTTCTAGAGGACTTAGCTGACTATCCATTGAAGCAATCTTTTCTGCAAACACGTGATCATAAACAAAATACCTGCAGAAACAAAATAAGGATTATCAAACATAGGAAGTACAGCTGACCACACCTAAAGTTTTCCTGTCCTGGGTAACTAATGACATATTTAAACTGTGTGCTAACACACTTCAGAGCACTCACAGGGGCCATTGCATTTAACCAATCAGTCGATTTAGTAATCAGAACAGTTTGTAAGGACTTACATGCCATTGAACCAAGCTCACAGCCTAGGCAGAATGGCAGCTCGTTAACAGTTTCAAGTTACAGACAAGCTGATTGAATAATGTAAGTTTAAATTATAATTTAAGTATAAATACAGGTTGCCTCCCTGTACCATACAGTACTTTCTGACACTGATTTTTTCTACAGCACTCCACTCTTGCAACTTTTGTCATTATTGATGGTAGGAACAAGCTTCCTAAGTAACAAAGCAATGCTGTAGGCTGGTATTTTCACAAGCCTTTGGCAGCTTGAAGGATCCACTTATCTTTTGAATTGTCAAGAAATAACTCCTTTTTGGATGTACGATTTATTCTGGAGTAATACCTCCATGTAGTGCTGAAGACCAGACACAAGAGCCTGTTCTGTCTGTGGAGGTGCTTCCCTTACAAAATTGCCCTCTAGGCTTGCAGTTAGTCTGAGCTTTTACCACGTGATTGTCCCGATGGCCTCCCTAATGCAGTTCAGCTGGGTCAAATGGCTCTACATTTAAAAGGCAACCCAGTGCTCCACGTACGATCTTCCCAGCTTTTAGTATCATTTTAACCAGCTTAAGTTCAGGTAAGCTAAAGAAATGTCCATGGACACTCAAGGAAAGGGTAAGTTACAGAAAATATTTTGCATTGAGTAAGTTTGTTTTTCTGGTTATCTGTGTGTTTGCTTTCATCTGACTGAAAACACTAGGGTGCAAATTGTTGTAAGCTTTCTAGGCTACCATTTGATATGGCTGGCTCTGGGGGAGAAAGTGGAGCACCAATACTGGTGTGGTCTAGAAGCAGGCCAGAAGTAATGGCAGCACCACACAGTGCAGATACTTTGCTAGTTGTGAACATCAGGTAATTCTTCTTCCAGCTTGTCTGATACCTGTGCTTGTGCCTTAGTTTTTAAAGCTTTGCTTAAAATAGTTTCAGTGTTCTTTACTACGTAAGGTAAGAAGTCTTACTGGCGGAGGTCATACAGCTCCTTCAAACACGAGAAACTGTGCATTGATCTTGGCTGCTCAGATCTCTCCTGGCTCATCCGGCCTCGTCCAGGCTTTTTCAGTTCTTCCACTTGGTGTTGCAGGTCATCTATGTGTGTTTGTAGACTTTCAATAGTCTCTGTTAAGCTAAAAAGTGAAAAGACCTTTAAATAAAACTAACCTTTCAATTCACCTGTATTGTAGAACACCACTAGACAGAGACAGCCACCCAGTAACTACACAAATACACCTGGACTGCTCTTATGGATATTATCAGCTGGGGGGAAGGAATCTGTAAAAGTTTGTTACCTTAATATCTTTTGTTGTGAAGCTCTACTCTCTGCAACCAGTTTTTGATTAGTGTCTTCCAGTTCTCTTGCTGTGACATCCAGCTGTTCATAGACTTTTGCATGCTGGTCATTCATCTGCCGCAAGAGCTCCACTTGCTTTGTGAGGTACTGCAAGACAGTTCTGCTGTTACTGCTTTACACTTGAAACACAAGTCACAACTCCTATTTTCCATTTTTATTCACATTCAGAGAGAAACTCCTGAGTTTTACAAATGTAAATTCCGGTGTTTGCTTTGGTAAGCTGAAGAGGCACTATAGGTAACTCACCAGGCAGCTTGCCTTTGGTCGTGGAGGTCACCCCAGGCTGATCCAGCAGCCTTTTACCTGGAGGAGCTGGGTTTGATGGTGCCAGCCGTCCTTATCTGTGCCCACGCCTTCTGATGGGGCTGTGCTGCAGTCAGCACTGATAGAGCCTTCAGACTCCAACACAGCCCTCAACTGTCCACTGGGGCCTAAAGGTTGCAGTGGGCTCCAACAGAAATTTCTTAACGGTGTTGACCGAACAACTTTCTCAGCATTAAAACTGAAATACTGGGTAGCACCATCCATAACTAAATTTATTTTCAGCTGACCTAAGTTTTTCCAGTCTGAAGCAGCATTAGGTTCAGAACAGCAGAATTTAGGTTGTGGTCACACTTAAGACAGTATGTGGGCTAATATGTATCAGGAAGTATAATCAAGTTATTGAATTCAAATCTTTAATTACTCACAGGGATCTATTCCAGTTACTGTAATCCCAAACAAAGGTCTCCTGGCCTTTTTTAAAAAATAAAGCCTCACATGAAGTATTCTCAATTTAATCCTCTTGGGTTTTACAATTAACTACATAGACTGTTTAGTTTCCTGAATAATGTCAGAAAGCTTGGAATTCTTAGTCTAAGCAGTTCACAATCACCTGAAGCTCTTTAAAAAAAGTATCTTATATTCTCCCACCCACGACATGAGCATTTACATGAGACCCTTTTTTTCTGTTTGAGTCTAACCCCCTAAATCTGAAATATTTTGTTCTTACATAGAATTTGTATTTTGCAATATATTTTGCATTGCTACATGTTACCTTCTTAAAAGTAAGCTTTAAGTAGGAACATCCAGCAAACTCCTAGGCAGAATTACTTCTCTTTACATAGGCCTGTTACATACTCAAAACTTCTAATATTCTACTTAACCTTTTACCTCATTAAAAGATCGGTGGGTTTACATTTTAGGCAATTTAAGAACAGATAATAAGTTTATCTAGGACTAGTAACTGCTCCATACAGACTTCTAGAAGATCAACATGATAGCTGTTGGCTAGATCCTTTTGTAGCCTGTGCACACATGACAGAGGATTTACACAAAAATAGAACATAGATTAGCAGTAGAATCTCAATGTGACCCACTTCAGATTAACTTTCCCTATTGGTTATAGCTGAAGGAAGGAGCTGGATATCCTCAGACTTTCCTCAGCAATACAAGTGTGGCTAAGCACAGGAGCCAAGGCTGTGGTGCCTGAAGAGATGTTGCCACTTATTACAATGGGCTTTTGCAGAAGTTCGAGATGAATGGAAGGGGTGAAGCACCACTTCCTTCACCTTCCATCTCCAGTATCCTCAGGGCTGGTGTCCAGTTGTCCTGGTATAACCAGGCCACCAAAAGATGATGTAATAAATACTTTAGAAGTTCACATTTAATCCACATCCCTACAACTGAGCACCTAACATGAAGCAGCACCTTGCATTCTAGCACATGCTGAGAAGAGATTCAGGCAAGAATACAGTTGCTGTTTCCATCTAGCCTTTATTACATCTGCAGTGATTAGTTAGTGGCACACGTGTCAGCACAAAGGTCAGATATAATGATCCAAAGCTGTAAAATGCTTAATACATTAGTATTTAATATATGAAATGTAATCTTAAGCACACCAGAGCCTTTGACCCTTCTCCTTCAGTGCAGGCAAGGCAGTGCCATATTTCAGAATGATTTCTCAGCCAGTTCTAGACTTTGCTACCTGTAAGATTCAAATTAATAGGAAAAAGGCTCTAAAAATTTACATGGATACTGCACTGTAAAAGCTAGTACAAAAATTCAGCAGAATAGCTACAGGAACAGCTGAAAGATCACACGTAGGTTACAGAGACAAGTACTTGAAAATTGGGAAAAATCAAGCACAGAGACTGAATATGCCATTTGCACATGTATCCTGTGCAACAGGGTATCCTGTGATCCCACAAGAGACAGAAATGCTGGTATGAAAATAACAGACTGAACTGCTTTACCAGCTAAGTACTACACCTTGCATATGCGAATATTATTTCCATTTGTTTCAGTGAATTCCTGTAACAATTCCTCGTGCCAGTAAGCTAATATATTTAGTTCCTCAACTGGAGGGTTTCTCTGGGTATTTGATCTCTGGGTTCATCTTCCCTTTTCTGCCAGAAATCCAAATGCAAGAAAAACTTCTTTGGAGGAAGAAAAATTTTTTGTTGCTATTACACTTTTAAATGACACTGGGGAAAGGAAAGATTGAGACAGGAGACGGAACTGAGAAGACAGCGTGTCGTGACAGCAGATACAAATACAGCCCTTGGCTCAACAAGCTGGGCAAATACAAGGTGTAGGCACTATTTATGTGTCAGAAGCATCACAAAAACTGTTCTCCCACTCCCTCCCTCTCCTTTTGGAGGGAGCTAATAGGACAATCCAAAACACATCTCCTACCCTCCTTGGGGGACAGGAGGAAAGAGATTGAAGAGGTATCAGATAAAGCCTTCAAAAAGTAGTATTGCCCAAGTCTTGGTAGAGCAAGACATTGAGAGAAAAAATTAATCTGTCATGTCTGAGGTTGTCTGACCACACAAGTACTTGACCCTGCAACACACCCACTATAGATCACTGCTGGAAGGGCATTCATGACACTTCCTGGAGCTGGAGCTCTCTTATGTAGTCAATAAACACTGACCCACCAGAACAGCTTAAGCAAATAAACTGGCTTAAACCAATAGGATATTGTGTTCTTAACAGCACTAGACTATTTCTGTAAATCAATGTAGCTTAGCAATAATGTATTTTCCATATTTCTAGATAGTGTTAAAATACAGCTGCTTATTAAGTAGCTACACTCAATGAGCCAGGTTAGTTGCCTATCACAAAGTTCTGGTGTGTTATTTCAAAAAGTGTGTTGAAACTCTGCTAAACGCTTTCTTACATGTGGTTGTTCATACAAGTGTTGAACCTTGTCTACAGTATTTGTATAGCACCTTGGAAGAGTTTGTCCTCTCTACATCTTAAGAATTGATCTTTTTATAAAAAGTATTCATGGCAATGAGTTATTTTCAGTCTCTGCATAGGTAAATACATCTTTTAACGCTGTGGCACTAATATAAATATCAGCCATTCCAACCATTGTATCCCAGAATGAATAGGATAACAAAGATTACATTCAGTACATAACAGAAAAAAGCCAATATATGAGGTACAAAACAAAAGTAACTTCTAAAAAAACTCCCACAAATCAAACCTGCACTCAGAAATTGTTCATTGCTTACTAAAAATGCTGCGTTTGTGTTGACTACTTTAAAGACACCAATATATCTCTAAGTATTAAGCTTAGGATTCCTTCAGTTACCTGTTGCCACTACAATAGTGAGCGTTTTCAGTCTGAAGTTGCAGCTGTACAAAATGCACATCTCTAACTGCAGAAGTACTGCTAGCACAAAGGAACTCAGATTTTGTAAAAATCTGGTATATACCAGTCACAGCCTGTACCCTGTGATTCACACCAGAACCAAACTGAAATGCTGACTATGTTTTCAATATGTTGTCAGTCCTGACAACATAAAGTCCTGAATATTTAATAATTTAATTATTAGAGACCATGCATTGCCCTCTAATAGCTGAAAAAATCTCATTATGCTGACAAATGCTAGGTCTGCAAGAACATAGGCAGCATTAAAAAAAAAAGAAATTGCCAAAAATAGCCAGGTTTTTCCACTGTTACCTAAAGATGAATGGTTTTAAAAGGATGGTTATGTTTTTGCGTTTTTTCCCCTGGAAAATATGGGACAATATATCCACTATGTCCTATATTTAGATACTACTTAAGTGGGATTTTTTTCTGGTTTTTGTTATTTGTTTGTTGGCTTTTTTTGTCCCTGTAGGGTTTCTTTTACATCAAAATAGACTTTAGCTCCCTTTATCACAGCCTAGTTTACTGGAAGTTTGTATCTTCAGATTTTACTTAAATCTCACTCCTGCACTTATCAGCATTTAAATTTCAGTGAGAATTCATTAAAATTCTCACGTAGTATTTTAAATTATTGATGTATTTCTCATAATATAATTTAATGTCATTTTACCTGGCAAGATCAGCAAAGTTTAGCAATAAAAATAACTGAAGTATCTTTTCTGTACAAAGCTGAAAAATACCAGTCATTTGTCATTAAATAAACCAAACCCAACATGACATTTAGTGGCACAAAGCTTTTGGTAATCAGAGAAACAGTTCTGAGTATGATCTACCTATACTGGTTCTCAAATTCTCAAAATAGCAGAAGTGGTGAAAGACTGTTCAGTATTTTCCATAAGATCTCAAGGAATTCAAATCTTAATTTATACACTGTGTGTTGCAGGTCTAGATGCTTTCACACGGGGATCCTTTACATATTTTACCTCTATCTCCTGCAATTGCTCTTGATTTGTTGCATACATTTGCTGTAAGGATTCTTCTAGTTCAGTGTTACGGTCCAGTAGTGTCTTCCCAAGCTCAGCAGCAAGGTGAAGATCTAAACAAAGAAATCATGTTTGCATGTAAGTGAGAGAAACAATAATGTAATCTAATTCTAAAGCATGTTATCTAATACTTGAGGTATTTTCTTATTGCTGCTATAACTGCTCCAAGTTATCTCCAGTACCCAAAATGGAAGTTAGCTTACACTGACGTAGAACATTCATCTACCATCTCTAATGCAAGTCTAAGTCGGCCCTGAGACACTCTGTGCCATGAAGCTTCCTCAGCTCCTCCGCAAGCCCTCCAGACACACCCAGCCACATTCACCTCCCACACTGTGCCCAGTCTGCACCAGCTCTGCCCAAGGTCTCTTGGGGTTCACCATCTTTACAGCACTCAGAAGAATAAGCATAGCAGACCCTGTAAATGTTCATCAGTCTAGACCCAGGCCAAAGCTGATGAACTCCTTATTTACTTGACTGTTCCTACCCATTACGCCTTCAGAGTTCAGGTCACTCAGGATCAAAGTGCTAAATGAAAGTTTTAGATGCTTTTTATGGTGAAACAATAATATCAAAAGACATAAAACTGATGGAGGCTTGCAGCTATTCTGCTTTTCAAGCTCATAAACCCAGGTGACAAGAATTGTTTCGTGTGCTCCAAAACATCACTTTAAATGTCATTTGTTCTCAGGCACTTAATCTCAATTTCACTTCAGTCATCTTCAATCACCTCCAGGGTGCAGTGACTGTAGTTGTCGCAAATTAAGAAATAAGTCATCTGAACACTCAGCTTTCTAGAGGGAAGCTTGATATTTGCTCAACAGCATCAGAAGTGCTAGATATTCTATATTATTATGTTTAAAGACAAGTGTAATTTAAAAGCTAACATAATGTGACAAAGTAATAAATCCTGGTATTAATGCTAAAATTGTAATTACTCTGTGCAAGGTACTACATGTCAAGGATCCAACAGATTTCTAGAAATCTCTAATTTTCCATCTCCTTCCCTTCATATGACCCATGACCTGCATGCATGCAATACAACCTAGTTGGTTCTCACACAGAACTTGTATCATTAATGGGAAAGAGACAGAAGAAAAGTCAAGAAAAACTTTGAGTCACATCAAGAAGCCTTAAATTAATAAACAGGAGACATGTATTGCATCATCAGTAGTTACAGCCAGAGAAGAGAACACTTTAATTCCATTTTCATTTGACTGCAATGCCCTTTTTTTAACATGTTATCCTACCTCTTTCCTGCCCCCTCTCATTTATCTTATCAGCTAGGAACTGTAATACATACAATACTGTTCCAAGATTGTTTTGTGCTAACCTTCAGTTTGGCAGCCTGTCCAAAATGATTACTCCATCTCCATACATAAGCCAAAGATCTTATTCAGACCAAATTCAGACTTACAAGGACAAGTCAGTACAAATATTTGCCTATAAAGTTGTAGATGTCCAATTCTGGCAAAACAACAGCTGTGCTATTATTTACACATTCTTTACAGCCACAATGCATTGTTTCCTACCTTAAGGTCAGATTCTCAGCATAAATGCCATAAAAATTATTTAAAAGAAATCCCACTGCATGGGAGTTTTTCAGTTTCAAAAGACGTACGATTAGAAGGCACAAGGCACATTAGTCTGTATTTAGGAGTTTATCCTCACATCGCTTTTTCACTGTAGCACCACTCATTACGAAGCTGCCTATGCTAGAGCTGGATTTAAAGTATTTGGATAATGAAACCTTAAGGCATCCTGCTTAAATTTTTCCCATTTGGTAAACAGATTGCACATTGTTTACCCATGGACAGAATAACTCCCAGTCAAACACCAAGCTGTTTGTTCTATCTCATTACAGAATACTGTAGTCTTCAAATTTAGTGAATTCATTATCCTATAGAAAATGGAGTCCTGCTTCACAAGTTCTTGTACTGCACAGATCTTTACTAGGAGCCACAATCTTTAAAACAATACTAGCATCATTCAAGGCAAAGACTAAATAGTCTATTCTTTTATTTTAATAGAGTAGAATAAGAGCTTTAGAGAGGATTTAGGATTATGTTAAAGACATAATGCATAATGGAATTACTATCATTTCCCCTCCGAAAGTGAAAGTTTGTTTTCATGTTTAAGTACATTTAGGAGTTTACAGTTTCATTCTTAAATGCCCCCTCATCTACTAAATCAACTAGCACATACCACGCAGTACTTGGAATACAAGATGAATAATAGAATTAATGTCATATTTCACACTCGTTCTGTTTGTTAGACTGGCAGAAGCACAAATGGGTTACTATGGGAGAAACACTTTTATAATTAAGACGATTTGTTTCTGAGGGGGAGGATACAAGTGGGAGTGCTCAGGAACATACAATAAAACCTTAACTCTAGAGAAAGCAAGTACTGAAATAATTTCACCTCTTCTAAAATTTGGAATTTTTTTGCATCCATTTTTCTACATTATCAAGTACGTGGAAGCCCTATTAAGAGCAAATTTTACAAGTGAGGTGTGCCATGTATGTTTTCCAGACACAAAATGGAAAGTGTTAATTTACATTTCTCTGGAGAGAGTTATGATAGAACACTAGAAGCAAAACTGCATTTTCTGTTGTAAATTTAGGTAAAGTAACAGCTAAATTCTGACAGACATGCATTCTTCCTTTTCACCATAAAGATGGAAGCAGAGAGGTTTTTAATAATGCAAAATGCGTCTGTGCAGATCTAAAGATCTTCGTTTTTGTAAATGTGATTAGTTGTACTGGTGTTTACCAGCCCCGTCAGAAATCTCCAAAGTCAGACTTCAAGGATGTCTTCACAGCCCTCACTTACCAGGGCCTTACAGTGTCTTCTGACTGCATTACCATCATTGAAAAAAAGATAAAAACGGTACCAAAATCCTTCTCTTCTACTTTTTCATAACCCACCTAACAAAATTATTCAGAAATTTTCAATATAAAATTATGCCTGTTCTTTTAAACAGCAAACGGCATCAGTTGTGCAAGATGTATAAGTAAGCCTAAGTTGAAGTTTACTTAACCGTAAAATTAAACCTTTATTTTTTTACTTAGTTTCCTATTTCCTATTCAGAATACACTCTATTTTGTAAAAGTGAGTAACAGCAAGATGCAAAAAAAGCAGTCATATAAAAAAATTCTTTTTTAAAGGTCAGCATACTTCAGCAAAACATTGCAGGATGGCTGTTCCCATCCTTACAAGAATTCCATGAGCACTTTTTGCATGAGCAGTATGCCAGAAAAGCCCATCTCCGTCAAGGCAAAAATCTTTGGTACTTAAGAAGACTGTCAAGGTTTTCCAAAACCCCTACTCTAATTTTAAGTTTCAAAGACTGGCTGACAAGGACTTCAGGCTTGTTTCAGGGTGCTTTCTAATGCTTTACAACCTAGGTTCTCATAATCATACTCACCAGTTTTTAAACATGCACTGATTGTTTGGGTTGTGAAGGGTTTCACGAGACCTTGATAAGCACTCTTACTACCCTGTTTACACACATCCGTGTGTCTTAGCCTTAGCAGCAGGAGGAGTAGTATCCTTCAGAGTCCAGAAATAAAGTATAGCACAACATTTGAAAAACATTCCTGTAAGGAATTCCTTCTTTGCGTTTCAACTTGCCCATCAGTTTATTTCCCTCCTTTTCCTTTTTACAAGGCTGTTAGTTCCTTCCATTTAAGCTTGAGAAGAGAGAATCCCCAGAAAAAGATTGTTCACATGCTGAGAGCGCATTAACTAACCCCCAAAACACACTAACCTGTAGAATGGAATACTGTTTCTTAAAAGTTGACAGCAGAGTCAACTGGTGATTATTTCATTCATTTTAATTAAAAGATGAAAGTAGAGAAACATCAAGAACACAAGAAGTCAGTTGTTATACATTGTGAAGTCTCTTTGTAGGTCTTCTATTCCATAAACACTGACATAGTAAAAACATTACTGAATCATGTCTTCAATTTTTTCACTCTCTTCCCTTTGACAGCAAACAGTAGTTTCAGGATCTTATTTAAACTGATTTGTTTGTATCCTAGAGCCAGGAAGACATCAAGTTTGGGTGAAGAGTACCTAAATACAGCTTTCAAACAGTTAGCTGTTTTATATAGTATATAATTACAGAGACCTGTTCCTGTCTTTAAAAAAAGTTTCTGCTTCAGATGCCTGATCTCAGCGTGAATACTGCTTAGCTTTCTCTATGGTTTACAGTACAGCAGCCCCCACCAATCCCAAGAATTAATGTATTTCAACATAAAAGCAAAACGCGTAAGACTGGAGCAGGTTTGCAGGAAGCCACTTCACCACTTTGAGCTGGCCTTTCAAAACAAACTCGGGATTAAGAACAAAAAGTAGAACTAAGTAACTTAGGTAAATACCAGTCATAAATGCCACTAAGCTCTTAAGGAAACTGCACATTCTTTCCATATCATGCCTGTTAAAAGATTTTTAGGGCAATTATAATTGTATTCCTGTGGCTCCTTTCTCATCTGTGAAATGAGAACAGCATTTACCTCTTGCATGTAGTATTTTAAGACCTATTGATGGAATTACATACAGAACCTATACATGTGTATTTCTGAGACACAATGAAGTTATTTGATATTTTAATAAGAAAACCTAAAAACTTTTTAATAAGGAACCTGCGACTAATCGAGCACTGCTACGACTACAACTTCATCGACTAGAAGCCCTTACAAAGAACTCAACAGGGCGCAATAGCGCATCCCACCCGGTGCTTCCAGCGTCTGCCCCGAACAGAAGCTGCTTCACCTCCCGTGCAAGGGGCAACTTTCCGGAGAGCCGCTTCCCTCCCTTCGGGCGGAGAAAGACCCCGGCACCGTTCAGCTCGGCTGCCGCACCTCCTTCCCTCAGACAAAGACGGCCGCAGTCGTTACCAGTGACAGCGATCCCGCGGCGGCGGGAAGCGCGGCCGTGCGGGGATCCCGGGCTCCGACGCTCCGAGCCCGGCACGACCGACCCGCCCGCCGCCGCCCCGCCACCCCCGGCCCCCGAGCGCCCTTCCCGCCGCCCCGCACCGCCGCGGTGCTGCTGCCTCCTCGCCGCCCGCCGCGGCCCCTTCCCTCACACGCCCTCCTCGCCGCAGCCCCTACCCTCGCACACCCCGCGCCCGGCGGTTCCCCACAGCCCCTTGCCTCACACGCCCCGCTCGACGCGGCCCCTGCCCTCACCCCCGCGGCGGTTCCCCACGGCCCCTTCCCTCACACACCCGGCTCGCTGCACTCCCTCCCTCACACGCCCCGCGCCGCCGCCCCGGCTCCCCGGCCCCGGCTCACCTTGCTGCAGGTCCTGCTGGTCGTACCAGGGCTCATCCTCGCGGATCTCGAACTCCTCCACCAGGCTGTCGGCCAGCATCGCGCCCCTTCCCCTCACGGGCGGCTGAGCCGGCAGCGCCCACGCCACGATCCCCCTCGCACCGAGCGGGGCAGAGCGAGCCGGCAGCCGCTCCCCGCCTCAGCAGCCGCCTCCGGCCATTGCCGAGCGGTTCCGGACTTTGCCGAACCTCTCCCCCTTCTGGCCGGGCTGCGCCGGCGGCAACGTGGCAGCGGCTGCCGCCGCCCGCCCCCCGCCTCCCGCGATTCAAACACGGCACCCTCGCCTCGCCTCGCCGGCGGGCAGCCAATGGGAAGCCGCCCGCCGCACAGATCGAAAGGATGCTACACCAATCACAAGGTGAATTCATACCGAGCGGCCAATAAGAGCGAAGGGAGGGTGGGCCCGGGGTAGCCGTGCCCCGCCCCGCCGCGCGGTGCGCAGCCTCCCGTCAGAAGAGGTGGGTCGGTGCCTGTGGAAGGGGCGGTGGTCGCCGGCGCTTAGGGGCGTTGATGGCGGGGAGCGGCTGCTGAAGGTGTCTGCTGCGGCTTGCGGCGGAGCAGGACTGGCACGGCCCGGGATGGGGCAGTGCGACTTGGCGTAGGGAAAGCCGGGGCTCGTAGTTGCCCGGCATTGGGAGCGCTGAGGGAGGAGCCCGTGAGGAGGGACCCGGCGTGGTGCCCAGGTGCGAGCCGCCTCCCCGCCGGAGTGCGGGAGGGGAGGGCGGAGAGGGGAGCGTGCAGAGTCAATCCGAAAAAGGCTGGCTCCATCCGCGCACCTCGCTTGGGCGGCCGCCACTCGCTCTCGCCTGTTTTCTTCACAAAGCGGAGGGAGCCGTGTTTCCTGTCCGGGGACCTGCTGAGGAAGACGAGCGTAACTCCCCTATTCTTAGCAGACGAGCCCTTCCAAAGGTGCAGTCCTGGGAGCTCCCCGAGCCCCGCGCCTGGCAGGAGCGCAGCGCCGGGGCGGCCCCCGCGGCGCGGGCTCGGCGGAGCGGGCACCGGCCGGTGCCACAGCCCGGCTGCCTCTGTGAGCAACCCCTGAGCGTGTCCCCTCAGTGCTACCCCTCGGGACTAGCAGCGCGTTTATTCTGACTTCAGTCTTAATGTGGTGCAAGTCATGTCAGAAGGATGAGGAAGATACGTGTGTCCAACCAGTCTGTCAGGGCTGCGAGCATTGCACAGCGGTTTGGGACCCAGAGCGGCAGAGCAGGATGTCAGCTAGTGCGCCTCAGGCAGCCTTTGCTATTATCTCTTGGAATCCACTTTTCTTCTTTAGACTCGTGCTCTAGTTTCTTTTAGCAATTGTCATCCCGCTCTGGGAGTAACGCAGGTAATGTCACACTGCATCTCACTGGCCCGAACAGCCTGTTCTTTTGGCTTCTGTGTATTAACACAGTTGTAACCACTAGAAATTTCTGAAACCGATTTGCCTTCTGTGAGTCACAAAATGTGCACCTGTGCTTTTACGTGCTCAATATAAAGGCTGACTATTACGAAGAGGGAGGGGATGCTCATGCATGATTTCATTGTAGTGCTATTAAAGGGAACATCTGGGGAAGGAAGTGTGGTACCTCAACTTCTAATTGAACCTATTCCATAAACAAGGTGCAGGACCAGATGTACCAATTAGGGTAGAGTTGTGTCAGACCCTGCATATTACAATTAGTCATGGTACTAGAGGCTGATTTGTGCATTGTTAGAAGATTTTTGTTGAAGAAATTTCAAATACCTTCTTTCAAATTTTCTGAACTGAGGGGGCCATTTTTATTTGTGTCAGAAGGAATCAAGTCAAACGTGATTTGAGAAGTGACTGTTTGCTGGTAATGTTAGTGTGAAGCAGTTTTATTCTTGGTGCTTGTGGAATTCGAAGGAAAGGACAGGCTCCCAATTCTCCGTTTTGAAGACCTGTGCAGGGTGCTCCAGATAGAAATAGAGGTGAAATGTCTACCTTTCCAAAACCCTAATATCCACTATATAAATAATTTCATTAAGTATATTTGTGAAGGCTTGAAAAAGCAAATGTGACACTTGCTAATAATATACTGTAATGACTTTTATATTAATATCAAACTTATTTTTAAAAATAAATATTTCAATTGGATATCTTTTCAATAACGTTTTTCTTCATTGTAGGTTTCTCAGTAAAAGATTGTGAAGCCAAACTTGCTGCAAAAATGCAAAATTTCATCCCCTGAAAATGGAATTATCTCTATGGCTGTAGAAGAATAAGCTTGAAGGTACATATCATGGTAATTCTCAAATATTTTAAAAATCAGTCATATTCTTAGAAATAAATTGACTTTAATAAAAACGAATCCTAGGGTTCCAGTTGTTTGTCAGCTTGATCTTTTCTTAGCTACAGAATGAAGTTACCTACTCTTCGCGTTGCGTTTCGTATCACAGCATCTTACATATCTATGCAGAACCGCATCCACACTTTATTTGCTCTTCAAGATTTCATTTTCCGTGCTGGGGGATGGAAAAACTGCCTGTTCCATCTTCCCCAGTCCCTACCTGATTTGTGGCTTTTGCGTGGTCCTTGCCCGGTGATTCGGAAGTTCCTCCCTTCCTGCACAGCAGCCTCTCTTCAGCCGCCTTGTAAACCACAGGAAGGCTGGAAACAGCCATGGCTTTCATTTCCTGTTTCTTCCATGGTTGTTTTTATGAGGAGTTCAGGGAGCTGCTTATAGAGCTGCTGATCAAGCAGATATTCAAACGAGGTATTTTGATGGATATGCGAAAATTGCATTTAGGGTAAAATTGTTAATATGCAGAGGAGCAAAGTGTGAACTATTGACATAAAGCAGGTTGTAAAGCTCTGCATAGTGAGACTGAAATTTGAACTTGAAGTATCCAAATTAATGGGAGACAGCTTCCTTCAACAGATGTAAAAATGAATAAGGAACAATGGGAAAATTATCCTGTAAGAATCCATTTCTGCACCTCTGAAACAAGCAAATCCCCCATGTTATTTTAGTTTGGAAAATTATTCTACTAATTGTTCTAATTCTCTTTTGTAACTTGAGGAAGAAGAGAGCTGTACTCTTGGAAGATGAAGATTCTTTGGGGAATTCATGCTAATGCACTGGCATATTCCATGACTACCTTAGGTGCTGGAATGATGAACAGTATTTTTAATTTCTACTACGTTAAGCTTTTCCTAAACCGATACAAAATTTCAGAGGCAGCATTTCATGAAGCACAGGTACTGTACAATGGAATATTTTGATTACCATGTTGTGCTACGCGGCAGTGTTATTACAACAAAGTGATTCTTTTAATGACAGATTAATTTTGGAATCATTGCAGTTAATTAACAGTAAATTATCTTTGAACTTAGGTAATCCATAAGCAAGGGAATGCACACATAAACCACATTATTTACAGTCTATAGAGTAAAAATCTCCAGGCTTAATGGCTGAAAAGATTTTTACCTTTGATAGCTTGAAGTAATTTTCTAAACTGATCTTGCACCTCAGCTCCATAGATAAGTTTGACATTAGTGCTTTCCTATGGACTGTTTAAGTACTTAAATACTGCATTTATCCTGCGAGTCATTATCCACATGAGTAACTCTTGTAGTAAATGGTCTCCTGAAAGTAATGGGCCGGCTCATGTTCTGAATTAACTTGCTGTGAGAATAATATCTGAGCTTTGCAGGATGAAAGCCCAGATATATAAGGTTTTGAAAGAGTGAAGTCTTAGAGACAGTTTATTTCACATGTAGTTGGTCACCTGCCTACTTACTCACTTTATCAAAGTTTCTGTAAACCTATGAATACCAATAAGAATTTCTTTTAGAGTCTCTTTTGACCTGAGTAGCTTTTCTATGTATTTATTGTCTGAATAGAGATTTATATTAAATAAATAAGTTGTGTTTGTGTAAACCTCTGTAGAAGGATGACAGTAGTGACAAATTCCCTTGTTTGTGGCAGGTTGTGTTCATGATCTGGAACGCCATCAATGACCCCCTGTTTGGGTACATACAGGACAACTCCAAGCTGAAGTGCTGCGCGAGGCGCCAGGTCTCGATTCTGTACGGAGCCCCTCTGTACGGGCTGGCCTTTCTGCTGCCGTGGTTCCCCTGGAGGCACTATGAGGAAGGGGACTGGCTCAGTGGCCTGCACCTCATCGTTTCGCTGTGCGCCTTCGACGGCTTGCTGACCTTCGTGCTCCTGGCGCAGTGCGCGCTCTTCGCTGAGAGCTCGACCAGGCACGAGAGCAGGCTCCAGCTCATCAAGTACAACCAAGTGGCAACGTTAATTGGGTCCACAAGTGTTCTCTTTTGTGGGCTCATATCAGATAATATGGAAAACTTTGCCTATTTTCAGGCATTCGCTGTTTTGATTGCAGCGTTAGCGACAGCTTGTATGTGTTGCACAGGTAAATACAGCACGAGTCAATATGAGCAGAGAGAAATCCATACAGAGAATGCTAATCTGGAAAACAGTGATGGAGCTTTCTCCTTGGCCTCAGTAGTTTCATTGACCAAACAGATCATGACAGAGAAGAACTTTCTATGTTTTGTAACAATGAACTTCTTCCAAGTCTTCCACCTAGCCTTCTACAACAATTTTATGATGATCTTTGCAGATAATCTCATTCCAAAGGATGTCCTTTCTTCCTCAGTAAGAAGTATCATGTATGGAGCAGGTTTTATTTGTCCTCAGGTAGGCAGTCATACTTTTTTATTTTTAAGTATGAAAACCTGGTGTTTTAGTAGTTCACAGTATATATATAACGCTTGAAAAAATGCTGTATTTGGCATAAGACATTGGCCAAAATGAATAATAAATCTCACTCCCCAATGCTCTAGAAGAAGAAAGTACCTCTGTGCAGGCTGATCAAATGTAAGAGGTAGAGAGAGCAGACAGGCAGGCTGGTAGAATATCTGTTTGAAACAATGTGAGACGTAAGTAGGCAAGGAATGAATGTTTTGTATCGTACCGTGCTTATAATACCTAAGCATAAAGGAATGAAAAACATGGCCAAGAGAAAACATTTCTAAAAGCAAAATCTACAGAATTCTGAATTCTTTTTTCTTTGGTCTGTTTTGTAATACTGTATATTACAAATATATTACAAGGCTAAGCTCTTCTTCAGAAGTTTCTGAAATAAGCTGCACAAAATACCAGAAAAAAAATTATCAGCATTGTTGAAATATGTGGTATCTCAGTCATAGAAACCAAACAAAACTCTAAATAGCTGCTTTTGGAGAATAATACATTTATTTTGTTGTTTGGTCTCTTGGTCAGAAATATTTATGGGGGAGAGAGAGACTTTTAAGAGCCCAGTCAGGGATGGGGGCAGGAGTAATGAACTGAAAAGAGAAAGAGAACCCCAAAGAGTAATATGTGACAACAAGAAAAGCAGCAAAAATATACTCCACAGAATGTGAACATATGTGTCTGCAGTAAACAAAAAATTCCTCCGTTCATTGCTTTCTAGCTTCCTTGTCTAGATCTTTTAAAACTTGCTCTGTGTTTACTTGTTGGATGTTGCAAGTCAGGATACTCAAAATATGACTATGCTGACATTCATCATAGGTGCTGATGGTGTTCAGAATTTCACAAAGTCAGGCTGTTACCTTCATTAAATTGTAATGGATTTTGATAAGTATTATATATAAGAAGATAAATGCAAGTGCAACTGGAATTTACAGCTCAATTTCAGTTCCCATTTTGCCTTTTGCATATAAAACATACAGATCCTGAACATACCTTCTGTTCCATAACTCCTAACTATCTTTAATTCCATAACTCCTAATTATCTTTAATTTCTGCTTTTGTTCTTATCACAGGTTTAATTGTTACGGGGTTTTTCCCCTGTAGCTCAGACTATGATAATGAACTTAGAAAGATAATGAACTTTGATTAAATTAGATAATGAACTTCGGAAATAAATCAGAAGCTACAGAAGTTAGGAAAGCTTAAATAATTTTACACTTAGTATATAGCAATCACTTTTATTGATAAAATCAGTGTGACAGTGTGAAAAGAACAATCTTTCAGAAAATGTGTCTCTCTCTGCTCCCCAGAGACTCTTTGTCTACAAGGTCACTGAACCGTAGAGGGTTTGCTGTGACCTTATTTTTCTCAGGTTTTGTCCCTTTGAGCTCAAGATATAATAAGAGAATTCTCTGATGGCAGTGTCCTGAACTTCACTTACTGGAAAAACACCCGACCCTTGTAAAATAAAGCTCCTTTTTATGAACTCTGCTTCAGTGGCCTCTACTAAACTAGAATTCAGCTTCTGGCTTAGGTTCTTTTTAGTAGTGGATGTGAGGAATTCAACCTGCCCACAAGGAAAATGTTGCTGTAACACAGGCAAACAACTTTGAATTTGCATCATTGTTAGTATTTTCCTTACAAATACAAAGACTTAGAGATGTGCAAGTAGTGAGGAATTTTCTAAGTCATAAGTACTTCCTGAGACAGGGTTATTTTGCAATTACAGGGAGACAGGAACATGGTGTTTACAATAGCAGGCATTACATGATCCCTTAGTATTTCTAGTGGAGGCACTTTTCAGCAAAATCTCTTAAAACAGCCAGGGGAAAGAGTATGTTTTAAGTTTCTTATAAAAAGATGTTTTTCTTATACCAACTTTCCAGATTCGTTTTACCTCCCTGATCAAGTAGAAATCTTGAGCTTTTTTACAATAGCATTTGCTATGGTAATCTTTGTCTGACTGTAGCATCCTGGTTTTATTTGTTATGTTAAAGCACTTCAGTGTGGGAACAATTGTACAAGGAAAATTCTTTCCTGTTCTTCATCTGAATATTACACAGTTCATCTCTGTAACACAGAAGAAAGGAGAAAACGTGTATCTTTATACAGTTTGTGTATTTGTGACAGAGATGAGGACCATGTAGATGGTGACAAAGGCCCTTATAATAAAAAGAACATAATTCATTACAGAATGTCCTATTGAAAGTGGAAAGTGAGGAACAGTGTAGAAGAACTTGAATTTTGTTCATGCTAAATCAGCACTTAATATCGTTTTCATGAGTTTGCCAGTCACTCGATTCTCAGAATCTACTTCTTGCCAAGATTGGAAAAATTAAAACTCAGCCATGCACAAGCACTGGCTTCTGCCTTTCTCTGCTTGCCAGTAAAGCCTCTCACTTGCTTAGTTAAAGCTGTCTTGGTGAGCTTGCTTTGCCAACTTAAAAATCATGCTTGATTTCTATAAATGTCAATGAAAATAGTAATATTAATGAAAAAGCAATTACTGAAAATATTTCTTGTCAGCAGTTAAATGGCAAGATGCTTGATTTACAGTTATCATACTGCAAAACTAATACTTTCAGGGATATCAAAAGTAAAGATCATGAGCATTAAATAATAGTTAAGCATTGTGGGAAACAGTATTTCCCTCAGGATATGGCAGTTCTCAGCTGGCTAGTTTTTGAGTGAAAGGAGGCTGTACCTAGTAGAGGTAGCATAGAAGGAGCCAGTGGACAGTTTCTTTGTTCAATTTCTATTTTTTTGTTTTGTTGAACTTCTTAGAAAGGGTTGTTGGTTGGGTTTTTTTCTTTAAAGGCTATTAATAATTTATGTCTGGTCCGTGTTTTATAGCTCTCCTAATGCTGAGACACTGTACTGTATCTTTTCATCCTATATGTGTATATATTATCTTTTCAGTGCCTTGTTCTTCTCAGTCATGCTTCGTTGAAGAAGTTTGGTTATTACAGGATCATCTTGTTTTCCTTTTACTATGAAGGAGTAGCTGCTGCTGTCATGTGTCTTCTAGGGCAAGAACACTATTACCTGTTGGCATTTTATGTCACAACAAACATGTAAGTAAATACACTCCCCTGTTCGTAGACACAGCTGAAATATTTCTAACAGAGCAGACACTTGATTTTATTACCATGACGATTCTGCCTCTGCTTTCATGGTTTTCATTCTGTTTCACTTGTCAGAAAAGTTGAAACTCCAGATACAGCTTTTTTTTCCCAGCTTTTATTTTATTCTGTTTCAGCTTTTAATTTATGCTTAAAAAAGAAAAGGTTAAAATATGAAGAGCAATTACATGCCTGCAGTCACTTTAACCTGAGATTCAAGGGAAGGAGAATCTCGTGTTTTCCACGTAGACATGGAAGAGCTCAGCAGAGGAACTCCCTGGACACAGTTTGCTAGGAAGGCTCAGACCTCACCCTGTATTGCAGGAACACTTGTGTGCTGCACAGCACAAATATGGAAAATTCAAGTGTCTGTTGGGTAAATAACACTGAGTCCCATTTCCACTGGTGCTCAGTAGAAAGATGCCATGAAGTAGTATTTTCACATCAATATATAAGGATACATGGAAACCTTATTTAAAGATAAAGAACTGTTTGTATCAGAATATTGTTACAGCAGTTTGTTTTTATTTCTTCATGTTCTTTTTCATTGCTGTCTTTCTACAGGTTCTTTCCTGCCCTCCTTTTCTTCCTCTTTCCCTCTCTACCCTGTTTTCATTTTTATTTTCAGTATTGCAGTCATGGGCTACTCTAACACTGAATTGTGTGAACAATAAATTGAATTTCATTATCTGCATGTTTTAAATGATGAAGATGTATTTTGATTTCTCCAGGAAAAAAATCTAAGGTACCTAAAGACTGTATGTTTAAAGCGCTAGTTGTTCAAAGTACCTTGTTAGTAAAAGCTCATCACACCCAAAATTTAATAAGACACAGAAATTGTAATATTTGAGTTTGTTTCATTTAGCTATTTGTTAAGAATCAGCTTTTTATGTGTGTGCTTAAATGCACACCTATATACAGCTATATACACTGTAAATACATATATAGGAATGCATGTAAACTATTCTTTCTATTCTAATTCTTCCACCTTGAAGTTTATCTTCCATGTGGTCATGTCTTTCCCAGATTTCAAGAGCAAATTTTCAGTTTCTCCTTTTTCTGAGGTGTTTCTTTTCTCCTGATGATTTTAAATGACATTTACTGATAACATAAATTTATTGTCAAAGTGTTCATGACCTTATATACCAATGTCCAGGAAAAAAAAGCAGAAAACCCCCCACTTTTAGGTTTGCTTATTGATCTCTACTTCTCAACTAAGAACAGATCTAGTAATGCTTTCAGATAGATCACCAAGTTTTAAAGAACATCTCAGCTCTGTGTGTTTGCAGAATATCAGTGTTGGGGTGTTTGTGTTAGAATGTCAGCTACAATTTCATTATGAAAGTGAATATAAGAACTATGAACATCTTCAATATTTTGTTTTTCTTTAGGGTAATTGTGCAAGCTTCATTTAGCTTGTTCAATTTGCCTTTGGCAGATATTGTTGATGCAGATTTAATAAAGCACAAGAGGAGGTATGTCAGTCTGGTTTTTTAAACTGTTCTTTTAAACATGCTGCTTGCCTTGTTCCTCTTTGGTAATAAATTATGTCAAAGTAAAGACAGTAAATGACCTTGATACAGAAGTACTTTTTGGGAGAGCAACTTAGCATAAGTAAAGATCAGAACTTGAGTAAAGTTTCCTGCAGTTACTTCAGTAGAGTAATTTAAACAGATTATTAGGTCATGTCTAGCTTTTATCATACTATAATATAAGCCAAGTCCTTCCAATTTTTGTGGCTTTATTTTTGTTAGCTTCAATTGAATTATTTTGTAACTCAATACATCTATAATCATGTATGAATTTTCTGAATAAGGCCTTTTTAAGATGGAAAAGGTGTTAAGAAAGCTTTGCCTATGCTAGCTGAAGTGCAAACTTCAAAGTCTAACTGGTTCCATTATCTCCCTGAAATAAAATTGATAAAACCTGCTGCAGAATAGCATATTGCAGCTCACTGATCTTTTGTATTTTTATCAAAGTGCACATAAGTTCCTGTTGGTTCCATCAATGGTTATGTAAGTGCAGATTCAGCCCTGTTAAAGAACTTGCCCCTCAAAGGGCAGATCTGTTGCTTTCATGAGGAAAAAATGGTCTCATTTTCTGGCTTATGCATGCAAAATCTTAAGTTGTAAATAATTCTCCTTGCACTGTCCAGTCTAATTTAACTTCAGTAATTACTCAAAGTGCACAAAGCTGAATTTGAGTACAAGTCACTTCAGAACTGGGGCCAAGCTGTGTGTATGTACATATGTGTGTGCATATATATATATATATGTATACACACACCCCAGAGGTTTGTAACCTTTAATTTCCAAATAAATTCAAATTTCAATATGCTAATAGATCTGTTTGCTATAATGTGTGAACTAGATAAAGCTAAGGATCATGATATTTAGCATTTTCATATTAACAGGATTTCAAGCTTTTTAAAATCACGATTGTAATTAATACACTAATAAGTTTGTGTTGTGCATTAATTTATTTTTTCTGCAAATATTTTAGATTACCACTTTCCTCTATGGTTTTTGGTACCAATGCTTTATTTACCAAGCCTGCCCAATCTTTGGCTCCAATGGTTGTGGTTACAATACTGAATCATTATGGATATTACAACCTGAATAATATACCTGGTCATCCTGATGTAAGGTGAGTTTAAAAGAGATACTTTAAATCTTAGAAAATAACGTGAAATACTCCTGTAATCTAAAAGGCAAAATGATCAGCAATTAGTTTGCATCAACTGCACTTCAAAAACATAAACACTTTAAAAATACTTATCAGTTGATTTTGTCTGTGGAGAAGTACAAATGTTTTTTAAAGAGTAAATCATTTATTAAACAATACACATGAGGATAGCTACCTAATTTTGAAAAGCAAAGGATACCTTTCAGTAGTTGACCATCCCCTGGCTTTTTGCAAAAAGAATGAAAAAAATGCTTGAGATCACCTAATAGCTCTTATTAAGATACATGTTGTCCTGCCTACTGCATTTTGTTTACCTCATAAACCTACTTCCTTAAATATATAATACACAATGTCAATAAGATCCATTTTTTGTTTGAGAGAAAGCAGTATGATCACTGGAGGGAGGGAATTTGCCTCGAGTAGGAGTGTCTAATCTTGGCTCCAATAGTACTTACCATTCTAATGCTAATGATTTCATTGCAGTCCCTGGAGACCTTAATACAGCATAAAGCTGTGGTTGCTGCTTAGTTGGACATGTGTGGGCTTTTATAAAAACAAATTAACGGGGAATAACCACACTGAAAGGGTCACAGGCTCTATTTATGACCCATCAGGAGGAAGTGGCAACGTAAGGAACAACTGAAGTCAGGGCTAAATGGAAAAATCCTGATTAGGATTTACTTGAGGGAACAACTCGAATATCCTGAGAACTACATAGCTCTCCTAAATTTTTAGTAAAAACCTCAAGAAATAGGGAAACACAATTGTATATGAACTTCTGTGGAGATAGCTCCTGAGGGAGAAAGGTCCGGTTGTGTGTCACCTAAGGTTAGGAGAAAATTTTGTATTTGAGGAATTTTCTAAAAAAAATGTATGAGGACAAGCATGACATAAAAGAACAACAGGTGGTCTTCAGAAATGCATCCAGACAGAAGCAAAGGCAGCTTAAGTTTGAGGCTGTGTGTGAGAACAGCTTGTTTTAATGCATTCTGTAGATAGCCAGTGAGATGATGTGAAGAGGATATGAACCTCATTATAATGCCAAATAAGATGAATGATTTTTGCAGAAGAGTGGTAGGTTGAACTGGATGTGGATATGAGAGGGCTGAATATATTCATCTTGATGATTCAGAGAAATTCAGATTTGAAACATAAAAACTGAAGTTCTGATCCCTTTCAATCAGAGAAATGATCCCTTTGTGGATGGATTTTAAATCACAGTAGTCATAAATCTTTTCTCCCCAGTAAGTAGCCCCTGGACTATAGCAACAATAAATTTATTATATACAGATTTGAAATACTTGGAATGCTTAACCTATAAAATCTGGTTTTTCACTTGAGTCATGCTGAAATTTTATTTATTTCACTAGGGCCAGGAACAGCATAAAACATGCAAAGCTGATATAAGTGAATCAGAGCACCTGAAATATATTATGTATTTCTTTTGCCCATCATTTCAAAAATAATTTCTTAGATATGAAGCAGTTTGCCCGTGTTTGCTGTATATGTAGTGTGTGAATGGGATGTCCTTTGCTTGCAGATGGAGTACAGGGTTGATGAACAATCCACCAAGACCAGAAAACTCCAAGTTGTTTCCAGGGAGTCACTTTGCCCTTGGCAATGTACTCAGACCATTGACTGAGCTAAAATTACTTATATGTATATTAAAAACCTATTGGCTGACCTTGTATTTCAGCCATAGGCAGACAGTTAAAATACACTTGCACCAGGACAAAGTTGTTTGGGGACAAACAGAAATTAAATACAAGAGATTGTTTAAAATAGGCTCAAACTGTTTTGGGAAAAAAAAAGCATTTCACACATATTAATTATATAAAATGAAGTATTATGACCCATGCCAATACAATCTCAGCTCTGTCGTTCCTCCTTCTCCAAAGCTGGCAATATCTGTTAAGTGTTTTGGAAAGCATTTTCTTTATTAGGTGTAGTGGCAGTGATTTGTGAAGATAGTACAGAGGACCCTTATTCTGCATTAACAAAATGTTTGGGTCCTGAATAAATATGCCTTAAGAGTTTCCAGCAATGTAGTTTACTGGGACAAGGCAGAATATGCAGTCTATACACTATTTGCTGCCTTCTAAGTTATTTTTTAATCATTTATTTTATTAGTAGTTATTACTTTTTCTTGAACTAAAAGTTAAACCGTGGCAACAATGATGGAGCAGCTAATCCTGGAAACCTGCAGGCACAGTAAGGACAATAAAATCATCAGTAATAGCCAGCATGGCTCCACCAAGGGGAAGTGATGCTTGACCAACTTGATAAACTTCCACAGTTAAATGACTCGCCTGGTGGGCAGGGGAAGGCAGTGGATATTGCCTGTCTGGGCTGCATTCCTTAATGACCAGGATGATGGGGCAGGATGGACCCTCAGGAAGTCTGGGGATGACACAAAGCTGGGGCCGTGGCAGGTACCCAGAGGGTCACGCTGCCATCCCGGGGCACCTCGACAGGCTGGAGAAAGGGGCTGGAATGGTCCCTGGGGCTGCATTAGACAAAGTACTGCCAGCAGCTCAGAGGGGATCCTTCCCCTCTGCTCCCACGTTATGCCACATCCTTAGGAAATGTGGTCACTCCACAGAAATTAAGCACTTTGTCGTGGAAAGTATTTTTTAATATCCTTAAAATTTGAGCAGTACTTTGCAGAATGGGGTGTCCTGATTTTTCCTTTCTTCCATCATCATAGCAAAGCAGTACCTGTCCTGTATGGCTTGAGATGGTTTTTGTTCCTGTTTGGGTTTTTTTAGTTTGGCTTGATTTTTTTTTTTTCTTTGCTATGGAAAAGATGCCTAGTTTAAAACCTCCCTCTTCTGGAGAGCCACTGCAACTACCACCAGCTTCTCTTGAAAGTGCTTTTCAAATTCATTCTTCAGAACGAAGTTATTTGGCAGCAACTCTTCATTATTTATTGAAGGCACTTTAAACTGTTAATGCTTTCATATTGAATTACTGAACTACATGACATTCTGTTCAGAGTGATTTTAGGGCTGTTTAGGGAAACATTGTATGTTTTATTCCTGTGTGTGCAAAAAGAAACGTAGATGTGGAAATTTCTGAAGGTACTTGTTCAGCTGTAATCATGATAAAATCCAAGCTCTGCTCTTGATTTATCCCAGTCCCTTAATGAAATATTTCCCCATTCCTTGTTTTGTGTATTATAGATATTTTTTCATAATTCCTGCGATAAGTTAAGGTTTTACAGTACAATAGGTAATATTATTTTCTTAAATCAGCATTGTTCCAGTGAAACCAAATTAGGATTGCAGAGTGTGAGTGACTTTGCAGATGCTCTTTGTGTAAAGACAGAATAATGTTAGTACTGAAAGCTGCAATCCTCTTTAGTGTGCACAACAGGCCGAATGCAAGCCCCAACATCCTGTTAACTGTGTCTGAGTCCTGTTCTTGTGGTTAGGTGGTTCAGTAATGTGGCTGTGGCCTCCCTGCTGGCACTGCTCCTGCAGTGGCTGGGGGCAGTTGTGCCAGAGCTGTGCATGGTGGGCTCCTTCCCTTGTAGGTGCACTGGAAATGCAGTTGGATTCAGGCCAGTAAACAACTCCAAATGGTAAATTATTGTCACTGCCAATAAACATTGGCTATGGACCAGTGGCCTGCTAGTGAACACTTCCAGTCATAAATGCAATTGCCTGAGTGATTAAGTGATTCTCTTGTGAGCCTGTGGGCTTTTGTTTTCTTGTGTAGCATTAGCATGTACATGACTTGAGATAAACTGTGCTCGTTTATGAGCCTGTGTCTGTGCTAAGGACGGGATCTGGGCTTTGTTGGAGGTTGCAAACATTTTTTCTGTTAAACCGAGTGAGACATGAGTTGATTCTTTCATGATTCAGAGGAGCTCTTAGGTTTTATTCAAAAACCTGCTTGAGGCTTGGGGTTTTTTTCACAGATTTCAGGTTTTTTGGATCATGTCCATAGCTGTTCTGTGAGGCTCTTATCTCATCCCTGAATGCTAAGGAAAAAAATTAGAAAGTAACATAAACTGCCTCATGGAGAGAAAGTTCACTTAGGGGCTGTTTCTCAGCTTGAGTTGACTTTCCTGATATTTAAGTAATTAGAATCCCATAATTAACAAAATGCAAGTAGATAATGATTCCAGCTACTAGATGAATGCCAAAATGCATGCTTTGAGCTGTCAGAAACCATACTGCTCATAAAAGGGAGCTCATTTAATTCCTGTATTTTCTTTTTTGATTCATATTTCCTGATGCTTTTATTTCTTTTTCATTAGAGAAGATTTAGATGGGGAAATGCCATGCATTCATTAGAAAAAATGAAAATGAGTGTTAATTTCACATGTATTCTTTTTATGGCTTATATTATCTTGTAATCATTTATTTTAAAACCAAATGAAATAAGGCTTGATATTTCAAACAGCCCTTGAAACCACACCTGAATTTTGTGCAATTATCATAACTTCTATCTAGCACTCAGCAGCTAAAACAACACGCTATGTGGATAGTTAGTAGCACATATTTCAACTTAAATAAATTAATTTCATGTTAAAATGTTTGCTTCCATTTTCTGCTTTTCTTTCTCTTCCAGATTTTTCAGTCTTGGTAGAGCTTTTCGGATGCTCTGTTCTATAATTGGATGAAATTTGCTTAAATTGATTTCTATATTACATAATACAGATGAGCAGGAAAGTAGTGAATAGGATTGCGTAGGTTGCCTACAGTGTATTAAAATTAACTCTTTGTGTGCTAATTGTCTGAATTCCTCCCAACTAGAGAAAACAACATAAAATACCTATTTGTATGCAGAATTAGAAAATACACAAGATATTTATATTTTTTTTATTTAGAGTTGACTGTAGAGTAGCATGTCTATGTGTATATAATGAGAATGCTTTAAAAATAACTTGTTTAGTGACCATGGATGTTAATCTTCACATTGAAAGCTGTGTTCTCATTTGTTTCAGCAGGTCTTTTTTAGATCTCCATGATGCCATGTTCTACCTGGTGTGTCTGGTTCCACTCTGCATTGCAGTCCTGCAGATCCTGACCTGGACTCCCTTTTCCATCCAGAACAGCCACGTGGCAGCTCTACACTGAATATGCAACCAGTGGTCAGTGCATCTCCTGCTGAACCACAGAAGAGTTCAGTAAGTTTTTCATGTGAGGAAGCAAAATGGAGCAAGCTGAAACACAGTTTGAGCTGTTTCAGTAAAGCTGCATTTTCAGTCTCTGTAGACTCTAAGTCACATCAGCCTTAATGCTGAGCCTACACAGAGTTTTCTTAGTTCGGTTGCTTTCTATTAATGGGTTTTATCCTTAATTACTTTATTTAAAGTAATTTCTGGTATATAATGACTCCTGTTAACTCATTTGAAGAAAGGATATGGCAGATCAGGGAAACGAATCCCAACCCAGCACCTGGAATTCAAGGGAACTGTATTTTCTTAAGTTACTGGTGGATTAATTTTGCCATACTGGTAAAATGGCAGATCTCTGAAGTTAATCATGAAGATCCTGGTGGACATCCCTCATGGATGGCAGGGAGATGAAGAGAAAAATTTAGATGGTGTCTAGCTGGCCAGTATCAAGACAAATCTGACAGCTACCACAGGAAGAGCCAAGAGTAATTAACTACCCTGTGGAAGTCTGTGTAAGGCTGAAGAAGAAAAAGATTAAAATGCTGTTCAGTGTTGCTGAATATGGAGAAAGCTACCTAAGTCCTCACTGGCTTTCTGAATGTCTCTGGCTGGTGGAAGGTCAGTGCAGTTTTCTGGCTTTAAATGGGAAAATAATTTTGAAGGTATCATATTGTTAGTGCTCCATACAGAATGTCACTGTGGCAAGGAGAGCATTAGTCTGTGGATGTAGGGTTCAGCTCTTGGCAAATCTAAGCACACACAGTTACTAAACCAAGCTCTACCTGTTCAGTGGTGTTACGTTGGCAAACTCATTTGGTGTGTGACAATGAAGTTGATTTCTGAATCATCAAGTTGAAGTTAGTTAATTTCTAATTCATTCTTATCAGAATACATTCAGTCAAGCTTTTAAATGGATCCTTTGATTTTGATAAAATAAAGGGGTTTTTGACAAAATTTCAGAAACATGGAGTCCTCTGTTCATTTCACACGTTGTAATAAGACATATTAGCATGTTTACAATACTCCCATTTAATCAATATTATTCTTCCTCCAGTACATTCACGGTGTAATTGTGCAGTGATAATACCTTTAGCATAATACAATGGCTGCATTTTGGTATTTTGTTTTGCCTGGGCAAACACAGTTTTAGTAGCACCTTTCTTGGGGAGTGCCACTTGAAAGTACAAGAGCACTGAGTAGATTCCAGTTCTAAAGGGCTGAGCCAGCTTATTTTCAAGGCTCTGCATTTACTGTGACAGGTAACTTGGAAAAGAAAGGAGTGTGAGAAACGGCTCTGCATTTTGGTGGACACTAGCATAATTTAATGAAGACGCTTGAGATCGGACATACCAGAGTTGAAAAAACCATTCATTTGTGCCTGGTTTTTTATATTTGCAGAGTAGAAATAAGATCATTTCCTTGCCTTTTTTGAAGTGTGAGGTGCTTTCAAGGCGATACGTGAAAAAGCAGGAGAGCATCATTAAATATTTAGAAATCCAAATGAATCCTTTGATAGGAATATGAAGATTTATGTTAAAATGCAAGAAGCCAGAACTGTGGTGAAGTTTGAAGTTGCATTATCTCGTTTTTATCTGTCTTGTCAGAGATAGTGTTGCCCATTTGCATTGTGCATGCTAATAACAGCATTATGTACACATACAGCATCACTTGTGAAAATACTCTGTGGGTAGGTAAATACAAATACCAGAGCAGGTACGGCCTATGTGTTTAGGTTTTGAATTTGAAAAGATTTCCTGCATTGTATGTATTTATTTTGTGTCTGAAAGGCAGGAGCAAAAATCAAAGGAATTTAAGTTAATAATCTTTGATTCACTATATGATACAGTCTTCTCCCTGAAAGTTCCTTTAAAATGGTAGTAACGTAAAATAGTCTCTTTTTTTCTTTACTGTTTCTGTATTTCCTAAATTTCCCATGCTCATTCTATCCTCATAGAATATATATTTGAACATATACAATAATATAATGTTACTGTACTGCAAATAGGGTTTGTTAGGTGACTGTGTTAGTTATTTCTAATATTAAGTTATTTGAATATAGTGTACAACTGGAAGAGTACCGTGCTATACAACAGGAAATCTAAAAAGTGGTTGTAAGAGTCAAAATTACATCAAGAATTCTTTGAAATTATCAGAATTATTTTTTCTGGAAAATGTCTGGTACAGTTACCATAAATTTGCTGAAATAAGAAAGGAGTGAGGAGTGATGTGACTCAATGCACTGTTTGAATAGGCTCTACAAACTGCTGCATCTCTAGAATTCAGATAGGAAAAGTGCACAATCAAAGATTTCTAAGCAAGACAGCCTGAAGATAGGAGGCATTAACTGTAGAATAAACCAGTTTAGAAAAAAATAACTGAGAAATACAGTACAAATTATTTAATATGTAAAATATTAATAATTTTCCAAATTTATTATGCATTAGTCTCCCATTTGTCTGTCCTGTTTCCCTTGCTATAAGGGCAGGAGAAATGTCTTTCAGAGCATCAATAGTCAGTCCCAAAGAGGACTGGAAAAGTGCTTTAAATTTGGGTGGTGGTCTTCCTACAGGAGTAGAAGGTTGGCACTGTGCTGTGACTGACATTGCTTATTCTCCATTTCTCTGTCACCCACTAAACTTTGTTATCTTCTGCTAAACCTACATGATTGGTTTTGGCTGTGAATCAAGTAAAGGATGATCAAAGGCAAAAGTTCAGTGTCTTGCAACAGCTGGTTTCCCTGCTTTCTCTCCTTATTAGCCTACAGTATCTGAGCTTGAACTCCCACTGCTGGAAAAATGCCTCAGTTTAATCTTGATAATTTAAGAGTGTCTAAAATAGTCTCATAACTGATAAAGAGGCTATAAGTGTGTGTATAGTATAAAATATGAAATGCTGTGCTAAGTTCAGAGGAGGAGAAATGTGATGCTTGAATCCCATTCTCTTAGAGTTTCTCTATAAATTCTGAGAATATGGAACTTAATACACTGAATGAGTTTTATTTATTGAAAATCAATAAGTAGAAGTGTCTGCTAGACTTGAAAGGATGTTGCCTAATAGACACTAAACAATGTTAGTGTAATATAGTAGTAATATAATATATGGTCAGTGATAGAGTGAAAATATTGAAGAAATGACAACAAAGCATATTTAATTTTAAGTGGGGAAAAATGATGTTTTGTGGAGCTTACAGGCCCACCTCTGTTCTGGTCTTGTAGAAAATGACCTTCCCAGTCTCCTGCTGCCCTGCTTTTGGAGCTGCTCAGTAATTCACGAGTGTACTGTGTTGACATGGCTAGTAGGAATGTTTACATTTGAATACAGTTCCACAGCCTAATGGGGGCTGTCAGGAAAGACGAGCAGGAAGGGGAAGGAACACTTAAGATAAGCCACATCTCCACAAGTACTGCTAGGCACTTCCTTGCAGAATTAAGCCAGCTTGGGGAAAAAGCTCAGTAGTACACGAAGGCAAAAGAATCCCAACTGGTTTTGTGAAGGAACATACAACTGAGACTGGGGGGAGTTGTTTGAAGGCTCTGGACAGACCCACAGCCTTTGGGGGAGAGGATTTTAGATACCTGTGTTTACCTTAAAGACCTCTTTCTGGTAATCCCTTTCTTGCTAATGTTTAAATAATAGAAGGGAAAGTTGTTTTATCACTGTATTTTATTGGGAACATTGAGGATTTACATCACAGGCTACATGAGGCTGTGCAGCCAGCCCTGCCACAGGCTCCTTGGGATCACCACAAAGCAGTAAAGGCTGTGTTAAACCCCTTGGGTCTGTTTGGGACCTTTTAGACTCCAGGGATTCAATTGATTATAGAAATTGTCCGTCAAGACAAAGAAAAAACGCCATCCAAATAGCGCAGCAGAAAGTAGAAAAGAAGTGATTCCATTCTTTCTGGAAATCCTCTCCCAGCACACGCACTGCTTTGAATGACAAAGCAATAAATATACTTACCCCGCAAATGGTTTGCTGAGATTGTCCAGCAGTTGGTTACAGCTCCACCAGCTTACATGCAAATGACTATACATCAAAATTATCACCTAAATATGCACGAATAGCCAGTTCTTTATAGCTTGTCAAGAGAAAAATACGCTGAATGTACAACTACTGCATCAGAATATTAATGACAAATGTAAGACTGGGTAGGAATTTTGAAAAATCTCATTAAAACACACCCAGGTTGTATGCTACGATGCAAAGACAAAAGCTAGCAAATTTCTTACTTTATTTGGCATGCAATCAGTTATCTGTATTTTTTATGTGATAAAACCAAGATATGTTCCCTGTGAACAACATGTAACTAACCTGAAGCAATTCTATTTATTGGTTTATAACATTGTGAGCAAATGTCTGTTTAAAAAGCAGCAAATTTAGCTTTTGTCATTTTGGATTTTGATTACAAACTTGTTTTATTCCCAGAGGGGAAAAAATAAACTTGTCTGATTTTACAAATAAGAACACACATGGAAAGGAGAGTCTTAATCCCAAGCCAAATAAAAATAGACCAAAAAGGCATTCTAGCCCATCTAGCTATTGGGAGAGAAAAAAACCCAATCTTCAGTGGAAAACTGTCTAAAGCTCTCAAGTCAAAAACTTTCCTCAAGGAGGTTAAACATCAGTGAAAATGAACTGAACACAACCCTCCTCTGGCAGTATTCTGTTGTTGCTCTGGTTTTGCCGATTTCCCAGGATGAGCAAGGCTGGGTGCGATCAGTGCTTGATCAGAGGAGGGTCCGGGTAGAAGCCAGGATCGCAGAGGGGTCTGACCTGCAGTGCCATCCTGCCCAGGCGCTGCAGGGGCTGGACCCCAGCCATCAGATGCGGTACCCAGAAAGCCTCGGCTCGCTGACGGCCCTTGACAAACCATTGTCCTGCCCGCCCCTCAGCCCCTCAGCGCCGGGCGGCTCTGCGCACGCGCGCGCGGGTGACAGGGCGGCGCCGAGCACGTGCGCCAGCGCTGCCGAGGCGGCCGCCGCCCGCCCGCCGCTGCCGGCGGTGCCCGGGGCGGGGAGGAAGGAGGGGCCCGGCCGAGAGGCCCGGCCGAGCCGCCGCCAGCCCGCCCCGCCCAGCCCCGCTCCGGTTCGAACGCGGCGCGGCCCCGCCCGGCCATTGGCGAGCGAGAGGGAGGGAGCGGGTGCGCGCCAGGCCCCGGCGTGTCGCAGCGAAGGCGTCCGGGCGGGCCCCGCTGCCGCGGCGGCGCGTTCCGCCCGGAGCGTGTGCGCGGGCCCCGAGCGGAGCCGCCGCTGCCATGGAGCGGGGGGGCGGCGGCGGCGCGCGGGGCTGATCGCGCCCCTTCCCCATGAGGCTGTGGCTGTGCTGGCTGGGCTGCTACACCCTGCTCCTGTGGGTGCTGAGGAGGACGATGTGGGCTGGCCCTGCCCGGTACCTGCGGAGCCCTTTATCCAGGTCTCTCTACGCGAATATGATGGGCAGCCACCGCCAGCCAGCCCCGGACGCCAGGGAGAACCACCAGGTACAGCCCCGGCGGCGGCCGCGCTGCCCGCCCCTCCCTTCCCTTCCCTTCCCTCGTCGTGCCGGGCTGGGCGGCGGGGGCGGCACAGGGACCCCCCGCCCCCGGGGAGCTCCGCCGGGCAGGGCGGGCGGTCCGCCGGGGGGAACGGCGGCAGGAGCGGGGACCCCGGTGCGGGCTGAGGGGGCACCGGGCCGGGCAGCGCAGACAAAGAGAGGGAACCGCTCGCTCCTGCGGTGAGAAAGTTGCCGTGTGCCCTCCCTGCGGAACGCGCCGCGGAGCGGTACCGGGGCCGCGGGCTCGGGGCGGGGGTCGGGGCGAGCCCGGCGGTACCGGCGGGGGGAGCGGCGCCTGTCCCGGCAGCCGGAGCGGGTCGGGGCCGGAGCTGCTCCCGGGAGAGGTGCGCCCCGGGTGCTGGGATGTGCGCCCCGGGTGCTGGGACGTGCGCCCCGGTTTTTTCAATGCACACCCCCGGTTTGTCCGGTGAGCCCTGTGAGAGCGCTCCACTGAAGTTTGCAGGTGGCGGTGACGGGGATGGGTTTGTAATCACAGAGATGTTTGTAATTGGTACTGGTGCGTCTAGAGGAAAACAAAAAAAGTGGGAAACAGAATCCCACAGAGGCCTTGGAGCAGTAGTAGGTGGCAAACTAAGGAATGAGTTGTTGCAATGTGATCCGACTGCGATAAAAGGTTAGCGCTGTGTTTGGGCAGTGTGGCCACATGGGTCGGTACCTTGTGGAGAAGTTAGGGGCTGTGCCCTTGCAATGCAATGGTTATGCGATAGATTTCATTTGGAATGTGTTCAGATCCACACTATGTTTTGGCAAAATGCTACTGAAAATCTGACAGGAGCTAGAAGGGCTAATAAAAACTCTTAGTGCAGAAGGAAGCTGGCAGCTTAATCTAGGTTAAGTATGCAGACCCGAGCTAACGAAGAAGACGTAGTATAAACACTTGAGGTCTGCTGTACAAAGGAAGACCATCGTTCTTCCTGCTGATCCATTCCTGCAGCCTTCTTAGTGTTCTGGGTGGGCACTGGCATCCAGAATCTTGCTGGATGGATGTATCCCGGGAATTTAGTGCTTGTGGTCCTGCTGCTTGCATCATTCAGGACATAAGTACAAAGAGAAGCAGAATTCAGGTTTACAGGAAGAACTTCTTTCTGGTGAACAAAGAAAATCTGAAAGTCTTTTTTTGTTGTTAAAAGCAGTAGTAGAAAGACAAGTCAGGAAAATGTGTTGTGGAGGTGCCTGTGTCATTCACTGGTAGATGGTCTGCAGTGGATAATCTCCATCTCTATTTGATTGGATCTAGATTTTAAATGTAGGTATTGATTATTTAGTACATTTAGTAAGATTTATGGTTACTGAGTTTGTGGGGTAAGCAAGGATTGCACGTTGAGACCTCTGGTACTCTGACTGCAGTTTTACTGACTTAACTAGTTTTATGTAAATTATCTAAAAGAAGTTTTTTATCCTTTTACTAATATTAGGCAAGAGTTGTGATGTTTATAATTTTTATTATAGCAAAGGTCTTAGCACAACAATCTGAAAATATATAAGAGATTGACACACTTTCTGTCATGAAACTAGTGGCCTTTCATATGTTGTACATGGAGGAAAACAAAAGCAGTTTCTGTTCCGAGGAAGTAGTTCTGGAATTAAGCTGGTTTTCACCGTTTTTTTCATTTGAAATTTAGATTGGATTTGGGGTTTCTTGGGTTTTTTTTTTTTTTGGTCTTATAATTTGTTAGAATTTCTGTTATTCACCAGTGTTACATAGGTAGTTGTCAATAACCTTATTGGCAAGAGTAACCATGAAGAATCATAGGATCATTTAGTCATTAAGGTTAAAAAAGAGCTCCAAGATCGTCAAGTCCAGCCTTTGACCAAATACCACCATGCCCACTAAACCATATTGAGAAGAAGAAATTGGAGATCTGTGAACAACATGTAAATTTTGGAAACATGCTTCTATTAGTTGTCACCATCACCCTTCTGCCAGTGGTTATGTCACTATTTAGAAGTATTAAAGACAAGAATTGTAGGACTGTTGTTTTTCAGTGGAAGTGCAGGTGAGAGTTCAGTGCAGAGCCCCAAGGTGTGTGAGCTCAGGTACAGCATGTGTGTAGTCATGCTGCTTATGGAGCAAAGCCTGTGTTTCCCAAGGCTTTGAAAATGTTTTCTTCTGGATTGACAGTGGCAACGCATTGCAAAAGGCAGATCATCTGAGCCACTCCAAACCAGTTCAGTGGAGTGAGGCAGCAGCCTCGTGAGTGAACCTGACACATCCCAGCCTGCTCCTCAGCTCCTTGGGATCATTTGCTTCTGCCAGGCTGTTGGAATTGGCTTCTGAATGAATGGACAAAGTATACAAGCTGCTGCTTTAGTGGTTTTTCAGGAGCCACTAAGGATTCCTTTTGGGAATCACTGGCCTATGCTGATTTATTTAACAAGCACTGAGCTGCAGTGAAAAGAGACCTAAACTGGTGAATCAGCAGTCTCGGGGATCCCTGTGCCAGGCTCAGAATCTGTTTTTCAGAGGAAAGGATCTCTCACTTGTTCTGTCTGCAAGTGTGTTTGAAAGTACAGTCAAGAGCCTGATTCTGCCAGAAATGCACCCATTGTGCAGGTGGCTTTCAATCCTAAGCAGGAACATTTGTTCCTCAGCTGAAGGGTCTTCCCTCGCTGCTTTGGGCCAGTGTTTGATGGAGCCCTTGCTCATGAATGTGGCATAAGGGCCTTGGTGCACTGTGTGCTCCCCTCTGCTTGCTGGCACTGCTGCTGGGAAGTGCACACACTGCAGTGAGAATCCTGTCCCATTACAGTAATGACTGGAAGTTCCATTGTGCTGAACGCTGTGTAAACCTGCACTGAGCGACTGTTCCTCTCCCAAGAAGGCAAACAAATGTGATGGGATCGGGATCTGAGCACATGTGTGTTAAATCTTCAGGGAGTTACCCCAGCTGACAGTTTCTGTCCTTCCACGTGCATTTTTTACAAGGTTCTGTTAAAACTCTGCTTCTCACTTTAGGATACTTAAAGCTCCCTATCTGCACAATGAACACATGCAGTCAGATTAAGACACATTATTGCAAGATTTAAGGGGAAGATAAGAGGGTGTTGGCTGTAGAGAATAATTCTTGATGGTAGAAAACAGACACAATGGCATTTTATGAGAAGGACTGGCAATAACTCCATGTCAGTGTAGGAGAATGAAGAATAATAGTGATGTTCTTAATGAAAAAGAAGTTTAAATTTTTTTAATATAACTTTTGCATAGACAACATACCTTGGCTTTTTAGGGAATTTACTTTGTAGGTATCTTCAAAGTACAGGGTAATGATTAAGACAAAAATTAAAAGCACCATTTCTTAGCAAGTAATCAGTCCTCACTTTGTTACAATTCTAAGTTAATCAAACCCTGAAGTTTGTTGGAAAGACTGAAGGAAAAACTAAATTTTAGTGTTTACGGAAATTGGTAATAGCTTTCTGTGTGTTAATTTTTACTACTTTTGGGTTTACATTGCTGAACTTTTTTAATGATCCTTTATCTCTTTCTCTAGTGGTATGTCTGCAACACAGAACAGTTGTCTGAATCCCTTCAGCCCATTTTTGTCCAGAGTTACCTTGACCAAGGAACACAGATCTTCTTAAACAACAGCATCGAGAAGTCAGGCTGGCTGTTTATCCAGCTCTATCACTCTTTTGTGTCCTCTATTTTTAGCCTTTTTATGTCTAGAACGTCTATCAATGGGTAAGTGAAAAGTCGATCATGGGTAAGCTAAATACGGTTTGGATTTAGGGTTTTCAAGTGTTCAGCCCTACCCCTTGATCTGCCAGCTTTTCAAAATGTGTAATTTCCCTTTGCTGGTCTGTCAGATGTGAAGTGCCCTCCTGTGCTCATCATGCCCAGCCCTCTTAACTGGTGAACACCATTTCCAGTATGGGGGGACAGAGGAGGTAATTGCAATTAATAAAAGACAGAGGATTCTGATTGTATTTTATAACTTGTATGAATTTTCTTATAACTAAGAGAGTGTTTTCTTTGTGTCTCTTTCCTCAGCTTTCTCCCCCCACACCTTGCCCTTTCCGTGCTGCCACGTTTATATCAGTTACTGTTGTGATTGTGCTGCTTGGTGGCTGTATCCAGTCAGTTCTGCATGGCACCTAAAACTCTTCCTACTGGAGAGTGTGTGCCTGCCCACTGCAAATCATGGCAGACAGTGCAAAGCTGGCCAAGTGTTGTGTCTGGTAACACTAATGTGGAATTCTGTCCTTCCTCTTATTCTCTCGAACAATTCCACCTCAATTTGTGTGTAAGCTGCAGTGGAACAGGAAACTTCTGATGTAGCGTGTCTGACTGATGAAACATCAGCAAAGCAGGAAAACAAAAGTTGATCAAACAGCATTCTTCTATTCTTACTGCATCAGTTGCAGGGGAGTTTGGCTGTTCATAGGTGTTTTAGTATTTTTTTCAAAGAAGTCAGTGCCTTTTTTTGCTCACCTCACCCCATTCAGAGACATGTTTAACAGATTATCAGTTTTGACCTTATGAAGAATGCATGTTATTACATTTAGCCAATTTCTTCAGTATCCCCACCTCTGCACCTGCTACACACTTCTGCACAGTCTGACACAAGATAGGAGCTGTCTACTGGGGCTAGAAAAATAGTCTTTTTTCCTTATTTTCTACCCAGATGACTTTATGAGCTTCCCTGTGGTGTTCTTAGTTATGTGTAGCTCTGTATAAAGGTTCCTTTGGTCTCTTCTTCCTTTCTCTTCCATTTTTTTTTCAAAGGCTCTTCAGGGCTTTGAATAACACCTCATAATGCTGTTAGGAATAATAGCTATGAGCCAATTATACAGTGTGGACTGACACGTGTGTGCTGCAAGGGGGCTCTACTTAAATTGGATGTAGTCTGTTTATTTTTATACATTTGATATCCTGCTTAGTTTCTTCTCTATGACTTTGTATACTCTGTCCTTTTTGTTTCTTTGGGTTTTAGTACAGTCAGTCTTTCCTAGGCCACCTCCTTTTCACATTTTTTATTCTTTGAATCTTTTTATCTCTGTTTATCTTTTTTCTGTTTGGTTTTTTTTTTCCTGTTCATTGTCTTTAAGTTTAACCTGCTATCTAACAGGAGTTTCAAGAATAGTATTTATCTATCTGCAGTCTATTACTGACCAGTTCTTTTTCCTCTGCCTGTTCTTCTAACTGTTTCATCATTGAATTCTGCTATGACAGCTGAAGTGTGTCACTGTGTAGTCTTCAAACAGTTATGGGCGGGTATGTCATTGACTTGATCCGTAAGGAATCCAACTGTCACCTCTACCCAATTCCTTAATGAGTTGTCTATTTTCTGTTCCACGGCTTTTCATGTTGAATGCAGGATCTGCAGATAGCAGCAAAAGCCATTGTAACGTAGAATTAAAAAAATCTCTTTTGCCCCTCCAGCAGTGTTACCCCCATCCTTTCTTTAAATCTGTTCCCTGTCTTCCCTCCTCGTTCCACATCCTGTTCTTCATTCATTGTGCATACTTCTGTGTCTGCAGCCATTTTATTTCCTGTGTTATTTTATCTTGGTTTTTTTTTTTAAAGTAGGTGGCAGAGATTGAAATCTGCAGATGTGACAAATAAGGTTCAGTCTTTATCTTTTTTCTCTTTCTCGTCCCCTTCCTTTTCTTGTTTTAATGCAATCATTTTCTTGAGCTGCACCCCACGAGCTCTTCCTTACCTAATCAAATTCCTTCTGGAATCTTAACCACTGTAACTGCATGTGGCTCTGTGTTTGATCTCTGAGAAGTGCAGGGCAAGTTGAACTGGATTTAGAATTTATCTGAGCAGTATTTATCTGAGCAATGACCTTGTCTGCTATTATGTGTGACTGGTTCCTGCCAAAGCACATTCTAAATTTCTTTACTGCCTGTCCAGTTAAGTTTGTACAAAATTAGTCGTTTCTTGTTTTTACATTTCAGGCTGCTGGGAAGGGGCTCAATGTTTGTGTTTTCCCCAGAACAATTTCAAAGACTGCTTAAAATAAATCCTGAATGGAAATCCCACAGACTTCTCGATTTAGGGGCTGGGGATGGAGAAGTCACTAAAGTCATGAGTCCTCACTTTGAAGAAATCTATGCCACTGAATTGTCTGAAACTATGATATGGCAGCTTCAGAAGAAGAAATACAGGTATTGTACTGAATAATTCCTACATCCTTTATATCAGACATTACAGCAATCTATTTGTAATTTAATGAATGTTCAGTATTGTCAGTCAATTCCTTTATCGTTTGATGTCGCACTTGGACACGAAAGAACCATGCAGACACCTTGTCAGGAGAGAAGCAAGAAGAGAGCCGGGTGGTCAGAGACCCCGAGCTTTATTATATATGTTCTTAGAAACCACCGTGGGTTGGAGGGAGAAATCACCACCCCTCAATCACACTGGTCAAAGGAAAAATCCATCAAACGTCTCCGCCTGGGAGAATGGAATGAAAAACAATAAAGGACGGTTAACAAAACATGGCTCTGTTTACAGAAAGTGCATGAGAAACTGTTACAGAAAATGAAAACATCCAAGAACTGCAAACTCAGGGCAACAGTTTGATTGTTACGGAAAAGGCTAACCTGTACAAAAGCAGGAAAACAAACTCATCTGATGTTCCCTCTTAGCAGTGTTGGGTTTTGTCTCCTTTATTACCTGATGCTTATCAGGCAATATCAAGGTTCATAGGGCTGGGCATGTAGCCATGCTGATCACTGATTTAGTTTTCTTTTCCAAAAGACCAGAAGGGATTGTGTCTGTCTCTTCTCTAAATGGTTGACCTTACCTGCACTATCAACACATGCACAGGGAATTTTTGTCTTCAACAGACTGAATCTCTTTCCTTTCACAGGGTGCTTGGTATAAATGAATGGCAAAACACAGGATTTCAGTATGATGTTATCAGCTGTTTGAATTTGCTGGATCGCTGTGATCAACCACTGACTGTATTAAAAGATATTAGAAGTGTACTGGAGCCAACCAGAGGCAGAGTCATCCTAGCACTGGTTCTGCCATTTCACCCCTATGTGGAAAATGGTAAGTGCACAGATTAACAGCTGTTTAGGCAGTTAAAGAAACCATTCGTAGGATCTAGTATCCCAAATTAAATGTTTAATAAATGACATGTTTGTATTTGATTTTTTTGCAAATAACTAGTACAGGGCATGTCCAGAAGTATGGAATCGTAGGTAAATAGGCCACATGATGTAAGCTGTTTTGTTAACTCCGCAGAATACATTGTTGGCACCAACAAAAAGTTCAAATATTGAAGTCACAGATCCTGTTCTACAAGTTACACATTTCAGCTGTGTTGGAGCAGCTTGGGAAAACTGGTCCCTGATTAGGGCCTTTTACCTACAGGTGACCCCAGCTGTCTCTAGTGACCAATTGAGCAAAACCATCAGAACTGTCTAATGCTGAGTAGACAGTTCAGGTCAAGCTGTTTGAAGTGTTCCGGATGAATCCCACCTAAAGATTCATAGGGAGATAACTTTCACTTTCCAACATGAGGTCTCAAAGTAAAATATAGACCCCCTACGAATACAAATATCAACCACTACTAATGTTGTATTAATTTACCTTTTACTAGTAACAGGAATAAAAAAAGTGAAATTCAGTGCTAAAACTCAATTATTTAGCCTGCTTGGATTTTAAAGAAATATATGAGAGATTTCAGATGAATCTATCCTGATGACTAAACTTCTAAAGAGACTAGAAACCTTTTTATGTGCCTGTGATTGTGGATTCAGGTTGAAGCACCCTGACGGTGGTTTGAATTCCAGGAGGCTGATGTTCATCAGTCATTGTTTGGACTCTGGTTCTCCTTGAGTGCTAAGACTTGTCTGTGGAAAGGCATGGATGCCCAGAAAATACAGAACTGATCATGTTCTGGCAATCACAAATGCCTCAGACTGAATCTGATTTTCTCTTTTTACATGCCAGTGGTATTCTGGTGGGAGAAGGGAGAAAAGTTTTAAGTACAAGAAGTAATGCCATCAGATGAAGAATTATTTAAAATTCACTATTTGAGCTTGTAGTTTTGTAACTATTCTGAAAAGTAATGTGTCTTAAATTAGATTTGGGGTTTGACTTAGGCATCTGTAAAGTATTTCAAACATATTTGGTTACAACTTATTGTTCCTATAATGTGGAACAATATGGCTTCCCCTTGTAGAAATCCTTCACAATTCTGAATACCAGCAGTGTCTTTCTAGTCTTTCACTGGCATATTTCACTGGCATATTTCACTGGCAAACCAAAAAATGAGAAATGCTTTTTTTGTAATTTTGAAATGCCTTTAAAACTCTGTGCCATCGTGTTTGGCAATCACTGTTGCACCCCACATCTATTTTTCTGCATTTTTTTGGGTAACCCCATAACAGACCATGTACAACTCCCTGGTTCAACAGGAGGAGGATAAATGAAGGAACAAACTATTCTGAACCTGCTTATATCCTTCATCATTAAACTCCTACCATACACTGGGAGAAGAGAAAGTTAAATTTATAAATCCCAAGGCACTGGACACCTGTGATTGTTGAACACAGTCATTCCTACTTGTTGAAAGCTGAAATGCTGTTGTAAGATGATTTGTAAACCAATGTCATAATTTTATTCGTGATGGTGACTCGGCAGATGAGTCACTTTGCTGAAGGCAGTTTTGTTCCCTTAATATTCTCTGAAACTTAAAAACATGCTCAGTTTGTCTGTTTGCCACTATTATGGATATGGACCCCTATAAACTGTTCACAATGCAGGTTAACACACACTAAAGTTACAGCCTTCCCACTTAAGATCAATTTAACTGTGGGCTAAAGAAACAGACAATGAACTGCCAGACTGTCTTCATGATCTAAACAACATTTTAGGATTTCAGTATTTTCATTCAGCTGTTTTACGTGATGATGCATTTTAAAAATAGATATGTACATATGTTTTATATGTAACAAAATTATACTTGGAACATTCAAAGAGGAGAACATTTCATGGCTCTGGTAACTTCTTGTAGCAGCTCATTAAAACCAACTTGGACCCACATAGTGAAACTTTAGAATTTTCTAGAGGGAGAACAAATGGAAAAGAGTTGGGGCAGGTAAGGTGTTTGATCCAGTGGCAGATCCATAGATAGAAGTGGAGAAATTATTTTAATCAAAATGAGATATTTGGGTTATTACATGCAGTGTAAGGGGATGGTAATGGTGGAAGCTGTCTATGTGAATAACATAAAACCTGCTCTAAGAGAACAAAGCAAGGTGGAGGAGGAATTAAAATACAGATCCGTGCTCACTGTTTGTGGAATGACAGTGACACCTAGAGTCCGTAGGAGCTTAATCATAAATTCTCTCTGGGGCTTTTCAGTTTTATTTCACCATGCAGAGCAACCAGGAATGCAGTTATTGCAGGTTTCTAAATTAGGTAAGAGAGACAGATGAATCATCAGGTATTAAACCAGTCACTAAGAACAAATATTACCACAACTTTGTTTTTAATAGGTATCTCATAGAGTCGTATAAGAATCCTTTGTATTTCCTAATACAGACAGAAGAAGTCATTATTGGATGATACATGACTAGACTGGTGTAAGTTTCTCTAAAATAAAAATGTCATGCCATACTTCAGAAGTAGTGAACCCTGGGAGCCTGGGAGTGTGAAATTTCCTTGTTGAACTCATTAATATCCTTGTGATTGATTGACAGGGATGAGAAGGCAAAGGTGTGTTTTCCATCCTCCTGAAATACTATTAATTGAGCTGGAAACACAGTAGTGTGTAAGGTGGACTCTTGCTTTGTCTCAGTTGTCAGTTCTCATCCTGCTGAAGTGAGAAGTGCCACTTCATTTGTTCAGCAAAGCCTTGCTTTATTTAAATTATGATTAAAAATGCAGCTGTTCTTTAGAAGGGAAAATTCCTGATACCAACAGATACGTTGTAAAAGTGCTGATTTTGCAGATTGGCTGGGTAGTAACTGCTGAAAAAGGTACTTAAAAAAAATAGTATACTGCCTTTGACTGGATAGTGTAGTTCTTTTTTGTGCTTGTATCCATGTTGAACAGGCATGTAAAGGCAAAACATGGTGCTCCAGCTATTCCTGACTTGGGACGGTAGGACTGGGAAATGGGGGTTGCCAGTCTAGCAGGTGAATTTTAGTATTGGAGGAACAAGCTTTTCACAATGACCATTACTTTCCTAAATAGGCTTAGAAGACGCTCCCATCCCAAATGAGCTTTGCCAGGATAGTGCATGTGCTTATATTGTCAGTTTTCTCTGCTTGCCTGACAGGTTTTGCTCTGTTTAAGCTGTTCTAAGGCTCATTAAGTGTTGGTCTGTAAATGTTACATCAATAGCTATCCCATAAACGTGACCAAACCCAGAATTTCACCCATGAAACAAGTTTATTCTCTGTTGCTGTAAATTAATCAAACATCTTTCACAATTTCCCAGTTCATGTAAAAGGAATACATGTAAGTTTATGTTAGGAGAAAAAAAAAGACATAGAATTCAATCTAAACTAAAATAGGAAACTTTTATGAAGCATCAGCAGTTATCTTACAAAGATGAAGTCTTTTCCCAGGGTTCTTGGAAATGGAAATGGAATGTGTAACACAGATGTAGGGTACAATGCACTTGGTTCTGGTGATCTGTTTAGAAAATACTCTTGAAGAACACTGCCCTGCAAGGTTTTGTCCTCTCCCTTTAAAGCAAAGGAAGTCTGTGAAGAAGCTTAACTTCCTCACCAGCCCCTTTGCTTGCACAAGAACTGTTGAACAAATCTGAAGTGCTGCACATGCTCATCTGTTCTGATAAACAGTGTCATCTTCCGAATCATCCTAGGGAAAGAAGTGTTTCATTATTGAGGTGATTTTTATTTTTTTTAAATAAAGGCAAAATTTCTCTTTTGAGGCAAGCTCCATCCCTTTAGTGTTTCAGTAAAATCCTTTCTCCCCTCTTTTCCCGTTGTTTTTGTCCATGTGGTATCTACAGGCTTCAGAACATGTATCTTACCCTATTGGCTTTTCCTAATTTCCAGGGAGCACAGAGGCAGTACAACATAGCCCCTATTTTCATATTTGATGCTCAAACCAAGGACCAGGTCCTGTCAGCAGGGACTTGAAGTCTTTAAAGGGGTAATTACAGAGGAAAATGATTGGAGCTGTATGGAAATAAGTGAAGTAAAATGTATAGAGGAGAAGTGCTTGACTTTGGTCTGTGTTTCATTTGGTTTCTCCTTGCATCTTGGAATGGTCTCCGTGCTCAGAATATGAAAGAATTAACATTGTTTCTCAAGGGAAGCAAGATTTTTGAAGCAAGATTTTGGAGCCATTTTCTTTGCTTGCAGATACCTGTGACTTCTAAAGTTGTGTGGTTTGGTTTTGTGGGTTTTTTTAATAATTTACGTGGCACATGTAAAATTATTGTCATAGAAGACTTAATGGCATAAATTCAGGATGATGAAATAAGTTGTGTGGCTTCCTTTACCCACTGATGTTGAATACTTAGTTTAAGCTCTGTGTGCTGAAGGAGGGGAAATACCTTTAAATATATTACAGAGCTTTTATAATAGTTTTGTTATGTTTCTGTCCCCTATTCTGTGTTAAGGGAGCAAGAGGAACTGCAAAAGAAATATTTTTCAAACATGACCTGTTAATAGCTCCAGGCATTTAGCAAACAGTCTGGAACCAGACTTCTTCTTGGCAAAATACAAACTTTTGGCAATTTTATTTTTAAATGTACATGCATAATTTTAAAAGGGGGGGGTGTGTGTATATATATATACACACACATGTATAAATAGATATATATGTAATTGTATGCATATGGCCATTTATAATGCTTTATAATGTCTTTGACTGTCATTCAGAATACTTTTTTTTACACCTCTATCAACTTTAAAGGAAATAGACGCACTATACTCCTAAAACCTTTTGGTTTCTCTTTTTCCCCATAAGTTTAGGTATTAGTAGGTGGATACTCACAAGCTGCTGGCTGTGTTGAGCATATCTCTGCTTTTGAAGTTCTTGAGCAATTGCTTGAAAAATTTTTCGGCCATTATTTATGTTCTGCAAATTATTTAAAATATTTTTCTTCAGTGCGGCATTTTGTGTTGGAGGAAACATCTTTTTCTACCTTTTGTAATTCAGATTTTTTACCTGGATATGTCTTTGGGAATGTTACTAAGTAACACTTTAAAACCACGCAGTTTGGCAAGCAGAAGGCTTTTGAATTACATTACTATTGCATTGCTTAACATATGCACCTTCTTTAATGGATATTTAAATGCGTGGCTTCTGATTTTTGTACGAGGATACATAGTGGTGGAGGTTGTTTTTTTAAACACATTAGAGCTTACTTGAATGGATCATTTAAAGAAACAAAAAATAATAGCAAAACCTGTTATTGTCAGAAGTTTGAACCAACTTTACTTAAAACCTAAAGGAAACTGTATCAGAGATGGCCTTTACATAGATTAACTTTACCATGTATCCAGTGGGTTAAAAATAAATTAACTGGTTTGTTAAAATTAGTTAAATATAAACTCATAACTAGTTTTGTATAAATCTAAAGTGAAGCCTTAACAGCTTGGAATGTCTCTTCAATGGAATCATCAGTTAATCACAAATTTTATGCCAAATATACTTTAAAAAGACAAGAAAAAGAAGCTCTGAATCACAGACAAAGCAAATAGCATGGTAACATACACAGTTCTCTGTTGTTTGGTCTTTCCCACTTTTCTTTAGCAGCTTTGGTTTTAACTGGAGGGAGGGAAAATAAATGACAAAGCAATTAAAATGTAAGGTGAGAAGTTAGCAGAGTAGTTAAAATTGTTGCCCTTTTGCAGTGTCAGTTTGTACGTAAGCATTGCACTAGATCAGCTTATACCACTGGAAAAATCAGAGAGGTTTTCACATGTGTAAAGTCTTTTTCAGCTTCTGATAGTAGATACTGCAAGTATTTTTGCTTTGAGCACAGTGGGACCTGCTTGAAACACAACTTAATTCTCAAAAAGAAACCAATGGCATCATAGATCCAGTTTTTCCCCTGAAGAAGGCTTGTTTAATTTTTCCCACTGCACTCTTCACTCTGTACCTTCACTTCTGAAGAAAAACAAAAATGAAAAAGCCAGTCCTGTCTTTATGCTTGGACAGTGGTCACTACAGGAAAGAACCATTTTACCATATCATGCAAGTAAGGACTGTGAAGTCCTGGTTCTGCTGTCAAAGTCTCATTATTATGTAAAGGTTCCAGTTGTGGCTCTGGGTGTTTGTTTTTATCTAAACACAAATTTTGTTCTAGATTAAAAAAAAAAAAAAAGCAGTAATCACATAGCTTTTAACCATGTGCATTTTAATGGGTTTGTTTCTGTAAGCATAAAACTTCTTCCAGGTCTCTGATATTTTTTAATTTTACCTTTATCTCTTCTGTACATGTATGAAGAGAATCAGTAGACAAGCAAAGTCAGTCTGCAGTAACTTTACTGCACCTCATAAATACTTTGATGTGAAATTTAAATTATTTTACCTTTACTGGAAATTTATACTCTCAGGATGATTTTAACTTCAGAATACCTTTTCTTTTAGGCACTTTACTGAAAAAAGAAAACGTGGTTGCTGTTGAGAGTCCAGGTATGTGCCACACAGGAGTTCACAGATTTGTGTGTGCAGCACATGGACTTCAACCAACCTCCTCTTTAAAACTTAACCATAAAAGTTATGAAATCTAGAAATGTGTTTTTATTCCCCTTATGGAGGTGTTAAAACTGCATCGATTTACAAAATGAACAAAACCAGAAAAATCACTTTGAGCCTACCTTGTAGACCACAAAGGATGTGAGCACAGCAGAGCTGTACAGGAACAGTAAGGATGAGGTGATGATCATGAAGATGAGTTTTCCATTGCTGTGCTGCTTCCCTGATCCTTTATTAAAAATGAGTGTTAGAATAAAGGGCAGTTCTGATTCACATAATTTTTTTAAGGCTCTGCATTCCAGCTCCCTTTCTCTGAGGAATTAAAAAACCTTATACCATCAATATTTTTCTGGTTCATTTTCAGTCTAAATTCCTTAGTGAGATCATTTTCCTTTTGTTTGCTCATATGTTTGCAAGGGCAAGGGAGACCTGTTAGTTTTGATTACAAACCCTTCCTTTAGGGGTAGAGAGAGAATGGAATCCAGTTTTCTGCTCTTGTAAAGGTGTATCTGAATAAAGCTCATGGGCTTCTGTTCAGAAATGAAGTTAAAGGAAGGAAATAATATAAAGAAAGTAATAATCCAGCTGGTTTTTTTTTCTTTTTCTATTTTAGGCATGTAAAACTGAAATGTAGTTACTGAAGTTTCATCACTTTCTTAACTAGAAGGGAAGTGATACAAAGGTTTAGAACATTTTTCTGAGGCTGGCACAGTGAATCCCCAGGTGTGAGGCCCTGCACTCTCTTGCACATACTTCTACTAAATGTTGGTTTCTCTACTTCCCGTTTTTTTGTTGAAACTTCCTTTCTGACAGCCATGAAAGTCTTTATGTAAGAGCATGTATAGTATGGTTAGACAGCACAAGTACAAAACTTCTTTCTTTTGTAGAATTCTAGAGTCATCATCATCATATGACAGAACAGCCTAATTAGCAAAAGAGGTTGAGATGCTTATTTGTGGAATCCCTCTGGTTTTACTAATAACATCTTAATATAGTCATACTACTCCTAATGGGTTTGTTGGTATTTCCATCTTAAATGTCATTCTTGAAAGTATAAATAGAATATTTAGACAAGATAATTTATTTCTTCTAAGATGCTTCATTAAGAAGGAATAAACAACTGACCTGTTACCGTTAGTACTGTTCCATCTCCTGTTTGTTTAGAAAGGGCTGACTCTGAGTCTGAAAATGCAATTCCACAGATATAAACAGCGTTGTCATCTACAGTCAGATCTTTTATCTCAAGTAAGATGTTGTTTCCTGATAAGTGTACTTTGTACTTCTGATGGTCTGTGCATCCAGGAGTACACAAATCCTGATGTGTATTAGTTAAAAAGCGAAACCACAGAACTTCAGGTGGGGAGGAGGAGCATTCAGAGGCAGAGAAGGTGCACGTTAGGGACACATTGTTGGTGGAGGAGTCAGCTTGCTGAAACCTGGGCTGTGTTACAGTGACTCGGCAGTGATCTGCAACACCTGTTGGGAAGGAACAATTGGTGATGTGAGGGACAGCTAAAAAGCAAGATACAGTCTAAAAAGAAAACACAACCACTTTTGGTTCATTCAAGAAAAGGTGGGAGGAAAGGAGGAAACCAGCCATGTTTCAAACTTGAAATTGTTCAGGCTGTTTTCAGCGAACTTTGTTCTTAGATGATTCCTACAGCTTGCATATGTGCTAATTTAACACTTTCATCTACGGGGTAATGTGCTTGGCTTTCTATTTCCTGACAAAATAGAGAAGATTGATAGATGTGAAGCAATGTGAATGTTTCCTTTGGCACTGGAGAAGACCAGAAGAATACTTTGTGCAGTTCCCTGCCTGAGATTTAGTCCTGCACGTTTGGGGGGGTACTGGGCAGTGGGGGTGGGCGTTGTGTGACCTAAGTGCAGCTGCTCAGTGGAGCAGTTCTGCTGGGCTTTCTCTGTCCTCCGCTGGTCTGAGTCAAGCCAGACATCCCGGAGGCACGCAGTGGAAATGTCATAAATCAAAACATCTGTAATTTAGCACCGTCATAACATTGATTAGGATTCACAATAGTTCCTAGACATTCTTCCACTTCATCACACATATTGACTCTGGGTTTCTAAGAATAATAGTGCTTGTTAGTTCTGACATTTAAAAATGTGTGCAGAGAAAACAGGAAGGTTAATCAGAGAAGAACATTTTAATTAAGGAACTAAAATAATGTGTGGTTTAATATGACTAGTCTGGAAGGGGTTTTTTTAAGTCCTTATTGAAATCCACAGTGTAAATTCTGTTTTAGTATATTTCGTTTTTTTCAAATTAATTTTGTAGTTATTTTAAGTATGCCACTGAGATTATTGCAGTGAGAATAAAGGTAGTATCTAAACAGGATCCTTTTGTGCTTGCCAGAAAATAACAAATTAGAAGATAAATAAACTGAAATCTCTTAGTGTACTGCTGATACACAATTTATAAACCTGTCCATGGTGAACAGTTAGCATTGTCCCTTCACCATTTTTCTCACCAAATCCAATCAGATTCAGTGTCTGTGACTTTTACAGGAATAAAATGAAGCTGATTCTGTGTCAGGTCCATATCAGAGCCATTCCACAGCAGCTACAGCCATCTGAAGATTTTAAGTTGTGGGTGTCCTTGCACCCTGTGTGGTGAGAGGCAGCAGCTTGTGCTTCTGCAGCTGATCCCCTTCTCTTTTCCACCTTATCCGCAGGCTCTGGTGTCCTTGCAGAGCAGAACTCCATGGCCTCAGGTCATGTAGGTGCTGCCTGCTGAACTTCCCAAACCCTCCTCCCGAACAAACACAGTTGCAGTGAAACCAGGCTGCTTCTGGTGTGTTCCAAGCAGGGAAGTGCAGCAGGATTTGACCCATAAATCACAGGTTACAGCAACATTTCAGACTTTTGGAAGAAAAAAAGCATTTGCTAGCAGTTGTGTACTTTGGAAGTTCTATGAAGATAGCAGAAATTAACTTGATTTTCAGTAAAACTTTTCACTGCTTTTATTTTGTAGCTGTGTTGCAAATCATAACCACAAAATTCTCAGTCTTAACTGCCGATAAATGAGAAAATACAAGAAATTTTTTAAAGTCTTACCAGCACCATACAGGATACAGTCAAATGCCAGCATTAGCACGTTTTTTAATTTGTTGAAAGATGCCATTTCTTGTATATCTCTGGAAATGAATCTTCTTGAAGGAAGAGGAACTTAGGAAATATTTGGATTTGCAGAACTGTCTTAATCACATGATGTAGAACTTCCTGTTTAGGAGGGTGTTTACTACTGCATTTAGCAAACTGGTTAAAGGTACAGACCAAGCCAGAAAGCTTTTGTTTGTTGTGGATGACATTACTTGGAAAATGAGTGAAAAACTTTAAATTTTGAACTTCTGAGAGTTGTACCTATAATCCTTCAGATTATTTCATTGAATATAACACATTTTCCAGCATGCTACAAGTCCAGCTTCTTCATTTTATATGACCCTAAGCAGCCTTTAGCAGATCAGCTGGTCAGTGGCCACTGAAGGCACAAAGTAGCCATCCATTGTAATGTGGTGATACACTGGTGAAAGCTTCACAGCAAATCATAATGTTCAAGTTGCTGACTCTAATTACTGTGATTACCTGTGTGCCTGTCTGCTGAACACCAGCCTCACTAATGGCAGTCACCTTTTAGCCACTCCTGGGACTTCTAGTTAAAAATGTAACGAAAGATAACCTTAAAGAAGCTGCTTTTGAACAGCAGGGATAAACTAGAACTGATCTTGCAAAAGGTCTACAAGGGGTTTGGCAACCTCCTGTGTGGAGTGGAATGGAACATAATAAGTGTAATTATGCTTTCTGTAAGAAAACGCAGCACACAATAAAGTTTTCTTTATAATTGAAACAAAGCTGTTCTGTTTTCTCAGTAGGTGGCAAGTGGGAAAAACCCTCAGAAGTTTTGGAAATCAAAGGGCACACTTGGGAAGAACAGGTGAACAGCCTGCCAGAAGTGTTCAGTAAAGCTGGTTTTGCCATCGAGGCTTTCACCAGACTGCCCTACCTCTGTGAAGGTGACATGTACAATGACTACTACGTGCTGGATGATGCTGTCTTTGTCCTCAAGCCAGTGTAAGCCTGTGTGAAGTAAAGCTCCACAGTCTGACCCAAGAAGCAGCCTCTGAAAGAGGGTTTTGATTTATGGTTACTTAAAGGGAGGGAATTTTGGGATTGCCATGCTAAACAAATACCGTGTAAGAAATTTAAAGGCCAAAATACTAATGTATTTCTTTGTAGTGTGATTGGGGGGGGGAAAAGGTTGTTTTTTAAATGGACTCCTCAGCTGAGAATTTCTTTTTTACCAGCTCTTAAACCAACATTGCATTCTGCAGTCCAGCAGCAATGGGGGATATTTTTTTATACTTACCTGCAACAGGGATCATATCCAAACAAAAGCAATAGTCTTTATAATGGTGAAACTGATAGTGTGAACTGTTGTGAAAGAAATCAAGCAAAATCTGGCAATAAAGTTACCCATTCAGTTCAAGCCTTGTTGAATAAAAACTGTTGAAATGGATAATCTTCCATGCTAAGTTACTTTCTCTCTTACTGTCATTCTTCACGTTTTTAATCATGCTAATAAACTTTTTTGAGATGACTTTTGCATTAACTTTTGTGTTCATTTTTGTAACCATAGCCATGCTTGTCTGCAGCAACTGCTCTTTGTGTTGAGAATCAAGCTTTCAGTAGCAGCACAACCTTGCATTTATTTAAACAGCATTTAATTAGGGATAACAGTGCACAAAAAATGTATCACTTTTGGTTGGGGTTCCTTCATGTTCCTCTCAAAGCCTCATAAATCCTCATTGCTTTTGTATATGCTGTTTTCTAGCTAAAGGGGTTATGGCAGACCTTGTTAAAATTGCACTTTAAACTGATGGCTTTAGTAACAAACCCTCTAAGCAAGTTGTTGCCAAATGTTTTCAGCTTTAAAAAGCTGCAGGTGGTTTGTTGCAAATTTCCTGAGTCAAACTGCCTGTGAGAATCAGGCTTTAGGGGCTTGAGAGTTCAGCTAGCTTGAGACAGTCTCCTTACTTCAGGAACACTAAATAAATGCTATTTGTTTTAACATGTCTTGTTTAAAAACTGTTTTAAGTGAATAATTTCTGGCAGCTGGGATATAACCTTCCTTTAAAACAACAAGAGACAGCATAAGTAGTATAGACCTGGCAGGTGTGAGGGAGCAGAGAAGCCTCAGGTAAGTAAAGTAAGCACTGACTTCTGTTGCTTTTGAAGTCTAAAGAAGTTGTCTCTTGTGGGGTTTTTTGTGGTTTTTATGATTATTGGTGATTCTGTGCCAGGTAGGATGCTTAATGTGTTATTTTAGGATTATCTCAAACTCACTTTGCCTGATGGTTAATGATTTCTCCTGCCAATTTATTAGCTTTTTGTTCTCAGTCATCTTTGTGGAAAAGTAAGTATTCTGTAGTATGGGGCAAGGGATTTGACTGGTGAAATTTCAAGTTACCTTTCAACAGTAACTTAGACTCGGTGTTACTCTCATTTCAGGATGTGCTGTTGCATTTTGGCACATAGTGCAATCAGATTTGTCTGTTGGGAAAATGAGCTATATATGCTCTGGAGTGAATCCATTAATTTATCTTCTGTTACCTTCATTTTGTACTCATCTAGTAGTAGGAAAATGTTTTTTAATGTGTCATGAATTTAGGTTAAGGTAGCAAATATGTATTAAGACAAACTTCTTCAAAGGTACTTAAGTGTTTTCATCCCACAGGTTAAAAATCACACAAGAGACTGCATTTCATGTTTCTCATCTTTAGTCCTGTCACTTAGGATTTCAGTTTGTAATAGCTTTGAGAGGTCTAAGAACAGAAGGTGCAATGTAAATAATAGAAGTTTTTTTCCTTTCTTACGATTTTCTATTTTATTCACTCTGTTTAGCCAAGTATTCTTACACTTCAGATGAGGAATTAAAACATGAGCAATAATGAAGAAAAGCTTTCCACAAAGCCTAAATTTAGCAGGGTCAAAAACCTTAGTCCTGTTGAATAAACAGAATAAAAAGTAGGAATGTACCTACATCTGTATTTCTAAAGCCAGAGTTTCTGGGGAGGGAAGGGACTTCTTCCTCCCTCCAGACCCTGAGAGAGCATTTGTGTGCAGTTAATGCTGCTCACAGCCCACACAAAGAAACCCTTGAGTCCAGTAGTTCATTAAATTGCCCCAAATACGCTAAGATGCCATCTAAGGGAACAAGTGCTGCAATTCCAATGTCCAAATTCGTTACTCCCGGGTTTGGGAATCCTGCCTTGTCCTTCCGCTGTTCCTGCCCTGCTGTGGGTGAGTGTCCAAGCTGCACTTCAGTGCTCTCGCTAATGGGCCGTGTTTTGCCCTGCAGAGTGACTAAACTGTTCTGTTTTGTCAGGGTGGACTGGGAGTGTTGCAGTGCAGGAAAACAATGCTGTGCAAGGGCATGATTTAGCCAGAAACCTTCAAAGCAAACCTGGAACAGCTTCATCCCTCAAAAGCACAGCCCCCTTTTGCAGGGTGATCCCGGGTACAGTCAGTTCATACTCTACTCCGAGGAACGCGGGGCCGGGGAGATGGGGGAGCAGGGCAGCACCAGGCCAGCCCTGTGTTTCCCCTGCACAGCTTGTTGAGCTGTCTTCATCTCGGGACAGAAGCGTCCTCTTCTGCCTGCTCTGGGAGCCCCGAGCCCCCGGCAGAGGAGACTGTCCCGCCCGCGCTGAGGGCCGGTGCTGCTGGGCTGGCACTGAGGCTGCGGGGCGGCGCTGGGCCTGGCCCGGCGCTCAGGGTCCCGCTGGAGCCGCCCAGCTCCCGCAGTGCAGGGCCGGAGGCGCACGCGGCTGAGGCAGGTAAAGCGCTCTGGGGTCCTGGCTCTCCTTCTCTTCAGCTCCCCTCTCTCCCTTTCCAGCCCGGACCCATTGCGGGTTCCCTCACTGCGTGTGGTGCTTCTTCTCAGAGCCCGGGTGCAAGGGGGAAGGTGGGCACCGGCAGTGCGAGGGCTTATCAGCAAGGCTTGTGATTGTGAGGTCAGCTTTCTGGTTATCAAGCTTCAGATAAGGCAGCGACTGCATGGAGTGAGTGATAACATGTCTAGGATTTCTGTACATGGAAGAGTGGCTGTCTGGGGAGCGAAAGGAGAAGGCAATCTGGGAGCTCCTCATACGCGGGGAGTCCCGCAAGGGTGACTTGTCAGAGATCTGATCACAGCACATGCAAGGAGTGATCTCTGGGAAAGTGCTGGATGGGATCTGCAGGAGATGCCCACAGTGTGATGTGGGACTGTCTGAAGGCTGCTGTGAACTGCAAACAGACCTGAAAAGTGAACTACTTCATCCCACAGATTGTCTTACCAAGCAGGGCTATTTCACAGCAGACTTTTTGTGCACCTGCTGATTGTCCGCTTGAGTTAGGCTGAAAAAGCACTTTCCTTAGCATTTAATCTCCTTAATATATTAAGTTAGCATGCTTTAATTAAAATACACTCCCTGATCAAAGTGAATGAATTGGAATAAAATCAGGACTGACATTGGAAGTATGATTTAACCTATGCAGAGTAATCAAACCTTACTGCAAAATTATTAGGGCACAGGCTGAAACAAACACAAGTAAGTTCATTGTCTAGGAAACCAGATACATCTGAATGAGAGACATTTACTGTGGTGCTCCCAAAAGAGTAGCTGAAAGGGGTTTCAGTCTGTGTAAGAACAGGATAGAGGTGATAGCTTCTTAAAGTCTAATGTTTAAATTTTTCATCATCTGTCAGTTTGAGTCATTCCTGTTACAAGACTGGACTTAAGTATTTGCAATAGACTGAAGTATTGCTGGAGGCTTGTTGAAAGATGTTTTCATAAAAGAGTACCTTGGTACATGAGGTTAAACAGTCCAAAATAGGTGTTGTATTTATCAAATGTTCAGATCTGTAACTCAAGCCGTGGCAGAGAACTTTGGGGGAAAAAAAAGAGACAGTGAGCACAGATGCAAATTCAGCAACAAAAAGAAATGCAGAAATTCAGTGTCTTGCGAATAAACCTTTGAAATGAGGGAAAGGGAGTGAAAACCTAACGAAGTCTCTTTATGGTCAGAGCCAAGTTGGCCAATGGGACCCTCTACGTAATTTGTTAAATCAGGGACTAATCCCAGTGTAAGAAGCTGCAATCTGTGGATCAAGGCATCATCTAATAGCTCAGATTAATTAATTCTTTTACCTGTGGGGTGGTGACTCTCAGGCTGAGCAGAGGGTCAGGCTGAGGGTGCAGAGGCAGAAAATCCTCTCTGCAGTGTGGATTGAAGCAGCTGATGGCCGTCAGAGCTGCGGAGGAGACGTGGCTGCAGAAACTCCTGCGTGAGTGAGACCTGCCCAGTCTTTGCTTCCTTTCCATCCCATTCCAGTGCTGCTGTGTGTATGAACAGGACCAAAAGCAACACATTCATTTTGTTTTGGATGACTGTGAGACTGTCAATTTTTTTCTGATGGCAGTCAGTGACAACCCAGTGAAAAGCTCTGGGTGTCCCATTACTGCCCTTCAGATAATTTATCTTTCAGTGATCTTTATGCTGCATAGCACAGGGCAGCAGGGATAGCAAGAGCTACTAAAACATCTCTTTCCATACACACTGTGTTTGAGATGGTGGCGGAACATTGATGGGACACTTCTTGTGAGTACAAAGACCACGACTTTGATCAGTCCAGGTGAAGTGACATGGTCCATTTCCCAGATGTATGACTTTCCCTCTGCTTCAGAATAGCATAAGGACATTTTCTCCCTTTTTGCCACATGTGGCAGCAGGGAAGGGGAGCACTCCTTCCCCCTCCCTGCCTGGAGCACCCTACAGTGACATGGGACAAGGGCCAGGCTGTCCCACCCCTGAGTTCAGACATCTGCAAGTGGAGGGTCCCAGACCAAGCCTGCAGTGATCCTGCAGGCAGCTTAACCAGATAGGAAAAGCTTAGGTTTGTCTGAAGTTTCTTTATAATTTCCTTTTTTACTCTGTCTATTTCTCTTTTTTTTAAACTGATTTTAAAAGGATTTGTTTGCCTGTTTTAAGAAAACTGCATTGAAGTCATATTTAGGTGCAGTGTAATTTAGTAAATAAATGGTCCTACAAGGAAGAAAATTAAATGAGCCACTTGCTAAAGGGAGATAATTCTGGCTGCTCACGCACTCTTGGTGGACTTGTGTTTGCATAAAGTGTATCTCTATCCTAGAAAAAGATCTAAATTAAAAACCTGGGAGCAAGCAGTTTTGGATTGTTCTGATCTCTATCTGTACTCCATAGCATAGGCAGTCTCTGATTTATAGCTATGAAAGTTTGGGGCAAATATTGCCTTTTGACTCTGTTCTATTTTCCTTTTCAATCCAAGTATCTTTTTATTCTAAAAACACCAGAAGAAATGTCCAGACTTTTGAAGATGTGTTTCTTGTTGATATCAATGAATCATGCTGAGATTACTCACAGTCAGAACTCTGAAGGTAAGACCAGAACTCCTGTCTAAGGGGTGTATTTTGTGGGGTGGAAAAAGCTGTGTGTAATAAATTAGGTGCTGTTTAGTGGTCTCTGCTCTCTTGACTTCATGGAGCTATGCCAGCAAAGAATTTCACCAAGACTGATTATTATTTAATAGCCTTTTTTTCCCCCACTGTTTTTCTGTAAATAAATTTAATCAAAACTGCATTAAATGTTTGCAAATAAATTATAAATGTATTTGTATTCACTGCATACAATAAATGTATTTATGTGTAATACAATTGAATGATAAAACATTAAATTAACTTCTAGTAACGGGATAATCTTTTACAGATTTGCCTCCATTGTTACTCAAAGCTGTGGTTAGTATTTTTATTTGATCTCTCTACTAACATTTTATATTATAATCTAAAAATAATAATTTATTACATATATTTATAATTTTTCCTTAGGAGGAAGTAATAGCTGGGAAATATCTGAATGGTAATGTACAGAGTTGTTCCCACTTACGCTTCTAAAATGAATTAAAACTCAGTGTCTCGGCGTAACTTTTTATGTTCCATTTTTCATGTGCAGCCCTCCTAGATGTACTTAATTTTCAAAGGTAATGTATTGCTCTCACCATCTTGATTTTTCAGTGTTATCTTGAACTTGAGATATGATCTGTTTCATTTCCACAGAAACTGGAACATTATGGAGAGAATGAAATTGGCACATATGATTACTTGGATTTAGGTCTTCAGGGAGGATATTTCCTATTAACAGGGAAAAACCTGTTTGTCATGAAAAAGAAAAAAAAATAGAGAGAATGTGGCTGAGAATAAATACTACAGTTTTCAGAAGTTTTGATAAATAACTTTGCTCACATGTGTCTGAATGGCTTCTCAAGGAAATTAGGTGCAGTTCCAGCTTTCTGTCCACCTCCTTCTTTCAGTCCCACTCCATCCCCCATCCTCCAGCTCCTGGTGACTTTTGAATTATTTGCTAATTTTGTCTAAATTTGAAAGAGCAGTATAAGCCTCAAAGGCCATTCCACTCCTACATATTTTGAGAAAATCAGTGACTGTGTGAAGAAGACACAGTGACATTAATGGCTCTGCTGAGGGAAAGGCAGAAGTTACTCCCTGTGCTTTCTGCAAGCAGATCAGAACAGGCATAATGGGGTGCCTGGAAGCACATGCCTGGAGATGGTACTAATGGCAACACCTTGGAAAATTGAGATTATGGTGGGTGGTTGTGGAATCAGATGGAAAAAACCATAACTAATTAATTCCATTCCCTATTGAACCATGTGTTTTCATTGGATTAAATAGATCAACTATTACTCTGGTTAGGCATAAACCAGAATACTTTTGTGAGTATGGTGTTAGCAGCACTGTTTGTTTCCCTTTTTCTTTTTTACTCTGGTAATCTGCTATTTAACTTGTTATATGATTTTACTGGCATTTTTGGTCCTGTTTTCTGTTACAGCTCTAATGTCTGGACAGCAGATATGCTTACAAAAGTCATGGCATATTTTCATGCCCGGGAAGTTATGTTTACTCTTAGCAGCCTCCAGGTTTGTGACACTTAAGATGCATGAAAACTTTTATTTGAAAATTAATTTAAAAAACCAGCCTCCCTCTGTAGCCAAAGCTAGGTGGTCAATGATAGAGGTAATTGACACATCTATGGTATAGCAACTAAATAGGAAATAGGAATAGGTTGTCTTTTCCCCCTAAGATTGCAGGGGTATGCGAGGCAGAAATAATAATAACGATCTTTTTTGCTTTTCCTCTGATGGGAAGCAGGAATTAGGAGTTTTCAGGCTCATTGTTTCTGAGTTGAGTGTATATAGATGCTGTTTCCCCAGAAAATGACAGGTTTCTCCCAGATTTTGACTGGCTGTAGTTCACACTACTCCTTATGGAATGAGAGGCTCCAGAGCATCCTACAAAATGCCTCCATCTTTTAAAGCTCCTCTGAACGCTGTTTTTGTAAATCATGGCTGTGGAAGTGATGCAGGAAGGAGCTGTTGTTCCTCCTGCTGCTGAGGATTAGTGAGGAGCTGCTTTAACCGGAGCTGTACCCAGCTCATCATGCCTGAGCCCCTCCCTCATCCCGAAACACACTGAAACAGGGACGTGTCAGCTGTGCCATCCCTGAGCCTCAGGCATTCCCAGAAGCTCCACAGTGCTTGAACCCTGTCCCAAGCTCCATGTCGCTGTCACAGCTCGTCCTCACCTACATTTTCCTGCCACTGCCCCCTCCCTTTGTCAGGTTTATTGGCAGCCTGAGGCTCTCAGCAGGCTGAACCCCCAGGCAAAAAGGAACTGTGTTAATACTTGGTGGTGGCAATGCAAGTTAAGCAAAGGCAGCAAAGAACAATTGCAACTCAAATTCCAAACCAATTCTGAAATAATTCTCTCAGGAATTAGAAGGGATTTTACTCCAGTCTGCTGCTAATGAGCCTTACATTTATTTCTGTTCCAATGTTATCATTTCCCTTAAATTTTTCAAAACAGGCATGAGATTGTTAAGTGGTAGTGCAGCTTGATGAGAGAGAGAATATTTTTGGCTTATGACCTGGTACAGACTTTTCCTCCCATTTAATTGCACAATTCCTTCCCCTTTTTAAGTAATAATATGCACATGGTACCTGATTTTTTTTTTTTTTTTAGATTTTTTTTAGCTCTGTAGAAGTTTCATTTTCACAGCTCTGCTGTGTGAAGCAGAAAAGCTTTATTACTCTTGTTTTATGAAGTGAGAAACTGAGGCATCTTTGCTAAAAAGCTCCCTCGAGAGGACTTGTTCATGAAGCCAAGAATAGGATTTGAAAATTACTGTCTTTCAGAATGCATTTAGATTATTTTTGTTTTCAGTTTGTGTGGAGAATAGTTATTTTGATCGTAGACAGCACAGACAATACAGAGCTAAGCATTTAGTTCTCCTTGAGCACAGATTTTCAGGGAGTAAAAGATGCCCCTAGTACAATAGTATGAGTTTTATGTATGTTACACCTATTTTTCTGTACTTCAGATGTCCATAAAAAGTTACCTGAAGAACCTTTTATACCAGCCCAGGCAACTACTGTCTGAATTGCAACAGCTTGATCAGCAGCAGTTCCAAACTGCAATGAAGTACCTCTTCAACAGCAAAAAGGAGCATCTTGTAAGTGACTTTACACTTTGGAAAAGGAAAAGCTGCTGTCAGTGGATAAATTGTCAGTTTAGATAAACGGAAAGGGACAGACTGGGGGGCTCACAGTGCAGGTCCTGCAGTTACTTACCTGGCTTGGATTGGATTCCAAAACTCCCTCTCCTCTTAGGTTAGACTTACTTCATTTAATTCTTATTGTCTAAAAATTGCTGCAAGTCCAAGCCAGTAGTTTGGGTTTTCACTGCAATCAGTAGAGAGAAACTCCTCTCCAGAGAAGAGTTCACCCTCCTACAGTAACATCTAAGGTCGGTAGGGCCAGTTATTCTCAGGGAGTGTCTTCTTTTCAGTGGCTGGTAAGAGAGCCAAGATGGCTAAAGAAGGTGAAATTAGTAATTTTGTTAATTAACAATTTGGATTTTTTTTTTGGGTTTCATTTTCGTTTTGTAAAAAAAGTTCAAGCTGGTCTCTGCCCAATGCCAGAAAGGAATTATCTGAAGTAATGCAAACAACCAGTAGTTTGCAGCTGTTTTTCATGAGAATAGCATCACATTCTTTGTAGAGTGCTCTCTGTCAGGCCTCAAAATGAACAATGTATTGAATTAATCAGAGATGTTACTTTAACCCTTTGTTGCTTGCAGGAAGTGGGAAATATTATTCTTGATTGGGACAAGACTAGAGAGAGAATTTTTCAAAGCCCAGGAGTAAACAGGACCTTGTTCCTTGTTACACTGGATAAATGCTTCCTGGCTCTGAGTGCTCTGGACTGTGTGGATATCCTGAGCCAGGTTCTGCGTATGTCAGCAGTGAACTATCTCCAACCTGATGTTATTGGGAGCCTCCCAAACCTTCTGCTGGAGGATGCTTTCAGAAACTTGTAAGCCATTTATTTTTCAGCCACTATGTTGGATTTGCTGGCTATTTAAAAAGAGGTTGCTATATGGTCTCAGTCTGTTTTCCAGACACAGCTTTCTGCTTATGTATCGCTGTTTCTAAAATCATTTTTCCATGTGTGTCATTAAAAAAAAATGAATAGTTAACTCTTTAGTGAACTAACATGCCCTTGTATCACTTTAGATCATCATTATTCAAGGACCTCTATGACAGAACCTCAGCAAGCACTCAGAGAGCTCTGTATGGCTGGATGAAGCAGATTCTACAGAAATCTTACAACATGAGTGGTATGTTAAAGTGGTTTTTGTCTTGCTTATCATAGGAGAAAAGCACTCAGCAAAAGGCCTGTTCATTGTATTGAATTGTTTGCCCAGTTTAGCACAGGTCTGTTTAAGAGTAGCTGTTTGGAACACCTTTTCTCCAGAACACAGTAAATATAGTGTGTTTGTTACTCATGACAAATAGTTCTCCAAAGATGCTTGCACTTATAGAATAGAATCGTGCTATTGTTAAGGCTGGAAAAGACCTCCAGGATCATCAAGTCCAGCCAATGGACTCTTCCTCTGTTCTGCACAGAGCTATACACAAAGTCTCTTTCTAGTATGGCAGTCTTTTCTCTCTGTACTTTTTCTAAGACTGAAATAGGATACAGTGGCCAGGTGCTGTGCCAAAGTGTGTTGTTCTCTTCTGGACTCCTGTTCAGATGAGAAAAACAGCTCTGGCTTAGGATACATTATCCACTGCACTGTTTAAAAACACAAAAGAAATGCAGGATGTTGTAGAAGCACATGGCACTGACTCGATCAGCAAAGGGACAAGATAAAACCGAAGTTAATTAATCCTGATTGGATGCGTTTTCCCACATCTGTTTGCCTGGTTAATGTGCCTTAAACAGCTGTTCCACAGCTGGGACAGGCAGGATGGGCTCCACAAGGGGGCTGTGCAGGGCACTGAACCATCAGAGCCAGTGCCTGGGTTTCACTGAACATCCCAGCACAGCTGTCCTGGGAGCATTTCAGACTTTTATATGTGTGTGTTCTTCCTCTTTCCCTAAAAATCAAAGGCAAATGCCCACTTGCTTCAGTGAAGCTAAATTTGCCTCCTGTGTCTCCTGCCATTTCAAAATATCAAAGTAATGAGTTGTGAAGAGGAGGCTCATGCTGCTGCTGTGAGGTGATTTGAGTGCCAGTGCGTTGCTGGGGTGGCAAAGATGCAGAACTTGCCTGGTGCTACTCAGCAGTCCTGGGAAAATCCCTCAGCATCATCTCAGGTTGTGTCTGAAGCATTGGTGAACCCTTGATTTGTGGAAGATCATCCAGCTTAGGAGGGACTAGGAATTGCTATGCCTCTTTTTCCTCCTGGCTGCTGCTTCACATGCTGAAAGCAGCACAGATGTGGTGACTCTGCTCCCAGGGCTGATTCCCAGCTGGTTGTGCTGTGTAAACCATCAGCCCTGGGCAGGCACACTCGGACTGGAAGCCTAAAGCTCCCTCATGTTTATCTGCAGTGCCCAGGCCACAGCAGAGTGCAGGAAGAGTCCTGGAGGAGGGTGATTTATTCACTTTATATTGGGTAGCACTGGGACCACCTGGGATAGGTGGTTTTTGGGGATCACGGCTGCCATGGCTGGTAAGTGCAAGTCTGTTCTGCTGAAGGCCACAGTCAACACCCTTAAATTGTGCTGGTTTGTCTTTAGCTCTCTTGTCATGTCTTTCAGCTCTCGTAATACTCTGGGTAATGGGAGGTAATATCACTTTAAAAAATGCAGGCCTGACAAATCTGCTGGGAGCATCATCTTGTCTCAGTTAAGGAGCTTAGATCTGTGTTTTCAAAAAAATCACTTAATGGAGTCCTTCAGCTTCTGATAGATGCAGGCTGGTTTTTTCCCGACACTGGAAACTCTTCAAAGTGCACTGATGATTTTATTTTAGCAGAGTTGTGAGTACCAGCACTGCCAAGGAATGCGATCAGAGGTGTCACACACTGAGCCATCCAAATCACAACAGCCTGGGGAAAACAGTCTTTGTGGCTCAGAGTACCCATGGAGTCCATAAATATGTTTTTTCTCAGGGATGTTTGGATCTTGATTTCATTTTCAATCCTTGGGAGAATGTTACTAAATGAATGCCATTTTTTAACTGTTATGCAGTGTTTTGTATTTTTGTCAGCCTATTTCCATGTAGGTATTTGAGCAGTTTTTCATTTTCTCCGTTATTGCATATTGCTGAAATAAGTGGCATCATCAATAATAATGTATAAGATATATAAAGTATCATGCCTTCCTGATGTTCTTAAATAATGCAATTGATTAGGAAAAGTGAATTTAAAAAAATACTGCTCCATATTTAATACTTTTGGGTAAATTTTTCCTGTCCCACAATTTATCCTTTCTCTATTTCGACAACATAAAACATTAATTGTTTTTATATGAGAAAATTTGAGACATTTGAAACACTATTTCATTTCATTAAAAAATGTATGGGCTCATAAAAGTTTGGTGCTAAAATGTAGCAAATGGAGGGAACCTGACTCTCTCTCTGCTAAGGATTTTTCTGATTTGAAGATTTTTTTTTTATTATTTACCAATAACAATATATTAAGTACAATATATTTGAAAAGTAATTACTTTCTTAACATTGTAGTGAGTATTTATTTGTACAAAACAGAGTTCAATGAATCAACTTCTTGGGTCAGTGCAGAAAGCTTATGGATTTTGGGAAGATACATGGTCCATCTCCCATTAGAAGAAATTCTGAAAATTAGTCTCAATGAAGTAAGTAACAAAGTGTGATTGGATATGTCATTGCCAAGTGATGTCAACTACAAACAATACGAACACAAATGCAAATTTAAACATGAAAAATAACTTTATGTATTTTAAATAATTAAATATAAAGAGAAAATACAGAGGGAAATTATAAACTTATTCTTTACTAAATTCTTCTGTATTTTTAATTTTAAAGTGCTTGTCATTAATATGTAATTATTTTTCTGTATCAGACTTCTGTGGCTTCTACTGAAAGGGACCAATGATAGAAGACCCTCAAATTATATGACATTTTGGCAGAGAATCACTCAAAATCACTCACTCAGCTTTGCCTTCAGAAATACTGTTTTATCCAAATCTTCTTCCTTTCTCTATAACATTAATAGGGTCAATTAATTTAGAGTGTCAGACACACACTTTATAGGGTGTCGCTGTTCCACAGTGCTGATGAGGGTTTTGTTTGTGCTGGTCAGATCAGACTGTTCATCAGCTACGACAACGCAACAAAGCAGTTGGACACGGTGTATGATATCACACCAGAGCTTGCACAGGCCCTCCTGAAAAGGATAAACTCTTCAGGATTTGATATGAGGAACACTTCAACTATCTACAGGCAAGGCTGCTTTGCTTTTTCTTTTATGGCTGTGTATGGATGGAATGAATAAGTAAGGAGAAAATGGAAATTGATAATGTGGCACAGCTCTTTCATTCCAGCAGAAAAATCTAGGCTGAAATCCAGCCCTGTTTAGCAACAGTGAAGAATTGCTACTTTATGAATTTTTGGAGGTGTGCCTAATTAGCTAATGCTTTGTCTCCTGTTCCACAGTGAGGAGATGCCTGTAGCATTTGTAGGAAGTCTGCAGCAGTATCTGGGGGACCCAGGCAGAGCTCCACCACATTGTAGAGCAATGAAATAAACTGGGACAGCAGAGCATGGGTTGTCTTGGCTGCTTCAGTCACAGAATATGGAGGTGTTTGGTGGAAATCATGTTACAGTTAGGACTGAAGGAGGAGATCTCAACTCCTGCCAGCCAGGACTGCAAGTGAGTTTTAAGGACATGGGTGTCACCAGAGAAGCCACAAAGTGGTGTAAAGCCCTGCTGTCCTCTTTGTCCTGCGGGGTAGAGATGAGCCACACCTAAATATGCTTGAATGTTAGGTGTGTGAGCAGGAAACTGAATTTTCAGGGCTGTCAAATCTGCACTGAAGTAACTTTAATGATAATAAAAAACCAAAATAAACTGCTGTTACTCATAAATACGCAGCGAGCATGAGAAAGCTCTGCACTCCACATTTACATTTACACTGTCATATCAATGGATGTATTTAGTCCCAAGACAATGCTGTCTGAAGTTATTTGTAGTCTCCTTGGGGGATACCTTGGAGCTTTAAACTAATGGAGAATATGCTTTATGGCTTCAGAGCTCCTGTCATTACTGCAGTGCAGCTTGCTGACTTCCATGAAGCATTGCTCATTGTCGGAGGAGTAAGCGAGAGAGGAGTTATGCCCACGCTCTAAATTTCAATGTCAGAAATCTTAAAAATGATTTTGTCACTCACAAGACCTGCCACATTCTCACAGATGAGAGAAATGTCATGCTCCATAATCTTTAATATATTCCATTTTTACAACACACTTAGTTTATGTTACTCATTTTAACCATACTGTTGATTTAAATGCACTTTTACTTTTAAGAAGTAGTGTTATTCATTTCTGCTAATCCCAAAGGAGATGAAGAGCTCTTGGTGGGTATGCAATAATGCATCAGAATGTAATTATTTGTTATAAAAATGCTCTTAGAGATGTTTCTTTGATTTGTATGTTGGTTTGATGATCTCCCATGAATTCAGATGTGCTGCTGAAGGAATGTTTTGTTATGTTGCTGGCAGGTTGTTGTTGAGGGACTAGAGGAACTAAAAGCCTTTCTGTGCTGTAGAATTTGACTGAGTTTGTGGTAGTGCTGCAGCATTGTCCACTGTTGACTTGATTCACATCTGGACATTATTGCCCAGACTCTGCCTGTGCCTGCCTCACTGAACTGCTAAAACTCAGGGACTGTAGCAGGAAAGCTCAATATATATTTGGCCACGTCTTTGAGGTTCTTCTTCTGTGTAAATTATGAAAGCAAAAGCTGAGACTTTACAGGGACAGGGAATTGACTCAGGCTTCCTACAAACCAGTTCATCCTCATCACTATAGAGTTCAAAGGCCAGAGACAGTGATGCACAATTCAGAGCTCTTTCTTTGCAGGGCTGCAGGTAAAGGCAGTAAATGAGCACAAGATCTAAGCAGAAGGACACCTACAACAGGCATTTCCCCATGGTGGTGTGACTCCTCCTCTGCAGAAACTATGGCTGTGGTTGCACTTTACAGAGGTTAATGGAAATGTTGTCTTAAATATTACAGCGTGGGAACTGTGAAGGAAAATGAGCTCAGTTCACCCCTGCCTTGCAGACTGCTGTGCTGGCACAACTGGGCAGTGAGCCTCAGTGTGCTTTCTCCTAAGCGGTGTTGAACTGGACAGGTCTCCATCCATCAGCCAGTACTGTGTTTGATGTGAAATACAGCAGGCTTTGTGTAATCCTAAAATGATAAAGAGGCCATGTCGTGCTCTGGCTGCTGCTCTGAAACACAAATGGGTTGTGTTGCATGTGAAATCCAAGCAGAACTTAGAGTTCAAAACATCCAGTCAAACCAGATAAGAACTCAGCAAGCCACTTCTAGAGACTTAGTAATAGCCCTCCATCATTTTCAAGATTATCCTGTCAAGGGAAGTGGAGTCATTAACTGGGACAATCCAGCCATGGACGACTGGAACCAGGAGAGGTGAATTTTCAAGCACAAGCAATCCAGGCAGAATTCAGCTGAATACAAAGGCCAGTGTATGTTCTCATACCCCAGTTACAGGCTCAGTTTTAAAGGTTGCAGGTTGAGGCACTCGTGACAAACAGAAATGGCTCAAGCTGTGATCACAAGGAGAAGGTACCAAGCTGTGTTTCTGTTTCCCAACAGTGACACCTTTTATGTCAGAAGGGAGCTAATGTATTTCTGCTCTGTAGGCTGGGTTTATTGGTTTGCTTTTATGATGACCTGGAACAGATGGAGGCAGCTGTGGCCCGGGCTCTACTTCATCAAATGATTAAATGCAATCAGCTGAGAGGTTTCCAGGCCGAGGTTCACGAGGTGGGTACCACACTTGTTCTTCTTGCCTAACGCAATCCTGTAAAGAGAGGAGGAGGGATGTTCTTCTTAAATAAGGAAAGAAATGAGTGAAATATTACTGGGACTTAAGAAATAAGGGAAAACAGTTCTTGAGCATGCAAATAATAGAAACTCATTTTGAGTGCTCATTCTTTTCTCATTCTGTTCCATATTCCTTTCACAACTGTGGTTCTATTTTTGAAATTTTATGAAGTGTGTGAATATTTGCCAATGCCTATTCCAGAGATTCCAGTTAATGTTTTGGGTGGTAATGAAAATTGGTTCTTGGCAGATTTTTATTTCCCATCTGCTCTTCTTGTTTGATTTAGCTCAAATCTCAACTCCTGAACATTGCCATGCAAAACCAGACATTGAATGATACCCTTGGATCTCTGTCAGATGCTGTGGTTGGACTAACTTCAAGTCAGCTGGACTCTCTGTCACCTGAAGCAGTGCATAATGCTATTGCAACATTAAACCAAGTCTCTGGGTGGGCAAAGAGCCAAGTTATGATTTTATCTAGTAAATATCTCTCTTATGAAAAGGTACCTCTGATAACAGCTTTCCTACCTTCTGTTTTTAAAGGTGAAATGGCTTTTTCTCAGCAAAAAGTGTAGATTTTGAAAAGCTTAGTGCAAGAATTCTATTTAGTTAATGGTCTGAAATACATGTTTAAATCAAAAGCATCCAAGATTGTACATCCCAAAGTAATTCTCTGGTAACAAAGAAAATGAATGTTTGGATTTAGCAGTTGTATATTTTGTCTGTGTCACTGCCCTAAGCAGAATTTGCATGGTCAGAGATCCCAGGCTGTATATTCAAATATATTGTAATGCAAAGAATCAGGTCCTGGCTAAAGTTTCAGAAAAAGGAACTTCTGAGAAACTGCATGCATTTGTTCCACAGACCGACACAGAAAATGCATTCCCAGGCAAGAAATGTATTAAGTATTTAACAAGAATAGTTTTGATTTATTTATTGACTTTTGCTTTTAAATATATCTGCTGTTCTCAAGCCAGAAAACTTCCTGTTTGCTTGTGCTGTTGTCTCTGCAGGTTTTATCCTTTTATAACGTGAGCCAAATGGGTGCCTTGGTGACAGGAGTTGGCACCCGGTCACTCCACAGCATGAACCCCAGGGAGCTGTCTCAGATCATTCGAGGCACGATGTCCCAGTACTTGTCTGACTTATCTCCTGCACAGCAGCAAGGCATCCTCAGGAAGGTGATTAGAAACTCGAGTGTGTGGCAGGTTCTCTCTGCACAAGAGCACAGTAACCAGAACTGTAAAGCATGAATTAAACCAAGATGTGTCCTTCAGCTCAATGGTTAATGGTTCTACTGCTTTTTTTCTGAGCACCAAGTGTATTTTGAAGGCTCTCTCTTGCTTATTTCCGTTGTGTTTTTAATACTGTTGTGTTTTTCCTTTATCCTCTTAAGAGAAATATTACACAGAGTAGAAAGAAAGATAAATCCTGTAAATCCAAGCATCAATTCTGAAATGCCATGTATTTCTGTGTTCCTCTTTTTAGATAGCTGCATCTGGAGATTTTTCTTCATCAGTCAAAGATATACAAGGAGCTTTCTTTAAAGAAGTCTCTCTTTCTGGTTTATGGAAGCAGACTGGATATAATTCTTCAGTGCTGAAAGAAAAAGAACTAAAAAGCAGCCAGGTAAAAATTATTATGCAGTTCCCATTCCACTGCAACTTAGTGTGAGGGAAGAATTAGAAAAGTGGTGTAATGTATTTGTGTTCAAGGAACACAGGTAACAGGAAGGAACTGCCCCAATTACATCTCAACATTAACACCAAAGGGCATTTAGAGCCCAGGCAACATTATAAGACAATGCTGTGGAAAAGGAAGCATTAATATGCTGAATTTAATTTCCCAGGTTTCTGCCATGTAAATTTTCTCTTTCCAGTACTGCATATTAGACATTTCCATGTAAAAATCTTTGACTCTGTCCAGAGAGATGAAAGGTTGGATCAGATGGTCTCCAGAGGTCCCTTCAGCCCAAAGCTTTTCAGTGGCTGTGGGTCATGTACAGGTTTAACAACATCCTGTAATGCCAGTCAGTGATCTCTTGTCTTGTGAAAAAAAAAATCAGCACTGGATGTCAAACCTTTTGATTGCTCATACTGGACCACAGAAGTACTTTTACAGTACACAAGAGAGCTGAGAGTACAAAAACCTTGCAGTAGTTACTGTATCTTACAACTGGATTAACTGAAGCAACTTTGATTATGGTGGGTTTAATTTCAGGCTTTGTATCTGTATGAATTACTGTCTAAGGGAAACTATCCTGAGGACCTTCTAAGGTATGGATTATATCTCTTTTGAAATGGGGTTTAGAGACTAGAGAGATGATGAGAGCAACTTCGAGGTAAACAGTATTTGGTTGTTTTGTATTATTTTATGTTTATTCATTCCTGGATATCCCAGGATAATTCCCCCCTCACTAAAAAGGGTCTTCAAATCCAAAATCAGGATCAAAGCATTGCAGAGGTTTGGATGTTTTAAGGCTTAGTTGATATTTTTCAATTTGTTTGCATTTTTACTTTCAAGAGCCTTTTAATTACAAGAAATGGGAAAAAGAGGTGAAGAAACTATATTTTAGGATGGGGCCGTGGGAAGTAAGGACTAGATCCTGCTTCAATATTCAAAAGATTGAAATTTGCTTTTCCTATCAGCACAGGACAGCTTGTGAAAGGAGTAACTTGTCAACTCATTGAAAGTATGGACACAGACATATTTTTAAACAATTTTAAATTCTTTGAAATGAATCTTCACCTGCTTTCTCCATATCAGGTAAAACCAAAAAAAGACTTTATGTACATAAACATACTACTCAATATCCAAATTAGGTAAATCAGAATTTGGTTCATTCTATTTTGTCTTTGGTTTTTTGTTTGTTTGTTTTTTTTAGAATCCTGTATGTCTCAACTTGTCTGTTAGCATATTTTATTTAAATCTTTAATGTGTGAATTTGTCTGTTATCATACTTCATTTTGACAATTTCATTTGTCACTTACAAATTGCAAGAAATTCCTACAGCCCTTCTGACTTGTTAATTCATGAGTAATCTGTTTGGAAATACATAGAAGTTTCGAAAACATACAAATGGTCTCATGTTCCCAAATATAGGATGTTTCATCTCTGATGTCTACAAAAAAAAACACCTAAAAGAAGCCAGATTAAAATGTTCTCTGAAGATAATATGCACAGTCTTATATATGCTAATTTATATGCTGCAATAAACAAGCCATATTTTTTATTTTTCTTCAAAATTGACAGAGGTTTAAGATCCTAAATTTTTGTTGCTTTTAGGTTAATTGTTTAGCTTGGAAGTTTTGGAAAGTCTCCAATGCATCCATTCCTCCCTTCCTCTTACTGGCACTTCCGTGAGTTACATCTTAGTCCATCTTTACTTCTGAGCACTTTTTAAATATTCTCTTCAGTCCTAAGAAAACTGATGAATCAAACAAATGGTAATTTTTCAGAAGTGGTCACTGACTGTAGGCAAAGTCTGTCTCAAGTGAAAGATAGTCATAGTTTGTGTCTTTTAGTACAGCACATTTTTGTCACAGTTGAGGATTTTTTTCCCCCTAGGTGGGCTTATTTGGTTTAGGTTTGCTTATTTGTTTAGGGGTTTTTTGGAGAGTGGATATATAAGACAAAACCAGCGGGTACTGCTGAAGCATATTGCTCTGTGTGGTTAAAAGTATTTCAGTGTGTTTTAAGACATTCGTGTAAGTTAGCAAAACTTTTCAGTGACAGCTTTCTTTCTTAGAAAAAAACCTTGCATATTGATAAGGACTCCTGAATTGCAGAACTTGTTAATTCCTTCCTTTACTTCTCTGTCTCTTTCTATGTGCCTAAGGGGATAAAAGGGACTGAGAACCATTGTTTTCATGAAATAATTTTTAATTGAAAAAAGTAAGAAAAGTATTCCGTTTGAAAAGGCTCTACTCTATTTAACAATTATAAAATAATAATAGAAAGGCTTTAATGCAAGGCTTCCTACGAACTGCAGCACCCAGTTATTTGGCAACAATTGCATGTTGCTTGTTCAGGGCCATCAGAAACCACTGGTGCTGTTGCCTACAGACCCTGGCAAGGCAAGTGCAGATGTGGGCTGTGGCTTTATTTGCAAAGGTTGTCTGCCACTCTGTGTGGAGAAGAGCATCATTTTGTTTAATTTGGCAGGATTTTTGGACTTTGATAAAAAGGAAACCTACTCTAAAAGTGCTTGTGGTCCTTAGGCCACCCACCACATCTTCATCAGAGAATTATTCCTAATGAAACAGAGAAAGGGGAAAAGTTTCTGAACTATAGACAGTCTTGTTTTATATGGTGTTAAAGCATCTCAGAGCACTTTCATCCACTTGCAGCTATTTATAATTCTTAGCCATTTTTTGGAGTTCAGTTCATGTCCTGATGGACTGGAAGAAGATGGATGTTGAAGTAAGGTGAGGATTAATTGCAATTTTTCTGGCCTGTCTGGTTTATGATGTTTCAAGTCCAGCCTTGTCTCTAAATGTTTCTGTCACCACAGATTTTATGGGTATGGTTGTGGGTGTGTGAAGGTCAGGTTTGCATTCTGAGACCGTTTGAATTCTTTCTGCAGTTCTGAGTACCTGGAGTACGTTACAGGCCCTTTGTGCGTCCCTTTCCTTGAACGTCTGGGGAAGACGGGAATGGACCTTCTGAATCCAAGCCATCACAAAAAGGATGCTGTCCTGCAAAAAGTACAGGAGTGCTTGGTGGGTATGGCTGGGAGGGGTCAGCAGAGGCGGAGACACCGTGGAGGTGGAGAGAGTCACCACCTACATGAGTTCTTCACCTGTCCATCTGTATTCTTTTGGGGGGTTTATGTACTGTTTCAATTTTATCGTTTGCTGCTTAAGGAAACCTTCCTTACCAATTTTCCTTGATTCCATGCATGTTACAAAGTGTTCTCGTGAACTGTCGTTGCTGGCCAGGACAGCCTGGAGCAGACCAGTCTGCACCTGGAGCTGCTCCCCTGGCTCCAAGCAGTGCCAGTCCAAGCAGAGCTGTTGTGGCACAGGGAGCTCCATGGGAGAGGTGGTGGTACCAGGAGGATTTAGTGACTTCTGCTGTCTGGGAGCTGCAGCACTCACCAGTTTTTAGGGGAAACAAGTTCTTTGATGTAGCTGTGGCTACTCCTGTCCTTACACACAGTACCAGCTATATAATCCCCAGTGTTTTGGCAGCTGCTTGAGAAACCCCTCAGAGCTCAGCCTTCTAACAGCAAGAGCTTGGGGCCCCTCTGCTGCAAGGGGCCGGGTGAGGGCTGTGCTGCCAGACAGAACTGCACCACCTCTGCAGGTGCTGGGTGGTCACATTCTTTCTGTGTGATTCAGTATGGAATAAAGAATACTGAAAGCTCTGAGAAGTGCTTATGAAATATCACCAGTTGGATTGGTAAAACAAAAAATATAAAGCAGTCTCAGCAGAAATTGTAGATTAAGTAGCCAGTGCAAACTGTTGTGTCTTTGTTCCTTAAAGCCTAAATGAGCTGTGATGCGGCTGAGTGATACAGGGCAAGAGCCAAAGTTAGCTCTGCCAACAGGGCAAATGCTTCTTGTTTCAGAACAGCTCCATTGCTGATGAATATGATGTTGACCTCCTTGGAAATCTAATCTGCCACTTACCTGCGGCCTTTCTACATGGCAGAATGTCCCTGAAGGCAATGGCAGCAGCCCTGCATCAATTCAAACTTTGCCAAGAGCTCAGCCATGAGCAGAAGACTGAAATTAAATACAAACTCCTTCAGTTATATGGGTAAGGTATTGGATACACCACCTTGGTCCTGCTGGTGGTTAGGCCATGCAAATACCAAGCATTTGCTTTGCCCAGATGAACTGCAGTGAAAACAGCACAAAGCAGCTTCTGTCACTGGCCAGGCTCGAGGTCTTGTCCACTAGAATGACATTTCTGTTCTTGTGCGTAACATGATAACTGTGGAACAAAATACAACCCAAGGGACACCCTGCATGACTTAAGTCCCAGAGGAAAAGGAGAGAAAGTGTAATGTTTGAGGGGGGGCAGGCAAATAGACTCACTGGCCTGGCAAGAGAAAGGGACTACGGGCAGAGAATGGCGCAGGAATGCAAAGAATGGGAAAATGGAAGTGGGATAATCAGTGTGCTGGTGTGAGAAGACAAATAAAGAAGCCTGCAAGCACCTGTGGCAATAGGAGAGAGTAGAGAAGAAGCAGAGGGATATAAAGTTCCAGCAGCTGAAGCAGCAGAGTTGGCAGCCTGTTGGGTGTCACTAAGGGCTCAGATTAGGCGGGCAGTTGGAACCTCACTGGTATCAGCCAGGCAAAGAACAAAGCCATCCTCTATCTGGCAAGAATATACTGTTTCTCTCTTGCATTGTCCCTCAGAACTATCTTGCATTTGAAAAGGGAGACTGGATGCACAGTTTCTAACCACCCCTTCACCCCGAAGTCAGCCACTTGATCCACCTAATCCCATTAGATGCTGTTCAGCTTCCTGCTAGTCAGAATTTTTCTGTGATAGGATAGCTGTATTTTCCACCAGATCCCATCCCTGCTTTGATCTTGATACAGATCAGTTTTATTGAATCGTGCCACATGGCGCTAAATAAGATTTTACTTTATTTTATATTATTTAATTCTGAAAATATTTAAACATCCTCCTAGTGGAGCAACAAAGCAAATAAAGTCATTTGTGGGAACATGAACTAGTAACATATTAGTTGCCACCCTCTTCTATAGGCTCTGTCAGGCTGAAAGTTACTTATCCGAGTGCTTTATTAAGTCACCCACCAAATGGGCTGACAACATTTGTCAGATTTGGATGATGTTTCTACTTCTCTTTTGATAGCCATTTTGCAGACTACTGTTGCAATATGAACTGACAGAAAATGGTACATTTTCTTTCAGAGAAAGAATGATTCCTCTTTGTTCAAACACTGTAATGCTAAGAACACTTGACTATTGAGGGAGAGCTCCATCACCACCATATTTGAAGGGTTTTTCTGATTATATTGCGAGTTCTACTGATGTCCTATGCCCAGAGAGATGAGAAAATGCAATCTGATGCTAATAACAATGAATCATCACATTGGCGTAGAACTGTCTGTGTTTCCTGTATGATAAAGTATCATAAAAACACTGAAGTTTTAGTATTATTTGTATTGTAACATTCTTTATTAATACAGTTTTTCAAAATATTTTTTCAGCTCCTCAAACAACTGGACAGCAGAAACAACATTAGATGTTGGACCATTCATAGCTCTGCTGTCAAAAGAGGAATTAAATGTCCTTGCTGAAAAGGTATGCTTTTATTAAAAATGTTAAATTTGTAACAGATATTTTAGAACTTGGATTTGTGAATGTCATAATGCAGTCTAAATTATGTAACCTGAATGCTAAACTAGATAAATAATTCTTTTGTCAAGGAACCCTGTGTTAATGTTTCACATATTCTTGGCTCCATCAAATTAGATTTCTCCTTGAGAATAACATTACTATAAGCAATTATTTGCATGTGTACAATGAAAATTGTACATTGTCACATAGGAAAAAAAAAGGGACATTTATAGTGACACAGACTCATTTTTAGTACTTTACACCTTGAAGTGCTCTTTACTCCATCCCCCTGCCTTCCAACCATAAAAGTTGTGTTTCTTATCCTGTTATTGATGGGATCATACTAATCAAATTAGCATTTACTCATGTGGCCCTTTGCCCTGGGGCCAGCGTAGCACAAGTAACGATATCTGATGGCCTCAGCATTGCACTTTGTAGTTTCCTTGCCCTCTTTAGTTCATATAATCTTAATTTTTTAATGCATAGGAGTAAACTATACTGGAATGAGAGATTCGTTCTTCAGCAGAAATATGTGAGCACAGTCAGCAGCTTTTCCACTGGAGATAATGCTTATAATTGACCAGATAGAATAGGAGTCTTCAAAGGAAAGGAAGGTGTCTAGCAGGGAGGAGAGAGGTCAAAAAAGCCTAAAGAAGGCAAACAGGTCAAAGTTATTTCTCATAATTTAATTGGGTCCCTATCCTCAATTCTTATACTTACCTGGCAAATTTAAGACAAGTGAGATGAAGCCCATATTAAAATGGTGGAACTCATTGCTCCAGGAGGGTCTGGACACAGATGCCAATCAGGCAGTGCTCAGGTGTTGCCAGAAGCTGAGAGGGCATACAGGAGGGAGAATCACTCAGAATTTGCTTTGTTCCTAATATTTTTCCCCTCAAACATGTGCTGATGACCTTTCAGTAGCAGCCAATTACTCTTTTCTGAAACATCTGCACAATGGGACGAGGCTGAGCTGTTACTAACCCCTGCTTTGCTAAGGGCTGCACAAGTCTTTCTCCACAAATTGGTTTGTTTTAAAAGGGAGAGAGAAGTCTTATTTATTCTTTCTTTTTGAAGTTCCCAGATATCCTTTTACAAATAGCAAAGACAATTGGACCAGTTTCTTCAGCCGAAGAGCTTCTTCTGTCAGCCGTGTTCGAGTCAGTCTCCCAGGGCCCTGGCAGCATCCGCCGGTCTCTCAGCAGAGCTGGTCAGTATCGCACCTGGGGCCTCTGCAAAGTGCTGCCGTTTGGGGCTGTGATGGGGCAATTCAAACAGACTTTGTCTCACTTTGTCATCGAATGCATTCTGAGAAGCCAAACAATAAAAGTGAAGTATTGAGCAGCTTAAAGACTTCTGGCGAAAACCAGTGGGAGTCTTCATTCTGCTGCTCATCAGAGTTGTATGATGCACTGACTAATTGCTGAAACACTTTCATTACAGGATTGCATAATTAAGCATTTCCTGGAATGTTTCTGAGTGCACAAAGGAAAACGATGAATGATTTGAATTAGAGGGGTTTGTTTATTTTTAATTTTTTGTTTATTTTTACTTTGTAATTTAATTGAAACCCCTTGAATTAAAAACCTGTGAAGGTGACAAGTTACCCTTGTGCCAAAAGATTGCACATAGTTAATCCTTTGCCAGACATGAGCATATGGTGACTGATCTGTTCTTAAATCTGACAGTGGTGGCACTGTCTTTTTTCTGTCCAAATGGACAAAGTTTGTAATCGTCTAAAAGGTATTTTAATTAGCAACCAAATGAATCTGTTAGAATCTCTGGTGATGAATGGATCATTTTCTTTCTATAAGGTACATACTTCGACTATATTTGATTATTATAATAACTATTCTTTCTCTTATCTGAAATTCACCCAGGCAGAATTTGTAAGCTGTGCCATGGAAAACAGTCCTGCTGTGGGGGAAGCTTTTGAAAAGCACCAATGGGAATTTAGACCCAAACAAATTCAAGGAGTTTGATATTGTCTGCCTTTGTCTTTGAAAATCCCCCCATTGGTTCTCTGCCTGGCAGAATAGAGGTTCAAGCTCTCAGCAAGCCCTGGGCCATGATGGAAATCCAAGTGCTTGTATGGCAGGAACTCTGAATGATGACTGTGTCTCTGGGAATGAATTTGCCTCTTACAATGCTGTATTCATAGACAGAGAGAGGTGGAGGGAGTTCTAAGATTTGTGTTTTTTCATAGCCTGAAACAAAACATGACCTCAGTTGATCAGAGGAGTCATTACACAATCATCAGGCTCTAAAAAAAGCAGGATCAAGCTGTTGTCAGTTCACCTGTATGCATGAAATTTACTCTTCCTTCAACAAGGAAATCAGCAGATCATAAGCTGTATTTCTTTAGACACTGGCCACAGGACTAAAGGTTTAGCAGCAGGTATTTCAGTCTGCTTGTGTCCTTATGTGTGCTTTTTTAAGCCTCTGGATCTACATGAATCCCAAAGACTTCTCTAATCAGCCCAGCTCATGGCCAGTGCAGTTGCAGAGCTCCCTCATCTGCATTGCAAGGCCAATACAAACCTGCCAGCAAAGCTGATGGTCTTTGTCAAAGGATAACTTGGCTCCCAGGCTTTGGAGGCTCCTCAGTCTCCACTTGGGGTGCATGAGCTCAGCCGGGGGAAAGTCTGGGAGGTGAGGAGTTGAGGGATTGTTTGTGCTACTCTAGGAAATGCTTCTGCAGTCCAAACATGGTATTGAACTTCTGTTACCAAACATAATCTCATCAGCTCCATCAAATTCACACAGTGGTTTCAATAAGGAATGAAGTTTAATTACTGACTTGTAAATCACTAAAAAATTGGGTATTATGAAAATTACTCCAGAATAACATTGATGCTTTTCATGCCACCAATGCTATTTTGCATTTCTCACAGACCAGTTGTGAGCTAATATTAATAACAGTAGCAATTGCCAGTGACAGAATTCTTACATCTGTGTCTATATCAAGATTAAAAACAAAGGTTTTAAGGTGCTTAAGGCAAGATGGAACATGAAAAGCAAGACTTGGGAATTGTGTGTCTGAGATGCTACCAGAGAGCAGTGGCAGTGCTGGAGAAAGAACTCAGTTTTCTCACCACAGGCACTGAGATGTTATAATGTATATATATGTTTTTCATCAAACTACATGTATAGCAAAAGGAAGAGCAAAGTGGCATCACATCAAAAATCTAATTAGTATTTCCCTGTGTAATCGCACCAGTGTATCTGGTGTGTTAAAAATAATAAAATCAATGGGGTTTTTTTCAAGGACACGAAGTCTTAGGCTTTCATGACTTGGGGAAGGGAGCTGCACTGTGTCTGGATGGGCAGTATTTACATGAGAAAAGCTGACCTTCTGCAGCAGGGGAAAGGGAAACAATGCAGCTTCGCAAGAGGGAGGTAAAGGGAGAGCAGAACATCAGCTGGTACAGTGGAAGCCGAACAGCATTTTCGTTTGTTCAACAGATTCAGTCTTTTCAGTGTTCTACCCACTACTGCAGCTTCCTTTGATGCAAATAAATCCCTCCTCTGCCTCCTTTCAAAGTACAAATCTACTTTGTACATCCTCGCTTTAATTTATTTATCTGGGGGAGCTTAGCTGAGGCACAGCATCTGTGAAATCCATGCTTTTTACTGGTAATGACCATATCTGAAGACATGTAGGGATTATTTGGTTTAGATAATTATTTAATAAGGTTTTCCTAAATTAGTGACAGGAGAGGGAGCAGTAAACAACCACATTAGGATTCTAATTTCTGCTTTCCATCAACGTTAGAGGTAGATAATGCCAACAAAGACTAGGATTTGTTAAAACACACAATGGAAACTGTCTGGATTGATAATGCATAGGGCCAGAACCTGACTGTAAATAAGATTTTTAAAGGCAGTTTGTCTGTCCAAACAGTTCTGTGGTAAGTGAACAGCCCTCTCTAGATCCTGACATTTTAACAACAGGCTTGACATAAAGAACAAGCACCGTGCTTCTCTGACACATCCAGCTTCTGTCTTCACCTTGTTTGAATGTCAGGCAAGTCTCACAAGACATATATCTCTATCAGGGCATTTCAGAGTGCAAGGACCTCTCATGTCTGTTACTTTCCTGTTGAGTTGGATTCACTATTTGAACGTGGTGTTTATTCAGCTGAAGCTCTTTTTGGTGAACTTCCACCAGGGTCATCTCAAACATTTGCATTTCACTCTTATTGAATCAAGGCTCCCAGCAAATGGTGGCTTTACCTCAGAACAAGCCCTTGCCTGGGTTTTGATGCCTTTAGAGAATTAGACTTGAAAGAAACTTGCAAGATACTGGTTGTTCTTGTTGCACGCATCCATATTTTAGTTTTACTATGGCATCCTGCTTTGTAACTGTTCTGAAATGTATGTCTGCTCTTGTCCAGCATGCACTGCCTTTGGAGTACAAAGAATATAACCAATGTCTTGCAAGTTAGGCAAATTCTAGTTTTATATCCAGGACATGCACAATATAAATATTTTTTAAATTATTTAATTACAAAATAATTAATCAATATCACATCAGCTGCAGTTAATTTTCACAGTCTGTTGCTCTCTTAAATATCAATATTGCTTTGATTTATTTTGTTGTCTCTTTGATGAAAACTCTTGCTATTTGACTTTTTTCAGATTGCCTGGGAACCAGAGCTCCTTCTTCAAATGAAATAATTAAATTAGCAGAAGCAAATGTCTTTTGGTCAGTTCAGGAACTGGAATGCATGGACCCAGGGACTTTTGACAAAAATGTGGAACTTCTTGGGGCTGTCTCAGGTTTTAACATCTCCCAGCTGACTGCCTTGAAGGAGAAAGCCAAGCAGGTAACTATCCTGTCTGTGAAGGAAAATTAAATCTGTAATTTGATTTGGTGTTATTGAACTATGCAGTTCTAAAATAACTGTGCTATGTCAATGTCACTACTGCCACAAGAATATCTATGGTTTATTGGAAAAATAATGTGAGGTGGTGATAGAAGACCATTGCCCTTGCTTTAGAGTCAACAGGCAAGTAGTTCTGAGCTATTGGCAGCTGGAAAAGTGAAGTGCTTTTACTTTTGAATTGCTTTTCTGCTGGCTTCTCACTTTCCTTTCATAAATGAAAAATCAGCAAGCAGTACTAGGGGCTGTTGATTGCCCTGCTGAGAATTAAGCTTGGCATGTTAAACTGTCTACATCAATGCTAAATATAGCTTACAGTGGGGTAAACCCAAACTGACTGAAAGGGAGTTATTGGCTGAATAAAGCTCCTTCTTCCACCTTCTTGTCACAAGCAGGGACAGATCCTTCAGTAGGAAATATTAGGGAGGAAAATAATCACCTGCAGTTTGTCTTTACCAGGAGCACAGTCGGGCAGAGGACAGTGCTGGAGGCAGGTCAGCACTGTGGCTGGGTCTGGGGCATCAACACCTGGTCTGGGCTCTGAGCAGCCCTGCCTGGGCCAGTGTGGGCTGGCAGAGAAGTCAGACCTCGCTCCATCCCTGTTGTTGCCATTGCACTTCTCCCTAGGGGTGACCTCCCCTTGCTGCTTTGTGGTTGCCTGCACTGCCAGGGAACAGGCGAATTCCCAAGCATGCTTTTGGTTCAGCAAGGAAAAGCCTTAGGGTGCAGTAAGACAAATTGTTTCGGTTGCAGAAAACCCAAAGGTGAAGAGGTTACTGGCCCCAGCCTGGCTTCAGCTTCCTGCCAGCAGCTTCTGCTGGAGGTTATCTGCTCTCTGCTCCCTTCTCTGCATGGCTACTCTGTAATCCCCTTCTGTCAAAATGATCCAACATTTAAAAGTCCTTTTTAGGTCCCATCAGATCGTTCTGACAGAATGAGGTTGGGAAGCATCTACAAGTTGGAGTTGACTGTAAGTAGTACAGAGTGCAAGAGGCTTGGAGACCTGAGGGCTGTGACCACTGGAGGAAAGTGGGAGCAGGGGACAATGTGGGCCTGGGCAGCATCTCTTTGACCAGCAGCTGCAGCCAGTAGTGAAGCTGACCATGGATTTGGGGTAAATAAGGCCAATTGTGCAATTTTTAGCAGTGAAGCTCAGCTTTTAAAGCAGTGGAACTGCAGGTGCTTGAAGAGCATTGGCACTGCCCAGATTTCTGAAAGCAGATGGTGACTCTCTGCAGTTGTGTCTCTGCTGCCTTGCTGCAGGAGGACAACTGCAGCAAATGGATTGTTCCCAAGACAGCTTCCCTCTGTCAGCATGGACACAGGTGGGTAGGAAAAGGGGGAAAAATGTAATCCTAAAAGAAAATAAAAACAGTGCTCCCCTGAGATAGTGGGAACTAATATTCTTTACAGCAGTGCAACATATTGGTGTACTTATAGAGTGGTATCAGTTGCAGGGAAATTGCCAGCAAGGTTGATACACTCACATTTCTGGCTGTGTTCAAAGACACACAGATCTGTAGTGCACTGAATGGCAGTATATTCTGTATGTGAGTGTTTGTACAGATTTCTGCTAGACAAGGACAGACTTCCTATATATTAATTTGCAAAATGCAACATGGTGTTACACTGAAGCATGAGAAATTAAACAGGACAGGCAAAGCTTTTTGAAATTATATGCATAAGATGCTGTTATGTTATTAACATCTTTGATTAAAGCTTTTATTAAGCCTGTACTACTCATTGTTCCAAACTAATTCAAAAAGTCTAGTTATCAGATTGTGTCTTAATGAAAGTAAGAAGCTTAGCTCACTTGTAAGTGGAAGGTCTCCCAGCTCTGCAGCAGTGACAGCTGTATGGATCTGTAGTCTCTAGGTGAATGAGGACAAAGGAGTGTTTCAGTTTCATGTGTTGTGTTATTTATATCATTCTGCCTGAGATTTCACCCAGCACTGTCAGATAATACTATTTATGAAGTACTTCAAATTCTGCAGTTTATGGCCTAGATCAGGAAACAGACACATTTTTGCCTGCATGTGTTTAATGTATCTGTTAAGCTAGAGAATTAAAAGCTTTAAAATGGGGCTAATGCTTTTTACTATCTATTTTCTTTGGAAAAGATTGAAGTTTCCCAGACTTAGACCCTTTATGACATTGTAAAACCAACATAAAAGATCTGGTGGAAACTCAGTTGGGAGGTAGAGGTCCAGCAATGCATCTTTTAAACAAATCCTTAACCCGAGGGTCATAGCTGGGAAAAGCACCCTGGCAGCCCTGAGGCTGCTCTGTGCTGGATGTGCACATTGGTACAAACAGCAGGGAGCCTGCAGCTCTATGTAAGGAGTATTTAATTCCAGAGTCCTGAGCCCTACTTCTTATTTTCTGGAGGTTGTACAGCTTCATGTCTATCTGATGGTGCAGACACTCTTCAGTAGGCAACTACAGAGATGCTCTTCAGCAAGTCCCCACTAGCTTTGTCCTTTCTAACTTTTTGAGCAAAACTTAAATTGTAGCTATCCTGAAAATGGAGTAAATATTTTTCTGACTCAGACAGTAGCCCAGCCCTGGGCTTTTAGTTGTAATTTTCTAAGTGGAGTTAGCCAGCACCATGTTATACTAGAAACCTGTCATGTATTCACTGACACAAAGCAGAGTAGCTGAAGTACATGAGAGCTTTAAAGTGAGCCTTTTTTTTAATGTATGCCTGTCTTGTTCAAGTCACTTCCTCCAGCCAAAATCCAGTGTCTTTTTCTGTAAAGGCAATTGGCCACATCCAGGGAGATACTGACCACTGTCTATTGTCTTCTATTGTTGTCAACTAAATGCAATTGATGGTTCTGGCCTCTGAAAATTCAGCTCTTGATGGACTTTTATTATTCTTTATTCAGGCAGAGCTTTTCCTGATATCAAAATTTCCTTCAGGCTGCTTGGTGACAGCTTTTCAATCACTGTAACTTTATCACACATAAAGTTAAAAGCAGGGGAAGTTGTCAGTTTGAATACATTGGTACTGGTTCAGAAGAGCCCCTGCTTATTTTGTTGGTTTTTTTACAAAGCTTTACAGATTTAATTGTTATCTGTACAAACACATTTAAATTATTTTTTATTTTACTATTGTATGAACACAAACTAGAAATAGGAACTTTAGGAGCTGGCTCTTTGTCTGTATTACTCAATTCTCTACTTTATCCTTCCTTGTCAGTGACTGAGCCAGGGTGACTGGTCACAAAAGCAACTTAGAAGTCAGTCCCCTGGAGCGATTGCAGCTGGGTAGAAGCCTGGGTAGTCCAGGTGCTGCTTTCTTGGCAGTATAACAGTGTGGATCTAGGCACAGATTCCCATTTTTATTGTTCTTAGTGGTTTTGCTCCTACAGCCACACTTCCAGCAGTTCCTGTTCTGACTCATGAACAAGTCCAAGCTGTAAAAATTGCAGCATTTTTAGATGAACTGACCATTATTGGTGTAGAACCTCAAAAACCATCACAATACCTAAGCGCTCTGCCTTTTGTGTGCAAAGAGGAATATTCAGGTTTTAGGACTTTTAAACCAAGGGGTTTGGGAATGGTGTGTATATAGAGGAAGAGTCATAATGATCTAACAGTTATTAATACTCTCCTCTAAAGGTTTGGGGGTCGCTGCCAGACTGGAGGAGTCACCAGATCATCTCCCTGGGCCGCATTGCTCTGGCACTCACTGCGCAGGAAATCGCAGAGCTGGATCTGCACTCCATCGACGCCGTTTCTGTTCTTAGTCAGCAAACAGAGTGGACTCTTACCCAGGTGAGTGAGTGAGTTACTGAATGTAGTCCTGGTGAAAGGCTCTGGATTCATGCCCTTTGAGGCTGAAGTCCTGGAATGGCCTAGGAAACACCACACTGCTCCCTGCTGCTTTTCTGCAGCTGTGACCCCAGTGAAAGTGGCCAGGTAGGTCAGCACTGGTGTCTGCCTGACTGGGGGCCAAGACAACATCAATCACTGTTAATTGGGGTGGGGCTGAGTGTGTTCTTTAGCACTTGCCCACCAAGCAGTGGAAAGAGGTCAGCTGCTCCTCTCACGCTGGCCCTGGCACAGACACTACTGCTAGGAGTACTAGTCCTTCCTAACTAAGGACAATCATAGAATAAGTAGTGTGCCCCAACCCCAGCATTGCCCTAGAAGCCCTTTTTTGGCAGATATACTCCTCTCATGTTCCTTTCCTTGGATAACTTCTAGTTGTGTCAATGGGACTTTCATAATAAGAGTTAAAAACTTTTATTTATACATGCAGTTGGCAGCATATTTCTGACTTTGTGGCCCATACCATCAGGGCTCTGTGGCTCCACAGATGCTGGCATGGTGGCAGTTCTGGCAGAATATCACAACTCTGTTTAATAGATTCATGTTCTGAAGGGTACCATAAGAAGGAAGCCCTTGGGAGGACTTTATACAAAACCAGTTTGCTTTTGAGGTTTCCTGCTGTCAGTAAAAGTAGCTAGTTAAAAGAGATTCATCCTGCTGAACTTCAGTTGTCTAAAAGTTAGGCAGCTAGTTAAGCTGGTTATTTGAGGCTCAGCATTGTGGATAGATTAAGAAATCTTGGAAGATGCTTGTTTCTTTCACTGGCTTTGGAGGATGCCTTGGTGGCAGGCGTGAGCTGTGCTCAGTTTTTAAAGTCTTAGTTTAGAGCACCATCCTAAATTACTTTGGCTTGGAAAGGCACTTTGGTACCAATATCCCACTCATACCTAAAAATTAATCCTAAACACAGGTAACCACTGAAATATGGCACTTAAATAACACAAGTCATCCTGAGTATTAAAAACAATAAAGATTACATATTGATCCCCTTAGGTATTTTATATTTTCTTGTAGCATTTTAACTGATTCTGTGAGGCAGTCCAGCACCATTTCTTCTGGTGAAGGCTTTCCTTGTGACCTGGCAGAAGAAGTACACGGTGTTTTCACACCATTTGCACTTAGCAAGTGGTTGGGTAACAGTGCCCTGTTTTAGTGTCACATATAGGTGGTGACAGTGCTCCTCCTGAAGGCCATGGCCATACACTGGGGACGCTCAGGATATATATTTATGCTCCATAGCTTCTGGTAAGGTTTTAACCATCTAGTAACAAAACCTTCAATTATATTTACCCTGTTCATGCATACCATCTTACTGGTTTTGTAGGCAAGAGCTATTTTGCAAGGTTTTCTAGAAGACTCTGGCCAGACCATCAGCACACTAAAAAGTTTTGATTTAGTTGGACTAGGAGCAATCCTCTGTACTTTGAACTCCACAGAAATCAAATCCATAAGGACTGCTGAATTCAGGTACTGCATTTTATATCGAATGAAATATTTATTAGTAACTCTATTGATAAAATGTATTGTGCCATTTTTGTTCTGTTGAGATTTTCAGAGCCTAAAGGACACCTTTTTGCATTTTAAATGCCTTTAGAAAAGCAGTCACTGTTATGGAAGGCATACAGTAGTTTAAAACATGTTCTTTTATAGTATTCCTCTGCCATTTATATCCCACCATTTAAGTATTGCATCTAGAAACCCAGGTTTTTGCTCAAAACCTTAAATGTTTGTATGCAATTTATGTATGTGTATTTTAAATTGAAAACAGGTTTTACAGTCTTCTCAAAGCAGGCTAAGTATGTTCCAGGCCTATTTATACTGCATGTAATCGCAGCGTGTAATGGTGACCCTGTTGCCTTTTGCAGTGCTGCAGCTGCAAGAATTGGCCTGTTGTTTTGTAGCACCCCTGTTCTGTGGCAGTTTAAGAAGATGACAGAATCCGTGTTTGGTGCTGCTACCAGCTGGAATGGCTCTATTTTACAGGAAATTGGTACTATAGCAGGTAACAAAACTACGACTCCAGATGGTGATGGCTGTGAAGCATTGCTATTAAGAGATGGGTTCATGTAGCTGGGAATTTTTCTAGACTGGCAAAAGACATTTCTTCCAGAGGGGAGTCACCTGCAGGCACAGACATCCAGCAATTTCAGAAGCTCTAAGGAAAAGTGGTATTCTCTGCAAGGTTCTGTAAATCTGGTCAAACTGACCTTGGGAAGCACAGCCTGAAGATACTTGGGTCCTGTAAATTGGAAAGGGTAAATCAAGGAAGGCAAAACCAAGCAGGATTTGAGACCCAGTCACTATTTGTGAACCAGGCTGTACTGGGAGGAGCCGTGCTCTGGCTGCCCGAGCATCCTGCCTGGAAAGAATGGGCGGCCCAGGGAAGAGCACAAGGGCAGGATTAGCCTGGAGTGATACTTCTCCAGAGTGCTCTTGCAGCCTCGGAGATTTCCTGAGCCAGAGGTCACTCCCAGTTTTGTTCCTGGATTTGCTTCCCTGTTATCATTTAACTGCACATTGAACTCTCATAAATTTTAGCATCCCCGATGCCTGTGGCAATGATTCCCCACCATAACTACCTGAGGGGTGAAGAAGTCACTCCCATTGCATGATTATGCTCCCTAACCACGGATCAGAAGAGACTGTGAACAAGCATTCCCTAATAACACTGCTTATGATTTTATAGGTTCTTGTAATTCTCTTTTCCAAGATAAAATAAGTCAGGTAAAGTACATTCCATGTCAGTGGCTAAGGTCAGATGATTTGTAATGCTGGAATATAATGGAAGAAACAAAACATAAAAAGAACCAGCATCTCTCTATAATGCCCTGGAATGAACCATTTATTATATATATTTTTATGAATGCTTAAAATTTATATTACCTTAAAAAGAAATCTAATAAAAAGAACATTAACTGAGTTTTGTTTGACTTTTTTAGGTGGTTTGAATGAGGATGAATTAAAAGCTTTTGATAAAAGCTTGATGCCATATTTCCAGCCATCAGCAATAAGACATATGCCTCCTGAAATTTTCCAAGTAAGAGCCTGATTACTGAAAAAGTTACTAAATTTCTACTCTTAGTAGAAGTAAACTGCAGCACTGATTTATAGGTTTTGGGTCTTGGCAAAAAATTTTCTATGGTCTGTGAAGTGAGAGACTATCAAGGATCTGGAACATTAACTTTCAGCTGTATCATCTGTATTTGTGATGCCCATGAAACATGCTAGACAAGCTTTATTCATCCTTCAGAATGCATCCCAAAGAAAAAGCAAGTGTCACAAAATAGGGAATGGACTCTGTATCTTCCAACATTTTATTCAGATCTAAGTTTTCTTCTCTGTTTATTAACCTTTGCAAGGATGCTGTAATAGCTACAGATTTCTCTGCTGACTGTGTAAGAGCTGTTTTATTAACCTAAAATCTGGCACCATTCTCCTGAGTTAGCTCTGAAAAACAGATTGTACAGGCAGATACAGATCAGAAAGGAATTACATCTAATTACAGCAGTACTGAATGTGGACCAGAAATTAGAACAGGGATCCTGAGATCATTGCCCCGGACTTTCTTTGACTTAGTGACAAGATTAATACTCTGCCTGGGCTGGTCTCTTTCAGATGCTCAGGCAGGCAATGTACTTATGGACAGATGAGCTAAACAGAGAGTTAACTGTGTCAGCTCCCATAAAAGAGAAAATCTCCTTGAGCACTAACTGTTTGTGCACAGTACCACTGACAGTTCAGATAAGCCTAAAATGTCCTTGCTCAAAATATTTCTTTGCAAAACAGCTCTATATAATCTTGTAGAATTTCTATCAAACAACATTTTTGTTAGTAGGAGTAATAATGATACTACAAAAAGTAATTAACAGAAAGCAGGGTACCTCTTTGGAAGAGTTTTCTGTATTTGAAAGATTCAAAGCAGGTTTTGGTTTTACACAGGTTTTTTATGGCCTCATTTTGCAACTGTATAAATTATTCAGATTTTGATATATGGAAAAATTACATTGTATTATGGACTTCAAGTGAGTTAAGAAGATGCTCAATTCAAAATGTCTGTACCTGTAGGCATTTCCATGAGTTTGCTCAGTTTAAACCAGCACACCATTTGGCAGACAATGAAAAATAGGCAAGGGTTTGCTCCATCGTCTGACCTACTTGCAAGGGGAATTTTGTCTTTCCAAAGTAGAACCTGGATGCAGAACTGTTGCAAGAAAAAAAGCTTGTTGTGTAGGAGGGTTAAAATGCTTGTGACTGCAGAATGTTAACTAGAACTAAAGCAATCCAGCCTGCCCAATAATGCAGGCTTTACAAACTGGTTAATTGCCTTGTGATATAAGATAATTACTGTAAGATTATGATTGCCATGTTTAATTTTTAAATTTAATATGAACAAACTGGGAAGATTTTCAATCTAAAAGAGAAAAATTGAGTAATGAGATTAAAGCATGGGGTCTTTTCATCTCATTGCTCTACTGCTAACTATAATGAAAGGTCAAATGTAAGTTCAAGTGAGGTTGCTTGGGAGCAGATGTAAGAGAAAATAAATGAAAACACAAGAGGATGCACAATGCCATCAGTCTTTGAACAAATCAGAAAAGAAATGGCTGGAAAATTAAACTCCAACAATATATTGAAGAAGTGTCCAATACAGTGCTGGCATAGAAAGCTTCTCAAGCTGTCAGCTCCCAGCATCAAAGAGAAAGGTGACAGAGAGATGAGTGGTCAGGGAAGTAAATGAATACAGAGGATTTTTTAAAGCTCTATTGAGCTCTTTTATAGCAACACATTGTTGCAGGTTACTGTCCCTCATTCCAAATGCAAGGCAGTGTTGACTTCTGATTCCTTACCTGTCTTCTATAATTGACAGCCTAAACGAATTTTTCTGTCTTTTGTTCCTCCCAGGCATTGTCCCCAGAACAAATAGCAAACCTGGGCCCTGAGAACGCCGCCATGGTTACGGGATCGCAGCGGGAGCATCTGGATGCATCCCAGCTCCAGAGCCTGGGGCTGGCACTGGATGGAGCCAGAACCAGCAGCCCAGGGGCACAGAGCAGCGCAGGATCTCCCCAGGAGGGGCAAAGCCCGGCTCCGAGCGGTGAGTGGGGCCCTCCCTGCTCCTGCTTGGGGAAGGGCACACACCAGTGGGATGTGAGGTCTCACAGCACGCACCAGGATCAGGCCTCTGTTCTGAGGGTGGGTTACAGTGAATTTACTGACCAACTCTTACAGTCGTGCCTCAAATCACATGCCTGACCAAGACAAACAGCCAGGAGGATGTTGGATTTACCCACAGCAAGAGGTAATGGAGGAAGACTGTCAGATGGCATTAGCAGCTGTCCAGTGGCATTACACTGTGCTAAGCACTAGCTTGTGTAAAATGTAGTCTGAAACAGTGAGCTTTTCCCTCTCCTTCCTTCCCATGTTCTTTGCCCAAATTTAAGGTAGGGGTGTCCATCTCTGGACCTTCAGGTCACAACCTTTATGTGCAGCAAAATGTTGTTTGCAGAGCTGCAAGTGGGAAAGGAGGTAGCACTGGGGTGGATTAGCATCTTTATCCAGACTGTAGGACTGTTGAATGGTTTTTCCTGCCATTCCCATCCTATTTCGAACTAAGGCCTATTAGTACTTATACTTCAGTGGTTTGACCTTTTACTTCTGCATATTGCAGTTTACACTGGGCAAGTCACACTGGCAATGTCTATGGATGTGTTACAGTGAGAGAGTTTGCACATGGTCAAGACAATGTTGAGAACTTACCCCTATCAGACAGCAAATATTGTTGCTTCCAGTGACACCAGTGAGACATAAGCTGTTGAATGAGAGAGAGAGAAGCTGAAGTGCTGAGACAGGAGTAAGGGGAACTAAATTGCTATGATGCCCTTGCTGGAGTTAGAGCAGACCTTCCCAGAAGCACCTGGGAAGTGCTCTTAGCCCAGCTCCCTCTCAGGTGTGACCTGTTCCTTCTGGAGGTCTGCCAAAGGGAGGAGTTTTCCGGGTAAAGATCACCTGAGTTCTTGGGCTTCTTGTCCATTGCTCCCGTCTCCCTGTGAAATGCTTCTCTTTGGAGCTGTGTATGTTAAACTGGAAGTGACATCTTTTGAGAGCTGAATGCAGAATTTGCTGCACCACTTTGGGATAGCGTAGATAAGACTTGTAGAGCTGAACTTTAGCGTGACGCTAAGACAATAAAGCCTTCTGCTTTCCAGGTGCTCCTTGTCTGAGCGGCTTTGGCATCTGGCTGTGTGCTGTGTTTACACTGCACCTGCCTTTCTGAACCCACGGGTGTTAAGCTTGAGGTAAGTTATATCTTCAGTTGGAGGTAACTTTATAACAGAAGCACGGATCACCTGTAACACAGAAGAAGGATTGTGGAACCCTCTTCCTGCTTTGAATACAAAGATAACAATTCTTGAATAGTTTTTCTGTATTACAAAGGTGTCTTGTACCTTGGTTAGACTATCTCTGAATCTAATCAAGGGGAAAACACTTTATCTTATCTTTATTGTAAAGCCAAACATAACAAAGGTATATTTAAAACTCCATGTAACACCAATCAATTACTGCATTGTTATTTGGAACATGTTCATGGTTTTACTCTGTGTTTTGCCTATTCCAGGCTGTATATAAGATTTTATTCCACAAACACTTTGATAAACACTATTTAGTAGAGTATTGCCATTAACTTTCATTGGATTTTAACATTTTGGCAGGCTAACATTTAAGAAGAGCACTGGTGGGCTTAAAGTTTAGATTCCAATTAGGCAAACTAAATGCTTAAGTCTTTAAGATTGCAAAGCAAGGCATGTCAGAAGACTTAATATTTTTCTTTGCTTTGATTTTCAGTGTCCTGGAGCTTACAACAGAGATGCTAAAGATAAAAGAGTGTCAGCTCAGCGTGAACAGTAGAATCAAGAGGCTCTGAGATTTCTGAGTGCAGAGTGGTTAAATTCTTACAAGCAAGACCCTCATCTGCCATCATGATGAGAACTATCTCCTTTCCGTAGCTTCACCATTAACAAGTAACACAATATCCCTCCAAATAGTCCAAATTTAAAAACTGGAAATGGCTTATCTGTCTCATGCGAAAATCACTGAAATATAGGATCTTGTGTTAGGGAGGAACTTGAGTTATAGGGGGTAAAGGTAGCAGGGGACTGTTATTTGGAGGCTGATGTCTGATACCCAGTGCTTTTTACATGGGCTAATTTGGTCACAGTGTTGTGTCCATTTGTTGGGTTTTCTTCTACTTCAATGCACATTTTCTGGAGAGGGGCTATCCTTCTGCACGGTGTAGTAGAAACTGCACTAAAAGTTACTGCTGTTGCAATAAAATAACTTCATCTCCGGGCTGCTGTTTAAATCCTGCTCAGACAAGAAGTGATAACAGGCTCTTAGAATTTAAGCACCTCCACAAAACGTAGTTTCCCCATGGCTGTTTGTATTCAACACTTGACACTGAGGGCATTGGCAACACTATTAGTATTTCATGTGACAAAATGCACCATGGAAACCTGCTTATGTTCATCAAGAGACAGTCCTTTCACTTCAGGTGGGGTTGAAGCGTATGCCCAGGAATACTAAGGGGAAACTGTTCACTGGGCCTACACACTACTGGGACTGTCAATCCAGTATTTTCCACAAGACCTAGAATAAGGAATTTCTCATAAACCATAGATATTTTCCTGTGTTTTATCAGCATATGACTTACAGGTCTAATATTAGCTTCTCATGCCACACCTCAGTATTTTAAACAATGGGGGGAAAAAGATATGTTAAAAATCTTCTGCATGTGCACGTACATTTTGATGTCATTCAGCGTGATTTTAGACCATGAACACATGGCACAGTTTTCCATTTTGCCATTGTGAAAGCCTTATTTTTCTAGGCTAAAAAAGGCAATGCATAGATTGAAAAGTTTAGCTTTTTCATTCAGGGCTGTACTGTAGTAAATGCCCTTCAAACTATAATTTGTATTTCTTTATGGCAAGCATTACATCTGGCTTCTCAGCCCCAAAAATAGAATGGAAATTTCAGGTGGGGAAGCAATAGGGGTGGGAGGGAGAGCTGGAGGGAAGAGCCTGGCTGCTGCTGGGGAAGGTGAATGTGAGCTGTTGCTGCTGTTGGGAGTAACAGTTCCCACCACAGTCCCATATATTCTGTAATTCCTGCAGCCGCAGGGGCTAACTTGATTTTCAGGGCTTTGTTATTGGCAAAGTAGGCAGTGAGAGCTGTTTCTCACCCCCTCCTTTCCCTCTCCCCCTTCAGCAATCTGCTGCTCTGGGAACTGCCTTTGCCTATAACTAACCCTGGCAAGTGTGACATGGTGTTACAGATAATACTACATGCTTTAGTTCTGCATTTTATAAGCAAAGAATTATGATTGCTGCAAGCTGCCTGGCACTTTTTTTCTCTAATCCTCACGGTAAGATTCCAGCTTCTCCAGCTGCATTTCCTTTTCTGCATGTGAACAGGAGATTGAGACATATATTTAAATAGAAAGAAGTTTGTTTTATTAATCCCAGCAAATACATGCAAATGTCCACTAAAACCAAAAAATACTTCAGTGGATCAAATGCATTATAAAGATTTGCCTGTGTTTTGACATTAAAAGTTCTGCCTCACTCAGATGTGAAAGTACTAAAAGGTTGTTTGATTTCTAGAAATTGCCTGACTTGAATTCTGTGTGCACTTCTGAAGATGCAGGAGAGTGTTTTCATGTCAAGAAGACAGTCAGCATTTCCAGTTCAGCTGCTTAGGTCAGATACGTGACTTAGCTCTACCAAGCCCTTCAAAAATCTATATGAGCTGAAAGTGATCTTCTTCTGTCAATATAGCTGGGAGTGATTCCGTTTGCAATTATGTGAGTCACAGTTTACCTTTTAATTGGAGCAGGAGCGAGCTCTTTGTTTTGTGCCATCTGTGCTGTAATTTCTTTCAAGCACAAGTGCTTTTAAATAGCTGAATTGCTCGATTATTTATATATTTTATTAAATTAATAATTATGTTGAGAGCTTTGGCATTGCATTTACGTTTGGTCAAGGACTTATCTATTTCTTACAAGAGTAGTGTAGGAGGTGTAAATGTGGAGCACTGACTTAATGTTGTACTTATTTCACGGTGAGATTGCAAATCCTGTTTGCTTCATGAGATGGTGTGAGCATTTGGATGGCAAGTATTGTAGAAAAGCAATTTTACTCCTGCCAATGTAACTCTTGTAAAGGTCGCTGATGGAAAAGCCCGTTCTACAAAATCTGGGATTTATGGGACGCCTCCATCAAAACTGTTGAAACTGAATTTCTGTGGGAAGAATAGATGGAAAGGGGAGAAAGGCACGGAGAGCACTAGTATGCATGGTATGTAATCTGTGTGTGTGATCTGCCATCCATTCACAATCCTGCACACTGCCAGTGCTAAGAGGAAACTGAAACATGGACACTACGTCTGTGCAACAAACCACAGAATCCCTCAGTGCAGGCATCTGTCCCCTCTGCAGATGTGTATTGCATACAACATGCACGTGATCACTTTCACTGGAATGCACTCATGGGAAAAACGTGTCACAGTCCCTCTCTTTTTGCATGATCAGAACTTTGGGGAAAAATATGCTACAGAGAAATGTGGTATAAAGATTTGATTCTTAAAGAAATGTTGCTGTTTGTAGATGTGGGTAGCATTTGTTTAAACCAAGCTTAATTTCTCCTACATTCTGTTTAGTTCTTTTAGTTCTTTGAGAATGAAAAAAAAAATCAGATTTGTGCATAAATCTGCTGTTGAATATATATCATGATAATAATTTTTTTATCTGCTTATTGTGAGAACTGCAGCCGTCCTCTCCACTTGTGGCTCCTCTGATGGTTGCTGGGCAGTGCTGTATGTCCTGGGGGATGTACATCCAACCATCCAAGTGCTGACACTCACAACTCTGGTGTTGGCCTGGCTCCTCTGAGTGCTGTGAGCCCTGTGACAGGTGACTCTGTCCAGCAGTATGTGAGAGGAGGCGTTTCATTCCTGTGATTGGATGTAGGAGTCTTCAGGAGTTAACAGATGGAAAGAAATACTTTTGTTGGCTTGTTATTTCAGTGCCTGATACATTTATGTTCAGAATTGTGTTTAGAAAAGAGAAAAGGGCTACTGGTTCTGGATCAGCAGGAGAGAAAATATCCCTATGACCTGGTACTGAGGTAAGTGCCACATCTGTGGTATCTCTAAATCCCCAAAAGGAAGAAAACAACTCCCCATCCACAGTATCTGAAAACTGTCCCTGTTAAAGCTGGCATTATGGCTGTTGTCAGGTTTTGTACAGCGCATGGAACATTTGACTCCCAGTGATCTCAATCTGTCACATCAGAGCTAACCAGCTCCTCAGTGTGAGGCTCCAAAGATACTGTTTACAAAAAAGGCATCCTTCCTTAATTTTAAGAAGCCCTTTATGCCTCTGTGTAATCTGCTCAAATATTCCAGAGGCAATTACGTACTGCATTATGGCAGATTTAGCTTATCAGTTCACTGCTGTGCCTAGGGATCATCACCCCCTCCTTTATTTTCCAGTAACACAAATTGCAGCCCCGTCATATTAGGCTGAGACCTTGTCAGAGTCCCACTGGCTGCCCCCCTTGGAAAAGATGTGAGACATTGCTCAAGGTGTGCCAGCCCGTCACACCTGGGGCTATGGGAGAGGCCTGACTCACTCAAATGACACTCAGAAAGAAGCAAGGAATCAACAGTCACCTGGAAAGTGTCACTTGAGCAGGTAACTGGCCACAGGGCACTGTTGATATTTTGGCTCATGCTGTGTCGTGGTTATAGGTACCACACACTGCTTCCCAGTGGGACACTGCCAGTTTCCCCATGGCAGTCGAGGAACAGTCATCCAACTGCAGTACCTTGTTCCCCCGACAGACTGTCCTCCTTAGAATAGAAATCAAATTTCAAATAATTTCTTCCTCTTTTTTTCCTTCTTGTCTTAAAAAAGGCTGATATTCCAGGCTGGTACACAAGTTTAAGCAATGGGGTCTCTTTATTTCAGGGAAAATGTTTAAATGTTTTCGATAAGTTTGTGGGGTTTTTTTGTTGTGTGTATTTTGGTTTTGTATTTTTAAACAAGATCTGTAGGCATGGGATAAGGAGAGCTAAGAACCTTACAGTCCTGATAAATAAAATATTCTCATCCATGCCATATGATGTGGGACAGCCCTGGGGACTGTTTACTCCAGTGCTGTTGGAGGTGAGGGATCTGACTTCCTTTTCCAGTAAGGCAGGAGGGAAACTGGATAGAAAAGATAGGTCTGCAAAGAATAAACAAAAACTCCACTGTAAGTTAAATTTCTTTTATTGGTACCCTAGAACTTTTGGAATTGCTCCTCAGAAAGAGCATTTCGTGCGTTGTTATACGAAATGCTGTTGAAAGTGCAGATAAATAACAAACCTGTCAGAAAGCAAAACAGTATATTTTTTCTGCAATGAGTAGAAAGCAACCAACGTCCATCTGTGTCTTCCTGCTCCTTTCTGTTCAGCATCAGTCTGCTTTCCCAATCTGGATTAATGAGAGGATTTTCTTGCCCTCATGATGCAGGAACACAGGCATGTTCAGAGCTCACAGTCCAAGTGACTAAACATTGAAGTATTAAATGGAGGAATTGTGACTGATGGATTTCTTGCTTTGCTGGCAACAGCATAGCATTTAACTTCTAATGTTTTAGTGGGTATAATTAGCCTTACAAATACTTACCAACATCTCACTTAATATCTGTAATCTTCTCTTTGAGGGACAAGGAGAAAAGGAGAGAAGCCAAAAGTAAATTCCTGTAGGAGAAATATGAAAATAGTGGAAAATGCTAATCTGTCACAAACGCAGCAGCGTAATATTTTCTGGTAGTGCTTTCCTCAATAATTTTTAAGCATTGCATATGGAAGTGAACTGTATTGATTTATCAAAGAATAGCCACTGCTATAGTTAAAATCACATTGGTTTGATGCACAAGCTGAAACTGCCCTAGGTCATCTTTAATTGGGGCCTGACATGTTTCAACATTTAATCAGAAGTCACAAAAAACAACTTAGATCACAAACAAGTTCTGAATATATCCTGCATGAACTGAGAAGGGAGTTGAGAGAATGGATGTCAGCTCTCTGCCTTTAATGTATCTATTAAAATAGATTCCAGATATGCATCTGTCAGTGTTTTTATTAGCTACTTTCATTTCACTATTCATCCTTTCGGAAGTGCTGCGATCTGACGTATTAAATGTACACATTTCAATCAAGCCTGTGCCAAACAGGCTGGTCCAGCCAGTGCTCTGAGACACGTCTGAGTTTTCAGACCTCACACGTGTGTGCCGTGATGGAAGTGCCTCAGCACTGCAGCTGCAAATGTTGTACTTCTGAATTTGCACTTTCTCCCCTCCTGTTGCAGTTGGTACCACAGATCTGGGGAGTTCTGCCAAACGCTGTCGTCTTCAGTACAAATTCCCCAAGTACTATATTTGGGTTTTTAACGTGTCCTCAAGTAGGCAACTCACTGGTGGTTACGTCAAACATTATTTGATGCCAAAAATTATTCAATATTTAAAAAAATAATTATTCTGTTACAGTTCAGATCTATAAAACTTTTCAAATGCAACATACCACCTCTTCTTTTAGGAAGTGATAAGAGATACTATGGAGCTTGTCAAGGAGTTGTACTGCTGTACTTGTAAACACAGTGTTGTAAGAGGACAGGCTTTGATTCCTAATCTCTGAAAATAAGTAAATTAGGTTTTGTCACACTGTGGGGTACTTACTAAAAAAGATAAACTCAATACCAAGTACTAATTAGTTCTCTTTTCTTTTCAGGATTATGTAAACTCTTTAATGATTTCCATGTTCGTGCCACATTTTAAACAGGAAAATTAAAGATTGTAGTTAGGATCCTTTTAATAAATTTCAAACAATCCATAACCTTCTGCTGTGGGAACTTTTCAGTATATCATTCTGTAACAGTAAAGTCCTTACACTGTTTCCTCAAACAGGGTGTGAAACAATGTAAACCAAGAGATTTTAAAGAAATGCTGCTACCCAGCAAAGCACCACTGTTTTCCTGGAATAAGCTGTTACCCATTTTCTACTGTCATTGGAAATCCTATTCCTGGATGGCTATTCCTATTTTTCTTTGTTATTGTTTGGATTGTTGGGTTTTTTTACAGAGACTATCAGAGAGTTATTAAGAGGAGATGCCTCTTTGAACTGCCCACTGAACTATGCTGGTCCTGTTTTAGGGATTCAGGACTCTGAAGAGGCAGCATCCTGACTCTCAAGGCATGATTATTGAAGAAATAATTCCTTTTATTTTTTTTCCTTTTTCTTGGAAGTTTACACAGAATCGTAGAATTGTTAGTGTTGGAAGGGACCTCTGGAGATCACCCAGTCCAACCCTCCTGCCAAGGCAGGGTCACCTGGAGTGGTGACACAGGAACATATTTGGAATGTCTCCAGGGAGGAAGAATCCATGACCCTGAAAAGCCTGTCTCAGTGTTCTGCTACCCTCAATGAAAAAAGTTCTTCCTCATGCTGAGGTGAAACTACTTCTGTTTATGGCTGTTGCTCCTTGTCCTGTCACTGGGCACCACGGAAAAGAGTCTGGGAAAAGAGTCTGGCACTATTCTGGCCCAGAGAAGCTGCGGCTGCTCCATCCCTGGAAGTGTTCGAGGCTGGACAGGGGCCCGAGTAACCTGGTCTACTGAGTGGCATCCCTGCCCAGGGCAGGGGGCCGAACGAGATGATCCCTAAGGTCCCTTCCCACCCAAACTACTCTGTGATTCCATGATTCTGTCGCCCTCTTGGCACCCACCTTTGAGATATTTATATGTATTGATGAGATTCCCCCTCAGTCTTCTCTTCTCCAGACAAACCAGCCCCAGCCCCCGCAGTCTCTCCTAAGAGAGACGCTCCAGACCCCTCAGTCACCTTTATGGCCTCCGCTGGACCCTCACTAGTAGCTGATGTAGATTTTCACACTGTTGGGCTACAAAACATAATAAAAATAGCGAATATAATATATTTTTTATTCTATCTATCTATCTATCTATCTATCTATCTATCTATCTATCTATCTATCTATCTATCTATCTATCTATCTATCTATCTATCAGCTGCTCGGCCGCCCCAAGGGCTGAGCCCCGCGGTCGCTTCCCTTCCCTCCCCTGGCCCGGGCCCGCGGCTGCCGGGGCGGCCCCGCCGTGAGGGCGGCGCGGGGCGGGGCGGGCGCTCCCCCCGCTTCCCGGCGTGCACCGGCGCGGGGCTGCCTGGCCACGTCCCCGGGCCACGTCGCTCGGTGCCCGCTGAGCTTGCGCCATCTTCGCTCCCCGGCTCCGGCTGCGCCGCCGCCTCTGTCGCCGCCATGAACATTTTCCGCCTCACCGGGGACCTGTCCCACCTGGCGGCCATCATCATCCTGCTGCTCAAGATCTGGAAGAGCCGCTCCTGCGCGGGTGCGTGCGGAGGCCGCGGGGCGGGACCGGCCGGGCGGCTCCGGGCCGCGGAGCCCCGCGGGAGCCCCGCCGGGGGCCGGGCGGCATCGCCCCGAGCTCTCCGCGGCCGCGGGGTGCTGCGATCGCCCCCGAAGGACCGCGCCCCGGGGAGAGCCCAGCGAGCCGGGGGGGGGGGGTTCCTGCCTGTCCCACTGGCCCGGGAGGCGGCCCTGGTGAAGCGGGGAAAGGCGGGGAGGGCATTGACCCCTTTGGGGCGCCTCGGAGGGCCCCGGGGCGGGCGGGCAGAACTCGGCCCGGGCAGGTGAAAAGGGACGGTCGCTCCCGTCCGCGCAGGGGAGTGGGCTCTGCCCTGCTCCTGACCTCCCCGCGACTCGGCCCGCTCCAAATCCAGCGCTGGCGAAGCGGGTGAGCAGCCGGGAGAGGGGGAAGGAGGAGGTGCATCGCCGCTCCGGGGTGGGGGTGCGCCGGCGGGAGCTGCCATTCCCTGAAAGGTGTTGTGGTTGCCATTTTTTGTACTTTAATTCCTGTGCACCGCCGCTCCGGCTGTCCCCGGGAGGGTCGCTCCTTCCTTATGTAACTGCCCGGCGGCAGGCGAATGAATGGGGAGGCCGGTTTGGAGCGGGGGGGGGAGGAATTCGTCCCCCGCGGGGCGGGCAGCCTCCATCCCTGCGTCCCTCCGTCCCTCCATCCCTTCCCTCGCCTGCTCTGGCCGTGCCCGGCCTCTGGGCCGCCGGTGTACGCGGCAGCCCCGCGTTTGGTGCAGCGCCGGCCGCCGCTGACTCGCGGTTCGCAGCCTCTGAAGTTTCCCCGTTCTCCCCTTCCCTCCGCGGCGGCCTCACGCTCCCGCTCTCCTTCGCTTTTGTGCAGGAATTGAACTGTGTTTCGTGCCGCTTTTAGGGCTGATGGAGGGTTCGCTGTTGGCCGGGCCAGCTGCAGTAGGAAGCAGTAGGAAGCGGTAGGAGGCAGATTCCCGGCGGGAGCCGCGGGCCTGTGTGACGTGGCAGCGGGAGCTGCGCCGGGTCCCGGCCGGGCGAACCCCGCTCCGCCGCCCCCCGCTGCCGCTTCCCCTCCGTTCGGAACGGGCGTGCTCCAGTTCCCTGTGCCTTGGCTCGCTTTTCCCCTTCGGCTGTACGGTGTGGTGGTTGGAGGGAATTGCAGGCAGTTCCCGTAACTGCAGCATAGCTGATTTCTCTCAGAAAACTGGGAGTTGTTGCCATTCAAAATGGGCATTTCCGTGCGCTGTGTGTTATGTGGATCGGGCCACACACCCTGGGAATACCGTTTTTGTTGTGCACGGGGGTTTGACTCTGAGCTTGACTTTGCCTTCTCTCCGGTGAGCTTCTCCTTTAGTGAGGGCGATTGTTCTTGAAATCAGTTTGCCATGTGTTGATGATACTGTTCAAATACCGGGTTAGCACTGTGGAACAGATGTATCTGTAAAGTTTCCAGTTAAAAGCAAGAAGAATTAGTTTAGGTTGTAACCTGAAATAACTGAGAATGGGGAAATGAAAGAGATTTACACTACAGGTAGGAGGAAGTAGAGGTTCTGTGTGTTTTCATGTCAAATCACTGGCTAATCACTTGATAGCACAAATGAAAAAGAGTAAATGAATCATTTTGGTTTTTATAAAGTAAATTAATAGCTTTGGTTTTAAACACACTTAAAGTAAAAACTTTTCACAGAAGAGGTCAAGCAAATGACTCCATGGCCCATATGCAGCAGTAGTGCAGAACTATTGTTCCTGAGGTCATGGAGCATAAGAGCACCTTCCTGGTGAACTTACCTGGCTCACGCTCTAGTGCATCAGGAATCCTGCCTGGATCTGGCAGGAGAGGGCCTTGCCTCCTCCAGCTCTTGCGTAGAGTTTTGTCCTGTGTTTGAGAAAGGCAGTTGAGATTACAAACAGCAAGAGGGTTAATGATCTAAAAACTGAGTATCATTTACTGTCTAAAGAAGGAAAATGAGAAATTCTGTTGCAAGGCTGAAATTGAGATAGGGTTCGAGCCAAGAGATTCTTAAGTGACCTTTGGATGTGAGGTTATTTACACAGTATAGTACAATGTGACCTGGTCCCGTATTTCTGCTTAAAAAGTGATCTGATGCTGCTTTCCTTAAGCCAGTTGTGACTGAGCATCTCTGCTGCTAGGGGTTTATTCATAAGAAAGCAGCCTCACAGCAATCGTTGGTACAGCTTTCTCCAAGACAGAAAAATAAATGGCCTGTATGGCACAGGGCCTTCAGCTCTTCCCTTTCTCAAATAAGCCAGCATCCCTGGCCACAAACACACGTGCATGAGGTCTTTCAGTAGAAAATATTTGCTTAATTCATTTTCCTGAGCAAAAAAAAAGAAACTGGGACGTATTTGTCAGGGGTTGTTTCTTTGGTGTCTTCCAGTTGTGCCTGAGTCCTCAGGAGTAAATCCAGACCCGTGTTGCTGCTGTGAGATTGGTGTCTGAGGCCTAACAAGTTTGTCTACAATGAGAAGAATTTTATTTTTGGGGCTCTGTTCTGTTCTTCGTAGTGGTTCATTGTTGTCAGTTGAGGTTTCTATTCATAAAAACTTTGTAAATATATATTTGCATATGTTTGTAAAGTCATACATGACAATAACCCCTAAGTAGTTACCAGTTAATGTTGAGCAGCTACGAAGAGCCTCTTATTAGAGGGCTTTATGCCATTGCTTTACATTGTATGGTTGTTAGAGCCATTTATAAATTAAATAAACTTGTACCTTGTGGTTATTGGTGACTAAGGAAACGTGGACAGACCAGCTTCTACTTTAACTGTGCACTTTTGAAGCAGTAGAGGCTTTGAAAATAAATAAGGGCTTCTAACTGCTGGCTGAACTGCAGGCTGTGATCCATGAAGAGCTGGCAAACCACATGGTGCCGACTCCTCTCTTCTGGTTGCGTCTGTGTGTGTGTCTGAGGCCTTTGTTCCAGGGCAACTCGGAGGCCTGTAAAAGCAGCTGGAAATGAGGGACACAGCCTGTGCACCTCTGCTGCAACCTGCTGTTTTTTGAAGACTCACAGTCCCCATTTCCTTTCTTAAGAAGTGACTCCTCTGATTGAGGAAGACAGGTGAGACTAGGCTCATCTGCACTTTGAAACAGTCTGTGTTTTCAGTGTTAGAGAAACTTAACATTTTTTTTTTTTCTAAATTAGTCAATTGGTTGAAAAGAGAATAAGGGGAAATCAAATCACATCATGACTTCCGAATTTTAGAGCTGGCAGGGAAACAATTTTTTGCATGTCTGGTTATTTGAGTTTCCAAATTTAGAATTTGGAAAAATGTTTGCCACTCAAGTAACAGCTCAAAAATCAGTAGGAAGAGCCATGGAGCATGTAGCAGGTAACTCCATTATTGTCATCATGTCATAATTAGGAAATGCATGAGACTTGAGGAATCCTGTGCTTTCAAACATTGTCCTGTTCAGACTGTATTTTCTCACCCATTTCAAGTCAAATTACATTGTTTGCAGTGCAAATTACTGCCTGAAAATTGATTTGCATTTCTCTGTCTCATTTATCAAGTGTTAAAGGTGACCTGCAGTTGCAGTGCTGTCAAATTGTATGCTGTATACTCTGAAAAAGTAGTGTAGTAGTAAATGTGTAGTACTTTTGCTAGGTAATGTAGCTGTATCTCTATTTTATGTGTCTACTGTGGACCAGATAATATGCAAAGATGAAGATTTCTGACAGTACTTTGCCAAAGGCTGCTGCTAATTTGTCTGTATTTTCTCAAAAACTGCTGCTTTAGGTATCTTTGAAATTTTTTCTCTCTCTTTGAAGGAAAGTATTCTGTTTGTCGGTTGGAAAATTTGTCTTTAAAATTAGGTTGGGTTTTTAAATTGGAAGCACAGGAGTCTTAATACTGGTACGTTATAAGCAGAACTAAAGAAGTTGTGGTTCTGTGGCTGATGTGGACTTGGTAGAGAACTAAACTACTTTATTTTAGAAAGCCTGTGACATTTCCATGGCAAAGTATGGACTGCCCTTCCTTAGAAGAGCTTTTGTTTGTGGGTTTTACGGCTGTGATGTGCAGTTCATAGTTGGTAAGTGCTGTGCACCAGAGCTCAGTGTCTTTGCTCCTGCCTGTTATTTCTTACCTGCCTCACCATGGCAAAATGAAGTTGATAAGAAGGTACTACAATTTCAGCTCTGCCCTCCTGCCTGGCTGTGAAAATCACCTGAATTAAAGTTTCATGCTATGGCTTTCAGCCAAGCTGGAGAGCAAAAGTTGAAAGAGTTTTTCCACATGTGAGGGTGAAACAAAACGGAGAGGTGTGGCTCCTCCAAATTTGAGCCCAGAGCTTTGGAAAAAGAAGTAAAACCATTTTTATTTAGCTCAAGAACTAAGTAATTTTCTGGGAGTAAAAGGAACGAGAGAAGGATGAGAATAACATCATTGTAGCCTCAGTGTATTGCAGTTGCCAACGATGAGCCAGGGTCAGTGCTGTGACAGGTATATTGATCCATTTCCTAAAGTTTTGAAATGCATCAGTGGTACAACAGTGTGTTTACCTGTTCCCTGCTCCTGTTTTTGCTCATGTTTTAGATGGTTCTCCCAGTTTGCCTGTCCCTTCATAGGCCTTTGGTTTACTCTTTAAACCTTGCCTAGTCTAGTCTAGCCTACTTAACTTGAAAATTAGTTTGGGTCTAGGGTGGGTTTCAGGATTTTACGACTATTCTGAAGATTCAAAAATCAGTGAGAGTATTGAAAGCCTTAATAAAAATTACAGCTTTGGGGTTGAGGAGGTGAGACTGCTAATGGCTTAGAAGAATTTGTCAAGTATATTATATGTATTTGTGACAGTTCATCCAGATCCAAATTTATAGCTGTTATCAATAATTAATGTCTCTTATATGCTTTTTTTTTCTGTTCCCAGTTATTTGCTAAAAGAAAATAGCATGCTAAATAATTTAGCTTAATTATATTCTGTAGTGAGATGCTGTTCTGTAATCTGTCCAGGTGGATTTCTTTGTCCTGTGGGTTCTGACCTTAGGACAGCTTTGCTTGCTGGGGGGTTTTATTGACAAGTTGTGATGCCAACAAGCACACCTGGGATGAGCCCTGAGTGCTGCTTCAGCTGTCTATGCAGTGTAGTTGTAGTTCAAGAAATGTCAAATGTATTTTTTTTTCTAAACTTTGGGAAGTGGTTTGCTTGTGATTTTTTTTTGGGGGGGGCTGGAGGAGGGGGTGTTTTGGTTTTTATACTTGCAGATTGTGTTGTACAGCCTTACAGCCCGCAGGTTTTGAGGTGTTTTATGTTTCCTGTACTGCACTTGAGCTGTTCTGTAGGTGGTACATCAGGCTCACCTTGCAGACATTTCACATGTGAAAGTTGCAAACACCATCCTTTCTAATTGTTACTGTTTCAGCCATTCCTGTACTCCATACGTTAAATTCCTTCATCTGGAGCAGCCTGTTCCATGTTCCTTAAGCTGGAGTGAAAAAGGACTTCAACAGCCATAGCAGATTGCCTTCTCCTAATTGCTTTATGGCACTGTTAATAAAAGCCTTTCTAGAAATATCTCTGTATAAAAGGACAAGGATTTTCAGCCTTGCATCATAACCCTCTCCTACAGAGTATTTTTCCCTCTTGTTTTTTGAACAAGACTTGCATGCTTAGCTGAACAGATTCAATTATTTTCACCCTGGATGACTGAAAACAAGAATAATTGGAATAACAAGATAGAGGCACAGAGTAGGTTGTTTTGTCCCCCTGCTGTGATACGCCACCACATCAGTATTATGGAGTGATGCTTCACCTCAGTTTTCAGAAGCTTTTAGTGACTGATTGTGCAAAGCTTTTATGCTTCTAACTGTGCTCTAGTGCCTGAAGTTAAGTACAAACAAACGTTTTGACATTGGGGCTTTGACCTAGAATCGAAAGTTGCTTTGAAGATGCAGTGTAGATGTCTGACATTTTATCTCACTTCCCTCTCTTTTTAAAATTTTGTTTTAGTACATAATAACATGTGGGCTTGATTGTTTGATGTTTTCTCACCATGTGGCCAATTGAGTCTGTGAATTGAATTGCCTTATGTTTTAAAATCTATGTATTCCTCTAAAATCCCGTTATTGGTGCCAGCATACCTTCTGCTTGTCACTGGGTCTGTTCTGTCTATTGCCCTTGTACCTTTCCAGCTATTCAGCATCTAAAGATTGTACTGAGGCGTGTGACAGCTGAGAACTGAAAGCTAATGCAGCCTTGCCCAGTGATAATACAGAACAGATAGCTTGCAGGTGATATTTTTGGAGATGATACTGCCTGCTGTGAGTAACTTCTAAACCTTGTGTAGTGCCAGCACCTCTTCCAGTACAACATAACTTATGTTCACACTACTGAGCTATATGGGCTTAGAATTCTGTTTGTACCACTTGGGAACTTGGATTTTGTCCTAATTTTGTGATCAACTTGCTTAAAAATAAAGGATATATCCTTTCTCATCCCGGGCATCAAGTGTTTCGAAGCACCTCATCACTTTCTGAATAATTAATTATTTCCTTTGTCACTTTAGGTATTTCTGGGAAAAGCCAGCTTCTGTTTGCACTGGTCTTCACTACCCGTTACCTGGACCTCTTCACTTCATTCATTTCATTGTATAACACATCTATGAAGGTAGAGTATACTGAAGAGTTAGAAAAGCCAGTGATGCTGCATGCAGAGTGCATAATTTCATTAATAAAAGCCACTTTTTGAATGACCCACTGCACAATTGTTACAGAGTAAGTTCTAGATGGGCTTTAGATAAAGAATGTGGAAGATGGACTCAAAATCCTCCTTTTTTTGCTGCACTCCACATGCAATTTTAAAAAACTGTTTGTATCAGGACTGTGACATTTAGAACAAATGGCATTTTGGTTATTGAAAATAAAAGCTTTTGGAAAAACGGTTCAAATAAACTGTATTCCTCAATTGAGACATTAAAGCTCAAGTAAATCTCCTTTTATTCACTACAAGGTAAATTAGTATTCAGAATGCACTGCCAGAATTGCAGCCAGTGTCTGGTCAGAGGCTGATCCAAAGTTGACAGGAGTAAGCTCTAAGGAATGTAGCTTCTGTGAGTTATACCCCTGTCACTTGCCCACTGAATGTCAGTGAGCCTGAATTTGAGTTTGTTACTTCTTATTCATTCCTGCAATTTCTGGTGCTGAGTACAAGAAAATAAAGCAGAAGTCTGGGAGAGGGCAGTATGTTTGTGCTTTTTAAATCCAGTTCCTTTATTCTTGGATTTTCCTGATGCTTTTCAGCTTTAATTCAGAGGGCAGTTTAACTTTGCCAAGAGGAAAGACTAAATAATCAATAAGGCAAATCGTACTGAAGAATTAGGGAAATAATAATGTAAAATAAAATTTTGGGTCTTAAACTCACACTTGCTTTCCAAACAAGTGAAATGTGTATGCTTAAGTTTTAATATTAACAGTATAGATGAAGAGCTGTGGATTAAATAAAATATTCTTGAAACAAAAGCTTTTTCCATCTGTATTTTCTGGTTGGAAGGTACTGTTAGGTGCACTAAAGGAGCAGGTAGGGGGGATTTTGCCATTTATTTATTTATTTATTTATTTATTTATTGTGATTCAGGGCCATGACCACATCTTTGTTCTGCAGCCCTCCTAATCAGAAAAGGAATGAATGTGGAAATACTAACTTTCAAGATGGTAGCCTCTATTTCAGTTTCAAAGGTTACTGCTTAGAAAGACTGTTGGATACAATTGTCTTTTCAGCCCATTTTTGAAGTGTCAAGGTGAAGCTGCTTGAGTGTCCCAACACAACTTCATGTTCTATTTGCATACATTTAGGAGTATGTAATGTTACACAGTCATTGAGAATAGTTGAGAACTTCAGCTGAGAAGTCGAGAGTTGAGATTCTTGAGATGAAGAAATCTGTAATATAAGAAATTTGGATTCATTCACACTTTCTTAGTGTCTTCTATGACCATACCAGCTGAGATTAGTTTACATCTGTAGTAAAGGTTCCCTGTATCCTGTCCTGTGGTCCTTTATCTTTACTCAGCTGGGATGCTTGTGTAGCAGAGCCTTTGGATTCTGAGCTCCTTAATACAGTATTTGTAGGATTTTGTATCTGTGAGCAGAGCTTTTAGTGATTAATAGCATCTGCAAACAGTTGGGTTTTTAATCTGTTACTTCTCCGTTGCAAAGAACCCTTTTTTAATGTGATAAACGGTTTGGAACATTTAATCTTTGTGCTGAAACTGGCAGAAGCTAAAATATTTGTCTAGTCTGCTGTACTGTGTTGACTCCAGGACAATGAGCTCTGTCCTGATGATGGCAGATTGACCTTTAGAAAGTCTTAGATTCTCTCTGGTTCTGTTTTCTCACCTGTAAAATGAAGCTTTTTGCTTATTCCCCAGGGAATAGCTATAAAGTGTACTGTGCCATAACCATTCAAAATGGTTAGACATCAGCTCAAACTGAATTCTGGTTCATTGCTTCTCTCTCAGTCTGTTAATCTTGCAGGTTTTGTGGTGAAGAACAGTGTCCAGTTGCCACTCTTCAGATTTTAGAGATGTTTAAAGATCCAAAGCGCATCAGCTTGTTTGTGATATGTTTATTGGTTGTCTGAATGGGGCTTATTGAATATTTTTTTAATTGCCACATGAGCCACACCACACTGGACATTTTGAATGTAGAAAGGCCCCTTCCACTATTACTGTATGTATGCACCTGTACATTTTTAACCTAAATGTTTGGGGTCAGTGCTTCCCCTGCAGCTGCAGAACATATATTCCTTCTCCAGTCACTTCCTTAGTTCTGTCTACTCTGGAAAGGGTCTTCACCTTTGGGCAGTCACTTCAACCATGGGCATGTGATGCCTTTAAAGCAACAAAACCAGTAGAGCCCAGAGTTGCTCATTTTGAATTATTACTCTGCTGACAAAAGTTAAGCACCACCAACAGCCAGCTAAACGACGTAAACAATGCAAAGAGTCAAAAAAGACCACACTTACTCCTCTTAATGCTTATTCAGGGAGTGTGATTTAATCCTGGAACCTCTATGGATTGTTTTGGTTTTTTGTTTGTTTCTTTCCTTGCCCACAGCTTATCTACATCGCTTGCTCGTACGCCACCGTGTACCTGATCTACATGAAGTTCAAGGCCACCTACGATGGGAACCATGACACCTTCCGAGTGGAGTTCCTGATAGTTCCTGTTGGTGGGCTCTCCTTTCTTGTCAATCATGACTTCTCTCCTCTGGAGGTGAGTTGATTGTGGGCGGGAGATTATATTTTTTCCTTAAAATATTTCAAACGTGAAGATGAGCATTTTTAGCCTGACCAGTGAATGGTTGAAGGGTGTCTATGTTTAGTAGGTTCAGGCTAATCCTTTCCTCAATGAATCTGTGTGGTGCAGATGTCTGTGCAAATTTAAGGCACCTCAGGAGACCAGCTTATTATCAGCATTGATTATTTTATTAAGCAGGAGACTGTGTTTTTCCCAGTACACTCTGATGGCTGTATTAATTCGGAATTCCTTTTGTTCTGTTTGTTAAAGAAATCCCCAGGAATGCAGTTTGTGAATAGTTGGTGCCACCTGGTGAAAACAAAAGGAATTATACTACTACTTAAATTTTATAGAATTGCAAATGGTCTAGACTAATAAAAAGAATTCCATTATATTTAAAGTGCAGCTATGTGTTTAATTGCAGAAAAATGGTGTTAAAAATGTAATTATAGAGAGTTCAAACAGGTAATTTTTCCTACAAAATAGAGAATAACTTTAGATGCTTGTTTTACATGGACTGAGCTGCATTTTTATATTGGGGTTAAATGAATTTATTATAGAGTAAGGGAATTTGAATTGCAACACTTTGAGACATCTTTTAGATTTTGTTCTGTGTTAACTCATTCTTTAAACAAATAGATAAAAAATGGAAGAACACTGGGAGGGAAAAAGGACTTCATCTTCTCTGCAGCTTTCACAGCATGGACTCTGCAAGCTGTATTTCATGGTAGTGTGAACTGAATGCACACAAGTTCCCTCACAAGTAAACCTCTGTGTGCCAGCTCAGCAGACAGCTGGTTTGGAGAGTCTGCTGTCTGCCAGGAGAGTTCCCTCCTACCATCCTCTGGTTGATTATGAAGCTTTCACTTAGTTTTTCCTATATGGAGGAAAATTTGCCAAAACACTGTACTTGTATGAATAGGTATTCATCCATAGCATTGTTAGAGAGTGAGAAGTCAAGCCAAGTCAAATGTTTTCTGTCCTGCTGTTATCAGTAAGACAGTTGAATATACCTGTGTTTTTTTCCTTTCAGATACTGTGGACCTTCTCCATCTATCTGGAATCGGTTGCTATTCTCCCTCAACTTTTTATGATCAGCAAAACTGGGGAAGCAGAGACCATCACTACTCACTATCTTTTCTTCTTGGGTCTGTACCGTGCCTTGTACTTAGTCAACTGGATTTGGCGCTACTACTTTGAGGGATTTTTTGACCTCATAGCTGTTGTTGCTGGTGTGGTCCAGACCGTTCTGTACTGTGACTTCTTCTATTTGTATGTTACAAAAGGTAAGTAGTGCAGTAACTTCCAGCTTCAGGTTGTGGAATGTAGCAGTTAACAGGTTCATAGGATCTGCTACATCAGCATTAGGAGCTCATTAATTCTGTGTGCAAATTAGTGCTGAAATATCCTTAATTTATCAAGTACATTTTTGCTACTGGGGGGCGTTTCTGGGGTATGAGTAGAATATAAATGTATAGATGGTCTGATGAACTTTTGGAAAAAAGTACAGCTAAGTATATATTGCTGTTGCCTTCCATGGAAAAGCATGATCCTCCTGCATCCCCTGACCATGTACACTGTTACAGGCAGGTCCTGTGCTTACAGACACCTTTCTCAGTGGTTTAAATACCATAAAAGTTGAAAGTGTTTTGGATGTTTCTGTTCATGCTGAGTGTAGAAGCAGACACTTCTGCTGGGTGCATTAATAATTCTGCCCTTACTCACATTTCAACTTCCATTGTGTAACCACAAAGCTGCATGGGGCTGTGTTGTTTTAGTCATAAATCCTAAGAGACTGTGGTGAGGAGCTAGTATGTCCTCTGAGGATGGAAAGTGGGAATTCCTGGGTGCCACAAGAAGGCAAGATTAGAATTTGTAATTCTATTTTTACCGGTATGTATTGAAAGGAGAGAAGCAGTCTGGCAGGACTGTCTGCAGTGGACCTATTTGGTGTGAAAGGTTTCGGTCCCTTTGACATTTTAACAGTGTTTGCTTCTCCTGCATCACAACTTTGTTTTGCTGATTGTTTTCTTTCCCACTTTTTCTTGCAGTTCTCAAGGGAAAGAAGCTCAGTTTGCCAGCGTAAGTGCCAAAACATCACCAGCATCTGTCCTTTTGGATGCTTGGACAGAACAATCCTTATCACAAGCAAAGGCGAAGATGCTTGAGACAGAAAGTCAGAAACACAGCTCTTTATAGTGCAGGTAGTCATCAGCGGCTCTGTAAGAACGGAGGAAAAACAACCAGCAGATTTCTGTTTGATGCATCTTGCCTTTATCTTTTTTATTACTATGTATAAAGATTTTTTACATAAAGAAACTTATACTGTATTAATAAATTCAGTGTATGGTTTCAATTGGAATAGTTCCAAAAGTGAGATTTTTGTGAGATTGTTTATGACCAGGAACAAGTGCAAACATTTTTTTTAATTTTCAAGATTTTCTTTGAAATGACTGATTTTTTTTCTTTTTTTTTTTTTTCAGTGCACAAATATGTGCATCCTTGATGGATGGTAGTCATCTGTTCTTTCCCTTTGATTCAGTTTTCATTCCACTATATTTATTTTTTTTCCAAAAGGCGAATATATGTCAACTCTAAATCTGAAACCACCGATGTTTGATGTGATGTGCTGGTGCCCAGTCTTTGTGCCATCTGCTGACATGGAGTTCCTTATTCAAAATGTATGTTGGTGCTAGAAGGAGAACAGTCACATTTTGTAGGTGTTCCCCTTCTAAAACAGACTGGTGGCAAGAGGGCAGTGAGGAAATCACCTGAGGCCAGAAGGACGGGCCCTTTCTTGTTCTGCCATGATGTCTGGGAAGGTAATCCCCACAATGAAAGCACTTGGCAGCCCAGGTCGTGAGGGGTGAGCGATGTGATTGTGTTACTTAGTGGCAAATGTTTGTGACTGTGTTGTTTGTTCAGGAAATGAAGGTTAAATATCTTGGATGTCCAGCCCTGCTCCACCATTACAGCTGTAGGAATGGGAGACTTGTAAGTTGTTGATTACAGAAATCTGTGGGTGATCATTTTAAACAATATCTACATTTTCTTATTAATGAATGCTTTATAAGCAATTTCCATGTTCAGCTTCAAGTGGTTTTCGATGTCACTTTTGGACAATTAATATTTTTTTTATAAACTTTTCAGAATCAGCAGCACCAGTTACCATTCTTCATCCTTTAAATGATTCCCTTTTTTTACTGAGCTGTTGCATGATTTATCCTGTGTTACCATCCTCAATAAACACTTTATGAAATGGTGAAAACATTTTGGTTTTATTTTTTTTTTTCATTCCCGAACATGGAACTTTTCTGTTTGCCTGAGACTGGCTGAAAAGTTGCGGTGAGGACGAGTTGGTTAATGTCCTTGCTGTATTGAAATATGAAGTTTTTAAGGCTCTGAGAGGCATTCTCACTGATGGAAGCAACGAGTTCCACTTGTTTAGTAAGAGCTCAGTCTCCAGCCTGGTGCACAGGAGAATTTGGTGCTTGTATGTGTTTTATCTTCTTCAATTTAATTTGCCATCATTATCTCCCTTGTCAGTGCTGGTTCTCATTCCTAAGCCCAGCTGAGCAGTGCTTACTTGCAGCTGAGGTGCTGCCATCTCCACTGTCTCAGCTGCTCCCGGCCGCAGTCTGTGCCTGTGCAGAATAGCCCAGGGGTGGCCCAGTGCTGGGTGTCCCTGTGCTGGGCAGGCCTGTGCTGGGTGTCCCTGTGCTGGAGGCCCTGTGCTGGGCAGGCCCTGTGCTGGGCAGGCCTGTGCTGGGTCTCCCTGTGCTGGGTGTCCCTGTGCTGGGCAGGCCTGTGCTCGGCAGGCCTATGCTGGGTGTCCCTGTGCTGGGCAGGCCCTGTGCTGGGCAGGCCCTGTGCTGGGTAGGCCTGTGCTGGGCAGGCCTGTGCTGGGCAGGCCTGTGCTGGGTCTCCCTGTGCTGGGTGTCCCTGTGCTGGGCAGGCCTGTGCTGGGCAGGCCTGTGCTGGGTGTCCCTGTGCTGGGCAGGCTCTGTGCTGGGCAGGCTCTGTGCTGGGCAGGCCTGTGCTGGGTGGCCCTGTGCTGGGCAGGCCCTGTGCTGGGCAGGCCCTGTGCTGGGCAGGCCTGTGCTGGGTCTCCCTGTGCTGGGTGTCCCTGTGCTGGGCAGGCCTGTGCTGGGCAGGCCTGTGCTGGGCAGGCCCTGTGCTGGGTGTCCCTGTGCTGGGTGTCCCTGTGCTGGGCAGGCCCTGTGCTGGGTGTCCCTGTGCTGGGTGTCCCTGTGCTGGGCAGGCCCTGTGCTGGGTGTCCCTGTGCTGGGTGTCCCTGTGCTGGGTGTCCCTGTGCTGAGGCCCGAGGGCGCTCAGGGCCTGCCCGCGCCTCGCTCCGTGCCGGGCTTCAGCGCCGCTGTTCGAGCCGTGTAACGGGGCGGGTTTGACGTCACGGGGCAGTGACGTCACGGCGCCCACACCGCCCTGCGGGCACGCCCGGCCCCGCCCGAGCCGCACTGCGCACGCGCCCTGGGCGCCCCCGGCCTTCCCGCCGCCCCGCGCGCGCGCCCCGGGACGGGGCGGGGCTCCCGCCAGGCGCGTGCGCGGCCCGGTCGGGGCGGGGGCGGGGCGATGTCCGCAGGGCGGTGTGGGCGCCGTGACGTCACGGCAACGTGACGTCGTGCCCGCCGCGGCGGGCGGTGAGGGCGAGGTGGGGGGGGACGGGGTCGGGCGGCCCTGAGGGAGCGGCGGCGGCGGCGGGACCCGCAGGATGCCGGGGCTCGTAGTGTTCGGCCGGCGCTGGGCCATCGGCAGCGACGACTTCGTGCTCCCGGGGGCCTTCGAGCTGTTCGTCAGGCTGGTGTGGTAAGGCGCGCCCTGGGGCCGCTGCCCGCCGGCCCGGCCGCTTCCCGGCGGGATGAGCCGTGCCCGCGGCCCGGGCGGTGTCGGTCCCTGGCACGTCACGCGCGGTGCGGTGTCCGCGCTACCGGAGCGCTCCGGGCCGCCATCACCCGCTGTGCTTAATCTCCGAGTAGCGCTCGTGTGGTTTCGTAATTAATACGGTGACTGCTTTGTGTCCGCCAGCCGCGGTGCTCTGGGATCTGAGGGAGAGAGTAGCAGCACGCAGGGAGCCGGTGGCTCGGTCTGCACTCGACTGAATTGTAATTCCTGCTGAGTGTTCGTGTAGTGGTTTCATTCTGACACTTTCCTTATGTAACAGGTCCCTTGCTGTTAATCTTTGTGCAGTGCTTTCCTTACGACGAGCGCTATCTATCAGGTGATCACTTCGCAGCAGGCGCGTCCCCCTTCCGGCTGTAACTGTTGTTATCTCACGTCCCGGCAGGTGGATTGGGATTCTTGTCCTTTACACGGTTCACAAGGGGCAATTTAACTGTCCTGGGGGCGGATTGCTGCACAGCTACCTGCTCGGCCTCCTCATTCTGCTGGCTTCCATAATAGTTGCGTTATCTGCTCTTGTATACATCAGTATGCAAGGTAAATAGTTAATAATGATATTTTGTGTTTATCTACTGGAATTGTAATAGATATGTGTTTTTAATTCGGAGCTGACATTAAAAGCCACCAAAGGTTGAAGTGTTTTGATGGTAGTCAGACTTGAAAAACTCCATCAGCATTAACATATTTGCTTTAATAGTATTATCTTTATTAGTCTGGAATCTAACATAATAAATAGACGCAACAGCTTAGTGGAGCTAATGGTTCATTGCCATCATAGCATCCTGAAAACTCTCTCTGCGTGACCTCTGATGGAACACTGCTCCACCTCTCTGACAGGAATTTAGGGAAATGCATCCAGAATCATCTGAAGTATTGTGTTAGTTCTGCCTTGCACAGGCACGTTTAGTCATGCCTTGTCAAAGTCCCTTAGCTGCAGCGGGCTGCTTGGGGAAAAACACACAGAAAAGTGAATTGTATAAATGTCATAATAAAACTGACAGTGAGTACTGTTAAATAGAGCAGGACCCACAGCTTGAAATGAATGGCTGAACAGAAGTAAGGACCCCACTGCAACTTCTAATAATTTGTAGAAATGGTTCATTTTGGGTTAAAATTGCTAGGAAAGCTTTTTTCTGGTGAAGCACCTGATCATCGAAGTAATGTTAAGAAGATTAATTTGAAATATGTGTGTGGTCTCTGGAGTAACAGATGAGACTCCACAGTTTCTAATATATTGGTTCTCATGACACACTGAAAATAAGTATTTATGCTTCTGTAAATAAGTATTTATACTTCTTTCCATTTAAGCAATTTTAAGAGAGCATGAAGAGAAACTATGACAGAGCAGAACTGTGGATGATAATCGTGGCCTTGAATCTGACCACTGGTTTTCCTAGAGTTTCCAGAGGAGGGGAAGTAAGATCAGCCAGACTGTGCTGTTTGTATCAAAGTTTCTCAGAATATTCTGGGTTGGAAGGGACCCACAAGGATCATCGAGTCCAGCTCTTAGGTGAATGGCCCACACAGGGGTCAGACCCATGTCCTTGATGTTGTTAGCACCAGGCTCTAACCAAAGTTGCAGAGGTGAGAGAGGTAACTGCAAAGAGCAGTAATAAAAGAACCTTGTTCGGTATGAAAGTACAGCTGTTGTATTGTAAAGGCCATTGTAACTAAGAGATGGAAGAATTCTGAGGCTGAATAAATTTCTAAGAAAATAAAGGGTGAGGTGTGTTGGGCTGTGGTTGTAATGTATGGGTTTGGGTGGGCTGGGTCTTGCCCCAGCCCTTTTGTTGTGCTGGTGATTGGTGATGCCAGCAGGGAACCTGGCTGGAGCCCCCACACCCTGTGGGGGGTGCTGAGAAAGGAAAAGTTGTTTAGAGGAACCACAGTTCCATCTGGTTGTGTCTGTGTAAGCAGCCATGGGACAGGCTGCAACCTGGGAATGGGAAAAAGCAACCTCTGGATCGAGGGCTTCTGAAACAGTTTTATCACTGGGTGTGAACCACAGCTGTGTAATTGGAAAATAGTTTCCAAAGTTGTTTTTGTTCAGCAGCCTTTATGAATTGCCTGTCTACACCTGAGCACACACACCCCGCTACCTCATTGCCCTGGGATCAGCAAATTGGTTTAAGGAGATGAGTTGGCCAAAAGTTGCTCCCTTTTTATTGCCTGGGAGTGCTAAAACGAAGAGGTTATTAGTAAATTAACAAAACAGAGAATAGCCTGAGAAGTATTTGTCCTGGTAATGATCCTACTTTTGTTCTTCTATTATTTAGTAACTCCATTAACAAAACTTCATCATAGCCCAGCAAAATAGCGTCTGAAAATGAAATATTCAACCAACTAAAAGCTAAATAGAGTAATAAAAGGCTGCAGGTGTCATGAGGAACTGTAGGTGAGCAGTTGCTCCTGGATGCAGCTTTGGCTTTTGCTGGGCTGCCTCAAGTTCAGTGCAGAATTGTCTCTGATTAGAGTTGTTTTGGGTTTTACTAGAGTAAATTCTAAGAATCGCAGCTATAAACCCATTGTTGTTTTTCTTTGCTTCAGTGATAGCTTTCCATTAGTATGAAAGAACTTGATAGTTTCAGTTGTTTCTTACTTTCTGTAAAGCCCAGAAAGTTGGTATTTTCAGATAGGATTTTATGTTCTTGAGGTGCATTCATGAGCAGTTCTTGTTTTAAATTCTCTCTCTAATTTCAGGAACAATTTCTAATCCAGGCCCAAGAAAATCACTTCCCAAAATACTTTATACTCGCCTACTTCTCTACTTCCCTGAATTCATCTGGGCTGTTGTAGGAGCTGTGTGGGTGTCAGACAACAGTGTGCAGTGTGAGAAGACTGTGATAAATGGCGTCATTGGGACAGTTATTGCAAGGTAAAGGTGCCTTCCCACAAATCTGAGCTTGGTAGTGTATGTGAGAAGGGAAATGAGTTGGTCTCCTTCCCTAAAAAATCTGCTTGCCTTGGGAGGGTAATGAGTTGGTCTCCTTCCCTAAAAAATCTGCTTGCCTTGGGAGAGGGAGCAGTGAAGGAAAGGAGGTGAAGATCAGAAAGGGTAAGAGGGACAATGGGAGAAAACTGGATAAATGTGAAGGAGACAGTAACGAGATCACTTAGCTGGTAGTGAAAAATGGACCTGTCACACCTCTGGGCTGGTGCTTCCAAAGCACAGGGCTGGGATTCCAGGTTTGGTGCCCTGTGTGACAGCCTTGTTCTGGTGCCCAGAGTAGTGCAAGCCCAGTGCCAAGAGCTGTACCCTCAGGACAGCAGCAGAGGTCTCCATACAGAATTCCATACCCAGCTTTGTTTTCTGCCTGTCAAGATCTGTAGTTGGGATTTCTTGCACACTTGCCAGAAGTGTCTGGTTTCACAGATCAGTTACCCACTCCCTCCTGTCTGGCAGCTGGATTATCATCGTCTTTACCGTCATTGGAGTTGTCATTGTCTTTGACCCCCTCGGGGGGAAGAAGACGTTCTACCTGCCCGACGGTGTGAGCCGCAACCTGGAGAGCAGCCAGTCGGGGCAGCTGCTGTACAACGTGAAGAGCTCTGCCACCAGGGTGTGGGAGAAGAGGATCCGGCTGCTGTGCTGCTGCATCGTGCAGGACGATGACCACCGGGTGGCCTTCACCAGCATCGCCGAGCTCTTCCGCAACTACTTCTCGGTGAGAGGGAGAGCCTCGCCTGTGTTCCAAGAGAGTTTTGGTCTGGGACAGTTTTACACAGTCTTCCATGTCTTTGTACAGGACACTGATCTGGTGCCAAGTGACATAGCAGCTGGTTTGATTCTGCTTCATCAAGAGCAAGATAAAATGGAAAATTGCCCCAAGGAGCCTGAAGAAGTCCTGTGTCATTCTCCATCGTCTCTCGTGGTAAGATAGGGTTGGTGCAGCCTCTGGTGTAATTATTGTAGGAAATGGTGCCAGAGCAAATTGAAATGCACTTCTTTCTATAGAGGGTTTTTTTGGTTTTGTTTATTCTTTTAACTAAATTAAACACTGCAATAAAAATTCATAACAATGTGAGGTATTAATAAATGCAGTGAAAACAACTTGATGGGTTTATGGTCAAAGCATTTTTCTGCCTTTGCATGAGTAGAACTTATATCTGAATGGGGACTTCAGTGCAAAAAAGGAACCATTTAGGACATTTGATCATTGTTGAACAGTTGGGAGAGAAAGGGAACAGAAGGAGAATATAATATTTGGTGCTGTTTGCATAGAACTGAGAAGGTAGTCTTCTAGTATGTATTATGGGCTGTTTGTCTGCTGGAAATACCCAGACAAGGTAAGAAGCAAAAACAGCATCTTTTAAATGCTTGCAGGTGGTGGGTTAGTTTGCTGACTGATTTTTGCTAGTCTTCAGTGGAAAAGTGCTTTTGTAAATTTTTTTTCCCTCCTTTTGGCCTGTGTTTCAGAGATGTATTTAGTTTTATTTCAACCAGTGCATCTCTGTCAACTTCCTTTTGAATCCAGCCAGTGTGATGGGGTCGTGCTTTAAAAGTCTGTACCAGAGAGATCTGCTGCAGACTCTTTAGCCTTCCCTTGGACATCCTTAGGTAACATTTGGAGTGAATGTTGTTTTCAGCATCGAGCTTATCAGTGTGTCAGTATTGGAAGAAACTGATTCAATGAGAGCTTTACAAGATCCTTGAGCTGTGTAGCTACATAAATAAACACAGACTTTTTCCTGAAATACAAGTGGCTATTTTTAGTTCCTCTTAGACCTTGAGGTTTTCCTTTTGGGTAGTGTGTATTTCATCATGCCTTGATTTTCACTAGCCTGTGTTCAGTTTTATTCTGAAGCTGCCTAACACGCCTTCCTCCCTCTCTCTGCTTCCTTTTCTTCCCCTGCTTGCTTCCAGACTGATGATTTGGATGTTGAGCTGGAGAATGCTGCTCACTACATGCTGTTCGCTGCAGCTGCCTATGGCTGGCCTTACTACGTATACACCAACCCATATACTGCACTCTGTAAGCTCAATGGTGACTGGTAGGTTTGACCCAAGAGCTTAAAAACACACAGCTGCCTTCTGTTTAACTAGTCATAGCAGAAATAAAACAGTTGCAATAGCAGTATTTTTGTTGCATTAAATGATATCATTATTGGGAGTACATGAGCTTGACTGGTAGAATTCTCTTTCACAAATTCAGAGAAAATTCCAGTGTCTTCCCACCCTCAAACCTCTAACTACCCTCAAAGATTGGGGTTTTTTTCCATGAGAAAAGTTTGTGATTGAGACTAAAAAAAAAATCATTTAGCAAAATGACAAAGGAGGAATTAGAATTAAATGAAACATGTTTTAAAATGAGGCTTTTTCGAGGTGCCTTTTGGGCACAGATGTACATGCAGAAATAAAAGTTTATCAACAGTTTTGCCTGTCTTAAGGACTTAGCCAAAGTTCCCTGTCCCTCCAGCCTCCTTTATGTTCCTTTTGACCCCTTTATTCAAAAATGTTTATGGTCAGTATGTCATTTTGCATATTGCTGTGTAGGATTGCTGTATGTGACCATTGGTATTTGTGACTGTAAGAATGATTTTCGTAATTACTAACATGAAATATCAGTATAATCTACTGAAATATAAATCACTTGCAGAAAAACAATTACCACATAATACTGTGGATAAAACATGAGATAAGATTGCTGTGCAGATTTTTGTTTGAATTTCCTTTTTCCTTGTTTGTATTTTCTCTCAGTGGCTTTTAATCTTAAGAATTCTTTCTTGCTGCACTGTTTGCTCTGCCAGTGCTCCTGTAACCAGGCAGAGGTAACATCTTGTATCAGACTACTGGTGCTATTGCAAAAAGAAAGCACTTTTGGTTCCTGGCAGAAGGCCTTCTGCAAATTTAACTGAGTTTGATTCCTTGAAAGGAAACCTGAAAAATTGGAAAATGAAAGTTTTTCTCTTCTGTGTTTGTTAGTTGCAGGAATAGACCAACAGATTCTGATATAATGGGCAGTGATCGTCATAACTTTCACTTTGGATCCATCCTAAAAATAACAGGACTGCAGTACAGAGACTTCATTCATATCAGTTTTCATAACAAGGTAAACAACCTGGACAGGCATTCAGCAAGCTGTTGTGATTAATTCAGGGAAAGCAAGGGGTGAAGGGTCTAGTTTGCCTTCAGCATTTATGAAGTGCAGGATGCAAAGCCAAATGAAAACATTCTGTTTGGATTTCTTTTCTAATCTAATGGAACAGCCACAAAACCATTGATGCAAGTCTGTCTCAGTATTGAAAAAAGGCACTTAGACTAACCAGATCAGAAACCAGTTCAGCTTCTTTCCATAGTACAATATGGAGCTCAATAAGAGCTTTCAGAAGGCGAGAACAAGTGCTTGCCCTTACAAAAAGTTGGTGTCTTTACTGATTACATTTTTCTCCTCCAGATCTATGAGATTCCATTTTTTGTTGCTTTGGATCACAAAAAAGAAGCTATTGTGGTTGCTGTGAGAGGAACCTTGTCTTTTGAGGTATCATCCATCTGATATCAATAATTAGCTTTATAGAAATGAGTGAACTCCCAGTACCTAGAGGAAATTGTGTTACTCTGAGTAAAAATAACTCACTCACAGGTAAGAGTCTTTAAGGTTTAAGTTGTAAGGCCCCCTGCCCTTGGATGGGTAATATTCCCTGTGCTACTGGAAGAGAGAGAGGAGGACAGGCAGTGGTAATTCCAGGTCACTGTGAGTGGAGTGCATCCGTAATGGGGTGTCTGCAGTTGGAAACAGTTGCCAGACTTGGAGCTGTGGTTGCTGTGTTTGCTGGGGTGGTGGTGTGTGGTGGGATGTGTTGTGCTGCTCACACAGCTGGCAGCCAGCTGGTGATGTCCCTGTGACAGGGGTGAGCAGCAGAGCACAACCCGTGAGCCACACAGCCCTGCAGGGAGGTCTGACCAAAGCTTTGTTCACAGGACATTCTCACTGATCTGTCAGCAGACTGCGAAGACCTGACACTGGAGGAAGTTCTGGAGAATGGGTTTGTGCATAAGGTGTGTGCAGCCGGTGGCTGTTGGTAGATCAGCTCAGCAGTAGCAAGCTATAAACACCCGGGCTCCTTAGTTAAACAGAAGAATGTTCTCCTTGTTGGATGGATTGCACAAATTATTTCAGTGTTTGGTGCATCAAATACTGCCTCTGGCACTGCAAGGTAGAATTTTTAATCCTCTTATCAGGCTTAATGTCCTTATGAAATATCCCAAAGCCTTTTTAACCCATACATACAATACAAACAGACATCTTGGTTATAACCAGACCTCTGTCAGGAGGATGTTAAAGAGAAGACCAGCTTTGCAAAAAGAAGGTGGTTCTGTGATGGTGTCGTATTTAAACTATATGTGTGTCACACCTCAGATTAGATACACCCTTCTAACCTGAACTGCTCTCTTGTAGGGAATAACTCAGGCTGCAAATTACATCTATCGAAAACTAATAAATGATGGAATTTTAAACCAGGCTTTCACAATTGCCCCAGTAAGTTACCTTCCAAATAATTTGGTTTGTCAGAAAAATTACCTACAGCTTTTTCTGTGTCCATCTAAATTTGTTTTTCTGTCTGTAGGAATATAAACTTGTGATAGTTGGTCACAGTTTGGGTGGTGGGACAGCATCTATCTTGGCCATCATGCTCAGGAACTCCTTCCCCACACTGAGGTGTTACGCCTTCTCTCCCCCAGGAGGGCTCTTAAGGTGAGAGACTTCTCCTGCTTGGTTCTGTGTCTAAGCTGTAAAAGTCTTTAAGGCAGCTGCCAGGTGTGTCAGGCTGTAGCTGTGGGCCTGACTGTGGGAAGAGTTTGTATGTTCTCCACTCAAATTAATTTGCTCCATCTGGAATTACAGTCGAGTCCTTGGCGGAACGTTACAGAATGAAACACGTCTAGGGAATCCTGGCAGGCAGTGTCATTAGAGTTTAAAATAAATGTTCCAGAAAAACGCTCACCTGACTTGTGTGCCGTGGCCTGGTGGGCATCCACACAGCCTTACAGTCAGCACTGAAGTTACTCTGTCACCTTCAGCAAGGAGGTCTGAACACCCACTGAGGCACTGACTGCAAATGCTGCTGCCACATGCTTGTATTTTTACTGACAGATAATGATCATCCTAAAACTAAACTGTGCTTATCTCTTTAGTGCATCTAAAGTGCCTTTTTTTCTTTTTTCTTTTTTTTTTAGCAAATCACTTGCAGATTACACTAAGCACTTCATTGTTTCAGTCATTGTTGGAAAAGACCTTGTTGCAAGGTGAGATGAAAATACTTTTAAATTGATATTTGGAGATGTGTTTGATAGCAGACAATAGGAGGCTTTGCTTTACTTTGTTCTGTGTGTTTAAACAGGTTAAGTATGCCCAACATGGAGGATTTAAAGAGAAGAATAGTGAGAATTGTGGCAAACTGCAACAGACCCAAGGTAACTAAGTGCAGTTCCGGGTTAAAATTGTGGAATTGTTACCTGGGTTAAGCCCCAGGTTTAATGCAGTCACTGCTGGTGTGTGTATTTTTGATATTAAAGCTGAGAGTTACAATTGTGCTTCAGAACAAAATTGTTTGCTTTTAATTCAGTGACATTTGTGTTAGTCTCCTATCCTGTAAAGGTGTATTGTTGGAGATTAGGACTCAGTAAGACTCCAAATATACCGGTTTACATCATCAAACACCTGAAATTATCTGTTTGCTAGTTTTGCTGATAAAAGGAAACTATTAAAAAAGAAAAATGGGAAAAAAACCCCAAATAGCTAAAATTATGAAAAGTCAGTAAGATTACTTGCTTTAATACTCTAGTAACTAGTACCAGTAGGCAAGCAAATTAATGATTTTACTTAAATATTACTGTCAGAATTCATTTGGAAAGCAAAGATTTCTCTGTTACAGTGTTAATTCTTTACCTCTTTTTACTGTTAGTGGGAAACACAGTTTTGAAAGTGCTGGACTGTTCTCTCTGATTTCAGTACCAGATTTTGCTGCGGGGGTGTTGGTACGAGGTGTTTGGAGGAGATCCTGATGACTTCCCAACAGAGCTGGATGGAAGGAACCAGGATGCCCTGACCCAGCCCCTTCTGGCTGAGGAGAGTTTAATGGTTCATAGGTCACCTTCATACAACGCCCTTGAGGAGGAATCACACGTGAATTCACCCCCTCAGTATCCTCATCTCTATCTGCCTGGAAAGATTATCCACATTGTTGAAGAATGCAGCTCTAGGAGGTAAGTGGAATAATGAATTCCGCTCTCCTGTCTCCCTAAAGTCTGCTTACAGCTCCTTCTCCCTTTCAAAGTACACGTTTCCAGTTCTGCGACTTACCTGCATCTCCAGTACCCAGTTTTGGTTATTGCACATTACCCAGTTTTCAGTTTCTATTCTGTGCCTCCTGGCTTCTTTCAGTTTTGCTGCAAGCCCTGGACACTTCCTCCTTCTGCCTTATCCTGCCCATTTATTGCAGCTGCTGAAGTGAGGACCTTAAACACTAAGACTGGCAAGTTCAGCTTTGCCAGGCTGCAGTTTCTGCCTGAGACTGCAGATCTGCAATGTGTCCTGGTAACAAAATACGTCGTTACTGAGCAGTCACATGAGTGCTGGTGATCAGAAAGAGGTGCAATACTGCCTGTAACACTGACCCAGCCAGGCTGGAGAGCTGTAGCTGCCACAGTACCCAGTGTGTGCCCACAGAGCCTGTAGTTTTTCCTGTCATTTGTTGCTTTTCTGTGGATGCAGGTAGCTGAGACAAAGATACCAGAAAGCTGAAACTGCTGGAAGAGTGAGGATTGTGGCTTTGTTGGGGCAGTGTCATGTTCAGGGGGGGTTTTTTGTGGTTTTTTTTGTTGATGTTGGGTGTTTTTAGACAAAGGAACCTGAAACAGCCCATAAGCCAGGCAGGCCGTGATATCCTCTCATTGTGTTCTGAAAGAGAAATAAGAGCATCTCTAACTTGCACAAGACTATCTTATAGAAGAAAAGAGAAATTGTCTCTTACAGAGAGGAGAGAAAAGTATTGGAGAAGGAATTCACTTTTTTCCTCCCATTCAGTAGATCAGTATTTTGTTTAAGCTTCACATCTTAAATTTCTAACAATTTTAATACTGGTTTTACAAGTTAGATACTTGAACACCTCTGACCTGGCAGGTTTTCTCGATGGTTGCTCTTCTATTGAGTTAATTTCTTCTCTATCTTACTCCACAGCACAGCAGTTAATCATGGGGGTTTTTTTAAGTTGGACTAGCACACAAGAGCACCCATCATGTATTTGGGATTTAATTTTACAGAATGGTGCATCCTATGTGCAGCATTGAATGTATCGCCTCGTCTCCTGTTGATACCACTGTGTCTTATTCCCTAAATTTGACATTAACCATGTGAATGTGCAGTGTTTATCCCCCTCCCCTCCTTGCCCAGGCTATATTCCGTGTTTTTGGGAGCAAGATTATTTGAATCTTTGATGGATTCTTTCCCTGTTAATGCACAGTGTAATTTGGTGCAGTTCTGCCCTCAGGGACACTTCATGACAGCAGTTCCAGCTGTTTGCTGAAGGGCAGACCTGCAGCTCTGGGAGCCCACCTGCTGCTGTGAGAGGGTTCCAGTTCCTCCCTGAGCAATGTCCAGGGTGTCCAGGTTGCCTGTTCCAGTTCTGACACAGCCATTTTATTTACGGTGTGGTTTTTTCCTAGGTTGTGTTCTTCAGATATTAAATACACAGCAAGATGGTCAAACGAAACCGTCTTCAGCAGCATTTTAATAAGTCCCAAGATGATCACAGACCACATGCCAGATGTTGTGCTGAAAGCTCTGAACAGTTTGTCTCAGGAACATGGATCGTGTCTGTCTTGTCAAACACGAGACTACAACCCCAGTGCAGTATAACCACAGCTCGAGGACGACCTGGGGGGCTTTTTTGCAGGTTTCAGGTATTCAGGACACATTCCACTTTCATACCTAAGTGGATTTCAGTACTTTTCTCACATTGCATAAAATGAACAAGGGTCTTAATGCCCTTGCATGTGCAGCGACCTCGGGGAATGTTGTGCTGGTGAAAGCACAGATTCTGTCTCTGTGCTGAAGGCTGGGCTTTTCCAGAACGGATCAGGATGAGAAGCTCCAGCTGAGCCTGTGTATGCTGGCGCAGCAGCTGAACGCTTGACCAAAGTGAATGTGTGAGGGTGGCGTGGCCACACGTCAGAGCAGAGCCCTGCCAGGCCTTATCCACCACCTGGAACTCCACTGCTGCTTCCACGTCGGCTCCTGGGTGCCGGGGCCGTGGCAGAGCTGTGCGGAGCCGAGGGGCTGCAGGGCAGGCGCTGGGGCAGCTCGGGGCTGCAGGGGTGAGTGAGCCCGGCCCAGGCCAGGCTGGAGCAGGCACAGCTCAGTGATTGCACTATTTTTTCTTACAGATTGTGCTGGGATCCCGGGGTTGGGGGGAGGGCATGTTGTGGTTAAATGCTGCTTGGATATACATGTGCAATATTCTTTAATCTACCTGTCTTTTGTATTTGTTGATCTACATCACTGCTTTTATTGATTTGAAACTAAAACTACTTAATGAGAAGAAAAAAAAATATTGTTCAGGCCCTGGTATCATACTGGTCACCAGCTCTAGCTCCAGCTACTGAGCACCACTCTGATTATGCCAAGAATGTGTAACCAGTTGTACTGATTTTTAAAAAGTGGATTCCTTGTTTCTAGTGTGTAACTATTTTTAATTTTTTTTCTTTTTAAGGCTCAGCAGCATTTATATAAAAAAACTGATGTAAGTAAAATATGATGTGGTTGAGAATTAACTGTGTGGATGTTGTTGCTGTGATACTCAATATGGAGACAAAATTAAATGCACAACAAAACGTTGGCTCCTGTGCAATGACAGGTACCAGTCCTAGCTGTCCGAGCAACGAGGGCAGGCACCACCAGCAGGGACTGTGCTGCTCTCAGGGACTGCAGGGTCCAGGGCACCAGCCTTGGGTGCAGCTACTCTGGAGGAGAGGAGCCAACACGCAGAGCAGGGCTTTAAATAAAAGCCTGGAATCTGGGGCATTTAAGCACAAACTGTAAGAGGTTCAGAGGAAAAGCCGTGGAGTGGAACAGAGAACCTGCCCCCCGCTGTCAGCAGCTTTAACCCACTGCAGGAGCTGTAACAACTGCACTGAGAGGGCAAGGCCTCTGCAGAGCTGTTGCCAAGTGCTGTGTTTAATTTGGGCTCTCAGAGCACCACTGCCAGCCTGGGGTTTGCACGCTGGCCCTGAGGAGACACAGGCACCCAGGGCTGCTGGCACGGAACAAGAATGTGTGCTCAGAGTGGCACAAGAATGAGACACTTGCTCAGAAACTCAAACATTACCACACTTGTGATTCAAGGATTTATTAAGTCATACATGCAAAACATACTGCCAATTGCATTAGCAAAAGATCAATGTAAAAACTTCACAATTTTGCAACTTTTATTTTTAAATTTTGCTTTAGTGGTTGAAAGGGTGTAGTTCAACATCATATTCCTGCCAGTTTGGAAGGTACAGAACATTAGCACTAATTACAGAACCTCACAGACCCAAGTTACCGTTACGCAATCGATGCTGCACATGGAGTGACAGAAAGAACACTTGGCTGCATTAGTCACGTTACAGTGGGGGGATCTTGCAAATAGTGATGTTTAAGAAGGTTTGTCAGTTACAGAGGTTTAAAATATAAAAATTACTAAAATGTGTAAAGCTGCTTCACATGATTTTTACACCTAGTTAATAGACTAAAAGCTCTTCAGAAAGCATAACTTACTGGGTCAGAAACAACAGGAAAATGAGGATATGCTTGAACATTCTACTCTAAAAAATAAAAAAGGAAAAAAAAAGCAAACGTCTATCAATCAGAAGGTTTTAAAATACAAGTTATATTGCTCAGTAAGAAGAGATTCTACAAGAAAAGCATTTACTACATAAAAGTGGGAATGACTGATTGAGAATTGTACCTACGTGAATGCCCTACTTGAAATTCAAAGGAATTTACCCATGAACACCAACCTCTCTCCACTACTGCACCTCTGGGAAAATGGTTGCTGAGCTACTCTGGCAGTGTAGTGTAAGTCAGCTGTACAGTGTCAAAATACTGTCTGGCACTATCTCTTGATCCAACCCAATATTCCATTTATTCATCACAATACAATGCTGTCAAAAGGACTAGATACACTTCAGTAAGAATAGTTATTTTTTCAATCACAGCAGCAAGAACTAGATTGCAACCAAGCCCTTACCAATGATAAAGCATTTACACTGTGACTCGGGTGTCAGTCATTGCCAGAGATGGGTGCTGGATGCACCACCAGGCAACGGCTGCGCTGGGAAAACAGTTCAGAATAAAACACATTAGAGCGCAGTGTTCTGCTAATTCCCTGGTACTGTTACTGTGAAAAACTAGAAAGAGATTTTGCATTTCCTACCAGAAATTAGAGTCATTTTCAAGAAGAATCTTTAAAAAACAGTTTAGTGCTTAGTGTTTGTAGCACAACAATGCGACTTAGTTCAGCAGATAGTTTGGCAACACTTAATTGAGCAAGAAGAGGATTTTAAAAATAAGGCTTTACATAGGTGTGTCTTTTCAGGAGTTTCAGTTTTTTTCTTAGAAGAATGCAAGTTAAGGATCATACTTTAAACGAAACCATGAAATTGTCAATTGGTTCAAGAATTGATGGAAGAGAACTAATTTATAACAGAAAAAATTGGCATGTGAATGCTCCATTGTTTGAGCAAAGCACAGGATTGATGGGGTGGGGGAGGGTGACGTTTACAGCAGCAGACATTTTCTCTTCCTCTTCTTTACAGGAGGGGGGCACAGCACTGCTCGGATGGCTTCATCAAACACTGTCTTGAGGCCTCGCTGCGTAAGTGCTGAGCATTCGAGATATTTCACTGCGCCTGGGGGAAGCAGAGACACAGTTACAGAGCAGCTTCCCACAGCTCCAGCAGCACCGCTCCCAGCTGGCTCCACAACAAAAGCCAGGCATTTCATTTAATTAAGGTACAAGGTCTTCCACAAACACAGCCAACAATATCCCCACTGCCTCATACCGATCTCTTTTGCCATGGCAAGGCCCTGTGGGTAGGTGATGGGAGTCAGCTTCTTCTCCTTCAGCTTTTCAATCGTGTCCTTGTCATCCCGGAGATCGAGTTTGGTGCCCACGAGGATGATGGGGGTGTTGGGACAGTGGTGCCGCACCTCAGGGTACCACTGAAAAAGACAAATAAAAAATGGTGTCTCTTGTGTGGGGGCAGAATTCCTTGAAGGCCCTGGAACACCACACGTGAAGGCTCCCAGTCCTTCACTTTCGGTCAGTCGGAGTAGACGGGAGCACCAAGATCCCATCAGGGCAGGATTAGAAAAGGGCACATCACCCTTAGTGAGGCCAACAGCTGTTTCCATATACTTAAAAAATGTAGCCCATTAAGGGCGGTATTTTCCTCACACACCAGAAGAGCCCTGAGCCCCCCTTACCAATGGAGACACCTCCTTGTGCAGCTGAGTTGTCTGAGGACATGGAACACTCCCAACAGTCACAGAGCACGTGCAGAAGGATGGCTGGTGCAAGGAACAAGGGCTGCCAACCCAGTGTTTACATGCATTTGTTTTTATTCTCATTTATTTCAAACTGTACTAAAAGGAAAGCTCCTGTTGGTGATCTCAGCACCTTGCTGGCTGAACACTCTTAAATTACTGTTATCAGTGTATCAAGGAACAATTCGTACTTAAGTGTGTCATGTGCCCTGAACTTCCATGACTCACAAGTTAGGCAAATGGATTTCTGCTTTTTCAAACTGCATTTCACATGGCCTGTGGGAAAAACAATTGGAAAAAAAAACACCTAACATTTTCCAAGCTCTGCTGTAAAGTGAACAGTATGATGAATTCAGAAATAAAATGGTACCAGCTCATCCTTACCTTAGCACGGACATTTTCAAAGGAAGCTGGGCTCACAAGGGAAAAGCAGATTAAGAAGACATCCTACAAAACAAGTTGACAGAAGTCAGCCCAACTGAGAAACCACTGTAGAAATGTCATGAACAGGCCAATATCAGCAGTACCTCTGTCACACTGCCAGCTCTACCACACTTGCAAAAGGCAAGGTCAGCAATACAGTTGCATGTGACAATCAAAGGCAGCTTTCCCAGAGGGAAATCCATTCCCAGGCAGCTACAAGCAGCCAGAGAGAAGGGGGAAAACAAACAACAAATAGATTGCAGTCAAATTTATAATCAGCTGTTGCAGTAGCCAGCAACCAGGACACTAATACCACTGCCTTGCAAGGGTTTTTTCTCTAAATGTCATTTCTTCACTGACCTCATCAGCATAGGATGCTGCAAAGTGTTAATTATTAACAAACAACTCTAAAGTAGTCTTAAATTGCAAAGGCCAACTATACACTATGAAATTAAAAAAAAAAAAAAAACCACATGAGAATTTCAACAATAATTACTTTCATGCCCAAATGAGAAGAATCTTGCTGCACTTCTTATAAAACTTCACTCCTACTGAATGCCAGTATAAAAAAATTTTAGAATTTCTCTGTAACCAAATTAGGATTGAGAAGGGCATTAAAAATCTCAAAGCTCCCTCCTTTCCTTTCTAAATAATGAGAAAGCAGAAAGAAAAATGGAATCTTGCACGTCTTGCTTTTCAACTGAAGGCAAAAAATTCTAAGTAAGAGCAGGTAAAAACATTTCAGAGCACGTGTTTATAGTGACTGCAGGATACAATTCAGGTTTCACAGGTGACATGCTCCATTCTGCATGCATTCAGATTAACCCCAACATTCATTTCCTCTGTCTGTGTTGATGTAAACTTGCTGTATGACCCAAGACTCAGGAAGTGTCTCCCAAACAAGCCCAACTTTCCCCAACCTACCTGTGCATCTGTACTTATTCCGGTACCAAACGTGCTACAGAATCAGGCATTGCAGAGTGTTAGTTGATTGTGCTGCATTTCAAGGCATTTTGTTAGGTCAGCAGCTGACATCTCACTGCTAAGCACTTGCAACCCAGTTGTTCATGCATCACCCAACAGGTTTCCGTAGCAGCGTCCCAGAAGAAGAAAGAAATAACATCAAATAATGTGATACTATGGCCACTACTTCTGTTTTCCAATTCTGCAGGTTTGTGGGGACTCAAGGCTGCACGTGATGCAGACTCTCTCCTTCACTAGCTCCAGAAATCAAAAGATTTGGTGTAACCACAAGGAATTACTGGAAGATCTCAGGTGTCTTGCACACTATCAATCTTAATAAGTAGGAACAGCTATTTGTTTTCAAGAAAATATTTAATCTTAGCAACTCATATAAAGAAATTTGGTAACAGAGGTCTCAAATCTAGCAATGTGATAGTTCCAAGAAAAGTATTTGTTCAAAAAATAGGGGCCAATTTATCACTATCATAGGCAAGACGACAGAACTTGGAACTGAAGTTTATTTAAAGTTTTACATACGGCAATAGGTTGATCTGCCAGACTGGAAGATATATTCTTAACATTGGTTCCTCCAACCTAATAACAGTAGGAGATAAAGTTACTCCTCAAATGGATTTAAGGGAAAATGTTCTCAGTCAGCAATTTGTGCTCACAGACATTCTCAAGGAGGATTTTCTTCTTAAGAGAGACGCTGCCCTGTAATTCAGCACAACCAACTGCACCCAGAGCAGACACCAGCCTTCCCCAGAAACCAGTTCTGCACTCTCAGGGGAAACCTGCAAGATCAAACCTCTCCTGAAAAGCACCCAACCAACAATTTCTCTTTGGTTTGCTCTCCTGAGGAAACACATGTGTGACCATCTTTTCTGTCCCAACTTTTTCCTTCCCCAAATATTTGGAAATATTAGTAGATTTCAAATGCATTCAGGAGAAGATATTAAATTCCTGTATATTTAAGGAATAAAATAAAAATAAGGAGAAAAAGATACAAATTAATGCCAAGCCCTCGCTGTGAAGTTACCAGCTGTGAACTGCTGGGTGGCTGAACCCAACACACAGTGCCCAAGTAACCAACACCTGCTGCTTTCACCCTGCCCAAAACATCGTTCCGGTGCACAAATAGGGAAAGGAGGGCCATGAGAACATGCAAGGGGTGAGTTTTAAACACCACAGTGAAGGAAAAGGAAGGCTGAACACAGATACTAAAAAAAGGTCAGGTTTCATCAGCACCACTGTTCTCTTCCTCTGTGCTTTTTGTTAGTTTCGTGGGGATGATGCATCTTTGATACTGCACAAGTCTGAAATCTGAAGACTTCTTCACAAGAATTTCAAGACTTACCATCGTTTCATTTTCTGCTGTGAAAAAACAATCCAAATAACTGACAGTACTTCAAACCCGTACTGAACAATTATACATGCTTGCACAGAAGACACTTTTTCCCTAAGATGCTTAGATTGACATGGAATTCTTTTACAGTCTACCAGAAAGCCACGGTTACTTTAGCAGGCTGAAGACATGCACATGCATTTTGTCCCTTTGTCACAGACATCCTGTGTCACACGGATTCTATCCCTATTAAATATCTTTCAACGTATCTTTTTCCACTTTTTTGAAAACATTTTTATGTTAAGCAAATCTGAAGTTTTAAGTATCCTATAAATATCTAAGTATTAGAGAAAACCAGCTTTCCATAGTCTCTCCTAGAAAAGACAGGTATTTCTGGCATTTCAACTGTAGTTGCCCACAACTGGCAAATTCGTATCAATCTTGTATATCATAACTGATGGGAAAGCCTAATGACTGTAAGTTAGAGAGCAGTGAATTAAGGAAAATTGTGAGTTATGACAGATTACTAAAAATAGCACCAGAGTTCCTTAAATAAGATTCACATTATTCAAGAGAGAAGTTATGCTGTAAAGTAAGTGGGACAATTTTGCATCTTACATTACTCGCATTTAACATATATTTGACAGTCAACAACAAGAGCCAAAAAAACCCTGCAAATTACCCTTTCTTTACTTATAGCACAGCTCCATCAGGTAAAAGTCACTGTTCTAAACAGATTAGAAAACCACCTCTGCAAAGATTGACTGCGGCTGAAGTCACGCTGGAAAGAAGAGAGCAGATCTCTTCAGAGTTTTCCTTAAACACGGAAAGATGCAGGATGCAGGCAGGACTTAACCAGTTGCCCACAGGGAAGACAGAAGCACATTTGTATCGATGTCACAGCACAAACTACAGCAAGCAATAAAATAACCACGGGCTCAAGCACATTGGAAAGCTGGGACACCGCAGCCTCTGTCGATACCAATAATCTCTTCATTCAGTGCTGCCTCTTTCACATGTAGAACATCTTCACACAGACTAAACAATATCAAGTGCTTAGCAGTGACAGTGTCAGGTTGCAGCCAAACATCGCCTAAAACCAAAAACAAACCCTGCCTTTGGCAGGCATGCTAACCTTACAATCGATGGACTAGCTGATGGGACTGTGCACCAAGATTTTTTGGGTTAGTTTTGGGGTGGTTTTTTCCTTTTAAATCAAGCATTCTAGACAATTCTGAGGCTGGAAGCACAGAAAACCCTACAAGTACCAGTGCACACGAACACACAGGGCACGTAAATTTTAACTTTTTTACAACTGTACACACCCCAGAGATCATAAATTACAGCTACAGCACATAAAATGAAAGAAGGTCACTGTTACTAATAAATACAACTCCAGGTGTGACAATGTTGGCCTTATGTTCAAAAAGAAAACTGCTTTATGTTAGACAAAGCTGTAGAGACTGCTCCTGGTTTCACCCTGCAGCTCTTACTGTTTGCGGGTAGGAGAGTGGACGTAGTCTGTCATAGTCCTCTTGACCAGCTGTGTCCCACAAACCCAGGTTGACCGGTTTTCCATCAACCATTACATTGGCAGAGTAGTTGTCAAAACTGAAAACAAAGAGAGAGTTAGCTGCATTAGCTTGCACTAAAATAAAGCACCCAAGGACTTTTTCTTCATAGAGTCCTAACTGGGAAAACTAGGAAAGGAAATGTTTTCATTGCATCTGTCTGCTCCCCAGAGACAGTAAAGCTGTTCTTTAAATAACAAGTGTGGCATTGGGTAATGGAATAAAAAATTATACACAACAGACTTGGTCCGGTCTGAGCACAAGTGATCCCTGTCATGGCTCTTCCAAAGGAAGTGTTAATCCCGGTGAGCACACGAAAGCAGGTGATGTACTTGGCAAGCACTTTCCAGTCTTAGCGAGACATTCAGCAAGTTAATCTGTCTCATGTTGTGAGATTTAGAACAGAAGATACAGGAGCAACAACCAAGAAATCCTTAATGACAACAGTAGGTAAGAAAAAAGCTAATTAATCCTGCTAATCAAAACCTCCTCCAATGAAATATCAAAGCTCATAACTGGGGGCCAGCGGAGGGATCGTTTTTATCTCATCACAGCTGTGGGTGCAAAGGTTTTAATGACTCGTTAAGGCTAAACCAAGTTCACTGGGAACACAACTGTAAAGCAAAAACTCAAATTTAAGACCAAAAAAAAGAAACAGGAGTAACTAAGGCAGCAAGGCCTTGGATGGGTAACAAAAGTCTCTGTAAACCTTATTAGAATGTATTTTGTTATCTGAAAAACTCATCAATACTTCAGAGAGCGGCACAGCCAGAGGAAAATACAGAGACGTCAGAAGGGGGCACAGAAGCAGCACATGTACAAAACACCCCCCAACAGGCCCTGCAAAAGAGAACTGCACTAATACTGATACTGACAAATCCTTGCGTGAAAGAAAAAGGGAAGCACCAGAATAAATGAGTCTCCAGTCTTGCCTGAGGAGCTACAGAGCTGTGGCTGGCTTAGCACAGGATTGGCAGTAGCACAAAAAGTGGAAGGAACAAATAAACAAAAAATCACCAGCCATGTAAGACAACTATTTCTGACTGTGATATGATGTTTTACAAGCTGTTCAGCCTTGGGACTGCTTATTATAAATGACAATACACACTATTTTGGAAGAGAACAACATCTGGTAAAATGTTAGCAAATGTTAGTCCCTAATCAGCCGGGCCTAGAGGGCACAGAGAGCCAAAACTGAGGGACCATCAGCAAGCACTGGTGTGATTGTGCTGCAGTAAAAGCTCCAAGTGTACACACACCTGAGGGGTGCTTGCAGCCAATTCAAACAATTCGGCTAAGGAATCTGGAATGGCAGTAGGCACTGAGAAGCTGACAGAAATGAGTTCTTTGGATTTTATAAGTACTTACACAGTGGGTATATACTCTCCAGGAAATGCATTGGTTGTGTAACTGATGAGTAGGCATGTTTTACCTACAGCACTGCAAAAAGAGAAAGTTCACATGTAAAACACATTCATCTTGAATAACAAGAAATAACATTCCTTTTAGGGGAAGAAGACTAATTACATCCAGACACCTAAGAACAACTGAGTGTCTCCAGTCACTACTGCGCAGGAAAACAGCTGACAGACTGCAGCCTTAAAACTACTGGCAATGAAAACACACCTAATATAAACACCCATTTTGTGAAAGTGATAAATTACCATATTTCGTTATTTTTTAGTCACAAAAAACCCCAACAAACCCACAGGTATTAATTAGACTACGAACACCTCCTAGCCACCTGACTGAATACTCAGAAAGATCACCTTACTCCAACTCTCTGAAATTAAAAAAACCTGAGAAGTATTTCCAGATATCCTTACACAATTCCAAAACTGTTCTCTTTTCCAGAAAATTGTATACTTGCATATAAATGAAGTTAAAGAAAGCTTGGAAAGTATAATTTCTCAACACATCATTACTTCGGAGTATTTAAGGAATGAATACAAATGATAACTCTTACATTATTTACTGCTATTGCAAAGTGACTCCCCACATGCATTCACCAACTATTCAAACATTTCATTAACTGATTTACAGATAAATTACATTCCAGTATTGAAAAACTTGGAACACCAAACCTCTTCCTACTGATCTAATTCACAAGAGCCTCAAACGGGGTCAGGACAAGGCTCTGTTCCAGGATTCCTTCAGAACTCTGGCAGCCAGCTCCTTCCCTCTCCACCCTCCTCCCCACATCTTATCTGGAGTCAAACATTTGATTAACGACAGCACTCAATTTTTGTTACAGTTTCAATTAAAGTGTTGGGAAACTTGAAATTTGGCCTTATTTCTTTTTAAAAATAGTGTCTGCAAAGAGTGTCCGTGACACTGCAGACTGGTTCCCTCGCAGGCTTCCCACTTGCAGCGAATAATCCTTTGACCGTGTGAGAGATTCCAGCGGTGAGCTTGTTCCTCCAAGGCGATGCTGCAAGACAGCCTCACACCCTGCCCGATCCCCCTTCCTGCTCCTGGGCAGGGAAAACTGCATTGTCTTGCAGATGTTTTATCACTACAGCAATTTGCTCAAAGCCAGTCAGCAGTAACTTTGAAACCTTGCTGCACCTACACGTATGATCGTGCCATTAGTATGAGGTTTGACTCATGAGCCTCCTGAACTAAATCTTTCACAAGTGAATTTGAGCTTTGTCACATCCGTAAGTCACAGCTCAATCTCTAACTAAAGTCTCTCCGTTCAACTTTAAGCAGTTCCTCACTGCATTAGCCCAAGAAGGTATTTGATAGCAGCTTCTGACATCATGTGAAATGCCTGAGCTATGGAAGAGTTGCTTCAGCGTGCAAAATTATCTGGGATTTTGTCCTACACACCCATTTTTAATTGTAATTTGCTTTACATTTCTGAGCCAGTACCTGCCATACCACCCCATCTGCTGCAACTCTGACCATACCATGCAGTTTTCCACCCTGCTTTTCACACATGCTTCTAAGACACCAGCTCATCACACAGTCTGAGGGTTTTTTCCTTTCAGCACGCACTCTCTTTACCAAGCTATAATAGCATAATGAAAAGAGGTATTTAATTCTGTTCTCATTATGTACAATCTCTGAACATTCCCTTGTTGTAAAAGGTTTGAGATATACTTGTGCTCAAAAGTAGATGGGTTTACCCTTTAAAAAAACTTGTGTGGGACAAAAATCAAGGAGCAGTTCACCATGCAGATACCTGTTTAACAGCTGTCAAAAGAGGAGATCCCATCTTAGCTCCTGAACTAACACTCTAACAAGCCAGAACAAGGAGTTAAGGAAAGTGATTCCTCCCCCATAAGGACAACTTGCTATTTTAGCTGCCTGCTGATGAGTTAGATCAGTTTGGATGTGCTGCTGAGTTGCTCTCACAACACCACACAGCCGGCTGTGCTGGGCCAGCTCACAAAGGACAGGCGGGAAAACCTTCAGGATCCCGAGCGGAGCAACAGCCAAAGGCTTTGGGAAATCTCTTGAGGCGCAGACACGACACGTTCTCACCCTTCTGGAACCTGTTTGGGCTGACGCTTCAGCTTCCAGTAGAGTCATTACAGGTAATTTGAGCTTCCAACAAATTAATGTTGAACTCAACATTTTCAGCAGCTGATCAAGAACTTTTCTGTGTATCCAGGCTCCTTTGCCCACATTGCACTGAAACTCCGAGTCTGTTCTGGCTAATCAAAAACAGCACAGGAAGGTGGTGAGAGATTTCATTCCAAGCTTAGAAGTGCCTGTAGTGTGTTTCTGCAGCACCAATCAGCCAGAGTCATTTAAACAAGAAAAAACACGTTCAACAACCCCATTTCAGACTTGCTCCATCCAGGTTTCCTGCCTTCCTTGCCTTTTGGCTCACTGCCACACGAATCAGACCATTATGGTCACCAGTCTTAAAAATAAACACTAATGCCTACCTTTATAAAGTACATCCTCTAAGTGCTTTATCAACTTTTTTAGACTTCTGATTTCTGTAATAAAGCAACTCCCCTAAAGAGAATTCCAACTGTTTGGCAAAGTTTAAATCCTTGTACACAAAGGCTGAGACTAAGAATCTAAAATAACACCAAGATTAGTCATAAGATTTCTAGCAACTACTTAATCACAGCTCTGTCCACCCACTATTACATAAATGAAACTAGCAACATTTGACTGTCATTAAAAACATGGCCTACAGAAATCCAGCTTTAAACGCTTAACAAAACTACCTTAACAAAAGACAGCACTGAGTCCCTTTTTGATTCTGAGCAGCACCCAGGAATCAATGTATTTATAAAACCACATATGTATTAACTCCTGAAAACAAAACATTCCTTCTCTTTATTTATGCTAACAAGTTTTACAAAATTTCTTCACTGTAGTAAAGCTGCTTGGAGCCATGTTTTATCTGCAAACAGATGGCAACCTTCATAAAAGGCTTTGCTTGTGCCATTTCTCCCTTTCTCCCATGCACATGAACTGCCTCTCTGGCAGACACGATGCACAACAGCCCAGGTCTTTGCTCAGACACTAAAGAGTAGCTGAGATTTCCCTAGTACCACCCTCAGATCAAGAGTTCAGTACTGGGGCTGTAGCAGGTTTAGCTGCATAGGGCTCTCAGATAAGCTGTATTACTCACTGTGACACACCCTCTCCCAAATATGCTCTTCAATACCTAAAATACTAGTACTTTTTTAAAAGCTTTGAAACGTTCAGTAACACAAGTTACCAAATCTCAAGTCACTGCACTCTCTCCAGATGGCACGGGAGGGACCTGAGGTGTTCAGCATCTCACACGAACACTGCACTACACTCAGTAAGAAGCCAATTACCCTACGCCCTCCCCTTCTCACCGAGCCATCAAAGCAAATACAGCACGGCTTTAGTACACAAGGCCTCAGATTAAGCAGAATTCCAAACGAGAACTCCTGAATTACTGCTCTTAGAGTATTTCCACAATTTAAAAATGCCTACAGAAGAGCACAAAGTGTGACAACTTCTGTGGCATCCAGTAATTGGAAATTTCTCCAAAAAGCAGAACTTCTAACATTACACAACATCACTGGAGATTTTGTACCACTTAACAGCTGCCTTTTTGGAGTGAAAACAAACGCTGCTAAAAATAACTTCCACCAATGCTTTTTCTCAAGTGTCAATCAACAGCAATTCCTGCAGTTACTCCAGCGGCTGCTCTTCATCTGTCCTGCACATTCCTCTTGCTCTCTATCATGACAGCTCAAAGCAACAGTTGTCATTTATTTTCCCCCAAACAATCTCCACAGTGAAATAAAAAAAAAACAAGGGGAAAATATGCTAGCCCAAACTAGCACACATGCCACACTTTTCTAGTCAAGTTAGCTGCCTAAACATACACTAGCCAAAACTCTAAGAACAAAACATGAGTTACGTATGAGGAACAGCCTACTCATTAACAAATTAAAAAAATAACCACAGGTACTTCTAAGGCTTTGCTTATTTTGTTCCTAGCAGATCTTTGTGGAGGGTACGTAAAACAATACCCAAGTTTTCTAGTACATAAGCAAATCTTTAACCTGCATTGTTTTACAGGAACACTAAAACTTTGGCCTTATCTCAGCCAAACATGGTGTTTCCTAGAATACCCGCAATGCTGGAGCTCTTGAAGCAGCAACAGCACAAAGAAACACAAATAGTTAAATACTGTTTGTAAAACAGTGAACAGAGAATTATACAAAGCTACCAAAACTGAGCAACAGTACCTAAACAGATCTTTAAGAAAGATTTGTTTCTAACTAAAGAGGAAGGAAAAGAAATTAAACTACCGCATTTTGTTAACACACATGTACAAAAGTCAGGTAGAACTACACCACTTACGTTTCCAAGACAAAGAACAACAAAAATTGTAGGAAGAGGGATGGTTTACAAAGCAAATGACCCAAAGAACTGTTCTGCTGAATGAATTAGTGAACATTATACAGTTCATCTGTGCTGAGTTCTCAGTTCTAGAGGAGGAAGTAGACTGAACTTTTTCCCCACCCAAACATGATGCATCACATTTATTTACAGCATTGTAAATACAGAGTTCAGATGAATTTTGTTGGGTTTAATTCGATAGAAGCAAAAGAGCAGCCCACAGTTACCCTATCTGGCATCAAAGAATTACACTACTATGAAAATGATTTATAAGATACCACTTTCATGTTCATATGGCTCCAAATCTTACGTAGCAAGTCAAAACAAATTTGTCACACTGTAAGGTTTTTCAATCATACTTAGCTGCCTTTTAGAGATTCTACATTGTTAAAAACAAATCAACAACCCCCCACACACAAATAACTTGAAGATTAAGGCACCATGTGAAATTACAGACCACTGTAGCAAGACCATTTAGCTACACTTCACTCCTCTGTCATCTACAGAAGTTTGCTGTGATACCAATTATGCTCAGCCTACACTGGGATTTTTGTTTCTCCTAAAGGAAAAAAAAAAAACCCTCAAACTGCATAAGACAAGTCTTGTTTTCCAGCTGGCCTGTGATGCTCCCCTGAGCTCTGACATCCAGTAAGAGAGAGAATCCCTCTGAGCTGAAGGGAATAGTATTGTGGAGAATATTCAAAAATACCAAACACACAAACTCTTCCCTCAATTCCAGCACTCCTCACACTGAATCCAACTGCTAAACTTGTGAGTTAACTCGATTCTAAAAAGCATTCCCAACTTGTTTCACATATAAGCAGCACCATATTAAGATACTGTAGGTGTAACAGCTCTTTACAGACAAGGATATCATTAACTATTTGTATTTCAAGGGCCTATCAGTCTCCTTTAGACAGGAGCCTTACAAGACCAGATGTCTGCAGGCAAAAATGCAGTTTCTGCCCAAAAGTGTTTATGAACTGCACAGAGTTCAGCCCATTTCATTCAGTTTTACTGCAAAAGTCAGATGTCAAAAATCAAGCTCTAAAAAGTAGTAAGTTTGTTACTTTCACAAAAGATATTTCAAATCAATATTCATTTTCTCATATAATTAACAATATGGTAATTTTTTAATACACTTGTACTACTTCGGTGATGAAAGAACACCAGCAAGCAGTGGCAGCCCAGGGACGCGGCCCGGCCTGCCCGGACAGCCCAGCACACCCTGTTCATTCACAGCGGCCGCTTCTGCCCGCACCAACGCGAAGCACTCGGTCACCACCACGGCCCCGGCCCCGGAGCACCGGCCCCACGGCGACGCGAGGCTCGGCCGGCCAGCCCAGGGACACGCACGGCCTGCCGACCCCTGCACACCTCCGCTCCCCGGCCCCGCCGTGCCCGCGCTTCCCTCCCCGCCCGGCAGCAGCAGCAGGAAGCCGCAGCCGCCACCCACCCACCCGCCCCCGGCCCCCGGCCGCCCGCCACGGCCCGGCCCCGGCCCCGGCCCCGGGCAGCCCCGCTCCCTCAGGGCGGCGGGGCCGCGCCCGCGCCGGGATCGCCCACACCCCGCGGCGGGGCCCGGGGGCCGCTCCCGCCCCGCGGCCCGACACCTCCCACGGGCCGGCGGAGCAGCTCAGGGCCGGGCCCGGCCGAGGGTCCCTCGGACTTACCCGTCGCCCACCACCACACACTTGATGGCCTGCATCGGGGCTGCTGCTGAGCGGAGCAGGGAGCGGCGGCCGCCTCCGCCCTGAGCCTGGAGCAGGGACGAGGCAGCGGCACCACCCAAGGCGGGGAGGGAGAGGGCGGACTGCGGGCGCAGGAAGCGGCGCCGCGCTCACATCCGGCCGGGCCGCGCCGGGGCCGCCTCGCGGGCGGTGCCTCGGCTCGGGGCGCTCGGGGCGGGAGCGGGCGGGGAGCCGGGGCTGTGCCACTGACCCAGTGCGGCAGCGGGGCCCCGGCCGGCCATCCCCGTTTGGTGTATTCAGGCGGAGCCGTTCTGAGCGGGAATGTCAGCGCTGGCACTGCTGGCACAAGCCCGCAGCCCGGTCAGGGGCATGGGGCCGGGCATCGTCCCACAGCAGCCCTGCCGTGTCTAACAAGCCGGAACACAGAGTTGCCTTTGACACCACCATGTATCCCGTCTATCACGCCTGGCACCCATCATGCAGCAACCTCATTCCTGGCATCTCTTCAAGCACGTTAATGTGCAGTTGTGTTTACCCCACAGACGTACTGAGCACGTGTAACTCAGGTCACCACAACGTTCCCCCTCTGCTGCTGTGGGCAGATGCCCTTTTTCCACAACCAGGCACCTGCCATGGGACCATCCCTCTCACTGTGCCACCACTGCAGATCCAGATTGTTTCCCTTCATCCATAGATCTTCCCACCACCCTCCCTCCTCCTGATATGCTGTGACATTAACTAACTGTGCTGGCAAGTTTTAAATCAGATCAGTGCACGTCCAGTCTTCTCAAGATAGGCCAGCCCAGGGATGGTCAGGTCTCACACAGCTTTGAGTTTCTTCTTTACCTCAAGCAAACCAGTTATTTCCAGGAAATAGTGAAGCAGAAGTCAAGCAGAGCAGGTCCGATGATCCCAAGAGTCTTAATTTCTACAATTAGTTCTTGCCTTAGTTCTACTTGCCAGAGCATGTCCTGGTTGGGCTGATGCACAGAAGCACTATTCCCTTTGTTTGCATTGCCATCTGTTCCTCGAGGGAAGTGTGGGGAGAGGGCCCATGCACACACTGCTCCTGCAAAGTGACGATGAATTCACCGGAATCGATAGTGTACCATCGGGGTGGCTTTCCAGTGATTTGATCTCCTCTTAATTTCAGAACATTTCTAAATTATTTTGATACCACACGATGCAACTTCATCAGTAGACAGAGCATTCCAAGACAGTTACTCTCTTTCATTTTTCTTTCATTGAGCAGAGACAATTCTCTGATATTTCCCATCAGAGAGGAAATCCTAACTATGACTGTGAACCGAAAGGCTATTTTTGCAACACTTGTATGTCCGTGTTCCCTCACACAGATGGAAGCTGAAATGACTTGTCACTTAAGCTAAATATCTTTAAAGCCAAGACTCTGCTGCTGCCAATGACCTGGCAATCTCTCTGTACCCAGCAGGCGGGAGCTGCGGAAGGGAGGTGTGGGCAGGACCGCCGTGCTCCTGCTGCTCCCGCCTGCTGCAACAGCCTTTGGGCTGAGATCCTGCACAGAAACAGAGCAGCACTACGAGTGTCTGACTGATGTCACAGTCCTGGGCAGACCCAGGACACGGGAAGATTTGAGGGACATGTAAAACTGCTTCTGATTTTTCTACCACCTACCTCTTCCTTCACTGGTTCTTTTTTATCCAGCGTGTAACAAAAGGATGATTAGAGCTTTTTCTATGAAAAAGAGGTACAACAGCATTTACAGTATCATTACAAAATAGCACACAAAGACAAGGATGAAGGCTGTAACAGACAAAACACATTAGCACAAATTGCTTTTATGATCCTGTCATGAGACAAGCATTATCTTTTTATATATGTTCTTTTCAGTCCTCATCCACCCTATTGTTTTGGGATCAATTGTTTTGCACTGTCAAAAAAATACGTAAGTTAAAACACAGAGCACATTTTAAATATGTTTTAAATCGACAGTTTTATACTGAATTTGGTATATAATTGACAACATTAGAAAATACCTAGAGAAATGCTTACTGTTAGTCATTAAAAACAATATTACAGTTGGGATAGATGATGACAATGGCAACATATTTAGACAATTTCCCCCCATACATTTGTAAATATTTATTTCCTCAAATGTTATAGAAAAGGCCATTTGGAATTGTTCAAAATTTTGCATTTGAAGTCATAGCTGGTAGCTGTCTTACAGTAACTTTCCGTATTTGCCCTGGCAGACAATTGTGTGTATGCTCCTTAAAATACATGATGTGATAATTATTCTATTATGAAACATTACTATATTTCAGCTACATTTTATTTTCTTATTGCATCTTCTTTGGTTTACCTAGTATGTAGTGTGTTTGTTTTTAAAGAGAAAAAAATAACTTACATCGTGCTACAAATACTCAACACTTTGCAGGTATGGATTTTCCCCTGAGAATGACAAGAGAAAGCAACACGGAATATTTTGAAACATTACTTTAACAAAAGAAAAGAAACTCATAGAACAGGATGAAACACAGGGCAAAGGAGTGAGAAGTTAATAACAGACAACAGAAAAATTCTCAGTTTGATACACACGACTGCAGTGCTGAGTTGTATACAGAATAGTTACAAATGCACCTCACAGGGGAGTAGGACAGAAGAAAATAATGAATGGCAGTAACATTAACCAATTATAAATCTTTCCATACCACTGATAAAATCATGAATCATAAAATTGAGGCTTCGATCAGTCCTAATATTGTTCCACGCTCTATCACCTTGTCTTCTCTCACCATTACAATTGTTGTTGAAAGCCTTTTTCTTAGACATCAAGAAGAAATCATTATTTAAGATTGTTTGGGATACTGTCTGAATGTGTGTATTGTGTGTGTGCTGGCACTGAGGGAGGATTATTCTCCTTTGTGGATGGGGAGTGGCAGGGTAATCACGCTGATGCAATACTGGAAAGTTCTACTCACCATGACACAGACTATCAACATTACAGAGACAATAATTATTTGCACTTTTACAGTATCTTTCATCCCCAACTATTACTGTGTTCTGTAACATGTCAGCTCATTAATGAAGCCACAGAGAAGCAGAGAAGGCCCAGTATACACTTTGTACAGGGAAACAACCACACCACCTGGCAGTGATTCACAGGTGTGCTCCCTTACTCTCAGATGACACCTTCTGCTGACACCGGTTCTCTTCAGTTGCCTCCAGGACACAGCGTGTACAATATTGAGGTCATGGTAATTGGTAGAAAGAAATCTTAATGTCAGACAGCAGTGGGCATCCAAAATTCTTTCCTGGACTCTAGCTCCACCTGTGGTGTTATCCACCTTTCTGGTCTGTCACTCTCTGAGCCCCTCTGCCCTCCTGCTTTTAAATCCAGACAGTAGTACTTACTCCAGCTGCTAGGACAGTAGCTACCTAAAGGTACCTACTGTTAGGACAGTAGCTACCTACTTAAAGCTTTTCACTTAACAGTTGCCTGAGATTCCAAGTTTTTTGCTTAATGATGTTTGAATTCTTTAGTGGATGTCTCTTTGTCAAGCTAATAGAGCACAGATTTTTAATTGGGGAAAGTGACACTATTGCTGTGGAGGAAATTCAGAGTGATCTTCACTGAACTTGGGGAGGTACCATGACATAAAATTAATGTTAGAAAATATTCTAATCCACAAGTAATAGCTAGATATTCCAGGCAAACATTTTTGGCATGATTAGTTTCCTGAGTGTTGAAAAAACCCTGTACTTGCATGTGATATGTACACTGTTCAAATATAGCAGTCAGTCTGCTCTAGAGGAACCAAAGCCAGCAATAAAAAAGGAACCACAACTTTTAAATGTCAGCATTTGCTGCATCAGAGAGAACAGATTAAAGGAGCATGAAAATAAAATGTTAGCATGTAAATCTTTACATTAATAATAAAGCATTGTAAAATAAATGCATCCCATTCATGTGATTCTAGCACAGATGATTTCTCTGGTATATGTATAGAACAGAAACAAGTCCTGTATTTTCTTTAGGTAGCTTCTGATAAATATCTCTTCTGTCAAGAATTTCAGTTATAAAAACCACATAAGGCTTTGCATTCACTGATGTCTACCCTCAGGTTTAGCAAGCAGTAACAGACAGTGCTTCAACTGTTGTTGAAGGCCGTGGGACTACACACAGTAATCCCTGTATACGGCTGTGAGCTTTTTGGAATAGAGGCATCATTATATACTTATAAACAAGGACCTGAGACTTCTCTGTGTCTCTTCAGTTTTTTATTGCTGGAACTCCCTCAGCAGAAATATGGGAATAAGCCTTTTATAGGCATCACATCATGCCCTGAGGTGAGGCATTGCTCTAACTCACAGACACATAAGCTGCAAGTGCCCCTCAACTTCTACCTATCTTGATATCAAGCATTTCACAGAAATGAGCCTCAAAATATCAAGAAAAAGGATAAAGGTTTATCATGACATAAGCCCATTTGGTATTACTAGTTTTGCTGCCTTCCATTGCCTAGAAATTTTTTACATGAATAAAACTGAAAGCTACAAGCTGTGATGTGGCCCCTGATTTGCTTAGAAAGATTTAATGTTTGTTTTGCTCCAGACTTGCAGACAAGCTTATGGACTTCAGCAGAGCTAGGACCTAAAAAAGGACCAAACCTTCTGTGGTCGGTTTGCCTGAGAACAGATGGAATGGTAAGAAATCTACTTCCTCCTGTCATGCTGCACAGCTGTGACTCACATCCCAACTGAACAGCTTCTCTTGGAGTGGAAAGCAAGATAAAAACCAGACAGCTTCAAATAATACATTAGATCAAAGCCAGAAATTAAAATCAGGGGTCCATCATATAGCATGGTCAACATTTGAAACAGAAATAAGACAATTCTCAAAAAGTGATGATATATTCTGGAATCTATTACTCACTAGGACCATTTGTGGAAATTCTGAAGAACTTTTAAGAGTAAAAGATATCATAAATAAATATAAAATAGCTTTTTTTAGCATAAATAGAATATACAAATTGTATGAAAACATGAAAACCTACAGTGTTTTTTTTCCCCCAGTGATTTTATACTGATAAGCTGCTAAGTTACAATTTTGGTGAAGAGGAAGACTTCTCAAAGTAAGATATGTGATTTATTCCTCATTTCCTAAATATAAAAAATTACAAATTTTTTCTGTTTGCAAAACACTCCAGGCTAACTGTGACATACATCAACCACCTTCTTCATGTTTCACCAAGAGATGCAGTTGGGTATTCTACTTACTGCTGGCAGCTGGGTATTTTGAGTTAATGTTAGATCCTGCCTTTAATAAACTGATTAGAAATACCTGTGTTGTGCCTTTTTAACGTTGCTGTGTTTCTGTGTGCAACACCGTGCTATAACTCAGCAGCTTGTGCGGGACTTGTCCCTGTTGTCGGCAGCCTCCCATGACTGTAAGGTGCACACGCTGTGTTCTGAGAATCCACAGTGTGTTGTGGTGGTCGTTTCCTGAAAGTTTTTAGAGAGGGAGGGCTCTCAGCTCGATGTCATCACAAACCAGGGTTGAACTGAGTGCTTTTGTCACCAGGGACAATAAACTCTCTGAGGGGTGCCTGGCATTCTGGAGTGTCCTGGCAGGTCACTGCTGGGGAAGGAAGGCATGGTGGCAGCAGACAGGCCACCACAGCTGATGACAAGTTTCTTTTCAGTCCTAAAAAGCCCACTCACAAGAAGGGATTTGTGGGAACTATCTGGCTTTTTTTTTTTTTTCTTCTTTTAACTGAACTTCCATTCTATTCAGTCTAAAATATTTGACTTTTCCCCTTTTCCAAGCGTCTGTTTGGACTCTGTCTTTTGCAATCAGTTAATGTAATTTTTGCCTACATAGCAGTGGATATAAAAGGCACCAGAAAGAAAGAACTGTAAGCACATAAAACTCTAAACTCAGTCTCATTTACTCACTCAGTTCACAGTTTATCTATGTCATTATTAGTTCTTGGAGAGAGGCCTGGAGACCAGATCTCAAGGACAAGGATTATTCTGTGTCATGCTGCAGAGCCAAGAAAAGGAATTTTCTTCATAAACCTATGAGGAACTACTAAATATTATAAATTTACATAATATATAAATATGTATGGATATCCATGTAGTGTCCAAGGCCAGGCTGGAAGGGGCTTGGAGCAACCTGGGATAGTGGAAGGTGTCCCTGCCCATGGCAGGGGGATGGAACTGGATGGGCTGTAAGGTCCTTCCAACCCAAACCATTCTGTGGTTCTACGACATCCGTGGCCCGTGCAGCTGCCCCTGAGCAGGCCAGAGCACATACCTGGGTCACGCCCTCAGAAAATGGGTTGAATCACGGCAACTCAGGGGAGGTTAAAGTTGGGTATCAGTAGAAGGCTCTTCCCCAGAGAGTGGCTGGGCTGGAACGGACTCCCCAGGGAAGCAGTCGAGCACCAAACCTGACAAGAGTTCAAGAAGTGTCCGGACAACGCTCTCAGGCACATGGCGGGATTCTCGGGGAGTGTCCTGTGCTGGGCCAGGAGCTGGACTGGATGATCCCTGCGGTAATTCCGTGAGCTCTCCGTGCGCTCCCAGCACGACGCCGACCCCTCAGAGCCGGGCGGTGCCGAGGGGCGGGGCGGCGGCGGCACGTGAGGGCGGCTCGTGAGGGCGGGGCCGGTGCCGGTCCCGCGCCAACGGCCACCGCGCACCGCCCCCCGCGCGTGCGCAGCGAGCAGAGCCGCGCGCTGCGGCAGCCCGGCCCGGCCCGGCCGGCGCACGCGCGGTGGTGACGCCCGGCCGCGCGCCCCGCCCGGCGGGCACGCGCAGCGCGAGGAGGAGGCGGCGGCGGCGGCGCCCGGGCGCGGCGCGGCCGCGGGAGCGGGGGCGGGTTTATGGCGGCGGCTCTGTCCGCACTCGCTGCCAGGCTCTCCCAGTCGGCCGCGGCCAGGTCCTACGGCGTGTTCTGCAAGGGGCTCACCAGGACCCTTCTCATCTTCTTCGACCTGGCCTGGAAGCTCCGCATCAACTTCCCCTACCTCTACATCGTCGCCTCCATGATGCTCAACGTGCGGCTGCAGGTGGGCGGGGGCGGCGGGGCTGGGGCGGGCTCGCGTCCCGGTGTCACCGGCCGGGCCCGGGGCCGGTTCGCAGCCGCTCGCCCGAATAACGGCGGAGCTCGCCCGGACGAGTGGGCCGTCCGTGGGCCGGGGCGGGGGCTGTGCCCTGCCCTGTGTCACCCCGGGCAGTGTCTCTTGGGCTGTGCACGGCTGCAGCCCCGGAGCCTTGCCCTCGTCGGTGGCCAGCCGTGAGTGCCCCGCTGTGCTCCTCGCTCTGCGTGTTAGCAGTAAACGTGCCGCGTTCCTGTTCCTAAGCCACAGCTGACTTAAATACTGGGAATAAATTGTGAATATGTGCACTTTGATAGCGCGGTCCTGACACCAAGGAGCGAAGAAAACTATTTCCTTCATCTATTTATTGGAGTTTTTTTGAAATCAAGAGCAAGTTGCAGCAGGGAAAACGCAGCCAGTTTTAAATACCAATGTTATTGCATGAAAAAGATGGTTCAGATTTAATTTGTATCTCTCCTGTTTTGAGCCTGTTTCTACAAAACATGGGACTCTAACACAGCTTTGACCTGTTGTCGGGTTGAAGTTTCATTGTTTTTGTGATGAAATGAAAGATTTAACTTAACTGGCAACAGAAACAGGCTATGCACTGTCACTACAAACATCTGTTCTAGCCAAGGATTGGACACTCTTTCTCCTCGTAAACATAGCTGTAATGAAAGTTTTGACATCTGGCCGGTGGCCCAGTATTGAAAGACAAGTCTGGTTGGAGTTTGTTACTTGTAAAAGATAATTTGAAATGGGAAGAGGTCAAAATGTGGCATATCCTGTTTTTGTTTTGGGGATTTGCCCTACGGTTCTGAAGCTTGAAAATAAGCCACATGGCCAGGAGTTGTACACGTAGCTTAGTAACCCTGGTAGCTAGGGTTACTAAGCCTTGTCTTTGCTCATTATCAGTGTTGGTACAGAATAGTTCTCCTGGAACACCACCAGCCTGTCCTTTGTGCTACAGCTGATACCCGCTAACTGTGCTGGGGCAGCCAGTCTGACCAGTTCCCTCCAGGAAGCTGTTTGTGGTACATTGCTGATTTCCAGTTTTGTGTGTCTGATTTCAGCTTGCACTTCTGTTTACAGGAGGATTACTTTAATGTTAACCTCTCATGCTGAGCCTCTAACCAGTCCCAGCCTGTGTTTCTATTGGTTGGGGGAAATGCTGGTGTTACACAGCGAATCTCTCTGGCTGCTCGTTTGCTGACTCACTTTCATGCCTGTCACCAAAAGAGAGCTTGTAGCAGATTAAACTGAAACTTCAGAAGGCAGCTGGTATTTGAGTGTACTTCCTACCCCTCTGGATGCACTCAAGCAGCCTGTAGGGAGATTTGTCTGTTGGGACAACTGTTACTTTCTGTAGCTGGGTTATTCTTTATGTGAAAGATTTTAAATTATTTTTGGTTCTTTATACTAGGAACTAGGAAACTGGGGTATCAGTGTAATAATTTGCTGCATTCTTTCTCTTTAGGTCCATATTGAGATCCATTAACTTGTGATTTGGTGTGCTGCTTGCACTGTATGCTGCAACTAGTCAGTCACACTCTTCTTCAAATCCAGCCTGTTGTGAAGCAGCAAAGCTGTGCTCGTGTGCTCTAGGACTATGAAGAAAGAAGATTTTACCCAGAAACGAGTACATGACAATGGCCCAGATCATCACAAGCCAGCAGCTCATCTGACACATGTGCATTCCATGTTGGACAGTTCTCAAAATCATAGTAGCAGTTTACAAGAATTATATAACACCGGGAATTGTTCTCTCTTTGATAATATACCTCTGCCTTCTGTTGGCAAGGAAATGCCTCTGAGTTTCAGTGAATCAGCAGGGACGAACTCAAGTGCAGCTGCTCCTTGGAAGGATTCATTTCATCTGCATTTTTCTCCTGGGAAAGACAGTCTCGATAGGGTTTCTCACTGCATCAATGGTATTTCAGTAACAGGCTGGCTGGAAGAAGCTTGTAGCATTTCTGGAGACTTCAGCTCACGCTGCCCAGGAGACAACTTTGTATGTTTTGCACAATTCTGGCTGGGAAATTTGCAGTATAATAAAAACCTGTGGTTTCTGGAATTAGAAATGAGCAGTAGCAAAGAGAATGAATTGCAGTTTGCATTTTTTAAAGCATTGGAGCTTGGTGGACTTCCTGATCCCTGTTCTAATCCAGTTGCCTCACTGAACAACTATGCTATGGGACTCATAAACAACCAGAAACCACATTTTTTTCTTTGTTACTTAAACCTTGTATGTTCAGAGCAAACACTTGGATATGAGCAAATGCTTTTGAATATACAATATGTGACTAATACTTTTCACATCATACAGCTAGTAATCTCTGTGCTAGCTTTTGCACTAGCAGGTCTCTGGTATGCAGTAGTGAAGGTAAAAAAATACAGAGGTTTTAGTAACTACTATTTTTAATACTAGCAGAAAGTAAGAGAGACAAGGTTACAGTTCAGGTTTTAGTGAGAAGTAGATAGGTAAAGTAAAAATTATAGTGTGTAATTGCTAGTTAAACTGGCTGTTAGAAGAATAGGGACTTTTTTTTTTTTTTTTGTAAGGAATAGCTGCATCTGAGTAAAGAACTTCATAATCGTCAGACTCTTTGGGACTTCTGCAGGTCTGCTGTTAACACTAAACTAGAACCCAATTTGATTAGCACAGATCTTTTGTTTTCTTTAGAGTTTGTATTGGTGGAGTGTTCTGGCTAGTACTATTTATAACCATTTCCAATGAAATTTGTTTCTTGTAGAATTGAATTCCTGCTCTGAATCCAACAGCAACTAATATATCAGTCCTTAAAACACTTGGAACTGGAAAGCTGTTGGGAGAGTGGTCTTCAATGCAGCGTAATTCTCAGCAGTGTTCACTGCTCTATTTTAACAATATCTTGTGAGCTTTATTGTGCTACAATAGACACTGTAAACAACTTTCTAAAACAATTTTTTTTCCTTGAAAAAGTGATTGTTATTGCTGAAGTACAGTAATAACTTCTGGGCCTATTGACTTTGGCTTTGGGACAGGCTTCTAACAATGAGGTTTGCCAAAGAATGGGGCGAAAGTGCTGGACTCCATAGAGCTGCTGGTGAATAGAATTTTGAGGAACAGGCTCCTGTTGGCACTTCAGTGAAGTAACTCACTGTGCAGTAGGTCAAACTTTGGATTCAATGTCCAAAGTTCTCAACAAGGGCATTGCTGTAGATGGGCTTAATGTGCTCTAAAGGTTCACGTAAAGATGGAGGTGTTGGTATGTGAGTTAGGATGCATTTTCAGCTTCCCCTTCACTCTGACTTAAAAGTGAGGACTTCATGTGGAGTAAAGCCATGCCAGTGATTCACACACTAGGTATCCTTTTTGCCAGCTGGTCTTGCTTCATCTTAGAAGGAGAGGAAGTGATGTTGCATTTAGTTTAAACTGAACTGACCTGGAAAGCCAGTAGAATTTCCAATGTTTATTGGTGTTTATTGGGCTGTTAGCACACATGTAGAGAAGTCCTTGATTATGAAGATGCTGGTTATCAGTGTTACAGGGAGAAATGTTGGAAATTTTTAATCTTATTTGAGTACTGAAAATAAGATAGATTACTTTTAATGTTAAATGATATGTTGTGTTTTCATTATCCCCATTGGCTGATTGTTTCTTTTGGATGCTAAAAGAGATGAAAAGCCACTTACTTTAATTTAGAATGTAACTTTTTCCCTGGTGTGTATTTAAATGATTGTTTCACTTATAGACTTTTGACCATGCGATTACCTGTCATGAAGTGACTGAAAGCCCCAAAATAATACTGGATTATGTATTGTAAGTAATTACTCTGACAGCAACAGTTCCCTCTTAGTCAAGCCATTCACTCTCATCTCCACTGCTGGAATTTATCAGCCTTGCAGTGAGTGGTATTAACACAAATTAACACGTGGCATTGCAGAGGTTCAAGATTCCTGAAGTGATGTGGATCTGAAGTCCCAGAACACCAGAAACAAAGACTCTTCTCCAAATGTCTGTGGCTTGGAGTTACGGTGTTAAGCTGCTGTCTGCCTGTATCTTGACCCAAAAAACCACTTGGCAGAGCTGAGGGCAGAGGAATGAAGGCAGGGAGGGGAGGGGTTGGAGCCTGTTAAAGCTGGCTTGATTGTTAAAGACATTAGCAACATTGTGCAACTCCGTATTAATCTCTCTAAGCAGCTCCACAGGTACAGCCATACTCTGCCTTTATGGTGAGCCTTACCTTAAGTTGTGCACAGTCCTGCACCCAAAACTTGAGTGCTTGGACTTCTGTACAAAGGATCAATTGGCACAGCTGTACCTGCAGTTGTTACTTGAGACCTTGTTTGTGCAGCTGACTGGTTTGGCCTGGAACATTCTCTGCTGTAGTGTGTCATTTGGGCACTACATGTTTGGGGAACCACAGTTATGTACAGGAACTTGGAGGTGAGACTGTCAGGTTAATAGGCAAAAGGAGTAGCTAAAGGCATAAAAACATGAATCCAGTTTTTAATGCTCCTGTTTTTCATGGTGATTTTAAAGGGGGGGAAATGAAACATGAGAGACACCACCAGTAAACTAGAATTTAAATGTGTGTACAGCAGAGTGCCAAGGGTTTTCTCCTTCTCAATGACAAGTCTGTGCAGGAGGAGATCCTGGAATGTTGAACTGTGTTACCTATCACAGCCCAGCCAATACAGTCCTGTTTTAAGCAAAGTCTTGTTTGAGTGCGTGGCCTTCCATCACTTATTACAGGATCACTTTAAATACGACACAGCTAAGTGAAATGATGGATGTTTGTTGTGTATTATATGTATATTGAACATAAGATACAAAGAATATGTCTTAAATGAGTGGATTTAATCCATTTTAAGATAGTTTATGTACCTTGCCTTGAATTTTATTGCTTAAAACCTAAAAGGTAATTTTAACTTGAACATTCCTTCTGAAACTCAAATAAAGGATAGTTTGGTATGTTAAAATCTCATGTAATATACAGCACTTTAAGTCTGGGAAGGCCATGGATTGATTGAAAGCGCTGTTCTTGCACTAATAGAACTGTCTGCCCTGACAGAGACAATGTTTAAATGGCTTTTCCTGTCTGGAGGGAGAACAGGGAACCTGAAGGATGGCATCCATCCTTTGAAACTATAGATAAATCTAACACTATATGGTTTAGGCCACTGTTTTCTTCCTATAGATGTTTTGATATTAACTCATCTCAAAAGATGGAAGGTATCCTGGCCAAGAACCAGTTTGTGTGGAGTTTCATGGCTTCACTACGTCCAATGTGGAAAACTTTCCTGAGTTAATGTGCTGTTAGGGCTGAGACTGGCTCAGATGATTATTATAGTACAGAAGAATAACATTCTTAGTAGGGGGTAAGGGACCTTTATACTCAACCAGGAGTTGCCTTCGTATTTCTGTATTTTGTCTCTCATCCTGCTCTAGAAAGAGGTTATTTCTAAGCAAAACGTCAGGGTTCTATTAAACAACTTGTGCTTTCTAAAACTTCATTGATTAGTGTCCAGATCCTTCCTGCACTACATAGCAGTTTTATTTCTGCCTTTAAAAAAGAAGTAAGAAAATACTCAATATTTAGAGAATTTCCTAGTAGTTACACTCGAGTGAAAATTTACTATATGGTGTACTGCTTTGAGAAGAAAATATACTTTTAAATGTGTGTGCACAGAGTATCTCTGCATGTAGATAAAAAGTGTTTTACCACAGTATGATGTTGGGATGCTTATGCAAATGCTTACTTACTTTCTGACATTGCAGTGCAAAATGCAGTAGAGATGGTGGTGTTACTTCTCCGTGTGGTTTTAGCCAGTGCAATCTGAGCAATCGTGTGTCTGCATCATCCTGCACAGGAGACAGCTCTAGCTGTAGACATTTTTTAGCCTTTTGCTTTTTCAGTGTTGAGTTTGGTTTTGTTGTTGTTTGAGGTTTGGTGGTTTGTTGTTTGTTTGTTTGTGGTTTATTTCTCTTTTTCTAGAAGTTATTTTTAGGACTATAAAGACTGCACTTTCTTAAACTTTGCCAAAGTTTGCTTCCTTTCTCCTTCTCTCCACCTTTGCCCCTTACAGGTATACACATTTAATTTTTGGAAGAAGCAAGCCTGTATGTACTCTACTAATATATAATCTTATTGTCAGGTTGCTCCTTTTGTTTTTATGGCCTGGTCTTACATATATTTCTCTCCCTATGATTTCTCAGCATAAGCATATGCTGATATTTTGTTCCACCTCAGAAACATTGTCCTGTAATTAATTATGCACAACAAGTTGACAGAAACCATGCAGAGATTTAAGAGTCCTTGGTCTCTCATTAGGGTGTATGACAGGTGGTATAACTGACAGAGCAATATGTAGTCAATGTGACATATTTCTGCTTTTTTTCTCTTCAAAACAGCTGCTTTAATTAAAATCCAATATTTAATTTGCATGTGTGGTACCTCTGTCAGCTGAGAATTGCAGCTAGAATTTGGGGCTTACAAAATACATTAAGGTCAGAACTTAAACAGTGTAACTTTTCAAAAAATTAAAAGAGTACATTCACATGAATATTTTGAAACCTTTTTTTTTTTTTCCCTAAGAGTGCACAGAATAAAATGTATTCTGACACTGTTTCTGTGATGCACAGGCAGTAGCTGGGGGCTGGGGGGACCCTTTTTAGACTGCAGAGCCTCTAATCCTCATGGAAGAGCTGCATTTGATAGAACTTTAAACCAAATGTTGCCTATGAAAATACTGATATTTATTATCAACTCTCATACTTAAATTACAAGGTTATAGATATCAATCTCCTGACAGTGTGAAAATAAGAATAATAAATACAGAAGTGCTAGAATAATGCTATCCTTTACCAGCCTGCATTGGTAAAAGCAAATCCTATTGTACTTCGAAATTAATCCTCTACTGCCTCCAAAAATCTCAATTATCTTAGTCTTTTTGGAATTAGTGATACAAGATTCAGCCTAAGATGGTTATTGCATTGTTAATGATGAAATAAATTTAAAAACTGAAACATTTTAGAAAATGACCAGAGAGGTTTCCACAAAGAAAAGCTGCCTTGAAAAGATCCATTTTATTTCTGTGATCTCTATATATTTATAGTCTGTTTTGCAAATTCCTTCCTTCTTCATGGAAGATCGGTATAAACCTGATAGCAAAAGTGGTCAAAACCAAAATTGCAAAAGTATCAGTGTTTCATTTTCTGTTTGTAGTCAATTTTAGCTATTATCAAACATAACACCTAAATGTAATTTAAGCTTTTGTTCTTAAAAGTAGGGTAATCTAATATTTAGTGCCTGATTCATCACTTGAAGTTGAATGAAACCATTTCTTGAAAATGGGTTCTGCTGCCTGATGGTGACTAATTTTCAATGCTGATACTCAATATTTCCTGTAAACTGTGATGTCATCCCTGCAGAACAATTTTAGTCCATGGCCTTGGTCTTTGGCCCTATTTTTTTTAATTCTTCTTATTTTTTATTGCAATGTGGGAGGTGGAGAAGGCTAGCACAAACCATTTTTTTTGTTGTTGTTCCAGAGAAAGATGTTTACAACTTTGTATGCATTTTAAAAATGTATTGTGACACTTTTAACTTGGGAGAGAAGTTTCCATAGTAGACTTGAAACCTGAATACAGACTTTGGAATAATCGGGAGTGCTCCCAAAGCTGCCAGAAGCTGTTGAGTGCGGTGCTGCTCGCTCACACCACAGGAGGGAGTTGCACATCAGGCTTTGGAGTGTGTTTAGTACAGCATTGTTAGTACAGCTCAGTGCAGTGCATTTCAGCGTGACTTGTCCTACGGATTGTCACTGCAGATCGGTTAATGTACAAAATCAATACACAGCGCTAATGTATTGTAACTGTTTACAACTGAACTCAGAGTACCAACCGATGGGTTTTGTCAAGCTATTTAAAAACAGAAATAAAAATCTTTTTTAAAAGACAAGAGGTCGTTTTGGTGCTTCTCATTGCAAGTTTTCACTGTATAAACGTACAGATGTACTTAAAGAGATTGTGTTTCTGACAATATAAAGTCAGACAGTGAGTGGCTTTTTCAGAGGTACAATTTGAGAGATCTGTGTTTACAGAAACAAAGCAAATTTAAAACCTCTGTGAGAATAAAAGGGCTCAGTGCTTATACCTGACCTTGGAAATCTGGTATTTGAACTCAAGGGTAGCTTAATGATGTTAGCCACCAGTATTTATTCATAAGCATTCTTTTTACACGCTTTTTTTTTGGTGAGAAACCTTAACAAGCCAGTTACTTTCAACGTAATTCCAAGGTATTTCCTAACTAACTAGCTCCAGTCTTGCAGCACAGTTTCATTTTAAAGGGGAAAGCAAGCCATGGTAAATACATGTAATGTGTACTATTTTTCTTAATGATGAATGCTGAGATCGTATTGTCCCTCAAAACAAGCAATTAAACAGGAAAAAAGGAGGGGGGACAAAACTGAATATAATAATCTAATAAAGTTCTGTAAGGTTTTGGCATGTAGTTAGAACTCCATGGTTAAGAAAGTGTTATCAGTGCTCCCTGCACATCACTGTAGGTTCCTCATGGCTTTTGGAATTTGTGTGGCAGATCCTGAAGCAGTAAATTGTAACCTTTGGCTGTCTAGGATGTCTCAGCCACCCACTGTGTCAGTGAAATGATACAGCCTTAATTACTCATGTTGTCATCACTTTCAGATGGCTTATCAATAGTTTTATATACATTTATATAATTGGGCACAATATCTGCAATGGGGAATGCTAAGGAACTCTGAATAGTTTTGCAAATAAACTCAGGAATAGACATGCTACTGTGTGCATATCCAAATCTTTTCCTATTAGGATCTGAAATGCTTTAAAGCTGGATTCAAGCTGGTGGCCTATGACTTTGTGGTAGTCTCTTTGTTCATCTCATACTGTAAAATTCTGTAAGAGCAACTCATCTGTACAGAAGCCCAAATTTCCTCCCTGCAAATCTGAGATTGCCAGAGGAACCTTTTAGCAATTTTCACTCATCACAGCATTTCTCTCTTCAGTATGTTTCTTAGCTCTTGCTTTTTCTGGCAGATATTATAACAGCTTAAAATTTAAAAACCCCAAAACCTCAAATCAAACACAAGTACAAAGATTCTGCTGAAGATACTCATATTTCTTAAAGAGATGATTTTTTAAAAGTGGATGGAGTGCTTTACCTTCCATTAAAAAAGAAAGTATTGGATGGCATATTTGTTATCAAGAACTGTGGTGTGTTTGTAAAAAGCACTTGTAAGTCTTGAACGTTAGGGAGTGCTTTGTCTATTTGTTATCACAAGTATTTTTTAGACATATCAAAATACTCCTTTACTTATCTTTAACCTCGTAGTTCAAAGAAAAGAAAAAAAAAACAAACACATTTTGGAATTCTTTCAAGTATTATGTTTTGTTAAAAGTGTCCCCAAGGGCAAAGGACCAAAACCAACACAGACCTCTTGCTCATTGAACAAAAAGCCAGCAGCAATGACAAGCAGGATGTTTTTGATGCTTTGTTGGTTTTTTTCCGGGGCTAGTGGCTGAAGCCCTTAATCACTTTAGCTGGAAGTTATTCACAAATAACTCTTCTGAGCTCAGTAATCCTGTCTTGCTTTGTATCATAAAAAATCTTTTCTACAGCAGGGATTCCTAAATTGCCTCTCAGATCTCAGCCTTGCATTCCAAGTACTGCATGCTGACTGCAAGCACGTATGACCTGCTCCAGAGCTACAACAGTTACAGCATTTCCAATTTCTGCCTCCTTCAATAGAAAAGCATTTAAGATTAAAACAACAAAAATATTTTATGGTGTTGTATAGCACCTTCTTAAGGGGTTGCTTGTACCCCTTCAGGTGTTTCTCACTTTAGGTCAGGTTTGTAGATGCTGAATTTTCTATCATCACGCTGAAAATCACAGACTAGCACAAGAACTTGTCAAAACAGAATGGAAATTCAAACCTTTTTTGAAGTTGGACAGCCTTCTTTTATCTTCTGTTCCCTCTAGCTGCTTTCTGAGTGAGAACATCTGTACAGACTACAGCAGGTTTCAAGTCCTTCACTTTGATACACGGTGTTATGTTCCCAACAATCTGTTGCTTAAAATAAAAGCTGTCTGGTCTGTGTTGTCACTGTCAATCATAATTTTCAGAGCTCTTCCTCACATTTTCTTTCTGGTTTATAATCATTCGTTTGCAGTTGATAGCTGTATCTTCTGCTTTCCTTCTCTTTAGCTAAACTACTTACTTGCCAATGCTAGCAAGCAGAAGTCTGCAGAGCTTTTCATCACTGGATATTTTGTTACAGTCAGTTCATCAAGCTTTTTTGCTACTTGCTCAATTTACAGTTCATTCTAATATATTTTCATAAAGTATCCATAAGGAATTGTAGGTGTTCCTGAACGGATTTTTAAGCAGCTTCTCTTTCATCACATAGGAAGTGGTTTTTCTGAAGGCCCCTATTGAAACAGCACTGCCCAAAGGTTTGGTTCCATTTTGTATATAGCTATTGTTACTATAGTTAGTATAAAAGGATGCTTTTATAAGTGAAAATACCTCTGGTCAATGTTTGTTACTCACATGTGCTTGTTAAATTCAGCAGGTGATCTGCCTCTTCTGCCTCCCAGCAGATATTCCAGCCATGGTAAGATAATGTGATACACAAGACGACTCCTCTCAGCCTAACATACAAACCTGAGAGGCAAGGAATAAACTCATGGAGGAAAAAACAGAAAGACCAACCAATTAAAAAAAAAGTGTTTGAACATATTCTTGGTTTAATGTGATAGATCATTTTGCCAGAAACATGGGATGAGAAGGTATGAATTAAAACTTGAGACAGGGGGCAACCTAGATATGATTTTCCTTTATAACAGGAAGTGTCAATATAGGTCATATCACACAGGGAGGGTGGGGTTAATTAAGGACTGGAAATGGGCTCAGAGGAAATAAAAAAAGCACAAATATTTTACAACCTTTTTGTGGAAGAGGAAAATCACACTTCTACTATTATTCCCCCAGAGGTATTTCTGTTGTCCTTCCAGCCCTACATGCACCTTATCAGAATGCTACGTGGAGAAAGCAAGGTTGGGTTTTTTTGGTTTAGTTTTTCTTTTTTTTTTTTCTTTTTTTTTTTTTTTTTGCATTTCAGAAAGTGTAATCAATAAGAAAAGAAATCTGATAGTAGGATTTATCTGTTTAAGTGCCTTAGAGTGGTTTCAGTAAGACGAATCACAGCTCCAATCCTGTAATCCAATCACACAAGATCAGTACTGATGTCCAGCCCTGTTGACTTAATCAGAGCTCTGGAGCTGAGGATCTGCCTGCATGAGCTGAGCTACAATGCCTGGACTTGGTGATTTATGGGAATGTCATTAAATTTAGTCTGGGTTAAAAGTGCAGCCCTACCCACAGCAGAGTCAATGTGAATCTTCCCAGCCATTCAAACTGAGACAATATCATGTTCCTGAAGGGCCTTGAAATTCATTGCATCCATTCCAAATACTGCACTCTTCACAGAACAGCCATCTTTAAGTGTATTATCTTGAAAAAAAGAGTCAGCATTTACCGACTGAGAACTATAAAAATAAAATACATCATGTCTAAAGTTATAGCATATAGATGGTCTTCTAAGAGAAATTTCCTCAGAATTCCAGTTTATAAAGCAGTAAAATTTGCTACTTTGTTTGAATGATTAAATTGATAAAAGCTTTTGATAAGACTTTTACATAGCTTTAAACTTACTATTGTTTTTTAATCTTAGACATTCTCACATGAACTGCTCAAAGTAATTGTTAACAAGGTTAATAAAGCTTTTTATGCAAAGGAAGTGTAACTTTTTTATTTCCTGGAGTACTAAATTCTGATTTTTTTCTTTCTCAGATACACATTGCTCGTTTGTGATATGCTGGGTCTTGTATTACTTTGCTCGATGTTGGTGCTGCAGTTAAACATAATTTTAATATTTTTATCTACTACTACAGATCAAGAAAATATACTGGAGTATCTTCTTGAAATGGAGAGTTAATGAAGTCACACCAAAATTAATTAGAAAGTCCTTACAAGAAATTAGGCTGTTAGAAGAAATGGGTATATTTTCAGAGCACCTTTTCTTATTACAGTTTAAATAACAATACTTTTTTCAAATTAATCTGGCAAACATTGTTAAGTTATATAATTTCTTGACTGTAAGGAAGAATCTACAGTTACTTTGGCCAGTTATTCCAAATTGTGTTATGACTGACACATTTATTGGTACATCAGTAATAGTGTCTCCTTGCAATTTCCACTTAGAACAGAAGACAGCCCCATCAAGAGTAAATTCAGTAATTCAGGGAGAATGTCACATGACATCTCAAAAAGTTGCTATTGTTATCACGATAAAGAAGTGCTACAGAAGCGTTAAACAAGTGTTGATTGTTAGCAGAAGGGGAGGAGACATTGTTTTAACAAGGCAGACTCCAAACTCAAGGGTGGAGTTTGTGTCTAAGCTTTTACTAAGGGGCTCAGTAAGGAAATTAAAGAGTTCCCGTTATTCAAGCGACTGCTGAACGTGAGTGGACAGGCCTCTGTTCAAAACTGGACTGACACCAAGGTAGGATGTCCAACCAGCTTTGCAGCAGCTTTCAGGGAGTATTTTGCTCATCATGCTCCCAGCACACCTCTAATATTGTGATCTAGAGATAAAAGACCATTTTGTTAACACACAATATGGAATTGTAGTTTTCCTGACTGCATGTAATAACTATATATAAACACATATGTAAACATACACGTGCATTAATATCTGCTTGTTTAGATCAAGGATAAATTTCTGCTTAAGTGCTTCCCATAAATGATTAAAAGTGCAGTAGAAAGAATGGAAACACACCCCAAATGTGTAGCTGTAGGTGCTGCATGGTAAAAGCACACCTTTCTTTGCTGTTGCATTATTCTGGAATTAATACAGACCTTCCAAAAGCCCATTGTGACAAAGATACTGCTTTACTCATTGCTGTTGCATATGGTCAGCATTCTAGAGTAACATCTTTTATTGATTAGCAGTTTAGATTTCTGAGAATACTGATTTATCTGCATTTATCTGTAATTACTTGCAGTTTCATAATCTAATAAAACCAATATTATCTCCTTTCTAATAGTTTCAAGGCATCATTTCATTATTTTAGCTGAAGAATATGAAGAATTTATCTCTTTTTAACTCGTATCAGAGTATCTCAGCTTTACTAAAACAAAATAAAATGACATTTATAGAAAGGAAAGCTTTGCACAAATTATGCAGGAAGTCCAGACCATTTCAGGAAAAAGCAGCAGCTAGAAAAAGAACTGCCAGGCAACTGTACTTTGTAGAGAGTAAATATGGAAATTCCACAGAATCAATCAGGACATTGGAGATTCAAATATAAGAAACACCTAAAAATACTTCATGGAATGATTTAATGTATGGAGGACATAATCAGTCTGGTCAACAAGATGAAAAGGTTTTAACTGTGAATGAGACAATATTTAAGAACATAACTAGTACTTGGCAGTGTATTTATCTTGCAAATGTGATTAGGATGCTGAAAAAAATTATCTGTTTGTTTTAATTGTAGTTATCTGCCATCTTGTTTTTCAGGTTTGGAGCCTTTCATACCTGCTGAGCTCTGGAAAAGCCTTACAGAGTAAAGAGCAAGGGCAGGATTTGGTTAGTCATGAGAATTGAGCTGGGCTCATTATCCATGTTCTACTGGATACCATGTCCAGCAGGAATACCAGAACGCAGCCCTTAGCAGGCCAGGGGGAGAGAACATCCTTGCAGAAAATAATTCATTTGTTCTCAGCTGGTGAAATAACAGAACTAAGTATCCCAGATTCTCATGCTTTTGAAGTGTTCTCAATCAACAGCAGATTTCAAAGACTCCTATGTGAAAGTCTTTCAGGCATAACTGTACTGTTATTCCCTAGTGCTTTCAATTTTTTCCCCACAAACATGAAAAGAAATGGAGAACACAGCCTATTTAAAAAACATATTCTTTATCCAGTGTGAAAACATTGAGCAGTCCACATTTACTTGAGCAGCTGTGCATTAAAACTGCAGTAGAGCGAACAACTTTTTATAAAACATGCTTTAATAGTTCCACTAGTTTGAAATAAGATTATTTGCTTTCAAAATACAGCTCCACCATCATGTTTAATTTTGGATATTTGGGAATTTCATATATCCTGCTGAATGGCACACCTGATCGATGCAGACAAAGAGGAGAGCTTGCATCTGTGCAAATGAGATTTCTGCTATTTGAAAATATAATGAAACTTTTAAAAATACATATTAAAAAGAAACAAAAAATGTTTAATTAAATTACTTTGTAGGACATTATATTTTCAAATGTGTCTATTGTGTTTTGTACACTAAGTCAATTTTTTTTAATGTTACATTCCTTGTTTAGTCCAAAGCATGGCAACTTGCCAGCCTGAGCTTTTAGTGATAAATTCTGCTATACAAAGCAAAAGTTTTTATACGTGAGGCCACTTCCTTCTGCTATTTTATCATCTTCCTGGTTTTGTCTGTTTTCAATAAATGCCTTTCTATTTTCACATCTTTTATATGCTTGTATACACAGACACTTTCCTCTGTATTAAAACTGATAGTTGCAAGTTGGTAAGGATAAAAAAACCAGACCGTTGACTTAAATTTCATTGCACTAATACACTATATGAATGCTTTTATGTTACAGTAATAAAAGATCTTAACATTGATATTAAAAGTATTTCCTGAATTTGGCAGTGGGGTGGAGAGGCAGGGGTGATGTTTCATAACAAGGTTTTGAAATGGAAATAATCTCTGGGTACAGCTACACTTGAGTACTACAGATTGGCACATGAAGGCTGGGCCCTCACAGTGAATATGCATTATTTTAAAGCATCTCAAATTTAAACATATTGAAGTTTAAAATCTGAAAAGAAATTATGGTGGAGGCTGAACACCTCTCCTTTATCTGTCCCAAGGGGCTGAATATTTCTGCCTGAGGAGAAAAATCTAAAAAACTCATCAGTAAAGAGAAGCCACAGAGACCCCTGCACACACAGTGGAACCCGAAGAATCTTGAGGGAAAGGAGAATTTGAATTAGGGGTGGTCAGAGGAGAAGAATGAGATCAGAGGGGAAAAGTTGAAGTTGCAATGCAGTGAACCGGAAAAAAGCTTCTGGAACTTAGAAGAAAGAGAAGCTGTCCCTGCTGTCCCTGCCCATTTTAGCAGTCTGTCATGAATTCCTCTTTCCCACAAAAAAATGTTACCAAGGATGTAAGCTACAAATCATCACGTACTAATCTTTTTATGAAGACGGTTTTTTGTTGTTCTGTAGACCTATTGTTCTTTTACAATCATATTAATAGACTAAAAATAACAAGGGCAATTCTACCAGACTTAAATTCTGTTTCTGAAGAATTATTATTTTATACTGTGCTGATTGAGATCACAGAAATCCTTTTCTGACCACAGAGGTAGAAGGTACCAAATTCATCCTTCCTGTAACTGTATTGAGGTAAATGGAGTTACATAAGGAATTAATTTGACCTGTCTCCTCCATTTCCTTGGAAAAATTCTTTGTTTTAGCTCTTGCCAAGTTTTAACTTCGACTCTCCCTTGCTTAACATCTTCTTGTACCTAGAGACAGTTTTTCTTTCTTTAAGACTATAAAGAGAAATACAGCAGGGGAAAGACAATTAAGGTGAAGATCTGCTTTTTAAATTGAAAGTACACTTCAATTATGGTAAGAAAATGCCAAAACCTTTTTATTTGGTATAAATGTGTATGGGATTATTCTTACATCTGTGAGGAAATGAAAGGTATAAAACAGTACATATAACCATGAGAGGGTAAGGGTTTAAGTAATGTTTTTTGGCCTAAGACCCATGTGTTTATTTCTAACTGCAACAGCTGAAATAAACTTTGGTTAGAGACCATAAGAATTTAAAATACTACACACCACCTTTTAACAAAGAATCATCCCCTTTCCCCTAGACTCAGCAGGTATATTCCAAAATAACCTATGAGAGAAGCTGAAAGCCTCCTCTCACCAGTATATAACCACAATTTCATGATGCAATAAATTTAATTTTTGGATGGCAATGTGGCATGAAATTCTTTGTACAAATTCAACCCGGCAGTACAAAGTTATTTAAAACCCAAAACCCTCAGAAACAAGGACTGGTGAGTGGTTTTCCTCCTGATGGTTTTACATTAGAGTTGGTATCACCTGTCTTCCTGCTGCCAGTAAAAAGCCAGGATAAAGCTTGGTCTAAACACTGTAACTCATAGCTGGCTAACCTTGAAAGAAATGCAATTACATGTTCATATTTAATCTTGATCAATTTATTACCATTAGATGATCTAGTATTGCATAGATGAGACATAACAAGCAATGTAAGCCTGAGTATAGGCTCAGTTTGAGAAGGGCTGAGCATGAGGGGTCAGGAAGCGAAATTGATGGAGAGTCTGTGGTTCAGAATAAGGTTAGAATTATGCAGGGATATTGTCCCCACAGACAAACCTACAATCCAGCAGCCTCCCCTCCTTCTTTCCATACCATCTGTGTGTCACTGTCTACCAGTGCTGCAACTGTGCCAATGCAACTGTTTGTGGGACCAGAGTGTGAATTTAATCAATGGAGCAATTCTGGTTCAAAGTGATTAGATTAGACAGAACTTTAAAAATCTGGATTGAGTGATCTGATTTACAGCGTGGCTTCACAAACAGCTGCACAAACAGCTCAGAGGCCACTAAAAGTCAAAATCATTAGTTGCCAGTTCCTGCTCCTGTCTGAATTTATGGCTCCATATTTATTAAACCCAGATTTCTGCACTGCTGACTAGCCAGCAGCATGATCTGAGCCAGCTCATGTGGAGATATGCCATTGCATTTCACTCACTGGTGAATCAACAAGAGCACCTGGTGTGACCCTTCTAACACTGTGTGTCATGAGCAAGTACAGGTTGTCACTTGGCTGCCACGTGTGCCAGGGGATGCCAGCCCTGGTACACTGGGACTTGGCTGAGAAGGCTTCTTCAGGCAGGGAGGAGGAACTGTGGGGGCTCCCATCCATCAGCTGCTGCCCTGTGCATGCAGCCAGAGCAGGACTCATGCGTGATTTGCAGCCCAGCTGGAGCTCCCACTGTAGGATGAATTAGGAATTTTACATTCCCAGGCCTTGGTGAGACTGGAGAGCGGTATGTGAGAATACATCTAACCATGCCAAGCTGGGGTTAGCCAGCAGAGGGGAATTCAGACTGTGGCTACTTCTCAGGGTGGGAACAGTCTGGCCTTAATCAGCACACTCTCCTTTGAGAGTTAATTTACATCAAGTTCTTTCCTGAGATAGAAAAACTCTCTCAAGCTTCATGCAAAATTCCACCCATGATCTGGTTCAGCCCATGTCCTTTTAATCCAAGTCCTCTTTTTTCTGTTTTTTTCTGCTTTCATGCTAGAAAGCACCCTGCTTGTGTCTAGTACTGTGCATAATTAATACAGGTAGAACAAGTCCTAATGCAAAGTATATTTCAGATCAGAAGCATTACAAAGGTGCTGGACCTTTGCAATTTTTAACGCATTTTGTTTTCCTCACTGGGACATTCTGGTGTTTTTTCCTCAATGACTCACAAGTGGCCTTATCGGTGTTACACAATGGAAACAAGCACTGCCTTCCAAAACCAGTAATATTTGATGCTAGGAGTAGATAAAGCTCATTTAAATCTTAAAAAACCACAAACCCTCAAATGTGTCAAGAATAGGAATTTAAAATAAGCTGCAAATAAAATTCAGGATGTGATTTCAAAGGTAATCTGAGAGAAACCCCTGCAAAATTCTTAGAAGAGAGGTATCTTTACTCTTGGAGGTTTTGACTATTTTAATGGAACTAGCTTCCTATCCATACAAAAAAGCACCATCCATAAAAGATGTTTGACTTGCTAAGCTTTAGCTTTGATGTTCCCCAAAGCAATATAAAATACCTAAATGTAAAATTTTTTTGGCCTAAATGAAAGGTACAAGCACTTTTGAAACCTTTGAGGCAACCAGCAAACAGGATTTTCTATAAAAATGTTTTTCCAGCTGAGAAAAATATGATACGTGTGACAACATAAACATTTTAAGAAACAATACATGGCTAAAACCCATCTGCCAAGCAGAGGAAGTCAAAGAGTTTGCCTGAGGGGTTTAAGAATACCAGATTATTCAAGTACTGATAAATAAAAAAATTTAAAAAAAATTAGGGAAAAAAAAAAGACATGCTGATGGACTAAGACTTTCCTGCACGGAAACTATTAAGCAATGCTTCTTAAAAAATAAAAACTGTTTGATTGTCTAGATTTGAAACGAAAGTATTCTTTAATACAATGGCTGGGTATCAATGACAGTGATTCTATCAACAAGATGTTATTTTAGGAAATGTAACGCTTGCACCATTTTTCTAAAAATGTGAGAGCATCTGTGTGAGCAAGTTGTAAAATCAACCAAACAATTCTAGATTACAAAACATTGCACAACATCTGCATTGTTTAAGATGTATCTATATTCTTTGGGATAGACCTATTTGCTTTAAGACAGATATATATTCTTTAAGACAGACCTATATGCTCTAAGAATGTATTATTAAGATTGTACAGATGTTCATGTCTTTAAGATGAACTGTTCTCCTTAAGGGTAACTATCCTTCTTACCAAACCTAACAGAAATCACACTAAGCCAGACTTGCAAATTAGTCATGTCTTGCCTGAACACATGAAATGGGAATACCTGCATGGAGGTGACTGCCTCCTTAAGTAAGATTTCAAAGAGTCTTCCTTCCAACAGTAAGGAGCTTTATTCCACCTCCCTGTGGCTGATACTGACATCCAGTCTGATGGCCCAACAGTTACCTTATTTTTTTCTGCAATGAGAAAATCCAGAATTTTATTTCTTATACTTGAATACAATGCTACTATCCATGTATGAACATCCTCATAGCTCATGCTTTTGATTAGAAATAAAAACTTTATGAAATCTATAATCGTAAAGTTTTTATTTTCATTCACTACTCTTGGAATCTGGTTCAAACTGAAACCCACAGAAGTGGCTTAATATTTAATGAGCTTTATAGACCACAAAAATGTGATGTAAGTTTCAGTTGTCTTCACTGACTCTCTGCGTAGGGACAAATGCCATAACAGATGTGCTCCTGAACCCTTAAAATGAAAAATGACATGATAAATTACTTCTTAGTGGAAACTGAATCAGAACAGTTCCTGAACTATCCAAAGAGGGACAAAAAAAAAAAAAAAAAAAGACGAAGCATATTACCTGAAAATTCTGCAAGCAACCACATTTATCATTGATGAATCAACCTTGCCAACAGCAGTTTTTGGAGAAAGCCCAATTTTCCACTAAAAATAATTTCAACAGACCTGCTATTAGACTATTACTTACATGAATGACAGACTATGAAGTTCTTCCAACACAGGAGGTTAGACTTGTGGATATGAAACTGGCAAAACATACTGGTGGTAAAAACAGAGCTAAGACTACAGAAGACACTGCAAGAAAGGGAAAAAAAAAATCAAGCAATCTTGAGAAAATTGTTTATTGAAACTCTCAATAATATGAAGAAAAAATTAAAATTCATATGTATTCCAAAACAGAAGAACGATCAAAATTCCAGAAAACAAAGTAGATGTGACAGAATTATTCACATGAGTAGGAAATCATTTATTGGAGTTTGTCTTAGAATTTGCTGAGATTGTAACCTGTATTGCTTCCTGGCATCTTTGCAGGTAAGGAACTGCCCTGTGTTTAATGATAGCGGTGCTGTTACTGTTGAATTGCCAAAAACCAGAGAGGAGCTCTGCTATGGTAGAACTGCTACAGCTACGATGTAGAACTGTGACTGTAATTCTTTACTTGATTTTACACATTTTCAAAAAATCTACTCCTGACCTAGTTAGGTTTACAGCCAGACATGAGCTTTACTCTATACACAGGAAAATGAGGCAACAGGGTGAAAGGCTTGATCCTAAAAGTTTCTATGACACATCTCACCTACAGATTGAACAGCTTAGTCCACTAAAGCACCTTGTACACAAGATTAACAGCTTTATGCTTAGAACATTTGTAGGATCAGGCCCATGCAAAAGTAAGTCTATTTATGATACACACGGCATGAATGAAAATGTTTTAAGGAATATCCGCCATCCTTTCAAAGACACACGGCCTTGGAGAGAACACTGTAAGTTCAATACTCTTTTGTACTATGTATCATTAATAAGTCATCCTGCTAAGGCAGGACTGGAAAGAACAGATTCTCCTTGAGAGAGTATTGAATGACATATATTCCAGAGTTCCAACACAGCAAGCTATATATTCAGCAAAATACTGAAAATTCCCCTGTTCAGGTTAATAATAAAGGTATAATAAAGAACATTTTCCATATCTCATGAGTTTGGAAGTGGATTCACCAAGAAGTTTCTATAAAATATCACAACTGGTCACTTGGAACTAGGACAGACATTTTTCATATCTTCTTTGCATCACAAAATAATTTTTATCTTTGCTATGAATTTGGAGAGTTTTAAAACTAGTATTGCTTCCATGAGGTCAACAGGAATTTTGCACTGAATGGGTGGAAGGAGGCCTGTTCTCCACACTTCACTCTCCCCTGCTATTAGAATTAGTAACTAGGCTTTTTTATTTTGGACTAGAATTTTCCTTGTAGCAAAAGTATAGCAAGGGAGGGAGGGAAGAAGGAAGGAAGGGAGGGAGGAAGGGAGGCTGACAAACAGAAACAAGAACATAAAAGCATATACTTTATATAAAGGTGTAAAACAACATAAATGAAATGAAAGCAAACAATCTGTGATCAATTATAAAATTAGAATTCTTCTCATGAACCAGATTCCCCACTAATGTAAATGAACAGTTTGCTCAGTGTGCAAAAATATTCAGAGCCTGCTGTCAGTTCATCTGCATTAAGACTTATTTTAAACCATCCTGTAATGGCACTTTATAGACATGCATTTCAAAATAAATCTCTTACCAAGGTGATGCTTCTGTTTTATGTAATCATATCTTTTTTATAACTAACTTACTAAACTTACAACAATATTTAATTTAAAATATGAAAGACAAAGAGCAGTATTTTAAAGGTTTATCATTTTTAGATGAGGTAAAACACTTTATCACCAGAGCAGCTGTCAGAGCCAAACCTCAGCTCTCAGCAAAATGGGCTGTAATAACCAGCTATTAGCAGCAGTGTCAAGAGGTGAGTGCTCCTGACACAGCTTCCTAGACCGTGCTCTGTCCCATGCCAGCCGACAAAAGGAAAATGAAAAACCCGATATTTTCCTGTTGGCTGACCCCTTCCTCCCACAGCTTCCTTTCTGAATAAAATTTTGACACGAGCAGTTTTTTAAAAATAATAAGGGGCGGAAGGAAGGAAGGAAGGAAGGAAGGAAGGAAGGAAGGAAGGAAGGAAGGAAGGAAGGAAGGGTGATGTGCACCAGTACACTTCTGCTTACCTTTACAGACTTTGGAGGCTGCTGATACCTCGACTGCTGTGGTAGGTAACTCACTCAAGATCTTTACTGAAGACTGAAGAAATCCCACAGATGCTCTGGCTCCTAGGGCAGTAAGCAAGAGAGTCTTTTCTGTTATCCACACACACAGTGCTCACCAACACAAACCCCTGCACCGCCCATGGGGCACAGTCCCACTTCTACACCAGGGTCTCCATGACCCCTGTGGCAGGGGGAGCACTCAGCACCTGAGCCTAGAAGGAGCCAGCAAGGATCAGCACGAAACATGCAGAAACATCAGATGTCTCGGGCTCTTTTTCAGACTTCACCTCGTCCCCCTTCACTACACTGCTTCAGGCCAGCTCAGCCCTCACCTTCCAGTCTCCTCCCGCTCTCCCTCGCTTCCTTTTAAAACCCCCAAAGGAGCCTTTAGAACCTCACAAAAGAGTCAGGGGCTGTGCAGACATCTTCTCGCTCTTGCAGACCCCAAAACAGGACCCCAACCGACACGAGCCCAAGGGACTCGACTCAGGCTCCTCTCGCTCCCGACCGCCCCGGCGACCCTCGACAGCCTCCGGGCAAGTCGCTTTAGGGGCCTCAGCGCTGCGGGGCCGCGCCGTGCGGGACCTGCCGGGGACGGAACACCGCAAAGGGCAGGCGCGATGGAGGCTCCGCTGCGCCGCAGGGCTCGGCCGGGGCGCTGAGGGGGACGAGCAGCGCGGCGCTGGCCGCGACCCCGTGGCGCGGGGGTGGCGGCGGAGGGGCCGGGCGCGGCCGCCTCCCCTCCGCCCTCCGCGGGTCACATGAGAGGGGCGGGCGGCTGGGCCGAGGCGGTGGCGGCTGCCGGGGCTGAGGAAGGGTTGGGCGGGGAGGGACGGGGCGGCAGAGCGTAGCAGCAGAGAGCGGCGGCACTGGTAGTAGCAGCAGCGAAGAAGGAAGAAGAAGAGAAGAAGGAGAACGAGGAGGAGGAAGAGAAGGAGGGGAAAGAGTAGGAGCGGCCGCGAGGCGCCGAGCGAGTGGAACGAGTCCCGGGCCTCCCTGAGCCGCGGCCGCCGCGGAGCGCCCTGCCCGCGGTCCCAACATGGACGAAGAGGGTGGCGGAGGTGGCGGCGGTGAGTGCGGGGCTCATGCGGGGGGGACGCGGTCCCTCAGCCGGTGCTGCGGGCGGCAGGACGGGAGGAGCTCCTGAGAGCTGCTGTGGCCGCGGCTCCTGCCGCCGGTGCTGCCCCGTCCTGCCGGCGCCCCCGGGCCGAGCCGCCGCATCGGCGCTACCGAGCAGCGCCCGGGCGGGGGCCGGGCCACAATGGGGGCTCTGTGCCCCGTGCCCGGGCAGGGTCTGGCGGGGGCGCGGCGGGTCCGGGCGCTCCCGGGGGCGGCAGGGCAGGGCAGGGCAGGCGGGTCCCGGCCCCGCCGCCGTGACAGCCCCGCGCTCGCTGCTGCAGCTGCTCCTCTGCTGCGAGAGGGGAAGGGGCAAAAATATATGAAAGTACGCGTCTGGCAGTGTACGAGCGGAGAAAAGAGTAATTAAGCTCTGCGAGGGCTCTGTTGGTGTGTGTCATCTTAATGGAGGCTCGGTGATAATCACGGGGTGGTTCAGCCAGTTTAAACAAGGTGAACTGTTTCCAAAGGCAGCGGCGTTAACCTTGCCAGATACTACTTTTAGAAAATCCGGACTCGCATGTTGGGGAAGCTTTTATTTGTATTTTTTATCTTTTGGAGACGGGCTTGCGCGCTGCCCCAGTTTAAGGCACTGCAGACGTGCCACACGCTTCCCTCCTTTAATTTATAATGTGTTTTGCGAGTGCGTGTGTAAAGCTGCTGCCTGAAATAACCAGTTCTTGTGTCTCATCAGCGGTAATGGTGGCTGAGCAGGAGCTGATCCTGCCCTGGGGCAGAGGGATCGACTGCATGGCCTGCCCTATATTCAGCGTGTCTGTGACCGTCTGTGCCGAGGTGGTACAGGAGGGAGAGATGAGGGTATATCTTAAACCAAATGCTAAACAGGCGGCCTTTGAATGCATTGGCTGATCTCTAAATGGGTAAAGTAAGGGCTAAGCACGGTGTGATTAATAGTTGCGCGGTACTTGCTAATTCTAAATATAATTACCCAGAACTCGGAAATCAAGAGGGTGTGGTGTCTGTTTTGACAACTTGAAAAAATAATGCTATGATGAATCAGAAAAATAATTCTTCAAGCAGTGGGTTGGAAATGTGGCCATTTCTCAGCAGGCATTTCTGCTTGTTTTGACAGTGATAGACTTAACTCTTAAAAAAAAAGAATCTGAAAAAGGAAAGCTAAAGACAGAACAAGCCAGTCCTGAGAAGTTATTATTCAAAGCAGTTGAACACTGTAATTGTAAAGAGCAGAAGCTCATTTAACTCAAAATATGTTATTTTTACAGTATTATGGACTTGCATCTATAGTTAAGGGAAACGAACATGCTTGTTACTTGCATTAACCCTGTGTAATATAGTACTTAATCACGTGCAAAATGTAAACTAGAAAGTGGACATATTGCTGAATTAATCTTTCATAAGGTGTTAAGCATTTCAAAGTTGGATTTTCATTTCAAAGTTGGATTTTCGTGGGAGGACAAATGCTCAGGGCCTGGGAAGGAACCAGTCTGTATTTAGCTAGATGCTGATTCTATAGGTGAAGCCAGATTTGTACCTCTAGCATGCAAGTGAAACTAATATCACTTTAATAAACATATTGCTTTTTTGGGTCAAACTACAGTATAGTTTATGTTGAGCTTCATTGTAAAGCAGTTGCAGACAAGTAAGACTGGAATTTTGTTTTGCAGTTGGTGTATATGGCATTTTACACATTTACACTGTACTTTATTCCTGAATAGAGACCCAGTCTCGCTTTTTCTTAGGGATTGCTGTCAATTTGGAACACCAGGATTAGTTAGGTCATTTCTAGCTAATGAATTGGCAAGCTGTTATTTTGTTTGGGGTTTTTCCCCCTCTTTTTTTTCTTTAATGATAGGAAACACGTGGATTTGATGGCCTGTTTTAAAACTCTTTATTGCTGTTGAGTAATGAGACTTGTGATACCTTAGCAATGAGACTCCCTTCGGATTCTGACCATGGCAGTCTCGTGTTTTGAACTTCTGCAGGACATTCTAAATCCTCATAGAATTGACATTATTGAGTGGGAGACTCTTACAGCTAAGCTTATCACTGTGTACAGGTACTTTAGGAAGTATGCAAAATTATTTATGGGCTGCACAGAGTCACCCTAATTAGAGACTTGAACTAGATAAGCATGTAAATATCTAGGACATTAAAGTGTGATTCAGGAGGTAAGCTGCTATTCCCAGTTCAGCTCTGCCTGCTGCACTGCTCTTCAGTTTGATTTGCATCCTGTGCTTCAGTTCTCTTATTTGTCAAATGGGGTCAGTTGTTTTACCACCTCTGATAAAAACTGTGAATGAAAACAGAGCTGTGTAAAGTTAGAATTTATTATTTTAGAAGCACTTGATGGAGGAGAAATGCTAATTAAGGGAATTGTTCTCAGTACCTCCTTCTCTTTTGTATGTGGAGCCCTGAACAGGGCCGTGCCTTTATATTATACAATCCACTTCCACACAAGCCTCCCATTGATTTCAGCAGAGGCTCTGTGCATGGATTATTGATGCGATATGATCCGAGTCAGTTGGTGTTTGGCTCAACTTTCTTTTGTGTCCTGATTAAAATATCTCTGTGGTTCACTTAGTCCAGGAAATTTCTCCTCCTCCCTCTCCTCTCTTGGTTTAAAACCACATCTTGTGTGATTTGAGTGGCTTTTCTCACAGGCTCACAGTTAGCTGGTGGTGGTGCCAGTGACCGGGACCCTCGTGTTCAATAGTGCTCTTGGTGTGGTCGCACAGTGAGTGAGTGATCCTCTGTGAAAGGTCAAAATGTATAAACAGTCAGTGCTGGAGGCACAGGATGGAACTTCTGTTTGTTTTCTGAATGTGACTCTAGTCATCCAGCAGGTTTTCCATCCCCCAAATTCAATTTTGTGCCATTCTTCTAGAAAAAGACTGCAAGATTGGGTACTTACCAGCTTCTGTATGTTTGTTTTATGCTGTCTCAACAAAGGGCTCTAAACAGACATGCCAGAAGGTTAAAGTCCTGCTTCTACTTGACAAATAGACCAAATTATAGCACTAATTATGGCATTGAGGTTTCCCTACTGTTCCCCAAACTCTGTGCTTTATTTCTGAATGTTGGAGCTCTTTTGGGACAGAGCAGTTGGGTTGCCAAGCTCTGTTCGTTGCTGGCTGTGCTTGCCAGCAATGGTGCCAGGTAGCACGTTGGATCTGTGATGAGGACAGAATGTAGACAATCCTTCATTAGGAGAGACACGAAGAGACCAGATCGTCGCACAGAGGACTCGGGAGAGTGGATTTGCTGCCAAACCAGACTTAGCAGGATGACTTCTGTTCTTCTGCGGGGCAAAACAGTTACCTACTTACAGGTAAAAGCTGTTAAAAGTAACAAATGACCCAGATTTTTCTTAGAAAAAAGTTTTAAAATGGATTAAATAGATATATATTTATATTTTAGACATGAGCAGCCTCATCTCTTCTTTCCACGTTGTAATGTCTTTCAAAGGGAGACCTTAAAGATATCAGAGGCCATGTGGCCTCCTCATGGTTATAGACATTTGCTTTGCATTTAAGACTAATTCTGCATGTTCTCTTATTTTATGAGTTTCTTTTATTATAAACAAATGTGTTTTAACACAGAAGAGCGTTAAATATGTTTCACTCCCTACTCATCAAAGTGGATAACTTGTACCAGTAGTTTTATTTAAAACTTGTCCCAAAAGTCCTTCAGAGGAGGGCTTGTAGTTTTAAATAGTGCTTTGGGGAATCCCAAGAATATAAAAAAGCACCTGAGTTTTGGACTGACCACTCCCCTTGGTTCTAGGGAGTGAAAAAGAGCAGATACAGAGATAGTCTATTTACGTAATGTAGTTTTTTGTGTTCTTTTACCAGCTAGCAGAGCTTCATGCTAAGTCTCTTTTTGCTACATAGATATTTCTTCATGCTAAACTAATCTCATATTTGTTCGGATTACCTGCCAGCTCAGTAGGATCTTAATTTTTAGCCCAAAACCATTTAATCTTTTATCACTGCAGTAAAAAATGTCATAATAAAGTATTAACAATTATGTTGTACATATTAGTTATTTTTAGTGGTATCAGAAAATGTGCTTGTTAATTGCAGTAACTTGTTAAGTTTTTGTTAGCCTAATGTTTGATATTTTTAGCTGTGACTTGGAAGAAAACATGAAATTTTTGCTGATACAATTTCCAGAGGTGGTTGGTTGCCAAACTTGGTGTATTGTTATATAATGGTATTTGGTGGCATGTTCAGCAATGTAAGCACGCCGTGGATTTAGGGGAGCAGTGTGCCTGTAACAGCATCTGTCTGCACTGTTACAGCTGGGAAAGAAAGCTGTGGGATTTACAGGCAGGACCAGAGTGTATTTTGCAGAGCAATGGCTGGGAATCACAGTAATGGCCACATGAAAGTGGGCTCCCCGTGGGCCACTGTTACCAAATGGATATTGCAATCTTTTAATATCACTGGAGTTCCAAGAGCTTTCACCAATTGAAGGGCTGCAGAAGGTGAGACAACACTGTGATTTTCAAGATATATTCTGCAGTTCGCATCAAATTTTTCAATCCCATTGTATTTATTGCTTCCCCTTCTTTCTTTTTACGATTTTGAACGCTTTTTCAAGGGAAAATAAAAAAAAATTACTTTCCTCCATTTTCTTCCTTTTACAAGGGTGTGTAGTGATAGGACAAGGCATAATGGCTTTAAACTGAAAGAGGGTAGATTTAGGTTAGATTTTAGGAAGAGATTCTTCAGTATGAGCGTGGTGAGACACTGGCACAGATTTCCTGGAGAAGCTGTGGCTGCCCCATCCCTGGCAGCGTTCAAGACCAGGTTGGACAGGGCTTGGAGCAGCCTGGGGTAGTGGAAGGTGTCTCTGCCCATGGCAGGGGGAGTAGAGTGAAAAGAACTTTGAGGTCCCTTTCAACCCAAACCATCCTCTGATTCTGCTTGCCATCTTTTTGTCCTGTAAGTCTCTCCTTTCCTAGTACAACAAAGGTTTGAAAAGCTTTAAAATGTTTCACTTAAACTGTAGCTCCATCCTACCTGCTGCAATCTTTTGCCCCATTCTTTTCCCTCCCAATGCAAACATGGTTTAGTCTGATTCTTTATACGCCCCGTCTTTGACTGCAAGGCCAACATTTGAACTACCACTCATCTCTTTTCCTTGTTGGGAGTCATTCAATGAGCTGTTTGCAGTCACTCTCTGAAGAGTATCTCCTGGAGGTTTTTTCTAGGTCCTTTCCACGCTTGTCCTGACCCCTTGTACTCAGTACATTCCCTTCCTCATCTTTGTACTGCCAGCTGCCTCTAGTACTGTTTACTATATTTTTCTTTTTGAAATCTTGCTTTTTTTTTTTCTTTCCTTCTTTGACTGTTTTCTCCTCCCCCTCCTGTCTTACTTGTTTTTTCATTTGGAAGATGATCTTTCTACTTCCAGCTTTTTTTGTGAAGATTTGCAGGACCCTGTTCTTGCTTTAACACTCTCTTCCTCTCTACATCTTGTTTCTGGATAATTGAATTTGCAAATAAGAGTGGAACTATCGTATTTAAACTGATGACTCACAGCAAATACTCTATGTGCTCTGGATCCAGTACCATCTGTCCCAGCTAAAATGTTGGCTTGTTTGGCATCTTAAGATTGTGTAATTGTCATCTTAAGCTTAATGAGTCTAAAACAGAGCTCTTAATGTTGTTTCCACCCACTTCCTCTTTTTGATGTCTGTGGACACATGCTGGCATCCTGAGTGGTTATTGACAAGGAAATAGTGAGATGTTGTAATTTATTGCTTCTTAAAAAATAGTCTGTAGAGAAGTTGTAATAAAAATGGCAGTGAAAGGGCAATGCAAAAGTGTTGACCTACTTAGGAAATAAGTTATGTTCTCCTATGCAATATTAATTTTCCTGTTTGAATGCACAAATAGATTTAATCTGGTTATGGGATCACATTTTCTGTAGACTTCTGCATGGGACCAGCCAGCACACAGGTTAGCATTTTGTGATGGTCGAATGAATCTATATGGATTTTTTCCCTCTTTTTAAAGTAATGTGATAGTTAATGATTTCTTCTTCACTTTGTCTCCCTGCAGTTCATGGGTACTTAAACATGTACGAAAGGATTGCACTAATTATAGTGAGGAGTTTGGACCTAATGACCATGTGCTTCATTCACAGAGGATAAAAATAAATCCTTAGCAGCTGGATTATTAGGAAAACCTGTCAATGTATAGAACTGTGAGACAGGGATCCCAGGGAAGCGAAGAACATGTGGTGTTTTACTTTGTTTTACAGAAGCAAAAGAGAAGTTGTGTGAACAGATGTACTGTTGGCATCTCTGACTTCACTGTGCCTTCTTTTAGAGCGATATGTTGTACTGGAAAGGTGTATGAACGAGGTAGTAAGAGTCTATTTATTTATGCCATTTGTATAATTTTAACATTAGCAAATTGTTTTTAATTGCATATGACTTCCTTCTTTTAATTTCAACAATTTCATGGGAAAACTTAGTATTGCAAATTTTTTTGGACAGCAGTGTTTCCTCTTAGTGGGGTAGACATACAAAATCCACTAGAAAACCATGTGTTTTGTGGTCCTCTGAGATTTGCCTGAAGAAGGAAATGGCTTGACCTATTTGGTTGCTATGAAGTAAAAACATTCTTGTTCTCTTTTTTTTTTTTTTGTGAACATCTGTGTCACATTTATTTCATTACTTTCTGAGGTTCTTTAAGCACATTATTTGCTAATATGAAGTTTTATTTAAGGAAAGTAAAGTGATACATAGCTGCTTCTACAATTTCAATGAATTTCTGATATCTGCTTATAAATAGGTACGATATAAGTGGGTAGGTTTTCCAGTCAAAGCGGAGATGTTGAAAGGCAGACATGAATGTTATCTGGTATTTATGAGGAAAAAAAGTGTTTGACAAATTCAGTGGGATCTCATGGAGTTAACAGGAAATGTTGCATGCTGGAACCTTGGGAAATAGAAATCATAATCTCATCTAGGATTTGAAGATGTTTTGATTTAATTTTTCAACAGGTTGGCCTTCTTAGTGTGGTTTTAGTGATTAGCCTCATTTTCAGATGTTTATTATAAAAAGAAATAGTTATCTTATGCCAGATGTATGGAAGAATTGAAGCTGATTGTTTTATTTAGCAACATAATGGAAGTTGTCCCAATGAGGATAAATTTTATTGATTTTACTAGTTCTTCTGAATTCCGTAAGAAAACTCTTCAACAAGAATCTAAGATCAGTCCATTTGTGAAAGTTGAATCTGAATTCAGATCTGGCTTTTGCTGTCACGTCCAAGGGATTTTGAGGAGCTGCTGCTGTTCTTGCAGATGCAGGTCCTTAATAAAAAAATGGAGAAAGCAGTATTGATTTTGAGATGAAATACGTTGAGTGTCTTAACAAAACAAAAAAGCTGTGTGGAAATGATGAACCGTGAGTCTGCTGATCTCAGGGTATGGAAGCAGCTAACAGTGACTGTGGGAATTAGTTTTGGTGTCTCTTCTATCCAGCTGCTAGTTCTCACACAGCTTGTAGGAACATCTCCTCAGTCAAATTAGATTGAAATTGAGTGCTGTGCAAGGCGTACTTTGGCAGAAGGAGCTGATGGGCAGGAAAACAAATGTGTCCAATGTCTCTTGTGCTCACTCTTGTTCTCACACACATGCATCCACAAAAAAAGGCTGAAAAAAATTAGCATATGCAAGTAAGGGAGCTGCCTCACACTGTTTTCTCTAAGAGGAACTGTGAGATGTAATGTCTTAGTGATTCACCTCTACAGTTTATACAACTGCCTCATTAGTGTGACTTCTAGAACACAGGTTTCAATTTTTTTTTGTTTTAATATCTGATTCATATTGCAAAATACCATTCATGTTGTTTTCTTGTTGAATTCCAAGTATTCAAGAGTCTATTTGCTGTTACATTTTTGCTTTCATGTCCTGTAGATATCATGTTCCTTAATAAGGTCCTTGTTTAGCTCACAATCAGTGTTGTCTGTAGAGTCAAATTCTGACATAAACAGATCCCGTTGCCTTACTACAAGAGAGGGGGAATTCTCAAAAGGAGTATTTGTAGTTGCATTGGATACTATAAAATAAAGAATTATGGTTGCTTGAGGCAGTGTTTCTTATATTCAGTAGTTGGATTCCAAGTAAGTTTTTCTTTTGTTTTTTTTGTCTTTCTTACTCAAGTAAGTTTGTCCTAATGAACTTCCTGCCCAGTCATTCTGTTGCACCGAGGAGGAATTTTCCCACCAGACCATGTATTCTGAGTACAACTTTGACCACTTGCAAATGCAATTTTTGAATTTGTAAAGCTGCTGCATGTTTTTGTTCCTGTGTCTTGCAACTGCCCAGCCAGGGGATGTGGAGGAAAGTTTTTTTCCCAGGAAGTTGAGGTTAAACCACAGTGGCCGTAAGAAGAGATGGTGGCTTTGTTCAGGAGTAACTCCATTCCTGGGGAAGAATTTTGCAAGTTAAATGTATTCTCTAGCTGTGAAACTCCTCATGTATACAGGACAGGGGCTGGGTCCTGCACAGGAGCATTCTCAGTCTTTCTTGAGAAGACCAGAAGGACCTGACCCCTCTCTTGTTCATGTGCAGTGCTCCTCTGGCTCTGATCCAGGCAGGAGCTGCTGTGTGCAAACCCTGCGTGCTGATGATCCATTGTAGTAGATCTGTGAATAGATCTGTGGACTTCACTGCATGGGGTAGGTGAATGAGCATCTTTCTGTTGCTTTGTTGTTCTCCCTTTACATTTTTCTTATTTTTAGTCCAATTTTTAAATTTTATTTTTTCTTTTCTTTTAACTGAAAGAGTTCTGCTTGGTACCCACCCAATACAAGCACTTTATATTTCAGAAGTTTGCCTTCAAGAGCCTCTATCAGGCTGAAATAATTCTTGGTATAGTCTTGTATTTTGTAAACCCAGTATATACTAATTGGGGAAAACTCACTTTGCATGTGGTATCTGTCATGTAAATGCATAAATGAGTAGTCCGTGTTATGGAGGTATGTGTTTATAGACTCAAAAGTAGCTGTGTTACTTTATAGAATTTTTATTATTATTTAACTTCTTCTTCTCCAATTCAGTTTTGACCTACTATACCCTTTCAGTCATTAAAATTATCATATCATGTAGTTGCAGCATTTTTAAGCAGCATCCAACATTCATCTGGGGACAGGGAAAGTACCTGTGCTTGTGTTCCCACCATCTCTAATCAGCTGTGCCGCTATCCCTGATTTGCAGTTTGTAGATTCACTGTGCTGTAAGTGGAAGTTGAAACTGGTAGCCAAGGCTAGTCAGAGTTTAGGGAATTGCCTCTTGTGTCTATGGAAACATTTGCAGTCACAGAAGAGAGAGATTAAAAGGTTCCAGGTATATGTGAGCAGTTTGTTCTTTGTGATGAGGCTGCTGATTAATTCTGTAATCTAGGAATCTCAGGCTGGGTCTTAAGCCTGTATTTTATGTATTATGTGTGGTCACCCTTTCTAGGCAGCTGACATTTCAGTTTGCTGTACATGTTTTAGCAAGGATAGATGAATGGAACATATGGATTTGATTTTTTTTTTGGCGATAGGAAGTGGATTTTTTGTGCATTAAAAATAGTAACTTTTCTTTTTTTAAATATCTGAGCGGAAGCTTCCCCACTCCCAGTGAGATTTTTTTTTTTTAATAAGAATACATGTAACTTTCTTCACTCTCATTTTGTGCCATGTAAGCTGGAAAGACTGCAGTGTTTAGTCTTGGTCTTGTACCAATAAATGACATAGTATCACATGAATGTTTTAAAAGATTAGGTGATATTTTATAAGAGCAAACATAAAAAAAAGACTGGTTTAAGTCCTTCCGCTGTGAATTCACTGATACTCAAAGTAAAGAGAGTATGCATTATGTTATTGTTCTTATTCTGCTGAAAACTTATTTCTTTTCCATTTGTATCTTCTACCTGAGTGGTAAGCCTAGAAAAGTAACGTGTTATGAAGGGGAAAGGTTGGGTGAAATTGGTAATCCAAATTAAATACAAATAATACTCTCAAGTTTATAGAGCCTGTGGGTGGGTGGACTTGGCAGATCTATCCATTGTGGTATGTTAGACTTGAAAGAGCATATGGAGATGATTATTTTCTGGCATTTTGTAGTAAAGTTTTTTGAAGAAGGAAGTTTTAATTTTTTTTAATTTTTTTTTTAGAAATGAGGTGAAAAATAGGAAGAATAACATTTTTTGCATTGAGTAGTAAAATAGTTTGTTGTAGTAGCATATGAAAAAACAATTTATTTGAAGGTAAGCTGCTAAAAGAAATTCTCCTACTGTTTTCCTATTGGCTGTCTTGTTTTCTGAAGGCAGCCAAAGATCCTGTGCAGCTGGGACTAATACAGGATCCAGCTGTAACTTTTTTTTATTGTTGTTCAGATGTCCGGTGATGGTCAGATCTGAGTTATTGTGTGGAAATTCAGTAAAGGAAAAGGGTAGGGTGGGAAAAAAGTGACTCTCCATAAAAGTATTCCAGTAAAAGCAACAGGAACTAGGAGTATCCATTTCAGAACTCTGCCATAAATCCCATCCTGAAATGCTTAAACGCCTTCAGATTTTGCTGTAGACTTTAAGTCATCTAAGAGTTTTTGGTTAATTTTTTAAACAGAGATGAAGTTAGCTGGCTGGAATGGGAAGGTGCCTGTTCTTTCAAATTACTTAATGGAAGAAGATACTGTTTTCTCATTCATAGTACAAGGCTTTAGTCTCTACTCTCTTTACGGTATTGGTGCAGTATGTAATGCTACTATGTGGAGTACATCAAACAGCTTTGGTTTTACTAATTTCACTTATGTGTTTTGCTAGTCTTTGTTCTTCAGAACCTAAGGATGTAAGAAGGGGAGAAGCCTAATATTTTTCTATAGAATTTTTTTTTACCTCTGGTATATTTGGTGCTTCCAACTCTGTCTTTTAGGTGTCTGCTTCCTCTCCAAATCTTCATTCCAAACTTAACTTGCCGTGGGAGTCCATCAAATAGCTGCCTGAATTTCAGAGTTCTTTTACTGTTGCTCCAAACCTTTAATTTTGAATGTCATTACTCAATCAGTTTGTAATTACACTAGTCTAATTTAAGAAGTTTAATAACAATAGTATACAAATTATAAGTCCTGATTGACTGAAAGAGCTAGCTTCAAATACTGTAAGTGATATCCATCAATACTGACAGTGACATGAATTTTAAAACATAATTACTATCTCAGACATAACCTGGATATTGCATTTCTTTCCTACCTTAATTGGTTGTTGATAATAATTTTTTTTGTTGAAGGGGAAAAAAAGATGAAGATTTATGCTGGATCTGTTGGCTGTGGGATAGCCTGGCACTTTGCCCCTCAGTCCTAGAACTGAATAGCAGCAACAATTTATTTTCCTTCCTGAGCAAGTAGGAGCTGGTCTCTGGCTTCAAAGTGGAAGTGAAATGTGGACAAACACTGTGCTTTGAAGGCAAAACACTTCTAACACAAACCAGTTGCAATGCAAAAACATCTGTGATGTCCTTTTACATGTAGTATTTTAAATGAATACCATGCAAATAAATTGCTTTACTTTTTTTTTTTTTGACATTTGCAGGAATTAAATAACCAGTACGACATTTTATCCTTGTTTAGTGAGAATGGTAGTCAGAGTTCTTTTCTCCCAATTTTTAAAGGCTGTGATCTTTATGTGGATTGTGATGCGCCTAAAGGAGTCTCTTTCAGTTAATTGTTTTCTTGAAGTGCAGGTCAACTTCCAGTGCATTTTGCAAAATTGGTTTTATGTAGACTCTACCAGTGTCAAAGACCATTAAAATACAGCAGCTAGAATGAGAAACTTGGCTTACAGATTTGCTTTAGGATGTTTTGGCTGTATTCATGACACATAAGGAAAATTAAGAAAATATTTGTGGCTTGAGAATAAAATCTGCCAGCTAAGTTGAAGAAAGTAGTATGATAATGTCTTGCATCTTAGAGAGAGCGAGAACACTGCATTGCAATTATTACTGTATTGTATTTTTCTCTGAAGCTCATTTGGACTTAGGAGATGATTTCCTAATGTGATGGGAGAACATCAAAAGGTCCTCCTCACATTGGAGGAATAACAGTACAACAATTCTAGTGAAGTTTTGGCTTTTCACTACCTCATTTTACATTTTGAAGAAAGGGTTTCCTGCTGAACAAACACATGTTAGTCTGATAGCATTTTCCTGTATTTGAATTGTGAACAGTCAAATGACTCAAAAAAATTTATGTTGAAGTAGATACAGGGTTTTACCATAGAATATGTGCATACAATAAATCTATTCAACTAATCAGTCTGCTTCCTTTTTCTCCCACCCCCTTGCAGCTGGAAGTTCATCAGCTTCTGCTACTATATCTAGCTTCCTCTCGAGACTTTCTGGGGTAGAGTTAACAGTGGTGGCAGGCATTAGTGAACAATGTCGTGATTATATTCTGTAGGTCTGTATAAGTTGTCATTTTCCATCGCTGCTATTTCTAATGGAAAATATGTCATCTATTTAGTATGAGCATATTATGTGTGCCGTGCAAAGTTGCATGCTGCAGGGTTTAGTGAAAGCATGTACATCATCATTAAATCAGTATAAAATATTTTTAGATTTCATTAGTGACCAATTTGGCATTTAAAATGGAAAATTTTTGATAAGGTTTTATTTTCATAAGATCTTAGCTAGGATAACACAGGACGGCTAGACTTTCATTGTTAGTTAGTTTGTAATTAATTATGCTTTGAGGTTCTTTAGTGTATGTTACGACATTGCTTTGAGGTACAGCTGTGGAAGAATTCAAAAAAAGAAAAATTAGATGCTGCCAGTTGTCTTATCAGTTGTGTACTTCATGATAAAATACTTGCAGTCAGATCTAATGGAATCTAACAGCCTGATTAAAAACTTCTGTAACTGATTTTTGTTGACCTATTTGCTCTAAAAAATCACAGTGTAATCTTTCAGAACCAGCTTCTGGTCATTTGGAGATACTGGTTAAACATCTGCAGGGTCAGTTGGATACGGCACTCGGGTGTTCCAGTTGAGCTTCAAATACTTACTTCCACCAAAGTTTCAAGGTCCACTTTATTAAGACAACAGATGGTAGAACAGATGCTATGATTGAAGAATCTTTCAGAAGTAGTTTCTGTATGATTTTCAAGTGGACTGTCGATTGCTACCTGTGTAGATGTACGTCAGGATTATTGGGGACAAAGGTCTAGGCTTAAAGTGCCACTGCTTTTATTACCAACCACTTCTCTAAGTGTTCAAGAAATCCTTAAAACAATGAAGTGTTTACCTGTGGATAGTATTCTGCAGGTGTTTTGTACTCGCTGCTGCATTGTCCATGTCTGTGATACACAGAAGAATTTCTGAACTGCATGAATAAGTTTTCCCAATATGTGAGCTGTGTTCGTAGAGCTGCAGACACTGTTGCTACAGACTGCTTAACAGAAGTTATAGCTTGGTATTTCTGGATGCCCTAAGGCAAATTTAGGATAATTGCAAGTATGTTAATATGAGTCAGATTTTTTCAGTCTTACACAAAGTTTGTATTTGTATAATGAAAGCTTGGGCCAGGTAGAGCACTGCTCTGAAGGCACTGCCTCTTTGGAAAGGTGCTTAGCAGAGGCTACATTTGACCACACTGTCAATGGAACTGGTATGTGCAGGTGAAAAATTCAGGATTTACCGTAGGTTTTACTCGTTTAGGAAGTGATATCTTTTGTTGTTACCTTTTGTGCCATGTTGAGGGGTAGCAGAACTAAAACATACAATCCTACTCAATTGTTTTCCAGTCAACAAAAATGTTTCCTATTTGAGCCTGACAGCATGAAGTGGAAATCTAAGAAAGAATGTTTATTAATAGGAGCTGGTGGACTTAAAAATGAGATTGAGGGTTGAATCCCAGTTAGTTGCTTACATTTTGAGGGAAAATGCTGAATCTCAGAGACATTGAGAGTAATAAAACAATTGCTTAGATCTTTGAAGTTGTATGGATATGATTCTTTTCCTTGTTAAGTACTTAGCTGAAAAAAATGACTAAATTATTTGAAAATAAAGTACAAAAGATTATGTGTTCAGATTATTTTTCACTGATCTCTTTAAGGAATGCAGTGATTTTGCCAGTAAGGGGCAGAGAAAACAGCTTAGAAAGGGCAATGTAATATTTCAGCAGATTTAGTTGAAACAGTTGGGGAAAGTTTAAATAGGAAGAATGTATTTATTCAAATGAGTTTTTGATCAGAATGCCAGGAGGTCTGCCTGGAGTATGAAAAATCTTTCTTTTTGTAACATATAACTTATGTCTCTACTTAGAAGAATTTCAGCTGATGTATTGAATGTGCTCTGTTTTGGAAGTATGGTGAGGCAGATTTGGTATGACTGCTGATGGTCTTTTGCCAAGCAAAGAATGAGAGACCAGGGGTCTGACCCTACGGTAAGTGGATCCATCCAACAGACTTATCAGTGGGCCAGATAAAAAGCTCTTTTATATCTGAATTAGTGACCTGTCAGGCTAATTGTTTCATGGTGTGATGGCAGCCAACAATTCACAAAAGCTGAGTATGCTCTTTTCTGAGGAATCTGAAAACGCTTCGCAGTCTTAAGCTAAGCTTTGCTAGTGCTTTGCCAACAAATCTGAGTAAATTCCTGACTCTCTCCATGCCCTCTCGAGACTTCAGGCAATGGGACCGATGTGCCTGTTGATGTAATAGTAAGAAGCTGGAGCAGTTCAAGCCTAAGACAGTCAAGAAGCAAGATCCTGTATTAGCTGTAGTGCATCTCTCTGCAAGTACTGCAGCTCAGTGGTTTCCATAGCAGGTACCGGGGTTACTTTTGTTGGAGGAGACTGCAGGAATTTCAAAGGCTTACACAACATCGGACATCACATTGTGCACGGAGTTGTGCATCCTGGAATCTGTCTTGTTTTGGGTGAATGTGAATGCTGCTCAAGCAGTTACTTGATAGATGAGCAGTGCTGTGTGGCACTCTGTAGCTGTGTTTGGAGACATTCCTCAGGGAAGGAAGATTGCTTTCAAATCCGGCATTTGCTCCACCTCCTTCAGTGTGCAACTGATCTTGGAAAATGAATAAATAGAAAGCTTCTGCAATAAATACTGTTCTGAAATCTGACTCCAGAGCTGTGTCAGGCAGGGATGGGGGAAGGGGAAAAATGAACTTTGCCTTGCTTTTTCTGAAAATTGGATTGTGTGCTTTAGAGACAGCCGGCAATCCTAAGTAACAGCTAATGCTCCTCACTAATGAGTGCAGTGCTGTGAGCAGATCCCTCATTGCCAAGAGTAGATGTTACTGGAAATTTGTGATGGAAAGCCTGTCTGAGCCCCAGCTGTTTTGCTGGGAACACGGTAGGTCTGATGAGCTGTGCCTGAATATTGAGCAGGATTTGGGGGTATTGCTGGCAGCTGACCACAGGGTCTGGGCTCCAGGACCCCCCTGCAGCTGCTCAGCGACATTCCTGTCAATTTTCTGTGCTGCGACTCGAAATGGATCTGACAGGAATGTCTGCTACTACTCTGGTGTGTTTGCTTTTCAAGTCTATTTTCCAAGGTCTATCCTAGGAAAAAATGTAGATGCCTGCCAGCCAACCATTTCCTCTTCCCAGTAACTCTCAGGGTGACTGGGGAGACACAGCCCTTCTGTAAGGGTAAAGCTGAAACACATTGCTGCAGTCTTATTCTTTTTTCCTTCTCATACCATTTCAAAACCTGAAGGAATCAGTGTTTTTGTTTTCCTCACACAAGGTATGATGAAATTATCTCTGCTTTCAGAAGTTGTCTCATCCTTGGTCTGAGGTGCTTGGATCCTGGAGCTGAAAGAAATCTAGGTTGGCAGCAGGACATGTGTGGTTAGTCCAGTTGTTCACAGGGGCTACTGGGAGTTGTGTACCAGTGGGAGATGGAGTGTCCCTGCTTTCCTTTTCATCCACAAATACTCCTTGGGGTGGCTGGGAGAAAGAGTCCTGTCCTGACTGCCAGGGAAAAGAAGTTGACGAGAAGAGGTATTTGCTCCCCTGTCAGTAGTTTAAGCTTTGCCTCACACTCTACAAGAGTTGCTGGGAGTCATCCCAAACCTGCTGAAGTGAACACAGAACCAAATCCTGGGCAGTGGCTGCAGTACTTCAGGCAATCCAGCTTCCCAGTCTGTATGGGCTCCCACTTGTTCCACCTGTTTTGCAGCAGCAGTCTGAGCAGGTCACTCTCCTGTGCTGGTCATCCGAAGAGTTGTTTAAAGCTAAAGTGTCTTTTAATTCCTGTCAGTGTTGCCTGTATGCTTGGCTCAATCAGGAGTGAACTGTGCTGTCATAGATTACTCATGGGACCATCCAGTCCCTTTCCATCCAGTTCTTTGTATAATTCTGTCTAGTAATACGCTACAGTTATATTGGGTAAAATCATAAATGCCCCAAGTTAGAAGGTACATCTTGCTTCTATTGTGTGGCTTAAAAGATCTTACTTGTGGAAAGCTATTGCATCTACACATTTTCATTTCAGAATTTTCTCTTTTTGCCACAGGCAAGCAAAATCCACTGCTCTTTTGCTGCCCTTTCTTGGCTCTGTTGTGAATGAAGGGTTTCAGTTAAAGACATGGTATCTCTAATGTGCCACTTAGCTATGCTGTGCATAGTTGGCATGGTGATCTGTTCCTTTCACCTCCCAGATAGTGTTGAGGGGGAGCCCTGATTTCCTTCCCAAGACTCCCACTTGAAAAGTGGCTGTTATTCTGCATTGCAAGTGGATACATGATGTGCTATCAGCTGTTACCCATGGTGTCCCCTGGTGTTATTGCAGGATCATCCTCTTGTTCAGAGGGTGCTAAAAATTTTTGTGACCTGAATCTTGCCATGAAAGTGTACAAAAGAAATTCAGAATTTGCAGACTTTAACTCTGTGAAGACTAAATTTGTGTTAATGCATACTATAATATAATGTACTCTAAGCAAAGGCTTTCAAATGCAAACATCAGAGAAAATTTGTTTGATTTCAGCTATGGCACTACATAAATTCCCCATTTGTTTCTCCAGTTTTGCACGTACAAGTGCTCCACAGAGAGAAAATTATTACTGAGCTTTCCCGAAATTATTTATCTGTGAGACTCTGCCTTGCAGCATACATAATGAGGAGGGGAAAAATAATTTGTTTCTGTTTAACAGTATTTTGTTGGTTTGATGCAGTGTAAAGAAAAGGCTTGAGGCCACTTTCTTTTGGAAGAGTGATATCTGTATTTATAGTGGTGGTATTACTACACAAAGCTGATTCTGATCACCCTTCCTCATTTGCTGTGCAGAAAAGAAATCAGATGCAATCGTTTTCTTAAAAAGCTGAAAGCAGAGTAAGACAAATTTAAGGCAATATAAATGCCCCACTATCCCTAAGCCAGCAGGACAATACAAGACTGTGCATTTTTACTTACAGTGCTTGGCACTGGACAGCATTGCATTTGTCCCACATTACTTCGATGTTACTGTTTTCCATGTTGGAAGAGGACTGTGATGTTAAGATGTGATAGTGTGACAGTGTGTAGCTGTAACACTGAAATCAGAATGGTGATTCACCAGAATTATTGAATAGTAATTGGTAACTGATGCTGATGAAGGCACTTGTTATACTGGATAGTATTTCCTGTATCTGTGCTAATCTGTTCATAAGCCCTCTCTGAAACACACACCACTACAGTGTGGCCAACATCCCTTTTGAATTTCCACATTAGCTGGCATAAAATTTTTCTGCACTTCTCAAATATGCATGGATATGCATATTTTAACACTTTATATTATTAATGCAAGTATTAATGTATTTGGGTAAGAGACTTAGAATGTTAAGTTAAACTCAGCTTTCTTTTCATATTCAGTAATTTGTATTTACATATTTTAGAAAGAAAAGTTGGCCTAGAAGCATCTTCTGATCTTGAAGCAAGAGTAGGGTGACTTCAAAAGAAAAATGCTTCTGAAAGGAAATCCATGCTTATCTATTATTAATATCAGGTTGAACTACTTTTAGTATTTCGAGAATACAGTCTGTAAGGGTGGGGTTTTGGGGCTGAGCTAAGCTGGTTTTAGGGCTGGCTGACCTCAAGGGGGTTGCTGTCTCCTGTATGTTTTTGCTGCCGGGGTTTGTTGTCTTGGGCAATTCTGTGGTCCCTTGGTGCATTTGTCCTGCTAAACTGGGGGGAAAAAAAAACAACCAGAAAAAACAGGGTCCAGACATCAAGTGGCAAAGCAATGCAGGACCATAAAGGAGCAGGTACCAACTCATTACCTGTGAAATCTTCCTCAGACCTTCTTCTTTCTCCCCAGGTGATGCTCCTTTATTTGATTGAAAGTGGCTCTTTTATTTAATTGTTGCAAAACACTTGGTTTCCTAATGGAAATACATAAAAACGTTGAAATAAGACACACTATTGATTTAAAGCAGGTAAATACAATGTAAACGTGACCTTCAGTACCGCCTGCTCATGAAAATAAGAGCATGGACGGTGAAAAAGAAGTACGCATTAACTTAAACACACCCTGCTTTCTAATGGCCACTGTCTGTGTCAGAGGCCTAATTAGGAGCTAAAACGCAAGGGAGGTGCCTCTCCGGTTTCTGTGGGTATATCTGTGTAGGAAGGTGAGGATCTGGAAGTTGCTGTAAAGCACCTCTTTGTGCTTTGGTGCTGTTAAGAAGGGCAGCTCATGGCTCGCAGGCAGGATTAGCAGCTCATGCGAGGGCTCTGGGAAGCCTTTATGCTCCTGTTCCCCTGCACAGCTGTTGGTGCTCGTGTTCTCTGCGCACACCGTTTGTAAGGACACTGCTGCTGCTGCTGCTGACTCCTCTTCCCTCTGTGCTCTGTAGACTGAAACATTTGCAGGTACCATGGCAGGGCATGTCAGTTGTGACATCTGAAATCAGATGGGTTTTGGGAGGCTGGTAAAATTTTCCTTCCCTCCAAATCAGCGTTATCTGGACCCTGATTTTGCACGATTTTGCAACTGCCTACTTTCTGCTTGACTAGAGATGCTAACACATGAACAAATTATGTAGGGCTATTTCTGACTGGAACAAAAACATAATCTTGCCTGATTTGAAGTAATCCTTATGGATTGTAAGAAATACTGTTTGTTTTTTTACAAGAGATGATTTCACACTTGATGGTGCAGTCAACCTGCTGGACCTTTTCTATATAGAATAAAAAATGTATTTCATATTTCCAATTTTTTGTGCTTTTGTCTGTTTAAAAAAACCCAAACCCTACACAAATGTGTATTGCTGATATAATAAACCTGCTTTGCAGTGGAAGTAAAAGGAAAAAAATCGCGAAGGTGTAGCAGGTCAGAGGGAAACTATTTCCTCTAAATTCCTGAAAATGTATTTTTATGTGGTAATAGTATTAATATTTTTAGGGTTCCCCCCCATTATTAGCAGCACAAAATGATAATATCTTAACTGTAACTTTCCTGCAAAGCAGGTCCTTATCCTAGAGGAAAAAAAAAATGTTTTCAGGAACATCTTGTAATGGTGTGATTTCCAGCAGCTAAACAATGAGAGTGATGCATGTGCGTTGGAGGTTCTCTTCTGGGTTTGGCCACTAATGTGATTTCTGGCCACAGAGTCCCTTGTGATTGAAAACTCAAAATAACTCTGCAAGCCATGGGTTCTGTCCTAGATTCCTCATACCACCAACTGGTGATTTTTTTTTGGTGTGTGTGAAAGGATATTGTGTACAGGATTATTTCCCCTCTTAATGCAAGTGTCATTGCATTAACTATGCTGGAACATGCTCAGCAGTGACTAAAAAGCAGATTCACATAGTAAGGTAGTTGAGGAAGCAGCTAAATCCAGCTGGTTTTACTGATTGAATTTAATGTAGATACAGTTTGTTTCTGCTCTGTGAAGTGAATCTGTTCAGAAGGATGTCCTCCTACGAAAACTTCTATGGAATTTTTAATAGCCACAAGTAGTTGGAGCACTGTTTATACATCTTGTCTGAAAGCTGGAAAATGTTCCTGTAATCAAGTTTTTAAAAAAGGGAGCATGTAGGGGGAAAGGAAGAGAGAACAGCCTGAGAATATCCATTGAGGCAAATGTCCTGAGACAATCAGATTTGTTCTCAGAGATGGATGTATATTATTTTAAAGGCCAGAAGAAACATGTCTACCCATTTTGTGTATGGCTGAGGAAAGGTCTGTTTAGTTTTAAGCCTTGCATTGTGTAAATATCTTTACACTTGCGAGATGTTTCAACTGTAGCAAAATTAAATTCCATCTAATTGTTCTTTGCTTGGAATGCAAATACTGAAGACCACTAATTTGAGACTGACACAGAAGAAGGAAAATGTTTATGAAACCAAGAAGTTAGCTGAGCAATGAGAGTCAGGGTGTTGTATTGCTTTGTAAGTGAGGTTACAGAATTAGTGTTTTGTCTGTGTTAGATATTGTTAAGATGTTTGCTTTCTGCTGGTTGTGGGTATTTTACTGTGTGCTCTTGAGAGACTGAACTCTGAAGTCAGTCGAAGGGGTCAAGTGAGATTGCTTTAGCCTTTGGCTGGCGACTGGCAGTTGAAAGGCTAATAAGTGAAGTTAAACACAGGAGTTTTGCTTCTTGTGATACCATTGGAGTACATCGTGTGTGTTTATGTATAGTCATTAATTTTCTTTGGTTTAGGCTCTCAGAGTAAACATATAAGACAAAGATGTGATGTAGGCACGTGTATGTATAAGGTTTGATGTGAAAAGACTCCTACCACTATTCGCATGCAAGAAATTTTTAGGAGTGGGTGGCTTTCTGATGAGATGAAGAGAGTAAAAGCAGGTAAACATATTGAAGTCTGGTATTTGTTCAACAGAAGACTGTCATTTCCTAAACTGAAAGTAATTTAATCATGTTTGTATCTGGAGTAGTTAAATGAAATAATTTGCCGTAATTACTTCATCTCTAACAAGGTCTGTCGCCATTTGGATTTTGCTATGATTAGGATCCTAAAAGGAAAGGAGCTTAACCACTGGATGTTGAAATAATCAATATATTTCATTATTAGGATTCGAACAGAAGCTCTGTTCCAAATGTGTGTTTAAAACTCTCCTCTCAGGCTGAACTTTTTTTTGTAATCCTGTTGCTACAGCCTGTTATGTGTGTATAGGACATAAAGCGGTGGCCTTGGCCATCCCAAATGACTGCATTTGTTGTATGTTGCTCTTACATACCTTATTAATTATTTTTGTTGTTCCATTTTACTGAGCTGGAAGGAAAAGCTATTCTGTAATTAAGGAGCTATTTCCAAGAAAGTGGGTAGCATTAGAACTGTTATTATAGGATCATTGCACAGGAGGTGAATATTTGTGGTTGGTGTCTAGTGCTGTACAAATGAGCAGAAGTAATCGCTGTCCAAAGAAGCTTCTTGCTGGGGAACATCTGATTGTTCAAGAAGAGCTGAGGTTTTGTGCAAATAATTTTTGGTGGTTGCTGGTTGTCAGACAAAGAGACAGGATAAGGGTAGGGTGAGTGACACACGCTTGCATCGTCAGTAGCAACTGATTTTTATCAGCAGAGTCATATATTTGACTTAGCATGGCCAAGGAGAGACCTAAAATTGACTTAAATACTACAGACTCACCTAAGTGATGTTATGCAAAGCCCATGTTTGTGTTAGATAACTGATTCTGCTGCTATATTTGTGTATCTTACTGTGGGGGGGTGTTTGTTGGGTTGTACCTGCCTGCACCTCTCTCTCCAAAGCAGCCAAATGAAGGGGCACTGCTGGGATAAGTGATGTCTGAAGTCAGCACCAGGATGCACATCACTGGCTGTTCTTTGGCTTTTTTCTCTGGAAGATAGTAATATCTTCTGAATCATAATTAATTTACATGAAGAATTTTGGTATGTTACTGATATAATAGGAATTATACCAGACTTGAGTTTAGCAATTAAGCTGTAGAGCCAAATCTTGCCACATTGTGTGATAACAAGATTCCTTTCATTGTCTGTTTTTCTTTTGAAAAATAGTTTCTGTCCATAGTCATTCATTCACTTACCTTACTTAGGGTTTTTATAAAGCAGATTACAAATAGATTAGATTTAGGTTTCATTTGTGTTGTTTTGAATTGTTTGGGCTTTTTTTTCCTGAAAATGATGTAAAAGAAATGTCCTGATGTTTCATGTAAGCTTATTTTTCCTAATCAGTTTATTAAGTTTTCTGTGATGATGAGGTGTGTTTGCAAATGCTAAAGAATTGTATGTTTTGCTCTGTTCCAGTGCCTGATGACCTCTCCATGGAAGAAAGAGAAGAGCTTTTAAATATTCGTCGCAGGAAAAAAGAACTGATTGATGATATTGAGGTAATTGATTTACTGGAAAGATCCTTAGAAAACTGCTTCAGTAGATTAAGTTACAGTAAGCTGCAGACCTAGATATGAATTTCAGGTAATGGTTTTAAAAGCATATAAATGACTTAAGCTAAATACTCCTAATTATGAACAGAATTTATGCATCATATGTGTGCTTTTAAAAATATTAACTTCTGAATTTATGTAATGCAATATGTGCAGATGTCCACATTTGATTTGTGTAATCAAAAACTCATTAAACAGCAGATTTGCATCCAGGATAGGAGTGAGTGAGAAATGTGGGTAAAGAAATCTTACTAATTGATAATACAAGCTTGGTCTTGGTGCTGTGACACAAGCACACACTGGAAGTGCAGGTTCATGTGTTTAACAGTCATTCAGTTGTGGTAAAATCTTTAAATATCTAAGGAAGCCCTAAGATTGTTCACTTTTCTTCAGGTAAATAACAAATATTAGAAAATAAAACTTAATTATCATATTATTATATGATAGATTATTTCAAAAGGTGTTCTAGTGTAGGTTAATGTATTGTCCTTCCTTCTTTTGACAGAGATTAAAATTTGAAATTGCTGAGGTTATGACTGAAATTGATAATCTGACTAGTGTAGAAGAAAGGTGAGTAATGCCAACATATGGACATGATTCAGTAAGACCTTGGTCTTCCAGGAACAGCAAGTAAAAATACCTTTCCCATGCTAAACAAACAATGGATCCACCTTTATTTAGTCTGTTATTAAGTGTCTAAAGCCTGACTTTATCCCATGCAGGCGTGTCATTTGTTTGGATAGAGAATATGTTGGATAGTGTGTAATATTTTACTGTCCAGTTGATAAGGATATGGGTCTCTGAAGCTGCAGTCGCTTAAAGGATGTGACAATAGTATCATAATTTTCTCCATATAAAAAGTGAATGTCTTGGTTTTGTAATGGAACATACAAAGTAGCCAAAATGCAAATTAAAAGCTCATCTGGAAGTTGTTGTTTTTGTAAAAGAGCAACTGGTAAGTGCTTGTTGTTTCTTTGTCTCCATATGTAGCAAAACTACACAAAGAAATAAGCAAATAGCCATGGGAAGGAAGAAATTCAACATGGACCCTAAGAAGGTAGAGAAATTTTTTTCTACTCGTCAGAAATCAAGTTTCTGCTTGTAGTACGATCTATGACAAATACTTCCATGTTTTTCTTAAGAAACATTTCTCATAATGTAAGTTCACAGGCCTTGCTTGCATGTCCTGTAACACACGGAGCAGAAGGTTAAATTGGAAGCAGTGATCAGGTCATGTGCCAGTTGTGTGCTTCTTTCACTTAAGCAAACCTTTGATAATGGAGGTTACTTATCAACAATCAAATATGCCAGGTATTGATTGACCTGGCTTGCTTTGTACCTGATAGAGGTGTTCTATGTTGATAGATCAAATATAATTTAAAAAAAATATTGATGTGTGGTTATTAGTGAGGCCATACTTTTTATTCTTTAATGCTCTCCTATTTTTATCTTTCAAAATGCCTTTACCATGTTTTTTAATTTGTTCTAATGCAGACTTTTATATTTGGATATCTAAAGTCTGTTTGTGGAAAAGGCATGTGTGAACATCTGTATGTTTGTATACATATATACATATAGATGTGTATCCAGCTGACTGGTACAAGCTTGGTTACCAGTTTCAAGAAATCTGCTCTGCATTTAGCCAAGAAGTAATGCAGTTCTTCTTTCTGGAGTGCCTCTCTGTTTCTTAAATAGTTGTTAATTTTCTGGAAAATTCAGGGACCTGCACATTCTCTTACAGACAATAAAAGAGCTGCTATAAAAGAGCTTCTTTGACATATTTGACCTTTAGCCTTTGCTTTTCATTTTTCATTTTCCTTGCTTTGTTTTACTGTATTGTTTGTAATTGAAATTCCATTTTGAAATTGTGAAGAGTATTCTTTAAGGTCGTTTTGGAAATCATTTAGCATTTGTTTTTCTGTGTTCTTGACATGTTTTCTTTCCAATTGTATTGAATTAATTTACATTTTGGTGGCTTTTCTGAAATGTTCCAAGTACAGTGATGGCTTCTGTTCTTCAGACTGTTCTCAGTTTGCCAGAAATTCTCAAGTACAAGAACCCTTTCTAAACTGCTGGCCTTGTCTTTTATTTTTATTTTATTTTCTGTTTTGGTGACTGCCTAACTTCTGTTCTGTTGAGGGCTGAACCCCCAAATATCCTGGTAGTTTCCTGTTGTCTTCTGGCTCTTTCAAGTGCTAGAAGTTTGTGGCAAAGTCACAGGATGATGTCAGGTGCTTTCATCCCAGCATTAACTATTTTTTGTTACGGTTCTTCCTGGATGAAATTATTTCTATAAATAGATGCTATGGCCACATTGCTACTGTAAAATAATTTAAATGTGGTAAACAGTCTTAGAGTAGTAATTTCTCAATAGTGTCTGTGATCAGGGGTGGCTGCAGTAGCTGTTTGCTCTAAAGCTGGGTCATGGTGTTTTTTGCAGCTGCTACATGAAGTTACAGACAGCTCAAGTATACATCCTTCTGCTGCTGGGAAAAGCTGCCTTGGGTTCATTGGGAAAAGGTTTTTTTTTTCATTCATAAAGAGGAGGGAAGATGGTATCTGGATTTAGGAATGCCGAAGAACTGGGGTAATAATACTTGGGTTGAATCTACCAAGTTTCCTCCTTTAAACCGGTAACAGAGGTCTCATGTTTTCATATTAGCAGGAACACAGTGAGGTAATTTTCTTTTTGAAGATCTTTACACATTCTAGTGTGTGTGTAGAGCAATTCTGCCTTGCTCCCTCTGAAAATAGGTGTGTTTTATGTACTTCCATGATGTCATACTGAGTACCTGAGGGTTTGGATTTGGTGAGCTCATGTGGGAAGGGCTGTAATGGTAAAGTTTTTAAAGCACTTCAAGAATCCCTGTGCACAAAGTGGTGCTTGAAATTCACAGTGCTGAAGTTGGTACTGCCTGTGTTGGGCCCAGGAAATGAATTCTGTGTGACAAAGGCAGGGTTTAAATAACTGCAAAATTTGTAATTGAACTACTGTAAAAGCGATGAAATTCAAAGCAGATTTTGCTGCAGTGACGTAAAAAATATCCATGCAATATTTGTAGTGAATATTGAATGTCTGTAGCTATGAGTTTTGTGTGGGGAAGTTAAACTGGTACAGCTGTCATCTGTCTCCTGTCGGTCTACAGAAAGAAAATTTGCATCAAGACAAAAGATAGCGTAGGAGGTGATGGGGGTTTGCCTGGCCTATTTTGCCATTTATTCCAGACGCTGAAGTTGTTGTCCCAGACAAATTCCTTTTCCTGTCTGTTTGACTTCTGGTTCTTTAACATCTTAGGAATAATTAAAAAAAAATCCAGGAAAAGGAAAACTAAATTGATTTTTGCAGTATGGTGAAGTGTCTGCTTCTGTGCACAGAAATTTGTTTTCTGTACTTCATGTCCATTATCAGTAACTTGCACAACTTCAAAACACCTATTCAGATCAGTCTATTTATACTAAGCATGAATAATATGGTCCAGGTGTTGAACAAGGGAATCTGCTGTTTCTGATATCAGAGGAAAGATTCTCTTTTGATTGTCAGAGATGAGAGCTTTTTGGATAACTTGGTATGGGAAAAAGCACTATGTTTTGTAGTCAAATATTGTACAAATAAGCTTTGAAGGGATCAGTTTTGAGGAAAGTTCAGCAATTTCTGGTTCAAGATATAATGGATATATTCTTTGTAAAGAAATCATGTCTGTTGTAAAATGACTTATCAAAATATTAAGTTGTCAGAGTACCAGCCTGGCATCTAAAGTTTTCAGATGATGATAAAATTGTTTTGAGAGAATTGCATTCCAGACTTTCTAAAGAAAGCTTCAAGCTTTATAACATCACAGTTCACTTTCTTTGTTAAATTAGGTCAGAAAACTGACTTCTTTTTCTCAGACAGGTAACCATTTCATTATTAAAAACTAGAATTAACCAAACAGAAGGATAATAACTTTTTTGAATGTTACTAGAGAGCTATCTATGCTATATGAAAAAAAAGTGATTTTTTCAGTTGTAATGAAATAAATAATAGTTCACTTGCAGAAATTGAAAAACTAATATTTCTGAAATATTCTAGTAGAGGATATTAGTAATAATTTATTAACCTCTTTTGTACATATTTGGAATCCAAGACATTAAGGTTACTTAGAGTTTCCATTTCTGCTTTTCACCAGCGTGTTGTTACACTTTGAAGAAATCAGCAGGAGTAGCAATGTCTGTGTTGGGATCTGTGGGCTGTAAAGAGGATGGTTCTCTCTGCATGACCTGCTCAGTGTCGGAACAAGATCCCTTCCATCCTTTCCTTAATCTCTATATAACTCGTAGTCTCCTTTCTTTGCCGCTTTGCAGAGAGGTCTCTGGGCTTCCCTAGAGTGTGCCAGTTGTAGGGCAGTAATTTGTGGAGGAATAGGAGTCCTGGGGCTTGATCAAGTACCCTCTGAGGGACAGGGTAAGACTCTCCACCTGCCTTTGGTAGCAGCCTGACTGAGCAGCCCTTTGTGAGTAGTGTAGCTCCAGTCCTTTGTGAATAGTTTAGTTCCAGCACAACCAGAATTCACTGATAATCCCAGTGTCAGCATAAACTCTTTTAAACCGGTTTCAGTATCTTCAGCTGTGATTTCCTTCTGCAAGTAGTGGCTTGATGTATTGGGTTGCAGTTTGTAGATTATACCAGATGCCTTATTTTGTGTCATGGTGGTAATTAAGTTGTTTCTATGTACCTCTTCATTATATGATTTTGCAGATTACGGCTCTGCAGACGTTTATGCGATGTTGGGAACAGGCCAGCTCACACATTAGCTCCAAAGAGCAACATGCACTCATTATTCAATTAATATTTGATCTCTCTATGGTTTAGGGGTTCAAACTGCCACCTAGTACTTCTAGCCTTAAAAATGTGTTCTCATTTTCATCTTAAAACCAGGACTAAATATTGCCCATCTAACAGAAAAACATTTGTTTACCATTTTATTAAAAGAAATAAAAATCTGTAGGTTAATGTAGTTCTTAATGTGCTGTGTATATGTCTGTGTCAGTATATTAATACCAAATGTTACGAGTGATATTTACATAAATGCTTGTGGAAGAAGACATAACATTCCTTTTCCTCTGGAATTGCTCTTCCTAGGGAATACAGTTTCTGATAGAAAATGACCTCCTGCACAACACTGCAGAAGACATTGCACAGTTCCTTTATAAAGGAGAAGGATTAAATAAAACGGTAATTGGAGATTACCTCGGTGAAAGGTAAAGTAGAAATATTGGAACTTTGCTCTTGGGCTCACAAAGCACATTTACAGGTTTTGAGTAGTTCCCTTCCCTTTCAAAGGGTGCATGAAAGAACTGCTTGAGTACTCTGAGATCTGGAAAAGCTACAGTGGGGATGTAAAACTGCTGCAGTATTGTGATAGGTTTTCGTCCTGTTAGGTTTTTATTTTTAAATGGGTACATTGTGGAATGATATTTAATTAACTGTAATTTACTATTTTGAATAAACCAAAACATTTGTGTGTAGTGCAGCATTTAATACCATGAGCTTTTAGAATGTTTGAGAGTTGTGTTGCAACACTACTGATAACTCTTAGTACTGTGTCTAGAGAAGGAGTGATTTACAGTCAGTAATAATTGACAATAAAGAAATCACTTATTAAAACAGGAAGTTCCTGGGACGGTAGTTACAAGCAGGTTTTGGTGTTGTCACTTCCCTGCACGCAGAAGTCCCATTGCTGAGAAGGCGTCTCCAAGGGCAGCTGTGCCTGGTGCTTATCAGTCCTGGTACAATAAACATGCAGTGTGCATATTTATGCAGACTGTTGCAAAACACAATCAGAATGCAAATGACTTGCATTGCTGTGCAACCCAGGAACTGATTTTAAAAAGGCAGCTGAGAGAGGCAGCAGTGCAGTGGGTTGGAGCGTGTGTATGGACGTGCTGGCACACGTTCCAGTGCCACTTAGGGAGCTCTCGAAGGTGACTCATTTAGGATGTGCTCCTGTGGTGATGGGTTGTGGCAGGTCCCTTTTGAGACACTCTTCAGTCTGGTTCCAGCATCAACGGCGTGGTTTCTGCTCAGCAGTTTCCTCTTGGCTTTCATAGGTTCAGTGAAAGTTTTTACTGTAATACGAGCATTTTGAAAATAGATCTTTGTTATGAAGTCTCTTTGCAGAGTATGTAGACGTGTCAACAGTTTTTACACAACAGAATTATGTCTGAGGACATTCTCTCTTACTTTGCCACCCCCTCTCAGGGGCCCATCATAAATTACTTCTGTATTCTAGCTAAATATAGCTGAAGACCAGGTTAGTCAACAGAATGAAATATTTATATAACATTCTGCCATAAAGAGATATATTCTAAATTACTGACTTTTATAGTCTCACAGCACTCAGCAAACTGAAAAAAGTGAATGTTAAAATGGAATGAGATAACACTTAAAAATATAGCAAAAATTATAATAAATAAGGGATTAATTACATCCTAAAAAAAAGAGTTAAGATTTCTTTCTATGTGGGTAACTCTTCACTTCTTTTTTTAAGTGGCTTCCTGGAGCATTTGTGTTATTTGGCTTGTGTCTTTGGAGGTGTACCCAGCACAAGTACTGCATGCCTATCAACAAAATAAATAATTTGCTTAAAAACATACACCTCTCAAGTGCTCTGTTTTATTACACTCTCATGCCACTTCACTGAAAAGCAGTTGCCCAGTTGAATTGTGCATTGCTAAATCTGATGAGAATTGTTTGGATTTGCTGGCAGAACTGGTGTGTTTTTCTGTAAACAATGTGGGAGCATGCTAATGAATGAACAGTTGGTTTTAAGGTATTTACTCCTGAGTGTTACAGGTTAGCCTGACTATGCAGTTAGTCAGCAAAGCAACAGATAATTCCTGGTGGGTGCACACCTTTCTGTTTTTGGGTGGAGGCCGATACGCAACATTCTGTCTTGGTGATGTATTTAAAGCACACCCTAAGGATTATAAACCTTTATTCTTCTGGCACGTGAACTCAGTGATGGTGTGGGCCAAGTTCTGCCCATCCACATGGTTTTGTGTTCATTAATGTTTAAATGTTACTTTTGCATTTAAGCACCCTTGTATTAAACAAAGGATAATTTGGCTCATGATTTACATACCAATCTAAGAGATGGGTGAGAGGAAGCTCATTCAAAACCTATTCTGATTTTACTAAACTTTGTTGTACCAGTTTTTGAGAATGGAGTAAGAGTACAGTACATGCTAAGCAGCACTTTTCAAAAGCTGTTCCTTTTCTTGGATAGACTCAATAGAAGCATTTTTGTTTCTTATCTTTGTACATAAATTAAGATACTGCTTTAATATTTTCTGTTCTTAGAGTGGAAAAAAGATTGTTTCTTTGTCATACGTTGTATGGCTAAAGAAGTTAGTTTTAAATTAAGCATTGTTTTAAGAATTCGTGACAATTTCTGCAAAAGACTTCTTACTGAATAAATTTCTCAGGTATCCTCCTATGTCAAGGCAGGTACAGTAATAATAAATGTGAAGCAAAGAAGGCAAGGCCATTTTTAGGTCATTTAAATAAGCAGTTCTAAAATCAGTTCAAATGTACTGGCTTTTGCTGACCTACCAGCAAAAATAGGCAAAGTACTAGTGTTAAATATTAAAATACCTCTCAAATAAATGTGTAGATTATTTCTGATGACTTGATTTGATCTGTATGATTGTTTATTTCCTTACTTATTTTTGGAAGCAAATCAAAATATCTATCAAGTCTTTAAAGATCAGAATTGTAATAGTCTATTTCATTTTTGTCTTTCACAGAGATGAATTTAATATTAAAGTTCTTCAGGCTTTTGTTGAACTCCATGAGTTCGCTGATCTCAATCTTGTACAAGCCTTAAGGTGAGTAAATTCTTTCTGTTTTTTGACCTGAGCTTCCTTTATCAAATTGCATGTTTATATGAGTCACTGTGTTGATTTATTTGTCAGAAAGCTGTTCTACAGCTCAGCACAACTGTACACATTACTGTGCAAGTGAGCAGAGACAGCTCTGTTTAACCCTTCTGATGGCCTGTGTGTGTGTGTGTGCTGCCTTTGGGGGTGAAAACTCCTGATTATTTCAGACAAATACATGCAACTAAAACAGCTGTTACTCCTTGGTGTGCCTGCCATATGTGGACATTTGAAGATCTGTTTTATGTCTTAGCACAGAGATAGGTTAAAAAAGAAATAAACTCTACTTAAATAGTTTTCTTCCTCCTTTTATTCCACCTCAACTTGTCCTTCTGGGCAGAGAGGGGGAGAAATCCACTGACCATAGTCACTGGTTATGTTCAGTCACAGAGAGGTAAACTTTGAAATGAGTGATTGCCTTCTACTTCCCTCAGTTTCCCACTTGTCATGTGAAAGAAAGTGTGGTTTCTTAGTTTATTTTTTTCCCTTGCTACATGAACAGTTCCCTTGATTTATCTGGGATGCTTGCATACAGTGACCTTGTGAGATCCCTTCGCAACTTGGTGAAAATCCCTAACAGATTGAGCAAATTAAGTTGGCTTAGACAGTTCTGCCTGTTTTTTTGCCACAAGTGACTCCCTCCTGACACCAGATAAATGGAAATGTCTGTGTGATCTTTGTTTCTGGTGCAGTGCCTTGTGATGTGGAGTCAGAACAGCTTTGCTATGGTTGAGTGATGTGGCGATGATAACTTGAGCTGCCTGAGGCTTGAGCCAAAGAAGCCTTTTCTGTGGCTGCTGAAGCTTGTCTGGGAAGCTTCGTATTCCTGTCTCTTTTACCCAGTTTGATGTTAGGTTTGACTTTTTTCTTCCTTAGCAGCTGCTACTATTAAATGTTTGTATTTTGGTAGCTTACAAAATTCGTGATCTGGGTTGGAACCTTGCACGAGGTGAGTAAAGACAGTATATAGAGCTGACAAACTAAAGATGGCCTGTGGCACTTGAATATAATGTCCTGAAATGAAAACTGATGAAGACAGGAACAAATGGTTGTTATACTGGCATCCAGTGTACAGGGAACAGTGAGAACTTGTTTTGCATGGCAGAGCATGTAACTTTGCTGGTTTCGATCCTGGTTTAATTCAGATAATTCTTTTGCTAAGAGATAAAAGAATAAATGATGAAATTCATTGGAACATTTTAGTGCCACCGTGTGCCAAAATAAATTTGTGAAGACTTCTGTCCTGTATGCATTCCAGTGTACCTCTGTGTAGAAATAGTAAGTTACAAAAGTCAACTCTGTATTCCAGTTCATGGTGCTAAGCAGCAGCAAGATCTGCTCCATGTATTACAAAATTACTGAAATGATGGCATGAGTTGCTCTTTTTAAGACCTAGGTCTGATTCTTGTAGGGTGAACTTACAGTAGACAGGCAGCACCTCTCTAAGCAGTGGGGTTTTCTTCTTGTTGTTACCATTTTTAAAAGGTTTTGTATGAATTTAAGTAAATATGTTAAGTCTTTCTGTATTCCTTGTTTCTCTCTCATTACACCAGAAATATTTTGTGTATTGTGTCTTTTTACATTGTGAATAAAGTCTAGCTGACTGTTCATTGCTTTCTGTAGCCAGGAAACCCAGGGAGGATTGAACTCATTTTTTCCCCCCATAGCATTCTCGTGGCAAAAATGGGATGCATACAGAAAATTGTTTACTAGTCTGGAAAAAAGAGAGAGCCTCAGAATATGAACTGCCATATTATCTTGCCTGATAGCATGCAGTGTTGCTGGCTGAGTTACTGGGCTAGCCATCTGTGCATGTTGCTTTATAATAGCTCCTGACTTGTGTGTTGAGAGATTGAGAACATATTTCTAGGACATTCTATATAGGCATTGCTGATTTTTTTTCTTTTTCCGTTTGTTTCGGATTATTTATAATAAATACTTAATATGTAAATATTGGAATGAGTCTAACAACTATTCTTCCCTTCTGTAGGCAGTTTCTGTGGAGCTTCAGACTCCCAGGAGAGGCTCAAAAAATTGACCGTATGATGGAAGCTTTTGCTTCACGTTATTGCCTTTGTAACCCAGGAGTCTTCCAGTCTACAGGTCAGTCACAGGAAACAGGAGTTCTTAAGTGCTTAAATGATCCAAATATAATTTTATATATATGTGTGTATGTTCCTCTACATCTCGTGCAAGGAGAGAATGGCCAGTTTGGAAGTTGAGGATAAAATAATGTGTGAAATGAGAAATACCTGAGAGCATGTGACTGTCTAATCCAGGAGGTGCAAACTTATGGTCAGAATGCATTTTCATTTATAAAACTTCACAGAACTGCACAGAATGCCCTGGCATTGTTGGTCTGGTTATATACACAAATACTTTGCTCTTGATCACTTAATTTGAGGATTAGATAGGATGGGAAAAGGTTGGTGTAAAGCAGGTCTGTAACAGCTGGAGAGGAAAACAGCTACTGAAAACAAACTACTCAAGATGCAGACACATTTTTCCTCTCTGTAGCAGGTTTTCATCCTGCTTTTTCTTACACAGAGTCTTGTACTTGAATTCTGGGAGAATTTACTATAATCATAACCATGTCCAGAGGCACGATAAGATTTCCTTTGTCATCTTCTGATATTATCCAGTAGTGCTAGCTGCCTGCTGCATGCCATGAAATTGAGTCAATGTCATTTTCAGTCTTTTTAAATGCAATCAAAATATTATTTTAAAGAGACCATTCTTTCTCTTTAGAGAGAGCTTTGAAAGTACTTTGAGTAGGAGGAGGCTGATGGACCAGGTTTATTATAGCATCCACCACTATGATTTAGGCAAAATCTGTGCAGAGAACATTTTGCCCAACACTTCAGCGTTTGAAGTGAAATGTTAATTTAGGGTGATAGCAGTGGTTTCATAAGAGTTTAAAATTTTTTTTGGACTCTCATACAATTTTACTTATACTTGTTTTTTATTTGAATTGTAACATTTTTTTCTTCTTGGGCTTACTTCAACAGCTTAAAGATTTTAGACTTCTATGTACAGCATTCAGGATTTTTTGACTGTTTCTTTATCAGTCAGGATGAGGGATATACTAATTTTACAGGTTTGTACACACAACACACGGGAAGATAAACCATTTTTCAAATCTGATTTCAGATACATGTTACGTGCTTTCATTTGCCATCATTATGTTGAATACCAGTCTGCACAACCACAACGTGCGAGATAAGCCCACAGTGGAGAGGTTTATCTCCATGAATCGTGGGATTAATGAAGGTGGAGACCTTCCAGAGGAATTGCTAAGGGTAAGTTAGGCTGGGTAAGACAAAGCCTGGCTTTGTGTTTTTAATAGCAGACTTAAAAGCGTGTACAGCAGTTCTCAGGCAGATTTGTCAAGGGAAGGCAAAAGAACATTTTCTAGCATGTGTAACCATTTGAGTAGCTGAAAGAAGCATATTCTGATATTCACAGCTACTTTGAGCTAGTTCTCCCTATATCCAACCTTTTGTAGAGGACAAGCTGTTTCAGAGTAAATGCTCTGTGTGTCTCTCAGTAGTTTGCTTATGGCAAAGTTCTTGTGGAGTTGGCTTCTTATGAAAAAAGTAATACTTCTAGATAATTTTTACTCATTTTTCTGACTTATTTTTTTCCTTATTGCCTCTCATTTTTTTCATGTGTCTTGTGGAGCTCCTTCCTTGAGAAATCAGTAAAAATATTTACTGCTGTAAGACAGTGTAATGGGCTATACCATTTTCTGAAAATCCAGATTCATTTGGCAAAACTTGAACTAAATGAGGCTGATCCTGAAACCTTTGAAATACTAAATGCTGAAGATAAAATAAAATTGTCATTGCTAGGAGTGCTTAAGAAATTTGTACTGAAGAGAGACTTGCTTATAGATGAAGTAGTTTAAAATCAATCATGATCAAAGTAGAAAACAAAGATTGACAAGGGGTGGTCCAGAATTTTATGGACAGTATTTCCTGTGCTTTTTATAGAAATGGTCTGTGAAGCAGTAAGATATCCTGGTTGCATTTTCTGTTAAGATATTTATTAATAAGGTCTTTTTCCTCTTTTTTTTTTATTTTTCTAGAATTTGTATGAAAGTATTAAGAATGAGCCATTTAAAATTCCAGAGGATGATGGAAATGATCTAACGCATACATTTTTTAATCCAGATAGAGAAGGTTGGCTGCTGAAATTAGGTTAGTCACAAGGGCAGTTCTGCTGCTGTATGTTTGTTCATTGTTAGCATGTTTGCTGCTCCGTGTCTACCTGCTTTCTTGTGAAGGTAACAGGTTTAACTTTGTGTTTAAAAACGTGTGAACCAAAATAAGTAGCTCCTTTGCGTCTGAAGACTGTTACTTCTTATTTTGCATACCCAAATTAGCAATCTTGTTTCAAACTTCGGAGTTTTATTTCTGAGATCTGAGAAATAAAAACTCGGCGGCAAAAAGGAAACACCACATGGTATTTACCACATGCTGTGACTGATAAATAACAACTAAGTCTCCATAAGGTCATTTCAGAAAACTGTGTGTGATATTTCAACACAGTTTTCTGTGTACAAAAAAAGGATTTCTCTTCAAATAGTTATTTTTGTATGTCTTTATTTTTCCATATTATTTGTGAGTTTCTCTTGGTTTGGTTTTGGCTATGATTTTTTAATGAGTGGTTTAAATGTGCCTTCTTGTTTTCCTTATGGCCTATGACCTATCACCTTTCTGTTCTGTGACTGGCTGTCTCTGCTTATTCTGCATTAGGAGGTACGTATCTGACTGCTTTCCAGTCCCCTCTTCTTCAGTTGCTCATTCTTTTATTTTCTTCCTCCTTCCTCCTGGTTTTTTCTTTTTTCTTTTTTTTTTTTTTAAATCAGATTCGTTGTAGCATTTTGCTTTTTCACTCAGTGTCACTAACAGTGTCATCAGTGGTGCTCTGAGGGACTGGCATGTCAGTGTCTAACTCACATGCAAGTGTGTTCTGCAAAAGAAGAAAGCGTTCACGTGTAAAGCAGAAAAATAAAGATGACTTCAGCGCACTTTTCTCATTCATGGAAAAGCATAACAAGGAAAGAATAATTTCTGCTGAGAGTAAACGTCTTACTCTGCCATGAAGTTTCAGAGTGGTTTTGTTACTTGTTTTATCAATGATAATAGATTATTGAAAGATTGCTTTCATTTGAACTACATAGTTGTAAAAGCTGTTCTTTTTCCTGCTTGTTTTCCGTTTTAAATAATGCATTTAGCTTACTTAACAGAGTCTTAAATGGGCTTCAAATTTAGGGTTGCAGAAACCTCAGGTAGTTCAGTCTCCCGGCACTGCAAGATGCCTTTGTTTTTACAGACTTTTGTAAAGTTGATGGGATTCACTTTTTCACTTGACCTTAGGGAATTTTTTTCCTATGTAAAGGAGAGTGACACTTTGTTTTAACAGTTGTTTTTCAAAACAATAAGTTTTTAAAATTTAAACACCAGCACACACTTCAGTAGAGTCAGTTGTTGGCCACTTGAGTGTGGTAAAGTGGAAGAACTTTGCACTTGGAGAATGGTGACTCAAGTGTGAAAAGGGATGTGTGCTGGGGGTGCACATGGGGGGATGGTGAAAGTAGAGCCTGGAAAGAGCCCTGGGCCCACTCTGCTGATTGCACCTGGAACTTGGTGGTCATGCTTGTGCTGGAAGGAAGTGGATGTGAAAAGGAAGCATTTGGAATTCATTCACATGTTCTCCAATGTCGTATTCTGACCTCTGTGCTACAGATGCTGTGGAGCTCCTTTTCTAACTACAAAAAAGCGAAGCTCTTGCTTTTTGACCTGTATTGGCTCAGCTGGCAGAATTTCAAACATGACTTTGCAGCTTTTCTCCATTTGGTAGCATGAGATGATGGTTAACAGAAAAGCCTTTCAAGCTGACGTAGGTGGAATGTGCTTCTTGGAGAAGAGGTTGAGTATAAGGCTGTGCTGTGCCTCTGCTGTTGCCAGTGCTCCCTCATAGACTTCTACACATAATGAGAGTGCAGGCAAGTGTGAGTGTGTGTAGGGGAGTGACAACATCCTCTGTGGAAGAAACTGCCCATAAAATAGATCTAATGAAAAATAGAGGAACAAAGAAATTTGAGGAAGCAATGACTGAAAGTAAGTGAGAGCTGCCAGGTACTTCTGCACAGGCTGTCTCTGGCTCTGGTGCAAAGTCAATAAACCAGAGGTCAGAGGACTGAAAACTGTGCCTGAGCCTTTGCTGTGTGGGATGCAGATGAGACACAGTGCACAGAAAACCCAGTAGTAAAAGGGTGTGTGAAGCAGAAGGGTGTTACACACAACACTCCCACGGTGTGAGGGTTATTTGAATAAAGAAATGAAACGTGTCCAGAAGCCTCCGGTGAATCAGCCTGGGAATGCCTGGAGCTGTGCTTCCATGAAAGACTGCATTTTTTTCAGCAGACACAGACTGGTACAGACTAATACACTGCTAGTTTAGATGCAATGACCAGAAATAAACCTGACAGTCTTTTTATTTTTTTCCCCATTTTTTTTCTTTCCTCTCCCTCGAGTTTCCTATTTGCTAGGAGTCTTAAACTGTGTGTTGAGAGTGCTGTCTCAATCCACATCATTTGCCTTTTTACAGTCCTTTCTGTTGGGAAGCACTCTTGAGAAATGGGTAGGGCTTCCTTCAGTTCTAGAAGATTCTGATATTAAAAAGTTGTGTGTTGTTGAAATGCTAAGGAGACAAATGCCTCTATGAGGGTTTAAGTGCTCAGTTGTGATAGTACATAAAAGCTGAAATAGAAAGTTTTAAATAAAACTATAAACATGACTAAAGACTACTTGCAGGCTCTGAGTATATCAAGACAGGATTTTGTATCTGGTGTTTCTCACAGTCAGCTCTTCCCATTTATGCAGTTGTGCCCCTTTTTTAGTATTCCATCTCTCACTATATTGATTTTTCTTTGGGCAGAAGATGGATATCGTGAAACTTTCATATATTGTAAAATTCATCTGTCCAAAAGACCGCTCTGGGTTTTAGAAGGCTGGGAGGGTGCAGAAAGCTTTTGGAGAGTTTGCTGCTCTCAATTGTTCCGAGGTGACCATGTTAAGTCTGAGTCCCAAACCTGGCAGCCAGACAGCAATTCTGGTTTTATCTATCTAGACTTAGCCAGTGCCTTTAAATAGACATCTTTATCTTGGTAGACCTAAATTATCATTCAGTTCTGCATTGTTTGAAGCATGGTGTAATGAAAATGAATGCAGCGAGTTAAAAACTGAAAGCTGCTGAGTGCTAGTGAGTTCTCCTTGGAGCAGCTTTACACATTATGAGCTTTCAGACTTTCCTGCATAATGAGTGGTGTTGGTACCATGAAATTTTCTGCCATCTGCTCTAAGGTATTTTGAAATTGTTGCCTGGGCTCTCTTTGCTAATGCCCAAGTTAGATCTGTTTTGCACAGGGAGATGTTTCCTTGCCTTAAACAGCTTCTCTTGGCAAATTGCTTGGTTTGTGTAATATTTTCTTCTAGTTCGAGGGAAACTGTGACATTATTCCCCCCAAACTGGAGAGGAAATGATTCTAGCCAGACACATGAGTGTGTTAATTTTTTCTGCCAGTCAGGCGGTTACAGAGTGCTTGGAGATGGTCCAAAAGCTTCACATCCGGGCCTGTCCCGCCAGTGGTGCTTATTCCAGCACATCTGTCCTTGGGAGGATGTTGTTTCTCTTCCCTAATCTGGGGTGAGAGAACAGTGCTGGTTGATCAGGAAACTGGTGCCTTCCTGTACCTGCTTGGCTCTTGTGGTGCCTGAGGCTCTTCCAGGTTGAGGCAATCAGTGCTGTGGTCAAGGGAAAATGCTTTTTAAAAGAAGGCCAAACTTTGATCCAACCAACTGTGCAGTTGCTGAGTCTCTTCTTTCTGGTGATATCTAAATGAACTCAGGAGAAAAAAACCCCATTCTTGGTGAATGCATCTCCTTCAGCTCTAAAACTTTTGTATTAATGAGCTGAAGATTTGGGTAGAATTTTCTGACTTTAGATACCTTGCTGCCTTTAGCCTTAAGGCCTTTTTTACTTTGGAGAGTTATGTTTCCTAAGTCATTGCCAGTTGTTTTTCCCTTTATTATAGATGGTTTCTTTTACCTTGTTACCTAGTTTGTACTTTGCCCAGAGTTAAAAAAAAAATAATCCTATGTTGAGTTACAAAGGTGAAGAGGGTTTCTGTTCCTGTGCATTTTGCCTTGTATCCTTCTCTTGTACTTTACTTACATTTCCACGTACTGTGGAAGATACTGTGCTTCTATATTTCATTATTTGAGATGTCTGTGCATTTTTGTAATCAGCTTGATCTTTAAGAAGTATGTCACTTATCTCTCCATTTCTGTAGATGTTTATGGATTCATACTCTGGTTTTCTTGATCCTCTTCTGCTAACTTAATTCCTCCCAGTCTTAATCTTTAAAAGGCTGGGAGCTGGAATAAGAGATGAAGTACGGTACTAAAGCCTTTGTTGTTGTTTTGTGAGCCTACAGCAATCTCAGCCAAGGACAAGAATGTTTTGTTATCACATGTTTTTACCTATTAATCTCGTGTGCAGAGTTTACAGACCACAGCGCCTTATCAGCCAGCTGCTTGGGCTGCAGCCCATTGTAAAGGCATATTAAATGTGTGTTATGTGGTGACCCCTGCAAATTTGATTAGTACAGATTGGATTTTGAGCTTTATTAGAGTTTCTGTGCTGTTGACAGCTGCAACTCAGTAATAGGGTGGGGAGACAGAGACTTATATGTGAGAGTAGTTCCTTATCCCACCAAAAAATCCTAACTAACTGCTTGCTTGCTTTTTTTTTTTTTTTTTCATTTTTCTTTTCTTTGGAAGAGTAACTGATAGCTTGGTGGAGCAGGGACTTAAGGTCTATTTCCATGACTCCCAGGAGTGCTGCAATGCAGTGAGCTACTGGCTGTTTTAGGGAGAAGGGAGCAGTAAGAGGGTTGTTGTTGGAAGTATTTCATCTTCTTTGTGGCTTCCCTGGAGCTGGGAGATGTTTCATGACAAAAGCTTCAGCAAAACTGCAGCATGATTACAAAAGGTTTCAGGTTTGAGAATCTAGCTTTTCCAGAGAGAGGGGGGATGTTGTCAGGAAAATATTCAGCAAGCTCAACTGCTGTTTACTGCTTGGCAATTCATACTGTTTTGGGAGTGTGTGTTTTAGGTCTGTTGTTTCTTTCTCAGATTGTAAATAGGTCTTCTTTGAGATATATGGTTATTACTGATTTTTTTTATTGTGTTTTGGCATGATATCAGAGTTTATGAGAACCACTCCTGTTCAGTTTAAGCTGCTCTGTGATAGTAACCTGTTCCCCTGTTTGATTCATTCTCTCTCCTCCTGAATTGTTTTTCTACTAGAGCTGGGCAAGCCATGACCTCTGATAGCTGATGTAAACTGTTAGCCTGAAAAACATGGTGATGTTTTAGGGCCATAAAAATGTTAAGTGATGTTAATCTGCTAACCTTGGAGAGCAGAACGTGACTTAAAGCCATGGCAGTTGATCCTATGTGAAAACAAGTCACGTTGAGGTGATGGCAGGGAGTGCCCTGGCAGTCACCGTGACTCGGCGGCTGCTCTTCCATTGCTCTGGAAGTGAGTCAAGCTTGACTTCATCATTCCAAGCCCAAATACTTCCTGATACTTGAACCAGCTCTCGGTCAAGGTGATGGGGAGTTTTTCTAGTGACTTACGTGCCAGTTTGAACATCTCTGCAATGCTTTATTTATGGATCTGTCACAGTGGTTGTACTAAAATGCCACCAGTTCTTCCCTCACTGTCTCCAGTTCACTCAACCATTCATTGTGTCACGGCTTCTGCATCTTGCACTATTTTGCCTTCACTTATTTCACCACACCTGCTTGCAGATTAAATTTTTCTTAAGATATGAGTGCATCTGGTGGAAACAAAGTTTATTGAGTATATTGAATGTTGCAGTGTGTTAGCACTGGGTTATGGTGGAAGTCATGAAACCCAGCAAAAGGAAGATATAATGTGCAACATACTTGGTCTGCAATGCAAATATGCAGTAGATTGGTATCAAGAAATGTCATGATATCCCTAGAATTGTTCTTTAATATGATTTGGATTTCTGTATCAATCAAAAACCCAGCTATCTTAAGCAGAACAAAAAGATTAAAAAATTATGCTTATGTCTTAAATTTGGTTATATGACTTGAATTAAACTGGGTGTCTTGTGTGTATATAATGGTGCTCTTTTATGCACAGGTGTTCAATAGCAAGATCAACTATTTTGAAATGTTGGCTTAATAAAATTAAATCACTGCTGAATGGATGATGCACAGGTGGTGACATAATCCTGAAGTCAGATAACTATGGTGGATCTAAACCTTTAAACTAATGACATATGAATGCTTTATTTACAACTGTCCTTCTTGGAAATGAGTTTTAAAATAATGTAATGTGGGAAGCCAGGTGTGTTCTGAAGCAGCCAATGGCAGAAAAACAACTGAAAGGGCCAAAGCAATACTGTTTCTAAAAAGAAACTGTGTTCCCTACAGGGTGACATTAGCAGGTGTAAGGAAAAGGAACTCTGTGGTTGCTGTTGTCTAAACTGTTAATGAAGGAAAAATTGGCATTTTTGGAGCAGTAGCTATTTCCTCTGTCAAGTGCACTCAGTGATATATTAACCCATGAAGAGAAGATGCTTTGAAAATACTAAAAGATGACAAATTACTAAATATGGTATATTTTGGCACAGGATTTGCTCCTCATTGATGACATCATATTTGTTCTGTTAGTGATGTTTGTAAGCACCTTACGCACTTGACATTAAATCTGAAAGTAAAGACAGGTTCTTAATCACGTTTGCTCGTGAGTGGAGTGACAGGAAGGTGGTAAAATGCCCTTAGTTTTATTGATGGGACCCTTCCCCTGCCCCAGACAAGCTGTCCAGGGGGTCGCTCCTGTTGCTGGGACCCAGTTGCTGGTTCCACAGGCAGTGCTGGTGTGAGCGAGCGGCTGTGGGTGTCAGAGCAGCCCAGGGCTGGCCTCTCTGGGGCTCCCTGGCAGCACTGGCTGTGTCCAGCACTGTGCAGACTTGGTATTTTTGGTGCAATGAACACGTGTGAGGGCCTGGACAGAGGGAGCAGGTCTGGCCACTCACTGTTGCCCACGGCTCTCGTGGCTGATGACACCTCCATAGTTGATGCTGCCTCAGGACAAGTTGCAGTAACACGTTCTTTAACCTCACTCATCTGTGCCTGATCCATTTACCATTAAGCAATTAAACCGTACTTTGAGAAATAAGCAAAACTTAATTATTTCCTTGCCCGTTGTTGAAGCCCTGATGGCAGCACATGTTTAATTCTGGAATACCTTTTGTTTGTAGGGGGAAGAGTAAAAACATGGAAACGGAGATGGTTTATTCTGACTGATAATTGCCTGTATTACTTTGAATACACAACAGTGAGTATATATCATGGTGAATTCTCTTTATAATCAAGATATATAAGTAGCTAATAATGTGATATTTTCCTAATTTTTTAGGACAAAGAACCTCGAGGAATTATTCCATTAGAAAATCTTAGCATAAGAGAAGTCGAAGACCCTAGGAAACCAGTAAGACAGTTTCATATTTATTTTCTAAATGAAGATAAGTAAACCATAGGGAACTTAATCGTACTGTTAAATGAATTTATTTGTCAGTTTTGTTTTGTTCTTTTAAATTTATTACTTCATTTCTACCCTCCAGAACTGCTTTGAGCTCTACAACCCCAGTCATAAAGGTCAAGTAATTAAAGCGTGTAAAACTGAAGCTGATGGTAGAGTGGTGGAAGGCAACCATGTAGTGTACAGAATATCTGCTCCCACCCCAGAAGAAAAGGAAGAGTGGATTAAATCTATCAAGTGAGTTTAAAGTCTTAAATGTCTTTCAGAAATGAAGTGTAAGCTCTTTTCAGAGTATGATACTAAGAGAATTTGTTATAACTTGTTTGAAGAACTCTGATGTGGCAATGTCCTCGAGGATTAACAACGAGTTCTGTGGGGTTGATGGATCAAGATACAAATCTTCTGTTAACTGTTTGGTCCTAAGGAAATATTGCTGCTAACTCAAATGAGGAAAATATGGATTTGTTTTATGCAAATGTAAAACCTTGTGTGAATTGTCTTTAATTTTACTGGATTCTTACTTCACCTAATAATTAACTTCAGTGACACGTTTCTTAAGCATGTTCACAGGCAGCTTTAAACTTCCACAGCCTGACTTTATCTTGGAAGGTGTGTTAACAGACCCACACTTAAAAGAAATAAATAATAGTCAAGATGTGAACGTGTGAAGTCTTAACAAATCACAGCTGAATAGCATCTTTTGCTAAAGAAATACTTGTGGTGCTTAGAAGTCAGCCATCCATCTTATTAAGAATGTGGAGTCATCCATGAGGATGAGAGGTTTTAGTTTTCAAAACCAGGTATTTGTTAACCAAACTGATGATTCCTTTTTTCTCTTCCAGAGCAAGTATCAGCAGGGATCCCTTTTATGATATGCTGGCAACAAGGAAACGAAGAATTGCAAATAAGAAATAGAACATGATCAGCAACTTGTAAACCTGCATCAACCAATAACTGAGCGTACAGTGGAGAGATAGAAGACATCGGACAAACTAAGTGAAGACAACTGTAAATTTTATATATATATATATACATATATATACATTTTATTATGGCATAAAAACTTGGCAAAACTTTTCAGGGTAAATAGTTACTGGCATATAATTTGAAGTAAATCCCAGAGAATGGTTATATTGGAACTTAATTCAACTGAACACACGGAAGCCTCGTTTTCACTTACATTAGTGACAACTCCAGTTTACTTGGGCTGGGAGGGAAGGAGTTCAGGGCTAACACTAAAATGTCCTCTACCTGTTACCTGAGCACATTTCCTATAAAAGGAGTGATTCTAAGACTTTGAATTCTCACTAAAGTGCAGCACCAACAGTGGAGCACGGCATGATCTGGCACTGCATTTTCCTATAAGCAGAAACCTCACAATCCCAATGTCAGTTTTCAAGTCGTGTGTGTTTCACAGCAACAGCTGAGTGCAGCTTTCATTCAGGATTCCTCTCCCACCTTCATGGAAATAGCTTTTCTTCAGAAACACAGTGACTGGCAGCTCAGTAGGTACCTCGTGGTGCCAAAGGGTTTGTCAGTGTGCACTGAAATACAGGCAGGGCCCAGCAGCAGAGGTTTGGGCCTGTGGCCATGACACAAAGTACAGATGTGGTCTGGTGTTTGCCAGTTGGCTAAAACTCACTCCTGTCTGCTCATACACTCACGACAAACACTAAGGCTTAATGACTGGTTTAATGTGGTTTTTATACAGTCCTTCTTATGTTTGAGATGTTGTAGTTTGATTGACACTAAGTTACTACTAAAGGAGAGAGATGACAGGGCTTGTGTGATTTTAGGCCTTGCGTGTGAAAACACCCCCAAATAATTTCACATGCATTCAGTGTTTTTAAAGGGAAAAGCCAGGAAGGTGAATGGTCCCTGTGAGATGCAGCCCTAGAGAGTTAAACAAGCAGGATTCGTTCCTTTGCTTGATAACAAACTTTGGGCATACAGAGTTCATGCGAGTTCATACAAGTGCAGTATTTTTATTGCATTCTTAAAGGCGATTTTCAGATTTGTGCTTCAGCAGTTGAAATTGAAAAAAATAAATAGACATTTTTACTAAAAAATAAAGTATTGCACACTGATTGCCTGGTGCGGGTAGGCTTCTCCACAGGCACGTGTGTCTGTCTTTGAAACTGGTGGAAGATCTTTCTGTGGTCCTGCTCATGGGTCTTTCAGGAACACATCAAGTGTTGATAGCACACATATTGTTCTTAAGGTAAAGCCCCTAATTCCACAATGGGCGCAGAAAGAGGGAGGTTTTGACTCTACTGCTTCTGTTACTACTCAGTTTTTCCCAAACTTGTTGAACCTGAGCCGTGCCTACTGTGCCAGTGGATGCTTTGGAGACCCAAAATGTTAAAGCAGCTTTGCTTGTTGGTTACAGGAGCATCTTTGGGTCTGTTTTGGGAGATGTGCTGCACTGGCAAACCCACAGACTTACCAAGCTGATCTGTTTGAAATCTCCTTTGAACTGTAAGGGAGAGTCTGTTTCACTGTTCTGTCTTACTGATTTGCCTTGTTTTGCATGGGGTGTCAGCCATGTGAGTGTTTTGCTTTATTGCATGTTTGCAAAAGAGGCTGAGAGGAAAAGAACAAAGTAGACTTTCCTACATTTTAGATTTTCCCCAGGGTGTGTGGAATTGCTTGGGTGAATGTTTAAATCCAAGTGCTTCCAAAGGAATAAAACTCAGCCAGAGGAGATAGAATCCTTGAGTAAGTGTCAGTGTGGGGATATCTTTGCTTAATGGAACACATTTAAACTCTTTATAGAAAAGAATTAAGTTCTGTGTCCTGTGTTTGCAAAGCAGCACAATAATGGAGCTGCTGCCAGCACTTGTTTTGAGTCTTCTGTTCTGCAGTGACATTTTGTTTTCAAGCACTGCCTACATCAGTCTTAGCTTTGGACAAGTAGATTTGTAATGCAAATAGTGACAAGCCAAATCAGTGGTACTAGAGAGCATAAAGGTGAAAGGCAGAAAATACAGTATTTCTGGAGAAATGGGAGATTACAAAAGCATTAATAAGCCATGAAGCACTTTTGTATCAATTCTTATCTTCTGAAATACCTTTGAGGAAATCTATTTATTTAACCAGGTGAGGATGTCTGCCTATAAGCATGAAGGAAATGCCTTGAGAGTTCATTTGCTGTATTTAGTTTGAAGTTCTTATATCCGGCAGAAATAATTATTTAGAGTAACATGTAACTGAGGCTATTATAGCAGGAAATACATTATTTCTTAGCATTGAAATGCAACACCTTAAACAGCTACTTGTGGTGCTCAATGTATCTATTTAATTTACCAAAGCTGATGGAATAGCGTTTTTGTGTGTGTTAGTATTTGATTTCAGATGTTCTTTGTAACAGTATTAACAGGGAGTGAAACTGGCCCAAAATTTCCACTGGCCACGAGGCCAGTAAAACAAAGTGGCTTGTGAAAATTTTGGCCATATCAGGTACTATCCACGAGGGTGAAGAAAAATCTCTCAACCTTTCCCTTTTTTATTGGGCTTCAAGTCCAGGGGTGGCTACTGAAAGTGGCTGCTTGGTGGCCTAAAGCAGGATCTGTTACAGTTTGGCCATGCTGAGGAAAAGTCCTCTGGGGACAAGAGATTCCCCCTTCCTGTTGCACTGAAACTTGAGTGATTCTTGAGCTCTTTGCTCTTGACTCTGCCCTTTACAGGTGCAGGGGCAGTGAGAGCCACGGTGCCAGTGCAGCTGGGAGGGAGCTGTACACAAAACTTAAGCTCAGCTGGACTGACTTAAATTTTACAATATTCTGACAAAATAAGCTCTGTGTCACTTAACATTTTGAACCGTTTTAAACTGGTACAAAACTGAACCTTTATAAACTGAGCAGCATTTATAATGCTTCATATATAAAAAACTGCATATTTTTAAGATTTATTACATATCTATGTAGATATGCTTGCTGGAAAAGCTGGGTCTGTTGTAGACCAGATGCTACAAATTAAGACTTGTGGCTTACCAGTTTCATTTCTATATTTTCTTGGAAAATGTTTCTAGCTAGAGTTTAAATATAAAATGTAAATACTGTACAGGTATGTATTGATATGAGTATTACTTGGTGTACACAAGTGATTTGCATGACAAAATATTCAGTATCAATCATTGTTAAAACGGTGATGTTCTTATGTAAAGCCACAGCAATATTAATGTTCTCATTTATCATTATAAGACCTGTTGCTTAAATCTGTCAGTTTTCTCAAAAATAAAGTGTGAAACTGTACTATCATGTATCTCCTCATTTACCAGGAATAGATGGGAGGCAGTTGCTGACTCTTAAGAGGTTAATTTTTCGACTGCTCTTATAAGTAAAAGGCCTCTTTTCCCTACCCCTTAGGCACAGTAATTTGAATTACCAGGTTTAATTTTTCAGAGAAAAAATCCTTCAACTGCAAAACGTTTCAGTACAGTGTGTTACCACATGAGTGTGACTCCAGTAAGAGCTGCTTTCCCTCGAGAGCCACCCTAAATTGAGGTATTTTATTTTGTCAGTTCCCTGCCAGGAGTTTCAGTCAGATGTGAGGGGCGGAAACGGATCTCTGCTCCTGAAGTAGATTAATTAGTTTCCTCAATTAGCATCTGGAAACAGGTGCTGCTGCTCCACAGCTCTGGGGCAGTGTCACCACGTGCCCTCCCTGCTCCAGAGCCAGCTGAGGCAGTTGTTGCCCGTGGGGCTCTGAGGAGAGGCACAGCAGCAACACAAACTCCTTTTAGACACTTGTGCTGGAGTTACTCATCAGACAAAGGACACGACACCAAATCTTGGAGCCAGAGGACGAGAGAGGAAAAAAAGCCAGATACAGGACAGGAATGTTGGTTACTTTGCCATGTTACTTTATGTAACGTCACATCACTGTTGCCATAGGAACATTATGCAGGTACATTATGGTTTGGCTTTGCGGTGTTCTCCATGTACCAAAATATTACTTTTAAGTATTTAGTGAAACATTAACCTTGCTCTTTTTTTGCTGCCTTTTTTTTTTTTAATTTTTTTTTATTTTGTCACACACAATAACAAGCTCCTGCTGCGCTCCCAGCCTGGTGCCTGGCTGGGGCAGCTTTAAGTTCAAAGGAGAAGCCTTCTGCATCGTTGTCTGGGCAGCTGCAGTCCTGGGTTACTGCTCTTCTCTGGCTCACACCAACAGCATCTTCTCCCCTGCACTGAGAGGAAGATGTGACTTCTGGAGTGTCAAACACGCTCTGACAGCTGTCAGCTCCCATGACACAGTGCACGTTAAATAACTCAAGTAAAACTCAAGTAAAAATCCATTTTAACTTTGCTGTATTTATATACTATATAAATTTTACATGCTATATATTTACAGTGGGGCAAGTGCTTTTTATCTTTAAAAAAACAAAGATCAAACTTTAGACATCTCTGAACAACACAGCTTGTATAAACCAGACAGATTATTCAGATGAACTGTATTTAATACAGGTTCCCCACTCATCTCCTGATGCAGGACCAGTGAATAATAAGTGCATCACAGTTTGATAGCATTTAATAATAAAAATAAAAATCACAGTATGAATTTGTCTGTAACTAGACACTTTAGAGAGACAAAACAGACAACTGAGACTTAAGACAAATGACAGTATATTAAGAAAATGTAATAAAAACATATGGAACAATATACAAATAGTCTTGAGAGATACATTCAGAACTGCATATTTGTTGTTTCACAATGCTGAAAACCAGAAGATTTTCTTCAGATCTTGAATATAACTCAAATGTGAAGTAAATTAGTTTCTAGTGTCAGACCACAGAAAAAAAAAATGAAGCTCTTGCAAAACTTGTGAAGTTTTAAATAAGTCTTTAAATTAAATATACAGACTGTCAGTTGCAACTTTTATAATTCCTGGTCGCTCTTGCACCAGATGTCTTAACTTGGAGTAACATTACATGAATAACATAAAGTCAACCTGAGTCTGTAATTAAGCAGCATTTGAGATGGTCTATTCCAGGGCATTATCTCAGCTCAGTGAGATATTTATGTGGTAATTTACAATGTTCAGCAGTTGTAAAAAGTTTTCACCCTTTTGGATTAGAAGTATATTTTAAAAAAGAAAGTCTCAAGTTAAAAACTAAAAAAAAGTTCTTATATGGTAAAATTCTGTACAGAAATGTTAAGCACCACTTATGACTGGATTTTGTCTTGATGGTAATTGATAATAAATTTTAAGTTTTGATGGTCAATATCGGTAATGTCAGGTTTGAAGGTAAGAAGTCGTCGAAGGGAAGAAGTCGTTTTTGATGATGAAAAGTCGTGGGTTTTGAAGGTTTTTTGAAGGTTGTTGGGGGTGGTGGTCAGAAGTCGTTGGGGTTGGTGGTGGGTTCAGTCTGAGTATTGAAGGCTTTCATCAGTCAGCTCCACGTCTGAAAGGCAAAAGGAAGCAAGGTCAGGCTCTGCCGTGTCATTGACCATAAAACTGTCTCAGGCTTGATTCCTAAAGGACAAGGCTCAAAGCTGCCCCAGCTCCATCTGCTCCCTCAATACAGGATCCAACCTCCTCACACACCAGCTGCATCCCAGTTCTAGGCTAAGGCTGGTGAGCTGGACAGAGCCTTAGGACAGAGCCACCTGCTTTAACAGCAAGTGCTGGACCTTGCCTGAGTCAAATTTAATTGAAGGTTTGCCCAAACAGCATCGTTGTTTTAGTAACAATCCTGTGGTCAGGCTGACCAAATCTTAGCCACAAAGGCAGAGCCCTCAGAAATTTGCTGGAGAGAACATGTAGGAATGTAGGAAAGAACTGCTTCAAAGCTGCTCCTTCCCCCATCCTGTATGAATTTTTCTTAAGCCACAACTCATCACTAGCTGTTTTCATCCTTATTAATTCATTCAAAATAACAGGAGTTGTGGTGAAAAGGCACAACCTCACAATTCCTCTTCAGTGGTTCCTTGCCTGTCCCTACCTTGTTTGAGAGGTTCAATACTCTAAAAACAGAGCCAAAGTGGCCTCTTTTGAAAGCAGCTTTCATTGTCCAGAGAATTCTACTTGAGACCCATTTAAAAAAAGAAAAAAAAAAAAAGATTGACCTTCCAGAAGATGGAATTAACATCCATGGACTTGAGGAAATACTAAAATTCTCAAGACTTGAAAAAATTGCTTTTGCCAGCGCTCATCTCCCCTCGAGCTGTGAGGGGCGAGTTCACAATGGACAAAGGGCTCCTTCCCCTGCACAGCCCAGCGCCCCCAGGGCCCTGGGAGCAAGGCAGGACATTTATAAACTCCTCACTAAACCCGACTGCTGTGGAAAAACCCGAGTTTGCCATCTGCTGGCCAGAGAATCATTGAGGCCAAACCACTACTGATCACAAGCATTTTGTTCTGTTTAGTTCCTGATTTATCAGCTAGATAACCTTTTAGTGCAATAAGGGTTATTTTGGACCTGAGTATTATAAAAGAAATCTCTTTTTACGACATTAGGATTTGAAAGACCTCAACTCGGTTCTTAAATTTTCCTCATTAAAGAACAATCAGCTTTCCCTCCTGACCATTAACCCAATTCTTAAGCCATGGGTAGGTATAAAATGTAGAAAATTTGACAATAAAATTTGCTTTTGGATAGTGAGCTGTCTTCTTCAGGGATTACTTCACTTATCTTTGAGTAAAATAGATAGTTGGGGGATTGTTTTGGTTTTTTATTAAAATAGATGGGTAACTGGAACTGGTTTATGTCAGATAATAGGCATTTAATAAGGTTTTATTTCTGTAATAAACACTTCTGTTCAGCAAAAATTTCATGGGAAATGTTGTCAAGTTTGATTTTAGATGTTGAATTTGTTGCAGTATGCAATCATCTTCATTGCATAATTTTAGAGCTAATTAATTTAAACTAATTAATTTATCTACTGTGAGCCCAAGTTGAGATTATGACAAGCAACAGCTGAGAGCTCAGTGTAAATTTAGTCAGGCACACAAATTCATATTCAGGTTTTTTTGTAAGAAGCACCAATCAGACTTTTTTAAATACAAAAAATTGGGGAAGAGCTGTTTCCTCAGCTCACGTCTATGTATTGTTAAGCCTATGCTAACAGAAAAACCCCACAACTGAATAAAACAATAGCAGGAATTTAGCACTCTCCAGGTGTTTAATTGTGGAGTGTCCTCTGGAGGTTTGACAGCTGTGCTTAGAAGGCAGAGCTACACCTGGACCAACAATATCTCAGTGTCATCACCAACTCCTGTTACTCTGAGTGAGCAACCAGCACTGTTTCTATGCTATGAACAGCTCAATGTAGTATTTTATTTAAATTACAGAATGGTTTGAGTTGGAAGGGATCTTAAAGATCATCTGTTTCCAACCCCCTGCCACGATAGTGTTTGGAAGCCATGATAAAACCCAGGGAGTTCATCACACAAGCATTTAAAGATTGTTATGAATAACCAGGAGTGCTGCCAACATCCCAGGGCCCCTTACCTCTGACATACTCATTGGATGCCATGGAGCTGTATTTCTTGCTGTCACCTGCACCAGAAGGCTTCTCTTCCTTGCAGGGTTGTTTACTGCCCTGGTTTCTGTATTGCTCACATAAATGGTCATCTGGAGGACGGGATTCTTCCTTCTTCTCCCATGTTTTCTTCTGGAAACGAGGATCTAAATATTCCAATAAGTCTTTCAGTTTCCTGTCGTGCTTCTTCTTTTTCTTCTTTTTCTTATGTTTGCGATTGTCATTGTCAAAGTGGAGCACAGAGCAATCCAAATCATAAAGTCTGAAGGAAACATGCAAGTTAAAAATAGAAAAACAGATGTGGCACTTGATGTAAATATGAAATGTTATTTATTTACCACAGGTGACGACTTGCAGAGTGTCTGCTACTTTGTGGTAATTTCTGCACATCTAACTTAAATCAGATGCAGCAATCTTAAGCCCTCAGAATGAAGGACAAGAGGTCCTGGTTTGTACACAAATCAACAACAGGCATATGGGGAATTTAAAAAAAAAATTAAAATTGTAACCTAACCAAGAATGGTGTGCAGATGTTACTCTGACTACATTGTCCAGCTCTAGTGTTCTAACACAATTCAGCAACATCTTTCCTATCTTCACTTGGCCAACCTAATGACATGATCCCGTCACATTATGACAGATAAGTTACTTAGAAACAATGAAAAAAAGGCAGACATGAGAAATACCCAGAAAATAATTAGGAAAAAATTGCTGATTATGCTGGAATCCTTGCTTACTTGTAATCCTTCTCTCGATGTTTATCTTTGGACTTCTTTTTCTTCTTGACCTTCTTATACTTTTTGATTCTTTGGTCATCTATCTTTCGGCATTTCTTTTCTATGTCACTTCCACTTTCTTCTTGGTGGGAGTATTTTCTTTTGCTATTTCTTAGTTTCTCTTTTTCATTTTCCCGGGTAGAGTCCTCAAAATTTGAGTGAGCTGACACTGGTGGAGGTGCGTGCCTTTCGCGAGAGTATTTTTCCGAGTGCTGCTGAGGTACTGAACAGTGGTGGAAGTTTGCTCTGTGGCTGCTGAAGTGATGCACATCCTCCTCTCGGGAGAGTGTGCTGTGAGCCCATCTGCTTTTGCAATGATAATCCTTGTGTGACCTGCTGTAAGCCTGGCTCAATTTGTCATAGTCTTTATCACAATGAGAGGACTTCCTCTCCCTACCATCCCTTGGTCCATGGGAGGAATAATAATCATTGTAGTATCTGCATTTTTCCCATCTCCGTGGTTCATCTTGATAGTATCTTTCTCTAATCCAAGGTCTGTCTCCTTTGGAATAATAATACCTATTCCTGTCTGGATCTGTCCTTTCTCTGCTTCGGGATCTGTAACGAGAATATTTTCCTGAGCTCCTGCCATTACTGGGACTGTTCCTTTCATTGTGGGAGGATCTGTACTTGCTCTCACTGCAATACTCCTGCTTATGACGGCTTTGCTTGTTTGTTTCCATGCTGTGAGAGCTCCTCCTCCTGTGGGAATGATCATCTGGTTTGTTTCTGGTTTGCCTCTCCTTCTCCTCAGTGTCTGAGTTTTCTCTCTTCCTCCGGTAGTGCTCTTTGTCAGTTCTTTTAGAGTCGTGGATTTTTTTCTTATTTTTTTTCATATGTTTATCATCTTCTTCACATATTTTATTACTCAGTCCCTCATCTGCTCTAGAAAACTGACTTTCCAATACTTTATCCAGCTTTGTAATAGAAGAGTCATTAACGGGTGGTACCTCTACATAGTTATTAGAAATGTCCTTTGTGTCTTGGCATTTATCTGTAATATCTAGAGATGCAAGTTTTTTAGAACTACATTCAATGTCAGGCTTTATAGAGGAAGTTTGCCCTAATTTCTCTTTGCTCTCAGGAGACCCTTTGATGTACAAAGGATTTTCTTTTGAAATGAGTTCAGGTTCTTTCGATCTTCTTAGTTTGTCTTTATCTCTGATGTCTTCAGACTCACACTGCCCAAGGAATTCACCTTCAGTATCCAAGGATTTTTTCCTAACCTTGTGCTGACCATTGATATTGAGATGTGCATTATCAGCTTTTGTTATAATACTTTCAGCAACTTCTTCTTTGGTAAAAATGGTTTCAGAATCTGATTGAGTAAGAAGTTTCTCAACCTCACAGCTAAAGGTGGAAGGAACCTTCCTGGATTCTTCATAGGCAAACAGTGCTTCCATCACTACAGTTTCCATAAGACCATCATTGTCAGAAGATTTCTGAGGTCCAGAGACACTGCACAAAAATAAGAACATATTTTTAACATGAAAAGGTCCATCTAAAAGAGGTTAGGAGTAAAATCTTCTAAAGTAAAAAAAAAAAAAAAAAGGAGAAAAAAAAAAAGGTGGCTAATGCAAAACCCTGAAAGACATTGTCTCTGGAAAACTATTCTTACACCTCCCTCAGCTCCCATGGAGAGAGTTTTTCTTCTCTCAACCCTTCAAGTCTTGTCTTAAAAAACCCACCCCCAACACATCCATGTCCTTCCACCTGCAGCTCTGAATCACATCAACAGCCAGAACAACTATATTTGCTCTCCACCCAATTAGAAAAAAGGTAAACACACAGATTTCCCACTCTCTCCCAAACAGGAGAGCAGACTGTGGGAATTTGCATTCACCCATCCTAGGATGCAAAAAAGGGAAAGAGGAATAGAAAAAGTATTCCAGACAATGGAAGAAAAATGTGAAAACATCCTGTGAAAGTTCTACAGGAGGCATCTGCCTGTATTCAGTATCAGAGTAATGTGTGCCCAGTGCTGATGTTTGCAATACCACATGTACAGTGTGGAATTCTCTGTACTGATGTAAATCTCTTAAGTAGTATTAGTAGATGGGTAAAATAATAATAAACTTGTATGAAATCTTGTTTTAATCAGAGTGTACTCATTTTACCTTTTTTCCTCTGACAAGCTGTTCAACTGGCTGTATGTAAGAGATTCTAAGATACCGTGAGGATCTGGTGACAAAGCTTTAGGCATCTACAATTAAAACACAGAAGTTAACAAACAGAAAGAAACAACTATTTTTAGTAGAAAACTACTGTTGTTGACAAACTTCCAACATTAGATGTTAAACAAGATCACACTGAGTTACCTGCACTATTCCCACTTAACACATCATCCCCCCCTTCTCCCAAAAATGTATTTTATGAAACTTATGAAGAATTATCTGCCTGAACTTCTCTTACGTTGACATGTGCCATGTGTCAGCTCAGCTCTGCTAATTCAGTGGGACAATAGCACAAAGGGTTAGAATGAAATCTGTGCTGTGTTTTCTTGCTATTCCACATTGTAGTGCTCATGAATATTGAATATATCACAGGTGAGGAAGTCCAGATGAGCAAATGAAACTCACCGTTTCAAGCACTCCATTTGCTTTAGAGAAGAAAATCTCAGAAGGTTTGACAGGTTGGACTTGGCAAGTGGAATCATCAAGTTTCAGTCCATTTTCTTTATATTCATTATCTAAACTAATAGCACCATTTAAGGAATCAATTTTTGGCAGCTCATGCTGGGATCTTTCTTCAGCATTCTGACAGGATGAATGGGAATTATGCAATGTACGGACCACCTTCCCAATCAGAATTCCATTGGAAGATATGACGTTGCAATTCCTTTTAAACAAGCCCTTTGACTCCTCGGATTTTCCTGAAGGTTCTGCGCCGTACGGGACCGCGTTACCAGAACAGAGCTTAGGGTTTCCATTCACTGCTGGCTCAACAAAGATCTCATCAGGAACCTCCTGCTTGGAGACATTAGTAGCAACTGACACTGTGGCTAGGTTTGAGGTAGGCTCTGCTGCGGAAGAGTTTGTAATGGTGGCTGAAGGAATGGGCTTCAGATCCTCCTCCTCCACAGCACTGCTCGGACACTCCGCCTGCGACACCGTCTGGCGTGTGGGCAGCTTGTTGTGAATACTGATCGTGATCTTCTGGGTTTTTGAAGGGTCTGTCATTGAAGGCCTGGAAATTGCCCAATTTTGAACACAAGCCGTTGGTGGAGCTGAAGATGGCCTTTTTACAGCAACACCAACAGTACTGGGATCCTCTTTCAAGGGTCCATTTCCATTTAAACGACTGGAACTCTGGATTTAAAGAGATTGTAAGATGGATATGTTCAAACACACAGCATTGCAAGGTTTACTACATTAAATTCTCATACTAAATAGTTATACAGATTGCCTCAACACCTAAGAAGAAACCTCACCTCCTTTCCAATATAACTGCAAGTCCAAAAAGTGTGTGTAAATCCTGCTTTAGGCATCAAATGAGCATCAGTTTTGACACCCACCCAAAAAACTTAACATTGACTAAAGCTATTCCAAAAAAATTTTTATTTTCCTTTTTAAACATTCCCTGACAACACTAGAATAATTCTGCTGGCACTCAGGAACAAGACAATTTGTTTTCTATCACTGTCTCAACTAAAGTGACAGTGATAGGGACGGGGCAGATACTTACTTTTTAAATTTACATTATTTAGGCATTAACAGACTACCTAAACTGTCTCAAGAGCACAGCTCTCAGTGCTTTAGAAAGCTGAGCTGGAAGGGTAAAGTAACAAAGTGGCATGGCTGCACAATTTAGGATTAGTCACTGTTTGAATAACTCTGGCTCTAGCACGAGGGCTGTGAAGAAACCTGCAGTGTGGAAGGGAAAATAAAACTCAAAAAACCCCCACCCCACACCAAAACCCACTATAATTTGGTGCTATAATCTGCCCTGCTCCAATTACCTTAATCATGTGAGGAGGAAGCCGTGGTCCCATAAATGCAGCCTGCTTGCTGTTGGCTCCGCGCTGGCCGAGGAAGGAGCGGGGATAGGAGGGCGCGGGCAGGTAAAAGGCTCGCTCGCCCAGCGTCAAATCGTAGCGCCTGGGGAGAGAAGGGGCAGCTTAGCTCACAGCTTCTCTTTCAGCCTGTTCTGGATTAAACCCCACCCTATAATCTCATAGGAACGGTGTATATGACATGAAGGACACACGTGGAAGATTTAGCCAAGACTACAAACTGGAGATTAGATAACAGTATTCCTACAATGACTTTCCAGAGCAATGCTTCAGCCTCACACCATCTATGGCCATGACTTCTCCTTTTTCCTAAAGTGGCCAGCTACAGAGAGCAGACATAAAGCAGTGTACCCAAGAGCAGAAGCTTAATGTCAAGCAATGAAAGATAATAAATGACACGGGGAATTTCCACTTTGACAGAAATATACAAACAATAATATTTTCCTAGGGTGAAAAAAGAAAGACTTGAACACAAGAAAAGTATCAGCAACTTCATAGTAAAAATATCCTGAGCACATCTGGTGTTTGTTGTTACCTGATATAAAAAAGTACATAAGCTTGCTGATTGAGAACTGTTTTGATATCAGAAAGCTCTACTGAGGCATCATTCATTCGGTACCAAAGTCCATTACCAGCCTGCAAACAAAGACAGAATAACTTCAGATGAATTGCATGTGTTCCAAAGGACATCACAGATAGAGCACTACAGAACAAAGCACACCAAAGCAAACAAAGCACATGATGCAATGTTTTCCCCTAAAGCCAGTGGTTACCAGTAACATTTTGATTTCTTTGCCAGCACAGATTTTACCCTGCTAGAAGTTGAGCTGATATCTACCTTTATGAAGCAGAGATAGTGTCCAGCATTACAGTTGAAGCCACTATGTACAAGAACTGCATATAAAGCATAGATGAGGGGTTCTCCAATGGATTGGGACATATATGCTCGAAGATCCAAATATTCAGGGTATTTTACATCCTAAACACAGACAAAGATTCAAACGTTATCCGGAAATACTTCAGAGAACAGCCTGAAAAAAACATTTCTACAAACACAGACTAGGACTTACATATTTTTCGATTCACTTAAAAATGCCTACTGTCAGAAACAACATTTAATAACTTAAGCTGCAGGGAGCTATTTTCTACAGAATTAGCTCTTTAAGGGTAAGGTATGTTCTTACGGTCACACAGGAACTTTATCACTATTAAAAAGGAAAGAAGCAGCCCCTGCTGCTAAGTTGTTATATCAATTTCTCTTACACTATAGGTACTGCCTGAAAATGTGAACAACTCTAAAATGAGTATTCATCTTTGGGAAATGTCCCATTCCAAGAAGATAAAGTAGCATTCCAGCTGCAAACTTACCTTGTTGATCTTTCCACCTGTAAAATTTGCAAATCTTTTCAGTGATATTGTGAGAACATTGGAAGAGCGATGTATCGTGTATCTCTTTGATGCTGGAACCATCTTTTTACACCTTAAAAACAAGCACAGACAAATTTTTAACAGTATATTCTTTTCTCCCCTGGAAGTCAAACAAGTTTTCATCTCTCACACATGCTTATGCTATTTGAATGATATTTGTTTGTGTAATATGTTAGATCTTTTCTTAAATTCATAAACTGCATTTCAGCTTTGTTAAGAGAGAGAAGATAGCAGGACATTAGAGACAACTCTACAGAACAAAGAATAAAGGATTTAGGACATTATCTCTTGATAGCCAATAAATGTCTGAACATGTATCTTTCTTACGCCAAAAAGGTAAGGCTGTAAAAAATGTAAAAAAATCACTGGAAGGAAACAGTCAGCCATTCTGCAAAGAGGCAGACACTCAATATTGAGTTGTCTTGCACCGAGGCTGCCTGGAAAGACACTGAAACCCTCTGCAGTCCTTCAAAACAAAATTGTGAATTTTGTTTGTTGCACTGCACACTCAAAGGAGATACAGACTAAGTCCTGAAATGCAACAATCAGCACAAAGACTGAAACATGTCACTTTACATTGTGAAGAAAAATACTGCTGAGAGCTAACAAACAGAAAGAATTTAATAGCCTCTTTTCAAACTGATGTCAAAATATAAGGCACAGAATTCCAAACTGATGGTGAAAGCCAATGAAAAAAAAAAAGACCCACCCAGAATACAAAAAAAAAAAGTGGTTTATAAAATTCTGAAACTTGTATTTAGAGACAAAATTTTCAGGCAGTAGTCTTTATCAGAAAAAGTAATGGTAGAAAACAAAAAGGAAACTGAAAAGTAATCTAACAGCTTGCCTGCAATGGAAATGACACTGTACATATACCAAACCTTCCTTTTCAAACTCACAAAAAGACTAAAGCTTCTGGGTTTAAGTGTGACTAAGCTGGTGTTGCCTCCCACCCCAAATCCTTGTCCATGGCCCTGTGCCCCAGCTCACCACTTCTTATCAGACATGCCTTTTAACTTCTGGCCATGAGGATTTTAGTGTGCAGCTTCACACTTAGGAAGGCTGACAAGCCCCAGCACAGACAATATTAGGAATAAAAACCTAATGTGAGCAACACAATTCTTATAATGTATTTCCAAATATTCAAACAGAAACAAAAAAGTTACTCACTTAGAAACAAGTGCATTATTTTCCAAGGTTTGAATGATTTCAGTATATTAGTTGTGTAAACAAAACCAAATGAAACAGCAAGCCATGTCTGTCTTAATGCTAAACAAAGTCAAGAGATAACTCATCCTCCAAGTCATGCACTGCATTAAACATGTATCTTGTATTAAGGTGTAATTAATAATAATCTTACTTGCTACACTTATAGCTATTTTCACCGTCCAGTTGTTCCGGTTTCACAAATTGTTCTAGAGCTCTGGTGACAGATGTAACTGCCTGGATGAGTAAGAAAGTAGAGCACTAAGTCACAAGAAATGCAACACTTCAAGCACTTACAAGCACTATACACGAGAACCTTGCTAGTTCATACTTAAGTGACCTATTGTGAACAGCAAACACCGTGAAGGGGGAGACAGAAACAGAGTTCATTGAGCATTTACCTCATTTGAAAACGATCCTACTTCAAAATAAATAAATTTTGCAGTGCCAGACAGTATCTGTGGTATGCTTTGGCATCAAAAATGAGAACAATCAAACCCATCAGTCTGACAATAGATGTATATTGAAGTAGAATAATTGAGAAGTATGATTGTATCATTGTTTGTGTAGACATAATTATTATTTTTCCAGCTTAAACCCAATCCAAACACGGAGAGCATTTCCATGGCTTCCACAGAATAACAAAGTCCAATCCACCCACATCCACCACCAAGTTCTTTTGTTTCTACAAGATATGTTTTTAAGCAAAATGACTTTATTTTATGAAGCTCTACAGGCCTTTACACATCCCAACCCATGCTCACAAAACATCTCACCTTTATATCCAAAGTAACGTCGAGAAACGGCTCGTACGTATCCGACACTGCTTTGCAGTTCAAGCACTTTACTGGAATCAAAATACAAATGCTTAACATCACGTGAATGAGACTAACTGCAGGAATTTAAATTAGTACACATTACTTTAGTCAAACTACAAACTCCTTTGCTACAGACAGACAGACAGACACAGATCAGTTCGGAAGACAGTAGATTTTTTAAAAAAGTACCTCGAGATCTTAGATATCCTCCAAATATTTGATAAATAAGCGTGGTGGCTTGAGAAGATCTGTCTAACCTGGAAAGAAATTAGAGTCAGATCTCAGAAGACTGAAAGCACAGAGTTAACTCCTCAAACAATTTTTGGTTTTATGAAAACCAAGGACATAGACTTTAATTCATGATAGTAAATAAAGTAGTAAGAGGGGCTAGGAAACATTTAAATTTAATTAGTTTATGCTTACTTGGTGCTTCCATTCAAGCAAGCTTTCTGTAAAGCATCAACAGTGAAGCATAAGAATTCATGTGCATCCTCTTGACTGCCAAAATGGAAATGTTTTCCTATTCCTAATAAATAAGAAGGTTATCATATATTTATTTCTTATAGAACGAAAGAAAACAGACATTTCTAAAATATCTCTTCTTTAAAGTATCAGAATTATTTATATGCATCAAATAACTCTTTGAAAAAATAAAAAAATTAAAAATATACCTATCTCAAACTACTTACTTTTAAGGCCATTGATAACAGACGTAGGTTTGATGGCATTATTAGAGCAACACAGGACCTGGTTGATGTGACTTTCCATTGTGCACATCATACAGAATCCTTCTACATGACCTAGACAGTGAAAGAAGACAGCATCCCATTCCAGTCAAATATACATGGCTAAAAAACCAAATCCACCCCAAAATAATAATAATCTAAGTTGTGGCTGCAATGTCCACTCTCTGTGTTACATTCCCTTCTCCTAAGGTGTCAACACCCCAACAGTTTTGTGGCATTTTATTATGCAGAACTGTACAGAATAAAACTCACAGAATCACAGACCACATTGCTCAAAGCCCTATCCAACCTGGCCTGGAACACTCCCAGGGGAAGGTGTCCCTGCCCATGGCAGGGGATCAGAACTAAATCATTTTGAAGGTTCCTTCCAGCCCAAATTCTATGATTCTGAACTGAAATAATTTTTATATGGTAACAAAACACAATCAAACTTCTAGGAATACACATTAAGATACCAGACTAGAAGGCATACAGGTGCCTTAGGGAAAAAACACATTTATGGTTATAAAAAGAAGCTCCCCTAGGCTTAAGTAAATTCAAGTAGAAAAACAAAATTCAAAGAACACAAATTACAGTGTTTAAAAAATATAAACTTAATTATTTAGATTAAAATCAGCCTAAATTTTAATACAGTTCCCCCCAAATTTCTATTTGAGTTCATAAGAGATTCGTTTGTCGCGCTTTCTAGAATGTTTGGGTTTTTTAATGGGTCAACATTGAACATGTAATTTATCACAGCATTAGTGCACTGCAGTATCTCAGCTGTGAACACTAAGAATCTTCAATGCTAACATCCTAAATTTTATCACTCTTCTACCAGCAGGAAGCCCAAATGCCAAATGTTCATCAAATGCCTTACTTTACAATGTACTTTATTATTCACATGAAGCAAGAAATGATCTTTTCTTTAAGTTTTACCGTGGCACATTAAATTAACAAATCCACTTTATATGCCTCCTATAATTCTGAGCCTCCTGTTAGCAGAATCATAGAACCATTTAGGCTGGAAAAGACCTTTAAGATCACATTCAAAACCTGCTTCTACAGGCAAAATAGGACAACTAAGAATTTTCTTCACAGAACCACTGTTTTTCTTTCACCTCCGGAGCTGTCCAACAGATTTATAGTGTTAGAAAGTACTCACATGACTTGGTGTGCTCAAGAGAAAGCATGTAATTGGCAAGAGGAGGCGTGTAGGTCAAACACTGGAGAGTAGAATTAAGGAAACATGTGTTGCCGAGGTTCTGCAGCCCAACTCCAACACTTTGTGTTTGTTGCCAATCCATACAGATTTTCTCAGGCGGAAAAAGAATTCTTTGTGGCGGAGCAATCCCATCATTAACAACTGCAAGAAAATTGTCTTTTAGAAAGAGTTACATTGTTTTTGTTTTAAAGCAGGTATTTAAAAAGTAGGATTCTGCAGGAGCAGCCTGAAGAACCAGCTCTGCTCCAAAACACAGCAACACATGGTGCACAGCTTTAACACTGCCATGTAAATTTGCTGGTCAACACACTGTTTGGGACAACAATTAATTCATCTGTTTTCATTCTTCTAATGCAAGACAAACTACCACTCTAATTTTAGTACCTGGTTTCTTTATATCTATATCCTTTAATCTCTTTATTAATTAAATTACTGGTTTTTTCCTTATTGTAACTTAAACCACAAACTTACACTTGTGGTTACGCAGTAAGAAGAACTCAGACAAACAAGTAGCACAGAAAGTAACCCTACAGATATCAGATCTCTTCCTGGGCAATGTTATTATTCAAAGACTTGTGAATAATGGAAGCCATGAATAGACATGGTAAAATGGACTTTTCTCTCCAGAACAGAAGAGACCTAGGTACATCTGTGCACTATGAAAAGCTCCCCTTATTTGATTATACATACATAAAAAATACTTTACAAATCAATTGTAAATAGATAAAACCAAGTTCTGCAAAACCTATCCCTGCAGCTGCCTTAGGGGATGCACAAAATTGAAGTCTATGGCCGAACTCTTGATTCATTGTGGTCCCATTTTATAGCAATGCAACAACTGAAATCTGCTTCTACTTTGGTTTTGTTTCTAAGAAAAAGGAGGGAGGACAAAAGACACTTACCTAGATCTCTTTGGGCAAAAGGCTTTGATTTTTGAGATGATCTACAATAAATATGCCCCCCAGGACCTTTGTCCACAGAGACTTTGTTTGGATCTTCTGTAGGAGGTACCCGGCCCAAACTTGCAGTGCGTGACGTCATTTTTTTAGTACGGGGTTTCATAGATTTGTCAGACCGTCTTGAGGAAGATTTTTTAGACTTTGAAGATTTTGGCTTGTTAACTATGGTCATTGTTCATATCTGTAACAAGGCAAAAGTTCTGTTTGGCATAAGAACATCCAAAATATTCCAGAAAGGAAAGACTAAGAGAGATCCTGTCACTTAGCCTCAAAGAACTTGAAGAACTGAGCAGCTAAGAGTGATTACAAACAAAGGAACAAACCCCCAAAACTAAAAAAAAAATATTCCACCCAACACACAACTAAACACACAAAGTAGAATTTTCTATCAAAACTGTATCAATATTGCTTTTAACTTCTGCTGAGCCAATGACTGATGGCATTTCTTACACTTTCAAGGCATTTTAACTCCCTATAGTTACCAAGACCTCCTTCCTAAAAGAAGCTGTGAGCAGTGGCACAATCAAGCGCTGGCCTGTTGAGATCCAGGAGGAATTGTCTGGCCAACATGTTCTTGCTCCTGGGAACCACACACCCCTGATGACACAGAGGATGGGATATAGCTCTGAGAAATCTTGGGAAAGGAGAGCAAGAAAACACTTGCAAATTTATTTCCACCTGGGTTTCTGCTGCCCTTCTAAGAAGTATTTGTTTGGATGCAATTTTGGCAGCACTCCTCACGGTATTTTGCAGCCATCACATTTACAATGCTTACTCATCAACCAAGAAGTTGAATTAAAAAGCATCTTTTTCAGTTCTACTTATGTAAAGTTTTTTTACCAAGGAAAAACAAAAGAGGAATGTAAACTATAAAAGAAAATGATGAATGCAAAAGAAAGCAAAACAAATCCTCAGCCCTCAAGAATAAAGGCAACAACTGATATTAAGTCCTTTATAAAATGCTGATTATGTTTCAAGATAGTACTTCTTTAAATATGTGTAATTGTGTGTGCATAGTAAGCTGCTGAATAATTACATGATCAATTATCAACTCCTATACGTAAACTTCTACTACTATCGTACTGTATCATGTAGGGCCTTTTTAAGTTTAGGGAAACTATAAACTTAACTGAGGGTTTAAAGTATAACCAGCTTTGTAATCCTGAAATAACTGAGAGAACAAAGCATGAAGCAGTTTCAGATTCATGGCACAACCTGATTGCTAATGATAAAATTTTGGGTAGATTAAACAAAGCACAGTAAATCAGAGAACTTCTAGTCCCACAAAAGACAAATTATGCATGGAGCCATTAATTAGATTTTTTTCCCCGCTAAATTTTCAATTTAAAATCTACTCTGTACACACTTTCCATTTTAGAGATGATAATACATAAAAAATGGAAAATTTACTCATTTTACTGAAAAATAGGACATCCTTGTCCATTTGAAAGACTAAGATGACAGTTCTCGGGCTTAGTGATTTCCAGGTAAGATCCAGACTTCAAATTGCAGATACCGGTGACATCTCCTTTTCCTGATGGAAAGGGAAAGGGTTTCAACATCATATATGAAACTTATTTGCAGGACAAAAACCAGAATCAAGACAGCAGTGAAAAGCAAACAGAAGAATATTATCGCAAAAAAGCTTTGGCCTTATTCTGACCAATGAGGGATGCCTCATGTATGTTTAAACTTATTTTTGACAACTGAGTAGCACGTTACCAGATATCAAACAGTAAGACACCTGCAAATATCAATGGATGCCAAGAATAACTCAGATCCACCACTTTTAAAAAATGTCCATATAACTAATTTGGATCTAACATCTCTTTGACAAAGTAGCACAAAAACTACAAGCACGGATATTTTTCCTCTCCCACTGTTCAGTGTATATACAGGTTCTGTTCCTGTACCACTGCTGAACATAAATGCACATTGCCATGCGGATTGAGCGTTTTTTCCCTGTGCCATTCCCATAGCAGACTTCTCCCAGTATGATACTGACGAGTAAAACAGAACAAACAGTTGCTTTCCTCCCATTTGGAGTGTTGCATCAGGGTTGTTTAGACTCTTTTTTCGCAGTCTCATCACAACACGCATCAGTTACGACTTGGATCTAAATATTTATGTTTGGTCTCCGCTTTGCATACAATAAATCACAGCTCAGGAGGGTTTTATACAAGATCCCGTTTACAGAACCGCGTTCAGCCAGGGAGTACGATTGCACCTTTATCTCAATACAAACCAAACATTTCCAGCAGCGGGTGTAAAAAAACAAGAGCGGCACACGGCAACACCGAGGCACAAACAAGAAGCAGGAGGCAACTACTCCAGCAGAAGCCCAGGCAGAGTCACCTCACTACATCACCGACCGCACCGCACATGCCGCCGGGAGCGAAAACAACCCGGGGCAGCGCGGAACACAAACACACAACCCCGCGCTGCTTTTACTTTCGCTACAAAATGAAAGGCAGCAGAGGCGAAAGTAATTAATGAGTTTAGCCTTGCTCAGCAGGCGGCGGGCAGCGCCCGGCGCGGGGCAGCTCCGGACTCCGCGCCCCGGGGCCGTCGGTTGTGGCGGGACCCGGCCCGGCGCCGCGAGCGCCCGCGAGCGCCTCGCTCCGGGCGGCCCCGAGCCCCCGGACCCCGCTCACGACCGAACCGCCCGCCCCGGTACCGCCAGCGCCAAGCCCGCAGCACCGACCCGGCTTCCCCCGCTCTGCCTTTCGGAGGGGTCCCGGTTCCCGAAAACGTTCTGGCACCGACAGTAAAAGGCCGCTGGCAGGGGCAGGGACGGGCACCGCAAGCAACATGTCCGCGCTCAGCGCGGCAAGAGCCCAAACACACACAAAACAAAACCCAACCCGACACGCAGGCGAGGGGGGCCGGGAACCGGCCCTGAGAGAGCCCCCGCCTCGCCCTTCTTCGTCACATCGCACACCCGCCAGGCCCCCCAGCCCCGCGGCTCCCCGCCCGTGCCGCGCCGCGCCGCCTCCGCCTCCCGGCCCCGTGCTGACCTGTCCGGGCCCGCGTCCCATCCCGGCCCGGGGGCAGGACCGCGGCGGCGGCACCCAACGGCGGCTCCGTGCCCATGGCAACGCGGAAGGGGGGAGGGGGGGGCGGCGAACCGAGCGCGGAGCCCCCCGGGCACGGGGCGGAAGGGCCGCGGGAGCCGCCACCGCCGCGCCGAGCGGGAACAACGCGGGTCCAGGCGGGGCACAGCGCCGCTCCCGCCGCGGGACGCGGGGCCGGGGCGTCCCGGCCACCCTCCCGCCCGCGCCAGGACGCGGGGGAGCCACGCCGGGTCCCCCACGCCGACAGCAGCAGGAGTAGGAGGAAGGAGAAGCGGGCGCCGGCGGGACCCCGGCGCGTAACAGAGAGGGCGGGCGCGGAGGCACCGCCGCGCCGGGAGGGGGCCGGTCCCGCCGGCCCAGGGGGTGGCGGCGGCGGCGGCGGGGCTGGGTCCCTCCGCCGCGTGCTGGGGACGGCGCCCCGCCCCGCCCGGGGGTCCCACCCCCTCCGGCTGCCCGCCAGCCAGGAGGGCAGCGGCCGAGCGCCCGGCCCGCGCCCCGGCGCGGTGGGCTGGGCTGGGCTGAGCCGGCTGCTCCCGCCGGTCGCTTTCCCTTCCCTTTCCCGGGCCGGCCCCTCCCCCCGGCCCATTGATTTCCAGGCGGGATGCGCACGCGGTGCCGCCGGGCTGTGCCGGGGCCGCCGCCGGGCCCGGCGCTGCCCCCCAGCCCCATTACCTGGCTCGGCCCCGCTTGACTCGGCGCTGCCGGGTCCCCCTCGCCGCAGCCCCCGCCTCAGCCCGGCCCGCTCCGCCTACTGTTACAGTCCGTCGGGGAACAATGACGTCCCTCCGCCGGCCTCTTGCATCCGGGGCCCGGCGCCGGCCGGGCAGGCGGGCGGGCGGGGGGAGGAGAGGAGGCGGCGGCGGCGGCGGGGGGAGCAGCGAGCGCCTCCGGGTCACACGGGGACCGGCACCGCCCCTGTGCCGCGGCCGGGAGCCGCTAGAGGGGGCTCGGCGACCCCCGGTCCGGGCGCGGGGCCCACGCGGGCTGCGGGCGGCGTCGGTCCCCGTGCGGAGGGGAGGGGACACTCCGCTCCCCGCCGCAGATCTTCGGTACGAGCTCCAGCCTGCCCGTCCCCGCCTCCCGGGCCGAAGGTTCCCCTCTCGGGTTTATCCGTCCGGTTCATGTTTTATCGCTCCGCGCTCAAAGAGAGGCCATAAACGCTGGCCCGGCCCCCGGAGCCGCCCACGGGGAGGCGGGCGGGCCCCGCCGGCCGCAGCAGAGGGGACCCGGGACCCCGGCACCCGGCATGTGGCGGGGCAGGAGGGCTGCGGCCCTGCGGGCGCCGCCGCCCGCCATCGAGTACCCTGAGGAGAGCCCGGAGCCGCGCTTTGACGGTAAGCAGGGCAGCCATGTGGGCGAGCGGGGAAGTCGCCCCTTTCCCCCGGCTGGCAGGGAGGGAAGGAGGGTAGAACCGCCGCCTTCCTCTTCCCGTCCTTCCTCACCGCTCTGAGGTAGCGGCGGCCGCGGGGGTGATGCAAGAGCGGGCAGGCCCTCAGCTGTGCCCTGCCCTGAGGCCGCCGTGGGAGCTCCCCCTGCCTCGGGCACGAGGCGCCTCGGCCTCCCCGGGTAGCTGCTTTCCGTGTACACTTAAAAAAATTAATTAGGTTCCTAATTGGCGACTTAAGCTACTCGCTCAGTGGCAGCTCGGGTGCTGCCTCTGTGAGCCGGGGTTGTGTTGAAGCTGTGTGGTTGTACGTTGTTTTGGTATTTAGGTAAATAGGTGTGTACTGAGACCTAAGTTCATTCGTCTAACTGCCCTCTTCCAGAATCGGATGTGCCGGCCGAGCTGCGGGTTGCAAACGGGTCGCAAAAATTTGTGAAGTTCACTTCGACCATCCAAAACCAGCTGCTGCTGGTGTCACTGCTGGAGCATCTCTGCCATATGTACACGCACAACCCCGTTCACTCCAGGTGTTTGTTCCGAAGTTAGTAAGAGGAGTTCATTGCTGTCTCTTAAACTGCCTTGCTGCAATACGTACCAGACCCTTCTGTGCAGAGTTACAGCGTAATATCAATACAAAGCTGTAGGTTTCATCCTGCTGGGACAAGAGTGATTTTCTGAAGAGGATGAATACCTTGAATCAACTAAATTGGCAATGACAGCTTGTCTTGTTTTTGAAAACAGTAACAGAACATCGCTGTAGATGTAAGAATCAGACAGTTCTGTTCCAGCTAGATCCTGTGAGTTGCATCATGAGAAAGGCAGCAGGGTAAATTATATAACTGTTAAATGTGATCTAAAAATGCAGGTAGAAGAGGAATTTAATAAAATACTTATCAAGAAATAGTTGTAGTAGAGTCTTCACTAAATATTCCAAAATTATATTCTGTGAAAATCTGAGTAAATACCTTTATAAGCCCTTTATTTTGCCATAAAGTCATTCAGGGAGTTTGCATTTTTAAGTGTGAAGTGTTACTTTTAAAATACCTTTTTGGTATGTGACTTATCATGGGTATTTTGTTCATTAGGCATATACTTAGTGCATTTAAGAAAGCATATCCAAGGGTTTTGTCCTTACTTTACGTGATTGTAGACAATAAAATCTAAAGTGTTGTTCATAGCTAAAATTGATGCCATTTATAATATCATAGTTGCACCCATCTCCAGCATTTTTTAGGTTTTGTTTGCCTCAGTTGTTTTACTGCAACTGAGAGAGATGAGGTGCTTGGGGAGGTGGTGGAAGGGAGTGACTTCATTCTTTATTATGAGTATGTGAACCAGTGTTTGGAGGGGAAATAGAAAACATTAACGTGACCACTTTTAATTATAAATGTGTCCTCATAATTGCGAACCTGCTTTGAATTTTTCTTTTCACTGATCAAAATAAGTCCAAAGGTAAAATGCAAGTGGAGGGGCGGATGTTTGGATGATTCATCTGCTGAGATGAGGAAGAAGAGATGCAGTTCTGACCCTGTAGGGCATGGCAAATAACTGTTATGCAAAGGGATTCCCATAGAGCAGCTCTGGTTTGGATTTAATTAGTTTTTATTGCTAAGAGTACAGGAACAGCATTAGAGTAGGAGGGATTGTTCAGTTTTTCAGACACGTTATCTTTCAAATAAGATTTCTTGTTTAAAAACTTTGCATGGTCTTATTGGCTGGCTTTATTTAGTGTTTCTCTGACCTTTCTCTGTTCGTTTGTGCAGTTCTTCGTCAGGCTTTCACAAGAACAGGCTTGCTCTCCCCTTTTGCCTTCTGTGATGAATTTAGTACTGTAAGACTGCAGCACAACAGAGCCATTGCTGAACTGATGAAAGCAGCTAATCAACAAATACTTAACGGGGTAAGCTTTGTTACATGTCTTTGGCAACCTCTGCCATAAGGAGCTTTTGTTTGCAGAGTTAGTGTTGGATTGGGTCTTTTTAATAGTTATACAAAAGAACTCCTTAGCTGTTTGGGATGGCGTGCTCTGGTTCTATAGGTGGAAACCAGTTTTTGAAGCCATCAGTATTTTGCACCTTAATAAATAATAATAATAATGAAACAAGTTAAATGTTCATAAACAAAGGCAAGGTGGTGTAAGTATTGCTACAGCTTTTTTTGACAGACATCCATTTTCAACTTTAAACTGTTGGTTATGTTAACACCCTCATATTTACATTAGTGGAGGGTGTATTTTGTGTACTTGTGCTTCAGGCTGAATCAGACCCATTTGCTTATCTCGCTGCTTAAACTAAGCTAGTTAATTTTGTTTTAAGCACATTTTAGAGCCCTCATTTTATCCTGTTTGCCAGCAGAACTCTAAAAGGGCAGTAATCTCTCCAGCAGAGAGATGTTAACAGATTACCAGCGGGATAATAATACTTTAATTTGGTGAAACTCTCTGCAGCATGCGAATGGCTGTCTGTAACCTCATTTTCTTCTAAGAGGGAGGTTGCGGTTTCTGCTTTGATTAAGCTGTCCATGCCACTAGCACAGCAGACATGTTATTCTTTTTATATGGCATGTTTTTATGTTGGATTTTGTTGTTTCATAGGAACTTGATAACGGAGAGTCTCATGCAATTGGGTATGTATTCAAAGCATGTAGAAATACTAAACTAACTCCTTCCCTAAAGTTCTGTGCTCCACTCTGAATTTAATATATACTGCATTTCATATTTTGGCTCTGCAACATAGAAAAAAAGGTTAAAGTTTCTTCGATTTCTCAAAATGATGTGGTGAAAATTTGTTCTTCAGTACAACTCTTGCATTCATTGCCACTGTTCAGGAAAACAAGATTTATCAGGCATCAACGTAAAAGAAATAATCTGAATACTTCTGTTAAAACAGAGTATGGATTCATAGCACATGTGCATGTTCTTGCGGTCTGCTGGTTTTCAGTATTCACTGAAACTCAGGCTGGTGCAGTATAGTAATGTCAAAGTACTTCCTTCTTCTTTTCATAACGTGAATAGTATTTTTAGAATGTGTACAGCTGTATCTTATGTGTAAGTTGTAGTTTCGTTTAATGCAGCCTAACTTTTTTTGATTAGGGAAAAAGAAGTTCTCTTTGAAGCACAGGCTTCACGATACTTGAATGAATTTGAAGAGGTTGCAAGGCTAGGAAAAGGAGGATATGGCAAAGTATACAAGGTACTCTTTACCTCAGATTTAAAACTAATCTGTTTGTGTCTAGTTTTTGTTTGGATTTTGGAGTTACTGTTTTGGCTGTACTGCCAAATGTTTTTTGAATAGAAAAGGTGCAAATCTGTACCTTAGAAGAAAGTTGGTGTTTCATTTCAAAAGCTGCTCAGTTGTAATTAGCTTTGCTTGTCAGAAGCAGGATATATCAGATGTTTTACTTTGTGTATTTTGACCCTTTTAAAATGAAAGAAAACTTCTTATTTTACATGTGAAGTATTGTGTTATATTGACTTTGAACAGCCTCAGAACTGATTAGTCTCCACACTCCAATGCTTTAGTTGTGGCTGCTTGAAAAAAAATGAGCCTTAATATGAACATAAACTGTCAACGTTGGCTTGGAATTGACTTAATTGTATTAAGGACTTGTAGTGCATGGCCAGCCCAAGGCTCCCCATGAGGTATGTGCCATGTGGAAATGACAAGTGTGGTCTCACATATTTATTGAGGACCTGTTAAGCAGTTATCAGGACCTGTCAGTATCCCTATCTTAGACAGCAGGGCCCTAATCCCAGTTTCATTCTCTGATACAGGTGATACTCTATGTGAATGGAGTGCAGAAATAAAATTTTAGAAAATAGTGGATTCTACAGGATTTAATTAATCCAAGCACATTAACATCTAATTTTCTCCTATTGCAATTGTTTTCAGGTCAGAAACAAGTTGGATGGTCAGTTCTATGCTATTAAAAAAATTAAAATTAAGAAGGCTACAAGAAGAGATTGCTTGAAGGTATTCTTCCTGTGTTTTGTCCCTGTTTTAGCTCTTTGTTGGCTTTAGCTTATTCTGTTCTAATTTATTAATGTAGCTAATATTTCCTGATATATTAAAAATACTAATATAATTTTCTATGCATTCTGAGTTTTTAAAGATTTGAACCTCTCAATACCTAGTAGAAAAAAGTAAATGAGAGGTTTTTAAGTCCATTAAAAGAACCATACTAATTACTTGAGCGTGATCATCTCTGCAACCATGAGACTCAATTTGTTTTAAAGCTTTTAAATTCTCTGTTACTGTAACAATTTTATCTGTTCTTTCTTTGTAAGAAACTTATTTTTTGTTACCTTTCGTGTTTCTAAGCATTCAGAATAAAGGACTGTCACACTGGGGGGTTTTTGGTCTTTTTAGGTGCTCCGAGAAGTCAAAGTGCTGGCTGGGCTGCAGCATCCCAATATCGTAGGCTATCACACTGCTTGGATGGAACAAGTTCAAACAGTACATCCAAAAGGAAAGTACAGCTCATTGTGTAATTCTTGCTTGCATCTTGCAACCTCTCTACTATTGTTTGCAGGACAGTATTACTTCTCTGATAAAATAAGTGGTTTTTTGTGTATTAGCTACTGTCTGCAACTGTTGAGAATTTATCTTCTTTTGTGTTAATTTTATACCTTCTTCTTGGTTTTTCTCTTCAGTTTCTTTGTTCTCAGCTCTTGCCACACTATGTCCTTTGGTCCTTTTGTAACCCTAATCCATTGGTCCCTGTCTAGTCCTTTCCTGGAATGCCTTTAGCAATTAAATCTTTTGATCCTCTCTTAGTGGGAGGTTTGGTTATGCTCTGTATAACTTTATTGCTTTCCAAGTCACTGACTTGATGCCCAGCCAGCCCAAAAGCACAAAAAGAAAATGCATAAATGCATAGGAAGTAGACAGTAGAGTAAAACAGGCAAAACTTTCTAACCAGTGATCCAGAGAATCTTGGCGGAAGCAACTGTTTAATGCTGGGGGTCCTTCACAAGTATTTAATGTGGTAATGGAAGTACATAATGAGATCTGTAGGTAGGTTCTGTGGTACTTAATGGCTTTCCTTGTCTTACACGATCAGTGTCTTATATTTGCTTCCGTGTGCTAAAACAGCTTTTTCTTATAAAAATGCAATTTTGATGACAATTATTTCCAAGATATCAAGTGTCTTCAAAACAGCAGCAGTGTGATGTGAAGGGTGGTGCCTTGTGGAGCTGCTTCTTTAACTGTGTGTTGTTCTATACATTGTAAATCCTTACTTTGAACAGGCTGACTTCTGAAAGATGAAGTCTAAGTAGATATGTCAGAGAGCCCAGTACAACCCTTTTAGTGACTTTGTACAGCGTATATTTTCTTTCCATTTAAAGAAAAATGAAATACATATTAGGGTAGCTTCTTAGGAGACCTAACAAGCCCCTTTTGCAGCAGCAGAAATAGAGGTAATCTAGAGCTATGCATAGGTAACAAAGTTAAATTCAGTGAGGTGCTGTAGCTTAAATGCTAATTTTTAGTAAATATGTGCATACATTCTTTGTTTTATAAAATACCATATTTATCTTTTCATCCAACAGGTAAAACAATAATGGAGTTGCAGCCATTATCTTTGGAGCAAGAGAGTAGCAAGTGAGTATTACAAATCTCAGTGTCAACGTGTATTTGACTTTAACTTCAGGTGTGTATCTGAGCCATTGCTGTCTGGGACAGCTGTCTGAAATCCCTGCTGGGAGAAAGTATTGAAACAGCTGGAGCCTGCACTGACAGTTATGTAATCCTGGAGTTTTGTGTGGGGAAGCAGCTAAACTCTTACTTGGGAGTGCTTTTTGCAATTGGGGAAAAAAAATCAGTATGGTATATCACAAATAGATGGTATGAAACTGTGTACTTACTTGGATTTCTCTCCCTTTATTATTTTCAGTGATCACTGTCACATCCAGAGCATGGAAAGTGATAGTTCAATTGTCTTTGCTGACCTTACCTCACAAGAAAAGAAGTCCTGTGACAGTACCAATCTTAAAAATGTGGGTAGAGAATCAGTGCAGAATATGGATATAAGGAATGACTTTACAAACAGCAATAGCAAAGAGTGTGTGAAACCAAATAAACGTGAATTATCCATAGAACTACAAGAAGACTTTGTAAATAATGTTAGCAGTTTATCAACTGATGTGGAAAATCAGTCAACATGGGGACCTCATTCCAGTCTGGGTCAAGATGCTAGCACGGAAAGCAAGTCCAGCTCTGAAAGTAAGTCCTGCTCTGAAGAATGCTCCAAAAACGAGGTAGCACTCTGTGGAGAGTTTGAGGTAAATACAGTTCTCTTTAAGTATCCTTAACTGCTGTCTAATTTTGTGATGTTTTTTAAGTAGTTCAGTAGACAGGAAAGGAATGATTCATAACAATAAATTTAAAAGAATGAAATGACTGCAAGTAGAGCCAAAAGTCCAGACAATTTTTACTTAAATGGGTAACATCATTACAAGGAATGTAATGACCAGAGGAGCTGGCAAAACTCAGCATCTGTGAGAAACTTTCCATGTGTTAGGCACCTTGAGTACTTTCAAAGTACCTGTATGAACAAAACGTGCTACTGCTGCACAAAACAGCCCCATCAAACTTGAAAACATTTAGCTTTCAGTAATGATGGCTAAAGCAGCTGTTATTGGTAAAAGTGTCTTGGTCTGTCCTGTGGTGCCCATGCAGTGTAGGAGCACATGGGAAAAAGATAAAAAGCAGATTTGAGCAGGGAATCAATCACTTGTGCTTCTAAAGCCTTCTTAGCATTCATACCATACCACTGATATGTTTTGTACAACACAGCCAGCTCTGGAATGCTTCCAGCTTTTTTATCACTTAGAGTTCCCTCTTGCAAGAAACCCAGTTTTAAAGGTGTCTGCTTGAGTTGTCCAAGTTATCAGATGAACTGGTACATTATCAGAAACTGAGCTACATATTCATGGTAATAAATCAAACAGTTCGACTCAAAGGTCTTTTCCAGCCTAAACAATTCTATGATTCCATAAAATTCCATATCAAGAAGTTGATTTTTTTTTTTTGCTATTTTATATTCATTATGCTGGAATAAACCTCTGTTTAGTACATTTGGAAGGTTTCAAACTCTACTTTGAATATTAAAGTATGTATCTTGCACTTTTGTTAGCATTTATCATGTAACAATTGTTAAAATTTGAGAAACAAGCAAAAAACTCCCCGAAACTAGATAGTATTGTTGCATCTGCTTCTTGAGTGCAGTAGATTACAAATGCTATACTTGATGTCCTTTTGGCACCTGTTTTTGGAGGGGTTTTTTGTTTAATAAATTTTGGGTTTCTTTAAAGAAAATAACTAAGGAAATACTGTTCATATTACCATGGCAAAATTATGGACCATTATTTTTCTGTTAGGTGGAGTATCATTTGATGCTTCATATACAAATGCAGTTGTGTGAAATATCCTTGTGGGATTGGATTGTTGACCGTAATAAAAGATGCAACAAGAGATCAGAGGACACTTCAAGTAAGATTCATCACTGTCTTATTCATTGTAAAGCAAATTTTTTTTTTTTTTGTAATTTGAAGTGCAGTTGTCTACTTTTATTTTACTTTAGCAGCTTATAATACAGATCTTCATTAAATTCTTTATTCACTTAATCAAATAGCGGCTTGTATTGAATTTTTGTATTATAGATGTTGGTAAAAGAATTGAAATTCTTGAGTTTTAGACAGCTCTTCAAAAAAGAATGACTGAATGCCTGAGGCATAGTTGTTACCAGGGGAGATCAGTGTCTGGGCAATACTCCTTATTTGGAATTGAGTTTTTTATTGACAGAATCTGCTGCTTCTCAGAAGGTGGTTAAAGGCAAATTTATCTGCTGTGGAAAATACAAATAGATCGTTTGATCCAGAGAGGTTATGACAAACTTAAAGGTTTGTTCTCAGGAGTCAAAAATCCTATGCAGGCTAATTTGTAATAGGTCAAAGAATGTAACATTCACTTTTTCTGAATGACCAGGGGGTTCTCATGCTCTCATACCAAGCAGTCATCAGTAACTGTTGACATTTGGAAGAAGAAGTCTAATGCACTTAAAGCATTAGAGCCATGTTCCATTCTCTGGGGTGGTTTATAAAAGCAGCATATGCATATCAGACTGTAAAACAAACTGTGTGATTAATGTTTTATCTTGGTTTTAATCATTATTAAGGTAAATCTGTTCTTCTCTTCATTCATAGAGTCAGGTTTACCAGCAAACTGTCAGCTGACTTCCACTAATCCCTCCTGTAATCATAATCTTGTAGCTTTCATAAGCTAAAAGATGATGTTCCTGGTCAGGAAATGACAGAATTACTATGGCATTTGCGCTTGCAAAATGCTGCTTTCACACATTCTCATGGAAAAGGTGAAAGTTATCATAGGTTAGACAGGAAGAAACAAAAATCCAAATGTGAATAAATCGCCAATGTTTAAATGGACAAGATATGGGTCATTAGAGCAGGAAGACAACGTAGTTTATTAAAATAGTAATGTGGAAAATGGTCAAAACAAGGAGATACTGAGTTTATTTAGGACCACTACAGCCAGAGGAGATTGAGGGATTTCAGAGGGTAGCACAGCAGCAGAAGGATTAGGAACCAAACAGGAAGAGTGCAAAGCAATACAGACAGCATGTCTCTACATAAATTAGTACAATTTTATCTGGAACTGTATTTTTCATGCTAGGTCAGGACTGACACGAAAGTAAAGAGTTTGTTAAATTCATAATCAAATAACTATCTGATGGGGTTTGGAAGAATCTTTTCAGGAGAACATAGGTTCATGTTCCTTGAACTTTCCTTTTTGGAATTTTGATCTTAGTGACTTTTTGCTGATTCAGAAATAAGATCTTGAGAGAAGCATGGGAAAATCCATATTTAAAATATGCTCATTCTATTAAAAATTTATTCCACAGCATAAATAAACAGAATTCAACAAGACATACCACCATAAATTTCCATAACTCAGTAAAACTAGCTGAAATAAATTAAATTGTTTTCAGGTCCATACCATCTCGTGGATGTTCGCTGGACAATGAAAATTTTCCAGGAGGTAGTAGAAGGAGTTTGCTATATCCACAGCATGGGAGTGATGCATCGAGACATTAAAGTAAGTCCATCAAATTATTACTTGAGGTTGAAGAAAACAAAGACAATTTACATTATGAAAAAATGAAAGCAACTTCATAGTTGCATTTGAGATGACCTGGGCTCTTCAGAATTTAGTTGTTACATATGAAAAATTACATTATGTCCTCTATAGCAGTACCATACTTTCTTTGCTATCAGCATAGTACTCATTTACACTGACTTACAAGTGGATTTTAAGCTCTGAAGTGTTTTCTCCTTGGAAGCCATTTTCCTGTCTGAAACAGGCATGGTGAGATTGGTTTTCTTTTGTCTCAGTCTTTCCTTAACCAGGTACGAACTTAATTACCAAAAAAAATTTCTTTTAGGTAATTATAAAAATAAGCAAAGCCTCTTGACTACACCTCACTTTGCTAACTGCATACCAGTTAGGTTTTGAAAATATGTTTTAGTTACTTGCTTTAAAAAAAACCAAACCCCTTCATTGTAAATAATTGCTGTCTTTCAAAAAGTTCCTGCATCCTCTCAGGAACCAAAATTGTAGATGTCATTAGTGACTGAAAGTTTTGGGTGTATTCCTATTAATAGTAATAAAGAGCAGACTTTAAAAAAATACCACTTAGAGTGATTAGAATAGGGTGCCCTTTATATGTTCCCTTGAAGGTTTTTGGAACTCTAAGAATACTTTTGACTTCCTGGCTGGCTTAGATTGAAGCACAGGTGGATGTATCTTGCTTCTGACCCACCCCCACCATTAAACTGATAAACCTGAATATTGAATAACAAGGAAGTGAATGTGTGTTTTCCTACTTTGCTTCCTACTCAGGTTTTCTGAATCTGATGCAGCAGCAGTATGAAGAAATCATGATCATTAAAACTTCACATGTGGAAGCTTGGAACTACTTGAAATCACACAATCTTCATTCAGGATTAATTTTCATTTTCCTGTCACTTGTTTCAGGGTGAACAGTTTTTCAGTTTGCCTTCCCATTTAGCATCATCCTGGCCTTACTGTCCAATGTCCTGGTAGTTGTATAAAGAATTCCAGAATTCCATACAGTTAGTGTACCTGGTTTTGAGCCAGTTTTCACCATATATTCTTCAATGGTGATTTTGCAGGTATCTTGCAGAGACTGTAATTTCTGTGATAATATTCTAAGTCTTTCAGTGTGTGAATTTCTGAGAACAGAAGCCCAGTGGGTGGGTGTCCTGGAGTATGTTTTAACTTCAGTGGATATGAGAAGCCTAGCAACTTGTTCAACAGTGTTGCATCTTTTAAATTTGATCTGCATTGAAGATAGGAAAAGAATGGAGATTGCCCATCTCTTGTTAAACTATTCACATCTCCTTTATACTCCAATAGAAGACCAACTATTTCCTTTCTGCCACCTGAGCAAGTTGGCGGTTTTTTTCTAGATACGTAATGCTTGCATTTCTCCTCCTTAGTGGTCCTAAAATCAAAATATGTGGATAAAAACTGTTTCAGTTTTCTGAGTCAGAGCTCTCAAGTCTGTTATAATTCGGCTTTTTTTTTCATAGCAGCTTCCCAGAACCAAGTAGCGTATTGCAGCTGTGCTCATCATACAGAAAAGTCTATTTTGGTTTCTTTAAGTCTGGCCCAATGATATTTAGTCATCCTTCCTGCTACATCAGTTGGTCAGATTTACTGTCCACTATTGCCTGTTCCTGTCTACAGTTCTGCAAATTTCCCAGTTTCTGATGGGGGAAAAAAAGTACTTAATTTTTTCACTAAATCTTGGTTTCTTCAGTTTTGCTTTTCTTCCTTTTTTTTCCAGATCCTTGTTCTAGGTGTGTGGTCTTTCGGCCCCACTGGTGTTGCTAACACATGATTTGGTATCAACAATGACTATTTTTTCTCTCTCACTACTCAAAAAAAGTGAAATAATCATCTTATACCTGTGAACTGGATTTTATAGCTTTTGAAACCGCTGAAATTACATAATTCTTTATATAGACATTTTTAAGTTGTGTTCTGTCTTGTTTTGCAGCCTAGGAATATCTTTCTACATGGATCAGATCATCAGGTAAAAATAGGTGACTTCGGATTAGCCTGCAAAGACCTTCTTTGGGGTGATGCAGACCAGTGGTTTCAGACAGAAAAGATAAATGGTAAGAGAAGAAAGTTTAATGGGTTTCGGTGTTGAAGTTTCTACGGTATTAGAATCATTAAACTGTTACTTGCAAGGGTAACAACACTTGCTAAATCTCAATTGCCTTTCAAAGGACTGACCCATACTTCAGGAGTGGGGACTTGCCTCTATGCCTCACCAGAACAACTGCAGGGATCTCACTATGATTTCAAGGTAGAGAACTTTGTTTTGTTCCTTCTTTTCTCTATTAACACATGGTAGATAATAGGAATAAATCAAGCCTTTCAGTAGGCAAATACATATTTTATAAATACATAAACATTCCTCCTACTGTCACTCCTAATGTTTTTCTTGAAACATGGATTTCAACTTTGCTTTCTCATTTGTTATTAAAGCAAAAATTATTTTTTTAATATGTTGAGAATGTGTATAGTTTTGTGTTCCCTTAGTAGTGTCATGATATTCTTCATATCATCATGAAACTTCATTGTTGTGAAACTCCTTCATATCATGATTTTATGAGAAAGAGAAGCGTACAAAGTTAAAATCGCAGTTATCCCAGAACTTTCTCTTCACCCCATTAACAGTCAGACATGTACAGCATGGGTGTTATCCTGCTAGAACTCTTCCAGCCATTTGGAACAGAAATGGAAAGAACAGAAGTTCTTACACATTTAAGGACTGGCCAAATTCCTCACACTTTCTACAAGAAATGGCCTACTCAGGCCAAGTACGTGAAACTCCTCACCAGCCCGAGAGCTACAGAACGCCCAACAGCAGCTCAGCTCCGGGACAGCGAACTCTTCCACACCACAGACCAGGTAACTTATGCCAGTGATCCCAACCCTTACAGCATAAAGGAGCACAAAAAGAAGATGCCCTTTGTATCCCTGCCACCATTACATTTGTTTGGCTTTGAACTTAATCACGCACTCCTCTTAAGAATCTTCTTCTGATTACAGTATTTAGGCCACTGTATTATTTCTGGTGTCTTTGCAATGAGATAGCTGGTCATTAACTATAGGTAACTTTCTGAAGACTGTACAGTTGAGAGGTATTTTTATAGGTTGGAAAAGCTTTCAAAGCTTTTCATCACATCTGCAGATTCTTCTAATCATTCTTCCTTTCCGTGCCCCACTGCTTTGTGGATTAACTTGTAGTATCAGGAATGTAGAATAGCTGAGTGCTGCTGCATTGTGTGTGTAGTGGATTGCAAACACAATTCAAGTAGGTCAGTAAGGCTTTATCCTTGCTTAGCTATAAATGAAGTAAACTGACTCTCATTTTCAGGTTATTTCTAACCTTCAAGAGAAGGTGAGACAGCAAGAAGAAGAAATAGAGAAGCTGAGGGAGACAATAAGACAGCTTTCTGAAGAGCAAGATGAACAAACGAGACTAGGCTCTCCTGTTTAAGTACAGGAAGAACTAACCTCTATTGTGTATTAAGTTATATAAAATGTTTCTTTTTTTACAGAAAATATTTCAATGCATTTTCATTTTGCTGTCTGTTCTTAAAAGGTATTTATCTGTTTGCTTTGACCAAAGGCTCCTGAGAAAGGAATCATGTTGCAGTGGAAAAATTAAGAGCACAGCTTGTATTTACATAGGATTAATTTACATACCTTAGCCATTGAACAAGTATGTGTTACACAAGAGTTACAAAAAAGGAAGGTCACACCCAAAAGGCAGCTGTAATGCTTTTATTAATTTAGGATTCTGTCCAACTGTAGTAGCTAAAATACATCTCAGAAAGGACTCAAACATTACAGCAGGCATGAGGTGGAGTAAGATTAAAACAACATCACTGTGCAGGGTACAGGCTCACTTGAATAGCTTCATCACAGAGCTGAAAGGTGCCAGATTCTCACAGGACTTCATCCATTTCTGCACGTTGGCCGGCGCGGTGTTGGCAGTGCCCGTCTGCCGCAGCACGCACCACGCCACCACATCAGCCACCGTCAGTTCGTTGCCCACCAGCCACGAGCTCTTGCCCAGGGCAGCGTTCATGGAGCGCAGCACTGCTCCTCTCTCCTTGCTGCTGCCTTCTTTCAGCTGGAAGATGGCTGTGTCCACCCAGCTGTCGATCAGAGTTGAGGTAACTGCATTGTACTTCTGGCCAAACAGTGAAAAGAGAAATCGAGCGATGTTCCCCTCTCCTTCTATAGGGCACATGGTTTGAATGCTAAACTTCATCTGGGGTTTGGGAACTGAAATTAACAGGAAAAAAAAAAGTGAATACAACATAGTAAAGAAATGAACTAGAACGGTAATTCCATGATGCAGATTTGTGATGCCAGCACCACTGTTAACATCATTAACCCGATGAGCAGTTTTCAGTCTTCTGGGATAAAGAGATCGCTTTTTGAAAACTTCAGCCAAATCTCCCCCGTAATTTCTCTTCTAGCTACCTTGTTTGTAGAAACTGAAAAACACTTCTGCTAGAAAAAAATCCTGAAGGTACAAACAACCCTGTCAATGCCACGTGTATTTTAACAGCAGTAACTACAAACAAGAATCTTCCTCTTCTGGCCCAGCATGGTTCACAGCTATGAAAAGAGAACAAAAATGTTACCTGCTTCTTCATATCCACCATATGTCAGCACAACGATACCAAGGCAGCTGTTGGCAAGGGTTTAGCACAAGTTTCATTTTCTCACCTATTGTAAAATATTGATCTACAAATTTCATTCTTACCATCCTTCCAAATCAGAGTAAAGCCCAGCTGATACTCATGACGTGGCTGTTTCTTAGTCTGCTCTCCAAAGCATTTCAAGAGGTTTTCTGGCACACTTTTCACGGATGAATGTGTGTGAACAGCTGATAATATTTTGTAGCGCTCACAAAGCAGACCGTGTATCACTAACAGTGACAGTGGAGGTAGAGAAGGATTTGCATTGATGACAACATCTTTGAGGGCACCATAATCCTGAATGGGAAGTAAAACATTCAGCAGGTAAGACACGTTCCAGATCATACTCGTAAGTATTGCTTTTATTTGACACCAAAATGTACAGTCATGCATGTGTATGTCAAATTCTAATGACATTCAAGTAAATCAGTTCCAGCTTGAACATTTAAAACTCGTTCAAACCTTTAAACATCTTCCTTCCTCAACACGTAATTCAAGGACATGACTGAGGTAAATTCTACTCCAAGCTGAAGCCAATGTTAAAGTTTCCAGTTTAGTAACAAACAAGAAACCAACTGTTGTAATTTCAAGATCAACTATTCTAGCTTGAAAATGAGCATATATAGTACTAGTATTTATAAATGTTTGTATCTGTAATCTGCATGGCCAAAATGAAATGGTAATTGTGGGTTGTATATTGAGTTCTGAGTATCCCAGGTTTTAATGCCCTTCTTCCAACCCTGAAAATTGAATGTTGACCAAGTACCTACCAATGTACCTGCTCAACTAAACTTACCTTTCCAAGCATCAGATCTAAATCTGCTCCATTTGTTGTCAAAGGAGAAAATTCGTCAGTTTGAATGATATTTGTTACATCAAAGTCAGCATCTGGGGTTTGTATCATCTTGGAGAGCCCATCCACAGCACTCTTCAGTTCATACAAGCGCTTTAGAATCTCTTCCTGGCGGGATTCAAGTGCTTGAAGTGATGGGTCAACCTCTTCCTATAGGAGAGAAAAAAATGAAGACCACGTCAACGTTCACTCAGCTCAGTGTCAAAATAGTCCACAGCTCCCTTGAAATTAAGTTTTGAAAGACTAAACACATTTAAATAGCCAGACCATTGTGAATGTCATGGGCTTATGTCTATCAGTTGTCTCTTGTGCGCTGAAATGACATATTTAATAAATTCCTGAAATCTTCCTGCTTAATATATTTTTTAAACCATTAGTTACAGCAAACTCTGTAACATAGTCAAAATCAGACAAAGAGTTGGCAGTGAAGTGCTGAATGATGACTGGAAAATCAAAGACAGCTTGTCGGGTTCTTTTCAGCCCAGAAGAGCAGATCGGTAAGTTTGTGCTACAGCAGCCTAACAAGAAAACTTTTTGATTAATCAGGTAGCTAATAGAAGTAAAAAACCCTGCAGATTTAGATGGATGGTGTATTGTATGGATTCAGTCTTTGTTTCAGAAAATATAAATTATAGAGGAAAAAAAAGACCATGGGCTTTGTTACATGTTAATACCAATGTAGCTTTTAATCTCAATTACCTCACAAGCATCTCATCTTCCAATCTCTTTTAAAAGAAGATGAAAAATATATTCCTGTGGCAGGTTTTACATCTACAAACTTACAATAACGTTAAAGAAAAATCTTCAAATAGCCTATTTCTAAGCATCCTGAATGAGGATTAACAAAACCCAAACTATCATGGATGAAGAGATAGACAAGGTATCCAAGTAAAATCCTTATACCCACTTAACACAATATGCTCAAAAACAAGACCAGGAAAGACCTCTTAAGTGACCATTATTTAGTTAGTACACAATTCCATACTTTGCAATGGGAAGGCATTTAGTTAGCATTCCTGTTAAGTTCTGCCCCAAAGTTACTCCTACTCCGTGTCTCCACCATCAACCTGGGCACAGCAAATCCGTGATGGCATCAAGCTAAAAGTGGCCACAAGCGGCCTGTGAGAATTCCACGCATTTCTGGCACCGGAGAGAAGCTGCTCAACTAGACTATGTAACACAGCATTTTACTTTTTTGTCTTATTTAAGGCAAAAGAAACTGAGGCTAGAAATAGAAGGTGTGTAGCTGGCTAAAACCCGAGCTGAGCCAGCAGAGCGATGATGCAGCAGGACGGAACGAGGCCTGCTGGGCACTCTCATGGACTCCCAGGCTGGCACGGAGCTCGGCACGGCCATTCAAACATAAAAACCGCGACAGGGATACACGCGAGAGCCCAGAAAAGTCAAAATGAGAACGACTGAAGGCTTTAAAAACATTACAGAGAAATTCCTGAAAACGTTGATTTTATTTAACCCCCCCGACGAGCCGCTTACGGCGAGGTGGAGCCAGGGCCCCTCCTGCGGGCTGAGGCGGTGGGACTCGGCCCCGTGATCTCTCCGGCAACGGAGGCTCCGCCCGGTCCCTAACAGGAGCTGGGGCTCCCACCAGAGAGAACACCGGCCCGGCGGCCGCATGGCTGACCCCGCCAGGGCGAGCACCGCCGGCCGCGGCCTGAGCAGGTCCTCCCGCCCACCCCTCGCCCCTACCTGCGGCGGCGGCGCGGCGGTGTCGGCGGCACGGTGCAGGTTGGGCACGGGGTACATGCAGGTGGGCAGGTGCCCCGGCAGCACCCCCACGCTGTGCAGCGGCCGTACCTTGTACATCGCGGGCATGGCGGCTCCCGCCCCGCCACGCTCCCGTTCCGCCGCCGCCGCCGGCCCGCCCACCCCCGCGCCCATTGGCGGAGCGGCGCGTGACTGACACCAGCGACACCCAATGGACTGCGGGTCTTCCTGCTTGCCCTCCTGCCATTGGCCAGAGTTGGCTCCCACAGGCCAGTGGGCGGGGCTGGGCCGCCGGGCCGGGCAGCGCGGACGGTGCGGGGCGGGCGCGCTCCGGCCGCTCCCGGCGCTGACGGAGCGGGGCGGGAGCCTGAGGAGAGCGTGGCGCGTCCCGCTCCGCCGGGGCCCCGATGGATGCGGCTGCGCCCTGGTGAGTGTGTGCACCGATCCGGCACCGGCCCAGGCCCCGGCACCGGCCTTCGCACCCCCCGCCCAGGCCGCTTTACTCCCCTCACGGGAGCCGTGCTCCTCGCACGGGCCGTACCCCTGCCGCCGTCGCGGTTCCGGCTTCCCCTCAGTTCCTGGCTCCGCTGCCGGCTCGCCTGGGGAAGCCTGAGTGGGGTTTGCTGCCCTCTCACCGCCCGGGTTTGCTGTCCCTCTCTCCGCAGCCCGCAGCCCGCCGGGGCCATCCGGCCCATCGACCGCGGGTCTGTCCATCGCATCTGCTCGGGGCAGGTTGTGCTGAACCTCGGCACTGCCGTGAAGGAGCTGGTGGAAAACAGCCTGGATGCCGGAGCTACCAACATCGGTAACTCTTCCTCGATTTTCCTAACTTTTCATAGATTTCTAAAGCACGTCTTTTTCCTCAAAACCGAGTGCATGTTAACAAATCTGGGCTAATACTTTCTGTTAGGGCTAAGCATGTTTGCAGTGATTTTACGCCTTAAGTTAATAAAACATGCTGATTTCCAGGCTCCAGCTGCATTCCTAGTAGCATGTGAGATTGTGTTATTTAATTTCTAGCCCTTTTGGCCACTAAAAAAGTGTGTGGGCTATGCAGCAGTGGTGATCAGGCTGTGCCAGCTGGCCTTGGGCTAGCGAAGGGTATAAAGGCAGGGCTGGTTTCCAGAGCTCCCAGGATGGTGGCTTGGGATAATTGGGAAAACTTCTGTTCAGGCAGAAGTTCAGTGAAGCTTAACTACATGGAGCTACAGACTGGTTTGAATTAGATTGACCTAATTTTTTGCAGCTATCAGGATTCCTTTTTTGTTTGTTCAATTTTGACATGGGAAGCTGTTACTTGAAAAATTGACTTCAAGTGAAAAATTGATACCGAACATCATGTGTGAACATAAAGAATTAAAATACTTTACAACTCAATTTTGTAGATATAAAACTTAAAGATCATGGAGCAGAACTGATAGAAGTTTCAGATAATGGAGGTGGAGTGGAAGAGGAAAACTTTGAAGGCTTGAGTAAGTTGAGTTTTTTTCATAATTTATATTTGGGCGTTTTGAAAGTGGGTTTTCAATAAGAAAGCCACTTTTTTAAAAAAGCAAATTTCCTAAGTTTAATCATATTTAATGCATACTTGGCTTTTATATAATACGTGTGTGACCTGCGAGACTTGAGCAACACTAGACTGGTGTTCTGTAGTGCTCTTGTGGTTATAGTTCTTGTAACTCAGAAATAGTCTTTGGTTTCATTGCTTATTTAAGTGGCACAAGCAATACAAATAATCACAGAGGAGAAAATCCTGTAAATGTTCATGTGGATTAATTCGTGTTTAATCACTGATCACTGTTGAAGGAGTTGAGCTGTGTGTAAGTGACTGCTTTGGGAAGGTGAATTAGAAACTTGAGTATTTGCTGAAAGGGAACTGACGTTGCACTGACTAACTTCCCATTTGCTAGTTTTAAATTGCACAAAATGGGAGCAGAAACAATACCATGTGATGAATCTAAATAGCCACTGCAACAGGAATACTGGTATTTATTTTTTGATATAACCACTAGGAATCTTTTCACCTTAGGTTATTACTCAGTAACTTTGGTGTTCAGTGTACGTTATTGGTACATCAGAAACTCACTCTGCTGCTGTTCCAGGACAGTGAAAGTTCAGGGGTGCTGCTGCTAGGTCAGTTTGTTACCTGGTGGCTGGTGCTGCACTGCTGGTGTGCATTGAGTCCTCCTCAGCTGTTGTGGGGGACTGGCCTTGTGCCTGTCCTCTGTGCACCGTGCACAGCACAGGCTGCAACTGTTTTCTGGCAGGGCAAAATCTGTGACAGGTACTGTGTCCTGCTCTGAGGCATCTTGTAGTGCTTATACCAATAATGCTGAATGAATCTGTGGTGTAAGTGTGGAATAACAGGTGCATCTGAGGATTTTAAAGAGATCTTGTTTATAGGAAAAAGGGTAAGCAAGCAGTATTTTGTCTTTAGTCGTTATGTAAAGTATAATGAATAATACAGAAGGTTTTTTGCTTCTTGATGTGCATACAAAATCTACTTGCATAGACCAGTGTCACTTTGAAGTGAAATATGCATTTGAAATATCTTTTTCCAGCTCTGAAACATTATACATCAAAGATACAAGATTTTTCTGATCTAATACATGTCGAAACATTTGGGTTTCGAGGTGAAGCTTTGAGTTCACTGTGTGCATTAAGGTAATTAATATTATGTATTAGTAGTATAAAGTTGTTGTATGCACAAAAACATGACACCCTTTCAGTTTACCATTGCTGATAAAATGAGGCTTTGGAAACTCCCAGTTCCTTACTGTTAAGTTGATTTTGGGCAGTAGGTTGCACAACAGCCTGAGTCCTTTCCGACCAAAATTATTCAATGATCCTGAGCACCTAATTGGTCATTTTATGTACAAAATTCAGCCTTACCTAAGTGTGCAGATCTTTACAGGGTGGGACTTTGCGTGAGTATTTGATCCTCTGATGTAAAGCACTGTAATATTTAAGTGCTGATTGTTAGGCTGTAACTCATTAAAACTGTACTTAAATTTCTTTCAGACCAACTGTACATTTTGAATCAGCTTTTGTACACAGTGCTGCTGGTATCTACTAGAAGGAGGAATGTAGTGTTCAACAAAACTAGTTTTTAACATTGAATTTTATGAGAGAGGAATGAAAGGGATACAAATAAGAATGTTTGTATTGTAGCTAAGAAAGTTACACTACCCTGAAGAGCAGGTTCTTAGTTGTTTATGGTGAAGAGTTGTTTTAATTAAGTTAATAGTATTCCTGTAGTTTCTGTGCTAGTTGTCATGAGGAATAGAGAAGACAGTGCTCAGTGAATAATTCTGTTGCCTCTTTCCTCCCGTTAGTGATGTTACCATTTTTACCTGTCATAAGTCAGCAAAGGTTGGGACTCGTTTGGTGTTCGATCACAATGGCAAAATTACTCAGAAGACTCCTTTCCCACGGCAGCAGGGAACAACTGTCAGCATCCAGCAGCTGTTTTATACGTTACCAGTGCGGCATAAAGAGTTTCAAAGAAACATCAAAAAGGTAAGGTCAGAAATTCTCAGTTCAAAGGAGTGTCGTACCCCAGAATTTATTCACTGCTGAATGAAACTCAGTTCTCTGTAGAATACATTGATTACAGACTATTTCATGCCTGTCTTACATCTTAATCAAATAAGAAAAGTCTTCTTGTGAGCTTTTCTTTTATGTTTTGCTATATTTGGGTTTAAAGGTACATTCTCAGATTTTAAGATTTTGAAAAGAATCCTTGTCATGATCACTAATGTGTATTTTAAAACCAGGGACTGCTGTGTTGTGGCTAAATATCAGTCTTGTAAACATCTTGTTTATTTTTAAAGTACTATTTTTCATATATGTATTTTTTAATTTAGTTGGTAAAGATTTTAAGAACTATAAAACTCCCTCCCTCCTTGTTACCTGCAGATATTGAATGCTTTGTGTATACATTTATGTTTTAAAAAAAGACATTTCATATAAATATGAACTTTCTTTTTTCCTTTAATAGGAATATGCAAAAATGGTCCAGCTGTTGCAGGCCTACTGTATTGTTTCCAAAGGAGTGCGGATTAACTGCACTAATCAAATTGGCCAAGGGAAAAAAAGCTGTGTGATATCCACTGCTGGAAGTCCCAGTTTAAAGGAGAACATTGGAGCGGTATTTGGACAAAAACAGGTATTGCTTTTGTTATTGAAAAGAGAGAGAATGTAGCTGTATAGAGAGATTTTTAATGTCTAATAAAGTGTGAGAGGATGGAGTGTTGGCCTGCAGCACACCCTACAGGCTGACAGAGGAGAAACACCGCAGCCTCCACGGCTTCCTCTGAAAGTCCTGGGTCTGCTCGGAGATGTTTTATGGAAATTATTTAGGAGATGGCATTATGGCTTAATATCTCTCTGAAACCAGTTTTAAGAGCTGTTGTACCAGCAAACGGGCTGTATGTCACAAGAACAAGCAATTTAAAAAAATCCTAAAAATGGTGTGATGTGAAAGTCTTAACTGGAGAGCAGAAAGCTGAGGTGCATCCAGCTTTTGCAAGCTCCTCCTATGAAACTAAGTTTTACTGGTGTTCTGGTTAACCTTTAAATGGGATTGCAGTCAGCCCCTATGAAGCTGTAGAGTGTGATGCTTCCTAAGGAATAGCTATAAAAATAATTGTTATCCTCTAGATGAGAGCAGAGATGAAAGAAAGCTCAAAAACCTCTTCCCTGCAACTGTATATTACAATCATCAGAAATATTGAGTGGTTGACAGTTGCTGGCTGTTGATAAACACTTTTTCCCTCCACAGTGTCCATGCAGAGATCTCAAAGCCTGTTCATGCTGTGGCTGAAAGATGAGATGGAAGATGTAACTTTGTCTTGCCACGTGGCACCAAGCATAGCTGAAAATTGAGTGTTATCTGAATAGAATGTTTAGCTTATAGCCTGTTTTTTAATACTGAATACTTAAATTCATAGAGGCTGCTCTAATGGCAGAAAAATAATAGTGGCATGACTGGGAAAATGTTTGTGGTAAACATAACTGTTCTTAGGGAGCTTGTGATTCAAATAACACATTTTTAAATAGTTTTGTTGTGCTTTCAAAAGAAACTTCTGTTTCTCTTTTTGCCTGTTGTTTTAGCATAAAACTTGTTTAGGTCATATGTATGTCAAGCTGTCAATTATTTTGTTGTTCTGTCTGTGTACATTTAAAGTAAGGGTCTGTGAAATAACTAAGGCACAGGTTGTGATATCAAAGGATGAGAACAGCCATTTATTGAAGGCATTGTTCTGTTTCTCAGTGAACAGTGCTGTTGTCTTCTGCTAGGTTTGGATATTTTAAGTATTTGTCTTGGTTAGCCAAAACCCACCATTTTCTCAAATAAATTTTAAGGCTAATAAATGACAGTAAAATAGAAGGGAAAAATCTGTATAGGTTTGATGTTTCAGTTTCTTCCTTTTTTTTTTTTTTCAGTTGCAGAGCCTTATTCCTTTTGTTCAGCTTCCTCCTAATGAAGCTGTTTGTGAAGAATATGGACTCAACCCTGCTGACATGCCACAAAATCTGTATAGGTAATTAGAAAAGTACAAACCACCATTGCCTGTGGCATTTTACCATAAACCAAAATTGAAAATAAAAAAGTAAAAGAAATAAAAAGGTGTTGTGGTTTATAGTATTAAAAAGAGCCAAGAACAGCATGGTAGATACTGAGATGCAGTTTTGTAGTAATCTTTGTCAGATAAGGAATTGGGAGAGGAAATGTGTATATTCATATTCACTGATGCTGTATAATAGTGTTTCCTTAAGCCTCTTATAAAATACTTTCCCTTTAAACATGCTTTTCTCATCCATTTTACCTCACTCTTACATTATTTATCCAACAGTATTAATGGCTTCATTTCTCGCTGTGATCACGGTGTCGGAAGGAGTACAACAGACAGACAGTTCTTCTTCATCAACCAACGTCCCTGTGATCCAGCAAAGGTGAGGGGTTTATTTTTCTATCATCACCCCCACTAACTTGTTCAATATTCTCTGAAAACCTCAGGATTAGCAGCTCATGTGCATGTTTGTTTCTTGGTGGTACAAGTTCCTGTGTCTCAAGCTTCTGTTTTAGTTGTGCCTATTTGTGTGAACAAGAGCTCAGTCATACAATCTATGTTTTAGTACATTAATTAATATACACTGGTGCAAAATAGAAGATAAGAGTATTGAAGTTTATTGTTTTTTCATCTTTTTTGCAGGTTGTCAAGATTGTGAATGAAGTTTATCACTTACACAATAAACACCAGTATCCATTTGTTGTCCTTAACATTGGGGTAGATTCTGGTATGTTCTGAATAATTTTTAGTAACTTCAGTAAAGGCTATTACAATTTACTCTTCAGTGACGTTTTTATTTAGAGAATATTGTAATTTTCATCTGTATGACTTCCTGCACTCTGGGGATTTTTTAATGGTCAGTTGGTGAGGGAGAAGTAGGGTCTAGCTGTGGTTCCACTATTTTTCCCCTCCACTTTTTCTGTACTCAAAAGTAACTTCTTATCTTAAGCGATGAGGAAGGGGTCAGCTTAGATACAAGAAAACTTGTGTCACGTTTTTCTTTGCTGGAATGTTGAGACAGTTAAATCTGATTTGCAGACAAAATGGCAAACAAACCAGAACTAATTCTGGGTAATAACATTTCATTTTATTTGTAAAGCAATAATTTTTTTCTTTTTTTTTTTTCCAGAGTGTGTTGATATCAATGTAACTCCTGACAAAAGGCAAATTTTACTTCAGGAGGAAAAGTTTTTATTAGCAATTCTAAAGACTTCTCTGATGGAAATGTTTGGTAGTGATGTTAACAAACTGAATGTCAATCAGAAACTTCTGGACATTGCAGGTAGGACACAAAATGTGGAAGTTTTGGGTATGATATATGGCAGAGAATTGAAGATGGAAAAATGTGTTTTTAAAAACCCAAAGAAGAAATGAAAAAAAAAATTTAAACAAAAATAAAGAAGGACCATAAGTTATTAAGTGATTGTTATGGAAATGACACATGCCAGCACAGCAGGATTTACAGTCAACTTTATGAGGATAATTGATAATGCTTGCAAAAGATTTCTCTCAAGATACTGAAAGAGATCTGTGATTTTTTATGAAAATGTCTTTTAGAAAAAATGGTTAAGGGCGCATAAACAAAATACAAAAATTACGTATGAGTTTATTGGATTTTAAACTTTGATTCTTGTATACTTGATATCTACAGAAATTGATGATTCTCTTGTGACTGTATTCTTTCAAAATTGCTTTCCCGAGTTAAGATCATCTCATCCTCTTCCTCTCATTCAACAGAGCCCCTTCTAATTTTCCTTTTTGCTGACATACAGAATCAGTTGTAGCCTGATTCTCTCTGTTATTTTAAATTAACCTTTAGTAAAATCCATGTGTGACTGGCAGTTGGTGAGGTTGAAGTCCTCTAATGACCTGCAAATCCCATATACTCTTAAGTGCCTGTTGTGCCAGCTCCTTAACACTTTGTCAATGGAATTTTATAGTGACCATGAAGTGTAAGAGCAATTCACTTTTCATTGTCACTCTGTCATTAAACTCTTTTGATAAGTAAATGTGCTGATTGGACTGATTACTGTTCCAGTTTAAAAAGAGACTACAAATTCATTCTTAGTAGCGCCATTAAGTGTCTTCAAGATGTACCTGTTTCTGTGTTTGTTATTAATGCATTTCAGCCCCACACTCATTGTCTGAAGCTTCAGGGCTCCTTTGGGCAGTTTGCTATTTTTCTACCTCTTTTCATTCCCTTTATTAAAGCACATCATTTAATTCGTGTTTCCAGCTAACTTAGAATCTTGAAATACTGTGCATTCTGATTTCATTAGGCAACTTGAAGACGCTTTCTGAAGAGACAGAAAAGCCTCAGGCAGAAATGCTGTCTGACTCTGAGACTTTTGAAAATCCCAGTGGTGAAGGCAAAAAAAAAATGACTCTTGCCAGATTAAGGGAGTCGTTCTCTCTTCATCAAGGAACAGAAAGTAATTTTCAAGGCTCTAAAAAGGTAAAACAGCAGCACAGTTCCCCTAGACAAAGGTTATTCAATACGACTGGGAGTACTGTAAAGATTCAGAAGGCTGTCTTGACTAAGGAGACTGAGAGTTGTCATAAGTTGGACTCAAGGGTGTCAATTCCGAGGAGACACTTGAGAAAATTAGAAGATAATGCAGATTCTGGATTCTGTAGCATTTCTGAGTCAGATGCTGGATGTAGTACACCAGAAGCTGGAAGCTGCATCAATAGTGAAAGTGCAGTTAATTTTGAAGAAGAATTCTGTAGCACGGAAGAACAGATTCAGGAGGAATGTCTTAAAACTGCTGGATGTAGTAAGAAGTCACTGGATTGTGATGTTCAGGTCTTGGGCACTGAACCCAAGTTAGATCAAGTGAATCACTGGACTGATGAAAACGAGTTCTCTCAAGAAGCCAGTAGTTGTTCCCCTAGAGTAAAACGTTTTAAAAGCAGAAACTTTAAAAGTGAAGCAGATGATTCTGAGGCAGGTAAATATCCTGAAGTGAAGAACACTGCTGTTGATGTACTGGTGGAAGTTAAAAAGAAAATTGTGCCTCTTGAATTTTCTATGAAGGTGTTGGCAGAAAAGGTAAAAAAGGTAATACAGCAACAACGGAAAAATACAGAAACTGAACATTACAGAAGATTTAAAGCAAAAATTAGTCCTGGGGACAATAAAGTAGCAGAAGATGAATTAAGAAAAGAGATCAGGTATTTCTGCTTTCACTTGCTTGATATATTTTGTTCATCAGCTAATAAAATTAGTTAAGGAAGAATATAAGACTTTTTTGGGGGATGGGCAGGAGAGTTACATGTATGTGTTAGTTTGGGGTCTATTTTTTATTTAATGTCACTAAAAAGTTTGTTTGATGAGTTATTTTGCTGACAGAGCAGCTACTTGAACTAAGTGCAAAAGAACATGGAAAAAGACACTAAAAAGGCCACAAACATCATAGATTTGGCTTAGATCAGCCTTGTACATTGCAGTGCAGTCAGAAACACCAAATTTCATGACAGATAACAACACACTGAAAAGACTGCATAGCTCATATTCCTCCCTTGTGTGAATGAAATTTGGTGAGACTTACCTGGAAAAATAAGGTGGTCAGCGGACAGTAAAAGTCTGTGATTTGTTAATATTTGGATTTAAAAAATGTGTTAGGAAGGTCTTCTGTTTGTGAAAAGAAGGCAAATACGTCAGCTGCCTTCAAAACCATGATGCCATCTTCAATGTTACTTACTTGGACTATTGCCATATTGCCTGCTTCTAATTTTATTATCACAAGTGGGGGAATCCTGAACAAGTCCTGTCTTAATGATGGATTGTGTTCTGCCAGTAATGGCCTCATCAGTCAGTGAGAGATTCTCAATAACTGTACTTTTTTTTTACGTTTATATCCTGCTTAAATGAGATTTTCTTTTTTTTTTAATATAAAGTGTGTTCTGCAGGGGAGAAAAAGAGGTTTTTGAGTTTTACATGGTAACTGATACGGTGTAATTTATAATCTTTTTATATTTTTTGTATACAGTAAAGAAATGTTTGCAAAAATGGAAATCATTGGCCAGTTCAATTTAGGGTTTATAATAGCAAAGTTGAATTCTGATCTTTTCATAATTGACCAACATGCTACTGATGAGAAATACAACTTTGAGATGTTGCAACAACACACTGTTCTCCAGGGTCAGAAGCTGATAGTGTAAGTATTTTCAGTGTTTTAACATTAACATTTTTTTTAGTTAATTCAGTGTTTCAGAAGGAAATCTATGATTTATATTTATGTAGCATTTCACACGTTCAGAACACTTGATACTAAAGTAGTTTTTATATTCTGTGTTTCAAAGAGTCAATCCTCACATGAAATATCAATTCCACGGATGCAGTTGTAGCTATGCAGCAAGTCAGTGATCAAACAGATTTCCCAGTGGGCTTTCATAGCAACCCACAGTTAGGGAGGATATTGGAAACTGTTCCTGCAACAAGGAATGCTGCCCAACTTCATTCTGCTGAGTAACACTTAGAAGCAACTGTTCAGTAGTGAGATTTTTTTTTTTTTAAACAAAGCAGAGTGAAAAGTTTTACCACAGAGCTCTGTATTAAGTATCTCTAGGTTGCTTCTGAAATCTGTCTTAAGTGCTCTGCACTGTGTAGCCTATGCAGCATCATCTTTTTCTCTCTCTTTCAGGCCTCAAAATCTCAATTTAACAGCAGTAAATGAAACTGTATTGATTGAAAACCTGGAAATATTCAGAAAAAATGGGTTTGATTTTGTCATAAATGAAAATGGTGAGTTTGGACCAGAATTGCTGGAAGTAAAAGAGTTCAAAGGTTTAATCTTATTTATTATGCAAAAATTCCCTTGGGTGTTATCAGAAACTTTGAGATAAGATGCATTACTGTATATGGGATGTTTGTTTTTTAAGACTTACAACCCTGTGGTCTCTCTGCATGATTTAACAGAACACTGTAGATTATTTATCTCTCCAGCTTTTTACAGAAGTTTTTGAAGACTCTTTGGAGTCATTCTTTGGCTATATGACTGGATGTGCATTTTCTGGATATGTTGCATTAAAAGCCTTTTGTTTTATGAGTACACTTGCAGGGATAAATGCAGGCAAGCAGTAAATGTAGTAATTTAAAATAGATACCATTAGTAACTGATCTTTGGTTTCCTTATGGCTTTAGTACTGACTTGCTTTGTTCTTTTGAGCAAATTCTGGAACCTGCAAGCTCCTTATTGTTTCCCTTATACAGTGAGGAATGAAAATGCAGTGAGGCACCACTTTGCTATTTGAGAAGTCACTACACATTTTTTCCATAGTCTTCATTCCATAAAATCCCAGGGTTTCTTTGGTCTACAATGCTATTAATTATCAATCTCTTACCATCATAAATCCTTAGTGATTTTGTAGTCACGTAAACTCAGAATAGTTTCATAAACCAATTGTTCTTTGGAATTGAAGGGTTTGTCAGAAAGTAGATCTTCCTGCTTTTAAGTTTGCAAATAAGTTTTTTGTTAATGTCAAAAGGGCATCTGCCATAGTTACCACTTTGGTTAGTTAATTACATCCATCAAAAGATTCAATTTAAACATTGGTATATACGCACATCACATCATATTAACGTTTTAAAGTAGTTTCTCAGTTTTTCTCTCAAGAAAAAGTAATTTCCTTTATTTCTCTGTTTCTTTATTATCATTGCAAACCTTCCAGCTCCTGTAACTCAAAGAGTTAAATTGGTGTCGCTGCCAACAAGCAAAAACTGGACTTTCGGTCCACAAGACATAGATGAGCTGATCTTCATGCTGAGTGACTGCCCTGGAGTGATGTGTAGGCCCTCCAGGGTCAGACAGATGTTTGCTTCTCGAGCTTGCAGAAAGTCTGTAAGTACTGCACTTGATATTTGTGTTCAAACAAATAAATACCACGTTTTCTGATGTAGTGTAGGTGGCTGTATCTGTATGTGTGTTGCAGGGCAAGTTTATTTACTGCTGAGTGTCAACAGCTAATATCCTTCCATCTGTTCCTCATGTTTTTATGTAGTACAATTTGGGGAAAACTTCTGGTAGTTTTTTATTTTGTTCTAAACAAAGTCATTTATGAAGATCATGTTAGCTGTGTTTTGTCTTTTGGTTGTCTGGTAGTTTTTTTGCTTTTAATGCCTTGCACAGAATTTATTTGCTGTAGTAGCTGAAGTACTGCTCTGGTCCGTGTCAACTGGCAAATGGAAAAAGAAAATAAGTAATTTTTTTTCCTTTACTTGCAGGTGATGATTGGAACTGCACTGAATGTGCAGGAAATGAGAAAACTGATCACCCATATGGGTGAGATTGAGCATCCCTGGAACTGCCCCCATGGAAGGCCTACTATGAGACACATAGTCAGTTTAGACTTGATTTCACCAGAATAAGTCAGTGTCTGTTTATTAACATTCTTATTTTTAATTCTTGGCAATATTTTGAGCTTTTATCGTGACTCTCTTATTTTGAGTAAAAAAATTTTAGCCAGTCTTCAGAGTTGGAAACAATAGCACTTGAAGGCATTCAGCGGGGTTTCCTTGTTATTCCTGTCGAGTCATCAACACAAACATCCTGGAATTCATGTAAATAACTTCTCTCTTACTGCAATTTACAGCGTGTTGTGCTTATCTGAGCAGCAATCAAAACTTTTATAAAATAAATATGTTTATATATAAAGATCAGGAGTAGCTGAACGTCATTTACAGCAAATACACTGATTCTTAAAATGAAGTGGCATGTGAATTTAGGTCCCTAGGAATGCCATAAAACAAATATTAGCTTTCTGTGTTTATACATCACGTACATGATAATTTTAAAGAAAATGAAAATGATACACACGTTAATTTTTTTTTTTTTTTTGCTTATACCAACGCTAGGTTTCCTTAGATAATGACTTAGAGCTTTAATATTGCATTTAATGATTAGTTTACTGGTATCTGTGTTTAAGGCTTGACTAGAATAATTTGTCTGGCATCTTTACTTTCCATTGTTCCCTTCCGAATTCAAACTTGTTTTCCAAGAACAGGGATTCCTTTTCTGACAATGAATGTCTTGCCAGTCAGGTGAGCCCAAATTCTATCTCAGTACAATCAAAATAGTTAGAAAACGGTCTTTTTGAACCAGAAACCATTAAATTGGGTGGCTAAGCTCTTCCAGTTCTGTAGGACCTGTGTTTATGAGTTATGTTCCCTTCACACTCCATTTGCTGCTGATGGAGGAGTGGCCGTGATGCTGCCGCTGTTCCTCCAGTGCTCAAAGCCGCCCGCGCCGCTTCTCCGAGCAGCGTGGCAGAGCGTGCCCATTCTACCCGGCACGGCTGTGGCCAAGAACCTTCAACAAATTGTTCGCTTTGCGTGCGGAGCCGCGATTTCGCAGCCCTGCTCTACCCGTGCGGAAACCAGCCCGGCGGGGCCCGGTCCCCGCGGCAGCGTTGTTATGGCTACGGCAGCCCGGCCGCACCGCGCCTGCGCGGGCCCGAGGGGCTCGGCACCGGCCCGGCACCGGCCCCGGCCCTGCCGTCCCTCAGCAAGGGCTCAGCACCGGCCCCGCCGTCCCTCAGCCAGGGCTGGGTAAGGGCTCGGCACCGGCCCCGCCGTCCCTCAGCCAGGGCTCGGTAAGGGTTCGGCACCGGCCCGGCCCCGCCGTCCCTCAGCCAGGGCTGGGTAAGGGCTCGGCACCGGCCCCGCCGTCCCTCAGCCAGGGCTGGGTAAGGGTTCGGCACCGGCCCGGCCCCGCCGTCCCTCAGCCAGGGCTCGGCACCGGCCCGGCCCCGCCGTTCCGTGGGGCGGGCTCGCCACCGGCCTTCCCCCGTCATCTCCCCGCTCAGGTGCCGGGGCTGCGGTCGCCCAGCGGCGGTGAGAAGCCGGCGGGGGCCTGAGGCTCTCCCTGCCAGCCCTCGCCACTGCGGCACTGCCGGGTTGGGTTCTTGCGCTGCTAAGCGGTGATACCCGGTTGTGATACGATTGCAGCTGTGCAGGCAGTCCTGTAACCTTCAGGTAGCTCTCAACTGGCAAAATAACTACAAGATAGAGTGGTTATGCTGTGCTGTGGTTCAATCTGCAACTCATAACTTGGAAGGCAAATTAAATCAATCATAGTACTGCAGCTGTAACTTCCAAGAACTTGCTGAATGCATATCTTTGAGAAATGGCTTTCAACTTTTCCATGCAATTAAATCTAATAGAAACCTAAAAATCAAGTAAGAGTGATCTCCATGTGGCAAAAGTAAATCCACTGACAACAGTTCCATCACAGTGGTTTTGATGGAAGACTTGGAGGTAATTCACAGACATTGCTCCCTGTTAATCCTGTGGCCTCCCTGCCACAAGCTGCCACCCCTGCCTTGAGGAATTGCTGTTACAGAAATAACTTAAATACATGCATATATAATGACAGAAATACTGATTTTTTGTAGTTGTCTGTGTTTTTGGTTTTTTTAACTAGTTTATAGGGTACAAATATTTATATAAGACAGAAGTAAATTTTCATTTTTCAGAAGGAAAATACACATTGAGACAGTTCAGTAGCTATGCCAAAAGGGAAGAAGAAAGATGTCAAGAAGAAAGATGCCAAGAAAGATGGTAAGAAGGAAGCTGGTGAGAAGTCAGAAGAATCTGTAGGTCTTACAACTGAGAGTAGCTTAACAACGCAGCCAGATTTGCAGAATGAGTCAGTGAGTGAAGAAACTCAGGCAATTCCAGAGGCACCAGATAAAGAGCCAGAGGCAGAGGAACCACCAGTCCAGCCTGTTCCCCCATTCCACGAGGAGCCTACTCTTGCTCAAGTGATTATAAAAAGGTAAACTTCTTACAAATACAGCAGTGAAGTCAAGAATTCTCATTTAAGTATCTCTGCTGTAGCCAGTGTCATACAAGCACAAATTTGACTCTTTATTTGAAGCAGAAAATCAGGTTATTCAGACTTAGTAGCAGTGACACCTTAGGAGACATACACGTGGAATTCTGCTGCCTTCTTGCATACTCGAGTGCTGCTTGTGCTCTCTGCCTGCCAAAACCCTCATTCTTTTAGCTTGTTCACCTTCAATGAAGTTTTGTTAAAGTGTACAGGTAACTGATGAAGAAAATATATCATGTAGTCTTCAGTTGTTGCTGCCTTTTAATGCTTAGGGCTGCTCATATCCCTTCAGAATATCCAAAACTGAGGAAGCAGGTGCATGGCAATGTTAACAAAATCCTTTTGTATTTCAAGGGAACTATATGTAATGTTGCATATTCCAGCATGCCTGGCTGTAAGGTAGTAAATGCTACCAATGTGATTTTTTTTCCTTAATTGAAGGAATTATGGGTCTGAGGCAACACAAAAATTATGTGAAATATTACAAGGAAGGTTCAAAAAATTGGAAATTTTCTTGTAGTTCATTATTCTACATGAGATGCAACAGCTGACCTATGTGTAGACTATGGTAAATCAAAGGACATTTATTAATTGTGATTTAGATCTATTAGCAGTGACTTGAAATCTTCATCTTTAGTTTGTTTTCTTTGTAGCTATGAAGGTGAAGAAGTTGGTGGATTCTATGAGGGTGAAGGATTTATATGTTTTGAGGGAGGAAATACATACAAGGTGAGTGTACAAATTAAAAAAAAAAAGGTAGTAATGGAATAAGTTCTCTCTCAAGAGCACTGAGAAGCATTGAAAGCTCTGTTAGTTTCTGGTATTAAAACTCTTGATTTGAAACCAGTAGTTGGAGGGGAATTGACATGTCATTCTTTTGAAGTCTTATAGTTGCTGTAGGCTTCAGCTGGGCTAAGAATAAATCTGCAAATGGTGCTATTCTCTTCATTTTGAAGGGTATATTTTCTGAAGGACGTATGGATGGACAAGGGACTTACACATGGGCTGATGGAGTAAAGTACGAGGTAAAGTACAATTTAAATTTGAACACAATTGCACCCAGTTAGATGTGCAAATTGAAGGAAAGTAGATAAGCTGCAGTAATTGGTACAGTACAGGTGGTAACTGTGGAGCTGTGACAGCGATTTCAATCACAAGCCTGACTTGTCCCAGAAAGTTGGGGAACAGAGAGTCTTAGTTTTTAATGTTGTCATTTAATCTTTCAGGGAACATTTATTAAGAATGTGCAGATGCTTGATGGCCGTTATACCTGGAGTGATGGCAGTGTTTACGAAGGATCAATCAAAGATGGACTTAGGCATGGATATGGATTTTTCAAGAGTGGTACTCGTACAATTTCTTACCATGGTGATTGGTGCAATGGCAAAAGACATGGAAAGGTCAGTCAGAACTAAATGAGAATGTGGGCTCGGGTGATACCTTCAAAATCAGCAAGTGTTACTGTGCAAAGATTTTGCAAAAGTGTTTTGTTCTGTTGCATGGTCTTATGCTGTGCAGAGATTTGTTTCTCCTAGGGAGTTTTTCTGAGGTTGTGAATACAGTTAATACTGTAGACCTACTCTTGGAAGTAAAATTCTGAATGGGTCAGAAAACTGATCTACCTCAGAGTGAGTACTGTAATTAAGATGCCAAGGTTAGCTCTCTTAAAGTATTTCCAAGGGGTTTGTAAAACATGGTAGACTTTGATGTAATGTAATAGGATTTTTCTTTTGAACTCTTGGTGTTTTCTAAGGTCTTACCTAATATTAATCAAAAGAGGTTGCTTTTTTTATTTAATTGTATCCCTTCAGTTGCTTTCAGTACAGTGAATCAAAGTGACTCTAAGTATTAGAACGTGATTACAAGTGTCGTATCATTTGTATGTGGTGTTTTATTCATGTAGATGAATATTTAGATATTTAAATTGACTAAGCTCTTTGTTTCAGGGTATAATTTATTATGATAAGGAACATACCTCCTGGTATTCAGGTGAATGGGTAAATAATGTCAGAGAAGGACGTGGACTGAGATGGTAAATATGTTAACATTTGTTCTTACCCTCACAATTTTTATGTGTCTTATGTTACAGTTTCTTGTGTTGTTTAAAAGGGGTACAAATGCTGTCGTTTCATAGTAGTTTGTACCTTCTGCAGTGGAATAAAAAATGTACAAAGTGCTTTATGATAACAAAACACACCTTCTTTCAAGTTTATGTGCAGTATTTCTACTGACTGTTCGCCCAAAAGAATAGCTAAAGACGAAATCCCAAATCAGCTGTGGGAAACCACAATTCAATATTTAAAACCAAACACACTCAATTGATTTGAGCAGATGGAGGTGCCTTATGAATAAATGACTTATCTACAGACTTACATATAAACAAATACTTTTTATACCTATGGCAAAGACTTTTTGGGAAAAGGAGCTGGTTAATATTTTTAGTGATTTCTAAATTAAAAATAGGAGGTAAACAGTGGCTACTCGAACCTCTGTATCCACATCATAATGAGTCAATTTTCAATTTAATGCTTATATTTAGCCTTAATAAATTCTAAATTTATTAGCAATGAGGTTTTGCATAAACTTTTCATAAGATCAGCATAGAATTTAGTATGAATTAACTTTTGTTGTTTTTTTGCAGCTACAGATCTGGAAATACCTATGAAGGTCAGTGGGAGAAAAATCTACGACATGGACATGGAAAAATGACATGGCTGGCAGCTAATCAAGAGTATACAGGACAGTGGGAGTGTGGCATACAGGTATTCATTTCTTCCCCAGAAACCTTTCTTTAGTTCAGCATCTGTCCACTACTCTAGGAAAGCTAAATAGGGAGTTTTGTGCAATATCAAAGGAGCTTTGTACGATTTTTGCCAGTTGAGATAGCAGAAACATGTTCTTTATTGTAAATTGATTCTCATGTTAGCAATATTCAAATTGTTAAAAGGCTTTTGATTTAGTCTTATAAAATCAAAATTTAATTCCCTAGTGGAAAATATAAACATTTTTCAATTAAAAAAAAAGTTAAAGAAGTGTTTGTGGCTTAGCTTGAGCTATGACTTCAGCAGTAGATATATGTGGCAGTTTATTTCTGTGTCACCTGTAAAATACTAGACCATACTGTTCCCTCTTGGAAAAGTTTTATGATGGAAGAAAATTTTGTGGCATTTTCAGTTCCTTCTATTTATTATTCTGTTTCAAAAAGAATGTAAGCTACTTGCTCTGTCTTTTCACTCTGCTTAAAATTGTCAAGGAGTCCAGCTTGTGGAACATCCTGGCTCTGTGGCATGGTGTTCCTCACCTGGCTGTTCAGCACTACAGGAGAAGGATTCAGGGAGGAAGGGTGGGTGTCTTTAGGAGTCCTGTGGTAGAGCTTGCTCAACTATGTGTTGATGCAGTGTATCCTCTGGGTTCTTCTCCCATGCACCTTTGTAGGATGTAGTTCTGTGCCTGCTTTGAAGTGCTGCAGCCATCAGCTGGGGGCTTTTATTTCAGAGAATTGCCAAAGTCTGGACCTATTTTTTTAAACACACCATTTTTTTTTTCAGCATGGATTTGGCACCCACACATGGTTTTTTAAGAGAACACCTATGTCTCAGTATCCCCTACGGAATGAATACACGGGTGATTTTGTAAAAGGGGAGCGCCACGGACGTGGGACGTTTACGTATTCTAGTGGAGCAACGTACAGTGGAGAATGGGTTTGTAATAAGAAGCATGGCAAGGTGAGTATTGACAAAACTACAGACAACAGCAGAGCAAACTCTTCTGCTCTGTATAGAGGATCTCTAGATTTCTGTACAGTAAACTACATTCAGTTTGCAGTGTGGATGGAATCCCCACACAAAGGGCAGAGAGTCCACTGAAAGCAGCAGGAGTATTTCCAAGGACACAGGTTGACTCTGTGGTTAGATGTGTTTCGTGTGTACAAAGACATACATTTCACTGTGGAGATATTCAGTGCAATAGGTGCATCTTGAGTTTTGCAGTGGTTGGTCAGAATTTCACAGTTCCACAGTGAGCTAATGGATTTCAAGCTGTCCTTGCACAGAGAGGTTCTTACATAAAACAGACTTTTGAAAAAACTCTGAGTGGAGTGCCACATATGCAAACTAAGGAGTGCAAACAAGTCTTTCTATATGGGGGGAAAATACTTTTCAAAGATATATATAGGCCGTTCTTTATCCCAGCAATGTACCTATTTAATGGGTGACAAAATGCATTATAAAAGAGGGTAGGAAAAATTATTTTGCTGTATTTTGTTTCATATGTTGCATTTTAGCCAAGATTCTGAAAAGGAAATTGGACTGAGAGCATTAGTGTTATTTTTTATGATCTTTGTTTTACATTATGATTAATCTGTCTGTAGGGCGTGTTTGTCTCTGCGAATGGTCAAGTTTTTCAAGGAGAGTTCATAGATGATCGTCCAGTGAAATGTCCTGCTCGTCAAGGGGCTGCTGTGAAAGCCAAAAAGCAGAGAGCCACTGGCACAAGAAGGCATTCTGCCACTAGTGAGCAGCTTAACAAAACAAATTTTACTCAGTTCACATTTTGTTGTTCCATTTTCTGTAACGTGTTTCTGTTCCATACTGTAACGTGAAATCGTTTGTACATACTCAAGAATCAGACACATCTCTTCAAAGAACTTAGATAAAAATGGGGGTCATGGCTTTTGCTTCCATGCTGCGTTTCCTGTGAGTGACACTTGGAGTGGAGTGACACAGCCACACCACATCTTGTAATGGATGGAACACTGCTGTCTGAAAGTTTCACAGCTTATGTAATGTCTGCATTTCCTTTTGGTTAGGGGTTGATTTGACAAAATTGCTCTTCAGTTGTTATGCTGTTGGTTATGAAATCTCTACTCCTCACTATGAAGGAATCTATTGTTCCAAGTCAGTAATATAAGAAGGAATAATACTCGTTTTGGTCTTTTGTGTGTATATATATTAAATTTTGTTTTAGTTTGTTCTAACTTATGTTATTTGCATGGTAGAAAAGACCAGAGTCATGAATGCCTTGGGAAAGACTTCTATTCTGGGATCAGATATTGAATTGGATATATCTTTACTGCTTAAGTTGTTCCCAAAGGAAGACAGAGAGGAAGAAGTGAAACAAGTAAGAGTCTACTGTTTGATACTTGCAGTTTTCCCTTGTATTGTGTTTCATATTATTTTATTTCTGGTTTATTTGTGTTAAAGTAACTCTTTCCATTAAACAGTTATTCAAAAATCTGAAGGCCATGAAAACAGAAAAGCAAAAAGAATTAATAGACAGTATTGCCTCTTCTGAGCTTCCAGTAAAAAAGGCCAATTAAAAATAGGTTAACATATCTGGAAAGGCATTGAGCTTTAGCTACTCTGAGGTTTGTCTGCTGTCAGAGAATAATTTATTTTTATCAGTCACCAAAACCCATGTGTTAAAACTACTTTTGAGTAATGCTTTTCTGAACACTTAGCCAGGGATATGCTCTTCTAAGTTGCAAGGTCAAATAATTATCTGCCCAGTTACAGGATCAATACAAACTGATCTCTACTGCTTTGAGATGATGCTGAAAACATATCCTGCTTTATTTAGGTAGAATTGGCTGTGTTGAGGCATATTTCAAAACTGAGAAAAGCCTACCACTTCTACAGTGTCTTAGGCTGCAGTCATTCTCCTGACAACACTTACACCCTGACTAAGCTGCAGTTTTGGAAGTTTCTGAAGGACTGCGAGTTTCATTTCTCCTCCGTAACTCTCGCTGAAATGGATCGGCTGTTGAGAGGTTTGTGTTCCTGCTGATCAGGGTTTAGAATGAAGGAATTTTAATAGAGTGGCAAGTTCTCCTGGCAGCTCAGCTCTGGGAGTTAAGTGGCCCTGAGTCAGTACCTCTGTGCCTGTGAGTTCTCAGAAGATGAATTTACACTTTTCTGGGCACTTCTGTTCCTTAGGTGAGAAAATACGAAATCAAAATACAACATAAAAAATTGCACTCCAGGGCAATCTGTTCAAAATACGTATTCACCCCTGGTCTTGCCATTACTGTTACAGTTTTAAGAGAGAGAGAAGTAGGAGAAACAAATCTTTTTTTTTTTCCAATGTTCTTAACTTTGGTTTGCATGTAGTATGCTGGTTTTTTTTCTTCCATAGAGCCAGTTAATCAATCAATTCCCTTTAGACCTGCAGTGTCCTTAGTATGTGAAGGGTTTAACTCTAGCTTTGAATCCCCTTTTATTTCTATATACGCTGAGTGGATGCATTTCTAGAAAGAAAATTGTCCAGGATCCAGCTACAGGTGGACAGTTCTCCCTTGACCTTTGTTTGGAAGTGCTGCGTTGTCTGGTCGGAGTGTTCCAGGAGTGTTGTTACTCTGTGATAGGTGGAGATGGAGAGGATAAGACAGGCTGACAAATCAATATGCCTATAAGCATTTTAATGTATATGAGAACAGTAGAGATTTGGTTTTTTAAATTTTTTAGGTGATAAACCACTTGAGAGTATACATTGTCCACATGAGGTATTACAGTTCAGAACATTTTTATCCTACCTTGTTCACCTGGCATTTCATATCTATCATGAAGAGTACAAGTAAGTTTTATCTTTTAGTGAAATTTATTTCAGTGTAATCAGTTTGACTCTTCCCAGATAAGAGTATTTTTGTTTCAACTGTAGAGATGAAGTTCCTCGTCTGCATAACTGTTTCTTAAAAATGATGTCCAGGAATGTTCTGCCCTCTCCCTGTCATATCCAAGGTAAGCAATGCTATTTCTTCTGTGCAAAACTCATCAATTAGTACCACATGCATTACAGTTTTATTGTAACTGTTCTTTTTTCCCCAATTCATTTTGAAAGGTCTCTTATTTTGTGGTGAACAATTCACATCTTTTGCCATGAGCTACATTGACAAATGCTGGGAAATATACAGAGATTTTTGTAGACCGCGTCCCAGGCCTCCATTTGAACCCACAGTGAAGATGAGGCAATTCCTCTGGATGTTGGCTGTAATAATCTAATTTTTTTTTGTTCTGTGTGATTAGATGTGCTTTCTTTGTTCAGTTTATATGAGCCTTTTAAAATAGTCCCTGTGGCTTTTGCACAGTTGAAAAGTAGGAGTGAGGTTATTTGTGCAAGCTGTCCAAGGAACAGTAAAGGAACAGTTGTTCTACTGTTATTTACTATTATTTATGCACTTTTCCAGGATTGAATTCTAATTTTGTACTTTATCATTTCAGATAATCAAATCCTAGACAAACGTGTTTAAGGAATAGAAATATTTTTGCTGGTCCCCACTGTGTCTCCCTCTGGCCCATCTATAAAATGTATATAGGAACATGTCCTGTTGTTAGAACTCAAAGACTGACAGCTGTTGAAGTAACACAGTAAACTATTTCAATAATGTATTTACTACAAGAAGAACATGAGGTTGTTTACTAAAATTCAGTAATCTGGGGGCAGATCAAGATTACTATGAAGGTAGAGAACAATTCCCACTGATATACCTGGGGTTTGGGTACTGTCACTTTATAAATCCAAGAAATTTTTTCATGAAGAAAAATCAGATGGAAAACCTGTAATTTTTTATATTTTTGTTTATGAGCTTTCCCAAGTTCTTTTGTAACACTGCTTTTGCAGTCTAGGGAAAATTCCCATCGGCTTCAATAGGACTGGAATTTCACTCTGTTGTTAATTACGTGTGTGGAAGTATCATTTGAAACCACTAGAAATTTTGGCACAGGCTTGAAAGGGAGGTAGATTAGGTCCATGTGGGGAATGCCTTAAGTGCCGTTAACATGTAACATTTATTCTTACCCAGGACTTTAAACTTCTCAGCGAACAATTAACTGCTTCAAGAGTTGTGGGAATATTTGTCAAAGTTGGTGCCTGTCTACCTCATATCAGTGGTGTCAACCTAGATCTGGAGGTGTGTATGGAAAAAAACTATAGTCCATTGCTACAGGAACAATTAAAATTGCTTTTAAAAACAAAAATCAGTGCAGTGTTTTAGCTCAATATGACTTGTATAAAGTGTAACACATCATATCTCCTCCTGAATTTTTTGAGCTTTGGCCGTTTTCAATTTTTCTTCAGAAGAAGGGACGTTTGACTAGATAAATGAGGCCAGAGAGACTTCATTATCACTTCTGAGCGCTTTGCTTGCTCAGGTACATAGGCCTGTTAATGAAGAGATTTTGTAAAAAATGAACTAATTTACCACTGCATTTATTTTACTGTAGATGGTTTTTCTGGAATTTTTTGAAGCTCTTCTTGAATGTGCATTGGTGTATGTTACCGAGGATATGATCTGGGAGAAAGCAGCTCAAGATAATCAGAAAAGAAGTAGCATTGAAATCAACGAGTTCTCCAAGAAAAGTTCAGCTGTGTCTCTCACAGAGGTAAAGTTGATGCAGACCTGCTCAGTGTTACTATGTGTCCACTTAGAGGGCGAAGTCAGGCCCTGCAAATGTTCTGTTTCCTGTCCATGTGAACCAATTTCCTCTTTTTCTATAAACAATCATTTGATTGGGTCCTTCTGCATTTTCTGTTTGTTGGTACCTTAAATTGTAACATCAGCATAGACAATTTTAACACATTTGCACATTTTCCTAGATAACTATAAATATACAGAGCACTTCTGAAGGGGAACTGACAGATTGGTTGGCTGGTGAAAGATATGTCTCTCCTGCATTAAGCTGAATGTCTAAAATTGTCCTGTAAAAATGGCATTGCAGCTGTTGTATGTAGCAAGCCTTGCTGTTTGCCAGCAGTTAAGCTGTCCTCTTTTTCTTTTTGCTAAACTTCTGAATAAGAATTTTATAGATTGTAAAATGCTGCCTGTGACACTGGTGCAATTTGGGTAAACAGAGTAGTTGAAGGCGTGAATTAGAATTGTTATTGTTTGGAATTATGCACAAGATGAAAGTATTTTGTTTAATTCAAAGAGTATTCACAAACACATAATTTCACAGCCTCTGTAAGCCAGTAGTGCCACTGTACACCACCACTTCCCATTCTTTGGCCAGTTGTTCCCACCCTGTGGACCCATTCTGTTTCATCACTGCAGGCAGTGACACAGTTGCACAGTGAAGTGGTCCAGTTAAAATAGTAGGAAAAAAAAAAGAAAAATCTTAATTTAAATGTATTGAGGGTAAAATTCTTCTTGTGTTACATTTCATTAGTGCACCTACAGCAGGAGTATAATTGGTACAGACATAAGGGATGACATTTCCGAGGCAGCTGAGCTGTATGCTCAGGAGCAGATGAACAATAGATGAACAATATGTAGAGCAACATATAAGAACAGAGGAACAGGTCAAAGAACAGGAGCTTTCATTCTCTGTAGTGCTGTCTTTCCCTAGCTCTGAAATAGGATAATCCTACTTGCCTGGCTGGTATCAAAGGTAAAGTGTTACCTGGTAATACTTGAAAAGGTGAAACACTCCTGCAGTTTAAATGTTTTGAGATAGGCATGATTGCAGGATGCATTTGGTTGGCAGAATGCTTTGTAGATGGGAATTTGCATGACTCAAAGGGAGTTGGGATTTCACTTTGTAATTTGAACACAAGCCCAGACATTTAGTAACTGAATTTAAAACTTCTTGCCAGCCACTGACACCTTGTGAAGGCACACAGCTTGCTCGTCAACCTCCTCTACTGGGTGAGTACTGTATAAAGTGGCTATAAAACTATAAAGTGGCTAGAGGAGATTCACTTTTTCTGCAACGTTCAAAACAATCAAACAGGAAATGATCATGGACACAGCTGATGTATTGCAGTTACAGGGGGCAGCTCCATTCAGTTTGGCAATTATGACAGGGTTTATGTTTAGCTTTCCATACCTGCTGTACAGAGATAGCCGGGCAAGTTGAAATCTCTGAATCTTCTGTGCTTTTTAATTAGAAGCTATCACTTTTTCTGTAAAGATAACTTTAAAGGCTTTTTAAACCTTAATTCTTCCTGTTCTGTCCCACTCATTTGGGCATGGAAACAGGAGATTGAACTCTGCATTGTGCCTTCATTAGAAACAAACTTTTCATCATTTCAGAAGTATTTTAACCACAGGTCTGGCTGTCAGGTCAGATGACAATCTATATTTGTTTGTGCTGAAGATCAAACTTGGTATTTCATGCACAGAATTAAATTTTAATTTTCTTTCTTTGCAATATCAGAAGCTCTTCTCTCATTTCCCACAACTCCTGGAGAAAGCAAATGTGATGTGTCATTGCCCAATGAGGATGTAAAAGAAGAACAAGATTCCTGTCCAGAAAAGGAACTGACAGGTAAAACAGTCCTACTGTTTTAGGACTTAATACACACACACAAATCTCTTGTAGCTCTTGAATTGTGAAGTTTTAATTGTATATGCAGATTTCAGCTTGTCACAAGAGGGCAGTAAATGAGCATTAATTCTGGAGAAAGATTTGTAAAAAACTTGAAGTATTTTTAAAAACAAAATAAAACTTCATGATTAAATGAGACATTTAAGGACCGACTTACATAGTTTCCCCAATTTTAAAATGCTACATTTTATTTGTAGGGCATCTATAAGCTGTAATTTGTATTTACTCTACTGAAGCTCAAGCTGCAAGCCTGTCTGTGGAGTGTCTTGGACAAATAAAATGTATTACTGCTATGTCCTGCTTCTTTTACTTAATATAAGAATCATTATTAGTGGTGTGCCACCACTAGCTGGGATAAGAGGCCTTATGTTAGGACAGGCCAACATTCATGCAGAAGAGATGTCACTAAGAGCACTTTGGTATGTTGAGGGTCGTGGTTTTTTGTACCATCTTCCTTCCAGCTGATTAGCAGATCTCATCTGGGTTGGTTTTTTGTGTTTATTAAATGTTTTCTGCTGATATTGAACTTAAATCCAAGGACAAAGGTAGACAAGGATCTCTGTAGTCATCAGCTCTTTTGCTGAAATCTGATGGCTGAGAAGTTACACATTTGAAAAACTGTTTGTTCAGGGCCCATCACCTGGGCCTGGCCTGTTTCCTGACATGACAAGGGTCACTGGCACACACCTCTGTCCTTTCAGGTGGTCATGTTTGTTCCTCCCTTCCCCCATGCACAGGAGTCACAGATACTGAACTGTCATCAGGTTACTGCAGAAGACCCTTATCACAGGATTAAAGGGAAGAGTTCATTGTCTTTTTGTGCCATTCCCAAGGCCAAGTCACTGAAGCCTCACAAAAAGGCCACCCCCTCAGTTCAGAGTGTCTCACACCTTTCATCTTCTGTACCATGCAGAAGCCAGACTTTCCCATTGCAGAGTATCAGAGCTGAAATATTGTAGTCCAAAATACATTTGAAACAGAAGTGCCCTGCTAAATAAACATGTTTAATTTACACGTTGCAGATGAAGCAAAAGAAGACGAAGATGATGAGCTGTTTAGTCTGTGGAGGCGTCAGGTGCAAACCTTTTTCACAACTAAGTTCTTCCCTGCTTTTGATCATGAAATAGTGCTGAGGGAAAAAATAAAAGAAATAAAAAAGGAGGATGCTGAATTAGCTGGGCTGAGAAAGATCCAGGCTGAGGAGCTGGCAAGGTGAGTGTTGAATCTTGTTTGGCAGTACTGTTATCCCTTATCTTCTACTAACAAAATTATTGAAAATGAGAAGTGTGCTTAAGAAAGTATAGCATACTGTACCTGGAAAACAAACTCACCCAGGTATCATTAGTAACATACAGAATGTAACTCGTGCTTTCTGTTACTGGCTGGAGGAACAAATACAGGCTGCTTTCAGGTTACAAACTTTTAACTCTGCTTTTTCCTGACACTTGGGTCCTGCTCTGTGGAAAGGCAGTTAAGACATATTTGAACTTGAGGAGGTAATTAGAGACTTTCTGCTTCTCTACGCTGTGACACTTCATACTGCTCATACTATGATTAGAGCTGTAGTTGCTTAGCCAGTATAAATCTGTCTCCCTCCTCTTGCAGTACCTTAAATTCAAATTTTGTTCACACAGACTTATTGCTGAAAAAGAAGTAGAAGAGGCAAAAAAGCGAGAAGCAGCTGCAGCAGAAAAGGCACTTGCAGAGTTAGAGGAGAGTGCCAAAACGCTGAAGGGAAAGCCCAGGAAAGGAGCCTTGTCAAAGAAAGATGCATCTGGGAGAGGACCCTCTCCCAAGAGAAGTCTCTTGGCGAATAAAGAGGCACCCAAGAGAGAACCCTCATCAGAAAGAGGCCCACAAGGCAGCAGAGCCTGAGGAGGAAGAGGCAGAGATGGCAGCACCCACAGGTAACAAGGCACCTGCAGACAAAAAGTAAAATAAATAAATCCTCTGCTGGCAACTACTGAAGCTTCAAGCAAGTACTCTCCAAATAAGGAAAAAAAAACCCAAACCAAAACAACCCCAGAAGACCCACACTTGTAGGAAGCTGTAAGCATGGTTCAACCGTATGCACAAGAATTGGTGGTTTCAGAGGGAACAGTCTTTTATACCAGGGTCTTGGGCAAGTGGTAAACTAGCAGCAGGTCACATGATGCAAATGAACACAGATGCTCCTAAAGTGTAACAATTATTAGTTTTATTTTTCAGCAAAATATTCACATAACATATCAGAATGGAATGGTACAGATGAATTCAGACTGGTTTTTAATTAGTTTGCACATAAACATTTTTAAAATTTAAAAATTTTATGGTCAGAGTTTACAGATTTTAGTAGAAATTTTGATTCTTACAAAGCAAGTATTGCTTTACTATTGTCATTATTCCAGTCAATAATATGACTAATAACTTCTCATGTTGAACAAGTGCCTGACATTGACATCTTCAATAAATCAGCCCTTTGCAGATCAATCCAAGAAGAAAATATTATTAAACTGTGTTGCACAAAGTTTCTTCACTTCTTCTGTTAAAAAAAAAAAAAAAGATACATCAGTATGGTATTTTACAGAAACCTCATCAAGAAAAACCCTGGGGATTGTCATGGAGAATATAATTAAATTCAAACAGAAAAAGCCCTAAGAGTTTCTAATGTAGAAATACACTTAATGTTACTGTCTTCAGTAGGAGAAAGGCAAGTCTGACATCTCCCACTGCCTGAAAGCTGAGTTGTGTCTAAGTGGCTTAAGTGCAAATGATGGGCCTCTCATCAAACACTGCAACAGCAGCAGACTTGGCTTAACATAAGGAAGTATATTATAACCCCTTTTTCAGAGAAAGGAGGAATTAGGGTATTCTGTTACAGTAAATCAAATCTGCAAAATAACACTGTTTGTGTTTTTTGGTAGACAACACTTTCTAAGTTTATCAGGCACAGAAACACTCATTTACTGTTTCTGTATGCTAAGTTTGATGCTGAAAGACAGTTATAGAAAGATTTCCAAGTTATGCAACTCATTCCTCTTTTTAAAATGTAGGTTGCTAGGCTTTGGTCCTGGAAAAGGACCAAATTCTTTCCCCTTGTCTAAGTGAGGACATTGCCTCCTGTTAAAACAGAGCCCTAGAATTGCTGCAAGTAAGATTCAAACAGATTTTTAGAGAAATAGCAATGTAAAAGCTTATTGCAGCAGCATTGTAGCTGATGACTACAAAAAGATCCTTGTCTACCTTTGTCCTTGGATTTGAGTTCAGTATAAGCAGAAAACATTTAACAAGCACTAAGCGTAGTAATTCTCACTCTTAGTCATAGTAAATCATTCTCAAAACCACATTAGAAACAAGATAGCGATGGATGAGGATCACTGACAGGACAGCCACAATGTGTAAGTAACTACGCCTGGATCTGACAAATAAAAAGTCAGATGTAAATATATTCATCTCTCACCTGTAATACACTTTTTAAATTACTCCTAAACTAAGCTCACAGTGCTGTCCTCTATTATTTGAAGGAGGAAGGATGACTGATTAATAATGAAGAATGCCTGCTGAATATTTACGCTGTCCTTTCACAGCTGGTAGTAGGCAGACTAAAACCTTAGGCAAACTCACCTGCTCTATCAAAGATCAGTCCCTCTCTAGATTTCTCATGAGATGGGTTTTATTACTTCTCTAGGGACACACATTTTAGGAGTAACTGTATTTAAAGGTAATAAGAAACAATCCTTACCATTAACTTCAATCAGATTTACATTTTTTTGATTCAAAATAACATACAGTTCTCGCTGGTCAGACTTTTTCCCAACTACCCAGTAATCACTCATTGCCTTCACAATAATTTCCTCGTCTTCATCAACTCTGAAAGAAGTTTTAAAAAGTAAAGAAGGTGGCAGCAAGTTCATCTTCAACAACTTTATCTGTAATCATTAGGACAGCTCAATGTCAGAAATTGTGGTTGTGCAGCATCAAAGAAAACACCAGTTCTAACTTGGCCATCATTCAGTCCAGGATGACGGCTTCATAAATGGCTACTTAGGACATCCCCAAATCAGTAATTTTTTCATTAGCCAAACACTCCAGTGCTCTGAAGAAAACTCCTCCATTCTGGCAAGGACACACTACACAGAATGAGGATTTGCTACACAGTGACCAAATACTGAAAGCTGGAGATGGGTTGGTGATACTAAGCTGTCACTGAACTGTTAAACCTAGACCTAAACTATGCTCAACAACTACATATATTCTATAAAGCTGTCACTAACCCAGTATTTCCATAACGTGATGAAACATGCTTTTTTCCTTTACAGAAAAGTTAAAACCTTGTCCTTAAGCAGAGTGGGAAAATTGCTAGTTGCTAATTAGAGCATCGGGCATTCCAGTCATTCAGCATTGTCAGGATCTTCATTAACTTTTGTAGTGACAGAGGGTCTCTCCCACCTTGCAGCATGATACCCCTTGACAAGAAGCCACTTATCTTCTCTATCAGCAGGACTGCAGTAACTGCAAGGTTTGCATTTCATCCATTATTGTCTCACCGCTAGAAGCCACCAGCTGTGTCAGGGGCAGGTATGACACAGGCAGAAGCAGGTATCCCTGTCCTTTATACTGCTTTTCCAGATTGGACAGACTCTGGTGCTTCCCATCCCATTTGTTATGACTACTCTGAAGCCTCCAATAGATGAAATATTTTCTTGGATAGAGGCCCTGGCCCTCTTTTAAGTTATTTTTTTTAAAAGGACACTAGAAGGTTTTTTTAAGATGGACTACTTCTAGACCAACACAAAATACCAAACATGAACAGCCAACCATCAATAAAAAAACTAGAAAGCTCCACTTCTTGAAAAAAAACTAAATCTGCTTGACAGTAGGAGTTACAGACTACTTAATAGTTAAGCATTACCTGGAGAAGTCACTGTTGATGTCACCGAGAATCTTCATGAGGTCAGGGTGAACAGATGCAAGTGATACGCTGGGTGTTTTCCTCATGTGAATGGTACTTTTCTCTGCCAAGTTCATGTGATTGAAATAGATGAACTTAAATTGAGGTTCCTTCTCAGCCCTAGGAAGATTTAAAAAGAAAAAAAAATAGTGGTTTGTGAATACCAACATGTCCTATAAGCACAGGCCTCCCAGAGACTGGGTAGTGAGCCAGTGCAAAGCTAACTTAGACAGCCTGGAGTTATGTTCACACTGAAGGGACTTGTGGGATTGAACTTCATTTTAACACACTTCAAAAAAAACAAAACAAAAAACAACCAAGCCTGCAGAACCAGCCAGTGTTTCCCTTTCTGCCACTCAGGCTGCCAGTAAACACACACAGGGGAGTCTGAAGGCCTTGTTCCACTTCACAGTAGTAATTCATTTGCATTTTTCTAATGAGCTGTTTTTTTCTCTGGCCCCATTTTGTTCCTGCTGCTCTCCTCTATGCCAGTCCAAGCTGATTTGAATGGATCCTGGGTCTTTGAGCAATAAGTCATCTTCTATTCACGTCTTTGTTATTTGTTACAACCAAGAGAACAAACTCTTCCTTGATCCAGGCAATTAGATTTGCCCCCATCATTTGTGTGGGCCAAGCAAGAGACTATTTTCAAACTCCTGCCTTGGCAGTCTTCCTCCATTTCCTCTTTTATGAAGTTAATATACAAACCTAAAGACGTAATTTTTTGTAGAAGTCACAACAAATTCAGACTGACCAAAAACTGGCTGCAGAATTGGTACTTGAGGCAATGCATTATTTAGAAGCAGGAGATACTGTGATGACACCACTCACCTTAGCAAACAACCAGATACCCCTGCTCTCTGTCACCCACATGCATTAGTGTCAAGGAACTGTATCGTGTTTTCAGGACACCATGGCATTAAAGTTTTAAAGAGTTAAAGCTGCCAAAGCCAGTCCCAGATGACATTTAAAAACCCCAAGTTTAATGATTTAGTAGATTGGCACAATTTCAAGCACACCCTATTCTATCCTGTGCGATTTTGCTGATTTGGGATGGTACCACTAAGTTCACTCACATGCCCATCTTTGGTTGAATTCCTCTTATGTTGCTATATGTGATGCTGTTCTTGCTTCCCCAACTAATAAATCTATCAAAAAATAGATGCAATTTTATTGCAAGTCAGCTGTAGTTCTAAGTGAAGTATAAAGCATTAACATCCTTTTTCTTTTGACTGTTTTTTGTCCCTCAAGTAATTACCTTAGTCCTGCAAAATAGGAAACAAAAAAGACGTTTTTTTCCTCACCTACTATACATGGCAACATTTCAAGAAGCAGTAACTCTGGAAAAGTCCTCAACTGTAAAGCTTCCATCGTAACCGAACTAAAATTCCTAAAACTAAATTTACTCACTAAAATTCCCATTTCAGCCAGACAATAAACATTTGTTCCTAAATTAGTAACATCTATTGTTACTTCAGAGAAACCCAAATATGCAACAATTTGCACTTCATAAACACTTAAGATACAGAAAAGTAGACAAGCATTGTTTTAAGTACACCATTAATGCTTTCAAAATTTGGGCTCATGTTACCATTATTTAAGCAGTTCATTAAACCTAACTTTTCACCAATTAATGAGGGAATGCAACAGGCAAAGAAGTGTGGTACAAACCCTGATATTCTCTTGTTGATGTTGTATTGTTCACATATGTCTGATGCCAACACTGTGAGCTGAGGCCCAACAATGCTGTCCAGTTTTCTGCAAAACTCCAGCGTGGGTGGAATTGAAGCTGTGTCAGGCAGAGAAAAGGGAGAGGTGAGATTCTCTTCCCACAGCTGAAGGTACAGTTTCTGTAGTTGTTTTCTTTAAACATCAGTGAGAGTCAAAGAACAAATTTCTCCCATAATTAAAACCTCAGGGGTGATTTTAAAAGTGGCTACTTGAAGCAGTGTTTAGAAATTTTATTGTGTAAAATGAGTTACTTATACCACTGGAATAAAGATGAAAGACTGATAAAGGCACTCATGAAAAAGAGATTCAAGTAACAAATTAATGTGAGTATTTTTCAAGAGTAAAACAAGCTGCATGTCAAAGTATTTTGCATATAAAATCTTGGCAAATAATTGATGCTAATAGGTACTTACCATCAATCATAAAGCAGACAGCTGCACTCATGGCCTGGAACAAAACAAAAGCAAAAAAACTGTTTACAGCAGATTACTTCAACTAACTCAAATAAATGACAATATCTCAGTGAAGTCACACACAGGTGAGAAGAAATTTAAAAATCTTTTTTAAAGGTAGCACTTCAACAGGATAATCTTTTTGCAGTCCTACACAACACAGGTTAGCTTAAATTTAGTTTAAAATTCAGCCCAGTTAACAGTTTAAATTGTAGGGAAAAGATAGAACTTGCTAAAAATGCACTTAAACAAAGATGTCTGCAAGAGACTCCCATTTAATGTAAAAAATTTTTTTGTTGTTTTATTGATTAATCCTATATAAAATCAGGCATGAAATCACTTAAAGCAACTGAAGGCTGGTATTTTGTTTTAATAAAACAATTGTTTGCTTTGGACAGGGTACAGGAGAGGGGAAAAGAGAATTCAGGCTTTAAAGCTTGTTGCTAGAAATGCCAGTTTTCTGTCTCTTTGCTTTAACCTGGCCTTATTCATGCACCTTTCTATACAATTCCTAAGTACTTCACATCATTGTCACCTTCATTGCATAGAGATTCCTAATTCTGTGGAGTAATTGCAGAGGAAACTGTACTACCTTATAAACAATTAAATGAAGCTCTTCGTAAGTGTCATCAGTGTTAACAAATATTTTGGGGAAACGGCATTTTGTCTCTGGATCATTGAGATTTAAAGGTCCAGTAAGAAACCTAGAAAATAATTCCACAGGTCAGATGTGATGAATTCTTGTATTTCAGTTCCTTGAATTTAACAGATGTTCTCCAAACTTGCAATTCTCATGATTAAGGATGTCCAAACTCACAATTACTCAAAATAATGTTGCCTGCTTGTTTAAGCACAGAATTCCTCATTGACATGCTGACTACAGAGGAAAAACAAAGGATAAATCCTAGATTAAATCTACACTTTTGTCTGGAGTGCTTGACTGAAAAGAAATTATTGGAACAATTCCCAAATTTGTCATACAACGCATTAAGAACAATGGGAAGAAAAATAAATATGCAGTAATGTTAATGAAGCATTTTCTCTTTTTTCCAGAGGTCAAGTTTTACACTGCACCAACTACTGTGCAACCCTCTGGAATGAACTGTGTGTGGAATACGTACTCAAAACACACACACTCCTCCCAAATATTTTGCCCTGGGATGAAGAAGCAGTAGGTGGTGATAGTAAAGCAAGACCTACCTTCCATAGTGTTGTAGATTTCCTGGCATTTCAGCACGTATTGGAGAATCTCTTCCAGCTAACTAAGGGGAAAAAGAACACACGGGAAAAACCAGCTTAGAGGCAGAGAGAAGAGAGAGATTTCTCTTTGGTATTTTAGCCTTTAGTACCAGGTAAACAGGAAGAAAAAAACAAAACCACCCCACCACCTTCCCTGCCAAAAACCCCCAGCCCAACTACCTCAGGCTCCATGTGCCTTGGAAACAGAGAAGTCGTGAGATATTTGTACAAAATTCTCATGTCATCTTGCTCCAGTCCACTCCTAGAACATTGTGGGGAAAAAGAAACAAATTATGTCTGTGCTGCAGTTCAGATCACACGTTTTCCTCTAACTAGCTCAGACCAATGCCTTTCTTACTGAATGGTAGCCTGACTCATGTTTTCTCATTTTCATCCAACTCTGTCACTAATTTAAAAGCTTCTCTATTCTGACACTTCCTCATAGGATGAGAAATTGAAGACACACAAAAGATTTACTGAAGTACCTACCAGATAAGCTGGTCATTGTAGAGAAATGCAGTGTACTTGACTATGTTCAGGCTTTCTTCCATCCTATTAATAAACGACTGAATTTTCAAGTAGGTCATTTTATCCAGTGGAAAGAAGCTGATTCCACAAAACACATCCAGCAGATCACAAGACTGTAAGTGCAGTGTCTGCAAGTACTGAGAGAATGACAGTTGGCTTTTAGAATTCAGAAAACTGCCAAGGTGTAGATTTAAATGACAAATTTGAGTCTAATCCCCAATAATCTGGACTAACAACCAAAGAAAAAAAATCCTTCCAGCGCTGCTTGCCTGACACACTCCTTCATGTGGGGACAGACTTTTTACAAAGGTTTGTAGTGACAGGACAAGGGTTTCAGACTGAAGGAGGCTCAGTGTAGATTAGATATAAGAAAGAAGCTTTTTACAATGAGGGTGGTCACACACTGGCACAGCTTTCCCAGAAAGGTGGTGAATGCCCCATCCCTGGAAACATTCACAGCCAGGTTGGACAAAGCTCTGAGTAATCTGATCTAGTTGAAGATATCTCTGCTCATAGCAGGGGGTTGGCCTAGATGACCTTTAAGGGTACCTTTCAACCCAAACCATTCTGTGATTCCATGTGTGAGTGCATGAATGTGATTCCAAGTGTCACTTTGCTTTTATTTAATCATTATAACAACAGCTTTTAAGGAAAGTTCAAGATCTTTTGAGAGTATAAGAAAGCAAAGCCTATCTTACTAATATTTAATTTCAGATTCAGCTGTAGAAATAGGAACAGATAATTAGCTTTCAATGTGCAATGAATAAATAATTTCTCTTATTCACTTTCTTGATAGACTGTAACCTTTAGCAAGAGATTTCAAATGCACTAAGTGGTCTGTGAAAGATGCTTTATCCAATGGCTCCCTCTACAGTCACTTCACGTTACCAAATGCCCACAAGTAATACAGACCAATAGGGTGACAGACCTCTGTCACAGCTTATAAGTCTCTCTGTTTTAGCGATAAAAAGCTATTTACTTTCTTTTTTGCCATGGTCTATTTTTAATTTAGTCTGGACAGAAGCACACAGCAGCTCATCACAGTACTCCTTGTGCCAGTGGTGCTTATTCTGGAGTCTACCACAAGTCTTACAAAGAAACAAGCAAGACCCTCCCCAAATCCACAAGCAAAGCGTGTACTTTAGTTTACATTGTCACAACATTGTGCTATTCTAAAAATCTGTTAAAAGAACAAAATTTTAAACACCATTTTGCAGTGTCTACACTCCATCATTATCAGAGATCTCAGTATTCACATCTCTACCACAACAGCACAAACTGCTGACAGAATTCCTGTTTCCTTCCATGCAAACAAGAAAAATGGGGGTAGGCAGGCACTTCTCAAGTGTCATGGAACTTTTCATGTAGGAACTCAAAATTCTGCCAGATGTGACTACTCAGTCAGTTATTTTATGTGAAAAATAGGTTTTTCTTTTCATCCTTTCACTAAAATATCAGCTTTGAAATGACATTCTGAACACTAGTTATAACGCATGCAGTATTTCCTGAAGCCTTCTCAGGATTGGCTACTAATTCCACATGGGGGGTGAAGGAGGGGGGAGAAGTTAAAAATTTCACCTATTCTCTATTTCACAGTACTACAGGACTTTAAGCCTGTGCATGCAGCTTGTGGAATCTCCGCCCATGGATGTTTTCAAGTCTCAACCACCCAAAGCTCTGGGCAGGAGAGTTTAAATTCAGTGTTCCCCTGCTTTGAGTAGGAGGCTGAACTGAATGACCTCCCCAAATTCCTTCTAACCTCAATGATTCTTCAACAGTCACTCAAATAGATCTGTACAAACTGTTATCACAGTAACCAATTCAAACATTAAAGCAGAACTTTGAAAGAAAGAACGCAATTCCATCAGAAAAAAATCCAACAGTTAAGTTGTTCCATGAAGCCATAACCGTGCTTGTGGTTCAACTCCACTTAAAGAACCTGTTCTGTCAGAAAAAGCAGGAAGTATTTGACAAAATGAATAATCACATATTTTTTGTTGACTCTACATCTTTTCCACTGCCTGTGTTTTATAGTCACACTCTGCCACTTTTCTTTTTTTTGCATTTTATTTCCAGTGCAGAATCACACTGTATGTGCCTGAAAAATGAGGTCTTACCCGATGGAAGAATTTCTCTAGTCTCTCCTTTAGAACTTTCACTCCCCCATCTTCCATGGCTTTCAGGAACGTACCATTGAAAAGCTAACAGTTTAAAGAAAAAAAAATCAGTGAGTTGGGTAATCATTTACAGTAATTTCTTATAACTTGGCCATGAACATAGATTACAACACAGCTCCCATTCCTCAACATACTCCACATCAATCCAAATGTATCCCTTCTTTATTGAAAAAACATTTAGATTTGCACAGTCCAGGTATATATGGCAGCAGAGGAAGAATACTTATGTGACATTGAGTTACCTCATGCTCTTGTTTTATAAAAGGCCTTGAGCCTCCGGTGTTAACCTTACCTTGTACATGCTGTAGCACTGCTGGAGGACTGAACTGTAAACTTTGTCCTGCAGGAAAGAGAGCAGCACATCAGTAGGAGCTGTGAATTACAAGTATTTTGGCTGAGCTACACATAACATGTGAATTCAAAGAGCCAGCAAAGACACAAATTGGAGAAATCAATCTTGGAAAAGTTAAATGGCATTTTCAGTCAGCATCTAGAAATGTCTCTTACTTATAAACTATGATTTCAACAAAGGGAGTCCCTTCCCCCCTCACATTTAGTACCAAAACCACTTTAAGAACTCATGCCAAGGATTGCAGTTACAAACAGTCCTCTTCCCTGAGGCCAGTGGTCAGTGACAATGAACCTCTTTCTGGCAGCTCTCTCTTCATCCAAATCAAAGGCTGAAGAACATGGGACACTACAGCAGATTTTATGGGGCTGAGATCTTAAGCCAGACAAAAAAAGACTATTTTATCTGGCAAAATAGAGTCCCTATGACACCAATCCTTTTCTTAGGACACAGAGAGGAACAAAAGTAATGCACACTGTAATTAACAGGGGCAGGATAACCAACCAGCTTTTTAATTATTATCCCACCCTGCCAAATACCCTTCCTGATTGAACAGACCTAATGATTGACAGACCTACAATTGAACAGACCTAATGATACTGCAGCTTGGACAAGAAATCCCATCATAGTTATGAGCTTTTTTGGTTTTCCAGATTATTAGTAAATATTACTAGCAGTCTCAAGGAAGTAGTAACATGTATACTTGCACCTAATAAAAATACATAGATTTAAGAACTTTATTAAACAAACAGATCCTAAGAAATATTCACCTACTCCAAGCTAAAAGTCTCACAGCTGTATATTTCACCAGTGTTTATTGAATGATCCTGAACTGTTCTCTGGATAATTCTCTATCTTGTGCTCTTCTTTAAACTTTACTGAAAAGTACTTTGCCCTTTTTCCATTTATGGAGATAGATATAGATATACATAAAATCAATTTGACAGCAGGTCAAAAAGAATCAAACTAAGATATTTCTGGAAGTACTCTTAAAATACAACATAACTCATTAAAAAAAAAAGGAAACTTCATTATTACCAGCAATTCTTCTTCCTGATATTCATAGACTGGCTTTCCATCTTTGTGTTTTTCTATTATGGGATTCCGTACAACCTAGGAAGTGGAACAGGCTGGTATTAGACAATGCAGAATGCATTGAGAACATTGCAGGATGGTGTTTTAGGAATATGCATATCACATGCATAAGTACCATGACCATCCAGAAGTTTTCTTCAGGTTCATGGAAAAACTGTCTATTCTTCTGTGTATGTAGGGATTTTGCAGGTTTTGTTGGGCTAAAGGTCCTGGAAAGAAAATATATATGTAGATATGGATATTTATACACACTCACAACAAGAAGACATATAACTGAGATATTTAAAATACAATGCTTGTGCCAAAACAATGAGCCATGCAATCAGACTTCCTACCTTGTGAACTGCACTATAGCTTCACATAGCCCCACATTTCTAATTTTTTCATTCTTTTCTACTTCATTTGGGTGATAGAAGAGAATCTTCTTTTCTTCCTAAAATTCAAAAAAATAATCCAAGCAAATGCATTTTAACAGAATCAAAGAATATTGAGTTCATGGTTTGCTTGTTTTTTAATCCCTTAATTACGTAGGCAGAATTTTATTTTGTACCAAAATGGGCTTCTGTAATAATGGATAAAAGGCATATTAAGCACACTTAAGCAGTCAATCATCCCATGATATGTCAAAGTACTTTATAAATTGAAGGCTATTGAAATCACAGGCCCCAGTCATTTCTCAGCCTGTTCAAAGCAAGGCAAGCTTCAAAGCCAGCTCAAAGCATGGCAAACTTCAAAGGCAGCTCAGATTGCTCCAGGCCTTGCCCAGTCATGTGTTCAATACCTCCAGAGATGGAAATTCCACAACTTTCCAGCCTGCTCTGGTGTTAGATCTCTTCACTGTGAAGAATTTTTTTTCCTATCTCATCAGAATTTCCCTTCATCCATCCTCATTCTTCACTTCCAGAACCCAACTCCATCATCTGCCACCATCCTTTAGGCAGGTGAGACTGCCCTCTGCCCCCTTTCCACATTGTCTCTCCTCCAGGCTGCACAAACACAGGCTACCAAAGGCTCCTCTGGTACACCACAGACTGCATCCCCTGACTGACTCAGAGATTCTCCACCAGGCTATTTCAGTTTGCCAGTGTTTTTCCTACTCTGGGAATTCCTGGAGGAACACAGCACCCACCAGCAACCTCCCATGCGCTGGACAGAGGGAAGGCTTGGTCCAGACCTGCTGAGCCACCCTCCCTCCCACAGCCACAAGCGCTCGATGCTGATTCACGTACGACCTGTTGTTCACAGACTCCCTGGTCCTGTTTTGCAGAGCTGCTCCCAGCCAGTCCCCCCTGACCTGCCACGCTGAGCCAGATTATTCCACCCCACACACGGGACTTCGCTGAGCTCCACGAGGCTTCTGCCGGCCCAGTCGGCCTCAGCTCGCTGAGGGTCCCTTCGAACAGGACCTCATCCTCCAGCGGAACAGCTGCCCCCGCTCTGGAGTCACCCAGGAGCGTGCTGAGGGCACGCTCAGCCTCCTCATCCTGTCATTGCTAAGTATGTAAGTACGCTGCTCTGTTCAAAAACTACTGAAGCTGAAGGTTATCACATGAACCATGCAATATGCTGTTACCTAAAGCTAGTGACTAGAGCTTCTTGACTTCCCTTGCTAAGAGACACAATGGCGAACAAACACTAGCAGTAACTTGAATGTAACTAAGCTAAAGAGTAACCTTTCTACCATACTGTATCTACTTCGAGAAAGTTATTTTTAGAGAAAGTTAAAGCATCAGTAAAACAGCGGCTGACTGTCCAGCTCCCTATCTACAATATACGCCCTGCTGCTGACAACACCTCCGGTTACTGTTTCTTTTCGGTCTGCAGCAGTGACAGACCCCAGCAGGGACGGCAGTCGTCCCCGGCCCCGCGGGTACCCAAATGCCAGGTGCGGATGCGGCAGCGGCGGGCCGGGAGAAGCCGCAGCTGCGACCGCCTTTGTCCGGGGCCGCTCCGCAGGGACAGCGCCGAGCCCGCACACACTGCGGCCCGGGCCTCGGGCACGGAGGGACCGCCGCGCCTTCCCCGCATCCCCGGGCGCGACATCCCCCCGGTACCTCTCCCTCTTTGGGCCCCAGCTTGGGGTTGTAAATGAAGAAACTGAGGAGGGTGGGAGCGAGCTGCTTCTCCTGGCCAGCCGCCCCCGCCGCCGCCGCCATCCTGAGCCTGGGGCCGGCAGCCGTCAGACACCATCGGGGATCGGCCCGAGGCCGCCGCGGCACCGGCCCCGCCGCGCTTCCAGCGGCCCCGGCCCGGCCGCGGTTCCGCCTCCGCGCCCCGGAAGCGCAGCAGCGGCCGGGAAGCGCTCCCGGCACAGGCGCCCCGCAGCGCCCCCAACGGCGGGCGCGGGAACGGCGGGCGGAGAGCCCCGCCGGGCGCCCGGGGGCTGCGAGGCCCCGCGTCCCCTCAGCCAGGGGCCGTGCCCGGCGTTCCCTCAATGAGTGGCTTTGCCCCGCGTCCCCTCAGCCAGGGGCCGTGCCCGGCGTTCCCTCAATGAGTGGCTTTGCCCGGTGTTCCCTCAGCCAGAGGCCGTGCCCGGCGTTCCCTCAGCCAGGGGCCGTGCCCGGCGTCCCCTCAGCGAGAGGCCGTGCCCGGCGTTCCCTCAGCCAGTGGCCGTGCCCGGCGTTCCCTCAGCCAGCGGCCGTGCCCGGCGTTCCCTCAGCCAGTGGCCGTGCCCGGTGCTCCCTCAGCCAGCGGCCGTGCCCCGCCAAGGACCGCGATTCCTGCCGGGGTCCCGCACAGCCCGGCCCGGCCGTCTCTCGCAGGCGGGGAGCTCCGGCCGGTGGGCCCGGGTGTGGCGCGGTGCCCCAGCCACTGCACCCCTGTTCGAAGCGCAAAACCACGAGCGCTTCACTCCCGTCTGGATCGTTCAGAGCTGCCCGGCCGCTGGAAAAAGTAGAAACGCTTTATTTTTAGAGGTAGAATCGGAGATTTGAAAGATGAGATCAAGTTTGAGTATGTTGAAGGAATTGGCATCAGCATCACTTAGTGCAGGTAATCCTTTCACCATAAATAGATATGTCTATTCTGATTATTTTTCCATTTTCTGTCTGGCATATTTAAGATAGTGGCATTTAACTAATAAAATAAGCTTTTCTATTACTTTGCAATTCCCGTTTTAATAAAATTCAGTGTGAGCTAAAGTAGAAGTAAAAACGGCTACATGGTAAGAGATGTATCACTTTCTTCTCCATAGGAGTGTGAAGTTTAGTTATCTGAATAAACAAAGGTTACATAATTGCTTAAATAAACACTTGGGTAAGGTATAAAAGATACAATTGAATCTCTCATTCCACCGAGTAATTTAGGAGAATGTACTGGTAAACTCTGTTAAAAGTTGCACCACATTAAATCTGAAAAAAACCCAGTATTTCTTGAGTTTTTCAATTTTTTTTTCTTTTGTTATTATTTCAGTTCCTATCATCACTCAGAGTTTGTATTTACTTTCATCGCCAGTAGCATCATTCCAGGTAGTCCTCAGCCTCAGCAGCTGGTGTATTCGTTGAGAATCCAATCCAGTGCAGTAGGAGCACTATGTGGAATAGAGATGCTGTAAGACTGCAGCAATTTAATATTTAATGTGTGTACTCAAAAACTGAGCGGTATAAGCCAGGGAGGGATGACTGCTGTTTCCCCCTGGACTGCTGGAGTCATCTCCGTCCCGTCCCTCCTGCCTTGTGCCATGGCTGCAAATCCTGCTGGAGTCATCTCCATCCCATCCCTCCTGCCTTGAGCGATGGCTGCAAATCCTGCTGGAGTCATCTCCATCCCACCCCTACTGCCTTGCACCATGGCTGCAAACCCTCCCAGTGCCTGGCCTGGAGGAGGCTGGTGCCTTGTGTGGGAGAGGAGGTATGAAATAGAAGTGCTGGCTCACCTCCCCTGGCCATGCTGAGGCCCTCCAGGCTGGCTCAGCACTGAGTTTGGAAATGTGAGTTCATGTGGGTGTGTGCAGGCTCCTTTTGATGGGTGCAGAGATCACCACTACCTTGGGTGTCACCTTTCCTGCCCGCACGGGTGGCGTTTAACCCAAACCTCTCAAGAGTGAGCAGCTCCTCCTGTGTGGCCTGGACAGGCAGGAGGGACACAACAGGCTGAGCCACACCATAGACAGAGCATTTCCAGACAGTGCCAGCCAGTTCTTGGACAGCTGTAGGAAATGTTTCCAAAGCTGCAGAGAGAATCTTCTTTATCATTTCATGGTGTTTTCAGAGAGGTCACAGCAGAAGGTGACTCCTTCCCCTTGCCAGCAAAGCAGGATGAGGGAAGGCCCTGCTGTGCTGAACTCCGCAGCATTTCCCTGAGCAGGGTCTGAGGAAGGATCAGGCCACATGTCAAGATGAAGTATCCACAGACAGTAATTCTTGTTTGATACCCTACAGCTCTGAGTTAAAATTCAGCAGTATGTGCAGAACAGGCCTTTCATTGTGATCTGTCCATTTGAAGGCTGGAGCACACTTGAGACAATTTCTGGGAACATCCAGTCAGGATTGAATATATCAAACAAAAGGAGCCAAGTTCCACTCCTTGCTTGTGCTCCACTGCAGGCGGGGGTGAGGTGGTGATCCGGCCAGAGGGGAAGTTCATTTGCTTATACTACTCACTTAAAGCAAAACAGGGAAATTCTTGAAATTGGTAGTATTGATAGTCAAGTTAAGTAATTTCTTACCAAAGAAATTATAAAACAGCAGTGACTGTAGATTTTTGCTGGTGCTGGTTGAGATGTTTAGATGTGTGTTTGTTCAGGACTTAGTAAGATGGAGCTCCTGGGCTGTGGCTGGGATGCCTGTTTACTGCTGCAATACAAACACTGCTGCAAGGGATATGTTGTGGAGGTACACAGAGCTGGACACTGGGTACTCACTGTAAGTGGGGATTGCTGAGGAAGGGGTTTCTGTGTCCAGCTTTCCCTAGGAAGGGAATTAATGTATGTGTAGTGATTGCTAACATATAATTCTGCTCAGTGCAACCTCATCTGTAACTTGACATTGCTTTTGGTGGAAGTATTTGTGAGAATCTACAACGAGCAAGTGATAATAGATTCAATTAAATTATTACATTTCTAATGTACACATTAACAGGGCATGAAGAAACTTCGATTGTGGTTCCAATTTCATCCCATCTTCTTAATTGTATGTGCAGTAACACCACACCTTGACATTTGCAAAGTGGCATCAGATCACCCCGAGTTTGAAATGTGATTCCCAGCCCATGATTATGTAAAATTAAACTGCTGCATAAGTACATTGGGAATTTGCAGGACAACCCCTGTGTCAAGGGACAAACAATTAACAACTTTATGAGTGCTTTCCAATTTATTTTTAAAAATACAGAGAAGTAAGAGATAGTATTGTGTAGACATATGTTTTGGTTTGTTGAGCCTATTTCTGGATACTATTTTGAGCACTTCCATCAGCTGTACAGTAGCAGACTTCACAAAAAGGTATATTATAAATCACTCTGGGTGTTAGAGCTGACAGCTTTAAATAAATACAGCTGACAGCTCAAATAGCTGTTCCATTGACAGTATGTGGTCTAAATGTGTTAACAAATGCATAGACTCAGCAGTTTGGGATTAGTTTAGCAAATAAATTACAAAATAATGCTGTGATCCAGCAAAAAGCACAATGCCTGTGTATCCCTGGTCTGCACGCTTTGTTAACACTGCAACAGGCCTGTGGAGCTGTGTGGGAAAACACAACAGTGCAGCTGGAGCCGGGCTCCTGCTAAGACAGCCTTCACATCCCCCAGACTTCTTCTGTTGTGCGTGATGTCAGGGAATGTGAGCAGCACTGTGAGCGTCGTGGTGAGTAATGGTTTAATAATGGATGCATTTGCTTTGCAGGACCAGAGATTTCACAAAGGAAGACAGTAACTTTGCACTAGCTTGGGTTATGATTAAGAATACAAAGTTACTGAGTAGCAATTGAAAAACTGCTTTCATGCAAAACTTGAGATATGAAATATGTTTGTTGGTGTAATGTTACTAGCCTGGCTCTGAAGAAAAGCTGGTAAGAGAAGATGAGGGGCTAGGCAATTAAAAGAATTTCAGCTCTGAAGATGGATTGTATTAATATGTTAATTACTTCCTTTCTGAGCACTGCAAGAAATGAGAATTACATTAAGAATGATGTCACAGTTTGACATATTTAAGGCATGGCATTTTTCTGCTTAGAGGTTGGATAAGGCTACAGCGGTTTTTTTATATTTTAGTTTTAACTGTTCACAGGCAGGGTAGACTGGCACAAGGTATTAGGGGGTACATAATGTGAACATGGAATAGCACTCTTGAGACCTGTGTTTTAAGGGAATCATAAGTATTCTGGTGTTTTCAAAAAATGTATTTTTATAGTAGTTGTGTCTAGTGAATAATTGTAGCATGCAATGTACAAGTGGCAATTCTGATAACCACTTGCAACTTCTATTCCAATCTGTAAACAGGACTGCCAGTGGTGATTTCTGACTGCTGCCTTTCATGTCAAATTGGGGTGAATGCAGTAGATCAATTATTATTTCCATCCTATTCATTAAGTATGTACTTATAGTGAGCACCCATATCCATGTGTTAAATGGGAGCTAAATATGGTCAGTATATTTAGTTGTTCCTTCCTTGTCAGTCAATAAAACCCTGCCCAGGAGCTTTCTCAATTACAAGGGCCTGCCTGAAGGGCTGGGAATTCTACATGCCATGTCTCTAGGAGCTTTATCAATGATGTTTTGCTTTAGGCTAGGGAGCAGACAAGTATCTTTGTCAGTGAATAAATCCAGTTTGAGTTATGACTACCACATGTTTTACAAGAGTATTCAAAAGTATGATTTAATGTTTCAAGGGTCCTGGGGAAGTGATGTTTTAACTTTAAGTGTTTCTTCCTACAAGTCAACAAGTTTTCCCTTACTTAAATCTGCTGGGGTAGGTGCTGTACTACTGGGGTTTTTAAGGTACCTTTTTTCCTGATGGAAAGCATGGAAAGATTCTTTAACTGCAATACTTTGGATGTTTGAGAGACCTCAGAATATCTTCAGTAGAGCAAGTATATTTTTTTCTGTTTGGTGACCTGCTCCAGCATCCTGTTGTATCTCAGTGGAGAATGACAGAATTTGTACTTTGCCTCTGGGTTTCTTTGTCGAGGTCCACAGTGCAAAGGCTGAGACATTGAAAGGAACTAGAGTTCAGAATGCAACAACACCTGGAAAATTCTTTATTTTATAGGCATTTGCCTGCCTGATGTAACATGATTAGTCAAGGTCAGGACACTTAATTGTCAGTGAAATGGAGAGCAGTTTGTTTGTTACTTACATGTGAACTACTCCAAGACCGTTCTGTCATCAGACTGATTTCATTGCCAAGAACACACTTTATTTCTTGTGACTATCCTGTGACATCCATCTTATGCTCTGAGAATGGCCATGGGTCAGTTCCTCATGGGTCAGACCCTCGGCTTGTGTAAATCTGAATAGCTCTGTTTAAGTCACTGATACTCTGGAGATTTATGCCAGGTGACCATATTTCATAATGCTAAGACTTAGTATCAAAAGTCAGTGTTCATTTTTTATCAGTTTGTATTATTTCTGCACAATAAAAGAAAAAGTGTGATGACTGTATTAAATTCTCACATGTACTGAGTCTACCAGCTTACAAACAACTTGTATACCAAATTAATCTGCTTGAAAACATCTCGAAATGATACAAAAATTCTGTTTTCAGTTGTCAACTGTTAAGAATTGTGGATTAATATGTGTGTGGGTTTTTTTAAAAGACAATTGATGTTTCTAGCCTGGCTTGCCATTACTTGGCTCCCAAAAGAGTAGGTAGCTGCAGGGAGCACAGAGGAGAAATCAAGGAGGAATCATTATGGAATTTGTTTGGGTTAAGGAGTCTAGGGTGTCTCAGAGGATGGCACTGCATGAAATTTGCTTCACAATGAGTACAGGAGAATTTTAATTTAACTGCTTTTGCACACTGCTTTTGCTGTAATGATGAGGATGTTTTAACCAACAGAAATTTTTCAAGTACTGTTTTTTTAGATTTACAGCACTGGCTGTGAGAGAGCAAAGGCTCAGCATATGGAAGCATTAACTCTGTGGACTCTGTGACTCTGGTGCTCTGAAAGATACATGGTCCTTTTCTCAAGTCCATTCAGACTCGTTTGTCTCTTGCCCAGGAACAGCTGGTTATCCCAGAAACAGTTCCATTCTGGGTTTGGTGTTTTTGTGCACAATTACCAGTGTTCATAGAGACTTTCAATAAGGGAGAAATGCAGTTAATTTTGAATGTAGTCGTTCGCAGCAAAGGAAGAAATGCACTGAAGCTGCAGTGGCTGAACTGTTCACTTTGCTTAAGGGCTTCTATCATGTTGTGGTGCCAGTGCAAGCTGCATGTGTGTGACCTGCAACTTGCTGATGTTGAGAAAGCAAGTGAAGGTATAAATACTTCATCAGAGCATCTGTATATCTCCTTTTCTAATGAGTGAGTAGTTTGCTCATGAAAAGATATTTTTTCATCATCCCCGGAGATGGATGCACTTTTGAAGGACATTTCTAACACGTCAGGCCAGCCCACCAGGGAGAGTACGTTGGAGCTTTCTCAACATACATTTGTACTAATTCTTCCTCCACACTTTCAGTCCTCCCTGTTTAGAAAAGGAGAAAATACCACCAAGAAGATATCTTGCTTCCCCTCTGCTTCTTAAAACCTCACAGTTGTCTGAAACCTCAAGTCCTCATAGACTTTCCTTTTAATTCTCTCTACAGGAAAGCATGTGGTTTCTGATTTCCTCATCTATTAATTCGCTGATGTAAAAGAGTGGTTTGAAACTGCACAACCTCATGCAAAGCCACTTCTTAAGCAAAAATATATGGCTGCTTTTCGCTTGGAAGTCAGTGAGAGATTTTACCCTCACCTATCTCACAGCTGTATCTGAGCTCCTAGTCTTTAATGAAGATCTGAGTGTTCAGAGAATTTAAACTTAATCCAGAAGGCCTAATATAAACAGAACTCCCACTAATTTCAAAAGATATTCCATATATGAGGATCTGATAAGTTCAAGATCTTGGAGGGATTAACACTTTTGGTTTAAGAATTCTCATGTTTCAATATAGGAGTCAAAGAAATAGACACAGGCTACAGTATGTGATTAATTTTTATTGGATATTTTTAAGGGAAGTGTCTGCTAAAGTAGAGGTTAAAACATGGTAAATAGTCCACACAATGAAAAAAAATCAGTAATCAGTGTTCCATTATGTTGCTAAGTCAGTGAAAAAATAACAGACACTGTCAAGATAAGTAAGGGACTCCCAATTTTCAAGGTTTTGGAGTGTCTTGTGCAGATTCATCCCAATTCTATCTTGTTTGTTTCTTTTGAACCTCTAAGCCTGCACCATTTCCTGGAATTCTGTGAAAGATAAGAGAATATTTACATGAAAGAAATATTCACATGAAAGGATTACGAGTAGAAGATTAGTGGCTTATCAAGAGATTTAGAATAGGAATGAACAGAAAACAGTGATCTGATAGATGGCCAGAGGAGAAATGTGTGGACAAGAGGCATCACCTAAACATCCTCTTCTAAACAACACATGGAAAAGCAGTGTTTTGCTGACACTTACAGGGAATAATTAAATATTCAGGGTAGTTTTGGCCTTCTCTCTGCATAATACTGATCTTAGGCAAAAATAATGGAATGGCTTATATGGAATTTAAGTAAGAAGTAGCTAAGAGCTGAAGTAAAAAAATGAAAAGTGAGTCCATGTGTTATATTAGCTGTTTGTGATGCTTCAGATATTGAGAAGTGTTGATTTAGAGCACAGTCTAAAGCTAAAAACACTGTGCAGTTCCATGTGGTATGATCCTGGGGTGTTGAGTTGTGCAATAAGATACTGTTATTTTAAAGATCTTTTAAATGTTTGGCTTCCATGAATTAGAGTATCTGATCAGTCCCATCCCTGAGTGACTGTATTAATATACAGATTGCTTCATAAATCATGTGTGTTTATTCTGGCATAGTTCCTAAGGAACTGGGTTTAATTCCTTCCAAAGAAAGAAGCAGAAGAGTTCTGTCCTGCTGGTGCAGTGAGCCGGGGAATCTGCACGCCAGCACATTCCCTGCATGCTATTCCCTAAGCCCCTTTCATGCTCGTCTAGGCAGCTCGCTGCTCTCATGGGGCGAGTTGCCATTAGCTGCAGGCCTTTTGTGTGTGTGCTTTGTCTCCAAAGCACGGCACAGAAATATGGAATTAGGAGATCAGGAGGTTTCTGCACTGTGCAGCCATTAAATCACACCAGTGTTTCCATGTGGTGAGTGCAGTATGCTGCTTCCTAAAACAGCTGCTCCTTCCTATCTGGTCCTTAACCTGCCACTGGAGATAAAGAGCATCCATCCCTGCACAGATCCTGTTGTGGGATCTCATACTGGGGCAGTGACACTTGATCATTCTGTTCTCCTTATCATGCAAAAAAAGTATGGAACTACATGAGACGTATTGAGAATGATTTCAGTGCCCAGTGGAATTTCTGTGGGGCAGTAGCTGCTGGAAATGAGCTGATGTGTGAGCTGTTTGTTCTCCTGTGTACAGCTGGTTCTTTTGTCCTTGATTTTACATTTGTGTATTCCAAGTGATGCCAGTGCTGCCTTACGTTAGAGTAAGTGGGAGGAGACATAAGGGGCAGTTCCTTTCAGAACATCTGGAAATATGGGAGTGAGTGGCAACAGGAAAGTTCCTCAGGGTTTTTTACTTGCTCATGCAAAAGGACTTGCAGAGATGAACCTGTAAGATCAGGGACCATTTCCACCCTTAAACAGGTTGCTATTCAAAGGTTTCAGTAAAACCACTGGGGGTATATTAATGTACCATCAACATGAAAGAGAATCCCACATCCCTACAAACATCCTGAGGTGCCTCATTCTGTATTTAAAGCAGGTAATACCTTCAGCCCCAATTTTACCATCCCCGTCATGATCTGCAGCTGCCAAGAAGGTCTTGGTTTCTGAGGTGGTTAACACTCTGGCTCCACACTCAAACCTCTGAAGGAAATACCTTGGGAGGAAACAACTTGGATTTAGATTTTCACACAGTAGTATTTTTTATACTTGTATAATCAAACAGATAGCTACCTCTAAATAATTTACCACAATAGCCAAGTCCTTCAAACACTGTTTGACAAGCTAAATCTTAGTTGTATGTATTTCTGCTTTGTAAGTGCAACCCTGATTAAATTGATTCTGTCCACTATGAAAATCCAGCCCCAGGGAGCTCTTTTTTTCTATACTGAGCATAAAAGGCAGGTATTATTAATTTGCTTCTCTCTGTAGGGATTATCTATTTAAATACATCTTTCACAACCTGCTGAAGGTTTTATCAACATTTAGCATAAATTGTGTTCACATTTACTGAAAGTTCTGGAGTGGAAAAAGTGCTGATTTTTTTTGATAGCCTCCAAGTAGTTAACAAAATCCTTACTTGAGCTCATCTTCCTCAATAAAGCCACTTTGATCATTGTCGAGAATCCGGAAGATCTCCTTGAGCTGGCTGCTACTCTTTTTAGACATCCCACTGATCTGAAAGAATTTTTTGGGACTAAAGGAATCTGGAGCTGAAAATAAATTAATAAAGAAATTAACCCCAGACCACTGTGTTCACTGTTCCTAAATGGTCTGAGGATGCTACTTCGTTACATTTAAATTGTTCTAAACATGATCAGTAGATGAAGCCTGTCAAAGAATGAATGAATTTGCAATACTGCCCCATACCCTCCTAAACATCCCACAAAATCATGTGGGGATAAGCTCCAAATTGATGATATAAACCAGTTGTGAACAAACATACTGTGACAGCTGAGTAAAGAGATTACAGAAATCTGTTTCAACTATGCACTTGCTCAGTATTTCTTTGGGAATGAGTTAAACTTGCCATGGGTTACACAAAATAATAGATTTTGAGAGTTTTAATTGTTTTCTCACCTTGGCAGTCCCGCAGAGCAGCAGCGATGTCAGAAGGGCTTAGAATGTCTGTAAGGCTCATTTTAAACCTGTGCAAAATAGAATATTGCAAACAGAGTTTTGAAATGCAAATGCATCTCACAACAAATTGGGTTTTTCCATGTTTTGAAGATTACTATAAGGTCAACAAGAGTAGATGAATCTCACCGATCAAACCAACATCTCTACTATTCCTTAACAAATTACAAGGTTTAGTACATCACTTCCTTAAAAATAGCAGTGCAGAAATAATGCTTTTTAATGAGATGGGTTACATTAACCATGTTGTGAGTTGATGATCAGTATTTTATCATTTACCTGCAACCTATATAAATACAGCACATTTTTAAACTCTATGTAACCATTAATCTAATAAATAGTCTTACTGGAATGCATGGAATCTGGCAATACAAGTAACAATATATGCAGTTGGAAAAGGAAAGGTAAAAAAATTTGCTTCTATTATCTCCCCCAACAGCTCTAAAGAATAAAAAGAAAACTGATACTTATCTATATAAAGTCCATCTATATGTAATTCCAGCAATTAAAATAAAAACCTTAGAACAATGGTTATTGTACTTACTACCGGTGCAGCTCTGCACAGTAATTTTATTTTATTAATCTCAACTCAGCTGCTCACCTTCTGAATTTTCTCAGCTAGGTAAAGGAAAAATAGTTGAGGAGATACCAGGCAAAAAGTAATGTTGGCTCTGGCTTGCCACTCTGTCTTATAAAGGATTCAAAAGGTGGCAATAACCACTACTTAGGTTACACTTTCATGGATCGAATGTTTGAATTGAGACCTGGCTCAAATTTCTTCCTTAACTAATTAAACTTTTCTTTCTATTTATATCCTAAGATAATATGGACAAAAAGAAGAGTTTTTTAAAATAAATCCACTAGTGCTTAATTAAGTACAACTCTGCCATCAGAAACGCCTTTCAGCCTCCAAGTGTGTTAACAGGTAACCTCTGCACCTGAAAGTCACTCTTTGGAAGATGACTCCAGCAGTCAAATCCTTATGAAAAGAAATGAATTTGTTTTCCCTGGGTCTGTTGATCCTTTGGACTGGAATGTATAAAGGAGGTTGGAGGTGAAAGATCAGAGGTGACAATGTGTCATTCTGACAAAGATAACTTGTCACTAGGGTAGAGGAAAGCATTTGCTAATTTGGATGATCTTTCTACAGTAAGCTTCATTTTGTATTTCCTGACCATTTTCTGAATTACAGAAACAGAAACTAGTGCCTTCAGTGACAGAAAACTATAAACTAGGTAAAGCTGAATAAAATGATCTTGTTGTCAGTATTCCTTGGAAGATGATCAGTTGGCCTACTTAATAATCCGTTTTGAATATTTTGAATTACATGAAATCAATAATAAGCTTACTAGTTGTAGCAAGTTCTATAGGATGTAGGAATCAGACTTTGTTAGTGTGGAAATAGTTTTAAATACATTGTATAACACACACTCTCACAATCTGTTTCATTAATAACGAAATTTTAATTATAGGTATAAGTAAATGGAAGTTTATTATGTATTTCAGGAGTATTACTTTTGGAACAAAAAACCTTAAGAAAATTTGTAACAGCAGATAGGAGGTTTTCCTTCTCAGACAAAATTCTGTTTCCATCTTTAAGGAGGTTAATATGGGCAAAATTCTAGGATGAAGACCAATAAAACTCACATGTATTTTGGTTAGTATTTATTGTGTAATAGTCAATTGTGGTATCTAAACTAATGTTCTCTGAATCCATGAGCATTGTTTTATTTTTAAATAGATGGAAATGGCATGGTATGCCAAAGAGGAAATATTTTTACAGTAGCAAGGGTTACAAATCATACTGTGGAGCAGAATAATAAATATATCTACGCCTTGATGTAAGTTAATGGACTACAGTGGGTTTACTCCTGTTTGGTTTAATGACAGTGAGAAAGGTGTCAATCATAGCAAATATTCCATAGCACTGTTTGAATTTGGACAGGGAAATGCAAGGTATAAGTAACACAAAAAGCAGACATAATTTAATGATACTTTTACCTTTTTTGCTACCTCTTTTGTATGTCAAGGAATATGGCATAAATCACAAATAATCAGACTTACTTTTGGTCTGAAGTACCAGCTGTCCAGGAACAAACAAATGCTCCTTCTGTCGCTGCCTGTGGGAAAACTGGTTATAGTGACCTGGAAGAACATTTTCCTGTTAAACCTAAGAACCCTGGGCAGTTGTAGATTGGTATTGTGTGATTAAAACAAATTAAACAGTGCTGATTTGTACAAGCTGCAGATCTGATCACAGATCTTTTGGTGTTCTTTCCATTCATCTTCCTTATTCAGTACTATCTATTCATGTTGCTTTCTGCCTGAGATTTCCATAATATTATGACCTGTCAGGCAGTGGGAATTAAGTTCATTCTGTGCTTTCTCCAGAATCGTCCTGAAATAACTTTCATCCTCTTAGGTACCTTTTTACACACCGTTGTATTTTCTCCTTTATGATCATCTCAAGTTGATCTGAGTTTGAACAGAAGAGTTCTTTTTTTACTGCCGAGATGTTTCTAGAGAAAAGAGTTTTTTTCAGTGCTCTGTGACAGTGCCATAGGTGTTCCTTTATAGGAGACTTCCTTTATTTCTGCTGGCTCCTACACAGTACTCATGGAACTGCTCTCTTTGTTTAAGTGTTTCACTTGCCATACAACACTAATTATTGGCAGCTAATGAGAAAGAGGGAATTGAAATGAAGTAGAGGAAAATGACAAGATTGAGGTGGGCATATGATGCTGAAGCAGCTCAAAATGTGTCTGCAACTAATTTGGGCATTGTATTAAAATATAAACACCAAATGTTCAAAGAACGACGTCTGGTTACCTCACATACTCTGCCATGGCACACAGAGTGCTGAGCTGGATTTATGTGTATTCAACAGTAGTAAAATAGCCAGAATTAGTATTATATTAGAATATGATCTCAAATAAAAGTGAGATAATTGCTATGATTGCTTTTGAAGGGATCTTTTAATGTTTGAAATTCAATGCTGACAACAAAAGTGATGCTAATCCTGGCTGAAAGATGGTTTACAAAAGCCTAAAAGAGCTGAATTTCAGAATCAAGTTGATGTCACTGTACATTGATACAGGTGGGAATCTAGGGTTACTGGGTTTTATTTATTTATTAATGACACTTCATCTGAAGTACAGGTTTCCCTCCACTACAATTAGAATGCAATAATTAGGGATTAGTATATTAAGGGATATTTTAATGAGATAATCTGTTTTACATCTGAATTATCTGCCTGTTTTCCTTATTTCTGGGTTATGTGTTAGCTTAGGTGATTGTAATTACATTATGCATTCAGAGAATGAGATCTGTGGAAGTGTTTTTTTAAAAGATGCTGTGCAAACAGTGTAACACTATAAAGAAAATCCCTAATAATTCAACCAGAACAACAGCTGCTAAGTAATGGGCAGTTAACAATAGTGCAAAATCTGGCACAGCATCTGAGTTTTGCACAGTTTCCAGGAATGTTTATCACTCCTTCCTATCAAATTCAAGACAAATATTAATTTTTGGTTTTTTGTTTGTTTGGTTTTGGCGGGGGGGGTTGCTCTACTAGAGACAACTGGAAGTTCTATTGGATTGATCATCTGAATATTTATGTATTTGCATACTTAGTGTCATTTTCACCTGAGGTGTCTTTATTAAATAGTATTAAAGCCTTTTTTTTGTTTGTTCTCCGACTTCCAGAATTAAACTTGAAGGTGTGATTCTGAGAAATACAGAATATTCATATTGACAAGTTCTTGCTAGGAATCTAAACATATAAAACAATTGTCTTCAAATCAAGTGCTATTTACTTCTCTAAGAATCAGAGGGAAGTTGTGTTTTGGTAAATCATTGACAGGTTGTGGACTAGTCTTGTACCCTTTGTGTTCTGTTTGGCGTAAAGTGCAGAGTTAATTAGCAGTGGCAGTCAACCAAAGCCATGACTTCAAGCAGATGCAAAAGAAACATCAGCAGTTGTCTCAGGTGAGATCAGAGGAGAGGTGTTAACCTGAGACCAACTACAACAGTGTAAAGAGATGCTGCAGCAGCTGTTCTCAAACCCACACAACTCCATCTTTCAGCCCTGGTTGTGTCAGGGCCAATTGTATCATGATCCTGGATAACAGATTCTGCCTTTGTAATGAGTTTGGAAGTAACTAAAATAGATACTCAGTAACCTCTGTGGTTGATAGTAGTGCTGACGTCTCAGCGGTGACAGCAGAGCATCTTAGTGTGTTTACAGCTATAATCATTGAAAAGGACCTTTACAACAAAATTAATTCTATCCTGTCACTTCAAGTTGTCTCTTAAGGCACATGCTTTAATCACATAGAAATAAAAAAATAATTACAGCATTTAATTTGAATTGTTGCTTGGGCCATAGTATTTTACCATATTTACCAGAGAAGTTTGAGCACATACTGTAGTATTTGCCTTTTTTGGTCCTGTGCATTGCTATAATGAAGGAGGAAAGCCAGGCCCCAGTGACAAAGCTTTCTTTCCCTGCAGCAGGAAGAGGATATTACCCAGAGCACTGAGCAGAGATCTGGACTAAAGAACCCAAGATACAAGATAGATTCTGCAGCCCTGTGGGTCTGGAGCTAAAGGAAAACAGGTACTTCTCTCACATCAGGGGAAATGCCATGTGAACTTTCCTCGGTTCAAATGATGTACTTATCATTCTGTGGGAATTAATTCGATTTCTGTTTGAAAATGACAGCAGAATAGACCAACACAGATGAATAATAGTGTCACTAATTCATAGTCTGGTCTGATAAACATATTTTTTAACTTAAAAAGCTGTCCTGGAAGATCTCTGCCAGCATTTGATATGTGTTTGTCTTCAAAAGCCCTTGGAAGTTCTTCTATGACTCAGTAATGCAATTTGCTGTCTGTGACCCTAAATGTAATTGTCTAACATGTTTCTGTCTGCTGTCAGCATTATAGACAGTGTCAGATGGAGTGATCTTTAAAACCCTACATTGCTCAGGGTTTTTGTCTATTTTAGGAATAACCGTGCCCTAATGTTGGAGGCTGTGAAATAATCTGGGTGCTGCCTGTTGTGACATGTGAAAGATAAGCATAGTGCTACTACACTGTTACCAAAGGCTCTTTGCACATGGCTGCACTTCACTGTGCCCCACAGTGTAAGGAGCCATGGTAAAACGAACCAAATAGCACTGAGGCGCTTCCAACCACTTCTGTATGCACTGCCTGTCCTCATTGATTTCCGTGGGATTTCGGCCATTAATTTCAGCTGTAGGAGGATGTATAACCCTTAGTGAGGTTTGAAGTAGAATTGCCCTGTAATTAGAGTTAACTTTGTCATAAATAATCATCAAAAGTCGCTTGTTTAACAGAAATGGCCTAAAGAAAGGAGATTCAGACAAACTGTTAAAGCACGTGCAACAAGCATGTGACAAAATTCCGTTGACAAGAGGCAATCCCATACTTAGGGTCTCAGACCTCCAAATGTCTGATTCCAGCAGAATGTTGTTCACTTTAAGGGAGCTGTTTGGGAATGTATGTTTATGATCAGGGAGCAGTATTTCCAGCTGAGGCACAATTTGAAGAGCTTTCTTAAATCCCATGGTAAGTAGTTACAGAAACTTCACAGTACCTGACAGCCCATGTGAGCGAGAGGCAGAGAGGAAAAGAAAGTGAGTGAGTATATTCTTGTGCAAAGAAAACATTTTCTCCACTGATCTGCTTAGTGGTAATGCTGGAAGAAGGAAAGGTCTAAAAACGTCTCTAGTCACAAGCTCTTCTTAACTTTCTGGAGTGATCACTGAAGCTGATACCAGACTTACCTTGTCATGAATTTTTTACTGTTCTTAATGGAATGGTAAGTGGTGAAATTGTCTTAGATTTGTAGGCCTAGCAGGCTAATCAGGGTGGAAGTAAATGTGGTTAAATAAAGGAGCTGCCTGCTATCTCAGAAGTTATCTGAGCTGTCTCTGCCTTTCTCTCTTATTTAGCCATTAATGTTGGTACAATTCTTGAAAATGTCTGGGTGACCCATATTGCACAAGGAGCACATAAAACATGATATCAGCTGAGACACAAAGCATTTTCTGACAATAATGAGAGCTTTTAGCCCTGCAATCAGGCTGCATTTATTAATTCTGCAAAATTTACTTTTTTAAATGCTCTCCTGAGATGACATTGAAATAATCAATGTCAATTTGCTTGATGGATAATTCTTTTTTAACTCTTATAGAAAATTCTACAATATTGGGACCTGATTCTTTAATTAGAGTTAATGGAAATATATTTTTGGCTAATGTATAGAGCATGAACACATTATTGAGTATTCATTAAAGTCTTGTAGATTGCTTTAACTTTGTGTAATACGATGATTTCCCCAACATTGTACTGACATTTCCTTCCTTCTCCATAATGTCTCATCACAAATATGCCATGCATTAGAACCACAACAAAATCTGCAGGCAATTTTGAAATGAAGATTTTTGATCTGCAAATACTGAAACATCTTCTTAAAGAGCTCCAACAGACACAGTATGAGACAGTCATACCAGTTTTTGCAAGATTTATGTCCAAGAACAGACTTTTCAAGAGCTCCAAATTTTTTTAAAAGAGTATGTAGGAGCAACTATAATGTTGGAAGTATAATGTTTGGGATGGTCAAAGCCATCCAGATTTTTTCAAAAGGCTGTTTGGCTGAGTGTTTCTTTTGGTCACATATCTAAGACAAAACCCTGATACAGTGCACTGTTTCATTAGGTACTATTAGCAATGAGTTCCTTTTTGTAGCCCAGTTTGATTGCTCTGTGCGTTTATACTGTGGCAAAATTGTGATGACATCATCACATTAATGCTTTTCAACCAGAACCTTAACCTAGTGCACAAAATGGATGAACTTCAAATAATGAGCAACTACTCAGAATTTTGCATTCTCCCCATTCCTTATGTCTGTCTTGCTATTTCAATCTGTCTGCATAGAAAAAAAACCCATTAATTTCTTAGCAATTTTTTATGGCACTCTTCATTTATTATACTTTCCTCACAAACATTGATGCATTTTACAGCCCTGTGAGATGCGGGCATTATGTTATTCTCAGTGCTGAGAAGGAGAAAAACAGCAGAACGTTGATTATTTCGGCAACATTCCCCCATTTGCTGTTATAGAGCATTGGGGACTTGTTTTTTTTTGAAGTGCTTTTTGCGGAAGTGGCAGGTGGGACGCGAGAAGTGTTCTGGAATTCATTCGAGCACGCAGAACACTGAACTTCTCGGCAGTGGAACAACAGTGCCATCGGGTGGGCATGAAGGCAAGGGATTCCTTGGGGAATTTTGAATGTACTGCTATTTCAGTAACCTAAATTCATCCTGGAGCCAGCTGATCTTAGATTGATGACTTAATTAGTGCAAGGTCCTGCAATATACTTAGTCTCTGAAACACAATCAGTTGCATAAAGAATGACAGAAAAACATATGGAATATTAAAATGCCTCTTGATTAAATGCCACTGCTACCAATTACTACAATCAAGTTTTACACCTGGACATTTTATTAATTCCGGTTTTTTTACAACATGTGCTAGCTATTTATGCAAATATTGAAAATTCGATGGCCCACAGAGATGCTTTTAATTTCTCCTCTTAATATTTTTGTTTTTATCTTTAATGCCCTAAATTCAGATGTGCAGAGTGGATTCCAGTTCAGTCCCCCAGTGGCACAAACCTTCTGCTTAAAACACCTGGGAGTGTGGCTTAAGTAGTGCTTGTACTTCTTCAGATGTTTTCCAGCAATGTGAAACCACTTGCCAACAATTGTTCATGACCCTTCAGGGTACAAAATGTGTAAATAAATGATAGGTTTGCATTAGGAAAGATTGTTTATGGCATATATATCTTGGTCTTTATCTTGACTGCTGGTTACGATTTGACCAGTGCTTGAAATTCTGAAAAAGAAGGAAAAGGAATAATAAAATGGGATCTCAATTTTTAATCACACAGTCAAAAATTTCTTTCCTAATTTTTAGAGTTAAAATGGGAAACGAATGCTACTTCCTCTGATAGTCATTCCTTAAAGGTAACTCTTTGTGTATTCATAACAATAGGTTCTTAAGGCAAAGGAAGCGTTGCATTTAAGTGTCACATTGTATCGCAGTTCATTAGCAAAAAGCAGTGAAATTATAGACTGAATTTAGGTTCCAGTCCTGAAAAAATCTCCATGGATGAGAAAAGGGACTGATAACTTTAGCCAGGGGCACAATAGAGATCAGTTCCTGTTAGATTCTCTCTATAATACAGAGTAGATCTGAGCACCTCAAAATCAGATCCGTAACATCCAATACATGGAGCAGGGCAGCTGCCTAGAGCTGCCTTTAGGAAGTCTCAAAGGCAGGTATTATCCTTTTAGTAAGGGCAGTCTTACCATCCACTCCAATTTTACCATCTCCATCACTGTCCCCTGCTGCCAGGAATGCCTTGGTCTCAGCATCAGTCAAAGCTCTGGCACTGGCTGAGAAATTCTTCAGGAAAAGTCTGTTAAAGGTGAGAGAACAAATGAGTGAGACATAGTAGTGAAACTGTTCAGGGTTTGGATTGATAATAGCTGTAAAATTTCAAGTGTAATTCAATTCTTGAGAACTATTTCAATGGCAAAACTTCCTCTAACTTCATTGAGAGTGAGGGTAAGGAAGTCAGAGGATGCTGCATCACAGCCTGTAAAAATCCTTGGTGACATCTTGGTTTCATTGGATTAAAAAGGCAAAATTAACACTGCCTCTGTAGTGGCAGGATTCATCTTCCCTCCCTTGTTATTTCGCTTCTTTCTCCTAAGATGCAGAGTCTTAGCAGCAAGAATTTCTCTAACCTTAAATTTAACTTCAAAGTCAGATGAATGTGATCTGGAAGGTAGAATTCATGTGACAGGAAGAAAGATGAGAGAAAAACAGCCCTTTGAATTCAGTCTGGTAAAAAATCTTACAAAAATAAAAAGCAGCTGTAGCAGAACTTCTATTTTTATCTTCACAGTCTGACAGTTATTGCTATATGAAACGAGTATTTTCAGTGCTGCCAGAGAGTTTTCTCATTGTGATCCAGCCTTGCCTTTGTTATTTGACTTGCAGCTCCTCCAGCACCAGCACTCACACACAGGTGCACAAACAGGATTGTCTCTCATGCAAAGGGGCAGGAGGAAGGGGAATATTTCTGATTTTATCATGCATTTTTAGATGATAAAACACAACCCTGTTGGTAACTTTTTTATTTACTTACTTCAATTCCTCTTCCTCAATAAAGCCACTCCTGTCCTGGTCAAGAATTCCAAAGACTTTGTCAACTTGGTCTTTGGACTTGGAGTTGAGACCCACTTTGACAAAAAAGGTTTTGTAATCAAACGAATCCGCAGCTGAAATAAGCAGATGGAAACAAGAAGAGATGAAGAAAAGTAGTCAAAAATCTGGAACATAAAAAATTAGCTTCTTGATCAAAAAGCAGCAAACTATTCTGCAGTACAGTGAGGTAATTACAAATCCCAAGTAACAGTCTTGGATTTTCCTGAGTTTATAGCAGATCAATGGGATTTTTCCATCAATGATGTCTCACACCTAGGAAGGTAATGAAATAATGACTGTGGTCATCAGCATGTGGGAGCGTACCCATGTAAATTGATACTTCACTGAAAAACATATTTGTAGAACATGATGATAAATATTGTGCTTGTATTGAAATCAGCAGTTTCTCTGAAAACACAGGATTTCTGCTGTGGGATTTCAGCCTTTGGATTTTTTCATCCTTAAAATTGCTGCAATGCACAAATGATGATGGGTGCCTGTACCTTGGCTGGCCAAGACTAAAACTCGCATCTGTTCCATTACCTCGCATTAAGTAAGAAACCATTTTCTGTCTCCATTGGAATTGGGATTTTGGGGTAGCAAGGACAGAGGAATTTGATAAATAAACTGAAACCCCAAATTTAAAACATAAATATTACCTTGACAGCTCTGTAGACCAGCAGCAATTTCAGCTTCTGTCAGGATACTGGAAAGAGCCATGTCAAGACTACTGCAAAATGAAAAATATTGTTGGGTAGAGTTGCCCCTGGTCTTGCTCTCTCAGCTGTGGAGCTGGCCCCCAGGGGAACCAGGTTTCGTCAGGGGGCAGGTGAGCCCAGGTCCCAGGGCAGAGCAGGGGAGCTGCCCTGCAGGAGCCAACTGCTCCATCCTTTATTTCAGATACACATCGTGCATCTGAGTCACTGGTGTTTCTGGTTAAGTCGTCGGGTGCACAAGCTGAGGACAAAGCCAAACCTATTTAAAGAACTGCCCAGCATTCGGGCATCTTCGGTTATTTCCATGCATTTTTTTGTGTGAATTATTGTGATGTCTTCTAAAGCTCCAGAAGAAAGATTGAACTCACCTGGCCACTTAGTTTTCCCCAAGCCAAGAACAGAAAATACTGTCAGGTAAAAGTTCTGCGGAGTCCTCTGACTTAATTCTTTTTCAAATGACATAGAGAAGGACTTATATAGACCTTAGTTAAGTCCTCTTGACCTTTTACAGAAGTCCTAGAGCCACGTGATGGCTCAGATACCCCAGGGGATAAGTTACTGTGGCTGACAAGACCTGCTAGCTAATCAGATTGATATTTATATCCCAAAGGAATATGTAAGGTTTAGTGCCATATGCTGTAAATCTTCTCAGCTTGCACCTAGTTTAGTGAAATGAATTATTTTTTATGTATAAATGAAAAAATACTTACATTTTTAAGTGCTTAATGGTGGCAAGAAATGGACATCTTCATAGCAGACTTTGACTTTTAAGGGCCCAATCCTGATATGAATTACCCATGAAACACTACTCCTGCAGTTGCCCTAGTAGTCTTCAAAACATACTAATACTGATACATTTGTAACAGATATATCTGATATGCAAGTACAAGCTCAAAGATGAAACTTCTTCAGCCCAAAGTACTTTTAATAAGTTGTTATATAAGTTTTGATTAGCTATACAAGTCTAATCTTGACAGCATTTGCTCAGCATTAATTAATTGCATGGTGCGCATTTTTAAATCACCCTAGCAAATGTGCCCATTTATAGAATGAAGACTTTCAGTTGTTCAGCAGGACTCAGGGGGGTGAATCAGTTATGGCCAGGAGGGAAACAGAGCAGTGAAATCAGTGATATTTGGGTCTTCCTTGCTGTGCTGAAAAAATAAACTGCTGTAAGGTCTCAAACAGCAGCTAAGATCAAACTGCAGCTTTTCTCGTACTGGATACTAATAGAGACCCCCACTCAGCTATCTCATGAAATTTATTGGAACTTAATGCTGTTGAGAATAGTCAAAATTGTCCACTGGTGTAAAAAGCCATTGGGAGAACATTTCACACTGACACTTAGGTAAACATGGCTGGAGTATTGCTTAGGTTTAAATAACATTTGAGTAACGAGAACATTTAAAATAAAGCCTGTCCTCTAATCGCTATAGCATAAAGCTGCTGTCTTTCAAAAATTATGTACATGAAAATACAGACTAAACCTCATCTATCTCGGTTCCCCTTGATTTCATCAAGAGAAGAATTTTTAAGAGGAGCACTGACTATGTTATTCTAAACCCATGCTGTCTAGTAAATTGAAAATTGTGAAAACTAACTTTTCTGGACGATGTAAGATCAACTGCACAAGTTACTTTTAAAGGCATTTTATCTCAAACAGGTGGATATCTAAATTTGATGATTCAGTTTTCCCATTGGGAACCTAGCTTTGCCTTTGGCTCAGGTTACTAGGAAATAACCAAGAGTCTGGCCTGGGATCAGAGACAATCTGGTAATTGTATGGGAATTACTGAGCATTCAGGAAGTAACCCTTGTGAAGAGCCCGCACTGATAATACAACGCATTTGTAGAGAAGAGCTGTGAAGTATTTCTGTGGCAAACGAGCACTTGCCCAAAGGTGGCACCAAAGACAGGCAAGTCCAGCCGTGAGAGCGCTGAGGGACTGCGGGTGAGGGAAAAACTGCGGATCAGGATGAGAACAGGATGACAGGAGGGTGTTCATCAGAGGGGGAGAGAGGAAGGAACAGGTATTTAAAAGAAAAAAGTCTAGTCTACCAAATCGCTTGAAAGAACAGGAATATAAACAGACTAAACTGAAAAATCTGAGATAATTCCTGAGGGCTTTCCTTTCATGGTGATTCAGAAGAACAGGTTATTTTGTCTGTCTAACAAAAACAGGGTTTACTGTGTTTATTTTCATATTGGCTAAATTTTACAGTCCGTTATGGAGATCATTGCAAATATGAAATCAATTTGTTCTGGAAGCCTGGGAGTTGAAGCAGGAAGTCACTGCTTTTTTACAGTCTGTTAAATGATTATGATGTCATTGTGATGGAACTGATGTGATTCCCTTTGAGTCAAGTATTTGCATATTCTACTTGGACAGAAGTTCCCCTTTGAATTTAGGGTCAATAATCCCTTTGTACCTGCAGGGAAAGGCATTGTCTAAGGGTACCTTCTTTTTCTGCTGTAACTGGTTTTCTTGTTTTCATGACTGTAGGACATGCTGACCAACAAATCAGAAGTTCTGGAGCAGCCATATCTCAGCTGCTGATGTGCTCTATAGATCTTTGGTACAGAAAGTGTACCAGAAAGTCCAGACCAAAAAAATGGTATCTTTCTGTGCTTACAATCAAAACTAATGTGGAAATTAAGTTTCGTAAAATGTGAACACTTTAGTTCATATTCCACAGTATCCTCTTCTTAAAATGTTTTAAAATACATGAAAAATTAAGCATGAAAATGTTAGGTACGTGTCTGTTCAGGGATTTAATCAAGATGTATCTATTTCAGTAACCCATTCCAGGAAATTAATCCAGCCTTGGCCCCCTCTGCCCACACTGTTTGTGTGAAGAGCTCCAGGCGCCTCTGATGATGCTGCATCAAAGATTTTCCACATGGGCTGGCTGCTAACTCAGAGAAGAAACTGTACCAGTCCATGTGTGCAATGAATGTTCTGACATCCCCTTGCCCTTTCTGTGCTCTCTACTTGTTAGAAGATGACTGAGATTTCAAACAGTTGGAGAGCTGAAATTGAATCTCAAGTTCACAAATGGCTTTTGGATTGGGATTTCCAGAGGAACATGAAGTTAGGAGGCAGCCAGTTTCCACTAAACACCAGGAGATTTATCTCATGCTTGGTTCTGCTCCTCTTTCAGGACAACCCAAACTTTTGGTTTAAGAGAGGTGGTGAATTCAGTGGCTAGAGCACTAGGGTGGTTTGGCATCGTGACCCTGGCCCTCTGTATCCTTTTTCGAACAGCTCGTGTAGGGCAATCAGTTTCTTTGTGTTTTGTTCCTGCTTAAAGAGATCATAGCACGTCTTTATTTCATAAGAACTGTAGGGAGGATTAGAGGTTAAACTGCTCACACAGAGTGATCAAGGGACTGAGGTGTCTGAGAACTCAGTCTTTGGGCCTAGTGGAATTCAGATCTACCACTCACAATTTGGATTGCTCTTTAATTGTCCTAAGTGAAGGTAAAACACATAAACCACATCTCCTTTATGCTGGGAATTATGAAGCAGTCTTATACTGAGTATTATAGTGAGTAGGATGGTCTTACTCTAAACCTGAGAGCAGGTTCTCTCACACTGAGATCAGTGTGAAAATACCAGGGATTGTTAGATTCTTTCTGATCTGATGTAGCAAAACCAATTTCCAACAGAATTTAAGTTTTCAACTGTGTACTCAGCAGTGTTTTATTTGTGTAATTCATTCATAACAGCTTGATGCAGAAGATTTAATCCTTACTTAGAACCTCTATCCTTGAAGATACTCAAACTCATCTTAGAGCAATGTGCCTTTCTGAGGGAGTGGTTGGACCGGAGGCCTCCAGAGAACCTTTCTATCAGGAATTACTCTCTGATTCTGTACCTCAATTATGGTAATATTGTGATACCAACCATGTGTCTCTTTGCTACTTCAGTTGGCATTCATGCAGACATCCTGCAACCAAAGTTTTTCTCTAGCATGATGGCATTGTCAAGTTCAGAGAACACTCCGTGATATTCCCTAAAAAATGGCTGCCACGGACTGAAGTTAATGAAAATGAACTTTCCCAGAAAACTTTACATTTTTTGAATTTGTTTCCTTAGTTGAAAAATACTCCTCTAGTTTGGTTAAAATGTGGATCTAAAATGTGGATCCAAAATGTGGATCCTAATGCCCACAGAAATCTTAACAGAGAGTAGGTGGTATTTTTGCTGAAGCCTATGGGCTTTTTTTTGAATTGGGAACTTCTTGGTATTTTATTATAATTCCTTATGGTGAAATGGCTGGATGATTTTAATAAGATTTAAAACACACCTTCTTTCTACAAGTCACTATTTAAGAAGAACGGATTTTCTTTTAAGCATAGGTGAAGTTGCAGCTTACACAAGGATTTCCTGATTCTTGGGAGTGCTTCATCCCCCTGTGGTAGCACAAGGTGGTGATGTGCAGTTGTTCTGCATCTCTGAAATACAGGATGGGCCACTGTGCAGTCTTGCATTTCTTGCATTCCACGTGAGACTCTCGGAGGTGCAAGGAATGCGGTGTCAGGTCTGGCACTTCTGGTACTGTATGTGCCATCTGCTTGTGAGCCAGTGACAGGATAGTTTAGAGATCAGCAGTGTGAAGAGCTAATGTATGTATTACATCTGGATATTGCTGCAGATCTGGGTAGCCCCAGGTTTTTTTCTTCAGCAGGGAAATAATTAAGGTAAAAGGAACCAACAGAGTCTCATCATTATGCAAAATATTTCAGTGCTGCAATTAACAGCAGCTATAATTTAAGCCCAGATTTAACATCAAAGGCAGTGGGGATAGAATTAGGATTTATAATCATTGTAATTCTGCCAAGGCTTCAGTGAGTCTGATTGCAGAATTCCTCTTTTGCATTAGCCATCTTAAATCTGTCCACTAGCTCTCTTACATGCCTGGGAAATGAGGGAGTTGTGCTTGCCTCACATAATCATCTTGCAATTCATGGGAATGCCAGCACTGGATGTTACATAAAAGTTCCAGAAGGCTTTGTTTCTGCTCTTCTTCAAAACAGCTGCCAAATCATAATTACCATTCAGTTTCAGCGAGGGGTATTGAAACGACAGTCTGCTTGTGAGCTGAGCCACAGCACGGCACACGGGGAAGGAAACAGCTAAATCTTGGTGGGGAAATTTCTGACATGCTCAGCCAGAAATGCACAACATCCACTCAGCCTGCTGATGTCTGCATTTAGCCATGAACATTATTTACTTTGTCTGCTAATGAAGACAATGCAATAACCAGCTCTAAATCCTGTAAGACACTTATCAAAGGGAAGACTAGTTCTTAGTTTTCAGACTGAAGAAAACTACTGATATTATGGAACATATGGATGATAATTCATACAATAAATGGCAGAGTTGAGTAATGGCCATTATTTAACAATGGAACAGCTTTAGGGCGATCAAACAGCAAGATTGGCTGTAGTTTCATCTGTAGAAAACACAGAAATTCCCAGATGTGGCCAAGTATTCTTGTTTTGTACATGTAAAGAGACAATAAGCAACAGGCTCATGATTCATGGAAAAACCTCCAGGCCTGTGGCCCAGGTTGTCAGGGGACTGTGGCTTGTGGCAGTGTCAGAGCAGGATTAGACCCTTCTCCTCTATCTCACAGCTGCCTTAGATTTCATGAAAGCTAAATCTTCTTAAGGGAGAGTCACATTTTAGGCCATAAACACTTTCTGATGATACCATTACGCTGTAATCTACTACTTTATTTTGTAAAATTCCCCACAGACTTATTCTGTGCTTTGAGCTATGTGTGAACTACTCTTAAATGTCTTAATTTTTTTTCTCATATTCACAGAGTTGGGACTTAATATGAATTATTTTTAGCTATCTTGTTAGCATTGCTTTTCCTCAAGTATCAGAGAATTAATCAGAAATAAACCTTAATTAAATCAGTACAATTAAGCCTTAGAAGATATCATATGGTTTAAGATCATCAAAACTGTGTCTGGCGAGTCAGCATGCTCAAGTATGAGGACGGAGAACCTAAACAAAATTTCAAAAAGCAGCTTTTCCCCCAAGGATCTTTTTGTTTGGTTGATTTTTAAATTTTTTTCTCCCCTCTCCCAGCCACAATTTCAACATTATCAGTGGTTGAAAATCACAAAGTGCCTTCTTTACAACGGAAATGTAACAATGCCATGCGACCAAAACATTGCAAGATTTCTCAGCAATCAGGTGTGTGAACTTCCTGTGTGGGGAACTGTTAATGCCTGAAACAATATAAAAATGTACAAACACATGCTGAGTGCGAAGTGCCTGTTGGACGAGGTAATTGGCGGAGTCAGTCCAAGGTTCCTTTGGTCTAATGCTGTTTATGCCTTCACCAGAGACTGGAATTCTGTCAAGGAAGAAAGTGAGAAAAGCAGGGAATAAAACTCATGGAAAGTGTTTTTTTGACATCTTAAAAAAGATAGATAAAAATGACTAAAACTCCTAGGCATGGAGGGCTCCCGAAGTTATTATAACACTGCACAAGCTACTGCTAAACTGAGATGCTGGGGGCGTAACAGATTTTTCACTCCTTAAAAAGAGTAAGTGCAGAGAGGAGGAGTGTGTCTGTAAATTTGTATTTGTAGGAAATCCTGACTTAAAGGTAAACTATATTTACCCCATTATCTGATAATGTCCAAGGAAGAAGAGCCTGTAGCTCTCAGTGAGAAGAGATTTTTTTGGTTTTGTTGTTCCAAATAAAAAATATCTGTAGTGAAGTAATTCCAGAATGGGAGATTCAATGGTTAAGGGCTGAGGGCTGCATAATATAATGCCCTATTTGGGGCTCATAAACAGAAGCTGCAAAAGCTGCTGCTAAAGCAGATTCCTCCAATAGTGTATCTCTCTCTCCTCCCAAATCTGGCTAAGATTAGCACGTGTGTCTGTTGGAGTTATTGCCACCTGTCCTAGTGGAGCTGAGACAGCCCTGTTTTCGGTGACTTCATCTCTAATACATGATGCATAATGTCCTATTTTTCTGTGCTGCTGTTTCTAAAAGGAATATCCTGGCTGGTTCGCATTATCCCTGAGGTTTTCTTCAGGGATTTGATTGAGTTTCTTGAAGGACTGCCTGGTGAAATGTGCACTTATCAGATGATTTTCCAGCACAAAATCCTGTGCTGCACCACAGCAGTTGCAACCTTGAGAACAATACCATTCATATTTTACGTTAGTGCATTAGGCACTCAGTAATATTGGCCAATGTTTGATAGCGGAAGATGAAGAAATAAGTTTCTCTAGGTAAAAGTGTGTTTAAAAATGGAAGTGTTGTATGGACAGAAGTGCAGAGTGTCCACTGCTGAAATGGAAATTCAGAGAAATTCAGGTGTTTGGAATGTTTTAAGAATCTGGCACATTGAGTCCATGGATCAGACACACAGCAGGGTTAACCCAAAGCTGTTATCATTCATTGGAAGACCAGACTCTACACTGGGCCTAAATATTCTGTTGCTGCAACAGAGACCAAATGGGAATAAAACTATTAAAATAAAGGAGTAATTTGCTCATATGAAAATTGTGGCAGAAAGTATCAGGCCGAAGTACTCCTGTGTATTGTTCATGCCCCAGTTCAAATGCAGCCCAAAATGTGTGCATTTTAAACCACAAATTTTATCAATTTTCCAAAATCTTACCTTCCACTCCAATTTTGCCATCACCATCAGTGTCTCCTGCAGCCAGAAAAGCCTTGGTCTCTGCTGAGGTGAGGACTCTGGCGTTCGAAGAGAAATTCTTCAGGAATAGCCTGAAATAGAACAGGGTGCTGTGCTAGAGTTTTACTCTCTGAAATGCCCCAAAAGGTAATGTCTTCTCTTATTGTCTGAGGGAATCCACACAGACTCAAGGAAAGACAAGGATTGGTGTTTGATTTTTAAAATAACATCAAGGGTTTCTTCTAGGATACGAAGCAAGTTCAAAGGTTTGCGTTGTTTGAAGAAATAGAGCAGCTGAACAGTACTTACTGCAGCTCCTCTTCTTCAATGAAACCACTCTTGTCCTGATCAAGGATTCCAAAAACTTTCTTTATCTGATCAGGAGTTTTGCTGGATAAACCAACCGTGGAGAAGAAAGACTTGTAGTTGAAGGAATCATCAGCTGGAAGAAACAGAAGTTGTTAAATATTCTCCCTTGAAGTTGCTACTACCGTATGTATTCCTTGTGAATATGTATGTCTTTTCTGAAGCATCAGCCTGCTTCTCTTTCTCTTGTTCCCTGGTGTGGCAAAAGAGCAGATACACTGGATAATAATTTCCCTTTTTAATCACTCTGTGCCTGTGGTCACGTTTCCTTTCAGCCAGTTTGAAGTTTTCCGCTGCAATGCACATTCTGCTAAATCAGGATTTATGCGATGTGTCACATGCAATTAATAATAAATATTGAGAGAGTGCTACTGTGACTTACAAACAACTCCTGTAATTCTTAATTCATTTTCACAGAGTCCTTACTTAGGTGAAGAATTTGATAGAAAAGTAAGTAATACACAGACAAACCAGATCTTTGAGTATTTGGGAAATTGACTTGATCTTACTGAGCAGCTCTTGAGAGAAGTGAGACTGATCATTGCTTCACAAATGACACTCTGATTCTGCAAGCTGAGGCTTTTTCTGACATTTTGAAGAAAAAGACTAACTTTAAATTTAAGTCTTTAACAGGTTTAGACGCTGACAGCTTAGTGTTAAGCCAGCCCTAACTGCAACTGTGGCCCTTTAATTGCTGCTCACCACTTGTGAGACCTTTTGAATTTAAGGGGCTATATTGTAATGTAGCTTAGAAAGAGATCTCACAGGGAAGGAATCTAAGGAGAAAATGATAGGCATGTCATCTTAAGACATAAAAATGATATGCATCTTCTGTCTGCAGAGCGACCATTCCTTACCCTGGCAGCTGGAGAGAGCAGATTCAATATCTTTAGCAGAGAGGATGTCAGTGATGGCCATTGTTGAACTGTAAAATAAATTAAATGTGAGCTACTTAGTCATTAAAATGACTTCTCTCCTACTTTCATGGCTCTATTTGAAGTTGCTGCAGTGACAGTGTGTGATAGGGGAGACATTATTCATCTGACGGCAAGTGGAGCACACTGTAACAGATGTCTGCAGCAGGTGCTTCCACTGAAAGCTGGGAATGAGGGAGGAATTCTGCACGCGGGAGCGTGGGGCTTCAGGAAGATCTGATGCCTCTGCTGCTCTGGGGGAGCAAATCAAAGGTGTCCAGCACCACAGAACTCCATGACTTCTGTGTGGGTTTTTCTGGAGGTGGATTATTACTCAGTAAAACCCAGAATGTATTTACAGCACACACAAGAGATAACGTTCGGTATGTCCCCTAGAACTATATGTGGAATAAGTGTAACTGGAATGTTAAAAATCCAGTATTATTATCAATAGATGTAGTGATCTTCACAAAGAATGAAAATATTAGTGTAGAATTAGTAATAGTAATTTTACTCATGTAAATTTGGAGAGTAAGTTCCTCCCCTCTTTAGTTGCAACGATAAACGTGGCTTGCTGGGCTACGGCATCACTGAAAGACTACATTTCATGAGAGCTTTGGAAAAAGGTTTTGTCAGTATTTTCTGAGATTTTTTTTTTTTTGCATTCTATAGAATTATAGGTTATAATAAACCATATTTTTGCTCGCATTTGGGCATTTCAGTAGATTGTTGTCTTTAGAAGAGAAGTATCATGACTTAATATTCATTCTTAGTAGAGCAGAGGAGGTGTTTTCTTCTGACACAGCAGCATTTCATTTGAGAAAAATACTCTGTGCCATTCAGCCACCAACAGCTGCAATAGTTTGCCAATGTGATATGTATCACTTAACAAAATGCTATATTGCCTGCATTTCTAATCAATTTTCAGTGCATTGATGCATTTACAGTTTGGTAAACTGTACACACCAGTGCAGACAGGTTACAGTTTAAACCTTGCAACATTACTCTTAATTCATGTTAGTGAAAAAAGGGGACTAAGGCATAGAAAAGTTATTCTTGCAAGCCACAAGAGAATAGAAATATCTTTTCATTAATCCCTAACTGGTCTTCAGCAACATCATTCTTCCTGTCTAAGCATGGAATGAGAAGGAATCAACTGGTGGTACCCATTTATAGTCTCTGCACTGGTTTGAGATCTAAACACAGGTTTAAACTTTGCCTAAAATATGAAATGGCTGCCTCTGTACCTGTTGGTTTGCAGCAGAAGAAAGTGTCAATCATTTTAGTCCCTTTCTGAATATCTCAGAGCTGTTAAGAAAGCAATGGGACCCATTCTCGCTGATGGTAATGGATCCTTCCCCAGCTCAGGCGGCTGAGTTACTTTTCTTTCAGTAGCAATTATTTTGTCCCAGGGGTTTCTTGTGCAAAATACTTCCCCCTCTCAGCAATAGGCAAGATAATTTGAAGTTCAGATGTTCACCTAATTCTCACTGCTGACAGGATTAAAAAGGGGAAGAATTGTAGGAAAAGCTAAACATTGCAGCATTTTTTACAAGGGGCATCGTTCCTGTCTTGTTCCATCCTGTTATCCAAATGCTGATTCCATTCTATGTCAGCTTGTAAAGATACAACATATTGGAAGCTGAGATAAGAACAGATATTTTAATTGTTTTCCATTTAGGGAGCATTTTGCTTTTGTGTTTCTTTGAAAGCAGAAGATCTAATCAGCTTACCTTTGTGGTCTTCGTGACTGGATAAGGACGAAGTCAGGTTGGGGGGAAGGCACTTGCTGTGTGTCTCCAGCGGAGCTGAGCTTGCATATATATACTTTAAGTTGTATACCATATACAGATTTTAGATTTCAACGTCACGAAGGGGGAATGGTGTCAAATGAACTTGCCTAACTAATCATCTTGCACTATTTTTATCTCAAGAGAATACATATGATATTTGCAAACGAAACAAGATAAGTGGCCAGATAGGCAAAAAGAACAGAGTCATGTCAAATTTCCTTGGATTTAAGCAGGAAACACCAGCTTCTCCATGTGATGTAGGGCAAGACAAAACCCTCACTATCTCATATGCTTGATCTGAGGAGTCAGATGAAATGAAGCGCGATAGCTTCTGAAGAGGCGTTTTTAATGAATGTTTAAATGTGATAATGTTATCTTATCTGTAGACACTACGCGTGATAGAGTTTCATCATTGGAGCACTAAACAGAAAGAAAAAATTAAAAGTATCCTGTTCAGGTACTGTTTGTGTAGCAAACCAATCAGGGAAAACAATAGCCATATTGTCTCCCAGAATGTCTGGTCTGTTGTTGTTCTGAATAAAAAAACCCCACACAGTTAATTTGTTGCTATAGGAGGTAAAATAATATTATGTCAATCCATCAGAACAGTTGGCTGGGGGGAGGGTATTTCATCTGCTGTGTTTCCAGAGAAAATCTTACAATTCTGCAAGATTCTGACAACCTGTTTAGTCGGCTACGTATGAAGCAAAGGGGTTGCGATCTGCCCAGCTGTCTCTGAGACAAAAGTCCCTGAGCCCTGCATGAAAGATCTTTGCTTTCAGAATAAAGAGAAAAATTTCAATAGCAACATCATTGCTATGACCATATCTGAAGAGTGTCTTTTCAGTTTTCAGCCTGTCTTCAATCTCTTTTAGAAGAGTGATTATTTTCTAGAATTGTTTGGCCAGTGCTGTGTTCCTTTGTGCTAGTTACTTTTTTCACGGATATAATTTGATCATCTCAATTTTCTTTCACGAATGTTGTAGCCTGACTGAGTGAGGAGCCTGTCAGCTTGGATCTCACTTGTGGCTTGAGGTAGCAGAACAGTGAAAGACAAGTCATATGGATGACAGCACAAGGTATCATTATGGCCAGGATTAAGGGATGGCAAGGGATGACAGTGCAATTGGCATCGCAGCTTGAGGTGCTGGCGCAGGAAGAGGTGACGGTGCAGACTGTCTTAATGTCAGAGAGAGTGTCAAGGCATCTCTTCTCCAGAGCATTTCCCTCTAAGATGGAAGACAGAGCTAGCCAGTCACTGAAGCCAGCCACTAATAAATCAGGGTTCCAGACAGAAAGGTGACAAATGGAGGGTACCTGCAAGACCTTAGTGCATCCAGCACTGACAGCAGCTGATCAAAAAGCAACAAAAGACCATTGCAAAAGATTGTCTGTGTAAAGGAGGTGTTATTTCATTTGCAGCATATAAATGTAAGAAAAATTATTGCTATGAGTTTTTTTCTTTTTACAAATTCTACAAGTCTGTCCCCCACAAAAAGTTTCAGACACAGATAATTCTTTTGCAGGGAAGAACCATTGGTTGAGAATGGCTGTGGAAGATTTCAGCTTTCCCTGTTTTCTGAATGGGTTCTTGACCAGCTGACACTGAAAAATTTCAAGAAGAATTTGATGGAGAGATATTTAATACCAGCTCTTGTTCTCACTTGTGACATCTGGTAGAAGGGATACAAATACTGCTTTCCCCCCTCAAACTCTTCTAAGAAATTACTTTTATTCTAAATGGGGAAAAAAATTCCTCTCCCTTTTACACACACCACCCTTTTGTCCCTCTCCAATTTGGAAAATTGTCTACATAGTGCCAACAACTGATGTGCAGTACGTAGGGTGTCCAGCATAAAAACTGATGGCATGATATGACCTAATGAAGCTAAGTTAAGAGGAAGGCCAAATTCTGCTGAAACTCTTGGACTGCAGGAGTCTGCATGGGAATTTGGTCCCTGGTGTCTATTTCAGAGAATGCATTTGATTTTAGATGCAATGGCTTCTCATTTTGCCCAGAGCTAATTCCACATATGTTAACCCCTCGCCCCCTCTCTTCCCTTTAAAAATAGCATTGATTGCTGTTATTTCCCTTAATGCCTGTGGACTGTTGCCATTAGTTTGAACTTTAGTATGTGAAGCACATAAGGATGCAGTCTTTAAAAGTGTGCTTTGTTTTCTAAGAGACTTTGACAAAGTAATTCCTTTTGTGCCCCGCGATTTTAAGGATAAAGCATGTGGTCAAATGATTTATGGCTCTGGTCTGTTCAGCTGTATTCAGACTCCAGCAAATTTTGGAGTCACTTTTGCAGTAAGATTGGAGGCACTAGAGATCCAGAACATGTGCACTGATTGTAGGGATCTTCATGCTGGATAGACTGTAAAGCTATAGCAAGTTTGCTGTGAAGCTATAGCTTGCAGGCCTGAGAAACTGACAGGCCTGAGAAACTGACAGAGACAGGCCTGAGAAATGAAGGAGATGTAGCAAGCTTGCTGAAACAAGGCTTATTGTAATAGAACAAAAGGCTTATTGTAACTGGACAAGGCCTATTGAGTAGATGTAGCAAGATTATTATTGTAGCAAGCTTAAAGAAGAGGAAGCTAAGAACAAGCTAGTCTGATAGAAGGAAGTTAAGAACAGGGTGAGAAGGCCAGATACAGTTTAGAAATCGCTGAATTATGCTGATATGAAGCTGCTAAATTATGCTGATACACAGAAGAAATATTTGATAAAGTATGTAGAGGAGCACGTAGCCTGTAACAAGAGATAACACATGTATACTATAAAAGAGATGTATTGAGCACTAACAAATTTGGCTTACATGAGCATCATATCGGTGTGCTGTAGCCCGTTCCTCGCATGGTTACCCCCCACAGCTGATGAAATGCACAGGGATCATGTAACTATTTACAACCAGCCTCCAACAACCATTTTCTTTTCAAGCACCACATTAGAGACTACACAAACATCTGTCTAGTCACTTTTACTTTCTTAAATCAAATACTGTTAGGAACTCTGCAGCTGGCATCCAACTTAGCAGGGGAAGAACTGGGGAAGTATGAAAAAGTAAGGAAAATACCCTGTCAGATTACCACTAAAAGCAGTTTTAAACCCTGGGACTTGAGCATTTCTCTTTGCTCGAGGCTCTTTGCCTTCTGGAGCCATGGTGTTGTTTTATTCTTCCCATTTTTAACCTTAATTCTTTTAACATCTGAAGCTCCCTCCCCAGGTTGAAAAGATGTATTTTAGGTCATCCTAAGTTCTGTGATTGTTCTATAATCTGTTCTTGTCATTCTTCTTTGAGTGCTGATGTGAATCATGTGCAAGAGGATGACAAAAGTGCAGCAGACAGTTGTGTGAGTGCCTGCTTTAATTTAAATAAGTGTGACTTGCTGCCTTGTATATGCCTGAGATCATTTTCAGATGAATGAGATGAATGCTTCTGATAGGGGTATCCATGGTCACGAGTAAGGGAACAGGGATCACCTGACAAAATGTGTTTAACCTATGGTTAAATGACATGTGAGTAGTGAGAGTGGAATATTCATTCAACTTGTATTTTGCTTTGGGAATATATGAGATGAAAGGAACTCTATGGATGTAATTTAATGGAATTGCATTAATGCATCACGCTCCAGTCATTTGAGGAATGTAACTCTTGGAGAGATCTGGAAATATTTGTGAGTGGTTTTAGGTTTATATTACTTAACCTACCATCTGTAGACACCTCATAACTACCCCCCAGTAAAATGCTGAATAAAGAAAAATGCTGGAACTGTTGCTATGGGAGGAGGAGGCTGTATGCGGTAAATACACCAAATAGCATCTGGATTATTTTTGCAAATTTGAATGAATTACGAAATTCAAGTAATTTATTTTTCACCAGTTATCATTCTAGTGTCACATGGGTTCAACCTCTGAGGTAGATTTTCAGAGATTCTAAGAATTTACAATGCAACTTTTCAGCTTCAAGTGCCCTGTAAAATGTTAATATACAAAACTTCTTCACTCATATTTTTCTTACATGCATAAAACATAATTTTAAGCCAACTGGATTGTTTACATAACTGAGACAATTTCTGATCTTGCATATCTGAAATGGGAATTTCAATCCTGATTCCAGAATTTGAAAGGAATATGGTCCAGATGTAAATTCTATGATTCCTGAAGCTGTAGCTCAAAACTTTTATTCCTGAATCCAGCCTTTCCAGTTCACTTCCATTTCTGTTTCTTTCTAAAAATGTTCGTCCATTGATGCAGAAAGAAAAAGGCTTTTTTTAAAAGAAGGAAATTCTCATAGTCTGATCTCTGAAATGGTAGATTCTTGGGTCTGTTAAATCTGATACAATCATTCATAAACAGACAAGGTACTTGGACCTCCAGATGACTCCATCCACAAGTCTAAAATTACTTGCAGTAAGTGTCAGAAAACCTATAGAATCCGTTGTCCTGCTTTAATTCTGAAGAAAAAGCTTACTATTTTTGAAAGTATCCTAATAAAAATGGCAATAGCAAGGTATGTGTAGGATAATAATGTTTTTTGAGTAGAAAAAAAAATCACTTCTGCCAAGGCAAACTTCTCTAACTAAGTTGGAAGCAAAGATATATAAAAGCTGAAAACAGAACTTCAGTTCAATATTTGATCTACCATATTCTGTTCTTGAGCTGTGTTCTTCAAATCCCGTGTGGTAAAATCCCTCAAGGGGATCCTTGTTACAGGAATTGTAACTTTAGTCTGTGTGTTTACTCTATGTAGCCTGGTGCAGTCCTGCTCCATGACTGTGGTTTATAAGCACTATAAATAATCCTCAGTTGCAGCAAGCTTTCAAATATAGATGTGTTTGAAATGAACTCAGATGTTTTTCAGCCTGTCTGTATGTTCTTGTGTAGTCCTTATCCCACTGTGTAAACAGCAGCTCCCACGATAAACAGAAACCGCTCCTTGGGTTGTGTAATTGCAGGAGCACCAAGCAAGAACTGGGTCATTATCTGTGCTTATGCTGATCTAGTACTGATACTGCTGAATAAAGCAGGGCCTTTGATTCTTCTGGCAGAGTTGCTTTTCAAGAAGATATATATATTCCAAGGATATACAGGTTTCAAAACCCCCAGATGCAGACTCTGAGAGATGTTTTCTCTGTACATAAAGCCCAGACCAATCTGACTCACAGGTGCCCAGTGAGGTGTGACTTAATTCCCTGCTCCTCCATTTGCTGAGTTCAGGAAATGGTGAGGACTTGTCCCAGCTCCTTCCAGCCTGGGGTGCTGGGCTTCTTTTCTATGCAAACTAGAGCGTGATAAGGGGCTGATGTGTGTTTGGGTATTGTCCAAATGTGGAGTTCATGTCTCCAGGGCACAGCACCCCGACCCAGGAACTCAGAAGCATTCCTTCATCCCTCATTAGACGTTGCCAACAACACTGACAATAATTAGAATGAGAACTATAGAAAAGTAAGCTGAATGAATATGGAAATTGGTACTAGAGATATAACGCCATCGGATATGAAAGCATTAAGTCTTTACAAACAAGAATCCATTGAGCATTTGGGAGCTAAGCCTGGTTTAATCAAATGGTGCATCAAGGAAGTGATTCCGCTGTTCAAATATTTGAAGGATCAGTGGGATGAAAAGACAGAAGCAGGCATTGTTCTTCCTATACAGTGCTGCATTTGTGCTGTAGCTCCTGAGTGATATCAGTGGCCAGATAGCCCAGTGATTTCAATCTTTATTGTATAGCATAGGACAACCCAGACAGCAAATGCAAGTTCTTCTTTTCCATTTATGGACAAACCACATAATAATCACTGTGGATTTTACTGGCAATTTGCTGCAGTCAGGTGTAAAGTAAATTAATTCAAATCTGTTTCTCTGAATGAAAAATTAAATTAACTGTATTCAAGTCATAAATTCACGTAACAGTCTTCCCTTGAATTGTAATTGCCTCCATCTGAGCTGAGTTATAGAACTGACTGCACCTTGCTAAAAAGGATACATTTAAAAAGGAATTTTACTAAACGGGAAGCTTAAGGAGAAAAAGGTCTAGGTGAATCTCTAGAGCAGGAGGCCTTGGAACAGGAATTCCAGCCTGGCTGTGCCTGGTTCACTGTTAGAGCAGAAAATGCCCTTGAACTGCAGAGGAATTGAGCTTGAGCTCCTGCTCACACAGGAGGTAAATGGAGAGATGCTTGATGCACTTTTGATTCTCTGAGACAACAAACAGAGTAACTTCATAATACAGACACAACAAGTAGGTGAAAAAAGTCTTGAGATTCTTGCATCAATCTTACAAATTTTGAAGGACTCGATTTATTATTTTGACTTTTGCGTTTGGATATACCATACAGGAACACCCAGATTTGAAAATCCAGATGGTGAGAGCAGAAGGTGTCTTGCTGATTCCCAAATTCTCCATATTGGCCTGTCCCTTTCTGAGTAGAGGTGGATGAAAGCAGGTGATAAGGAGAATAAATGCATGAGTACTTTGCTGAATTTGAGAAGTAAGAACATTCTGCAGATGTATTCTGTGTCCCACACTACGCTGAGCTGGGCTGTACAAGCTGTAGTTCTGGGCAAAATTTGTCACATAGAATTTTTTCTGGAAAGTTAATTACTTCTGTGGCCAATGTGATGTTACTGAAATTTGATTATTAAATGAAATGTGAAGCCTTTACTAAGAAATGCTCCAAAGCTGTTATCTCAGAATACCATGGCAAGGTAATTTCAGAATACCAGATCCCAGCTACTTCCTGAAAGTTGCAGCTATATAAAACCTTACTGCACAGTGATGTTGAAAAATGCATGTGAATCAGTGCAGATCTTCCCCATCACCTAACCCTGTAATTGATGGTGCCATCAACGGCAGCGACAGTCATTTAAATTATGAATGCTTCTGGTTATGAATGATGGATTTTTTTGGCATAGAAATTAAAAAATATGCATTATTAGAACTAGTAGAAGAATTCAAGTCATGCTTTGGAGAAAAGTACGAAGTTAGGTATGGTTTAACATTCATGACTATTTGGCTAACAAGCAAATTTTTCTATTAAATATGTAGGTATTACAAAACAGATAGAGAAACATCCATTGAATAAGGTTTGAAAGTTGTTCTAAGCCTTGTTGAAGCTGATGCATAAGGCCACCACTCTTAAATGAAAATCTCTATAAGCAGTTGTGTCAGTGCCTTTATGGATGCAAGCAACTGAAATGATCAGCCTGGTCTTTTTAGTGTTGTTCCATTTTGATGGAGCCGGTCCTGGGAGGTTTCTGGGCAGTGGCTCTGATGGATCTGAGAGAGAGTGACTCACTACACAGTGTGAGCCACTGCTCTGCGGCGTTTGCTTGGACATCTTCTATAATCACCTTCATTTGCAGAATACGTTTGTATTTAGACCCTGAGTGTACGGACAGCTCAGTGTTATTAACAAAAGGAAAACATGGAAACTTATCTTCTGCTGATATGGCCAACAGGTTGTCTTCCAAGAGGAGGATTTCCTCTGAGTGAGTGGAATTGGATTTCACCCAGTTTTAAAACTAGAAGTATGAAAAACATGATCTGATAATCAGGCAGCACTTGCATCTTGGTGTCCTAATTCTGCCAGTTCTTTAGCAACCCCCTAGAGTTTTCCAAGGAAAACTGCATAAACAACAACAATGGCAAAAATAGCAAGACTGCTATTAGAGAAACAAACCCAGCCAGTAAAATGGAAAATAGAGGTGCAATCATTAGAGGTTAAAATGTTGTAACAACCTTTCTACAACAGAAACATCCATAAACCTCCTGGAGGCTGCAGCCTGTGGGGTATCCCCTGTGTAGGGATATTGCCAGGGAGGTGGGATTTGAGGGTACAGATTTGGGAATGAGGCCATGGTGCTTTGGCTCTTGTTATCTCAGGTTCTCCAATAAGCCCAGTTCAAGCCCATGGCTCAGGAAGGTCGCAGCTGTCCCTGGGCAGCACAGAGCCAGCACTGCACAGCCCACTCAGCTGTGCCTCTGGGGAGTAAAACAGCCTGAAATTCAGCTTTCCCAAAACAGCAGAACCTGTTTGGAGACACTGTCTCATGACTGGGCAGAGCTTGAGATTTTTCTGGCTTATTTAAAATAATCTGGGTAAGCCCCACTGAAATAGAGCAGCCACTTGTTCCCCTGAGGAGACCTGACGTCCTCCCAAGTGTGAGCAGTGCCTGTGGGCCAGTTCCTACAACAGATTTACAACCCTGCCATAAGCAGCAGGAGTAAGACTGAGTATCCCAACCTGCTTGCTTGGCATGACATGGGCTTGATGTAAGAAATACAAAATTGAGCTAATATAGTTACTAAACTGTCTGTTTGTATCCAGGGAGTGCTGAACACATGCAGAGCAGATGGAAGAGATTAAAAAAACATAGAATTATAGATGAGAAATGTTTACAATTTAAGCAACAAACATGAGATCTCTCTGTAGTCCCTTTCCTGATCATTTTGAAGGGTGTTAGGGTGAAAAAGGCTTGACGTACAAAAACTATTAGACTCAAACAATACTTTTCAAAATTATCTTTTTTCCCTTCACTCCAGCCTAGCAAAGGAAAATCAGTGTGTTTAACACCACCAATTAATTTAGACCATTTTAAGTTGTCTGATGAATTTGATAATTCAGCTTGTCCTCTACTGTTTCAGCTACTAGGGAAATTCCAGTTAGGGACTGCTAGATCAGATATCCTGTGTCTCAGCTGACCCAAAATCCCCATGATGGTTTTAGCACCATTCTTAAGAGAACCATGCAGACTTAGTGAATAACAGACTTGTTTACCTGAATATGGCAGAGCATTTAATTTAAAGGATATTGGCATCGGTATTAGAAATCTCAGAATTAAAGGATGATGTATTGAATATTCTTTGTTTTTGCTGCTAGTAGCACAATTCATTAATAACAATTCAGTAGAAAACAAGAGAAGCTTAATAGGTCTTTGTTGGTGGGAAAGTCTCTCCACCAAAATAATGAAGTAAACATCTTTCTAGCACCCTTAAATGCTTTTTGCCTAAACTCTAGTTTCTAAGGTTCGTGTATGTTCCTCCGACTGTGCTCATAACTGAGCAAAGCTGAATAATCCTGCAGCAAGAACTTGTGCTTGTGCTGCTGCTCACAAGCCTCGTGGTGTGATCTTGGTGCAAAAGCAGCAGTACAAAATTGAAAAAGACCACGAATTTTACTCTAGCCCCAGGGTTTTCTAAAAGCACAGGCTCTCAGCCTAGTTTGTGTTAAGACTGTTTTTTCAGATCCCTGACAGGGTGTAAAATTACAGACTGGTCAATGCAGATAAAGCTGACACGTATTTTCAAGCACAGTGAGAGTTTAGGGCTATATTTAACAAAAACACTGAGTTCTGTGTTTGGGAAATACACTCTGCCTCCGTGCCCAAAAGAGTCACCAGAATCCAAATTCTCTCTAGCTTCTCCTGTTGGTCACATCCCACTCAGTGGTTTTGAATTTTATCAGATTGTGCCTGTTTAGGGAAAGAGGTATATTTTTGAGGTAAATACATGGAAGATAGGTTTTTTAAATGTGTCCAATTTTTAACTCTCGAGAACTTCGTGTCTTTTCTCCATAGTGCTGCTAAAAATGCAGCCTTGGATTTCCTTTTCATGCAAGGGAAAACGTGCAGTCTTGACAGCTTGGGAGAAGGGACATATTTTCTGATGTTGCCTGGAGCACATCTGTGCACAGAGCTATTTCTGCCTTTATCTCACAGTTGATAACGTTAGACTTCTAGAGTTAGGTTTTTGAAGGAGCTGTGGACCAAATGCTGAGTTTTAAAAATCTGTCTGTAAATATCATAGTAGAACTGCTGGTACAGTGAAAAACCTGGGCAAAGTGAGTCTTCTTAACACTGAAAATTAGGTTCTCTCCCCAAACAGATGTACTGGCTGTATTGTATCGACTCCTAAATATTTGCAATTAATATTATGAAGTCCATTTCTTTGAATCATATGCGACAGGAATCTTTCCCTGGTGGTAATGGCTATTTCTGTTCTGGGGAGCACGGAGCACTTCCCAGATCTTTCTGAGATAGTTTGTACTGTCTGACATTTCTGCAGACAACATTTGCTTAGTGGTGAACTGGATTGTAAATTCTACAGCTGTGAAGTTGTAGCAAACAGGAGTCTTGGCAAATTTCTAAATAAAGCTCTGGTAAGGAGTGAGTGGGAATTTAATGAATACAGATTGTGGAATCAATCTCTCAATGCATTTTGATAAGGGTAAAGTGCCTATATAATAGGGGTTTTTATTGCACCACTAAGTATGACAACACTAAAATTTATTACGTGCTCATATTTATATTATTTTCCTTTCCTTTTCATTCTTATAAAACCTTTCAAATACAAAAGGTTGTTTCTCTGTAAGTTCTTCAGCTGGGAGGATTTAGATACAAATAAAAAGTTAAGAGGTCACAATCCCAATGCTGAGAAACTCAAAGGTTTTATAAGAATGAAAAGAAAAGAAAAATGTTTTTTTCCATGTGCGTGGAAAGACAGGCTCTGTATGTGTATGGTATGTCAGGCTTTGCTTTATGATTTTTGTATTGATGGCTTTATAAGAAGAGGATGCTCTGAGAATTGCACTGGTGGTTTTGTTCTGCATTGAGGAGTCTCTCTGACCAGAAGGAGATTTTCTGGGCAAATGAATCAAGTTGCAATCTCAGCCCACCTCACCCTGGGTACTCCCAGAGTCTGTCTGGGCCCAGCCATGTCCCTGTGTCCTTCTCTTCACACAGCACAGTGACAGTCCCTGGGCTGATGAGGGCTGGACACAGCTCTTTCAGAGGCTGCTGCTGTCATTCCTCTGTTGGCTGGAGAACAGATTGCAGAATGAAATTAACTTTCCCTGACAGGAATAAATACAATACACAGACAACACAGTGTACCTGGATCCAAAAGAAGGAAATTCCATTGATTTCTACTGGGACTGGAGTAAGATTTAGTCTTGCAAGCAATGCCATAATTTATAAATTATAGGGACAAATATATTTATAAATGCCTACTATACGAGCCTTCCTGTTTCTGTTGAAGTCTATGGCAAAATTCCCATGGACTTGAGTGCCAGCATGATCTGGACCACAATAAGGCATGTTTCCCATTAAAATCGTGTTATAATTAACACGGGGAAACTGCTTAACAAGGTGAATCTGATAGCTACAGAAGCTGTGGGTCATTAGTATGAATTGAATCTTTCTTTGTTTCTCTACTACTTTAATTGAAAATTAAGTAGTGTCCTTGTTTTTACCAAGATCTGTAGGTTTTTTTTCCTGTACCTCATCATGGTTAAACCCATCTTAGTATACTTTGTGACCACTGTCAAAACACATGGAAGTTTCTGTTAAGGTGATGTGTTTATTATCAGTCATATTCTTAAATTTACTTCCCAGTCAAAAGAGGAACATTTCAACACATGGTCAGAGAAAGATGGTAATTGTCACTAGAAGGAGGAAACAGACACTCTTCAGGCAGCAGTGTTTGCAGGATGCCCAGGAATGGCAGCAGGTATTTGGCTGAATAGTTCACATGGCAGAGTTTAGGAGTAAGGACCTACCCTGGCAGGGATCAAGAGCAAGCACAGGACTGGACTCCACTGCTGTACATCTGTAGTTCTGCCTCCAGGGAACACCTGTCTCTGTATGTAAATCATTTATGCTTATCAGAGAGAGGAATGCAAAACCCTGGATGGACTATCTGAATTCTAATTCTGATGTTGGTGTTGAGCCTCCCTGTGGCCCTGGACAGTTGATACTTACTGTGTGCTTTGTGCCAGTATCTCCCTGTGCAGTTTGCCACAGGCATTTAAGTGTTACGCTTTGTCCTTAAAAAAGGGTGAAAGAAAGAGGTCAAAGCCCAAAGAGAAAATTGTTGATATTGTCTCAGTGTATGTTGAATAGATTCTTGTGCTACTAACTGCTTCATTACAGGAGAGATGATTCTGGGAATCAGATCCTACTCAGTGTATCACGAAAGGTTCCTATGTATTACTCAAGCTGCTGTTTCCCTCTAAGCAAAACTGGGCTAATCTCTTAATGGCTGAAAGGTGTGTATGAACTCCACAGTTACTGTTAATGATTTATAGAGATGAAAAATTGCACTGAAATACAGGCCAGTTGTTTTTGTTGTCAGGGTGTTTTTGTTTTGGTTTGGTTTAGTTTTGTTTAGCTTTTAGCTTTTCTGTAAGTTCTTCAGTTTGGTAAAAACAGAATTTGAGTTACACTGGTCATAAGTTTTTGCTTATCCCTATATTGACAAAGCCTCAGCTTTTGCCTGATTAAGGGCTGCCTTATGGTAGATTTGGTCCATGTATGAATTTTCCCAGCTATCAAGATGGTAGTTTTATTTTAAAATGAAATAGTCCCATCTGATCTGCTATGCGAGCCAATAATAAATGGCAAAGTACTCAATTCAGAAAAATAAAATTATGGGAATTTTTTCTGTACTTCATTTTGTTCTGTGTAGTTTACCTTGGGTTGGGAAGAGAAACAAATATTGTTATGGAGAGCAAAGAAACAGTGCAAATATGTTTATGTATTTCTAATTTTGTCTTGGGTGTTGAATTGCCCTGGGTTCAGTTGCATAATGATAAGTAAAGCAACTGGACATAATCCAGTGCAAAGTGATGCATGAAACCAGCACTTTTCCCCCCTAGTGTGTGAAAATTTGTATCAGCAAGAAACAGATAGTCTAACTTGTACGTAGCTGGAGAACTGCCTGCATTTTGATACCTACATTCTTTTAAAATGACTCATTCTTCAGTGCAGACACCAGATCCCCAGCGTGCTGAAGCCCAGCAGTGACATGCTGACACTGGGCGTCATTAACCCTCCATCCTCCCTCACCCTGCGCTGATGTGGCCCCGGCAGGCAAGGCTGGGGGGAAGGTGCTCATTGGGTGGGGCTAAGCCCGATGTTCCACCTCACAAATCTGTACTGGAGCCAGGGTTAGAGCCAGGGTTAGGTCTGAGCTCCGCTACCTTCTTGTCTACAAACCCTGCATGCCACGTCCTCATCGCTGGAACTGCAGTGTGTGACTGCCTGGGGTGGCCTGGCTGCAAAACCCAACGTCCTGCTCAGCCACCTTCTGTCCAGGAGATGGGACAAGGTGCTGCCTTTTAAAGGAAAAGGCCAGTCATTGCTTTTCTGCTGCTAATCAGATCTATTAGTCGTTACAGGCTCAACAAAAAACCCCACTTATGGTAATGCTTTTGTTCTTTAAGCATCTTTCACCCAGAAAACCTGATATGTGACTTTCTGTGAACTATGTAACAGGAAACACAAAAAAAAAAGGCTTTGGTGTTTGAAGGAAATTACATTTTTTAATAAATAAGTTACCTTTAAAACAACTCTCTACCGTCAGATAGAGAGTAATCAGAGAATAATTCCTCAGTTTTGCCTTTTTTTACAGAAGTAAGAAATGTAAAGCTTTCTGGTTTTTACGCAGCTTTCCAACAGCTACTTTTTTATGGCATAGAATAATAGTATTTGTGTGAAAGAAGGAGGAGGAGGTTCAATTCTAGAATGAATCTCCTATTTGGTTCTGGCTTTGTGTTGTTTTTTCCAAATCTACATCCAATCTCTGGGAGGTAGATCTCGTAGCAGAATTTGAAGCAGTGCAAGAATAAGTATGTAAATAAGTCAGATTAGTGTCAGGAGTGGGGAATGTTTTAAGTAATGTTACAGACTAAGCCAGTGTGAAAATGTGGGTAAAGATCATGCAGATTTGGGCTGTTGCTAATCAGCCAGTCAGCAGCTCTGCGCTTAGGTTTTTCACAGTGTGACTCTTAAATAAGACACAAACACACAAACACATTCCAGATTTATCTTCCTTTGGTAGGTGAAGATCTGGAGCCTAATTGTAATTAGTAGTAGCTGTTTATGGCTGGCTTGGAGACTTCCCAAAGCTGAACCAGCAATGGCAAAGCAAGCACCTCTTTCCCTGCTGTGAGAGACAGCGCTGACCTTTGAGTGTTCAGCAGGCCTTTGTGAAACCGCTGGGATTTATTAATCACTTGGATTGTTTGGACTGACAAAAGGACAACTGAAAAGATGGTAAGTCATCATGAATGTGGGAGTTCATCTCTGTGATCTCTGAATGGTGTTTAAAGGTTATGATTTGTTCCCAAGTGACTGAAGCAGCAGGGTGGGAACTGACTGACATCTTCCAGTTTTTGTTTAATATGCACAGTATTTCATTTTTGGATGAGGTGTAACTTAAACTGTGCTCTTGGGGCAGTCAGCTGTGGAGTATTCTGCTCTTACAATGGTCCAAGGAGTGCTGTATGTTAGAAATCACTGATGGAGCAGTAGAGGGATCAGGCTGGGCAAATTGCTCTAAAACCAAAGCAGAAGGATAAACACTGTCTCCTCCAGCCCAGCTTAGCTATTCAGTGGTGGCTAAAAGCTGTCATCAGGGGTGAGGGGCACAGTGCCATCCAAGGCTTTGTAATGGCTTTGGTGCTGCTGTGGTGCTCCTGAAGGATGATGCAGAGCAGTGGCAGTGGACTTTTACTAAACCCAAATATGTACCTTGCACTCCATGACGCATTCTTGGTATGCAACAGTCAACAACCATGGAACTCGTCTGCACAAACTGTGTGCAAACTCATTGAATTCTGCACCTACTTGACAGTCAGTCCTTGCAGATTAGATTATTTTTCTCAGAGTAGGCAAGATTTGCCTGAGAGGAAATGTCATAAGAATAGGATGGAAACGAAGAGTGAATCCTGTTGCTTAAAGGCTGGTCCTGCTAGAATAGAAGGGATAATGCACTAATCAAATTTTGACAAGGTATTAAGGAGAAAAGATGGGAAAGCATTTTTGGACTGCCTGCACTAAAGCTGGATGCCTGAAAAATAAAGTAGTTCTTATGCATAAACATAATTTTGATTTAGTTGGCATTACCCAGGGATAAGTCATACAACTATAGCAGCCATAAACGTCAGTGCATGAAAGAATGGGCCTCACACATGCTGGTGATGCCAAGAAATCGGGGAGAGCACCTGTTCCAAGATGAAGTACAATATAAATAAGTACAGACACCTCGTCTCACCCAGCTGGTACCAGCACAGGTAGCACGTGTTGCATGGGATGCATGTGGACATGATTCTGTGACTGAAGCATACGTGGCCTGACCTGCTTGTACAGGACAAAGAGAAGTAACAGAGAGAGTCATCATAATAAAGAACTGTTTAGGGAGAGTGTTCCACTGTGATCAGTCTTTCCTGCCCTGTGATATTTATGTAAATGTAAGTTCTTCAAACAAAGGCTGGTTTTCAGGCTGCAGGGAAGGACAGAAGATCCATGAATTGCTCTCTGCAGTGGGGCTCTGCTGCAGCCTCGGTGGCAAAGATGGGGAGATGGAAGTATTGGACTTGTCAGTCAGGGCTTGGCTTGTTGAATCCTCTTCCTTTGTGCTTTCTGAGAGACAATTCAGCCAAAGCAGAGAATGGAGACTGAAGAGAAATAAATAGGCAGGGAGCAGAAAATGACCAAAAGACATAAAAATAACAAGAGTGAAGATGTGAACAAGATCTTGTTGTGTACAGCACATTGGAGGTGATCTCACCTTTCTCCTTCAGCTGCTGTTGTCTGAGCCTGGCAGGAAGAACAGGACAAGGCTGGTAACCTGCAAACACTGAGTTACAAGCTCTGGCAGGATTGGCATCAGAGTGTTAAGATGTCTCTTGGCTGCCCCAGTTTCCTTTCTCTTACTATGCTTCCTTAATATGTTTGTTACATTTCATAAGACTTCTTAAAATCTAAAGCCTTTAGACGTGGAGGATTTGCACTGATGCAGGAAACAATTGCTCAAGGACCAAGAGTGTGCACTCCTTGCCCAGCTCGGCTCCCGGCGTCTGCCCTGTCCCCAGCCTAGCTCCGCATCCCTTCGGAATGCCCAGCCCCAAATCCTGCTGTCGGGAATGCCCAATTCCACATGCCGCCGCTGGGAATGCCCAATTCCCGCAGTTGGGAATGTCCAATTCCACACCCCGCCGCTGGGAATGCACAATTCCCGCAGTCGGGAATGCACAATTCCACACCCCGCCGCCGGGAATGCACAATTCCCGCAGTCGGGAATGCACAATTCCTGCCGTTGGGACTGCACAATTCCCGCAGTCGGGAATGCCCAATTCCACACCCCGCCGCCGGGAATGCCCAATTCCCGCAGTCGGGAATGCCCAATTCCACACCCCGCCGCCGGGAATGCCCAATTCCCGTAGTTGGGAATGCACAATTCCACATCCCGCCGCCGGGAATGCCCAATTCCCGCAGTCGGGAATGCACAATTCCACATCCCGCCGTCGGGAATGCCCAATTCCCGCAGTTGGCAATGCACAATTCCACACCCCGCCGTTGGGAATGCCCAATTCCCGCAGTCGGGAATGCACAATTCCACACCCCGCCGTTGGGAATGCCCAATTCCCGCAGTCGGCAATGCCCAATTCCACACCCCGCCGTTGGGAATGCCCAATTCCCGCAGTCGGGAATGCCCAATTCCACACCCCGCCGCCGGGAATGCCCAATTCCCGCAGTCGGGAATGCACAATTCCACACCCCGCCGCCGGGAATGCCCAATTCCCGCAGTCGGGAATGCCCAGTTCCACACCCCGCCGCCGGGCATGCCCCGCTCCCGGCGCAGGGAGGCCGCTGAGCGCCACCTCGTGTCTGCCGTGCTGCGGCCACGGGCGCGGGGTTTTTGGCAAGGGAGGGTGGCCGGGCCGTCCCTCGGGGCCGGGAAGCAGCAGGATCAGGCGGCGGGATCAGGGGCTGGGCTCTGCCTTCCCGCAGAACTCTCGGCAGCCGCCACGCTCTGCGTGCGAGCGGCACAGACAAGCTGAGGTCGTAAGCACGTAAAAAATCGAGCCTCTAAGTACATTTGTAAATCATATTTTATGGAAAAAGCTGCCCCTCTCACACTGCTGAGTTAGCCAGGAGGGTGGATATGAGGATTTGTTGATAGGTCACTAAATCCTGCTCTGCAGTGCAAAAATCGAAGGACAAAATACCAGTAGCAAGGTCAAGGAAGCTTCCAGGGCTGTCCCTTCCAGCTGCTCTGCTGTTTTGTGTCACCTCTGTCTGTGACTCCTCTGGTTCCCTCAGGTGAGCACAGAGCTGCTCTGACCTAACCCAGACCCCTTCCATCCTGCCAGGGTGTCTCGTACGTGATCCTTCATCCCACTGCCGTCTTTCCTAGTGCATTTCTCTGCAGTGGAGGTTCAGTTTTCCAGAGAGATTTTTCCCTGTAATCTTGGTTCTCTCATCAAGCTGTGAAAAGCTCCCATTGGCATCACTACCTGAATCATATCACCCATGCTAAACCTTATGTAGATGCCTTCTATTATATAGACAGACATGGGATGCTCAAATGAATTAAGAACCCAATTCAGCAAAGCAGTTCTTTGGGATTTGAAATGTCCTGCAGTGCCATATCCACTGGGACACAGGAGTGTCTAAGTGCACAGGCAGGGCCTATTGGAATTATCCTTATTCTAAGAGAAAAAAATCACCTTATCCTGACAGGCTACAAGTTACACAGGATTTTGTGATTAAATCAGAATTATTCATACCAATTTCATGTTCAAAACTCCAGAAAAATAAGAAAAGATTTCATGTGATGGAAAACCCCAGCAGGCTGTGTGAGAGCCTCCAGAGTCAGATGATGATAGCATTGGGAAAGGGCTGAAAAGCAACATAACAGAGGGAGACCAAACCATGGCACATGTGTTGTTGTTACTGTTACTAATATTGTTTCTACAAATGTTCGAGATGCTGTAGGTAATTCTCAGACATAAAAGAAAGAATTACATTTGGCCAGGTAGTTCACAGTGGGATATGAGCTTTTTTTCAGTTTGACGTGGAAACAAATAAAATAAACACAGCATTAGCAATTATTTGGCTTCTTGTTGAGAACATGTTATGTAACTACTCTGGCTTTCTTTCCTCATAACATAGGGTGGGGAAGATGAGTAGAGAAAAGAATAATACAGACATTCAGCCACCCTGCAACATTTCAGAGAACCACCTTTGGCAAGTGCAGAAAAGGTGTCCTTGAACTCCCACAGCCTCACAGAAGGAGTTCTTTATCGCATTCCATACTGTGATAAAAGAGCAGAATCAATAACTCAAAGAATGGGGACTGAGCAGCTGATGCTGAATAGAAGTCTTAGGAGGCAAAGGGTATTTGAGAAGAACTTAATGAGCAATCCAAGCTTCTCCAGTCCTCTGTAACCCACATTTAATTTCAGTTAGCAAGGGCCAGCCTACAGGACGGTTACTCCAGATTTATACCAATATAAGCAAGAATGGAAAAAACGGACACTTATGGAATGAAAATTCAGCCAGAAGATTGTAGAGAATAAAATGTCATCCAATGATTAGTTTGGGCAATGGAACATAGTGCATTATGTTTGAAAAGGGAGAGCCACACTGCACTAGTAGCTGCTCCAGTGCCACAGAAGGGGCTGGAGAGGAAGAGCTGGTCCATCTACACACCTACACACATCCTTCTGCACATCAGGGCACCCAGGTACAAATCCCAGCTGCCTGGGAGGAGAAATACGTCATTTGGCTGTGTCTCATCCAATGCACTCTGCACTTCCTAGGCAGATTTAATTTTTTGGAGGTGAGATTGAACAATTGGCAAGGGCCAGAGACATGTGGAACAACCTCAGAAACAAACGTGCAGCAATGAGGATGTGCTGGGAGGAGCCCGCTGGTCCCTTGCTGATGGAACACTTTGGCAATCAGAAAACTCTGTGAAGCATGGGATCCACACACAGGAAATACAGAACAAGAGAGATCTAGTCTTGTTTCAAGCCTCTTTTGGTATATCCCACACATTTATTGCCCACAGACTCATTTTCTTAGCTATGCAACTCTTCTGTGGGAGCATCAAGTTCCATATTAAGGCTGTTTAGGTTCTTTGCCCTTACTGCTCCCTTTGAAAGACCGTGCAAACGTGTGATATCCATCAACAGCTAGAAATGTTTTCTATAGTTTTCAGTCTAAACATGCTGTTGATCAGATTATAAAAATTTTATCTCACAGTCATGTTAACCTTTAACTTAGTTCTTTTCCCACTCTATTTATCTTAAGATCTATTTATAAAGGACTTGCATAGATCTATTTATAAAGGACTTGCATATTGTTCCTCCACTGTCACACCGAAGAAGTCATGTTCTTTTTATCTCTCCCTAAGACTGCTAATTCTGTAATTGCTCTAATAGCCAGTCTGCACTGATTCCAGTTTAAGCTAATCTTTTTCAACACTGTTGACAGGAACTGTATAAATATTTCACACAAAATCTTACCAGTGCCTTGTCTAGAAGTGCCAATATTTCCTTCTCTGCTAAAAATCTCACCTAACCCATCTGAACACTACATTATCTGTTTCCACAGCTGTGTTGTACTGGCAGATCTGGCACACTGTCAGTCTATCAGAACACTCAGATCTTTTTCCTTCTCTGTTGCTTCCAGCTGATGAATCCCAAGAACATGACTTTGCAGTTCACATTATTAAATTTCTATCACTGCAGACAAGAAGGTCATCTGATTCCAGTGTGGTGATCTGGTCCTCCTCAGGACTGGCAATACCTTCCAGCTTTTTATCATATGCACAACTTTTGAGGCTGGGCCTGATTATGTTCCTGTTTCATGAAAATGTAGATTCTATGGTTTTGCTCCAAAGAGTGATCCCTGAGGAACACTGTGGGTTAATTTGCTCCATTCTTGTAACTCCTTTTTTATTATAATCTGTTGCTCCTTCTTCACATTGTTTTTATATTAATCCCTATCACCTCCACTTTCAGTAATGATTTCCTGCTGAGCGCTGTATCAAATGATCTGTTTGAATTTCAGTAGACTGAGTTTACTGCATTATTTCATTCTGGAGAGACAATTATTTTACTCAAGATACACCAGCTCAGTCCGATCTCCTCTGCTCTGGTAAACCATGTATTCTTTCTCACATTCTGTTTGCCTCCCTACAATTAATTGTTCTTTCTTTCAAAATTTGCTCTAAGACTTGGCATTATACTGAATTTTAAAAATACGTTTTAGAATATGTATATTTTCTAAAAATACATTTCAGAATATAAACACTGTATTTGCTATGCTGAAGTCCTAGGCAAGCTTTCATTGAAATTCATTAAACACAGGCTGCTTTTACTTGTAAATTCATATACCAGTTATTTCAGTATGCTAGGGAGGAGATTGTATGTATTCCTCAATAGTTTTTTGCATGAAGAAATATACTTTTTTTCTCCTAAGACTTGTAATTTCTGTTATACTACAGCTTCCTTTATATGTCATTCCCATCTGTTATTAGCCTAATGTCAAAGCAGAGGATCATTGCTTATTCTCAAGCAACACGATCTCTGATTTATTATTAAAGAAAACCACCTTAAACCATGCCTGTGTCTTTGATGGAGCTCTTCCATCACTGGTGGCATTTTTCTGCTTTAGGTCTGGGAAGTTAAAGTCTTCCTTAAACAAAGAATTGCAGTTATTACTTTCCTGTAATTTTACACCCCTCATAATTAACATTCAAATTTGAATAGAGGAAGGAGGCTGTAAAAGATCCTCAGCAATATCTTGCTGGGGCAGTTTTTGTCATCTCTAGTCCGAGTAATTTCCACCCAAACAGAATTTGTTTGGTCAGTGCGATCACAGATTTCTTTACACTCAGCCATTTCCTCAACATTGAGTGACACCCTCCCTCTCCTCTCATTTCTGTCTTCCCTGACAAACTCCCTGCATACTGCATTAGTGGGAATATCCTGTTCTCAGCAGAAATGCAGAAGAGCTCTCCATGCTCCAGCAAAGTTGCTGATGAGCTTCTGATATCTCATCTTGCCTTTGACATTGCCATGCTGTCTGTGCACAACTTTCAAGGGAGACAGGGCACGTCCTGTGTGAGGCACAGGGGGAGGCTGTGCCCTGCCAGTGCCCGGATGGTAACCAAACACTTTTCACAATCAAAGATGACCTGAAAATAGACATTTGATAGTTTAACTGCCTGTGTGAACCCCCTGACTCCACAGGTTCTCAGGCCCTGACTACCCTCTAAGGATTGTCATAGAGAAGTATTAATATGAAGAAAGAGTACAGAAACACTGATTTTTGTACTTATTGATTTTTTCCCCTGTGGATGTCATATTTCCAGTATTTTTCTGACATTCACAGCCAGTGAGAATAGTCGGGGCACTTCTTATGGAGTGATCTACTCGAGCTAATCTGCATGTCTTACTTGTTCTTCAGGGAAATTATTTTAGCTACATCATGAGGCCATTCACTGAGGTTATAAATTTCAGCAGAGCCAGGGGAGAAATATGCTCCTACATACCTGATCCCCTGAATCCACTAGAGATTTGCTTCTTGTCACTGACTGCAACATCAAACAAAAAATAAAGGACTTGTTGAGAAACAACATTGCTGGAGTTCTTTTGGCCCCAGTCACTCGTGTCTGCACACACCCAGTTGCTGTGGCTGGGAGTGCCTCCAGACAGAGCTGGATGATGCAAAGCATTTTCCAAATGTTTGCACAATGAAGAATTGCCATCATAGGCTCATGAGCAACTGTTTTGAGAAAGTAAATATTGTGCATTTCTAGATTAGATAACAGCTGAGGGCAGCACGCGTTGTGGCTGGAGCCTGAAGGCAAAGCATAGCAGCAAGTCTGAAGAGCTGTTCTTGTCTCCCACATGAGGATGAGACTTAGGCTTGCAGCTCAAGGCAGGCTCTCCCTTTCACCCATTACCACTGGCTACAATGCATCGTGCTTAATTTTTCAGAGATGTAAAATTAAATTAGACAGGAGGATGGCAGCAAAAGGTTGGGTGAATTGGAGAAAGAGTAATAGGTTTGTATCTGATTTGTCTTCAAACCGTTCCATCAGATCAAAAATGGTCTCAGTTCTCTTCAAAGGGCCAGCAGTTCCACAGTGTTTACAATTTAGCAGCTCTGGTCAGAATTTCTGCATTTCTCCATGTAGCAAGAACAGTTCTTTAACTGCAACATTATTAATTCAGCTACAATAACTCTCCTGTTATCTGGTAACACTTTTTGACTATGTTTCCTTATTGCTGTTCTCACGTCTTTCCATTGTAGTATGTTACAGAAAGGATTGACATTTACCTGGCATACTGTATCTGCAAAATGCTTTAGCAGGTCTTAATTAGTAGTTCTCAGAGAGTACTAGGAGGTCATTTCTCAATAGACAGGATAGGAATAGCAATTTTAATATTGAAATGTCCCACTGGTATTTCTGTGGGCTGTTTCATGCTCAGAATATTTTTGAAGAGATATTTGGCCAGAGGCACATCTTTTGAGGAGTTTGGGAATTGATTACTGCAAAAGGACAATATGGTTTAAAGTCATGCCACCAAGTGCAATAGTTTCTAAAAAGATAGAATGGTTGGCAAAGAATTTTTGGCCTACTGGTAACAAAGTGTACAGGCCTTCTTCCCACCAGCAGAACGTCAGGAAACTCTGAAATTTCTTGTCATCTTGGTGAGGCACCTGCATCTCTAGGAGTTCTTTTTGCTTGTCTGTGCTGAAAGGTGGCTGAGACAGGAGGTTGTTTCACCTGGGGGAAGAATTACATCTGTGGGAAGTGGCTGCTGAAATAAACACTTGGTCTTATGTCTACAGTTTTTAGGATGGAGAGTGAACAGGAGTCTTACCTAAAACTGGTGGAACAGCCCAGCTTGTGGGATTCAAAGCAGTAATTCCGTGCGGTAATTCCGTGCAGTCTGTGTAATGCTACTCGGGCTGGAAGCCCCGTTGGGTAGACAGGATTTTGTCCATGATTTCAGCTCTTAGGCAGAGTGTCCCTGCAAACAGTACCACAATTAAACACTGATGAAGAAAATTGGGCAAACATGTGCTCTTGTTTCTGAACATCATCCTTCAGCTCCAGCTCAGGGGGAGTTTTGCACATGCAGCAGTATGTGTGACAGCTTAATAGGGATGGCAAGGGTATGACTATTAATGATACTGTAATTACACCAGTTGCATTTTAACAGTACCTAACTGCCAATATATGTCCCAGGTTCAATTCAGGATGACTGATTGGTTTAGAAAAACATGTTGTTTTGGTGCCTTTACAGTCAAGGCAATTAGTAATTCAGCTTTTTGCAGTCTGCAGCGTCAATCCAGGTCTTTTCAAAGCATTATATTCATGCTGTTTTTTTGATAAAATAAACTTTGCAAGGAAACTCTCATTCTGACCGCCAGGCAGTATTACCAGATCAGGGTTGTGACCCTGTAAGATGCACATGAGTCAGCATTGGGTTGAAGTTCTGACTGCAGAATCAAAGTGCGAAGATTTATTTGGCTTGTGGGATAGAGGAGCCTTATTCAATACCTCACATCTCATTCTATAACCTGACGATGCACAATGTGAGTTTCCAGGGGATGTTTGCTTGAGGGTTGAGCAGAAGGGAAGGTCCCAGCATCGTAGCCTGTTTTTCAGTTCACCATAGATTCATTAGCATTTAGGGAAAATATTTTATGAGTGATCACACACTTCTTTGTTCAAAACTGTATTGTGATGTGAGCTACATATCACTGAAAATACAGAATAATCTTTCCTGTTTACGGAACTAGACAGTCTAGACTTCAATTTATTTATGGGATTTATTTAAAGCTTCAGTTTTGACCTAGATCCAGTTCTCATTTCTGAAAGCTCCATAAAGTTCTGACTTGCAGCAGTTTTCTTCTTAAGGCTGTTAAAGTATATTTATGTAAAACCAAGAATTCCAGCCTCCTATACATGAACCATGTAGTATTTTTAACAAGAGTCAATTGATTCTATGGAAATTATGCACAGGATACTGCAGGCAGGGGGAAAAAGCATTGTGGTCCATATATATTTGTTATTAACTGCTTTAACTTGACCTACCTGGTTTTATAAGCAGCAGTGTCAGGGGAATTAATTGCATCAGAGTCTGCGGAGAGAAAAATCAAGGAAGAATTCTATTCACTCCAAATTAAGCTTTAATACTGCAAAGCTGTCATTATGTGTATCAAAGGCTGTTGAAAGTCATGTTGCTGGGAATAACCAGGGGGCTTGTTAATGCAGTCACGATCATCTTTCTGACAGAAGCTCACTTTCAGGAAATGTGATATGAAATTTTCCTTAGGTTCTCATCTCATTCCCATACTGTGTTTATTTCACTCTTAGTGTGCTTCATCTTTAATTTCTCAGTTAGGAACTAATTATCTACAAAACTGTATAATGAAAGATGAGCAAGTCTGAAAGGAGTCTTAAGTGAATGCAAGTTACATTTTCTTTTCCTAGTTTTGGGAATGGGAGTTTCCTCAGCTTGTTTGGGTTGAGGCCCTTGCGTAAATAGGATCATATTGTGCTTCTAAACATAGCCACAGATTCTGATTTCTGCTTCTTGTAGTTCCATTTGAAAGGCACTGTTTTCTTCCGTATTCTTTTTAAGTGGGTGTATTTCTTCCTTTCTAGTAATCTCTGCAATATCTTGTCAGTCTCTCAGGGGCTGACCCTTCTCTCTGTGAATGGCCGGAACTGCTACTGAAGTCTGCAGCAGTTAAACAAAGGGCAGAATCAACGAGGGATTCTGCTGGTGGCTTAAAGGCTCACAGAATTTGTAGCACTAATGTAGACATTGTTCCATTGGGATTTTACATGCATTCTTACACATGTATGTCTATCATGTGCAAATCTATCTGTGGAATTCTGTTCCATCCTTCCTCAGTAATTTTTATTTTTTTTTAAGATCAGGCAGGAGCCTGAGTTCTTCTGCCAAATACAGTTCCATGAAGCAAAAAGCAAAAGCATATCAATAATAATGTAGTAGACAGAGAACACAGGAACGACTGTTCTGCCTCAAATCCATTTGACTGTGTCTCCTTTATGCTGAAATCACTGCACAAAACAATCAGTTGTGGTGTAAGTCTCTTTCTGTAAATAAACGTGGCTATATATGATAGCTGTTCCCAGGCCAGATGATGAATTAGACTCAAAATTACATACACAAAATGCATGACCAATTGCAGATTTTAATTTGCAATTATCACAAATGCTTATGCTAATTGCTTGTTGTGTAGTAGCAGTAAAATAAAACATAACTGGTTTAGTGTTTGCTGTCAATCCATTTTCAGTGCACAGCAACTGATTTATTGGTCCTCTGAACCAATGAATATTCTTTCTCTGTGTGAGTGATCTATATACACCTAGAAATCATTAAGTGCAAGATTCCTTCAACATAGGATCAGCAAATCCATAAGTTACTATGTACCTGCTCTGTTCCAAATGGTGACCTTCATATCTATGTCTTATTTAGATTTTTGCCTCTAACAGTTGGCTGAGCATTGTGTTTTCATTGTACAGCACTAAATATACTTTCTCTGATATTCTGTAATGTCATGCAGTTCTATACAGCAGCACAAACTCTGCTTAAGGGAAGACAATAACCAGAGCCATCTGGAGAGGTACTGAATTTCTCAGTAGTGGACAAAGTGTATTTCAGACAAGGACAGGAACGACAGAGCAGAAAATAAGTTAGAGCAGATATGGGAAACAATATCCCTTGGTGAGATCTTTGGACACTAAACCAGTGTGTGGCAGAGCTCCTGTGTGTTTCTCACTCAGAGTTTGCTCTGTAAGGAGAGCTGTGTGCATTAATTGAGCCACCTGCTAAGTGCCACAGTACCAGAGCGTACAGAGGTGAGCCTGGCTTCAGGCTGTAACTGGTGCTGTTCAGATCTCTGTGGGAGTCATTGGCAGGTGATGGTGGGGCACACACAGGATCTCCTGCCTTGCAGCGATCAGCTTGATGTTCTAGAGATCTTCCTTCTTGTTGTGGTTCAACCCCAGATGGAAACTCAGGCCTCTGCAGCCACTCACTCACCTGCCCGGTGGGATGGGGAGAGAATTGAAAGGGTAAAAGTGAGGAAACTCATGAGTCGAGATAAAGACAGTTTAATGGGTAAAGAAGATCAACACACATAAGCAAAGGAAAACAAGGAATTCATTCACCACTCCCCATGGGCAGTCAGGTTCAGCCATTCCAGGAAAGAAGAGCTCCACCACATGTAACAGTGACTTGGGAAGGCAAATGGCACCACTCCGAAAGTGCCCCCCTTCCCTATTCTTCCGCCAGCTTTAAACATGGAGCATGAAGCTCTGCGGTCTGGGATATCCCCTGGGTCAGTTGGGGTCACCTGTCCTGGCTGTGTCCCTTCCCAGCTCATTGTGCACCCCCATCCTCCTGGCTGGTGTGTGGGGTGAGGAGCAGGAAAGGCCTTGACTCTGTGTGAGCTCTGCTCAGCAACAACAAAAACACCTCGTGTTATCAACACTGTTTCCAGCACAAATACAAAACACAGCCCCATACCAGCTACTGTGATGAAAATTAACTCTATCCCAGCCAAACCGGCACACTTCTCCACTTTCTCTCCCATTAGCACCTCATCTACAGGGTAAGGCTCACAGTGCATGAGACCAGGAGACCTCAGACTGGATATTTCCTCTGCAGTGGGTCTGCCCAGGCAGGGAATCTAGATCAGCATGGAGAATGTTAACAGATGGCTGCCAGGCTCGTGTTTGCCAGCTGGAGAAAAGCACAATGCAGCAGGGATGTGTGTCCAAGCCCTTTGCTAGTGGTGGGACCAGCCAGTGAAGAGGAAAGCTTTATTAACTGCCCTGATCTCCAACAACCATAAGCAAATCTAGGCAGAGGAAAAATCTGATATCACACACCGATGTTACTGCTTATGCACAAAGAGCATTGGAATATTTTCTTGTATGACAGGAGTATTTAATGTGTAGGAATGTAATGTGAGTTGTGTTAATTTGCTTGATAAAATAACATTTTCTGTACCTATGTTGATTCAGCATTTTGAGACACACCTTTAGGAAAAATAAATATGTCTAATGGTTTGTGTGGGATAAAGAATATCTTTGGGTTAAATTAAAAGGTGGTCCATACTTTGGTGGATAGTTAAGCTGTAAAATTTAACCAAGGAAAGGGTAAAAGTGATAATCTTGCTTTTACCAGCTCAGCAGTAAGTAGAGCAGGTGCAAGCCATGTTTAATCCATGACCCCTGGGAAATGGTAATGTTCATTTCTGTTGTCTTCCTGTGCCAGATGCCAGGCTCTCCAAATTTCTAATTGAGAGCACTGACTAGAAAGACTGATAAGGCACAACTGAGCACCTGGGTCACATCAAAATGAGAAAAGCTCTTTAACTGCTGCTTATTGTAATATCCCACTGTAGGCAACACCTGTGGTATGACTTTATAAATAGATAACCTGAGCTGTGCTCACACAGGGGTAATTCAGAAGTTGTCAGCTTGTTAGGCAGCTTTCCAGCAGTGTGCTGATGGCACATGCCCATAACCCAAGAGGAAATAATTCTTCGTGTTTATGTAGTACATTATGACATAAAGTTGTGGGGCTTTTGTTATTTTGAAACTTCCTAGTCTGCTTCTGCATTAAAGGAAGTTCTAAGCAGATGTGATATTAGCACTTTCTAATATTTTGGAATAGGTGTGTCACCTGCCACATTCTAAAAACATTCGGATGCTCAAAATTACTTAGCCCTGGTAGCACACATTTGCAGAGGAATCAAACTTTTGGTAAAGGTGCTGATAACTGTTTTCACATCTAGTTTAATCTCTTATGATGTTTTTTCTCATTTTACAGTGGTAGCCACTGTACACCCTGGAGTTCACAGCACTGAAACACCACATCCTTTTGGTACTGTGTACAGATATGAAAGAGATCCTCTTGCTGAACACACTACAGCCCATGGGTTTTGATTAGCTTCGGACCTTTAGACTGAATTTCCTTCATGTTCCAATAATTTACATTTGAAAATATGAAAAGCAAAATGCATTTTTCAGCTGCCATTGCTTCCTGATTACTCAGTGTATATAGAGGTTGATTCATGAGATTCATATATAGTCAGCAAATTGTCATCAAACCCCTTTCTGCTCTTCAGAAGTCATTTAGATTCTGTATTGTCTGATATACCATAAACATCCCACTAAGGTATATTTGTTGGTTTTTACATTGCTTCGATATCAAAAGAAAACACCAGTTCCCCATAAAGATAAATGCATTTTTTTATTTGGACCAATTTTTCTTTCCTGGGATTGGAGAGCAAATTTGTAACTATTGACATTTAATGAATGAGATCAAACCTTTTCACTTTAATCAAAGCTTTGAAATACATCAAGGTGAGGAGTTGAGCACTTTGAAAAATGTCTTTTGTTCTCAGGTCGCTCATGCTCATAAAAGGTGGGCTCACTCCCCGGATTTTCCTAAAGCTCATCAGTAAAAATATGAGACGTATTGCTCCATATCCTGGCACACATAAGTAATGTCAATCACAAAAGCAGCTCTACTCCCTTGCAGGACATGGCCAAAACAACACAGTGCAGAGTGAAGGACATGCAATGCTCTATAATTTTGTAACAAGGGGAAGGAAAAAATATGCCCCATGGCGAGTTGAGCTCAGTAAATTGTTAGTGTTGGGGCTGGAAAACCAGTTACAGTGAGTATGAGCCTTGCTTAAATTCTCACTATCTTTTTATCTGTCTGTATTTCATAACCCTACAAGCAAAGCAACTTCACCTGTAAGACTACAAAATGTACATAATTTTGTAAACCTGTTTATGTTGGATTAGGTTTATTAAAAAGATAAAGGGATTGTGGAAGATAGAAGGGCTTTGATTCTTGGATGATCTTTGGACTCTCAGACTGCAAGGATAAGGAAAATGAGCTACATATTTCAAGTCTGTTTTTGTAAGTAACCAGTTAATAAGTAAACTTTTAAAATAAGGTGCTGGCCTTAAGAGGGACAAGGTTTTTTAAAATGCATCTGATATTTGTTTTTAGTGAGTTGTTCCTTGTCTGTGGCACAAGCTTTGCTCATTGGTTTTTATTGCTTTCTCTGTAATAGATCTTCACTGAGGTATTTTATACCTCTTTGTCTTCTGATTACCAAATAGTACAGAAATTTATAATCAATTGTTACCTTCTGTAAATGGTTCTTGTTCTAAATACAATCTTTTGAATGAATAATTATTAAAAATAATGAAAATATTTAAAAGTTTGTTTTTCAGTTTACATGTGCAGGGTATATTGGTTTGTGCTCCTTCCTCAATTGACAAGGTTCTTTCTGATCCTGCTTAATTTGTTTCAATTCACCCAATTGTTCTCTGTGTAATTGGTCACGTTGAAATGTCAGTGCTCTGGAAGACAACATTCATCAATATAAGAAAAATACATAAGAAAGCATTAACTTTTCACTACAAGGTACGTTCTTCCCTTGCAGTGCTGCAATGAACTGCACCTTCCTCTAAATCTTGGATCCTTGTGCTTTTCTTCCAAGTGTGCTTGGAAGCTTTCAGCTGAAAGCATTGAGACACCAGCTGTCTCTCTGTTAGCAGCTTCCTTACTCTGTTCTTTTATCCTTTTCTGGATCTGCCCTCCAGATCCAAGTGCTTCTTTTAAAAATTCCTTTTGTCAGTATTACAAATTATTTCCAAATTGGGATGAGCTTCCCCCCCCATACACAGAGGGGTCCTTTGCTCATGCTTTCACTAAAATTAAGTGTGGAAGCCAGTGAGAGACTGTTGAAAGGGAATGCAAGAGGTCTAAGATAATTTCTGGTTTAATTTTAGAGCAGTTGCATAGGATTGGGTTATTGAAGATATTTAAAATGAAAGGTGGGTGCCTGCATATGTAAAAAATTGTCCTTTAATCTTCCGTGAGTTTCAGCTTGCTCAATGTTAATGAGAACTAGTACTTGTATGAGACTTTTTCTTGATTGCTTTCTATAAAGTTAGGTATAAAGTGGTATGGAAATGGAAAGGACTACCTTAATAGACAGGTTGATCAAGAATTCCCTGTTTGACAGGACTCCAAACAATTTTTGTTTTTCAACAGGTGACGCATTCAAGTCGTGACATATAACACTCATCAAAATTTAGTATCAGAATTCCTATTTAGTGAGACATGCAAATCATATTTTATCTTGTGCTCAAAAGTTTGCCTTCCTTTATTGAAAGGATTTGTGATGAAGAGATTCCTGCTGTTCAAGAGGTCTAGAAACAGATAATGCTTTTTTGGCATTGTGTAAGCAGAGTTTACATCAGCAAACACTTAGCTGAACACGGCTAATTACAGGAGCATTCTGCAGCCCGGAGATGGTTTGTTTCTGAGAGGCACTGCCTGGTTCTGTACCTTGTAGGTAGTTTTACTAAACCCTTTCACTTAGGCAGAAGTGGTGCTGAACTGTTCCTTTGCAGAAGTGCTGTTCTTGTCACCTACACCTCCAGTGTAAAAACGCCCGGAGCCTCACGCAGTGACATTTGCTTTTTTGGGCGGTCTCAGATAGGACAAGTTCTCGAGAGTTGCTGAGCAGCTTCCACAACTATTGCCTTAATGAAAGTATTGCATGAGGAGAAGCTGAACTGCAACCTCGTTGTTTGATCTCTTGCTTCTTACTTGGTCTGTTTGTGAGAATATTCTTCCTGGTTTGCTTTTTTTCCCTTGACACACATACAATGTATATTTAGATCAGGACTGCATCAGACATTCGTTTGGTTAAATGGTTTCTCACTCTATTCAGTCCTGCTTTGCTGCATCTGGAGCAAAATTTAATAGTCCACACAGTTTAATGTCTACTAAAAATAAATAGGAGAGGGTGGAAGGAACTTCTAATGTAGCTGAGAAAGTTTTACAACAGCTTCTTTGCACAAAAATCATAACTTTGCATTTCCTTTTGTGTTAATGGAAATTAATTAAATCTCCTATACCTTTGGAGGGAATAGACACACATCATTGCTCTCTTATGATCTTGGTGGAAGATTCTATAGAAAGCTTTAAAATACAGATTTATCACCACAGATGTATCTTTTATTTCAGCATTAGAATGTTGTCAGTGGCATAAAAACCAGCTTCACAATTGGCATGAGTTGGCAATTTGGATGGCAACATCATCAGACTAATATGTGGGGAAAGAAATTTACCCACTTTTGACTCTATTTTTTGTAAATCAGGATGGATTCATGTTGAGAATAAATTTATACTGATGTTGGAACTTACTCTTCCTTAAGGGAGTACTTAAATGCTCTTTCACAAAATTAATTCATTTGACTAACTCCATTGATTCCATAGAATGGTTCAGTGGACTAAAGTGAAATGAATTTAATTTAATAGAGTAAATAAATTTAAATTAATTAAGATACACTTACAATTATGATCCATCTTCATATCTTAATGTTAAAACTTATTGAAAGTCTACCTGTTTGAAGCCAAAGTAGGCAGAACCTTCCCAATCAGGCCCATCAAAATCCACAAGGTATTTCTGGGTCAACAGAAATGACATCTATACTAAATGTTCCAGGATGTTACTGGCAGATACAAATCCAAATATTAAATATTTCCCAAGAAGAATGTAATTCCTTAATGATTTACAAGGAATGGATTTTCAAAGAGCTGTTTGATCTCTATTTAACACATTTAAAAATTAACGCATACTGAATTTTCTACCAGCAATTGAAAGTATGTAGCACCATATATTCCAGAGGTTTGTTTTTCCACGTGCAAACGTAATCATTTGTGGGAAGAAATCAGAGAGTTCTGACCTAAACCCATTTTAGGATTACAGAGAGATACTAAGAGAAAACAATTGACACAAATGAGAAAATTTCTTTTACTGACTGGTTTAATTGCAGTTTTCTTCAGCCAATTTTCCTTGAAATGTGAAATTCTGGATGCTGGAGTGTTGGAATGGAGAAAGAAGCCTCCAGTTATAGAAAAACACTATTAGGTCACTGATGACTGAAGGTAGAGGTTAAAACCAGTGATATTTATTTTGTCTCTGTCGGGTGGAGAAGCAGATCACTTTGTTAAATACAAAAAGACAACACTGACAGGGAAAGAAAGGTTATATTTGAAAGGATGAGACATGATTCTTTTGGGGGGAGGGAGAACAGAGTGTGTGTCTCAACATTCATAAATAGAGAAGCCAATCTTGGTGCTTAAAACAGTGACCTGGAATAAAGAGCCGGGTCCTGTGATCAGCTCGGTTCCTGATGCTCAGTGATGCTCTTTTGTATTAAATGAATTGTGAATCTTTTGGGGCTTTATTCACAGTTACATTGAGGACCTTTAACACCCCTCTGGCAACTTGCTCAGCCTGTTAGACAAATATTCCTTCCGCACCAATAATGTTATCAAAAATATTGAAGAAAACCAACTGAAAATAAAACTATCAACATCCTTTCGTTGATCCAATTCTCTGTCTCTAAAAAAAGGTTTTAACACCTCCCACGCAGAACAGCAGCTTCAGTAATTTGGCAATGATAACAGTGCATAATCAAGAAATGCGAGGCTGTGATACGTGGTGACACGTCCCATTTTGTGTATAGGAAGCGTTTTGTTTAAGTAAATATGTTTTATACCTTCCAGATTACTCACTATTATGTTGCTCATCCCATTAGTCTCGTGTAGTTACCACAGATGTTTAATTGTAGAAATTGTAAATGGGTGAATCTAACATTCCTGAGGATGGAGATAGGAAATGAGGCTTTGTGTCTTTGGGGCTTTTTTGATGTTCGTGGTGTATTTGAAGATAGGGAGTAAACTGTGACTAACATGTAGAACAAAGGATTGGAAGGTTTGGTTATTTAGCTTCAACCAGTGACTAATTCACAACAAACCTTAAGTGTCCCGTCATCATAGAATAGTGCTCTAACAAGTCCTTGTAATGATACGCTGCCATAATGTCCCAGATGATATTACAACATGATGTTTTATCAGAAAATTACATCAAAGGCCCAGCATTCCATTGTGATAGGGTGGGTTGGGAAATCAAGCAGCCTGCTGTGCTGAGATGCAATGAATTGTTTTCAGTAGTGAAATGAGAACACCCTTGCATTGTAGACCTGCTGGAAGGCTACAAAGGGAGGTTCAAACTTAATGTCTGTGGCTGCTACCAACTCAACATTTTATTTTGTGTGGAATTTGCATGAAGTCTGTGACAGAGCTCAGAAATACCTCAGACCCAAGGCACTGCAGTGATCAGGACACTGGGTCTGCCCATGTTACACCACAGAAACACAGCATTGTTTGAATAACCATCATTACAAAGCGTGGCTCTAACATCAGCTAGAAGGAGCCACACTCACGTCCAGGGGCCCCAGCTCTGATGTCCATGCCCATGGGAGGGAGATGGGATAGAGTGAAGGACAAAGGACTAATCTTGATGTTTGGGTACTTACAGTACATTCAGGAAAAGACCTGGCTATGTCATCACCAGCCTCAGTTTTACAACAGCAAAGAGCTATTTAAATGGAGATGGTGGCCGTTTGTACATGAAAACAATTATGTCGTATATATTATATCTTGTATACTACATATCATTAATTTTAAAGGGAAGGGATCACATTTTGCCTCCCGTCCACGAAATCCACAGACAGCCAAAAAATATTCTGGGCCTACTTTAAAAAAGCAATTCATTATAAGCAGCATAATGAATTAGTAATAATTTACTAAAGCAACAAAACAGAAGATTGTATTCCATTTTATTATTCAAGTAAAATATTTCCCTTGGAAGGAAAACTAATTAGAACATCTCAAAAAATGTGAGTCATTAGGTAACACAATTAGTGTCTTCAACCAGACAGAGGATATCTGGGGTTACACACAGACTTGGTAAGAGTAGTTTGATTTAAGCATATCCCCATGGTAGAAAAAATTCTGAGGAACAGAGGGGATTTAGGTTTATGTTTTGTCTTCCTGGACACCATGTTCCAAATATTACTTTGAGCACAAAACTTTCCTTTCATGAATTCCCAGAGGTGCACTCATCGTACATTCCTTTGGACAATCTGTGCTCCCAAAGTCGTTATATAATCTTGACATAATTAGCCTTTTTGTTAAATTATTTGGAAAACGGAAATCTAGTTTGTTAGTCATATGGTATTTCCCTATTTCCTCACTGCAGAGAGCCCCTGATTCCTTAGGATTAACACTTCCATTTGTGCTGCTTAGAGCTGACACCTCATTTTCATGTACTCAAAGTTCAGCAGAATCACAGACCTAAAGGAGAATAATCTTTATTTCTAAATCCTGCTGGTATCAATAATTTAACAAGGTCACCTCCAGCCTTGGAAGCGCTCGGGCTGCAGAGGGAGGGTGGTGTGCCCATCCCAGTGTCTAACCTGGGACTCATCGCGCTCCCGCAGAGCAGCAGGAACACGCCGGGTTCATCCCGAGGAATGGCAGGAGGGTCTCTGTTCCCGCAGGGGCTGGTCCCAAGGGATGGCCGGGGCTCTGTGCTCCCAGGGGCTGATCCCAAGGGATGGCCGAGGGTCTCTGTTCTCCCAGGGGCTGATCCCAAGGGATGGCCGAGGGTCTCTGTTCCCGCAGGGGCTGATCCCAAGGGATGGCCGGGGCTCTGTGTTCCCCAGGGGCTGATCCCAAGGGATGGCCGAGGGTCTCTGTTCCCGCAGGGGCTGATCCCCAGGGCCGGCCGGGGCTCCGTGCTCCCGCAGGGGCTGATCCGAGGGATGGCCGAGGGGCTCTGTTCTCCCAGGGGCTGATCCCCAGGGCCGGCCGGGGCTCCGTGCTCCCGCAGGGGCTGATCCGAGGGATGGCCGAGGGGCTCTGTTCTCCCAGGGGCTGATCCCCAGGGACGGCCGGGGCTCCGTGCTCCCGCAGGCGGGGCGGTGCCGGGGCAGCTCTGAAGCGGCTCCACGCCCGGACCGGCCCTCAGGAGACACTACGCCGCCAGGCGGCGCTGCTCCCTCCGCGGCGTCGAGCCCTGCGCGCGGGTTCGGCCAAGCCCCGCCCCCTCGGTCTGCCCTCTACCAACAGCTCCGAGCGCGGTTTGATTGGCAGCCGCGCGCCGCCGCTCTCGCGCCGCAGCCTTCCTTCGCCCTAGCTCGCCCTCTGCGGGGCGATTGGCTGACGCAGCTGCCAATCACGGATTAGCCCCATCCCAACCAGTGGGGCCGCCTCCTGAGCGTGAGGCGCGGGTTGATTGGTGCATCGGGCTGTCAATCAACAGCGCGCCCCGCCCCGTCGCGGTCAGGTAGCCCGGAAGATGGCGGCGGCGGCCGGTGGGGCTCAGTGAGGGGAGCGGCCGCGGGGCCGATGCCGCGGAGCCGGGGGGCGGCGGCTGCCGCGGGGGCTCCCCGGAGTCGCTGAGAACCTCGAGCCCCTCGTTCGGCGCCGGGCCTCGGTCCGGGAGCGGACGGCATGCGGCAGCACGGGGGGCTCGGCGGGAGCGCCGGGCGGCGGGGGGGCGGTGGCCCGCGGCTCCTCGGCTCGCGACACCTGCTCGGGCTCGTCCTTCTGCTGTGGCCGCTCGTGGGGAGCGGCGAGGCGGCTCCGCTGCCGCCAGCAGGTGCAGGTGAGCGCGGGGACGCGGGGCTGGGGGTGCGGCTCCTCGGCGGGGCCCGGCAGCGGCGGCACTGCGGGTTTCTGAGCCCCCGTCCCTCCCCCGTGCTGCGGGCAGGGCTCCGCCGAAGCGTCGGGAAGGGCACGGCGGGCGGTTGGGGCTCCGCGGCTGTAGGTCACGGCTCTGCCGGTGGCAGTGAGCGATATCCCGCTGTGGATCGCTCAGACCCCTGACACTGAGCTATGGGCTTGCTCTCCCTGTGTGTTTACCGCAGACCTTCTTCCTATAGTGCTGCTGTTTTCGCCTGTACAGGGCTCGGCGGGATTTTTATTTTTCTGGTTTTGCCTGTGAATCACCGGGACTCCCGTTCCTGGGTGGAGGCTCTTCAGGGCAGACGGCGCTTCCCTGTTTTCCGGTCAGATTAGTCGGATTCCCCCCCCCCCGGCCCCCCCCGTGCCGAGCTCTCTAAATAGTCATGTAGTTCACATTTATTTCTCTCGTATTTTGGGTAACCCTAACTTCCTTCGATTTCCCTGCTTATTTTCCTGTTTGTCTTAAAAGCACAAGCTAAACGATATGTTCTCGTTAGTTGTAGGAGTGACTGATCAGAGGTTTATTAGGACTCATAGGTACCAACTATGTCTTTGATTAATTTTTATTGTTGGCATTTCATTGGGACTTACAAGCATAACATTGTATTGAGACTGAATTTTGTTAGGGTTGGGTTGGTTTGAATGTGTGCTGAGATTCCCTTCTAGCCATGAGGAGTTGTACAGCTTAAATAGACAAGATGTTGAGGGAGGAGCAGGAGCAGTGGGGAGGCGAAGATACGAAGCACAAAGATTAAGTAATTTGGCTGCTCTTCCACACGAGGTATCAAAGCTGGGAGTGGAACCCATACTTCCTTTATTTTTGGACCTGTGTCTCTTTCCCAGATTTTTCTTCCCAGAACATTTATGAATTGTTCATAAGTCACTCCCTCCATCAGCCTGCTTTGAGGTCTTTCGTACTTTGTATAAAAGTGAACTTCTGAAAAGGAGAAATCTGTCAATTAAATATTTTTTTCCTTTGATGCGAAATGATAATTTTTTTCATTTATAAAATACTTGAGTTTTGTTCAAATAATATCAATTTGTCATTGAGCTGTAGGGTAAGACAGCAGAATCAGTTCTGTGTGGAGAATTTTTTTATGCCTTTTCTAGGTCTTACTTTTCTTGAAATGCAGTTAATTTTTCTATGTAAAGGGAAATGTCAAAGTGTTCATTTTTTTTTTTAAATACGATTTCCTCTTTGCTATTAGGACTATGCATGTACCTTACAAAGATGGGGGAACAAAGCATGACTTCCATGGCACTGGTAAAAAGCTTTATTCTCAAAATGAAAAGCTGATTGGACAAATTGCAGGACATAGTATTAAAGTGTTGTTTGTTTGGTGTTTTTTTTAATTCTGTATTTTTAAAAGACTGAATCAAGTCTGCCAACTGCAGTACTGCTAAGAGAAATATTTATGATGTTGTGATATTGGACTCATACAACATGAATGAGATATTGTAATTTTATATGTAGGTTTTGGTTATATTTAGGCCAAAGTATGTATACATGGGATGTTATCTCAAGTTTAGCCAACTGCCCAGATCCTGTCATGGGAAACCCAGTGAACTCCAGGAAATGAAGCTGCCGCTTTCTACTGTGTCTTTGTCCATGTAATAAGAGACAATGTATTTGGATTACTTTATTGATGGATATTTAGTATTGAAACTTTAGGGCCTCGCTAGGAACCTTTTCCAGTTTCACAGGCATCACTTTTGCTGGGAGGACTTCCTCCTGACTGAAATAATGCGTGCCTGGTGGGTTTGAGTGCAACAGGTTCTTAGGCTGCAACATGTCTTGTGTCATCACCTGTATGAGCAGCAGGAACCAGTGGGAAAGCTACAAGGCCCTTGTTTTGTTCTCCTTCCTTTGAATAGCTTCCCAGTGGATGACAATGAGACTGGTTCAGCTTGAACCTTCTCTGTCATTCTAGGCAGGTTTTATAACTTGAAGACAAACGTGTGACTTTATTTTGCAGGGTTAAGAGTCATAGGTTGTGTTTAAAAACAAATCAGCCATGTTGTGAATGTCCCTCTTGTGTCCCATGACAGGTTGCTTCGATTTCCCGTTGGGGCTGGCAGGTGGTGGTGCGCTCCATTCTGGGGCATGGCAGTTTTTGCAGTTCACTGTAACACTTGGTCTGATACTTATGGATTGAAAACTTGTGAAGAATTTAATGGGCTTTTCATAGAATGATTAGTAATTGGTTTCAAAATTACTTTAGAATCCCACAGTTCTTCACCCAACAAGAGTGGTTGCTTCTTTGACAATGGAGAAACATTTTTATGTGTGTTGCTTGTAATAGGAAAGATGGGATCCACAGAAAAAGAAGGAAAGTGCCTGTAGTTATTATTGTAAGGAATTTTACAGACTGTTTCATGGAATATACCTGTAATAAATTAACTTCTCCTCTGGGGAGGAAGCTGGAATGCTGGAAGTGGTGATGGGCAGGTTCTAGCAAGACTAGATTGGATTCCTTGTTCAGAAATGCTCCAGTTTGTGGAAATGCTGTGGAAGTTTGCCAGACTGGATGGCTGGGGGGCTGTCAGGTTCTCAGGGCCCTGATTGAGATGAATGATGCCGCTCTTTTCAAGTGTGGCTTCGTAGTTCTTGCAGATGAAGGTGCGCATTGATGAGGTGTTCTATATTTGTCTGCATTTTTGATGTTATATTTCTAAACTAACTTAATGTTTTTTATCCAACAATAAGGAGAGGAGGTAAAGGAAATCAGGTTTGAACTGTTTCACTGGTAAGGTTCCTAGCAATTATTATAGGAAATACAAAAAACAGGCTGTTGAAGATGCTACTGGCTAAAAATACTTTGACTAACTTAGATTTAATTTATTCTGAGAGTGGAAGAGAAGGATACTGATACATACTGTGATAGCTCTGAATTTAAGCTTTGACTTTATACTGGAGGTGAGAGCTGGGGCAGTTGTGCTGAAAAGGAGTTCCTAGACCGAAGTGCTGAAGTTGTCTTGAGCGTGCAGAGTGTTGGTGATTTTCCCTGAGTGCATCAGGCTACCATGACTTCCACTACCAGCTGTGTGGCTGAAGTAAGGACATTTGGGCACTGCTCTTCTGCAGCAGTGTTTAGCGGCCAAACACAGGGCATCACAAACCATCACGGCTGCTCTGCTGTGCTAAAGCTTCACATGTACATTCCGGCTCTCGGTTCTGACTTGGATTTCCATACTTGACCTTAATTCCGCTGAGCATCTGAATCAAGTGTGTGTAATGTCAGACAAAGTCTTTTCATCATCTCTGTGCTCTCTGAAGTCTTTGCGAATACAAAGTAAGAAGGACTCCAAAATACTTTTATTATCTTGTAAAACTTGTATAGGTGGTAGCATTTTTAGCAAGTGTGTTCAGTTTCACACTTGGGATGACTACACAGTCTGATCAGTTGAAGTGAGGCAGCTGGACTTGGTTCCTACATGATTGCTTTTTGAGAACCGGGGCTTGGGACTGAGTGGCTCAGTTGGGTGTCAGTTGCAGGGAGTCCCTGCTGATGGACTTGGTCATGTAGGATCCAGGAAGAGATGGTTAGAAATTGGTATATAGTATCCAGAGTATCTAAATAGTCATGCAGCTATATCTAGTGTAGTCAGCTGGCCTGAGGTGACAAGTTAAAACTGAGATGAAGGCACTTTTTTGTGTGTGTTAAGATGAGTTCTGTAGTATATATATACTCCTGGGAAAATTGTTGCTTTGGAGTTGCTTTGGCTAGATGTTTTGCTTGGAGTTCTGTCAGACTGGGACCAAATTGCAGTTGTGGCCTGTGGTTTGGTACCATGTAAAATGTCTGTGACTCTTGCACATTATAAGAAAATCTTTTAAGTGTATGCAAGTTAGCAAATTGGATCACTGGAAGTTAAGAAAAATCTTGCTTTTAAAGTGGGGATTTTAATTGTGGTATGTGCCTTCCATGGGAGTGGTCTATCCTTCCTCCCCTTTCAAGCACTGAACTTATTTACTTGTCCCTATATTTCTTTTTCTAGCTTCTATCCCAAGCACTTAATAGTCATAGAACTAGAGCTGGAAATTTATCTTTTATCTTTTGTTTCTGTCTGTGAGTTTGAGGTAAGAAGCCAATGCTGACTTTGGCCTGCAGGGATGTTCCATGCAAGGCTTTGTTCACAGAGTTGGTTTTCTTTCTCTGCCTCTGGCTATAGAGTGTCTGGACTTTGCTACAACTAAAGGAGTCCTCATAGGAGGAGTTCACTTTCTGAAGCAGTTTCTCATGTCTTGGATGCTTGGGTGTATTGAATAATTCCTCAGGTATCATTGCAGCATATTAAGATAGCACTGATCGGCGACTGTTTAAAGGTTTGTTGTCGCAGCATCAGGTGCTGGGCATTGGCGGGTGCTGGTTGTGCCCCTGTATGAAAAAAGATTTTGTGAGATCCAACATTCTGGATTGGTAAATTTGATAGGGAGTAATTTTCTGGATGTTTGCTGTAGTCTGGTTTCAGTCACTATTCACACACGGTTTATCTGCGTGGGATAAGGGGACCTCAGTCAGTGTAATGCCAGAGCTGCAAAAATCACAGTTCTGTTTCAGTACTAACACTGCAGTTCTGCAGCAGAAGGACAGCACATGGAGTACTGGAGTCTTCCTTAGTTTTTTTTGGGTCTGCCTTTCTGTTTGGTGTGGGCATTTAGTATCTGGAGCTCGATGCGGTTTTGGATACAATTTGCAAAAGCTTCAATGCTTTTGTTGCTCTCTGTGAGCTCTTTGTTTTCATTGTACTGCTGTTATGAAAGGTCTTGAGCAACAGCTAGATACTAGAAACATTTTGTCAACTTTTATAATCAGAAATGTGCAAAATGTGTCAAGATAGCCCTTTCAGTCTGCGCATGTGCTTTAGGTGCTGTCTCTAGCAAGGTGTTGTGCCATATACAGCTTAGGCAAGGTAGTGGTGGGAAGCACATTGTCAGTAAATTGTCTTCTGAATGATTTTAGTATGAAATGCTGTACGAAGTAACACCTTGTCCAACACTGCTACACTTAAAAAGTTTGCTTCCTGGTAAGAAAACATCACTGTAGTGACTTAACAGTGACATGACTCTTCTGGGACTACCATTGCACCCTGAGACTTCTTTGGTATGAAAGATGTATAGAAAATAGTAACAGCAGATTTTTTTAGTGCTGACTTTTAAGCTTTCAGCCTGTAGACCAGATCCAGTTCTCCAAAATCAGTCTTTTACTCTGTGGCCTGTGCTTCCTAGGCATCCTTTACCTATGAGTAGGGATGAGAAATAGATCTAATGAGCTCTTTTTGCAAAATGTTGCTTTTTCCTTTCTTTCCTGCATTTCTTAACCCAGCTGTACATTGGAGTTGGAAAGGCGTCTGCTATAAAATCAAGATTCCAGAAAATCCCAATCATTGAAAGTTGCATTTATGGATTTCTTTCCTGTGAAGTGAAGGAAATTAGTCTTTTCAAAGGCAGTATATCTTAATAGCTTGTATTGGTATCGTATGGTAGGAGAAAGAGATATTACCATTTTGGTTTCCATGCTGCAGATAATGCTTTGCTGGTGGTTTGAGATACCATGATGTGTGATTTTCTCATGCTGCTTTGAATTATTGTGGTCTTTCCTGTGTAAAAAAAAAAAAATCTACAACTCCTGTGCCTCACTGTTGGAGAAATGGTATAGCAGATGAAAAATAAATGTACTTGAGCAGGAATTAATTGTCAAAACCAACATCTAGCAGTACGGAATAAAGTATGCTCAGCAGAATTTTGTGAGTGTGTGTATGTACATAGATGCACACACATACATCCACACAATTAAGAGTCACTGATACATTTGCAAGATGATAATGCTACCCAGATTTTCCAGAAACACTGCCATGAAGGCATAAGGCACATAATTATTTAACATGGATATTTTTTGCCTTGTCTTAAGATGCCTTTGTGCAAACATGAGATTCTAGCACCGAAACTTCAAACAGATCTCGCTCTGTAAACACTTGAAGTACCAGCCTATATTTAGTCCTTATTAAAATTGAGCAGTATGCTGTTGTGTGAGTAATTCTGTGACATTACTGGGAAGACTTGTAGGATAATAGAATAAGGTCAGTAATGTAAAACTAATCCCAGCTCAGAGTTTTGCTAGTTACTAACTGTTCAGCCAATATTCAGGCCAGGACAAGTGTTCAGAAACAGGAGGATCAGAGCAGTGTTGTTCCGAGATGCTGTGCTCCAGGAGAGTCCAGCATTGCCCTGGGTATTCTTGCCTTAGGATATGTAACCTGTGCCACCCTTACACACAAAGTGGATTTAAGCAGATGTAGAAACTCACTTGAAGCACATTGTAAAAGCATTTGGGGGGAGCATGGGATAAAGCAGTTTGAAAAAATGCTGGCTTATACTGCAGGATAGACTTCTATTCTTCTTGAGGACAAATGGGAGGACAGAGATAATTTGCCAAGAATTGTTGACATGGAATTACACATCCAGTTGTGATATGAAGTAGCTAAGATTTCTTCTTGAAAATATTGTAACTTATTGCAGAGCACAGTGATATTTCAGGGTCATGTGTCCACAAAACACGCATTTAACTGTGAAACTGACTTTTGACACTGTAGAAATATATCCAGAACTCAAGATGGGTTGGAGGAGTGTGTCAGAGGGGTTTTTATTGTTTCATGGGGAACAACGCTGTAAGAAATGGCCATATTGCTGTCTTCGTTACCCTTACTTGTGATGGTTAATGGTTGTAAAGAAGAAAAGCTGTTGGTTTTTCAAAAGAATTGTCTGTGCACATGCCTTGGCCTTTCACCCACCTGCCCCGTGAGGGACTTAATGGAGTTCTAGGGTGAGGCAGGGTTTGTAATGGACAAGTTGAGTAGAGGGATGAAATGTTTCAATTTCTGTCTGGTAGAATATGGGAACAGACTTGTATTTGACTTTTGATTTTTTTTTCCCCACACTACTGCTGAAAAGTCTTGTCATTTTGCTTGTATCTTTCCAAGTGCCAGACTTTAATTTAGGCCATGTGACACAATTCAGATTTAGCCAGGAAATTGTTTTATTGACAAGCTGTTAGTTACTGCTTCTTGTTTTCAGAAAGATAAAGTACAATTGTGCACAAGTAACTTGGAAAGCTGTAGCTTTAAGTCCCTAAGATGTTTTTTTTCTGGAGACTATATCTAGAAAGTAAGATTTTCCGTAGAAGGAAAAATAAAATCAGATGATAAAGTGCTTTTGCAAAAGGCTACATCATACTGAAAGTTACTTTTATTAGTAATGCATTAGACATTTGCATTATCCAACGTAAGGGTAGCAACAATGTCATGAGAAGACAGACTTTTGAAATAACTCTTCAGTTAATAAAATTTTCAATAGTTTGTTCCAGGTTATTGTTTTAAGATAGTAAACATTTGTGCTTTAGTTGAGTGGCTTAAGCACTAAAAATCTGAATGCTGAAAAGTTCAGGTATAAACTGAGAAACATGAAAGTTCCTTAAGCGGTGTTGTGTGTCTGTTCTTAGGGAACAATGCTCAGTGAAGGAACATTTCCAGTCGCTGCTTGAAATATTTTGTGCGTTTGGAACCCATTTTAGATTTCACTAAGATGCTGCCATTGTGTTGAGGACATCAAGTCAATGAAAATCGTCTGAGATCTTGGGAATGTTTCTTCCTGTAGTACTGCTATTTTACTGGTAATGGCCGTTCAAGGCAAAGGGCAGATTGGAATTTGGAGTCTCTCTCTCACACTAGAATTCTCTTCCTTTTATTTTCAGAAGAATGTCTGAAATGCAAATAACACTCCTTCAAAACTTAAGTTTTTGTTTGCTTGCATTGTATCTCAGTTGAAGGTTGGTGATTTGAATGCCCTTCTAATGTAGTATTTTAAAGTCCATTGTGATATAGCATTGCACAGCTGAATAATCATACTGCACCCGTTGCTGCTGAAACGTAATCTTGAAAACGATGCTTTTTTTGGCTCAGTTGTTAAATGGAGCATAGCAGGAAAAAATTGAGATTACAGGAATGTAGTAACAAATGGAATGTGCCTGAGTTTGGTTGGGGGTTTTTTGTTGTGAAATGGAGGAGTTGCAGTGTCTGTTGTGCTTTACCTTGTCATACAGATTGGGCATTACACAATGGATGTGTCAAAAATAATTTTGAATAGAGGTTTGGCTTAGTATTCTGCCTGTTACCTGTAGGCCATCTGAATTTATAGGCCTGGTTCTCTCTGTATGGTTTTGTGCTTATTAGTAGCAAACCTCTGAAGATTTCAGGGAGTAAATAAATGCAGGAGAACCTCTTTATGAGGGAAAGATAATGATCTGAATCTGACTTGTGAAGAACTGGGTAGGAGTCGATAGCACTTTCCCACTTAATTGCTGGCATAGAAGAGAATGACAGCATTATTTAGGAAAGTTGGGATAGCTTTTAAAATCATATTTTTCAAAACCACTATAAATTAGGGCAATATTACACTTTTAAATGTGATTGCTTTAATATTCGTTAAAAGCAGAGTAAGTAAACTGACAAAGTTTATGAAAGATGCCCTGGCTATAGCTAGGGAGCAGAATTAGATTTGGTCATTCATTAGTATTTTAAAGACTGTGCTGTTCTGCCCTGGTGCCATAAAGTAGCATCTTAGTTCATGATCATATTATTTGAGTGTGTCCAAGAGACAGTTTAAGTGACTGCTGTCATGCTAGATTTGTGCTGGAAATAGTTATAGCTATTAGTGCCAGTTATATAGCTGCTCTTGAAAGGAAATGGGCTCTTGCTTATGCAGTGGGACTGTTGTTGCATAGCAACTACTGTGCTGAAAGCTTAAAATCAGATGCTCCCTTGAAATTCACTGTGCCCTAATAATGCTTAAATTATCTGTGCCTTACGCTGCCTTTGTCACAGTAGTGAATGTCTTTTATCAGTGCACTCTGTAATGTCTGGAATATACATTTACTTTTCTGTTTCCCTGATCTTAGAACCGTGTGGTATCATGCACTTTTTAGCCCAGTTTTCTGAAGGTTGACAACCTAATAATGTCATTACTCACATTGAACCAAAATTAAGAGTACATCCTGGCCTTTCATAACCTGGTAGTAAAAGAAAGGCAAGCCCAGCATCCCTCGTGTATGGGCAGCTACACCTGGTCCTGTGTTGTCCTGAGTAGAGGCTGTTGCTTGGCAAGTAAATGTGGATGGAATATTTGGCTAGTTGGCATGCTAATTACTTGTAGTTAATGATACCAGAGGATGCCACAGGTGGATGACATGTGAGTATTTGAGAGTATTGTGGGCAGACTGGGAAATGGGATAGAGAAGGCAAACATTTATAGTGAGAAAACTTGTGTTTGCCCAAGTGTTGCATTTGGTAGTTGGGAGAACTGTCTTATGAAGAAAGGAGATTTAAAAGAAACTTAAGAAGGTATAGGGAATCCTGGCCTATAGAAGTTGCTTTGAAATATGCTTTGTATGAAAATAACATTTTCCACCCCTTGATACGTTGTAATAAATACTGACGTGTGTATTCTCAGGTCTGTACTTGATCCTGAGAATACCAACACAGCTCATCATCATTGTTTCCTCGGTGAGCCTGTTCATGTGCTTGCCTGTGTTCAGCCTTTGACTTCACATGTGCTGTGCTCAAATTTAGGCTTTAGTGAAGAACTTGCTTAGGAAATGGCATCTTCAGAGGTGCTGAGGAATCTGCTTCACGGGCTGTTAATTAAATGTCTGTCTCAACCAGGACTTTGAATTGTTTATGATACCATGTACTTCCAAAAAATGGGTAAATAACATAGATATATTTAATCCCATGACGCTTTGAAAGAATACTTGATTTTCTGTGTTGATAATTTAAGACCACCTAGATGCCATTTTAGGATGGAATGTGTCCTAGCACAGAGCTTTGTAAAGCATTATGTTATGTGAATCTTTCAGTAACACACAGAGTGACACAGCTGCACTTCATCTCCTGCTTATTTTAATATAGGACTGATATAATCCAGGTCTCTTCCTCTGGCTTAAGTAGTTTGGATATACCAAAGCAAAGTAGTCTAGACTGTTTGTATTAGCTGACAGGAAGCCTTTTACTGTTGCCATGTTAGACGTAGTTTGTTTGTTTGAAATCTGTTTGGTTTCCTAAAGAACAGATTCTGACTTCTGGATAGATATTAAGATGCCTTAGGTTGTTACTGCATAGGGTTACAGTAAATATGGTGGGGTTTTAAACTGATATGCCAAGTAAATCTATTAACTTCTCTAGCATGTATAATATTAAGAATCTTGAATTTCTGAGCGTTTATTGGATTTTATCCCAGTTTATATTAAAATTATTTCAATTTACAATGTTTTTTAACAGGTTTTTTAATTAAAGAAAATTCTTGTGTGATGACTATATAAAATGCTCTTCTGCATTAATTAGAATAGATTTCTTGCTGGTTGCTTTTTTCGATCAGGATCGTAAAATAAATAACCATCATTCCTTGATACTTTCACAATTTACAAACAAAACGGTGTATTAAACATCATCTAGTTCCAAGTCATTTTACAAAGCTCTAGTGAATTAATCATTGGATGGAAGTAGTTGAAAAATGCAAATGAGGTTATACTGCAGCAGATTTTCAGCACTTTGTCACAAAGACCAGTTCTGATACTTAATCAGTGACTTCTATCACTGAATATGTATACATGCAAGCTATTAAAATAGCTTCACTTATAATAAATTGTAGCCCAGTTACAGGTTGCCATAATTTAATACTTAATTTTACATTCATTTTTTAAAAAACCCTGCAAATTAAAGACATTACTTATTAATTACTATGTAAGAAACTTCAAAGTTTATCCAAACAGAGATGGATTCTGTAATTCTCAGTAAGTAGCTCTTACTTGTATGAGTCATCTGAAATGCTGTTCTGTAACTGTTGCAGAAACTTGCCCATGATAATTGGCATTTTTCTTGTATTAAAGCTTCTGTTCATAACTTTCTATGTGAAAATTGCCTTGTGCTTTTGGAATTTTCGATGACTTCCATCTTAACAGACTGTTAATGATAAGCTGCGTTTTCAAAGGTGATCTTTGCTTTTAAAAGAAAAAACTCATTACTTTCTCCAATTAATTGCTGCTCATTCACACAGTTTCTTTTCTAGAAAATTATAAAAGGATTTAAAGGTTAGGAACTAACATAATGAACAGCAGCAATATTTTTCTTTTAGGTATTCTTTCCAAGACACTTAAAAGAGATGATTACTTTATGGGGAACAGTGTAACTTGCCTAAAACACTTAGACTTTAGGCTTGATAAATGTGCAATTTCCTTTACAGAAGAAATTCCAGCAAAAATGTTATCTATTTCATATGAAATGTCTGAATACGTATGCAGTATATCTAACATGTTAAACAAATGCAACTTATGATTGATAGTGCTCATTATGTCTCACTTTGAGTTAAATAAACCACTTTGAGTTAAATAAGTGTCTCACTTTGTGTTAATAAATTGTTCGTAAGATCATCAGGAACTTGAATCCTCCTTGCTGGATTTGCTGTGATAACTTGTAACTGCTGGGGGTCAAAAGTGGGATCCCTAAGTTGGAGTGAGCGTGATAATGTTTGTGTAAATAGAAGTTGTGATTGTGCTGCTGTAGCTGGGATAGTGCAGGGCTGAGAGTTTGTAGGTAGAGAGACCATCATGTTCTAGACCAGCTGATGTACTTGCAGTAGATGTACTTCTGGGGGCACAAACCCCTGGTCAGGTCTTGAAAAGAAACAGTAGGATTGAAAGAAGTAAAGGAAATTTTGTAGAGCTGCTCCAGGTTTCAGTAGAGGCTGGTCAGAAGGACCATCTAGAAGATGATGTGTTTGGAGCAGAAGGTTCTGGTGAGAAGGGATAATGCTCAGTTTCTGTGGGGAACAGGAAGTCACTGGAAAATTCATGTTAGCCGTGTGGGCATCAAAAGACGCCTTAGAGTGTACCAGAAACTCAGAATAAAGTTTGATGGCATTTTTTAGTGTTTTATACACTTGGCAGTTGAGGTGCTTTAAGGACCTGGTCTGAAGTTAAGTCCTCAAATAGCAGGAATACTTTCTGTGAGTAATGACAATGCTCTTGGTGGCTGAGTTCAGTATGCAAGGATTTGCTTGGCCAACTTTCCTAAATGCTTGAAACATTTGAGGGGGTTCAGGAGTCTTGATGTTCTACTGGGAGGAGTATATTGTGATTGTGGTGCTGCGTTCCTGGGTGTTTGTTAGGGAAAATCTGCATTGGTTCAGTAGATAGTCTGGGGTGAGTTGACTTCTTGTTTCAGTGAAGTTGTTGGTGAAGGTGAGGAAGTTGTTTGGAAATCAGGTGTGATGGGTTTGGAAAAATGTCTGAAATAATGATTTTAATTTGTAGTATCTGGTACCATAAATACTTTCCTTTTTTTTGTAGTAAAGCTACCTTTTATTGTTTGGTTTCAATTAGGAGTTCAAAGGAATTTCTTAAATTTTATCTACAGCTGTATTACCTGTGTGTGTTTGTTACAGTAATTCAGCTAATTAATGACTTCACAAAATGCTTGTATTTGCAGTTCAGGTAATTTTCAGTCTCCTTCATCAGGCTACTGAACATGTTGAGGAAGTAAACAGAAGTCAGCTGTTATCTTCCCCTTTTTTCTTGTTGATGCTTAGAAACTGAAAAATATCCATTGAGTTATGTAGAAGACTTGATTTAAATGAATATAAATTGTTCTATTGAGAGCCCTCTTCAGAGCTACTTTGTTCTCTTCAGAATTATGACTAAAAGCTGGTGAGTGGCCTCACATCGTTGTTGATCTGTGTTTGAACAATGTTCAATATCTGCAGTGGAGTATTCCCAGTCCCTAATGAGGTTAGAATGCCAAAGCTATTGTGGAAACCAGAAACAGAATCACTTGTTTGAAAACCTTCTATTTTTGCTAACTTTTATTTATTGTATTGATAATATTCCTAATTGTGCGGAAAATGTGACCTTCTGAAAATATGCTGACACACTTGAAAGTAGGCTTTTCATTATGTCAATTTAGTCTTCACATGTAATTTAAATAAGTAAATTTTCTGTAAGTGTTCAGTGGAACATGATGAAAAGCTGTAGCTTTTTTTTCTGCAAATCTCTTAAATTTTGTAGTTTTTTGAAGGTTTAAGAGATAGGTGGACAAGTGTGTGTGTCCTTTAACTTGTGATCAGCTTCTGCTTTTCTTATTTTCAAGGCTTCATTTGCACTGTGTCCTGTAGCCAGACGTTCCCATTGATACTGAAATGCTCTCGTAAAATCCAGTCAGTCCAGGTCACCTGACATTGTTAAACTCTGACAGTGATGTAATATCTAAATATATTTTAATCAGATGTGGTCCAGCTACTCTTCTGATCCCTGTGGCAGCACCTGTTTGAAAAGAAACAGCAACAACAACAACAACTCCTCAAGATGTGTGCTCTGGTCTCCTAGGGAACCACATGTCTTTGTTCTCTATTGAAGATGAAAACAGGGAGGAAAATAGGTTTAATACCCCTGGCAATAACTTAAGATTTTTCTAAAATGCCATTTGAGGCTTTTGATGCTGTGTGAGTAATAACCTGACTTAATCTCAGGAAATGTGTTGTAGGATGTTTATCTATAAAATTTTGGAAAATTGTTTGGAAGTGTTCGTAAAATGGCTAGAATCTAAAGTTCTTGAAATGGAGACAAATCACCTAGTGAATCACAAGAAACAGAAACTGGGTGGAGCTGATTACATCCATTGCATTTGTGACAGCAACTTGTGTGTTTGGCAGATTGTCACAGATGCATTCATTGAAAGAGAGAGTACTGTCCTGTAGTGATATATTTTAAATTTGTGTGCAGATTAGGTTAGGATTTCTACTAGCTGCCTGTTCTTTAGGTCAGGTGTTTTAGCTCATGAGAAATTGCTTCCAAAAGACCAGATTTCTACTCTCTGTGTTTGGATATCTGTATAAATTTATTGACTTAAACAAAATCCCAAGGCTTGGTACTATCACTGTTCATCATAAACTTCAGTAAATCACGTTGGCTGAGGTCTCTTAGCTGGAACCAGGTGAGTCCAGAATGGTGCAGGCAGGTGGTGGAGCACAGATCTATTTTGTCAGTAAGTTCTTTCTGTTCGGTTTCCTCTTAGTTTTGATCACATCCATGGGATTAAATGTTTGGACTCCCATTTTTAGATAAATGTGGATGGATAATATGTTTTGGAGGAACTTCTTGCAGTGTTAAACATATTTATGTAATACTGCATACATGTTTATTTCTAGGAGAAGGAGCTACAGCTGAAGTTCCCTCATCTTTTGTGATTCTGTCTCTGTGTACTCTGATAGTCCTGGTCATTCTGCTGGCAAACTGTGTCTCCTGCTGTAAAGACCCTGAGATAGATTTCAAGGTAAGACCTGAAGTTACCAATGTGTGTACAAGTGATAATTCTCAGCTGCATCCTGATATCCAGAACACTTGATTAGTTGTGCTAATACTCTGCAGTGTCACTGTACATCCTCTCTTCTGAAGCAGCCAGTGACTGTATTCTTACAGGCTGTGAAGTTCTGATGCAGCTGTTTATTTGAATTAATTGGTCCCTGCTGCAGTAAGGATCTTTAATGCCTTTTCAAAATAGTAACTAGCTATCAGGATCGGTAGTAAAAGTTACACCCTTGAGACGATTTTGCTGTAAAGAACCTTTTTGTTGTTTTTCTGTGTTTTGTTTTTCTTAGTCTGCTGGTGGGGTTTAAGACGCTCCTGTCGAATAAGAGTACTGAAGATGCATATGCACTGTGGCAAAACTCTTGAGAGATTGTCATCAGAGAATAGTTACTTTTGGAACATCTGTAATCAGTGTTCCTAAAATTGAGCTTTGCTCTCGTTTCTAATTGGAGAATATTTGGCCCGAGCAGTTCATGGTAATTTGTTCAAAGCCAGGGTAGCATTTAAAGTAAAAAGAAAATAAAGCAAAAAAACCACCACCACCACCAAAACCCAAACCACGAAGCCCACAAAAACCCAACTAAACAAAAACCCCTTGATTATTAAAAGCAATGCTTTAATCTCTTTAAGACAGCAACTAATGGAAAATAAGGAATAGAACACTAAACGTCTGTTACTATCCTTGGAAAAAAGCTAAGCTTCCTTTGCATTGTTTGTTCAAACTGAAAGAAATGTATTAGTGCTTATTTAAAGGCAAGGATCAGCTTGTTTACTAAGACTTCTTTTGTTTAGGAATTTGAAGATAACTTTGATGATGAAATAGATTTTACACCTCCAGCAGAAGATACTCCGTCTGTTCAGTCTCCAGCAGAAGTGTTTACTCTTTCAGTTCCCAATATCGCTTTACCAACTCCCTCCCAGTTTCCATCTCGTACAGGTAAAATACTGGTTTTCAGGTGCAAAAACAAAAGTGGCCATTTTCAGTGTCTGAAATGGAGTGTGGCTGATTATGTTTGACTTTACTGTAACAAATAACTTGTTACAAATTTCCATAAACGGAGCCAATATATTTTGTAGGGTGAAGGATAAAATGTGAAATACTGCTTCTAAGATGTTAACCTGTGGCAGGGTAAGAGAGCTTAAGAGAACAAAACTGCCCTAAAACCCCCTCTCTAGATTGCTGTCATCATATCTCTATATACCTAAAGGGTTTGAAGTACCCTGGCACACTCGTGACTTCTGCTCTTCAGTGGTTTTCTTCATGGCTAAGTTGTCATTGGATTTTTGCCACCACCCTTAAATGGAAACAAGAGTGAATCCTTTATTTGACAGCAGTGCTGCTGTTCAGCTGCATCACTTTCTTAATGTCACTGTAGACTATTTGTACTGTAAATGTGATCTTGGTAAGACAGAGCGTTATGTTTCATCTCCTTGTGTGAAAGGGTTTTTGAAATCTATTCTTTAAAATACAATTTTTGTAAAGGGAAACTTTAGCACCTTATCGTACTATAAGCGCAGTTTAGCCTGAAGTGCTTACTCTCATATTGTGCTATTTCACATAATTTTACGTACTACTTGTGTTGCTTGATCATTAGATGTTCAGGGAAGCTTCTAGCAAAATTCCTGTATGAATTTCAAGAAACTCAGTGTGCCTTTAATACAAATGACACAGTTGTACAAATGACTCAGTATTTTAAAGAGCTGAGAAAAAATTATGAGTGAAAAATTTTGTCAGCTCTTCTGTGTAGCCATAATTGTTAAAATGATACTGTCACAACAAGGGTTTTGCCAGAAGTAAGGCAGTGTGCTTGAGTGCTTAGATAAAATGTGGTTGCACTGCTGTGGCCTTCACCATGCTTAGGAGCACATTGACAGTGAATTATACAGCTCTGGCTCTTCCAGTACAATAATACTGTTCTAAATGCGGTTTATGGAAATAAACTGTGGGCTAGAATTCTCAGACAAGCAAAGGTTTTGTTTACATCTATTTGTTAGTGTTCCTAACCAATTGGGCAGCAGAGGGATAAACACTGCTGGATCTCCTCTGGTGTATGGGGTCTGCCATTGTTACTGCCCATTATCTGCCAAGATCTGGGTTTTCTTTTCTGTCCTCCTCCTCTCTGGGCTCTTATGTGAAGCATTTTTAGTTGAAAAATGTCCTCCTTCCAGATGGTAGCTACAAGTAGGGCAGTTGGGCTGAAGAATAAAGCAGTCAAACTGTTTCTCATAAAAGGGTAACTCTGTATAACTATAAATGTTAAGATGTACAAACAGTGAGTTTTGTCTTGGGTTTTCTATTTTATTTACATAGGAAACTTTTGTAAGTAGGTTATTTCCTCTACCCAGCTACAGGCTGTAACACACTTTTATATTGGAAGCAGAACTTAGCCTTTTTGCCTTCTTGCTGAATGTATTAAAAACTTTTAAGTTCACATTTCATCAGGACAATTGCTGTGGTTTTGTAGGGGGTGTGTTCTGGTATGGCTTAGAATCTGCCCCTGAAAAAAGTTTCACTTGGGTGCTGTTGTCACAACATTACCTTCCTACTTTATGTACATTTGACAAGGTTTTGGTGCTTGGGCTGAATGTGTGCACCATGTTGGGAATAAATCTTGTAGAAGCTTGCATTATTTCCTCAGCCGTTGCTGACTGTGGCCATCTGAGTGGTTTGATACGTGTTACGTTTGTTTCGTTGTGTGACAGATGGATCAAAGTCTCAAGTTGCACGTCAGAGTCTAAACTACATCCAGGAAATTGGAAATGGCTGGTTTGGAAAGGTGAGGTGTTATCTCTTAATATTGCTCAGATTGAGGCTTATTTGCAGCTGTCTAGGTCTCTGTATTTACTTTAAAATGGCACTTGAAAAAAAAGTAATAACATAAGAAAAATTGAAGTTGGAATTAGATACTTCCTTGCATGCATTGTTTGGCTGTAATCACAGCACTAATCAGTACTTTTAAAATTTACCTGTAGATTCTTACTAGACACTAGTTAGACATTTCACTTACATGAATTTGAGTTAATGCACTCCTGTTTTTACCAGTTCTTTTTAGGAAAAAATTTAAGTAAATAAGCGGTCTTCACCAGCATGTTTTCTGAAAGTTGACGTGTAGATCAGTTGTCAAGATTTAAGTATGAGTATTCAATTATCAAAGCTCTGTTTGTGTTTGTAAAAAAGCCAGAAAATCTTTCCTACAACGTGTTTCTAGCTCTTGTTTTTCTTTGCAGGAAGACTACAAATGTTTTTTCCTCTCTGATTAAAGACACAATCTCTTTTTCAGGTTCTCCTTGGAGAGATCTACACAGGCACTAGTGTAGCAAGGGTAATAGTGAAGGAGTTAAAGGCAAGTGCGGGTCCCAAGGAGCAAGAACAGTTTTTAAGAAATGGAGAACCATATTAGTAAGTAATGTTTCACAGCTTCATTCTACTGCAGATGAGTTTTGGACATTGCTTTTGTTCAGTGTTATTGTCTCTACTTGCCCTCCCATATAGCTGTAATGTTTGTCTTTAAAATGTGAAATACACTCTACCCAAAGTGAGCAAAAGTTGTGTTCACATAACTTACGGTGTGCTTTACCTTGCCTGGATGTGCTGTAAAAGATTGGTCAGTGAAGAGCTTTCTCTTCTCAGTGCTTTCTAACATCCTGGCTATATTTGCATTTAGGCTTAGGTTGTTGGCAGTTGTCAGAAATTTCATGCCTTCTGCTGCATTGGCACAAGTAGTTTTGGAGCAATTTAGGAAAAGTAACTGATCTGGCTGGGAACTAACCTGGCTAAAAAAAGGTTTATCTTTTAGCCAGCTCTGTACCTTGGTGTAGTTCATGAACCAGTTGCATGCTTTTATTTTTGGTATGAGGGCTGGTGGGAGGATGGGTGTGACTCTCATGTGGCAATCCTGGCTTTTGTGGGTTTGAGATGCTCTGAGTTTTGGCTGCTGTCAGTGATACACTTCAGCAATACAAAGGAGATACAAAGGTCCAAATGGAATCTGTGGCTTTGGTACTTGCACCTTCTGTTCCTGCCACCCCCCTCCAATGTTGTGTTGAAATTTCTGGTAGGGATTTCAGTGTGTTGCATTCTACTGTAATCTTCCTGGCTTTAACTGTATTTTTTCACTGCAGCATTCTTCAGCATCCAAATGTTCTCCAGTGTATTGGGCAATGTGTGGAAGCCATTCCTTATCTCCTAGTTTTTGAGTTCTGTGACTTGGTAAGTGCACTTATACGAGAGGCTGCGGTTGTTTTTCCACTGGTGTGAATTGTGTGTGGTATATTTACTGCCCTTTGCTCATGACATGATTCTTTTTCACTCTGGGAAGTTTTTTGATTAACCAGAATTTCACAAGACTTTTTTGTTCGTTTAGAGACACCACAAACTATGATTTTTTGTTTCTACTCTTTTCGATTCATCATGTATGTTCTAAGTGCTTGTGGAATGTTCTGAAGAGGCAAATACCTGTTCTTTGATACTGGAATTACCAGTCTCTTTCAGTCAGCCTTCAACAGGGAGCTTGGAGGGCAGAGGGTGTCATAGAAGGGAGCTTTTTATCACAGTCCAGTATCACATGCACACACTAACATCACATCCGAGATGATACTTGCTGTCTGCAATCTTAAGGTGCTTTTATTACCATTTATGTGAAAATGTTAATTGAGGAAAATTGAAGAATTTCTTGCCTCCTGCCTCCGCTCCCACCTCCGCGGTGCCCAGATTTTACCTGTGCTGTGCAGCTTTGGTCTAAAATGCAATGGTGGGCTCACTTCTCATATCAGCCATGTGTGTTCTTACAGCTAGAATTTTCAGTTTCAGTGTTCATTCTCTTCCTCATCCTTTCTCTTACTGTATTATTCTTTTCCCTACTTTCTTATCCTTTTATTTCCCTTCTCATGCCCCTTCTGCCCCCCAAACAACTGCCTTATGCTTCCTGGGCACCAGAAGAAAAGCTAGGAACGCACTGAAGGGTGTTCCCACTGCTTTCAGTGCCACGGTGGTCCCTGGAATGGGAGGGACAGCACAAAGCCTTGCTCAGCCACCGCATTCCTTGGAATGTACGTGAATGTTCTGAGGAAGGGGGGGCATGTACAGAACCTCTGAACTGTGCCCAGCGTGCAGAGTCATGAGAGACAAAAATTTGGATCCATGGTCTGGAAAGACTTGAGTTGTTTTATTGTGGCATAACAAGTTACTGAAACCAAACAAACCCCAAAGTCCAGGTGGCTGTCTAAACATTGGCTCAGTAGCTGCTTTTAAGGTTTGTTGTGCAGATGTCACCCAAAGCAGAGTTCCTTGGGAAATGTCAAGACAGAAATGAAGTCAGAAGTGCACAGATATTACTAAGGAATAAATCTTTCAGAAATAAGATAGTTTGCATTTATAAATTTCAGCAAGATATTTTTTACCAGTTTCAGTACTGCAGAATTTTCCTTTAAACTCAGGTGCAAAAATCTGCTTCTAGTTGCCTCGGGCAATTTAAATTAGTTAGCATGAACTTGAGTTTTTTGAGAAATATCAATTAATCTGTGACCTTAAATAACTATATTTTTCCTTGCTACTCTTTTGCTCAAATGTATTAGCTGTGGTAAATTAATGAGGCAGAAGTGCTGATAAAATCCTTCTTTTCCAAATTGAAGAAATGCCTGAACTTAAGTGACTGATCAAAGTGAAATGTTCTGGTTTTGCTAACAATTAAAAACTCTGTGCCTAAGGTTAACAGATAAGGTTTTTTATAGTTTTTCAATGTAGAAATAGAATACTTCTTACTGGTTTTTAAACCTGCAATTCAGACTGGAGTTTCTTTAAAAGGACCCTGGAAAGAGAATTGCATTTTATAGAGTCTATCATATCTACATCCAAATCAGATTTAATTGCTGCCATGTTTTCAAATAGTTATGTGATTTAATCCAACTTTAAATTTTTAGATCGAGTAGCTTTTAAAGATTGCCCTACTTTAAGTATACAGGAAAAAATAATATCCTCGTTTGATGCCTGATTATTTATGCCAGAAGTTGTCATGATCCTGCAGAGTAATGTGGAAAGGATTTTACTTAAGGGGATAAAATAGATTTTCACTTTAACTGGGGGCAGTAAGCTTGACAGTTAAAGTGGTGGTTTTACAAATTTGAGTGTAGTTAGGTAATTTCTTTGGAATGGAAAATAAATGTCTGTGCTCATTTTTCTATTCCAAGTGAACTAAAACTTGGTTTTAGAAGATTATATATTAGAGTCAGTTAAACATAACTTTCATATTAAAGTCTGGCTCACTTAAAGAGGTCTTACTTGGTAGAGCTGAGTATCTCCTAGACGTGATAGCATTTTTTTCCCTGTGCACACAAATACACAGGGGCTGGGCAGACAGGACAGTGATCACTTGAGCAGTTTGATGCAGAGACTGGGACAAGTGAGTAGCTCAGTGTCCCTATACATCACTAATTCTTGTTGTGGTCCAGGGCCTGGAGTGGAAGGTGGCAATGTTGGAGTAAGGGCAGAGAAGAGGCAGGAAGGAAGCTATGTGAAGGAAGCATGATGGCACCATTTGGAACAGAAGATGTTGCTAAATAGATTTTTTTTAGTAAAAAGGTTTTTAAGGGAGTGTCAGGAAGCTTTTTATCGCTGTGGTTGGAATGGCAGTTGTTTGGATTTTTTAGACTTTTAGTAATTGATCTCAAAGCTCCTTTTGTGCTATTTTTCCTGAAATTGGGTGAATTGGGGTGTATGGAGGTGCTTCCAAGACACACAGGAGTAATTCTTCATCAGAAAAAATGTCAGGGCAGGTGGAACTTAAGTGGTTGACTAAAGGTTCCAGTGTCTGTGGTGACTAGTGTTCAAATGGGAAGGATGAGAAACGTGGTCCTGTTCTGCTACCAGTGAGTTTAATGCTGAGCTAGAGCTCTTTCCCTTGTGTTGTGGTGGTGTCTATGTATATCCAGCAAAGGAAACTTGTTTTAATCCCTTGTACTTGTGTGTTTAAGAATTCAATAGTTCTGAAAAAAGATGGCAAATATGTCAGCTGCATTGGATAGGAAGTTTTAATATCTTCAGGTGACAAGTTTTTTTGAGGCTCATTTGGCAGCGTTGACCTTGTTTTACAAATTTGGCATATTAAGTAACAAAAAATGCATCCGTTCTGCTGACCAACACGGTCTGGAGGGTACAGTGGTTGTTTTATTCACACTCCTTCAGACTCATAGCCTATCACAGCATGTCCTCCTTTTGCTACTTCTCTTGCTTGGATTTGTAGCCTTTTTAGGGCCAGTTGACCTTGTCTTGGCTGCTCAGGCAGCCCTGTTGGATTATCAGTTCCCAGGCTCCTTGGCATTGAAAGGTCTTGATCAGAGGCACTGGAAACTGTAGTGCAGAGAAACCAGAGCTGTCAGGGTAGCAATGCTGAATGTCAGGCAGGCTGGCTTACTTGTTTTCTTGGCCACAGAAACTCCTGATGCATTTCTGTTACACAAGATTACTGGTTGCATGTGCAGTAACTGTTTTGGCTAACATTTAGAATATTTTATAATGTAATCCAAATTGCTCTGTCTCCCTTGCTTTGCAGAGCTGGGAAAGAAGCAAGAGAGGTCAGTCGCACATAAATGATTTAAGCTGTTAAATTTTTTGCTTTGCCTGTGTTAAAATTATTTAGAAAACAGTAAATATAAAAAGAAATGCTCAAAATGGTCTCACAGCCCCTTTCCCCATATTAGTTGCATAGTGTGTTGGTGCAGTCTGCTATGAATAGTTAACTGTTCACTGTTAAACATTGCAGAACGATGCCAGGTTAAAAATAGTGGTAGCTGTCTTATTAACTTTAATATATTACTCAGCCCTGTGTGGCCAGCATTTTGTCAGCACAGCAAATCCTCTAATAGATTGACATAATTTATGAGTAAAAGGAAAGTTATTCAAATGTGGAAGATGCATGTATATTGTGAGGCTGATTTGCCTATCAAATTCTTACAGAAACTCTTCAAGTCTTGCAATTCCCTGGGCAGATGAGATCAGCAGGATGCTGATTTGCCTGGAATGCTCTGTGGCTTACTTTAGGGATGTTGCTGTTAGGGGAGGGTGCCTGCTTGCAGTGATTGGTTCTTTTTTTAATTGCTGCCCCTTGAAAACATGTTCTAATCAAAAAAGAGTCTTTGCAATGAAAACTTCATAATCAAAGAGTTCAGTGAATCTGTTTCATGACCATGGTCAATATGGATATGAGCCAAGGAGCAGATTTATCAGTGGTGTGGGGTTTAAAAATAAAAGGGAGATTTGTCAGTTTATGACAACTTGGTAGAATGTGTTCAGTAAACGTAATTTGGTAACCTCTTCACATTTTTAAAACCATCATCAGTTTTAAAGCCATCAGTGCCTTCTGGTTAAAAAGTCATGTCAGCCATTTGTTTGGGTGTTCAGATGAACCCAGTGTGGAATTTGCACAAACAAAAAGCTGCCAAAGAGTACTGCCTGTAGGTGTGCCCCCAGCTTCTGGCTGTTACAGAGTAAAATCATATTAAATTACTTACAAAAATGGCTGAACTGAGAAGGATGGGAAGAAAGGTAAAATTTAGTTCTTCATGGAATCCCAGGAGAGGAGGGAAAAGGCAGAGTGGCAGAGGAGGTTGGAAAGAAAGCAGAGCCTTCCTCAAGCATGATTATTGAGCTTTTTATATTTAGATGTCTCTGCAGTGAATTTTGCAGAACTCCATTTATTCAGATATATATAACCCGTGATATTTACTGTGTTAAAAAGTCTGTCAATAAAGGGCCATTTTGTGGCTCTCGAAATAGTGCAGGGATAATGTTGCTGTGTTGCTACTGTCTGCTTTTAGGCAGGGGAGCATCATAGGATAATTCAGGCTAGCAAGGAGCTCAGGAGGTCTCCAGCCTCCCACTCAAAGCAGTATCATCCTGAGGCCGGACTAGATTTCTCAGGACTTTGTCCAGTTGAATCTTGAAAACATCCAGGGATGGAAACTGCATGTTCTTTCTGATCAGCCTGCACTTCTGCTGATGTCCTTATGTGTAGAACTGTTTTCCTTACACTCAGTCTGAACTTTCTGTGTTTCAGCTCATGCCTGTTCTCTCTCATCCTCCATCCCTGCTCCACGGGAGGAGCCTGGCTTAGTCTTTAATAACTTAATACTGGACAGTTATTATGCTGAAGTCTTTCTTTCTCCAGGCTGAATGAGCCTGGTTCCCTGAGCCTCTCGTCATGGTGAAATGCTCTGACCCCTCTCATGGTGGCTCTTTCCTGACCTTGCTCCAGTTTGTCGTGTTCTGGGGCAGCCAGTTCTGAACACAGGATCTGATGTGGTCTGACAAGTGCTGAGAAGGTGGTGAGACCTCCCCTGGCTCTGGCCCTGTTTGTGCAGCCCAGGAGGCTGCTCCCAGTCTGCTGCCAGGGCATGCAGGGCTCATGTGGAGCTCGCTGCCCACCAGGATCCCCAGGTCCCTTCCTGCAGAGCTGCTGCCCAGCTGGCCACTGCTCACTTCGTGCTGTTGCAAGGGATTTTTTTCTTCCTGGGTGCGAGAGTTTGCATTTGTGTTTCTGGAGTTTCATAAGGTCCCTGTTGAAACATTCTTCAGCTTGTCCAGGTTCTTCTGAAGAGCAGTTCAGCACCTGAGTGTGACCATTGGTTCACCCCAGTTTGGTACAAGCAGTGTCCTTTTAAAGCAATACCAGAAATACCTATTTTATATTTTTAACCTTGATTGTAGCCTTAATTAGACCGGAATGGGAACATAGAACCAGTATGTTTCAAGGTGCTGGATTTAATAAAAGTTGTTTTTCCTGCAAAAATATGTGCCTACATGAATAATTTATTAAATAAGGGATGTCACACAGCACTGCTGTTACTAATGCATTTAAAAATTAAAAAGTAATTCCTGGGTGCATTTCAGGCATCCTAGGAACTTAATCCACCTGGGACAAGCCCTAAGCAAGCAGTTGCTGTTTTAATGAATGATAATTTTAGAGAGTTTGACTTTGTTCAGGCTCTTGCTGCCACCTACAGTCAGCTCAGCTGGGTGTTCAGGGCTTGTATTCCTTGGGCTCAGCTGTTTGGAACCTGTGTGTGTTTCAAACACTGTTCCTTTCCTGATTGTTTGGAACTCTGCTCTGGCAAGAGCTTCCTGGCCCAAGATTTGGGAAGACAAAGGACAAAGAGCCCAGAATGTTATGCTGGTGAAACAAGTTGTGATATATGTTGTGCAGTCTCAATACAGAAATGTCTTTGAAAAAATTTGCTACCCTTTCAGAAAGTCATATTTTAAATAACAAAAATACAGGACTGCTGGATTAAAAGTCAAACTGTGAGAAAAGGAACAACAATGGCATGAGAAACTTGTTCTTCTCCCTTGCTTGGATTCTCTTACTACATAAGTCTTCCTTTTCCTGAATGTTTGGACAGTATTCAATTATTTTCCTCTATTTCAAAGCTGTTCTTTTTTTAGTAATTTATGGAGTGCTTCTGTGGGCTCATTAATTACGTGTCTATTGCTCAGCATTGCCTGGGTTCAGTAAAACTGCTGCCATCATCAAAATTCTCTGACTGGAATGGGGTGTATTACCATGCTTTTTATATAGAAAGCTCTGGTGAGCTGGCAATGTCTGAAACTCTTCTCTAGTCTCTCCCTTCCATCCCCTTACAAATTCCAGACAGACAGCCAGCTTTGCTGATTTGGAGCACTTGAAAACTCATCTCATTTAAAAGCAGAGGCTCAGCAGACTCTGTTTTTTTTAATGGAAGCTATTAATGCATGGCAGGTTTCATGTGGTAGTCTGATCTAGGATGTTAATTACTAAATGATTAGATTAAAAACCCTTAAGGACAATACCATATGCCTTAGATGACTTTTATAAGATCCTTTATGCAGACTGGGAACTTGAGGAGCTTTATTGAGCATAAATGTGGTAAATAAGTAATGTGGTCAGCTGGATCTTTATTAAAGATAAATTTCTCGGATTCAACCAACATATAAGGCTAATAAATATCTTCAACTTCTTTTACAGGGTGACCTGAAAACTTACATCTGCAATGAGCAGGAGCACATTAAAGGAGAGTCTCAGCTAATGCTGCTCCAGAGAATGGCGTGCGAGATCGCCGCTGGCCTCGCTGTAATGCACAAACACAACTTTGTGCACAGGTAGGCTCCCAGAGAAACCCCACTCAGTCAAGATGCACTCTGAAATTCACTTGGGTATTTTCATAAAAAATCCATGGCTGTTGAAGGCTGTGTTTGCACAAACTTCTGTCTAACTGTGACATACCCTGAGGCGTGAAGGTGTGATGCTAATGAAGGTGCTAATTGAGCTGCAGTGGTGTGGTGTTCCAGCTCCACCTGCCTGAAAGCTGATCACCTGCTCTTTGTGTTTGCAGCCCGTAGAACACAACCTGCTGCCAAGCCAATCCAGATGTAGTTGTTTGATTAATTCTTGGCCAAGTGAAATTTGTTTTGTTTATTGTGGTGGGAGGGATGTTAAAATTCAGTTTGGATGAATCTTACCTGCTGTGATTTTTTAATCAGATTATAGCAATTTAGAACTTCCCTTCGGTAACCTGTTACCTTTGTTACTAAAAATGAAAAAAAAAAAAAAGCCTTTCTAATGCAGTAAGGGGGAAACTGAGTTTAGAGGGGAAATCTGACTGAAATGGACCAGCACTTGCATCACCCTTTCAGCAAGTCAGGAGCTTGTGTGGGAGCTTATCAATGCACATCTTGCTGCTTAGGGAAAGCAGAGACCTTTAGTTCAGGGAGAAATGAACTCTCAAACCTAAGTCTTAAAAGATGCTGGTGTAAAACAGCAGCAAAACCCTGAAAAAACCCCAAAGCCTGGACTCAGCTGGTGGCTGATGAACAGAGCTATTCTTTTAACCCATTTAGCAATTTCAGATGACTTGAAGATAATACCAGTTGTACCTGTCTAACTGAGGGATCAGTTTCTTGTCTTGCAGCAGCATGGCTCTGTAGGTATTAGATTTAACAGTACATTTTCAGTGAAATACAGATAAACTTGGTAAATAATTATTCTGTGCATCTGCAGGATTCTCATTGTAATGTTTACTTCTAGCAACACTATCCTGATGCTGTCAGAGTAAGTGGTAAAGCTCCAGCATCAGTGATTTTGTTGTTAGTGGTAAATTCAAGCAGCCAACAATTTTTCTCTTCCAGGATATTTATTTAAATAGTATAAAACAATTTGGCAAGCTCTGGGACATACTTGAAGGTTATAGATGTGTTTCTGACCTGTGTAGTTCAATGACTCTGGAAAGGAAAACATCATCATCTTTCTTTGTAGCAGGCAAGCTGTGGCTTTCAGACAATTTGTACTTAAGAGACTTTTTTTTAAGCCAACAGAAGTGAGGGTAGAGTTCTTTCAGGGCACTTAATTGCCTGGTCCCCTTCTGTGAAACTGAGAAGTGAAATATTTGAGCAATTAGTCTGCTGAGCTTTTTGCTGTCAGCCACAGTTCCAGCTTCATTAAACTTGCATAAATTTCTGAGTTTGCATGATGGGTTTCCTAAAACTGCTTCTTGGTATTATTACAGCAGCACTGCTGGTTCGTGGCTGTTTGTGGTCTGGTTTATGGCAGAAACTGGAAGCAAATTCTGTGTCTATTCAAGAGCTTTGTGATTTGTTTAGTAGAGGACTTCTATGAAATACATTACTTTTTCTGTTGGTATTTTTCAATGACCATCTGTAGTTCTGGTTCGTGTGTAATGTATGGGTTTGTTGCTTAAGGAACTTAACTGTAGATGTAAGATATTACTGGGTGCTTAGTATCATATTGTGAATTAATATTTAAACCTCATCTGAATTGCTGGTAGATTTTGCTTATGACAATTAAAATGCAAGCCATGCAATGATAGGTGTGAAGAGTTGTGACATCACTGCAGCATGTGAACAGCCCACGTAATCTCCATGAGAGGATTATGAGCAGAATGAAATAAATGCATGTAACTGCTGTGTGTAGTTTGAATGCTTAAGAGTCTACACCACTGCTCTAGAGAAGTGCCTGCAGCTTGACCTTTTTTATGCAGGACAGCATAATAGTCCAGGGTTTTTGTATGAAATCTTTAAGTGTGATTGCCTTGTCACTGTGTTTAGTTTTCTTTGGATTCCAGAATGCAGAGTCTGCTTGGCTCTGTGGCTCTAAACTGATTCTCTTTTGAAGCAGTGGGAGTGCCCGAGGGAAATCAGACTTTTGGCCACAAAACAAATCTTGTCCAATAAGTCCTCTCTAAAGAGAAACCCTGTCAGTGTTTGTTTTTTCTGGAAGTGATGAGTGTTTGTATAGAACTGTAGTGTCCGCAGTATTCCAGTGAGATACAGAATCAGTTGTTGGCATGTGTAGGTTCTAAAACTTAGTAAAAATGTAAGCAATAAGAAAACTGTCTTAATATTTGGTTTAGATCACAAGTGCCCTTTAGAAATCAATCTCCCCAGTTCCTGTGCCTGGGTTTGCACTGCATGTGGGTTGGTCTTTCGGAGTGCATGGACTGGTTTCATTTCCTCTGAAGAGAATCAGGAAGGGAGCTCCAGGAGCACACCTTTCTTGCACCCAGCTTGCCTCAGCCTTCAGTTGGATTTAGGTCTATGGGATCAGCCTACAGCTCATGCACGTGGGATTGCTGAAGTAGATCTAGAGTGGATGCTGAATCATTAACGCTGTTTTGTGTTACTGATCTGCTCCTGTTACTTGCAGCTATGACCTGTAACTGTGCCTAAGTCCTTGATTTTTAGATTCTAAGTTTTTAAATAGTATTCTTGGTTTTTCATTTGATACTTCAAACTGTGACCTGACTGTTCTAAGAATTGTCACTTTTGCTAACTCATTTGTCTTAATTTGCGTTGAAGACCTCCTGGTTTGTCTCACTGTTTATTTGTTTGCATTTTCAGTGACTTGGCCTTACGGAATTGCTTCCTTACATCTGATTTAAATGTCAAAGTAGGAGATTACGGTATAGGATTCAGTAGGTATAAGGTAAGTTAATCTACTCATGGACCACTTTTTTAAAGGATTCGGGGCTCAAGGTTACAACAAGCATGCCTGAAAGTTGTAAACTGATACTAGATTGTCCTTTATTTGAATAATGAACTTTCAGAGTATTACTGGCAAATAACTGCAGCAAGTTCATGTACCAGAGAATAGATGGTCTTTCTAGAGATGAGTAGAGTTTATGCTTCTGGAAGCTTCTGGTAAATCTACCTTTTTTTGGTCCTATTTACAGTAGTCCTAGAATATGAACAAATTTATTTTAATGTATTTTAAGGACACATTTGAAAGAAAGGTTCAAATTTCTTAAGGAAAATATTTAAAATATTAAAGTATATCAAGAAAGAGAAAAATTAAAGACATTAATTAAAACATTTTGTAAGTACCAAACCTTAAACAAGAAATTTGCATTCAAGTTTCTGCTATGCAGTGACCAGTGAATGACTTTCCTCTGTAGCATTATTCTCTGCTACTTGGGGAAAACGGATTATTTTTTTTAATTCTAATTTTTTGCATAGGCATCACATAAAAACATATTAAGGAAAGGACTGTCATTGTCTGGAAGTTGATCCAATGCATGTTCAGCCTTTTTCTGAGTTTGTTTTTTTCATTTTAATCAATAATTCAGGAAGATTATATTGAGACAGATGAGAAGAAACTTGTTCCACTACGTTGGACTGCACCTGAGTTAGTAACAAGTTTTCAAGACAGACTGTTATCAGCAGAGCAAAATAAGTACAGTAACATATGGTATGTAGAAGGCTTTAAAATAATTTCAATGAGAGATTTGTGAACGTATTTTCAAATGTTACATGAAGGTGTAAATAATATTTAAATTGGCCTGATGCATCAGATATACAGTAGGTTAATCTCTGTAAACCTGACACTGTATGCTGCTTTGGAAAGATGCTTAGAAATCTGGTGAGAGAAAGTTGGAGCAAACAAAAATGTTTACCAGAATAATAGGTGTTTATACTAATAAAAATACCTTCAGATGTTTGTAAAGGAAAGAAATGATAAATGATTTCTCCAAGAATAAGTAGCTGTGGGTGACATAAAAAGTTGATCCCACTAGAGCCCGATTAAGTTCAGTTGGTAGAACAGTGGCATTTTAATTAAAATGCTGTGTTCTTGCTGCAGCATTTGAGAGCAATTAACTGATGGTTTGTGTTGCCAAAGAGCTGACGATGGCTGATGAAACTCTTGAAGACGAATGTTTTTGAAATTGCCAAGTTCTACTTCAGTTCTCAAGCCCCAAGACATTTGGAGAATGGAAATTGTAGATTAGGTTAACATTTCTGAAAACACTGTAGTTAATTCCTGGTTTTAATTCCTGGTTTTGTATTCTAAGGATATTAAATAGTAAACTAGGCTTTGGTGTTTTAAAAGTAGGGTTGCAGAAAGCAGGTGGGATAGATCGAAATTATGTAAATACTAATTTGCTTCCATCGTCCAAGGAGGCTTCCTCAGCTCATACTGTTCATCTGGACTACGAGCAGCCAGGGTCTTAAGCTTTCTGGTTTGTATTTTAGTGCCTCTTATGCAGAGCTGCTTTGAATAGGCTTGGACTGGATGATTCCAGACACCCCTTCCAATCTAAATTATTCTACGTGCAGAGTCAGTTACTTTGCATTTTGAGCACAGAAAGATTCCCCGAAGATTAGCATTGACTGCAATCACTGAAAATGCGATTAGTGTTGGATACAGTATGCCTACAGCACTGAGCAGAGGCAGCTTTTGACCACTGCAGCTTGAAAATAAGGAATTCTATGAACACTGGGACAAAGATGAGTTTTCTAGCAGTTTGACCTAAAACTGCAATTTCTCATGAATGCTTTTTTCTTCTGTTGAATGAACCATAAAGTTTTTTAATCTCGTTTCTATACACGATAACAATATTTTTTATTTAAAAACTGTTTAAAAGATAATATTTTATTATATGTGGGATTTTTTTCCATGATCAAATAATTTGAGACCTCCTATGTTTTGTTGCCTTCACTGTTGCCTTCAAGCGGTTTTACTCTTCAGGCTATTAGCATTCTGTCAAAACGAGTTAACAAGTTCTGAAGTTATTCTAGAGACAAAGGGGAGTGGTATTTATTTCTTCTTGCCAGTTATGATTTGCATATCCTTACTTTCTTAGAAAAGCAACTCTAAGGTAGTTCTGAGAATGCCCAGTTGTTGGCTGCTCTTTTCCAGGTCGCTGGGTGTGACGTTATGGGAGCTGTTTGAGAATGGTGCTCGGCCTTACTCGGACTTCTCTGACAGGGAAGTCCTGACCCATGTCATCAGGGAGAAGCAGGTTAAACCCTTCAAGCCACGTCTGGAGCAGCCATACTCTGATAGATGGTAAACTTTAAATATTTCTATTTATTCTTAAAGCTGCTGAAGAAGTTTCTCAAATGACTCAGTTCTCTTAAATACGTTGAAATTACTACATGGAAACATGCTTCCAGCAAACAAATTCTAGATAAAGGGAGTAAAAGGACTTGCTATAGGTGGAAGTTCCTGCCAGTGACATTTGTACTCTGAAGCTTGTTAAGTGTCTGAATTTTATAAATTCCTTTTCAGTGTGAAACCTATTGAAACATGTTTTTATTTGTATAGGTATGAAGTTCTGCAGTTCTGTTGGCTGCCTCCAGAGAAGAGACCGACGGCAGAAGAAGTGCACAGACTTTTAACTTACCTCCGCATGCAAAGCCAAAGGGACTCAGAGATTGATTTTGAACAGCAATGGAATGCTCTGAAACCAAACACCTCGAATAGAGAAGCGAGTAATTCTGCATTCCCAATCTTGGATCACTTCACAGGAGATAGACTAGGCCATGAGCTGGAGGAGGTTCTGACTGTGACTGAAACGAGCCATGGTCTGAGCTTTGAATACATCTGGGAGGCAGCTAAACACGATCACTTTGATAAATGTGGTCATGTGAATCCTGATGAAGCCATGACCTACACAAGTATTTTCTATCCAGTGGAAGTTTTTGAGAGGTCACTTTCAGAGCAAGGACCGGGAGCACAGGATGGAAGTGGTCAAGAGGCATCACTGGCTGTCCCTGGGGTGTTACCTGTGTTTGATGCACACAAACTTTCTGTTGGAAATGACTACTATATCCAGTTAGAGGAAAAAGGAAGTGGCTGCAGCATGAATTTTGATAACCAGTCAGTTGTATTAACAACAGAAGTTGATCATCAAGAAGCTGTACAAGAAAAAAGTTCTCATTTCACAGTTCTCAGGGATCTTGATGTTGAAGAATCTAGTACCGATGGGGACTTCTTCCACTACAATACAGATCCTAAAGAGGAATTTTTGCCTGCTACTAGTAGTCCAGAAAGTCCTTTCCAGAGTATATTTAATGACATTGATGGATCAGAAGAATTGACAAACAGAAAAATACTTGGGTTTGCTGAAACAAATGATTCTCCTAAAGACTTTAAACCAGCTGTTTCGAACTCAAACACAGATGCTAGAAAGACAGTAGGCTGTTCTGGGAAGGAGCATTCTTGTCTTGCTTCTGAAAATGAAACAGTTTCCTTATGTGAAAATATCTCTAACCAGTCGGACCTGGTAACTTTAGAAGAACTTTCTGATAACTTCTTATTTCTTCAAGAGAGAAACTTATTAACAGGATTATTGCCTAAAAAAACCAGCAGTGATTTTGGGCAAAACTCAGATGATGTTCTAAAAAGTGTATTAGAAACCTCAAAAAGAAACTCTGTAGAGCCTGAGCCTGTGCTGGCTGAAAATGCACAGGTCTTTTCTTTAATACATGAAAGTCTTAGAACAGTGAAAGATGAAAATTTTAACCCAGTGACAATGAGTAAAGATCCCAGTTCTCAGACTCCTGTAGAGATGCAGGCATCCTGTAGTCCACCCACAGCACATAAGTCATGTGATGAATGTGCAAATCTTCCTATTTTGAGAGATGAGGGGAAACTTCTAAATGTAGAAGTGAATGAAGTCATGTCCTGTAACACTGATGTTCTCTGTCAAGAAGAGCTATCTTATAATGCCAAAAATAATAATGTTGGAAATAGTCCATATTACAGTGTTGCTGTTGAAACAGATGAGTGTGATGCACAGATGAAACAGGGAAAGCTTTTCAAGTCTGACGAAATAACTTTTAATAGAGAAAAAGGTAGTGATGAGGAAGACAGGAAAAGAAACTTGCAAGATAGTTCTCCTGTATTAAAAAAAAATGAATGTTTATTGGAGGAAATACAGGAAGCATCAAATCATTTTGAGAACTGTAAGGATGTTCCAGAAGAGGTGACCTTAATTTCTGTTGCTGCTTCAGATTGTACAAGTCAGGATAGTCTTTTGGAAGACAGCCCATCTCCTATACAAACTGTAGAACAAGCCTTAGAGACACCTGATTCTTTGGATTCTTTAGATGTAAATGAGGTTTTAGAATCTTTACAGGCTCAAAGTCCTCAGAAACTTTTGCCACCAGATAAACCTGCTGACAGTGGCTATGAAACAGAAAACCTGGAATCTCCAGAATGGACTTCCCATGTCCCTGTTGAGGACGCTTCCAGTGTGGATACTGCTCTGTGTGTTGTGAGCGAGAACAGTGTCAGTGCTTTGCCTTCTAATCCAGTCATCATTGTGTCAGAAGCAGCAGCTTGTTTGGATGCAGTGAACAGCAATTTTGAAATAACCCCGGTGGTTTTTCTGAGTGGAAGCCAAAACTCATATAGAGACTCTGCCTATTTCTCTGATAATGATTCTGAGCCAGATAAAAAGCCAGAAGAGTCTGTAAATCTGTCCAGAGAGACTGTGTGTGTTGTTTCCTCCAACAGAGAGAATCACACTGAAGAGGTTTATGGTTTTGAAGAGAGACAGCAAATGTGTGATGTGAGGAATTACCAGGATGATGATAATCAAAATGGAAAACTAGAACTAAACCACAATTTAGAGATCCAAGAGATGGATGAAAGGATGCAGGGGTGTCCTGATGAGTGGGCTGAGGCAACTCTGTCTTCCGTGGAAATAGTGATGGAAGGTAACCTGAGAGATGAAATAAAACTATCTGAGACTTCTCATAAAAGTGTCTCTTGTGTTGGCACTAACACTTCAGAGCTTCTTTCACACAGAGACTTAAAGCCTGTGCACAACATGGCTTTAGATCTGAGTAACAGCGAGAAGTCCTTCTATCACATGGAAGGACAAAAACTGAAAGAGCCAGATATTGAAGGAAAATACCTCGGCAAACTCAGCGTGTCTGGAATGCTGGATTTAGAAGATGGCGATGATGCAGATGAGGAAGATGAAAACAGTGATTCTGAGGATGACATGAGGACTTTTCATATGCATAGTCTGAGTTCTGACAGTGAAGATGAAACTGTTCATCAAGTACCTGAGATAATTACTGACAAAGATGATGGAAAACATTTGAGAAGCTTGTTGAAACTTCCAAAACCTCTTAATGAAAGGCAACCTGAACTTTGGAAAGATGAGAAAAAGGCTGTAACATTCTTTGATGATGTGACAGTCTATTTGTTTGATCAGGTACCCTTTTTTTTTATTACTAAGTAAAGTTTTTGTTGGCTTGCTATTTTTGTTTTTCTTTGAACAAGGAGCAATTGAATGAATTGCTTAATGTTTGGGAAAACCTTGTTACAAGAGTACCGTTCTTGTTTTGGCAGGGTTAAAGCTTGTTCGTGATGTGGGTTATTTTTTCTTTGTATATTAAGGCTATAGAAGAATACATATATGTAAAAGAATAGTATTTAAATATAAAGAAAAAACTTTTTGACTTGGGTAGGTGCAGTTTTGTGCTGCTGGCAGAATAGCAGCACTAATCTGAAGTGAAGGAGGGTTTTGCTTTGGTTGTCAAATCCTGAGTCTCCATTGCTGTTGGACCCTTGACTGCACGTGCTGAATGCAACATGGTTTTTAGTTAGGTTTTTCTGCTGTTTATAAGATGTATTTAATTTGAATGTGTGAGACAGCATTGCTATGGACAAGATTTTATTATTTTATTTTGACAGAATATTGTTGTAACTTTCTAGAAGTAGCTTATCTGTTTAATGTGTTTGAAGACTTTGAGTTTAAGACGCCTTTATAAAAGAAAGGAAGAAAGCAAAAAAAGCCAATAATTAACCAAAAAACCCCCCTAAAACTCAAACTGAAACCTAACTCTCGATCATGTGTTAGTTAGCACTAAATTTGACTAAGATCATAATCAAAGATGAGAACAGTATTTAGATGGTAATGCTAATTTTTATTACTCCAGTGGGATTCATGTTCAGTGAAATACTGATGGGCTTATAAAATTCAAGGTTACTTTTGTTTCCCTATCAGCTTTATCAATTTTTAACTTCTGTAACTGGATACAGACGGGATTGTATTTTAGCATTATGGTGACTAAACTAGTCCAGTGAGTTTAAAAGAACAGTCACATTGTCGAGCTTTGGAAATGTTGCTTATGATGACGCACATTAATATTAGAGTTAACTGTGTTTTGGAATAGAAAACATAGGTGATTTATTTGTGTTTAGGCAGCCTGTAGAATAGTAATCCTTTTGTCAGAGGGGAAAGAAAAAATCGGTTGTGTTTAAACTGCTCTTAGTTGTTGAACTCTTTACTTTTTATTACAATGACGGATAAAATGTTGGCTGCTTCCAATAGCGGCTGTACAAAGTCTGTCTCTCTATCCTGAACATGATTAGGGATTAAAAAAAAATAAAATGTTGGGAGATGGGATAAGGCTTTATTAAAGAGGAAACAAAAACCCTTACCCATGTTAAGCTGATATGGGAACTGGTTTCAATTGGAAGATGTTTTAGCTTTGTTCCTAGAAATATTAAACCATTTTATATCGTAAATAATATTTAAATAGTCATTTCCTGCATGCATTTTAGCATAGATTTGGTGCAGCTTTCTTTAGAAGTACGTGCATGTGCTTAATCTGTGACTCAAAGTCTTCTGGAGTAGTTGTAACAGTTTACAGACCTTTTAATTCCTCATTTGACTTGATGGCTGGTTGGGGGAGTGTATTTGTGGGTGCTGGCATCTGAAGGTACAGAGACATTTTGTGTAAAAAGAGTTAAATAAGTGACTTTGTTTGCCTTAGGAAACACCAACGAAGGAGCTGGGAAGCCGTGGGATAGACGTGAACGGGGAAGGTGCTGGCAGCTCTCCTGTTCCATCTTCCAGTCCTGGTTACTTAAACAGATTTGCAAATTCAGAAAGCTCAACAGATGAAGAAGGTGCATGAATATATTTACACACAGCAGGGGCCAAGACAGTTTTATGCACAGCCTTTTATGAGAAGTCATTAAACTATATGTGATCTGTAAATTCACCGGACCACATTGGCTTCAGTTTGGCATCCTAAGCAGACACTGCATCTGGGCTCGGATTCCCTTGTTCCTGAGGAGCAAAGCTGGGATGTGATACTGGTTGTTTATATAATATATAAATATCTACCTGGTGTGTCCAGGGTATCCTGAGAGGCTACAAAACTGTGGGTGACAAATCTTTGTGCCTCCCTGGGCTAGAACCCTGCCCAGGGCTACACGTTTTGTTTGGGGTTAATGCAACCTTCCAGTCTACTTGTACAACTCTGGGTAACCTTACATGACATTAATGTAATGCTGCTTTTTTCTTCTTTTTTCTTTTTTTTTTTCTCCCCAAGGTGGGGGTTTTGAGTGGGACGATGACTTCTCTTCTCCAGAGCCATCCTTTATATCCAAGGCAGCTAATAGTCTCATTGGTTCTAAAGCACCCCTTCAGCCATCAAAGTACTTCTCTCCACCACCACCTTCCCGGACTCTTGATCAGAACTGGTCACATTCATCCCCTTATTCCAGATTCTCCATCTCTCCTGCAAACATGGCAAGCTTTTCTCTTACACATCTTACAGATTCAGATATAGAGCAAGGAGGTAAGTGATTTAGTTATAGTAATTAAGGATACAAATTAAAACCATTATGTAAAGATAACACTAGCAGATACAACAAGTCTTGGTTTATTTTAAATACCAAATATAGAAGTCCATTTTTAAAACCATAAAAGTTTATGTCTGGTATTGTGTTTCACTTAAGACATAGTTTTCCATGGAGGTTGAGATTATTTGCATCCAAGTTGGTACAAACTTTTGGTTGAGCAGCCTATGGAAGGTTTACAGGACAAGCTCTCAGTTTTTCTCTTACAAACCCTAGTGCTGTATATGTATAAATGAATCTGCAATCCTGAAGCACTGCTGTTACACCTGCCACACTATGGCAGTTACTAATTCTGGTTATTGCACTGTCTTAAGTCACAATTGTGTTTTCATTGCACAGGATGAGGATGCCAGGAACATAATGTTTCTGCCATTATTGTGTAAGCTTATTTTACAGTTTAGTTTGTTTTCATATTGCATTTTAGACAGTGCATTCTTAACATTCTCTCCAGAATTGCAGCATGTTTTCTAGAGCTATGAGTAGGATAGCTTTTGTTGGGAGAGCCAAACAATCTGTTCAGAGCAATATTGAGTACTAGCAGTATTTATTAACAGGCCTTCTTGTCAGTAACAAAAAGCTTTTTTAACCTTTGGTACATTTTTGAGGGTTAAGAGAAGCAAAAATAAGCAGACTTGAATCAGTTTGGCATATTATTAATCCTGATAACACACTGCATTATTAAAAATAAATATTACCGACTGCAGAGCCTTGCTAATGGTCAATGTCTATAAATGTGGAATCAGTGTTATATGGAGTTGTATTGTTCTTGTATTGTGCTTATTGATTAGATAGTGTTTACTGCATAGTAACTTAGAGATAAGAGAGAATATTTTGGAGATCCCGCATTCTCTTATGTGTCCTAAGAAGTGACATTGAACTGTGTGATTGAAGCAGATGTCTGTGAATAAATGAAGCAAATGTTTACAGTAGTTGAAAGTGTAGGGAAAAATTAACCAAAACTTAGAAGTGCAAAACAGCAGAATGCCAAGTTCTAGCAAGAGTCTTATAAAGAAGTGAGGGTTGTGCAGAAGAATCTCACTGTATCTTATGACCTTTCCTCTGCTAATAGGAAGCAGTGAAGATGGAGAAAAAGATTAAATCAATTTATACTTGCTTGGACTCCATACATAAAATATACAGACTTTGTGTTTGAAACTTCTTTATCTAAACTCTGGATCCTCCTGGAGTAACACAGGTAATCAAGAAGTACTGAGAAATGAAAGTGAACACTGAAAGCAATGTTAAATCAGGACATTAATTTGAATGTGCATTTAACTTTGTAATGTATTTTTAAATCAGTGCAATTTTGCTTTTCATTGAAAGACGATTCTGCCGCTGTTTTCAAGTACTTGAAGTATTTTTCAGATAACTTAAACAAGTAAAGCAATTACACTACAGTCTGGTTTATGTATGAGATTGTATAATATTCTTTTTATATTTTTCCATGTAGTTCATTATCTATTTGAACATACACCTGTTGTAGAATTGTGTATTACTGTCCTGTGCAACAGGTGGCTGTGTTGATGGAACTGTATGAATGATAGTTGATCAGTAGTGAGCCATATTTATTCAAAAAGATATCACTACATATTACTTTGCTTATTACAATTGCACTATGGATTATTCTTCCTTTATTTCCTGATGTACAGAATCAAAATCTTAAATCTTTCAAGGAAAATAAGACAAGTTGAATTGGCCCAGTTATCCAGTTTAATTTGTCCTTTTTGTAGCCTTTGCTATGCACGGTACTTGTAAAATGTACATCTGAGTATCATGTTAGACTTGCTGAAATCTTATATTCAGTACCATTTCTAAAATGATAATGGTTATAGAATGGTTGTTAGTGTTCATGTTTTATAGGAAACTGGAAAAGAATATATGATATACTCTGGAATTTTTAGATGAAAGAGATAATGTCTCTTAATTCCTACATATGATCCTACTGACTGCTTAAACTGTAATAGCATCTGACTATATCACAGTTAAGGGCCTTCCAGTTTTTACTACAATTTCAGCCTTGGAGAAAGAAGTGGAAAAATTGGCTGTACAAAACTCTGGAATTTATGAATCTTATAAAAAGATTAATTTCTATAGACTGGATTTGGGTACACTTGGCCCTTCAGTTGTACATCCTGTGAATTTTGAAGCTCACTCTTCTGCCGCCTGCAGATCGGGGCTCCGTTCAGAGGCCTGTGGTAAATCTACCTCTCGGTGATGTTATGACAATTAAGATTCTGATTAGTGGTTAATGCCCAGTTTTGCACCCATTATAGGGCCAGATCCATTTTAAGATGTCTGCAGAGCTCCATGGTGCATCCTGAACAAAGGATGCAGTACAATAGGTTTGCTCTGAAGCCTGTAGGGAAGGGAAGACAGTGTGGGGGCTTAACCTTCCTGCTCTACCATGCATTTAGGTGATTTAATCCTTTAAACTGCTCGGAAAAAGACATCCTTAGTTATTACTCCAAACTGAGTTCAGTTGAGAAACAAATCCCTGACTTCTTGGAATGCCTTACGCAGTTGCAGATCTGTAGGAAACACTGATAGGAACAGTTTACCTGGCTTTGTATTTGTTTACCTGTACTAAAATACAAATGTACTGAGATACAAAGTACTTTGTATTTTAGTGGCTGTTTTGGCAGGGCTTGAGATAGTGGTGGTCCAAGTGCTCTGTGTCCAGATCCAGTCACCAGAGAATTTTCATCGTATGAAGATGGGAGGACTAGATATTTTCAGATGTGTGATTATTTTTTTTTTGTATACCTCTGTGTTAATTTTGATTTTTAAGTATGTTTTAAAAATGACAGGAATATGTTAACTGCTTTTTTTCCAATGTTATTTAGCCCTTAAACCAGAATGGCTTCCATACTGATTAAAAGGGAATGATTTAGTTGTCATGTTGTTTGAAGTTGCCAATGAATTGTTGAGATATCTTTTTCTGATGAGGCACTCAGGTTCAGAGTTAGTCAGAACTGTTCTTCAGTATGAAGTGAGGAACTGAATTTTCCTAAGGACCTTTCCCAAAACATTATTTAAAGGCAAAGTCAAGTAGTTCTTAATACAGGCTTACAGTATATACTGTAGAGGGTTTAAGGAAGCTGTGCGCTACTGAAAATATTTTAAAATGTTGGTAATAGACTTTGTGCACAAATTATTGCCTAGAAATTCTGTAATTCCAACATTAAACTCCTTGATACAGCTAGATTTAGGGTATCTCATCTGTCTTTAATTCTCACCATAGTAAGAATGAAACTCCATAATGGTCTGCAAAGAACATGTGGGCTTGTCTGCCTTGTGTGATGAAAAACCTGTCAGACCTGGAGTTCAGCCTTAATTTTGAATCATTTGATTTAAAAAACAGTCCTGGGTTAAATAAAAGCTTATGCTCCAGAATGTTGTAATTTGGTTGTGCATTTTGTTTCTTGTAATTCTAGAAAATCAGATGTTTATCTTGCACATCAGGAATTTCCTTTGCTTGATGGAAATCTAAGATTTTTATTCTTTACCCGGGTTTAAAGAAAATCTTACACAGGAAGTGAAAGTTTACTCCTTTGTCCAAATGGACTCATTGCTAATGAATTGCCAAAGGAGCATTTTTTCCAAAAGTAGATGTGTATGATATTAAGCAAGGTTATGTCCTTTTTAGCTGTACAATGAAGAGAAAGAAATATTTAAAGTTAAGTCGCATCACTTAAACATGAATTTTAATTTCAGTAATCCAGTAGGCTGGATTGCAATAATATAAACTCTTTTGGGGTAAAAAATTATACTTAAAGATCTGATCAACTACTAGCAATACTTAAATATCTGCCTGGCAGTCAAGTGGCACAATGAGGATGAATCAATAATTCCAACATGTTACATTATAATGAGGGGATTTGTTCCAAATCATTCATTACACTCTATGTAATTTCTTGCACTAGCTACTTAAGCCTGGTCTCCGTTTTAGAAGTACATGTATCTATTTTCAATGGTTTATTATGAGGACTGGTTACAGCTTAATTCCTTCTCTAGTAGAATACCTGAATTGTTTGAATAATGAAGGCATTGTCTCAATTTGGCTACTAAAGGTATCTAAAAGATCTGATTTTTCCCACCTGAAGAAGTTTGTTTAAACATTAGGATCTGTAGTGAGAAGCCAAGAGAGTGACAAGAGTGTCCAGTTTCAGTGGGAGCACCTGTACTCTCCCAAATCCCCCAGCTGCAGATACACTGTGTATAACTGCATTTATGGAAATTGCTATTTCCATGGAAATGAGGAGATTTAATGTTTTTTTTCATATCCTTGTTGATGCACTAATGAAAGCCATTTAAGCCTCATTCTTTTTATCAGTATTTTTAGCAGATTTTTATGTAATACTCAATCTTTCATGAGGAGGCTGGTTGGTAGAAAGACTTTTTTTTACAATTAAGCACTATCCTAAAATGTCAGCATTGTCAGGTGTCAGTGACTTGGCTATTTGTGTTGGAGTTGGTGAAAGGTGGAATCCAAGTACATTAGCCTTATAAGAAATAGCCTTAAATAAGAATGGAGTGTACAAAATTACTTCAGCTTTAAGTCATACACAAATATCCTTGTATGTTAATGGTTTTGGTACAAAATGGGAAGAAATCTAGAGGAGAGTCAAACATCATATAAACTTATTGAAAATAAGTATTTGTAATACCAGCAGCCTGTTTTTCAGAAACTTGAATATGACTTACAGTTAGTTTTGTTTATGAAATTGTTTGAACTTGCACAGATGTAGGTGTAACTTAAATGATAAATGGTACTGATGTGTGTGTATATATAATGTTTAATTCTATTTGTAAATGAGAAACTATGTAACAAAATCATAGGTATGAGGTTTTCCTATTGTAATTTAATACAGGTATGAGGTTTATGGCAATATATCATAGTTAATGAAATTTCAGGTCAAAATGTCTTTAAATTGTGTACATTTTTAAATTGTAATTTCTACTGTATATTGATTATCATGCATAGTGTGATTCAAGAAACTGCTTGTAATTTAAAAATATTTAATATTAAAAATAAAATACAGTTATATATTTATAATCTCTTTGTCTGTTTGTTCATTTTTAAACAGATGCCAGCAGTGTAGTTCCAGTGTAAGAGATGTTATTTAGTGTCCTGAGGTTGAGAAAGTTCCAAAAGCTCAAAGCCACAGTTCCAGCAGATGAGTCCATGCTAAATAGTGTAGTCACCTTTAATTTCTTCCAGTATCGTCCCCCTTGTGAGAATTTCAGGTAAAGTGTGTACACAGTCAGTAGAGAAGCAATAATTAAAACAGAAACAGTGTAATTCTGAATACTGAATATTGTTTTTAATCATAGAATTAAAGATCTGTAGGAAGAATGGGGATTTTGAAATTTATAAATTCGGAAAACAGGTTAATGATGTTTTCTTGGTGTTCATTGAATTTCTTTCTAGAAGACTTGCTTGGGTTTTTTCAATCTAAGTGCATGTGCTGAATGGACCAACAATCACCAGGTAAATAAATGTAGTACTGTGTGTAAAGGGAGCTCCTTTGGTGAGATCCGGAGGCTGTTCCGGGCTGGGCACTCGGTGGGGCAGGAGGGCAGTGCTGGTTGTCCCTGCTCTCCGGGAGGGTCGGGACGGCCCAGGGCAGCCCTGGCAGCATCGATGGGGGCTCTGTGGAAGCCCCCACCTCACACCGCAGCTGCTGAGTGCTGGCACCTGTTGTGACCTGGGAATGAGAAACTGATATCAAGATGACTTAACTTCATTAGGTAAAATATAACTACTGGGCTGAAATTTGACCAAGGCAGCGGTCATTAATGAGAACAGATGTAAAAGATCCCATGGCACTAAATTGGTCACCTTATATAGAGCTTATTATCAAAGAATTTGAGAACTTGGAATCTTTATGAGCAGCAAGTTCTCAAGGGAATGGCAGTGCTGTGTCTGTGGGCCTGTGTCACACGGGTGCTGTGACAACTTGCAGAACAGAGCTGAGACAGACTTTGTCCTCCTCCAGCCGGGGACACCCCACCTGCTGAAGGAGGTACTGGGCCGACCCCTCCTGTGGTGACAGAGCTGTGCCCGGCTCAGTGTCAGTGACACCCTCGCTGCTCCAGCGCTGCCGAGTGCTGCCTCCCCGTGTCCCCTGTGTCACCGCGAGCCCTGTGACCGCCCCCAACACGGACGGGAGCCTCGAACGGGGCGCTGTGGCCGTGCCCGGCCCCTCGGTGGGGTGCGCGGGGTGCCTGCCCGGCCTGGTGCCCGCGGAGGGACCCGGAGCTCCCGCCCGCCCGCCGGGCCCGCCCCCGCCGCTAAAGCGACGTGTCCGGGGCAGCGCCGGCACCTGCGGCAGCCTCTGCCTGCGGCCTCGGGCAGCGCCTGCCCGGGGCTCCTCGGGCCAGGGGCAGGGCCTGGGCCCCTCGCAGGCTCCTGCTGACAGACCCTGGCTCGGTCAGAGGACACGCAGCGTTCCCTCCCTGTTGCCCCCGCAGCCCTTGCTGCTGTTCCTGGCTTCCCCTGGGCTCTGCCGCGTTGCCCCTTGGGCCCCAGGCACCTTCTCAGCAGCTGGTAGAGTGGTAAGTCACAGAGGAGGGATGCCAGCCCTGGTAGACGGCTGCAGAGGGTGTTAAATGTGTTGATATTTGGCTGCTCTCTCTTTGGTTTCTCTTGACCACTCCAATCTGTTGCTGCTGATCCCCCCACAATCTGTTTGCTCCTTGCACACTCATACCACCTCGCCGGGGCTCCCAGCAGCTGAGCTGGGGCTCTGTAAGGTTGGTTCTCCAGGTAACAGCAGTGGCAGTCTGAAAGAAAACCTCTGCCAGCTCAGCACCTTGTTATCCCATGATATCCCATTTGCTTTTGCCCAGCCTGCAGCTTTACAGACTACTTTGCTCTCACAGTTTGCTGAAGCTTCCTTTCTCTTAGATCTTCTTCCAGCTTTCTCTCCTGGCTGCCTCCATGAACCCCCTCTTCACCAAGTCCTGTGGGCTGTTTTCTTCCAAACAGCAGCTCTTCCCGGCAGTGCTTCCTGTGCTTGGGCAGGGAAGCTCCCTCTCCTCTGTGCTGTCCTGTAGCTGTCCCTTTTCTGCCAAGTGAGTTACACAAAGGCTCCAGAACAAACCCAGTGCTTGCCTTTGGACCTGTTTTCTCACAGAAGATACCTGTGTGTCTCCAGCGTTTTTTTAGGCTTCCACAATGCAAGCTGCTTGGTGCTGTCTTTCAGCTGTCATCACCTGGGTGCTGCCCTGACCCAGCTGCTTTGTGAATTCCTGCTGTCTTTGGTAGTAAGGAACCTGGGGATGGCCAGAATGCCCTCACAGGCAGAGAACTGAGTCACTGTGCAAGCCCAGCAGCTGAGCATGGCTCTGAAGAGTGAGAAACAAGACAGGAGGTGGTGTTGACCACAGCACAGCTGGGAACTGCCACCACCTGCTCTAGCTAAGGTTGATGTCTTGTGCTGGGACAGTCTCGCAGCTGAGGTTAGGTTTTGGATCTTCTTTTTCTTTCATTTTTTATTGGCTCACCAACTCTCAGGCTGCTCCTACACAATAGTATCAGCATAAAATATATTTGTTTTGACCAAACCTTTTTATGACTACATGAACTGGAAGACCATGGAAGAAACATTTTGGGAGTGTCTCTTAGTAACATTGATCGTTGGTGTTAGAGGCAGGGTTGCTGTGATGCAGTTGTCTTCAGATGTAGTGTGGGCACAGAATCTGGGCTGAGGGGGGGTAAAACACCAGTGCTGTCATTAATGCAGAGGAAGGAACATTGCTATGTCTTTTTGGATAACTTGGAAAACAGCCTGCTCTGCTGCTGTTGATCTGGGGCAGTTAAGCCCTGCTGTTGTTGGATTGTTACTGGAAGAGGGAAGTGCTTTCCTTGTGTGTGTGTGGCAGGGACTAGCCCAGAACTCAGAAATGCTGCAGCTGAAAACACTTGGCTGGCTCCGAGCTTCTCCCTGAGAGTGTGCCACGTTTCCCTCTAGTGGACTCCTCACACAGTGGAAACCTGTGCCTACAAAAAGCAATTACCAGGAGTCAAGGAGAAATTACTTTGAATAAGAGCCTGAGTCTAATACCCCCCCTAAGCCAGCATTTGCACATTGAAGTGGTGCATGGTTTTATTATAACGTGGGGTAGTGAGGAGCTGGGAGACAACAGCAGCATATGAGATCAAACAACAGAGGCGATGTTACCAAACCTAACTGACTGTCGTACTCTGCATATTTTTTGAGTTGTGGTTCACTTCTCTACAGAAAGACTGGATCAACTTGGAGACCATTTTCTCTTATGTACAGTGATAAAGGAAAAATCTCTCTGCTTTGAGGCCTGTTTCTAAGAAAGTAGAGGCATCTGTTTTTTACCAGTAGGTGATTCACTGCATCTTTGTTCCACTGGTTCCATTTACTTGCCCTCTGCTCCCTCTGCAAGCTCTCCTCCCAGCTGAACGTTGGTGTTATGTTTTTACAGCACATTGATAATTAATACCGGTCCATCCAACAAAACATGAAGACTAAAACCAAAGGAAAGAAGCAAAGGCAAGCTGTTGACAAAGAAGCATTTTCCGAAGAGCCGGCAATGAGAAAAAAGGAACTGGGGAAATGCTTGCGACGCCAAGAAAGGAGGAATGGGGGAAACAAGGAGAGCAGCAAGATCCCCACAGCCAGAGCCAAGCGTCCTTGGAGCAGTAAGGACAGGCTTTTGAGGAGACTGGAAAGCAACGAGCGCGAGAGGCAGAGAATGCACAAGCTCAACAACGCGTTCCAGGCCTTGCGGGAGGTGATCCCTCACGTGAGAGCTGAGAACAAACTGTCCAAAATAGAGACTCTCACACTGGCCAAAAATTACATTAAATCCTTGACCTCCATTATACTCAATATGTCCAACGGACACTTTCCAGCAGCAGAAGGGATGGGGGGAGCCTGGGGGTCCAAATTGTACCAGCATTATCAACAGCAGCATGGGGAAGATGACCCTGGGGAACATCTACAGAAATACTCCACGTAGATTCATAACTTCAGCCAAAACACCGGCTGCCAGCTACTACTGTAATTGTTTTTCCTTCTTACATCATAATACGTGTCATTACCTAGAGGTTTAAAGATATTATTTTTGCCTCCAGTCTGTCCTTTTTTTTTCTTAAAAAGACAAACAAGTAACACTCATGGCTATAGTTTATGTGGCACATTGGAAAATTACCTTAAACCCTCAGAATTTTTCAGAGTGTAGTGAATGTGTTTGTGTGGTGTGCCAGGGTCTGGAAACCTATCCTGTAACACTGGAGTTGACTTGAAAACAGTGATTTAGTAGCTTCTGAAAATTACCCTGCCTGGAGTAGAGTGAGTTGAGCCTTTAAGGTCTGTGTCACCCAATTTCCTTGGAGTTTGTTGAGAATTTGGTTGTAGTTCTGTACAGCTCTGTAGTTCACCAGCCTTTCAGTGACTCACCTACCATGCTAAAGAGAAGATTAAAATTGATGACAGCATTTGACTGACTTGGTGACTGAAGTGGCACATATGGAAAACTGGTCACCAAATCTGAATATTTATCTTGGTATTTAACTTCTATGGATCTGCCCTGATGATTTTGAACCTTGCAAGGCATAAAAACATCTGTTGATGCAAACATCTGCAAAGCTTTCTTAGATTGTAAGCTCTCTAGAGTAAGGACAGTTCTGATCTGTGTTTCCAGAGCATCTGGCCTCATGAAGATTTTCTTTAGTGGGTGTCTGGGTGCCATTGTAATACAAATAATAAATAAGGGACAAATGACTTATTTTTGCCAAAACAATGATAAAAATGCTTTAGTATAGTCTTAAGTTAGACAATGCTCTGGCCAATATAAATTATTTGCTAATGAAGCCTGTGACGTGATCAGGTTCTTTCTGTGTTAGTGTTAGATTCTGATACTATAAAACAATAAATGAAGCAGAAACTCTTCAGAAAGGAAAATGAGCTCTTTTTTTCCCCTCCCCATATCCCCTTCTGTGGTAAAAAGTTTTATGTCACTGAGGAACTCTCATTTCCTCTTGTATTCTCATACCTGGGGCACCTGAAGCTGGAGTGGCCTCAGTTGAAAGCGTGGTGCCCATGGAGCTCCCCCTCCCCACACACCCCGTGGAACAGGAGGCTGCTGCTTTGTGCTGTGGATGGCACAGGAAACATTTGGCACCTCATGCATCACTAGGATTGATAATGGTGTGTGGTATGGTCCTTTTCCCACAGAGGAAGGCTGTCCAAGGAGGAATGGGGGCTGAGGAAGGATTATCAGATCCATCACAGAAGGGTTGTGCTGCACTGAGCAGTTTGTAAGGTGTTTGTAGTTTGCTGCAGCACAGCTGAGGGGACGACAATTTAATTCAGAGTGAAAGGTGAGGTTTCCCACACAGGCTGGCAAGGGATGTGAATTATCTTTCTCCACCACAGCAATCCATAGCTGTGATGTAGAACAACACAATAGTTTATATATGTGGTTGCTTTACTGAAGAAAACGTTTGGATCCCGCTGGATCCCGCCTCAACCCACAATTTTCTTAGTTTTTGAATTGTTTTCACATTAAAATAAATGTGTTTAAGCCCTTCTCGTACTCAAGTGTTAATGAAAGTATTGCAGAGTCTCTTAGAGATTTAACTTGTCATTACAGTGCTGGATCTTACTCCATTCACCAGCTGCCCCGTGTGGGTGAATTAATCCTCCCTGTTTTTACACTGTCTGATCACAATGGGGCCGGTCAGTAACAACGAGGCCTTTTCTTTCAGTTGTTCCCCTCAGCACCTCTTCAGGTAAGAGATGTTGATGTTATTTGGTTCTTTCTCGCCCTACAGGTCAGTGCAAACTGTGGCTCTGAGTGTCACACAGGACTTGTAGATTATGGTAATTTTTTGTAGGATTCTTTCAAGGTCATTATCTGAGAGTTGCCAGCCAGTAAATGTCTCTGAAATGCTTTTGTGGGATAGTTATGCTTGAACTGCTGTTTGGGTGCGTTGGTGGGAAGAGGGAACCAGTGAGTTTAAAACCCAGTACTTTAACAGTGCTACTGATGAAGAATTGCACTTTAAGAACAAGTACGCTGGTATTGCTGCTAAATAGACAGAGTTTAATGCTTGGGCAGTATATTTTTGACTTCCTGCAAGCAGAGGCATTTCAAATATTAAGCCCAAAATGGCATGTCACATCTAGCTATAAATACAGCAGCAGAGGAGGCAGGTGAAAGTCACCCCTTCTCTGAGCACTGCCATCCCCGAGGGACAGACAGGCTCTGGACACAGGCATTTAATGGAATTACAGCTGCTAGTTCCACAGTGGTACTTTGCTACAAAGTGTTCTTGGACATGTCAAAAGGGATTTGTAAGAAGCATTTTTTTCTGATAAATTACTTTTATTTTTCAAAATTGCTTCAATTTAAAGTTACTTTTCCTTATTTTAACTAGCCACAACAACATTATATTTTTAAATTAAATAATTTTCTAAATAATAGTTTTAGAAGGCAAATACTTAGTAGTCAAACATAACTTATCTTTTTTTTCACTTAAACCCAGATTTTTACAGTAAAGTAAGTGAAACTTGGCAATGTAGGGAAAAATGCAAAGGTACATTATAAAGCTTATTGTATGCAATCAGGTTGATTGTTGGAGATGTAAACACTGACTATTAAAAGGAAAAATCTTCTTGATACAATGCAGAGAAAAATACAATCCTAATAATTCTCTAAAAATACATGTAATAAAGTTATTTATTTGGACAAGATACTGTGCAAGTTATGCAAAACCTATTATGGTAATTAATGCAACACATTATTTATGGTTCTCCCACAATGCATGTATAAACCAGAAATCTCTAATCACATACTGGAAAAATCAACAGGTTCTTTTTTTAACAGTAAAGCATCTTCAATTTTCATTCACATTTGTACTTGGAAACAGTGCTTTCCTTGGCATTAAATACCAAATATATTCCTTAAATACGTGCAAACATAAGTTTTACTTCTACAAATACAGTACTGAGACCACACCAAACTGCTCATCATATAAAAATAGCTCCATATACAGTCACACACAGAGAGGAGAAATGAATGTAAACTGTCCAATTACGATAAATAAGTCAGGAAAAAAAGCTTTTTTTTGAGAATAGAAAGTGGTTTCATGTTGGAAAAAGGGATGAATAAATCACTTACTAAAAATGAAGAGCAGAGCTTCATTCTGAACTGCCTTCAGTGTACACTGGCAAACTCCACTGATATCAGTAAAGTTGTTTTGCATTCCTACCACTGTAAAGTCAGAGTTTAAGACCTTCCCTTCCCTTGACTTTTACAGTATGAAAGCATAATTTGCAATGATCTGTAACACAGCCTCCAGAGTCTGGTGCCTTCCAGCCTCATTAGGTAGGCATCTGTGTACCTCAATTATCCCAGTTTCAGTGAAGCTGAGGACAGAACACGATTTCCCAGCACTTGCACTGACAGTTTAGAGCGAGACCTCACTGAGCCCGACTGACCAGGACTGGGCTCTCTCCAGTGGCTCCCTCAAAGCAGAGAGAGGTTCTTCTGCCTGATTAACACATTGCTCACTGTAAGCAAAGACAGCAAAAATTGGCCCTTCCTGGTAACTGCAGCCTAAGCAGAGTTGTACAGAATTTCATTTTGCTGATGGGAGCAAGACCAGCCTGACCCAAGTGCATCCTTACACACGGAGCCCTCCCATGAGCAGAGCTCCGTGCATGTGTAAGGGCCTGTACAAACAGGACCAGTTGTGTTTGCTTGCAATTCATTCAAATCTTAACAATGTCTTCATCTGTGCTCAAGGACAGTGTGCAAGATGTGTGAATATGAGAGAAATGTAGGGAACATAAAAAAAAAAAGTAGTGATTATCTGCACATATTCACATTTGTATGGTGTGTAGCAGCTATGGTAAAGGGTCAGAAATACATTGTGGTTAAAAACCTTGCCTGCTTTGACAAAACTATGAACTCTATCAAGTCACATTTTACACAAGCTGCATTAGAAGGATTCAGTACTTAAAATACCCTATTGCAAAGTCCAGTTCAGTCAGACATATTAGTAGCACAGAAAGGTCACCTTTTTCTCTCCAAGCAGTAGACATTTTGTTTCTTTTTAAATTACGGCCTACAGCTTGTTAGCAACATGTAGATGGCAACAATTTAACAGTTAACAGAATTTCTGTCCAATTCTTGACTTTCACTGACCATCAGAGGGGTCTTAGAGTGTTCTGTTTTCCCTTTACTCTCCTCATCTTCTCCCTCCTTCAATACTGCCGGGTTTTCCTCAGCGGTGTCAGGCATAGCAACCCGAGATGCTTCTGTTGCATTTCCTCTGACTGTAATGTGCTCCCACCCACCCTGTGAAAAAGTGATACAGAAATTCAAAAGGAGAAACGTCACCCCATCAGTGCTGTTATCTGATGTGATGCTTCATGTGCACTGCTAGTTTATACTATTTGTTCATGAGGAAAGTCATCCTGCTCTGAGATGAATCAGAAAAAAGGCTCCTTGTAAAATGAAACAAAATACAACAGACCTCCCTGACAGGGAGTTATAGAGGTGGTAAACTTGAGGATTATTTCTTATCACAGGGAATTAAGATTAGTAGAGTCAAGCATTCATAACAGAGCCAGTGCAGATGTTCCACCAGCGTAAAAGGTGGCAAAACCTTGAAACAGCCTTTCTCAAAACACTGAGAATAATACAGGGTGCAACAATGAGGAATAATCATGTGCAGACCAGGAAGGAATCCACTTTTTTATCAAATGGCTCTTACTCCACTAGTTTTCCCATTGTAACTTTTAAGCTACTTATTTAAAATGAATACTTATGAAATGCAAATAAACAACTTCCAGCTACAATTGCACAGCCCATTATAGTAACTTCAAAGAGGAACCTAAACCTGAAGGAAAATGTCAGTTTCCTGCAGGTATATCCCAGCTTTCCAACACTGGGCAGGATGGGACTTCCCTTTCCCTGTGAGCCCATGGCCACTGGGATGTACAACTTCCAGGCAGTTCTGTGCCCCCAGCACTTACCCCAATACCATAATCCCACGAGAGGCCTTTGGGTTCCATTGGCTGGACACCGGTGCGGTGGCAGACGGTCCCACAGCTCAGACTGTGGCTGCCCTGCACTTTGTCAGCTATCACCCACACCTCGAGGAAGCAGAGAGAGGCAATCAAATGTGCTGCTCTTCCCAGATGTGAAGTCTCTGTCTGACCCCTTTCAAAAATCAGTCTTGGTCTTCAATAAGCTGAAAATTCTCTAATTTAGGCAGTGAGACACTCAAACAAACCATAGAGCACTGTTATAATTAAAACATTGCCTGATAAGACTTGGCAGGAAAGAGATTAAATATTTAAAAAAGCCTTCTTAAAATACATAGCTTTGTTTAAAAAAAATGGAAAAATAATTAATGAGGCTTTTTACAGCAGAGGGCTTGGCTGTATCACTATTTCATCAGTATGGTTTTTTGTCTTGCTATCAGATTCCAGCATTTAGACCAACATTTTGTGGAATAAAGTTAAACAAAACTAAGGCTGAAGAACATTTAATTACTAAGGTATGTTCTACATAATTTTTAATAAACTAATGAGATACAAGGAAGCTCAATACACACCTGGTCCAGGGGCCCTACAGACATTTTACGGATATTATTTGAAACATGATCCCAGGTAGATCCTTGAGGGTAGCTGGGTGTGATACCCTGGCGGTACCAGAGATTGCCTGTAAAACAAAGAGTGCTGGTTACAGCCCAGCATGGCTGTTTGTCTGCAGTGCTGTAAACAACACAAGTCAGGAATTTATTCTTTCTGTGTTCTGGGGAAATGCAGTTTTGGCTAATGTGTTACAGAGGTGGACAAAATGAAGTTCCCACTTTGGAATTTGTATTTCTATAGTTACTGTTTATAAAAAACAGCAAATACCCTGTTTTGTAAAATTTCTTGGGGAAAAATGTTCATATAAGGAACTATGCACTAGAACACAAAAGCAAATGAGATGAAGGTTTCTGATTCTGGTGTTAAAGGCGTGTTTCTTTTACAAAAGGTGCTTCATGATTTATCTGTTTTGGAGCAGGATTCCAGACAAAACCCTGCCATGCAATTCTCTGACATTCATCTGTGTCTTCCCCCCACAGAGCACAGCTGCTGGATTGTTGTTACCCAGGGCACTATCACATATAACAAAAAACAAGCCTTCAGAAGCAGTACCTCAGTGCACTGCTACTCCAAATCCCTCAATATGAAATATCACTCCCTTTGGAGCTCCAGTAATCATCTGTCCAGTTCTAACTTAGCCTCTCCTTTTTAAATCAGTCTGGTATAGACTGATGTACTTTTTGTAGCACTGCCTAATAGTTTTTTAAATCCTTACCATTTTTATCCAAGACAAACACAGATGTTCGTCCTACTGAGACTTGCTTTAACTTCTGTTTTTGAGGTGAAGGGATATGGTACCAACAGTCACCTAAAGGTCAGAAATCTTGAGTTAAGCATTAAGAAAATAGAATTAGGCATGGAAATGCCTGCAGTTGAAATATAAGCAAGAAAGCTGTGAATGACCTCACACTTCATATATTTTTAACAACTTGTTTTTACCAACAATTGCAATTATGCAGGTGAAGAGCAAATTAACTGCTCTCATTATTGTATTATTTGTATGCGCTGTTTTGCACAGCTATGGGAAAGGACTCTGTGGAACAGGTTGGACTTTTTCAGACATGGCAGTGGAATAGAGCAAAAGATAAAGTACAAGTTCTTACCTGCAGGTTTGTTTGGAGACACCGAACCCCGGTAGAAGGCAGAACCATCTCTAGCAATAGCCCACACTTGGTAAAATGCTCCAATGGAGATGGAAATGAAGGGCTGATCTGTTCCCACGTGCAGCCAGGATGTTCCCTAGCAAATCATGGGAGATGAATCGTGAAGCAATAGTTAAAAACTCTATGACAAAATATCGTTGATTATTACCAAACGAGAACAAACCAACATAGTGAAAAATATTCTGGAGAGTAAATCTTATGTACTTTACAACTGAACAGAAACAAGGTTGCTGATCCTCAAAGATACTTGGATAAACAACTCTTTGAAAACAGCTAAGTTGGACAATGAAGGGCCTTTTCTGTTAAAGTCACTGGATTTTAGGCATCTACATGTTTCTGAACAGCTGGACTAGAGCCTTCTATTTTTTAAAAATCCCTTGTTTTTCATTACACAGAACAAGTTTCACAAAAATCAATGGATATGGGATTTCAGATTCCAGTCAGATTCCAATTCTTACTGCTGCAGTGCCTTACAGATAAGGATGAAAAAGAAATTCTTAAATATTTTTCAATTTCTTGTAGTTTTTCTCCAAATTCTACTAAAGTATTTTCTTAGATGTTTTCCCTGTTTTTTATCCCACTGGTATCAACAGGCACTAGACTGGGACCTTGCTTCACAGGGTCTATTCCTCAGCAATTCCATTGAATGGGATACACCTGTTACCAACAATTTCAAAAAACAAACAAAAAAAGAGGAACTAAGCTGCCAGTGCAGAAAGTGGAACTAAAATACTTCATGAGAAGATGGCCAGGAGCTGAGAGAGGCTCCTGCAGGTGATGTGGCACAAGCTCAGGTAGATTATGCAAGAGAAATGCTATTATAAGGAACGTGGGCAGCAAACTGTGCTGCAGCTGATGGACAGGGACTTCCAAATCTGGGACACAAAGGGATGAAAAATAACAAGGTGCTTTGAGAGGGGGCCCTGTGGGATTGTGTGTACTTGTGTATTACATTAAATACATCAATAAGCAGTAAAAACAAACAGGGAGCCTTACAGCTGGATTTTGCTGTGTCACTCCAAGCCTGCAGAGCACGTCTCCTTTGTCACTGATTGCCCACAGTGCTACTGCTTCTTCATCATCTGCATCTGAACTGGGAATTATGGAGATGTCCCACAGGGTAACAGGAGGCACTTCCAGCCATGGCCCGTTGGTGACTATCTTACATTTTCTGAGGCAGAAAAAAACCCAAGCCTGTCAGAAGTACATACTTTCTATGACTGAATTTGTTTCCCAATCTATTGTTGACTTCCAGTCCTAAAGTCTTTTCATTAGGCATACTTTTCATTAAATATTAGTATTTTTAATTTGAAAGAGGTTTTTAACAATCACTCATGTTTTGCATCAGGTTTTGAAGTTTCAACTAATACTGAGTTCTCAAAGCTTCTGTTGTTTGTTTTTTTGAAAGCTACTGTATAAAACCAAGACTACCCAAGAAGTCTGCAGCTGGTGCTACACTGCTCCATAGCTCTCTCAGGCTCACTGGGCAACAGCAGGATAATAAATTGCAGAGAAAACTCCACACCCAGTTCATTCCTTCCTCTGTCTTGCTTGAGGGAATAATCTTATAATTCTTTTTTGGTGGGGCCTGTTAAAAAGGTTATGTAGCATCTTGAGGTAGGCAGAGGTAAGGCAGCTCTAAATGAAAGATTTGATAAGTCTTGCTGGGAATTTGTGCACTTTTTCTGTGGAAACTGAAACAAAGTAGTGCCGTCTATTAGGGAAATTATGTTAGACTCTATCATCACTGCAATATTTTGTGTATGAAGAATGTCCTAAAAAACATCAGGACATTCCTGTTTTCCAGTTCTGAAAAACCAGATCCAGCCCTGAGCGGTTCCCTATTTGTTTTCAATTTTCAACTGATACTTAAAACAAGAGGAAGTGTTTAGACTAGAGGGTATTTCTCAAGTTGCTTATTTCAAGTCACCATTTTGATTTACTGGGTTTGTTTTGCTGCATATCCTGGAACAACACTTTTGATGCTTCAGAACCTCACTTCATATAGCCAGTATCTACTATTCCTTAATCATTTACCACAAGAAAAATCAGATCTAGAGAAGAACCATCTGACTTTTATCTACAGATCCCACAAAATCCAATAGGGTAACTACCCATAAAGGCTTACAATCAAAGCCATAATGCTAAAGATCATCAGTTTCTCTACTGGAGATGGGTTATTTATTGCAGGTTTCTTTACTTTTTCTTTTGTTGATTGGGTGACAAGACTCTTCACCTCATAACTAAAGTAGACTTTCAGTGAGCAATTAGCATTCAAGTTCAAAACTTATTTATATTGAGGTTCCTCACCTTGCCCAGCGCCTCCGTCGGACAAAGTCTTTCATTGTCTTGTGGCCATGGTAGGACCTACCAAAACAGATTAAACAGTGTTCACGAGGATGTCAGAGCATCTCCAGTGTCAGTGCCAGCCTGAGAGCACTGCCTCCATCTGCCCACCATGCACCCCTGCTGACTTTAACATTCTTGAAGTGACAGTTTGCCAAGTTCACCTTGCTACCCTCCCTCCCTGCAAACATCAGCATGCCCACAAAAGGGGGAACTGAGGCAGTGTTGTGTCCCTGTCAAAGGGCAGTTAATGTGCAAACACAAGTGAGAAGGAATGAGGACTGGAGCCTGGGATCTGGTAGAAGAGGTGTTTCCTTACGCTGGGAAGTCAGCTGCGTACTGCCAGCCCTCCCGGTCCGTGCCGCCCGCCGGGCTGAAGTCGATGTACCAATCCGAGACCTGTGGGTAAATGGGGACACTGGGAATGACAATCAACACCTAATGTATGATAAATACCTCTGCTTCTATTTGCCTCCACCTTTTGGAGAGCAACGACTTGCTAGAAACCTTCTAATACTTGGAATACATACAGAGGTTCCCAAAGCTTTTTAATTCAGCTGAAGAGAAAAGGATCTAAGTCATGTTAAACAAAAAACCTCACTCAATGCTTAACATTCTTTTGACTATGGAAGATCACTACTGGTTACGAATGGGAAAAACAAGGTTAAATGTTACAACAAATCCCAGAAGAAAATCTGGGCCCCTTGAACACAAGTGTTGTATCCTACTTGCTAAGCCTGAACTTCTTTGTAACAAAATTTGTAAGACAAAACTTACCCAAGACCACTGCGGAGAAGGAGGCTTGGTGTTGGTCTTTGTACATTCCTGCAGGCCAGAGGCATCACTCCACATGTATCTGTCTGTGGGCAGACCTCTGTGGTGGTGGAACAGTGCACAAGGAATGCAAGGTCATTTACAACAGGGAGTTTAAAAGGCGAGGGAAGAAAAGCCTATTTGTAGCACTTCCTACTTTCACACACAGAACACTGCCATCATTAATCTCTACTTAGAAATATCATGTGAGTGATGAGCACAGTGGGAAAGAATCTGTACAATTGCTTCCAGTTATACCAGACTTGAGGACCATGTAAATTGTTCTCTGTAGAGCGATATTCCTCACTACCATTTAAAACTGGAACGTGAATCCCATATATGTGGATATGGATTTTTCCATACTTTTGTTCAAATATACTGTTCAAGGACCCAGTGTACTTAGCACAATACATATACGAATATAGAGATCCTAATAACTTTTCTGTCTGGCCTTAATAGTGAAAGATACTGCAAGTAGGCACACTTTGTGCAATCACAAAGCACAAATCTGTAATGTTTTGCCATAAGGACATTTTGAAAAGATAATTACAAATTAGAAAATTGAGAAACACTGCTCCTTCCATCACAGGTTAACTGTGAATGTTGAAGTAACTGTAATAACTCTTCCAAAAAGCTACAAAAAAGGCCTTGTTTCATTTGACAGTAGTAATATTAAAGTAAATAAATACAATAAATTGAGTAAGTAACCTGCTGCTGTATCCAGTGACTGGGTTCCACCGTTGGTTCTCATAGATGTAAACACATTTCACATCTGACTGTGTATAAATATTATCAGCACTACTGGCCAGCCCTGTGAGGAATAAATAACGTGGATTAGAGTAAAGCTAAAGCTTAAAGACACTACATTTTAAATTCCAATAGTCACTGATTATTCTGTGTCTCACTCTGAAGCTGTACCTTGGATGAAGCCACCTCCATATCCCCCAGTGTACACCCAGGCCGTGTGGTCGTAGCCGACGCCCCACACCACGCCCCGGCTGTTGCACTCTATCAGCCGAAGGTGGCCTCCCACCTGACGCCAGAACCTGCCAGGAAAAGGACATTTTATTCAACACCACATCCTCCAGGAGTGTGTGCTTTCCCCACCAACAACCCAACAATCTTCAGGACAGGCAGCTTTCTCTGCTCACTCGTCCAAGCACTGTGCAACCTGTAAGTGAAGGCAGTTGCCAGCTGAAAGCATTTCCCTCTGAACAGCTACCAAAACGCAGATGGTATTGTTCTGCTTGAGGGGTTTGCAGTACCATAGTGCCACACTTGTCATAAAAACTGTCGAGAAACTGCTTCTGGACTGCAGTGTCTATGGAGGACTGAGAATTTCAGATTTCTTGACTCAGATAAAACTGAAAGCTCAAATTATATTCCAATTACAGCAATTAGATTTACTTTTAGTCTAGGCTATCTCTTATGACATTAAAGATGCAATTACAAAAAATGGGATCTCAGTGAGAAAGGCTTTTGAAATCACAAGGATATCTCCAGAATCTAAGAATTAAAATATGATTTGGTGAATTTCTTCACGTGCAGTCATGAATAGGAAGGCGCTCATTAACCCTGTCAGTGAGAGACATCTGCAGTGTACTACACACTCCAACAGCCCATCAAAGCCACTGAACTGACAGGAAGGACATTCTTTGCTGGATGGCAGCCCATGCAGAAAGAACAGCTTCAGAAGCCTCTTACATTTGATCACACGGCATCAGCTGGGGTCCGGCCTCCAGCTCAGGACTTGGCTCACTAACAAAGATGTCTCCTTTACAAGTAACTGACCAAATGGCATGGTGAGAAGGAGGGCCTTGAATCCGTCTGCTTTCACAGCAAGACATGTTCAGCAAAGACAGCTACAAAACAAGAAGCAAAAAAAGCTTCTATTTACAGCGAGAACAAAAATTTCCATAGAGATGCTCAGTACTGCAAAACAAAAATTTACCTCTGCATGTTCTTGCAAATCAACAAAGTGAATTTGCAGCTTTTTCTCAAAAAAAATTCCCACTAGAATTCAGCAGTTCAGAAATTATTACACAACCACTGGAACCGCTGTGGTTTGCAGGAGCTGATCAGGATGAAGCATCTCTCAGATTTGCTCCTGCTCCAGTGTGTCTATGCCTGTCTGCCTGTACAAAAGACTCTCTGCAACAGTGACAACAGAGAATGGTTCTTCTACCAATGCAGAAGAACACAGTAACTTAATTCAACTCCTAACTCATATACCCTAATCTATATCCAGAGATGGGAAGAGAATGAAAAGCAGTATGTGTGTTGCTGTGGATAACTGCAGCACCAGAAAGCATGCAGACTTCAGAGGAGATAAGAAGCCTCGGGTGCCTCTAAATAAGTTTGATCAGATGGTTTAAATACCTAAACTTAAAAAACAGATGAGGGGCCTCAAGAGTTTAAATGTAATGCTGACATTTCAGAGACTGGCTTCTATGTTTTATTGCAGATATTGCCAGCTTGAAATGAGAGATGCCCAGAATTACCCAGTCATGCATTTCTTGCTCTGTTGCGGCTGCCAGGCGGATTGGCCATCGCTGCTTCGTCCTCTCAGGTGTGTACAGTGCAAAGGAGTGCTTGGCTTCATTCAGCACTTCAACTATAATGGTCACTTCATTCAGGAACACGTGGATGTACTAAGGCAAGAGAAAAAACCCCTGTGACTTAAGGCAAACCTTCCACAGAGCCAGCATTTTTGCACTTCAGGTCTACAAACAAGGCATTCCTGCCAAGGGCAGCAAAGAATCAATTCTTGGCACAGAGGGAATGGGACTCAATTTCCAACCTTGCACCACCTCTGATTCCTATTGCCTGCAAGCATTACCCTACTTGTGAAGACCGTGTTCAGCCAAGCCAGGCTCTTCACAATCAAGGACATTTTGAACTTCCAGAAGAATTCCGAATTAGTGCAGAACTGATGGTTTAAGCAATGTGAGTGGTTTCTGACTGGGTATTTCTGACACAGCATTAATACAGCTCAGAAAAGCCTGTGGTTTGCTGGTACCTGGGGTAACCTTTGAATTGGTTCCCAAACCTCAGAACAGTAGCATGCCATAATTTGCCTCCTTTCAAGAAACTGTTTCCCCTTCAGAGGTTTGCCAAAAGCAAACCCAGGGGTCTGCAGCTGAACACACCTTTTTCTCCTCATGATACATGTAATAGATGAACAGGATGCTGTCGCGCATCCCATCGCTCCCAGTGAACTGCTCCAGTGCCACTCGAACGTCCATCCACTTATGAGGCTTCCAGTTCCTCCACCACTGCAAGGCTCCAGTTTTAACCCAAACCGACTACAAGGCAAACACAAAATTACAGCAATAAAGAAACTGCACGACTCTTTTTCTTTCTCCCAAATACCGTTTTTGTGACCACGAGTTGCCCATGCTGCAGGTTAGTTTGTATCATACATTCATACACCTGTATCACACACTCCCATACAGAGTGTACCACAGTATTCAGGAAGCTGAAGACAAAATGAAAACTCATAACAGTGGATAGAAAGATACTGAAGTAGCACGTGTACAACAGTAGTAACATCTTACCCCTGCAAGAATGCAGCAGCACACAGGTACTAACTGACTCAAATCTGCTCCTGTTATAACACAACCTCTGTTAAGAGTTTAAAGGCTTTGACATTTTTTTAAACTTGATTAAACCCCTGGACTCCAAGTGTTTTTAATCAAATAATTCCAGATGTCATTTGGCAATTAGCAATGAAGGGACCAAAAATATGAATGAATCTGAAAAGAGCCAAGGAGTCATAACAAAGGGAACATCAAACAAAACTGCTGCTATTTATGTGCTGCCATTGACGTTTGCATCATTTATTTACGCAAGTTAAATTAGTCCTAATGGCCACAGAGAGGGAAGCTCACCTACTTGAGTCACTGTTTCAATTAAGATGCCTCATCTTGTGGTGGAATAATTCATACAATATTCCACTGTTGCAACCATTTCTCTGAGGATTTGAGGTCTCGCACTACCCAAATAATGCTGACCAATGCTTTGTTTCTTCCTAAATAAAACTATCTGATAATGCTTTTAGATGAAAAAAGCTGCTGCTCCATGTTTGAAAAGCTGTTCATTTCCCACAGGGAGCTCAGACATTAATAATCCAGGAAATTTGTAACAGACAGAAATAAGGGCAAGAATATAAAGCTGACAATAAGCTCAAATCAGTACGTCAGAAATGTATTACTGATTCCCACATGTGTTTAGAAGAGATAAATGTCCTCACTGCTTACCTGCTCAATAGCCTGCTCATAGTGCCTGAAATTCTCCAGTTCCCGCTTTGTCCTTTCACTGAGCTGCTGAAAAATCTGCTTCCTCCACGCTGCTGTCTGTGCAGGCGTGATAGACAGGGACAGAGACTGCACAGACGATGACAAACCTGGGACAGAACCAAACCCAATCACAAGTTTTGCACCATGGCTTTGGTCAGAAAAAACAAACCAACATTTTTCTTAAAGAGCATATTGAACTGTGACTGGAACTGGGGTGTGCTGTGGTGACTGGCCAGTACCTGATGGAGCAGTGAACCACTTCAGTGGGCTGTGCAGGTCTACAAGACAGCCTCCCCCAGACACCCAGGCCCACAGTGGGTGCTCATCGGCTCCGTACTGGTCTTCAGCTCCCACCGAGAACACGCCCAGGGAAGAGAGGCTGGATGTGTCTGCAAAGCTGCTGACGGAGAGGACTGGATGCTTCTGAGCCTCCTTCAAGTCAATGTTTATCCACTGCAGTTCTGCAGAAGGATTTGGGTTTGCAGGAGATTTATTCATTTCTAGGTTATCTTTCTCAGTAGTAGCTGAAGCAGCAGTGGCTTCTCCTTGCTCAGAGTGCAGAGGATCCACAGGCAGCTGTGCAGATGTTTCAGCCTGGCTGGCTGGGCCGTTCCCAGCGGCTGCAGCTCCCAGCAGGGCAGTGCTGGCAGGGCTCGTGGGCACGCCGGGGAGCTCTGTATCAGAGGAAGGATCTGCATCACCCTGAATGACCGCGCTTGTTTGGTTCTGAATATCATCAGTAAAGAAACAGCCAGCACTGAAGGACAAATAGATAATTAATTATCATCCAAAGCATTGTAAATTAGCACAGGCCTTAGATCACAGACACACAGAAATTGACTTAGTGTTTCACTGTAGGAGAGAAACAGCAGATTTCTCTTTTAAAGGTCAAATTCTATCATCAGAGGAAAGAGTCCAACACAAATCTGGCAAACTGGTCTAGTAAATCTGAAACGCAGGAAGGAACTTCATTGATCTTTTCAAACAATTGGTGGTGTTGGCTGCCTACAACTGTCAGGAAAACACTGAAGCAACATTGCATTTTCTGAATATGAAAGAATGAATAGAATTTTTTAAAGTCCATTATTAACATTATGATTTGTCTTTGCTAAAGGGAACTTCTCAGCACACACACTGGCTCAAACAAGTAGCTTCTGCAGCACTCCCAGATCCATTGGCATGTGTGGCACAGCCCAGAGGCCGGCAGGCAGGGGGGAGTAACTGATTTAATCTCCCTAGGAAAAGAAATGTACAGTGACACTCAGGAAGAATAATTCCTAAGTGGAATTGGCACGCCTTCATGGTATTTCATAGACAACATTTTTTTCTTATTAGAGACTAGTTCCAGATAGTGATAGTATGCCCAGAGGAAAATGCTTTACTGCAAGCATGCAGTGAATTCCAATGTGGGAGCTTCAGATTGTTCTCTGAGTGCAACAACTGCTGCTTACTGTTAATTTTAACGGCAAAAATGCAAATGCCTTTTGGCATACATAATGATTAGAGAACTCTTTCCCCCTCCTCCCTGTCTGTACCACTTGAATGTAAAGAAATATCTCCTAACATTGAAACTCTTGCTGTACAAAGTCTTGAGCAGGTATTTCATGAAGTACCTGAGCAGACTTGTTGAGCTCCCAGTCTGAGATCTGTCACTCTCTCTGCCAGACACAATTGCCTTCCATGTCTTCCCACTGAGCTCACTTGGTGTGACACCTTGACGAAAATAAATCGCTCTGTCATCGCAGCCGATTCCCCAGACCTAGGGAGGGAAGGGGCTTGGTGAAAGAAGTGGCTTGGAATGCAGCAGGTATCAGATACAAAAAAGGTGCAGTGGTGCAGAATTGAGCACAGAAAACTGCTGGACACAGTATTTTCCTTTTGTCTTCTTCCTTAATGCTGACACTGTAGATGCAGAACAAAATTCTGTACCACAACCTGTCTGCACCTCCCTGTGCCATACAAAACACGTGCTGACTGTCACCTTCAGGTGCACAATTGCAGAATTCAGCCCCTTTCCCTCCCAGCAGTTTAAGCCCAGGGCCCTTTGTCCAGCCAGCCCTACTGGCGTGGCTGAGAGTCCTCACCACGTGTGAGCAGTGCCTGTACAGAGGGGAATGTAAATACCCTCCCAGCTGCTCCCCAGCTGTCTTACCTGGTTGTTTAAGCCCACAGTTACCATCATCATTTCTCCAACCATTTCAATCCAGCTTGTCCCACAAGGATTATGTGAGTTCACTCCTCTTCTAAACCACACCTACAATAACAATAGAAAGTCCAAATTTTTCTCCTTATGCATTATCAGGAATTTAGTTTCTTTAGTGGATTAGTCTTAATCTCTAATACTGATTTGCCACATTGTCTTAAGAAGTCAATTACTTCCTTGATTCTTTATCAGATAAAGATAAAACAATTCTCCCAATAGTACCCACATTGTGTGTCCACCTGCAGCCAGAAGAGCCCACATGGAGACTTTTTTGTAGGACTTTCTGTGACAGAATGAGTTTCTCTGCTGTTGGAAAAATACTTTCTATTACATGTCTACATGTAGGCTATTTTTGATCACTCTGAATGGGCTTCTAAATAGTGTTCTTACATTCAAACCCTAGAAGCAGGGCAGCCAGAGGCAACTGTCAGGGGCATGTCTTTAGCAGTACAGCTCTTTACACTGTCTCCCCTCAGATGTGACTTTACCAATCTGAAAGTGTCTGTGGGCTGGGTACCTGGAAGAAGTTTCCTCTGTACGTAGCATACAGCCTTACAGTTATGCAGTAGCAAGCAGCTCCCTTAGAAGCTGTTGGTTGAATCCCATAACATCAGGACACTTGACTGCCCTGTGGCAGATCTGAAGGAAAACACACCAGCTTATCTCCATTTATTACAGTGGGTTTATCTGGCAGATGGAGCAGGCTGGGCACAGCCTGTTACCATGGCTCAGCTGACAAGTAGTGACTCACTAGACCAGAGAAACTCAACTGAACTGCTGCACATGCACAGAGTTCCTGCCTGGCTTTCAATTCAGTGTGATGGAGCAGGGAGTTGGACTCCATGATCCTTATGGATCCCTTCCAACTTAAGACATTCTATCATTCTAAGTTAAAACTCCAGTAAGAAAGTAATCACACATCCACAGAGGAGATATCTCACCTAATTAAATATCAAAACCCCCACATTAAAAGGCTGATGAAGAGGGAACAGTTGCAGTAAGGAGACAAAAAAATAGCATCATAAGTGTAGATGAGAATATTCCCCATGCTGCTTTTGATGTAAAATTCAGTCCTTGTGGAAACAGGACTCACTTCAATTTTGATGCTTAATATTCCTTAGAAGATGCCCCTTATCCAATCCCCACCAACATCCCCACCCACCTGCCAAATCTGTCTGACTTGGGTTTAGAAAATTCCTTCCAAAAGAAATGCAGAGTCTTCCTTAAATTAAACTCAACTATCACAAGCTACAGAGCATTCCCATAACAGCAAGAGGAACTAGAATTCCCCAAACCATGGGGATAGAGAGTCCAAATCACCAATGCTTCCTGGGCAAGTTGCACTCCTTTGAGAGGAGCAGACAGGGAAAAGGAAGAAAAAAAGCAGAAGCAGAGCATGACCCTCTTACTTTTCTATCCTTTGTAACACACCACACCACATCGACACCCACGGACACATGCATAATCCCATTTTCAGAGCTTGGAGACTCCACAATACTCCAGGAAATTCCTGCAAAAGACAGAACCCAGAAGGCATTGTAGGTTACATTCTTATTCAACACTATACAAATCAAAGGGGTTTCCAGCCAAATTCAACAAACTTTACCTTGAGGGTTATTCCTGTCAATTCCTTCTCTCACAATAGCTTGCCCTTCCCAAAGAGTTGCCCAAAGGAGGTCATAGGGTCCACAGCTGATCTGTACAACTTCACCAGGAGTGGTGACTAAGGACCATGTGGAACCCTCTGGATTGTGATGGCAGACATTTTCTCTGTACCATACCTAGGCAAGTTTAAAAAAACAAAAACAAATGAAATAAGAAAAAAAATATCACTACAACAATGAAACCATTGAGTCCAGAGTAAAGACAAACTGGAAAGAGCAGTTCTCCTTTAACAACAGGATTTTTTTATGTAGTGTATAGCACTCTGACCTTTAAAGGTACTTTTTTTAATGTTGATTATGCAGTTGAAGCCATTTCCTTATGTACTAAGGGAGGAGGCTGTTCTACAGAGCAGCTTTTATCATGGAACTGAATCTGGATTGGGTACAGGAACCTATTGCTACAAGTTTTGTGTATATTTCAACATTTAAACCACTTCAGTGTATTTCAGAGCATGTTATATAAACGGAGAGTGAACAAATACATAACACAAAAATGTTACTGTTAGTTGACAGCCTGACCTCACTTTCACTGAGCAGAACTTGCCACAATATGGGGGAAAAATTCCATTCTCTGTGCAGCCTTTGGTGACATCCAGCCATTTGCTAGTCCTGGACTGTGCAATTTTCTGTAGATCACAGTCAAAATAGGAAGGTCAAACATAGAAAGCATCCTGTGGCAGTCACATGAGTGCTCCACAGCATGACTGCTGAGTGCTAAATCTTCATTTTTAGAAATACTTTATTTCCCTGGGGACTTTGACTTGGGAAATGAAAGCATTTTACAATGGCAGGCAGGTAAGCTTGTGCACTGGGGTGCTTGTCACGTATTACTAGAAAGTATGAGGAATAGGGAATTTTATTTTAAACAATTTCACCAAGATTGCTTGCCTCTCCAGGCAGTGCCAAATGTGACTGAGAGTTCAGGCTGTCTGTTAAAAGTATTACATTCTGCCCTGTGAGACCCTAAGTTAGAAACTGTCTAGAGACACTGGAATATCAGATACATGCTGTAAGGATGAAGGAAGAAAAGCAAGAATCAAATCTTCACAGCACTGAGCAAAAGAGGAGACCTCATGGGAGGCCTAAAACCACCACCACCAACAGAGAAAGACGTATAGTTTTCAATAGAAAATAAAATGAAAACATTTCAGAGCTGGATGCCACATTGCCAGGTCAGGAGGTGACCACTTTCCAATCAGTAAGTCTTAGAAAACCATTTTGTAAACTCCTGAATGATCTCTGTCTCTCCACCCCAAAGGCACAGCACAATGCTTCACCAGAACTTTGTCAGGTTTTAAAGCTCCTTCTCCTGGTTACCAGCACCACAGTCAGCATTCTGGGCATTTTTCAAGATATAAGATACTATTCAGCCCAAGTTTTTAAGATTCACCTGTTCACAGAGGTTAAAGGCTTCCATAAAACAACCCTAGAGGTACTAAGCCTTTCCATTTACAAGTTGTTACATAATGTAGTCCCAAAGCAGCTTTTCATCCTCTGCCAGATGCACAAGCAGTGTATTTCCTTACCAACATAAGACAATAACAATCCTGCCTTGCTTTACAAGTATTTAACTCCTTTTCACTAGTAATTTTTATTAGAAAACGTAGGGAATACACACATACCCTTCCTTGCAAAGAAACTGCCCACACTGACAGGCGGCCGAGAGGCTCGTCCGTGATCTCCCATCCTCCGATGGAGATGTCATTGAAAGGATCTGGCAGCTGGTCTGGTTCATCATGGGACACAATCTGGAGCAAAGGGAAGGAAGGTTGAGGAGAGGAGACACTGCAAACAGGTGACTTGGCTGGAGGCCTGACCTGTTTCTTGCAGATTGGTTACGTAGCACTTCCTAGAGTGTCTGAGCATGGAGATTCTCCCTCTCATTCAAGGCCTCCATATGCAGAGAGGGGAAACGCTGCCAAGGCAGCATGGAGAAGTCTGTGTTTTGCACCCTAACTAAAGGAAATTTTTACTCACAGAACAGTGCATACAGAATTGGAAAGCTGAAAGATCACAAATGACAAATTATGAATGTTCTTAGAATGGAACAATTATTAAACAATAGTTATTCACACAGATAAAGGAGCAGCTGGTGAACAATACAAGGCAGGTGCCAGCTCAAAGGAGAGTGCTTTGTCACACAACCAAAGGAAGTTAAAAAGTTGAACTGAAATTTGCAGAGGAGCTGAGCATCCATCTCTAATTGCTTCACCATGAGATTGGGCACCTTATTACCACAGGTTTCTATGAAAAATCCCAGCCTTCCATTTATGCTTACAAGAACAGCAAATTGGAAGTGAAGGAATCCAAGTCCAGCCTACAGAGAAGTCATAAAAATTAACTTCCCTGCCCTTACAATTGATTATTTCAGACCATCGGTTTATTTAATATTTAAAAGAGATCCAGAACCTTCGCCCAAATGTCCCGTGATTTGTATCTCCTGTATCTGATCCATCTCCTCCGTCTGACACAAGAATTCCATCTCTTATCCTTTGTGTAGGTGCTGGGGAAGTCTATGGCATAAGTCCAGCCCTGCAAACAGAGGTTTTCTTCTATGAAAAACAGGATCAAGGGAAAGCTTGAAGTCATAACTCAGAGCAATTCTGCACAAGACTCACAGCACAAGTCACTCTGTGTGTCTCTAGAGCACTGATTAACAGATCAGCTAATTCCATGAATGATTTATGAATCATGCCCAAATTGCTCGGGATGATATACACAGAACAAACAAAACACAGTAACACATTTTACTTTCTTCATAGTAAAGACCTTAAATAACAATGGCATTCAGTTGCCAGGATTTCGTGGCCTGATCAGAAGAAAAAAGCTTCTATAGAAGCTCCTATAGACTTCAAAAGCCTTCAAACAAAATCCTTCTGTTGTACTAGAGTTGAGCTATTTCCCAGGAAGAAGTATCTATGGCAAGTTTTATTTTTTTACACTTCTATAACAGTTCCTTTCATTTTACAGAGTAAGGATTCCCAGAATAGATCTCTTTCTGGTATTGTTCACCTACCCCTTTCTCTGTTGGTTCCCCTCCAATATTTTCATCCACATACCAGTCAGACTCCCACTCCCAGTGTGGTGAAGGCAGTGTGAAACTATCAAGCTGCTGGTGTTTTAGCCCGCTCACATCACTCCACTGCCAGCGGTCACTGGGCAGTAATTTCTCACAAAAGCCACCAACTGGATTCCAGCGCTGCCAGAAATAATAAATAAAGTATTTTGTTTGAGATCACATTATCTCATTGGACATCTACAGGGAATCACGACATGTTTCTTATTTTCTGCAGTAGAAGAGGAATAAATTGCTGGGGTGAATGAGAAAGTGTTCACTCCATGAGGCCCTCCCTGATGCAGCCTTTGGAGGAAGCTTTTTTGAGTATCAAAGAAGGGCTGACTGCAGAGTTCATCCCAACCAAGTCAGCTTCAGCTACATAAATAGGAACATCTGATGCTATATTTTACTAGGTACAGTAAAATATATTATATATTTTTCTTTGGTGATGTATGGCACCATGACACTGCAGCATTAGGGTAATGCTGGACAGATGGCCTTGGTATCTCTAATCTGCTCCCAGAGAAAGATGATTCATATCTTGTCTGCACTAGAAAAACAGCACTGCCTCTGCCAGGAACTGTGTGGAGAGAACTGCATCAGCAGATCTCCCCTGGATCTTATGTTATATTTTTTCCCTAATCTGCCTTGAATCAGTTACAGAACAAATAACACAAGGATTTTCACCAATACAGCTGTCATTTTTTTTAACCCCCACACTCCTACATACTATAAAAATACTGGCAAAATCTATCTTGTAGTACTGTCTTACATTTTAGGGCATGTGGAAAATGAGTGGTTCAAAATCCATCCATAATTTTTACACAAAATATTTTTTGCTGTTACTAGAAATCTGGCTAAATTGCCTTGCACATTATCTGCAAACTACTTCAGTTTAATTTTTTCGTTGTTAGCTCTTTTAGAATATTTCTTTTTGTGCTTTCTAGTATTTTGTTTTCTGTTTTTTATTACCTAGAACAAAATGAAAGTTTTAAAGTAACAAAATTATTAATTTTGCATTTTTAAAGAACATGTTTACACAATAAAAGGAACATTCTTAAATGGCTGAAAAGCTGTATAAATATTAAATAATGTATAAAATTAATTTGTTGCATTTTTGCCTATGCAGGTAAGTTAATGTCTTTTCCCAATTTATATTCATTCCATTGCCCATTAGAAATCAGAGAAATGTGCTTAAGAAAATCCATCAATTTTTTCTCCCAAGTAACTTTTGGTTAACTTAAAAACAAATCTGATAAATTTCCTTTAAAATACTGTTTTAAAGACATTTTTTGAAGTACATCGGATAGAAAGGATCATCTTAACACTCCGATGCAAAAAAAGTTGGAAACAGTGTACTTTAATGGAAAATTATGCCTTCATTAGAGAAGTCTTTTTAACACTAAGAAATAGCATTTTCTTAAGAATAATATATTTCTGATAATGTATCTTTGCTACCTGGAAGTTACATTGAACATTTTCTTAAGGGGATTGTGTATTTGTCACTAAGGAAAGGAGAAATATAAACCAGCCAGTGAAAAGGGTGAATGCTTCGGTCTGAAATGGCTCACACAGAACAGGTGGAGTTCACGCTGGCATTGCTTTTGCTAGGAGCAGAGAAGTACAACTCATTTGGGAATTTAAATATTAAAAGATAACCTGGTATTTGGCACATACATGTACTCTTCAGAAACTTCTGGTTAAAAATGAAAACAATCAAAACTGCTCAATCCTCCAGTGAGAAAAACACACCGAGACAGCTGACGTAGGATGCGCTGTGAGGCCAAGCAGTGGCTGTGTCACAGAGGTACTGTACCTGTCATACCTGGTTCTCATAGGTTTCCTCCTGGTATCTGATAGGAACATCTCCTGAGAACACGTAGGTGTACACTTGATGGTCACAGGCTATTCCCCAGCAGCACTGTTTGACAGCAGAGACCCGTTTGAATTCCAGCTGTGTGTCCTTACAGAGCTCCCAGTACTGGCCAACAGTAGAGAGAGTGTAAACCCTCCCAAAAATGTCAACAGCCCACAAAAGGGAACTGGGCATGGCCATATCTGAAAGGCAAAACCGAGGTTATTAATGGAAATGATGGGTACAAAAATGGATCTTGAACCTACTGCAGATCAGTCGTGCTCCGAGCCATCATCAGTCAAATTAAATAAAGATGTAAGGGATGATTTTTTAAAAAGAGCCTGTGCAAAGCTGGCAGCAGATCTCTTTGTCAGAGCTGTGCAGCAAACACCTCTCAGATGGCCCTGAAAAGCCATCTGAAAGACCTTTCTACCAGCCCACTACTGTCCATCCTACAAGAGCTCGGAAGTAAATGGGACAGCTCTGGCAGGCTGGGGACAGATGTCAGTTCTGAACGGGGATGGCAGCTCAGACCATTTCATAGCAGGCAGCTCTACTCTCAAGATCTGGTAATGCTGGTGGTGCTACACACCCTGCTCACCTCAGCTCCACAAAGCCCTGATAAGCCCTGATCCCTCCTTCTCAGCCTCCTCTCCATGGAGGCTGAGAACACACCTACACAGGTACAAAGGCAAGGATGTGAAAGGGAGCTTCTCCAAAAGCACACATCTGGTTTTAATCCATGGACATACTGCCTGTTCCTGCCAGGAAACCTCTTTCAAAGCATTCTGGATCAGATCCAACTTTAGGATCTGATCTTTAATATATATAGGTGTGATGAATTTAAGTATACACAGAGCATGGTTTGGCAGCAGAGACCTGGTTGAGTTCCATTCCAGTTCTATCACATAATAACCTGTCATTTTCTGGGCACTGCAGCCCTGCCCTTCTCAGAGGGGTGAGGCAGGTGCACATCAGTCCTTTCAGAAGTCAAGAAAGGCCAGTGTATTCCTGTCACTTCACCTTCTGGGCGCCATCAAAACAGACAAATTTTGGTTGCTCTGTGTGTTTGACAGCCAGAGCTGCTGATGAGTGTTTTAAACTTTGCCTTCAGCTCCTTTAACTATGCAGTAGGGAACTGGGAGAGGAAAGGTAGAAAAGTGGACTCAGATCCAACACAATGAAAGAGGAATTCTTGCTTGGAGTCAGTGTGGAACACTGCTTCTTTGTTGTCAAATGGCAACTCTGCTTTTAATACAAGAGCCTCAGGAGAGCTGCCTGCCTGCTTTCTGATAAAAGTGGTGGTACAGAGGGACTGACTTGCCCTGTGTATGCGAATGGCAGTAGTGAAACTGTGGAGAATCTCACACAGCTGGGTCAGTGTCAAAGAACAGCACAGAAATTCCCATGGGATCCTGGGGAGAATATATCGGGAATCTTTGCTTCATAGAATTGCTGCTGATAAGTACCTAAAAACCTGGATCCAACAGGTGAAGAACAGGTAACAGTGATAAGCAAACACATAGCAGCAGAGAATGAGTGATACCAGGGGAAGGTCACAAGCAGAATTCTCCTATTAGCTGTAGCATAACTAAGATGAATCCACTGGTTTTGACCGTTTTTCCCTTGTTGTTGCTGGGACTTTGAAGGCATGCATGTTTGTCTGCTCTTGGATCAGCCATTTACCTTCTTTATATCCTCCTACAGTGGAGTACAGAAGGACATAAGATGGAATAATGGAATGGAACAAAGTGAAGATGAGGTGGAAATTATAGTGAGTATATCACTGGGAAAGTAAAGGCTGTGAATGACCCTTTCAGTATTAGCACTTAAAATTGTCCAAAGCAGTGTTTATAACAGAAGAAAATATTATGTACTTAATCTTAAGTAACCAGAATGCCAGAGAGTCTGGAGTAAAGGAAGCATTATGGATAATGCAATGACGACAGCTACCTAGCCAGGTAACAAAGAAGAGTGATGCTTGGGTATCTTAAAGGTGGGCAAAGACATAAATGAAGACCTGTACCTGGAATGACAGTCTGGGCAGGCAGAAAAGTACCTGGAGCAGTTTGGGGAAAGGTGATGAAGGTTCCAAAGATTATGAAGTTAAGAAAAACATAGATGGGACAATTAAAATAACCCAGGCTAATGCAACTGGTTTGAAATACTCAAGGCAGCCAAGACAAGTGAGAATTTCTACATATTCTTTCATCTGAACTTTTGAGACAGTGTTTGGGGAATCATGGGAAAATCCCAAATGCATTTGGAATTATAAACTTTTAAGGCTTCACTTTAGGCCCCTTTGCACTGGCTGTGCTGCAGAAGATGAAGACAGATACTGCCCAATTTTGAAGGATGCTCAGTGCTGGTGGCTTATGTGCTTTACAGTGAAAGCAGAAGTTGTCAAGTATTCTCAGGGGCCTGGAAAAAATCAGATCTGCTGACTTATTCCTCACCCCGCAGCTCAGCCAGGTAATTTTGGATAGAACTAAAACGCTTAAATTAAGATAACATATTGTTAATTAAAATTTCCAGTGGCCTGGCAAAACGCTGATTGCTACAGAATTTAAGAAAAATATCCCAACTCCTTGCATATAATAAAAGCGATGATGTTCCTCGAGACAGCAAGGCCCTGCCTCCGAGTTCAGGCCGTGGCGGCGGCAGGATGTGAACCACCCCAGGACTCGACGTGTTCCAAGGCACATCGCGCACACATTTCTCCTCCGTGTCACACGAACCGGGCGGGGACTCCTCCGGCACCCCCGTCCAGCCACGGACGCGGCGCTTGGAGCCCGCGGGGATCCCAGAGCGCCGCACGAACCGCGCCCGGCAGCCCCGCACGGGGCCCTCCCGGCCGGGCATTAAGGCCGGATCGGCTTAGGAGCCGCGCGGGGCCGGGGCGGCGGGAGCGGCCTCGGGGCGGCCCCGGACTGGGCTCCGACCCCGCTCCCCGCGGGCTGCGGCGGGAGGCGGGCGCGGGGCTCCGGCGGCGGCGGCGCGACCCGAAACGCCCCCCACGCCCTCCCCGCGGGGGCTGAGCGGAGGCGCCGGCACCTCCCCACGGCTCCGCCACTGCTCCCAACAGCGCTGGAGCCGCCGGGAAGGGCGGCGGGGGCCCGACCTCCACCCGCCCTGCCCTGCCCGCCCCACCCCACCGCCGGCCCGGGGCAGAGAGCAGCACTGCCCCGACCCGGCCCCCGGGCTCGCCCCTCACCTGCCTGCCGCCGCCCGGCGCCGCTCCCGGCGGAAGGAGCCGCCGCGCCCCGGCAGGGCGGCCCCGCGGAGCCGCGGCCGGCGGGGAGCGCCGCGCCCACAGCGGCTGCGAGCGCCGCCGCCATTGGCGCGGGCCGGGCGCGTCACGGGCGGGGCGGCGGGGCCGGAGCGCGGGGCTCCGCCGGGGCCTGGCTTGCGGGAGCGCCGGGGCGTGAGCTCCGGGGCGGGCCACAGAGCTGAGCAAGGGACTGGAGCGAGTCTTAGGAGGGAAGGCTGAGGGAGCTGGGCCTGTTCAGCCTTGAGAAGAGACGACTGAGAGGGGACCTCATGCATGTGTAGAAATACCTAAAGGGAGGTGTCAGGGTGTCAAGAGGATGGAGCCAGGCTCTGCTCCGTGGTGTCGAGCAATAGAACAAGAGACAAGGAGCAGAAACTGATGCACAGGAGGTTCCACCTGAACATGAGGAAGAAGAACTTTCCTGTGCAGTGACCGAGCACTGGAATAGATCGCACAGGGAGGGTGTGGATTCTCCCTTGCTGAAGATATTCGAGATGTGTCTGGATGTAATCCTGTGCTCTAGAAGACCCTGCTTGAGTAAGAAGGTTGAACAGATGAGCCACTGTGGTCCCTTCCAGCCTGACCCATTCTGTGATGCTGTGATTCTGTGAAAGGGGCTTGTGCAGGCAGAGCCCATCCCTCTGTCCGGCTGCTCGGAGTGAGGGAAACCAGCCTTTGACTGGAGTTGTGTTTACTCTTGATGCATCAGTAAATGCCCTGCCTGAGGTGTAAGGAAGGCCTTTACTGTCACAACCTGTGGCAGTGCAGTAGGAGCACCGTAGCAATCCTCCTTCCCTGGGCGACACCAAACGTGCTGCTTAACGTTTATTGCAGGATATTGCACACTTGCCCTGCTACAAACGATAACCTGCCTTTGAAACCGCTTGCCTGTACATCTCAGCTTTTGTCATCACATTCCAGTTCGTTTTGAAGTGAGACAGAAAATCTAACAAGATAGGCAATGCCTCCCATGCCTGTCCATTCAAATATCTGAATAAAAAGTATCCCAGACCTTCATATGTCTTGCAAGTCAGTACAGGAGTTGAAAAAGCATTGCAGACCTCTTTCAAAGGGAACTGGCTGATCTGTTGTGAATCCTGCCTGAGGAGCTTCTAGTTGCTGGTTAAGGAGAATACGTCTGCCTTGCTCTTGTCCTGTGGCCCGTGGATTCAGATGGTTTTGATGTGCAGAGGGTTGTGGTTTGGAGGGTTGATGCACACATGAAATTCTCTGGAATGATTCCTGTGTGAGGTGAAACCATCCCGTCTGGGTTGTTTCCTGCTGAGCCCCCAGGACACTTGACTCACTGCACTGGTTTGGTCCCTTGCACAGACTGGGGCCTACCTCAACACAGAATTTTTGCTCCCTATTAGTGTTTTGATGATTTGATCATTGTAGCAAAACATATTTATAAAGACGAAGTACAGTTTAGTTCCTAGAAAATTAATGTTGCAAGATTTTCAGTGGTTGTGACTCTGATACAATTCATGTGTACTCAATCCCATTGCCACTTTCAGCACATAGAAACAAGATTTTTGTTGTTTTCCGTGGGAACTAGATTGCAGAAGAATTTGTGGAGCATTTCCTGGGATTTTTTTCACTGTTTGGATTTTGAAGCACAGTCCTATAATCTTACAGGATGGTGGCATAAATGATAGGACATGCGAGGGGTTTGCACAATAAGTCATTTACAACCAGTACAGTTTTGCCATGCTGCTTTTAAGGAGGACATTTCATGTGAAACCAAACGAGTGCTCTCCATAACACTGGCAGCACGTACCTTCTGTGTGGTTGGTGGCTCTGCTACGCCTGTACTTTGATGCAGAAGTTAGGGTTGAATTGATGCCTTACAAGAACTCTCTGCTCTGGGTGTCCGGGGCTGAGCCCTGCTTTGTTCAATTGCTGGTGTTGCAATAGAGCTCCCCTTCTGTAAGGAGCTAACGAGGAAGCTTTTGCAAAGACAGCTGAATATAAATGGCTTTACACTGGGTTAATGGAAACCTCACTTCCAGTCTGCGGCCTGTGAAGGCTGCGTCCTGGGTCTTCCCTAAATGGCTGAAGCCTTGCAAAAGAGAAAGAAAATATGCAGATATCCTTCCTCATTTATGTCCTTCAGTCCTGTGGTTACTGAGTGACTCAGGCAGAAGGAGTTTTCTCCAGTGAACCAAAGCACAGTCAAGATATCTTCAATCCTATTTCACTGCTTTGCAGCCTTTGTCCTAACACAGTCAGAGGGGGTTTGTGCAGACAGCTTTCCTTCTGGAAAGTTGGCTCTTGCATGCTTTCCCAAACTTCACTTCTTTAAAAGAGGGATTTTTCCTTGTTACTTAACGTTCATTTTAAGGAAGTATCTTTCCCCTAGTGAGGAAGTGCTGCATTTCATTTGTGTTTTAAGATTTTAAGTTCAAAAACCTCATGCAGTATTTATACTGCTACAGTTAGAGTGAGCAAGAGAGCCCTCAGAGGAGGTGCCCCTTTCAGATGGGTCACCTGCAAACCAGAGGAAGGAGACAGAAGGCAGGAGGGCAGGGACCTCCTCACCATCGTGTGATGCTGGCACTGGCTTGGATTTGGGGCAGTGTGATCTGTTTCCCTATCCGTTTCAAGAATTTGTTTCATTTTGAGACAAATTGTTTAATAACTTCTGGTTTTTATGTTTTTTTCCCCCCCTTCCTATGAAATGGAGCTAACCCTTCCCTGCTGCACAGGACCTGTCATGGGAGGGAGTTGCAGTGTTTGCCATGGTGATAAGGCTGTGTTGGGACCTGTAGTGAAGGACAAACCAGGGATTTCCAAACCGAAAGATTTGGTGAGTCAGACAGCTCAAGGGATAAAGGTGTGGAGGGAAGAGGCAAGAGTTCTGGCTGGAGTAAAAGACATTTAAGATCTTTACAGCATCTGGCCTGGGCAGTCATCGAGAACGTGGGTTTCAGAAGTAGCTGAGTCTGGTGAAACTGTTGTTGAACTCGTTCCTGTAGTTTGCTGTACAGGAGGCAGCAGCATCACCTTTGCTTTCCTCTTCCTTCCTGTAGTGTTTGTTTATTAACTTTAGTGTTTCTTTGAACCATGAGAGTTTTCTCCTGCTTTTCCTCAATTTCTTTTTAAAAACATTCCCTCTTTTTACAACATCCCTACTCTGTGCCACCACCCCAGAGCTCTTTTTCCTTTAACACTCCAGTGCGGTTCTTCCCAGCGAGGATGTAAGAGTTTGCAGAAGTCACTGCGAGTAACCAACCTCATCCTTCCCTGCAACTCACGAACCTCATCCTGCCCTGCCCGTCCCGCCGGCTTCCAGCAGGGACTGCATTTCACAGCACGGGTCAGCTCGGAGGGGACCACAGGGGCTCATCTGGCCCAGCCTCCCTGCTCAGGCAGGGTCGGCACAGGATCGCAGTCTGGGGAGAGAGCACGGGCAGGAGCACGGTGCCGAACGGGGGCTGAGCGAGCACAGAACCCCCTCACCGGCTTAGCGAAAGGGCAGCGGGGCCGGCGCGGCGGCTCGGGGCAGTGCCGGGGACCAGGCTGTCCCACCGCCGGCTGCTCCCGGTGCCCGAGCGGGGGGAACCCGGGACCCCCAGCGAGGGCAGCGTGTTCACGGCCCCGCTGACCGGGGCAGAAGGCTGCGGGGCTGTCGGGTGCCGGTGCGGGGCTGTCGGTGCCGCCGTCGGTCCCGGCGGGGCGCGGCCCCTTTAAGGCCGCGGGTTCCCTGCGCCGCCCGCCGGAGCCGCCGCGCGCCGCTCGGGGAGCGGCGTCACGTGGGGCGCGGCGGCCTCGTGACCGGCCGCGAGCGCAGCACCGGGGCCGCCGCTCCGCGCGCGCCGCTCGGGGGGGGGCCGCTCCCCCCGCCCCCTCCCCTCCCCTCCCCCCGCCGCGGGCTCCTCGCGCCGCCGCCGCCCCCGAGCTCCGGCGCCCCCGGGCGGGGCGGGGCGGGCGGCGCGCGCCGGGCCGGGCGCCGCTTCCTGGTGGGCCCCGCGGGACGAGGCAGCGCCGGCCCAGCATGGACAGCAAACCGCTGCTGCAGGAGCGGCCCCCCGCCTACAGCCCCGCAGCGCCGGGCGCGCCGGGCTACGACTACGGGCACGGCAACTACGGCGCCATCCCCGCCCCGCAGCCCGGCTTCCAGCCGCCCCCGCCGTACTCCTACCCGGGCGCCGCGGCCGCCCCAGGTGGGTCGCGGGCGGCGCCGAATTCGGGGGGCTGCGGGTGGGGGGTCCCCGGTGTGCGGAGCGAGCGCCCCGCTGCCCCTTCGCTGGGGCGGGCGGCGGCTGCGGAGAGCCTCCCGTGCCCCCGGGACTGGGCGGGGGTGCCCCGGGGCCGCGGGCTCGGGAGCCGGGCCGTGGCCGGGGCTGCCCGACAGGAGCGGGGAGCTCCCGGGCCGCTCCCGCGTGCGGCTCCCCCGGCACAGGGAGGCGCCGGGGGTGTCGCGGCTCCCCCGCTCGGAGGCAGCGCACGGAGGGGGGTGCGCCGGGATCCAGGTGTTCCGAAGCGCCAGCTCCCTTTCCCCTCCTTCCCTCGGGGCCCCTGAGGTGTTTGTGTTGTGCTCTCCCCAAAATCCCGGCTGGGTTTGCGGGCATTCCTCACACGCGCGGGTTTTCTGCCTCGGAACGATGGCAGAGCCACAGCTGTGCTTGGCACTAAAACGGACCCCAGACTTGTTCTTTGCTCGCACTTCGCTGTGCTCTGGTTAATGTTTGCTTTTTTCTGATACACTTCAGTAGTCTGGGAGAGACTTAGGTGAGTAGATGCAGTACTTTCGTTAACTGAATTAATATTTACATCTGCCGAAGAAAGAAGCAGCCTCTCAGGAAAGAGGAATGCTTCAAAAGTTACACAGCAGACACAGACCCCTCTCTTTGAGTTGAACCTTGAGGCTATGGATTGATTTTCCTGCTGATAACTTGTAGCTTGTTTTCCTGCAATACAGATATTAGTGGTTATTTTCGGTTTGAAAAATGAGGTTGCCAGACTTCACAGATGCATAACTTGATTGAAGAAAATCTGAGAACTTGGGAAATAAGGCCAAAGTGGATTATACCTGGGCAAACTGTGCCTTGATTACACTGCATACATCTAACCATCGCTTTCAAAAGTTTTTTAAAATATAATTTAATGTTAATAAAGCAGTTAAAGGCTTCTGTCTTCTATGTACAGCTGTTGAAATTACTTACTAACAACGTGGACTTTCTGAAAGTTGGTGGTTTTTTCTGTGCTATGCTCTTTCTTTCTACTTGCATCCTATCACTCCTGCCTTGCTCTCCAGTTAGAAACTAGTGTATGGAATTTCAGCTTGAAACTAGAGGAAGATTTATTCTGTTTCAAGTCGTTTGTCTGCTAGAGTGGGACATTCTTGATACATAACGTCCGGAGGTGAAAGCAATGGTCATTGTTTAAACAGTTTTTCCCTGGTGCTCAACAGCATTGAAACAAAATCTCAAAGTTAATTATTAGCTCAGTGTCCTTTTGGGATGGTTAAATTGATACTTGGGTTTATGAAGTGGCTTTGCTATTAGATGTGCCAGGTGTTCCAGCTCTGATTTTGATAGATCTTAAAGTGCTTAATCAAGACTACATTCCTGTTTATTGTTTTCCATGTTTTGTTGTCATACTTGTAAATTACCATTGTTCTTTGTGCCTTACATGTGGTGATTGAAGGTTTTTTTCTTATTTTAGGGTATGCTGTTCCTCCACCGACTTCACAGCCAAACTATTCGAGCACGTACACCATTATTCAACAGCCTGCCACCACCACTTCTGTAGTAGTAGTTGGTGGCTGTCCTGCCTGCAGGTAAAATGGCTCTCAAGGAATCAAACTCAGTCTTGGGTTTTGTTTTTTAAGATAGAGGTGTCCATATGGTTCCTTGGTTTTCAATAATTTCTCTTTGTGTGTGTATTGCAATTAACTGAAAAGGCACTAAGATCTAGGAGGGGAATGCTTTGGTTTGTGCAGTGTGAGCTTGTCCTGATGGGCTCATGACACCTGCTGTGAATAATACAAGACATTTCAAAGATGAATCTGTTCTTTAAGATGGAGGCAGATCTATAAGTAATACTTAAAATGAAAAGGCACTTCGGTAACGGATGTAATGGGTCAGTTCTTGGGGAGAGCATGACAGGAAGTCCTTTCTGATGTGTTTATGCCTGGTGATGGTGAGTAGCACAATTTTATTGGGAAACTCTGTAATTTTTGACCATAGTCACTTCTGGTTTTCTGGCAGTTGTGTGGCAGAACTTCTGCTGTTGTGGTCTGTGTTCCCACTCCTGATCCAAACTGTGCAAAACCAGGCAGAGTGATTGTCAGTATTGGCTGAGAACATCGGTGGCTTAAGGCTTTAAAAGATGTCTGAAAGTCCTTTAACTGCAGAAGAACAGAGAGATTGATAGGCCAGACCAAAAATATCAGTCTGCTGCAGAAAAAGTGGTCAGCTGTTACTTGGAGTTGCAGCAAGAGAAGAACTTCCCCCTTGGAGATCACAGCCATGAAAAAGGAAGAAGGCACTCAGTTTCCTCACTAGTGCCGTAAGTCAACTGTTGTCCCTTTCGTTTCTCAGTTCTTCTCTTCCCAGGACATGAGGCCATGGCTGAGGGCAGAGGGATTGCTGCTCGTGCAGTTCAGGCACTGCTGTGCCTGGCCAGCCCTGACTGAAGTGCAGGCTCATTCCCCTCTGTTAAAGTGTACAGGAGTTACCCTTGGGGTACCTTGCAAGGAAGCACTTGATACTCTGCAGGTCTGAGCCCTTCCTTCCCTTTCAGAATGTGTAGGAAGCAGACTTGCCTGAGTGGCTGAAGTGATACAGTTTGCAGTGTGATGAATGTGACAGAGGGTGTCATACAGCAGAGGCTGGACCCCAGGTGTCTTGGTTTTGTTAGGGTTGGTGTTTGTCTGAGAGTCAGTACCTGCCTTCAAAGGTGGATTCGAATAAGGAGTGTCCTGTGGTGTTATGTAAAAGCAGGTGCCTGTTGAAATGCCACTAGTTAAGGCTGAAAAACCTGTACCAGCTAGAGCTATTGATCTAGAAAGTGTGTTTTAAACTGTGGGGGAAAGCAAGTGCTGAGGTGTTCAGAGGATGTGGTAGATCCTGCCACCTCAGTGATTACATCAACATGCTGATGCTGTAGCTCAGGCAGAAGACAGGGCAGACGTTGTGCATGGCTTGGAGAGAGGCAGGCACTGTGCTTATACAGACAGGCCTTCTGGCCCTGACCCCAGTACAGCTCAAAGCGTCTCACTGGGGAAGAGCTCTTGGCAATAGCTTAAAATTGGTGGGCTCTTGTTGCTATTATTTTTTCTTTTTCTGGAAGTTCATAGAATATGCTGAGTTAGAAGGCACCCATCAGGATCATCTAGTCCAGCTCCTGGCCCTGTACAGGACACTCCAAGAATCCCACCACGTGCCTGAGAGCATTGTCCAAATGCTTCTTGAACTCCGACAGGCTTGAGGCTTCTGGGATGGTCTAGGAAAGGCTTTTGAAACAATCATTTTTACATATAATATTTAACTTTAGCCAAATTTTTGAAAATGAGCAGTCTGTTTTTAGTTGTTTTTAAGTGACCTCACTTGAATTGTTTTCTTAAGTCATCAGATATGCCCAGATGGAAGTACCCGTTGTGGACTCTTTCCTAAAGCAAAGTATTCTCCACAAAATCCTAGTTTACTCTTGGATCTTCAGTTTCTGTTTTAGGCTTTGAAAAAAAAATTGTGAGGAGAACTGTGACATCTTGATTACTGTGAGGCATAATACTGCACTGCTTGAAGTGTAGGACTCTTCTCAGCACCTGTGAAATGTTGTGGATCAAGGGATCCCAAGGCTGAGTAACTGTATCTGTAATGGTGTGTCATAGTCTCCTTTGCCCTATCACTATGTTTGTTCCCAATTGTCTTTGAAACAGGAGTCAAGTGTCAAAGTAGGAGGGAAAAATTTCAGATTGCTGTTTTTTTGAGTAGTCATGCAGTTGATAGTCTATTACTTCAGGAGAAAGGACAGGGAGGCTGGGTGAAAAGCATAATATTGGAAATATTCATGGGAGCCTGAAAGATCAGGCATTCATATTCCGGAAGGTTACACTGGCTGCTTCTGTTAGAGAAAGAACTCAATCCTGTTTGACTTCTCAAGGCCTTAAACACAGTTCTAGTTTACTTCCATGTCCTGGAAACCTATTTTATGAGGAATGCAATGTGCAGCTACACTCTGAACAGAAAAGTTGTTGAAGGGGCATTGAAAAATATTAAAAGCTATTAATGGTGCATAAAAAACCTTTGGTTTTAAACTACCAGGTCAGTTGTCCTGTTACTTTCCTGATTTGATGGTGTGCATGATTCTTAGAGAAGTCCATCTGCTTTAGATCACCAGGAAAAGCCTTGTGTGTGGCTGTGGAATGATGGAACTGATGGAGTAACCTAAAGGCCATGGAGAGGATTTCTGCCATCAGAAATACAAAGTAGTCTTTTGCACTATGGCATTTATTCATGTTGCTGATTGAAATCAAAACCATTTCCAAGTTAAAATATATGGTGTTGAGGAGAAATACATGGTATTGGTCTGTTATTTGAATTGCTGTCTATTTTATTGCAGTCATGTGTGATCTTGGGGTTAATAAGCTGGCTCGAGTGCAGTCGGTCTTTAGGCTTTTTTTATGGTATTTAGTCATAAAAAGTACAAAGTATCTCCAGAAGTAGCCTCTCTGAAGTTGGTAATATGCCCCTGGTGACTGGTAATTGCATTCCTGCCCTTCTCCCTCTGCAGCACTGCTGCCCTCTGAGGGATGACTCTCCTGTCTCGCAAGCTGTGCCTCTTGCTTAGAGCTGTTCCTCACATCACACTCGTTCATCACTGGTCAGGGGTGCTTTCTAGTTACAGACTTCAGTTTTAACGTGTGTTCCATCCTTCCCTGCGCTCTTACAATGTCCTGGGTGGTTGCAGTCCTGTTGTCTCCGTGTCTGTTCTTCTCCCAGCCCTGATGTACAGAGAACTAAACTGAGTTGTGCAATCTTGTCAGCTTTATGGCTTCTAGTTGACATTTAAGGTTTGGCCAAGTCCTGCTTTTAAACTGTTTTATGTTCCCAAGTACACATTGAGTCATTACAGGCACTGACTTTAGATATCCTGCTGTGGAATTATCTTTTTAGCTTGGAAAATGCAGCCTGGCTGCTTTACTTGTGGTCACTTTCATTTTCTTTTTCTCTGTCTTTTGTTGTTGGGGATAACTAACTGCTCAGGAATGTTTGCTTTCCTGTTATTTAACAGAAGAAAGTTCCTTTTAAAAACTGTAGAAACATTCTCTTGATCTGATGATGGTAAAAGCCAGTTCCTTCAAAATCTGGGAGAGAGCCTGTGATGGGCCCTGTTGGGTTTTTATTTTCCTATTCAACAGTATTCATTTGCTTGGGAGAAAGAGTGAGGGAAAGAACCTCACACTGCTGCAGCTTTCACTTCTGATAACTACAATACAACTGCTGGATAGGCATTGTAGTGGGTCTCAAATTGTGACAACAATGAAGCTTCTTCCAGAACTGGAAGATGAGACAAGTTTGATTAAAACTGTATTTATTCTGAGATATCTCACAGCATTCTTCCTGCCACAGGTGTTGTTTTGGTTTGTTGTTATGGTGGGGTTTTTTGTTTGTTGTGGGGTGTTTTTGACTTGAGTTGTAAGTTCTCAGGTTTTGGTTAAAATCTTGTTTTCTTCAATTGTGTGCATATCTGCTGAGGGAATATACTCTAGAAAAATTGTACTTAGGTGATCAAGTCCTTCCAAATTTCAGTCTTCTGCTCTTACTTCCATTATTTCAGTCACAAATGCTGTGTGGGCTTTGATAAAAGCCTGCTCAGGATAGAGGTTTTCTATAGTTATTCACAACTATATTTAAACTTCTTGTAAATATTCTTAATATAATTTAATTACATTCACTGGTTAAATATACAAGGAATTAAAAAAACCACCTGTTTAGAGAGCATGTCTGATGGTGTGAGCAAACCTGGAGATTTTTGGTTTCTAGCAGCAGGCTGGAGATCCTTTTGAACTTTGTGAGTGAAGCAAACTTTGCAATACCTTTTTGAGAGTGCTGTGAAGAGGACAGGGAAGAAGAAAGCCTTGATCCAGCAGACTGGGGCAGATGCCTCGAGTGCTGTTTGGGATTCCTGACTGGGAGAGCTGGGACTTTTCCCAGCCTAACAGCAGCTGCTGAGCAGGAAGGTGCTTGCTGAGCCCCACAGAGAGGAGGGATAAGCCTATAGCAGGGTCCCAAATGAGAACAGCACAGCTCTGGCTGCTTCTGAGGAGTTTTGTTCCACTGGTCTGACCTGATTTGCAGACAATAATCAAAACACATTCATCTTGTAAAGTCTCATTTCTTAGAAAAATAAGGCACAGCAGGAATGGATTCTCTAATGGGACTGTATAAAAATGATAATCTGGTCTCTAATGCCTCGTCTGTCACTGGCCCTGAATTTTAGCAATTTTTTTTGTTAGTCACCATTTGTCTTGAAGAATACTTGTCTGTATTGTGATAATTAGGATTTCATTGTAGCAATGAGTTGTTCTGGGAGAGAAGAGGGAACTGCCCTTGTTTGTTGGTTACCACAGCAGTTCTGATTTGGCTGTGAGTGCAGACAAGGGAGGGAAAACCCCAGCAGGGCTCAGTCTGGTTCACCCTGCTGGATGCCCACCCCACAGAGAGCTCGAACTGGTGTGCTTAGCCTTGTTTGCCAGGCTGGGCTGTTGGTGTGAAGCCTTGAGGCTCATCTCCTAATTAGAACTGGAATTAAAGCAGTGGTGCTCCTGCAGCAGGGGAGGCTGGTGGTTTGGAGGCATTTCAAGAAAGACAACAGCTAGATACAGGCTGCTCCCATTGCCAGAATTCCTCTGCTTCTGCAGCCAGCCCTCTGTTTAGGAAATGAGGCCTAAAGCATAAGGAAATTCAGATAAATCTATAAATACTGTCATGCCTCTTAGTTCAAAATGCCATCAGGCTGAAGCTGGAGGAGCTGATACCCCTCTTCATAGAAATTAAAACTGTAAGTGTTCAGTGCTTACTCAGTAGTTCCAAATATAATTGTCAATCCTTTTTCTTCTGCAGCTTACAGGTGAGGTTTAAACATTCTTAACATAGCTGCTGCTGTTGCATTAGCCAGGAGATGATAAAAAATCTCTGGCTGGTTTTGTTTGTATGTTCAAAATTAAAGATTTAGGGCGTAGCTGCCAAAGTCCATGTTTGTCCCTGGTCTGATGTTTCCATCGAATCTAAACTTTGAAACTCAACTCACCTCTGTGGCAGAAGATGGGATATGATTTGAAAATTCCATGTGGTTGGTCAGTGATCTGTGTACTGGATAGCAGTTTTCTCAAGTGCAGTTTCTTTTCGTGTCTTGAAGAGCTTATGGTACAATCAGCCTGTCTCTGATTACCTGGGGTGACCCTTTCACTGTATTTATCAGGTCTAAAAAATGCTGATAAGCCCACATTGCAACACTGTGATGTAGTGTAAGTCTAAAAATGCTCGAGTTAAATCGTACCAATGCTGTGTTCACAGATCTCATTATTGGCCCTCTGATCTTGAGCATTTGACTTAAGATCTTAATGTTTTAAGAGTTACTTTGAAAAAGGGGGTTGTCTGAATAATAATTTGGTTTTAAATACTTGTCAGTGGGAATAATTGACCTTACTCTATGGAGTTGGCAGCTGCAGTTATAGCTTAAATGCAAGATGCTCCTTGCAGTATAAATAAACCTTTCCACTTTATTTTTAGAGTGGGAGTGGTGCAGTTATAATCAGCTTTTATGTGGTTTATGCTGTAGAAGAAAATTTATACTTGGTTACGTTAGTGAATCTACAGTTTGAATATGGAATCTCTAATTACTCCACATCTCAGGTAAGATACACAAGCAAAAAATATTCATAGTCTCCCTTATAAAAAGTATTTTTTTTCTCTTTTTAAATTTAGTAACTGGCTAAGCAGTGGTTGGGTAAGTGTTCATCTAAAATTAGGTGGTGACATAAATCAACAGAAGCCAAGAAGTGTTTGCGTGGCTAATGCTGTAATCACACTTAGACGTGGTAGGAGCTCTGAAACAACAGGTACGGTGTGGAGGTCATGCAGGCACAGCTCTGGTGAGTGTCCCTTGGAGCTGCCTTGCTCTGCTGCTGGCCTGGGCTGTCCCTGTTCTTCTCCAGTGCTGCCCCAGCAGTGCTCCCTGTGCCTTGCTTTGTCCCTCCCTGGGCCTTTTCCCTGGATCTGGTGTTGAATATGGATGGCAATTTTTTAATTTTTATTTTTAGTTTAACTTAGCATTTTGCACTACTGCAAAACACTTCTGAATAACTCTGTTTAGGGGGAAGGGAGTTTAAAAGAAATTCTATTTGAAGTGTCAAGGACATGTGCTGACCAAGAGACTTGGGCCCTGCACGCTGATTGAGAGGGTTGATTGGAATGGGCTGGGCTGTCGGGTCTGCAGCTCCTCGGGGCTGACCAGAAGTACCTCGATTGATCCCTCTAATGTTTGATCAGTGTGTTTATTCTTTAAGGCCACATCAATAGTGCTTATACTCTTAACTAAGCACACTGGCTTACTTGTCACAAATGTAGGTTTCAGGGCAGGAACAGAATGTGGAATTATTAAGAGAACAGGAGAAGACTTCAGAACAGTAACGAAGCAGGAGTTGGATGCCTGTCTGTCTGACAGATACATTGTCAAACCAGACCTACAGAAGAGAACTCTGGTAACCTGCATTACAGAAAGTTTTATTTTAGGTCAGTGTTGATACCTGGATTTGTGATTTGGTGATAGGGGTGTGGGAATAGGAGCTGGAAGTTTCTGGAGAGATAGGTGAAACTCTTTCCATGCTTGAGAATGCTCTCCTGAAGTGCTTGGAGCCATGGGGAGAGAACAGTAGTACCTGCACTACTGAAACTCACTCTACAAAATGCGGTCCAGCTCTGGGAAAAAGGGTCAGATCTGAAGTCCTGAGGAGTGTGTCTTGAAGCAGAACACTTCTGCAGAGCTCATCTCTCACTTGTTCAAGAGGAATCTTGCATTGTTGTGGCCAAACAAAGGGCCTGCTCCGAGAGCTGGAGCTCAGGGACTGCCTGACTGGCAGGGAACAGGGGTGATGTTACTTTGTGGGAGTAGCCACAATGCCCAGCACAGGCTGCACAAGTTTGAGCTGTGGGACACTTGTGTGCTGAGACTCGAAACTGTGTAGTGATATGAGCTTTGTCTACATGTTTTAGTTGCCTTAAAAGAGTGAGGACATGAAATGATAAAGCTACTGCTGGGATCAGTGGTAACCTGACAGTTCCTTTATTCTGTACCAGATACAGATTTAACTTCTATCTCTGCAAACAGAAATAAAGTGCATTAAAATGAGGGAAAGCTTAAGGGGAACATGAACTTGCGTAAGCAGCAGAATATCAAGAACACTTGGAAAAGCCTTTGGCTTGTGATGATGGCTGAGGGGAAGGGGAATGGTTCCCAAGTTTAATCAAGTTGCAATGTTTCAGGCAGTTGCTGTAAGGAAATGGTCTCTTGAGCCTGCGCCTTCCTTCCGTCGCTCTACTTACACATCCAAGAACTTGTCCCTGCCTGCTCACAGGCTGTGAGCAGCTTGTTGGCCTTGGCACCCTGCTCACAGCCTGCACTTCAGGGTCACTCAGCTCTGTGTGCGTTGACTTTCACTGTACCAGGAGGATACGTCTTGTTCGAGTGTTTTGCTGAACTCCAAATCTTGACTATTTAATGTAACTGCACAAATCTCTAAAGCATGAATTCTCTGGTTGACTGTCTGTCTTCATTTTGGGGGATGCTCAGATACAGCACTTCAGAAAGGAGTCAGGGACTGAAATGGAGGTAAATTTCTGCTGTCATGGGACTGTGCTGAAACAAAATTTCTGGGTGGTCATGGAGTTGGGAGTCAGCTGGAGCCAGGTGACATCAATAATTAGTTCTTCTACAGTTGTAAAGGGACATCAGTTTTGAGAAGTAGAAAGCAGGAACAAACCCCAAACCTTGTACTTTATCTTGCTCTATAGAATGGTGTGGTTTCTTGTGACTGCCAAAGCACTGAGTGATGACTTGAGGGCAAACTTGCTGAGTGTCCTTGACTGTTGCTGTTTTCCCTTTTTGCAGGGTTGGCGTGTTGGAGGACACCTTCACCTGTCTTGGTGTTTTGTGTGCCATTGTATTCTTTCCAATTGGGATTCTGTTCTGCCTTGCACTGAGGCAGAGAAGATGCCCTAACTGTGGGGCAGCTTTTGGCTGAGGGGCTGAACGTGGACGTGCTTACAGAAGCTACAACTGTTAGCGTACTCTTTCTAATGTAAATGTCATGTACAATCATTTTATTTGCTTCAGACCTGTTTTGTAAAGTGTGAAGGATTTTAGTCTCTTGCATGTAATTTTAACTTAATCTTTTATGAGCATGTGCATTGCAAAACATGAAAACCTGACTTGTTTTCCATGTTTAGTGGCACCTGTTGAAAACTAAATAAAACTGCTTTTCCTTTTGCAATCCTCAACTTGTGGCTGGATTATTAAGTATGTTACTGACATGTCTGATGCCATGTAGTCTGAAAGCAGACTAGTAGTCCTAGCTACAACGAAGGATAAGTATTTGCCAGAATCCTTCTGATGATGATAAAGCTTGCTTTAAGGCTGTACATGTTCAGGGCATCAGGTATTTGAGGGAAGTGTTGCAAACGCTGTGTGTGCTACCACTATGCTGACAGCTCCTCTCCTCCTCTGAAGGCACAAGTAATCACACACAATCAGAGCCCTGTTTTAATTAGTGAGGGTTTTGCTTTATGCCAGGGGCTGGTGTTGGTTCACAGGCAGCAGAACCTTCTGCCTGCAGCAGGAAGAGGTTGGGGCACTGCCAGCCGTGAGCTGCCCTGAGTAAAGGCTTTTGCATCTTAGATTGTTTAATTCTGACACTGAATTATTGAAAGCTCAGACAGGCTAGGTTGACTTACCCCTCCTGTGCTTAGAAGATGGGCTCAGGTGTAAGTTACCCCTCTGAAAAGCTGATGTTTCAGGTGGGGATATAGTGGATGTTTGTGCAGGGTTCTGGCAAACTGTCCTCAGCCTTGAACTTGAAAGGCAGGGTGAGAGGAGCCAGCACATGCTCATATACTATTTTTTGATATTAAGTAACTGAAAGGCATTTCACATGACTTGAATTCACTGTTTATAGTAGTAGAAGTAGGCACCACCAAGCGAAGGAGCCAGGGGATGCTGCAGGAAACATGTGCATGTGTAAAATAGAATGATTTAGAGTAAGGATTTATCACAGGCACCAGTCACAACACAGACTTCATAGCAGGTGGGAAATACCCCCTGAGCTGGGCAGTGATGAAGCACCCACTACTGATTCAGAGTCAGTTCCTAGCATGCTGGGCTCATTTCTGAGGTGATTTTTACTGTAGGAAAAGGCTTTTGGACAAGCTGGCTCCACTGGAATTGCCACATCTGAGCCTGAGGTAACAAAGTGCTCAGCTCTGCTGTGGCTGAAGGTAAAAGCTGAATTTCACTTAACTCAGCTACTGCACTGTGCCAGCACTCAGGCCTTTGCTCAGCTCCTTAACCAAAAATTTTCAACTTTAAGCTGTTTTCCTTTTGGGGAAGCTACAGTAATGGAGGAACTTCAAAGGCAGCTTTTTATATTGGCATTTGAGAAAAAATCATGGCACTGCTTTATTATGACCTTTTATCAGACTGAAGTTTGACAACACTTTTTAAAGACAAAATTATCGTTGAAGAATGTGTTGACAGTATAACATTAGACTGAAAATGAGCTTCTGTTGACACTTGAAATTTGTGTGTGAACATTAAGCAAGGCATTACAAGTTCTCTATTCTTAAGGGGATAAATATTTATTTATAACCTAAGGTATCTTTCTTACACAAAATAACATATAATCATTTATACAGGCAATTCTCTATTCTGGAATAAGGCAGTCGTTACATTGTTCTGTTTGGAAAAAAAAAATCACTGTTGTCTTCTTTAGTAGGTGGCATATGCAGGCTTATATTCTAGAACTTACCATTGCAGCTTCCAAGTAATGAATGCCAGAGATTCTGTGAGCTACTGCTTACACTGATTCACTAGAGTATCCAAACTATCTCCAGTATTTTCACAATTCCTACTACAAAAAAGGCATACTGTAAAATCAAGCCCAAGTGCTGAAACACTAGCCCAAAGCAATTACCTCATTAGAAACTATAAGTTTAAAAAACATCAGAGCTCCATTCCAATATGTGTCTATTGTACAGTAATTACATTTAAATAAATTTTTAGGACCAGTTGAGATAATAATTGTCATTGCTGGAACTGGGTGTTGATAGGGAAGAAGCACACGTGTCTGGCCCGTGTGTTCATCGGATAATCGGTGCTGATCTGTCATTTGTTACTGTGGGTCTGAGTTTCACCGTTGCAAAGGGGTTTTCTCCACTGAAAAGAAATGCATAAAGTTACTTGAAGGCTGTCTGCAATCCAACCCCAAATTTATTCATTCAGGTCCTTCATCCAAGCTGTCATCAAACAGTAAGGTATGGTTCTGAGGCTCAGGGATTCCATGCAACTCTTAGTTTAATTTGAATTTTTAAAAGGAGGTTTAATATGAAGAATCACTTTTCAGTGATCCAAAAATTTGGGAAGTTAATGTCCAGTTACATCTGGACTTCTTTAAACAGCCCCCAGTCTTCAAAGATTTTTGCTTTCAATCCTCAAAGTCAGTCAAAGAAAGGTCCTGCTCCCTGTCAAACTGCTGGAGAAACATGTTTTTCCGAGAAATGCCTATGTATTGTACTGCACTTGATGCCACTCTTGAGGAAAGTGCAACTAATTTTAGCCATATTGTTCTAGCAATGCCTGGGAAAGGTCACAGAGAAATTAATTATAAACATCCTTATTTCTCCTTATAATCAATCAAGTAACAAGCCAATATAAAAATCAACACAACTAAATCAGTGTAAAAGTATTTTACCTTAGAAAAGGTGGTTTTATAATGCCATTCATGTCAGGTTTCTGTAAAAAAAAAAATATATATATATTTACATGAATTTATAGAAATAAGCTACAGGTGATCTCGCTGTGCTGCCAAGGGAAGGAGACCCTGTCCTTAGTCTATATGGCCAGTTTGCTTTTAACACTGCACATCTCAGTGCTGAACCAAAGCCTGGCAGGCTTTCCATTCCAGGCACACTGGGTTTCAGGGCCGCATTCAGCAGCTTCTTAACTCATGCTTGGCTTGTGATTCCAATGAAATTGCTCAAGTACATCAGTTGTAAATAGACTTAGACCTTAGAATTAGGCCTAATTAGCCCTTAAAATTAAGAAAATTGAACAAATGCCTGAATTAAATCTTACTGAACACCAATCTCCCTCAAAGCTATTTCAACTAAGTATTTTTTTTAATAGTTGATACCATTGTGCATATTACTGTCTACTGTAGCACAGCATGAACGATTTAACTGGCAAGAACCATTCCTCATCTTTCCTTCTTAAAATCCTGAGCTGCTTTTTCTGTGTATTCTGAAACAAAAATAAGATGCCTTGAATAATTTCCTGCTTCTGCATAGGAGTCCCGGTGAACAGACCGTTTTACACGTCTGTAAATCCTCTATGAGTGTACAAGCCAGCCCAGCATAATGTTGGGCTTATTTCCAAAGCCTATGGGGGTTGGGGACTTGCACGGAAGCAGGAAAGACAAGGAAGTTCTGCAAGAGTGAAAATAAATAGTGACTTTGGAACAAAACACTTGGTTGCAAGTGCAGCATCTCTCCTCTACAGTTGTCCTATGATGGGGTCACAGCAGCTGCTGTGAGTTAGGAGGTGCCTCAACAAAAGTGGTCTTTGTTCTATACTCCAGGATTTCCAATTTATTTTAATCTTGCTTTCCCTGTGGAAATTTAGATTATCAAAAAAGATGTATTTGTTTTCCACTCCTAGGAGCTATCAGTTTCCATTCTGGCTTCCAAAGAGATTGTGCTGTTTCTGGTTCAACAGGAATGTTAGTCCACAAGCCTTAAATTTATTCCTAAACCCCCTGAAATTTATTCCTAAACCCCCTGACCTAATGAAACAAACCAAAACAACCCTTAAGGTGACTGTTCCTGAGAATGGAGTGACCACAGCAGAACAGTGCAGGGATCCTGAGACCATTTCACACATTCCATAATTCTTTTAAGCTCTTTAGTCAGTCACCTGGTGCCAGGGCACGGAACTCTCCGTGCTGCATTGGCACCTTCCAAGGGCTTTGAACATAATCACACTTGAAGGCCTTGTTGATCCTGCAGGTCTCAACAGCAAGGCACAGGGTAAGGGAGCCACTGTATAAATTCTGGCATTACACCATTACTAAGGCTCATGGCTTCTTCATTCAAAAATGAAAACCACAAATATGTCAAAATATAGATGCTGGTTGTCAGAATCATTTTAGAAGTTCCCAGATACTTGTTTTGAAAGTGACTGAACACTGAGATTTAGGTCACATTTCTTAATCATTTCATGCAGCAGAAAAGCTTCATTCCTCACAGAAAACACTGTCCCAGAAACACATCACTGCACAAACTACACACTTCCTACACCACAAGGCTCATTACTGAGAAATAAACCCACTTACTTGAATGTGGATTCAAATATATATGCTAATATTAAACTGTTCTGGCTCCCCAGAAAAGTGCAAGCCTTTTCCATAGGAATATTTATGTGGGGAAAAAAAAGATATCCCAAAACATGACTCACAGTGAAATGGGGTAAGATCTCCAACTGAGAGGAGCTTCACAAATCTCCAGCAACAACTTTCATTCTTTCTTTCTCATTTTTTATGTTTGTAAAGTTGAGGTAACCTGTTCTTTTAAGAACTAGCTACAAGTCTGTGATTTGATTACAAAAGTGATTGCTTTGAAAACACTCTATTCACTCAAGAAACAAAATTAATATAATTCCTTCCCCCCCTTTGTTAAAATTCTGTATTTCTCCATACTTCTGAAATGCAGATAATAGTTTAAAATGCATATGTTACTGCCAATTTATGTAATTTATGCTATGCTTGTGTTTCCCATGTTTTCTATTTTTTTCTAGAGTTCTAGAGTGATGTATTGGCAGTTAGTTATATTTTGGTTATTATTAAGCTAATGCTTCTATTCTTACTTATTTTAAACACAGTTCATTTTATTTGCTTGCCAATATAGCAAAAAAACCCCTCTAATGCCCAACACCTCCAGGTAAGAAATGCTGTTTCCTTCATGTACCCAACATCCTAAGAGTAGACTTAAATGGAACAGGAGGGAGGTTTCTTTAAAGACAGGCATTGTTCCCTCATGCCTTTCCATTTCACAGAATACCTTTATAAATTGTCATCCTTTGGACTCTTTCACCACTAATCAAGATGTGGTGTAACGAGCGTTCAGTTTCTGCTTTTTAAATTTCTTAGTTTTACTTCCACAAAGCACAAATTTACAAAGGCCCCTTCAATTTCTACTGTGTGATTCACCAGATTACTTAGAAATCTGTCAGCAGGTTAACCCAAAATTTGTTTAGATGTTATATTGACAGACAAAATATTTTAGTCATACCAATAAATAATAAAACACATTTTTTTAGCCACTGGCAGCCAATTGTATTATTCTTTGATTCCTGAAGTTTCCCATGGCACCGACTAATGGAACTTTGCATCTTACTTTGGTACAGTGTCCCAAAGTTTAGCAATGATAACCTTATTTTATATAATTAGGGTTTTTTGCCTTCAAAATATGATCTGTGCTTCAAGAGGTTTTTTGGAGAAAGTCTCAAAAACATCACCCTTAGATACACATCAGCAAAACACTTACTTAAACAAGCAGCAAGAAAAAACCTAGAAATTGCCTAATTTGATTAGTCTTCATTTTGAATCAGTTTGAATGCTGCCTTGATAGCAGAAATAATGGCATTGTATAGCACTGTCATAAAAAATGTATTTCCACTCAGCTGGATTCAGCCAGGAGTTAGCACAGCTCTCCCTCAGCGACGGCTGCAAACCCAACACTCGCTTTCATGGGGTTCTTGAATACAGAAGTATACAGAAGTACACATTCTTATGCTGCTGTAAATCCCCCGTGCCCCACAGCTCTAAAATCACTGGAGATGATGGATTTGTACTGCTTTCTGTGAGAATTTCGTTCCATGTTTGACAGATTCCATTGCTGAGAAGTTTTGCTGTACAGAGTAAGTCTCCCGCTGCTGTCAGTTACATCCCTGAACAACTCCTCTCCCTTCCTGTTGGGGTGAAATGCCAAACCCCCGATATTCCTGAAGACAGCTGGGACTAAGGGCTGAAGTCAAGCACAAGCAGGTCAGGTAGGAGGTCCCAGGGCCCCGTTTAAGAGCCCATCGAGCAGGGTGGAACATTTGGGATCCCTGCCCCGGGCACTCACCGGGCCTGCCTGCTCCGCTCTGTCAGTGGGAGGTTTCACAGCAGTGCCTTTGGCAGGCTCCACCCGTCTGTCTGTCTGCGAAGCCCCCAGGTAGTCTGGTGGTGGGAGGACAACTTCCCCTTTCTCCACAAGGTTCACAGAGCTGACACTTCGGATTGGTGCGGGGCTGCAAGACAGAGCCCAACAAATCCCATTCTCAGATGCCAGAATCCATCTCCCACTGCTCTTCAGCACCAGGAAAGCACAGCAGTGCATGAGCTGGGAGTTGGTAATGGGGTACAGGGTCCTGGAGCCAGTGGGACTCTGAGTTAAAGCTACTTCTTGGGTCTGTGTGTAACCATAAAAACACGTTAACATAGTTAAGGCATTGTACTATAGACTGTTAGAGTATTTTCTGTACATGTTACTGAACCTTAAAGAACATGAGCAAAAAACTAACATTTTAAATAAATGTTAATGAAGATCTGGGCATTTCTGCAAGTGCCACCCAAAACATTACCTTGGCACTGGGGCAAAAGCTTTTTCTTCTGTTGATTCATCCAGTGGTCTGGTGTATGATGATGGAAACCATCCTTTTCTGTAACGGGAAAAGTCTTTTATATGTTATAAAATTGGAAAGATCTTTCAAAATACAGCAGTGGACAAAACAATAGACTCAGCAAACAGATTTAACTTTTGAAGAAACCAATTTCTGATGATGCCAAATTAGTGTGTAAAACCAAACACGTGCAGAGATCTTCCTTAGCGAGAGACTCCAAGTCCCTAGTCAGTGACAGCCACTAGAAAGGTGGAAAACCATTTACTAACATCTGCTAACACAGTCTGGTGAAACACACTTTTACTTCATGTTCAAGGTGGGTAATATATTGATTATCTTACAGTCTGGTTGTGTCATGCTCCCCATAAAGCCAGCCATCCTTCTCCTCAGCCACCAGCAGGGTGATGATATCCCCCTGGGCAAAGCTGAGCAACGTCTTGTTACTTCCAGCAGTGTGTGGGAAGATTGTCTTCACTTTTTGCCTTTTCATTATATTTAGTCCTGTGGCAACAGAAGTTGAACGTGATAAATTGGCATCATCTGAATTCTCTGTCAAAAAAAGAAAAAAAAAACCCAAAGAAAAGTTAGACACGCAGAAATAGACGCAATTAGTAATCTGAGAGGAAAAAAATAAAAGGAAAACTCAAGTGCAAATCTGAGTTCTGAGACTTTGTACTTAGACACCTCTCACTGCCAGTGTTTCTTATCACCATGAAGTTCCTAACTGCACATGCCTTTATGTGCACACACCCAGCATAATAAAATGGAACCAGCAGGCATAAAAAGTTCTGTAAGTTTTAACTGGTTACTTTCTTCCTCTTTTGACATGAAAAGTACTAAACAGTCCCAGCTGTAAAAGGCCTTTGAAAATTTTCCCTTCTGAAAAAATGGAACTGTGTATAAAATCCAACTTTCACTCTCAAATGTGCCTCAGCACTCAGCTTCAGCATTGGGGAGACTTGCAGATACTTGGCACTTTCTAGACACCATATATTTATCAGAAAAAAAATAAAGGAGGGCTTAAAACTGTGTGTTATTTGACCATACAAGGAAGAAATTTTTAAGGAAGAAATGCTGGAACTTCTACTACACGTTGAAGAGTTCTGCATTTCTTATGCTGTGATCTAGGCCTAGTTCTGTCCTGTGTCACAGAGAGGGAAAAAATCAATATATTAGACACTTGGGAAGCAAATCTTATTAAGATTTTAAATTTCAGGAAAAGAACTACAAGACTGTGTTCATTTTGTCCCATGTGCATTCCTCCCTTTCTGCTACATGCCCTTAAAGGAAACCAGAGTGAGACTGTCAGAGTGTTTGTGTTTGTTTGTGTGCACTGAAACACTCAGATGTATCCTTTTCAAAACTATGGAATGCCTTCTGCTGATAACATTGGAAGCCATGAGAGCAGTTAAGTTGGGTTAATCAGTGACACACACAAAGTGATTACAATAGAAACTACCTATCCTGACCTGCATTTTACTGCAAACCATTCTCTTACAACACATCTCTGTCCTGTTAGGTAAATTATATAAATCCTTTGTGAAGACCATTTCCTACTCCTCTCTACATCCTGGAATTCACACCATTGTAGCAGAGGAGAAGCCCTGAGGTAATTCTGAACGCTACATTCACACTTACCCAGTTTGCAGGGAAGGGACACTCACCTGCTGAGTGATTCAGTTTTTCAGAGGGTGCTTTGGGAGCTGTTGCAGGATTGTTGAACATATCCACGAGTGGGCTCGTGTACGCCCTGCCTGTGGGAGCCGGGGGCACTTTGGATGCATTTTCTTGCTGAGGATAAAAATCATTTCCAATCTGGAGTCACAAAAACAACAGTATCACAATACTGAGGAGACAGCAATAACTTTTTTGCAAGATTAAATTCTAGAGAGCAAGGCTTATATTCCTAAACAATACACATTTAAACATGACATAAAGCCCACATATTCCTATGGAATTGCTGATCGATGTTTTGTAAGAGGCTTGATAAACAGTTGCTAGTGGGAAGGCTACAACAGCCTTTTTTTCTGCAAATACCATGATGACCTGCAGATTTTTCTTGTTTAGAAGTTTACTATAATCATTTAGAAATTCAACAACTGATGATGACACAACATGCAAACCGGCAGAAATGAGAATTTCACCTGTACTCCAATAAGCTAATAATCATGAAGGGAAGAAGGAAAGAAAATAGCAAATAACATTTTGCTTGAGTTTATATTGAACTACTGAGTGTGTAATTATTATTACTTATAGACAACAATGAAGGAAATGGAGTGGTTGGAACAGAAGTAGCCCTGAGGCTGAGCTCTGCCGGAGAAGCCCTGGGCACCCAGCTGAGAGCTGAGCCTTGTTTGGACACGTGCTTCTCCCTTTGACACTCTGTATTTTTCCCATGGCAGAGCTTCAGTTTAACGATTTTGGTTCCATACCCAATCCCAGTATATTCCAGCTGAGATACACTATGGACTCCATCCCAAATGCTGAGGTCCAACAGAACCTCATGAAGCCACTCCACACCCACTGAAGAGAACCCACAACCACGAGGAACAACATACCAGGGTGTTTCTCTTTACCATTGGTGAAGGCTGCGGCGTTCCCGATACCGGGGTGGAACCAGGAGTCCTGATTTCATCTATCATCATCCTGACTTTTTCAGGCACTTTGGTGGCATCACTACAGATTTCCTCCCACCCCGGCAGCTTGGATTTTAGGAAGTCCGCACACTGCATCCAAGTTAAAAGATACTCGTCAAAGACAGGCTCCTTCATAACATTGCACAAACCTACTGGTTAACTTTCATTATACCAAGATGTTTACACCAGCAAAATGGAAGCATTTGCTGAGATTCTTCTAAGGAATACCTCTTTGAAACAAATAAGATGTTGTAAAAACAACTCTTTTGCAGGGGCAGATACTGGAAGTACCTGATCAGTCCATGCATGTTTTTTCTTAATACATGATTTTTAAAAAGTCACAGTAACCCTTGATTTTTGCTACAATACATTTCATAGAACAGTGTATTGTGAACACTCCCTATGAACTGATCACAACACTTGTCTGGCACTTCAGTCTTCCCTAGCTATTCCTGGCAGTCTGGTCTACATGCTGCAGGAAATACTCAACATCTCCCATGTGCCCGGATTTCAGGAGTTTCATTTCTGTTCACGCTCACACCACTGACCTGAACGTGGTAGAAGTGCATGTGCTGGGTAAAGCTGCAGTGCTTGTCAACCAGAAAACAAAACCTTCTTTTCTCTTCAAGCAGAGCTTCTCTGCAGCCTTCTGCAATAAACCTCTGAATATCACTTTGTCGAGAGCTCACGGTTTCCAAATACTGAGGGAAGAAGGGAAAAAAAGAATCACATAGAGCCTCTGAGTTTTATTTGATGCTATATCCAATTAGTTAAGTAAACTCTAAAAGCCTTAGAAAAAGCTTTTGGAAAGACAGGATGGGATAGGGTAGCTCTGCTTCTAAGTCCCTCTCTTTTCCTGCACACATCTGACTTCCCTGATCTCATCAGGTAAATGTATATTGTCCCTACAGGCCTATTTAGGGTTTGTGAGGGGGGTGTGTGTGGTGTGGGTTCAAATTAGACTAATGACCTTTGTCTGCTCCACTGCAGCTGCATTTATTCACACAAAGCTGTGATGAATCTCTACTTCATTTAGGAGGTGGGGGAAATGAGTTACTAAAAAGACTAAACTATATTTATCTGAGATTACAAGGATTCATGGCTAAACTGTGATTAAATGCTGTGATTAAATCCTTCAACTCTCAGACCCAGAACCTTAAAAAAACCCTCAAATGTTATGAATGTAGATTAAAAAACAAGCAGTAAGAAATAGGAGCTACTGTTACCTATGTTTACTATACTGTGTTTCTGCAGAAAGCTTTATTTGAAAATTAAAATAGAAAGATAAGGAGAAAAAAATATATAAGCCAGCACGAAGTACAAGTGTCATGCAAATAAAAATATCAATGGCAAGTATTTTCAGAGAGACACATGACAATGAGAGTCTGATTTACTAATTTTAAAACAGTTTCTCTTCAGTGTCTTGCCATTTCGGATTTCACCTCAAGATGGCAATGCTGGATTAAGGGCAGTAGGAAAGGCAGTAACACAAATTGGCACTGCCTACGTCGGGAAATTAGTCTATAGCAAGTTTCTGCTGAATTTGCATCGTTTAGCTGGCTCCCTGTGTAAAGCTCTGCATAAAGGTGTAGTTACAGAGGTACTTTAAAAAAACCCAGTTATTGGTCAAGGGATGAAATCTAGGAGCCAGAGGTCTCTGAACACGTACAGTGGAGCAGTGAGAGCTCAACTGCAGCTGCAGTACAAACTCCAGGAGTGCCTTTAATACAAACCAGCTTTGAGGAACCATTAACATTTCCTGTTGACCAGTCCTCATACAGAGAAATAAACAAGTGAGAGACAACGCACTGACCTCCATTTCTTTATGCTCGTACTTCGTTACATTTCGCGCTCCTTGGCTTTTCCTTCTGATTTTTTTCAGCTCAGCCTGAGACTTCTCTAAAGAATCCAGTTTGCTCCTGTGCTCAGTTTGGTACCTTTTTAAAGTTGCCTGCAATCAAAGCATTTACAACATCTCATAATGCACTCAGCCATGTAGCTGGGTAAGGGACTAAGAATAGGAAGCATTACTGTGATCTCTGAGATCTCTCACACACCAAATGAGTTCAGCAGCTGCTGTAGTTTTAAGGAGCTATGAAGTCATACAGGGGTTCCCTTTTTAACTTAAATTAAGCATGAAAATTTTGGCCATCTTTATATATCTAAAGTTCATTTCTATTAAAGCTCATATCAATTAATTAAATCTTGGGAAACAATGTCTAAAAAATTCTTTGACTAGCAATAGACAAATGAAATAGGAGTTTTAGAATTGAATGTACTTACAGTCATGTATTTTACATCCAGGTCTGTTTTCTTCTCCAGTTCAGATATAATTTCCTTATGAAATTTTTTGAACTTTAAAAACAAATTAAGGGTTATTAAAAACTGGCAAAAGTAATTCATAATTTCACAAGCAAAATGAATTAGAAGAAATAATTTAACTTACACTCTCCTCTAGACTGTCATTAAGTTTCTTGTGTGTTCTTGAGATTTCTACCAGAACTTGGCCTGTTGATAAACATACAACCATGTTGGTTTCTTTCTTAGACTTCTGAAGTTAGTTAACAAAGAGCAGTAATAAAATACATTTGACTAATATACTCATTAATGGTTATATTTAAGAGGGATAGGAAATTTCTTGCTGTTGCTCATCACAGCAGCTGAAATAAATCATTCACTCTGGCCACAGACAAACCAAGCAGTTCATAAGTGATAGAAGAACTAATCATGCATTGTTGTGCAACAGGGACATGGAGTGCCAGACAAAATAAATACTTCCTTCTCTCCAGAATAGCTCCTGTTGGTTTAGGAGCAGCCTCTTTTCATGCCAAGTCAGAGAATAGCACACAAGTTGTTCCTACCCAAATACCTGCTATCCATTTCTTAGTCTGAAAATTAAACTCCAATGTTTATTAAGTCACTGCACCTTCAGAGCCAACAAAACAACCTTTCAGTTCCCTGGCAGCACACCTGCTAAAACAGACCTGATCCACACATGAATTCCCACCTGCACGGCATCAACCAATGGCCAAGGCAAAGCAGACTCCTCAGCATCCTCACAACAGGCCCTGAGTATCCCATTCTGCTCTGCTGCCTTCCAGCATGAGCTTACCCAGCTCACTCTGAACCATGAGCAGTTGAAAGCTGAACTGTTCCATTTTGCTTTAGGAGGGTATAGAGGAAACATCCCTCAATCTTTTGGGTGTGGTTGTATATGCAAAGCAGTGTAAACTGTGGGCTGGTGCTGCCCTGCCTGCAGCCAGCCACATCACCCTGCCTGCTGCTCATGGCCACATCAGCCCCACTCCCTTCCGTGCCCTGGCACGGGCACACCGAGTGAGTGCCAGCCCTGTCTGGGAGATTGCAACACACTGCTGAGGGGAGCAGCTGGAAGGGCCCCGTTTGATTTCACCCAAATCAGAGCAGCCCAGTGCTACCAGCTCCCGGCCAGGAGCCGCTACCAAAACTGGGAGTGCCACGATCACACCCACAAACTGGGCTGCATGTGGAAGCCTTGACTAGAGATGTGTTTTCCTGGCACTCCATTTGCGTGGCAGGACTGGCAGGTTCAGTTTGACAGCTGGTTCCCTGGCACGCCTCCTCCAGCAATCCTTGTATCCCTCAATCACCCTTGCAGCTGTCCCACCTGGATTTGCCACACAGGTACCTGCAGTTGTGCTGTCTTCATGCACAGGCAGGGCTGCAGAGTGACCACAGTTCTGTAATTCCTGCACTGTAACGCCTGACGCTGGCAGTCGCTGCATGGGACTGTGTGTCCCTCCTATTTGCCATCTTATGCAATTCCAGTTTCCTTTTTTCGAGTTAAAAAAGAAAGGATGCGTTAACTGCTCAACACGCCACTGTATGATGTTTTCTACCATCCATATTCTTTGAGAACCCCTGAGTTGGTCAGCAAAGACTTATCATCCTAAAGTGCTTCAGATCCTTCAGCTGCTCAGAAAAGCTCCCAAAAGATGCTGGTAATTAAAAAATTTGCCTCAATAAATGAATGACAAAACTCTTGATGAGAACTTTCTCATCTTCTCCTTTCTCATCCAAGAAATGCACAGACATCCAAGCCTGTCTCCCCATAGTGCAGTTGACTTGGTAACCTTCTCACAGAAGGTGGAAGCATTCCCATAGTGCCTGGATATGTGTTACCACCTTTCTCCCTTCTGATTCATCATTTTCCAGTTACATCATCTCAGAATCCTGGTTTCTTTGAAATGAGAACCACATCTCCTGTGAGGCAGTATGACACAGCAGGTCTTCCACTAAACCTTATAAAATGTGGGTCTGCATTGTTGTTTATGGGGAAACAAGAGGTGGTACAGGAAGAAACACACGTCTCTCCTGGTTTTTCAGGAATCCCTCTTCGTGCTCCAGTGCCCACCCCTACATCTCTTTGCACAACAGACTGCAGGACACTGAGAGGAAAGAATCAGAGAGCAACGAGAACAGACAACCCCTTGACCAGCAAGAAAAAGAATTCACAGTCAGGATGGGAGATGGCAGAGACAGAGGAGTGCTTTATTTTTTTTTTAAATATGTATAGTTTTTCTGAGTTCTGTACAGCCCACAGAGTGCTGTGCTTTTTCTGTTCATATTTAAAGTTGCTGGTGACTACAGCAATATAAATACTATGAGAAGTGAGAGATGCTATAGTAATTAGTTGCTCATGTGCAAGAGAAAAGTAAATACAATTAGTTACACAGACACTTGAAGTAACGGAGGTGAGCAGTGTTATTTTAAGGCTCCAGAAGTGAAGGCACTTCAGTCCCTACTGTTTCACCAACTCAACTCAGAAGATTTTAGACTGTAATGGGCTTTTAAAGTTAGAAGAGTTTTGTGAACACTTATCTACAACTTAAAAAGGAAAATGTTGATAAAAGAAAGCGGGAAAATTATCAAGAAATACAAATAAAATTACAAAGTTTGTTTGGTTTTACTTACACAGACTAGAAATATGTTTGGGAAGTTACAGAAATTCAGGGCGAGAACTGGAATGGCCCTCAGTATAATTACCCTTACAGATTCCTGTGCTTTTAAAACGAACTTATTCTCCCTCTGTGCAGAAACCCCACTCTGAGCAGCGGCTGCCGAGGCAGAGCACTGAGCTAATCCTTGGCAACGCCACCGCAGGCAATGCCAGCGTTCCGAGCAGGGACAGACATCCAACAACGCCGGGCATTGACTCAGCTCCCGGGGCTCCCTCCCTCCCTCCCCGCCCGCCTCCATAAAACACCCATTCACCTGGGGCGGCGCGAGTGGAAAACCTGACGCGCACACAGGGTTATTTTTGTCTCGCACTCACTGCAGCCTCCCAGTCTTTCGGCTTTGGGTGCTTGCTTGGAAACAGGTTTTTTCATCTCTGTTACAAAAAAATACTGCCAAAACATGTCCTGAAGAGAACTTTGAAAGCTACACTTCCTTCTAAATGGTTTGTGCTGGATTATTTTACGAGTTTATTTTAGAGTGTTCCAGAACACTTTTAAACAGTGTGGTTAGATGTCAGTGACTGTGCCCCTAATTGCGTTTTCTTTTCCTCTCAACCAGAGACTCCCTGTACTGTGCATCAGGCAAAAGTCATATTTATACTTCTGTGTATGTATACTTTATACTGGGATCTCCTCCCTGCCACCAGGAATCCACAGGCACTGCATGTACCGGCTCACCCATTTCATTTCCCCTTTCAAAAAGGTGATTCAAAACGTGAAAAGAGCCCATCCATAGTAACCACACTCTGATCAATTAAGATTTAAATTATAGATCAGATTCTGCACTTTGAATAAATAGAGAGCATTTTTGAAGGGAACATACACCATGTTTCCTTACTGCCAGTTTAAGATAATGGGTTAGTCACATTTAGATGGTTCTCCTGAATTAATTTATCCAAGGAGACAAGTTTTTGTAGAAGACTAATCCAGGAAAGACAAAACAACCCCTAGCCTACAGGGAAAGTGTCCAAGTAGAATGGAAATTGACCAACTTCACTGTAATATTTGAATTTTAATCACCATAGTGAATTATAGAATAGCTCTAAGAAAGACAGTGGATTACTCTGGATTAATAGCAGCATAACCTAAGGCCAGGCTCTTGCAAAAGGGTACAGAAAACTACTTAAGGTGAAGACAAACATGTATTTCTCATATCAATTAAATATTCTGCTATATATTAAAGCTGCTCTTGATCAGGTTTTATATATGAGATGTCATAATATCTGATAACCAAATAGTAACCTTATCATCATATGGTGGCAAACCCCAAACCTATCAAACATAATGCCATGACCACAGCACACGATAACAGGCCACTTAAGTCCAATTTGTGGCAGCCATCCTGTAAATTTGAACCACTTTTAGGCATCATATTATGCAATGAATTAATAAACCCAAACCCCTGGTCTTGATGATAAACATAACTATTAAAATACTTGTCTTTCAAAGATACTTTTTTTCTGCTTTCCATCTCCCCACACCCTGAACATGAAATCTTTGTGACTAAATACAGTAGGTGTACATGAAATATTCACACTTTGTTTTAGAAAACAAAAAAGTAATTGTAGATGTTCACAGGTACTTGCTCTGATATTTTGCTATTACCTTAGAGGTGCACTGTAGGGAAGGGAAACAACAATCTCTTTCAGAAAAGGATTTTGGGGGAACATCTCAAATATCTTAAATGACTTAAAAATTAAACATTTCTCATATGCAGTTCTTGAAACCGTGTCTCATAATACAGCTATAATCTGATATAGAACCATGAACAGTAATGGTTCCATGGTAAATTTATTTCAGTTTCAAATAGATTCACTGCACACACAGAAAGATCTTTTAAGCTGAAACTTCAGGAATTTGTGGAATACTCTTAAGCTTAACCAAGGCTGTTGGTTGTATCTATATTTTCTACTGAGAAAGTAATACAGACTAGAATTCCATTAATGATACTGGTTTTGTTTTAAAAAAAACCATCATGAGCCCAAAGGGTGCAACACTCATTTCTCCATACACAGCATCCCCTGAGCAAGAAGACAAGCTGGAAAGGCTGTCTTCCCGGGAGATGAAAATCAAGGAAAGCAATTTCTATCAGAAATACTCATTGTAAGGCCAGAACTTCTGCAGCAGTTACACTTCAACCTCACTGTTTGCACTGGCTGATTGTTCAGGTTATTTACCTGTTCACCTTGTGTTGACTGTTCTTGCGAAGTCTAGAAGAATTTGTTCAAGTTAGAAACAAAAATAGAACTCAATCAATAGAGTTCTGTCATAGAAACAAGTATCAATAGCTACCAACAAAATCACTCAAACTTTTAAAATACCAAATAGCTACATTAGAATCAATAAAAGTATTAATTGCATCATTTATGTGAAATATACTTCAATTTCGTTTTATTTACAGGAGGTTGCTCTTGAAAAATTTCAAGTCTCTTAATAGTGAGACTTTCTTCGATGTCTGGGAACAGGCAAAATGCTTAATTATATCACTCATTTACCTCCTGTTGTCCTATTTTGTATTCAGGGCAGGTTGATTAACTTTGTGTCTTAGAGATGAAGCCACATAATTATTTATATTAAATAAGAGAATGAAAGGCTGAGTCAAAGCTGCACATGAGACAGTATAGTCCAAGTGTGTTATTAGATGCTATTGCTGGCAAGGTGCTCTTTCCTCCAAGTCACCCTCTGCCCAGAAAAAAAGGCATTTATGACATGGGAAAGTTAGAAACAAAGTCCTTTGAAAACAGCAGCCCCCAGGAGGCAGTAAAATAGGAAGTTTCAAAGGAATACAGTATAACAAATAAATATGATTGAATGAAACATCTGCTAAGCTTCAAACGTCTTAAATTTGTCCTTCTGTGATAGGAAGGATTTAACTGTGCAACAGATGCTGTAAAGAAACCAAAAAGCTTCAATGGAATTTAACATGAAGGAAGAAAATCACAAAGAAGGATAAAATGATGTAAAACTTGCCCAGCTCTAAGTGCACTTTCCCTCTGATACAATTTGTCCAGAATGCTTTGACACACTCCCCCCATCTGTAGAATTAATAATAATATGCATATAAATCAATAGGACTAGGTCAAGTCTGCCTTTCCTTACTGCATGAGCGAACATGGAATAGGAAGTCAGGAGTAAATCTCCCTGTAGTTCATTTGACAAAATGGCATTGACACATGACCATTCAGTGCCATTTCGTGAAGGTGACTGCAGAAGGTGAAGGGGAGGAGAAAAAGAAGAATAAAGCCTACAATCAAGAAAAGGGGAAGAGATTTTAAAGCACAGGAAAGTGTTTTGAGTCCACTCTACATGCTAGATACAGTGCCCCGAGGCAGCTGGAACCATACATAAACAAAATCTGCAAATAAAATAAAAATAGAAGCAAGGAGAACTTCACATTCTAAATGGCATTCTGAGATTAATTTTAAAATATGCAGAGTTCTCATTAAGGCCACAAACAGAAACGTTTCTGCGATATAGCAAGCAAATAAGTTAGTTAATTTATAACAGATTAAGGGTTAAGGGAAATGAATAATTACTTTACAGTCTCACTGATACGGAAGAGATAAACAGTCCTGCAAGATGCCTAAGTAGTCTAAGTATCTTGCCCCCATGTCCAGACAAGACCAGTAAGCAATAAACAGGATTGTGCAGGACACTGTTGCTAATTTTGTGATTGGGCACTGATGGTGTTTGAACTGATGAACTCCCAGTGCTCCTCTTGCTCCTTCTCATAGGACTTCACTGCTGTGTTCCTCATGTGGCTCCAGAGGGAAAAATGTATTCTAGCCCGTGCTGACTTTTTATGTGTTCTTTGACCACAATCAAAGTTTCATCTGATTCAAGTGAAAAAAACCCCAACAACCCAACCCAAAAAAGCCTAAAACTTCAGCCTCTGCTTTTATCCAGTCAAATTATTTCTTTCCAGCCATATCACAGCCAACACACTTGGCTAGGAGTCCACGGCTGCTTCACCCAGGACAGAGAGCTTTCCAGGCACAACATGCACCTGTTGGACCAAAGGGGACTTTTGGCATTTTACTTTCACAGCGAATGCTGTACACTAAGTTCTGTCCTTCCCAAATATTAGCTTTATTTTGCAATGTACACATTTATCTGCATATATATATAACCCACCCATTCAAGTGCCTGTCTGCATCTCACTGACACATTCTTGGCCATCCTCTCTTGAACACTTCCCTCTCATTAGGTTACACATTGCTCTCAGCACGGGGAGTGGAACCAAAGAATCCTCTTACCCAAAGATCCTCTTCCCATTTCATAAATAGACAAACAATGAAGGGATAGAGCACAGTTCACTTCTACTCTAGTAGCCTAGCACCTCTTATGGTATCAGTTCCTTTTGTCCAGGATCAAACCTTTTTGTATGGACACCTTTTTCTTGGCCTAAAACTTCATTGATGATCATGTGAAATAGTGTAGCACCACATAATGAAAGACTTTCCCAGTACCTAAGACAGAATTTTAATTACTTGAACTAAAATTATTATTTTTCTTTAAAACTTCGGGATATTTAAATATTAAAAGAGACAGAATACTTCTCAGCTCTTTTTACCTTAGAAAGTCTATGCCTGTTTATAAGCCATGCTCAGTTAAACCCAAGGATCAACTTGCTTTTTAAATATACTTTACTAAAACTAAAATTAATGCCAAATTCTTTCAGCTGGACACAGGTGATTTTAGGAAGTACTACACAATTCATACCATGCTATAAAGTGGGCAATGAACTGCTAACCCATTAGCTATTTCCACATAAGGCCAGACAAGAGTGAATTCTTATGACATTAACAAGACCATTACGATTTCCAGTTACTCTGAGTTTGTTCTTGGGGTGATGCTCCTATTTTCCTGTTTCAAATGGAACAAAAACAGTAGCTCACATTGTATTCTAAAGAGGAATGTGACTTTATTGCAGATTCAGCAAGGTTCAGTCTGCAGTCTGGTTCCCCCATTTCTCCCAAGATGTTTTGATCTCTTAGTCAAAACAATTCAGAGATTAGAATTTTTTAAAACATACTATATCATTGAACAGATGTTAATTAACATGAAATATTCAGCTTGTCTCAGATGATTCGTAAGCACAGAAACTAAATTTTAATGTTAAAAAAAGGAAAGGAAAAGCATATGCCATGTAAATAATGGATGAAAAATTACAAACTTGTTTTTCCACCTGTTGCTCCATTACTAATATATATGATGCCTGCTGCAGGCATTTTTTTTTTTACCCAAACACATAAACCCACAATATATTAAGGTTTATATGTCAGAGACTCATCTTTCATAGGGCCTTGGAAGCCCTGTATACCACAGCTTTTCCTACCTGAGCTGCAATGCTGTGCAGTGACTCGTAATCTTCACACAAGTCAGGTGAAAAGAAAGTAAGTTACAATACAGCCACAAGCCTGAACTTGCCTGGATGAAACCCTGCTGGTTTTAGGCAGATTAGTTAAGGAAGTTCATACAAGAGAGCTAATCTCTGTTTTACAGCAGGACTGGAACAAACAAATCATGCTAACCAGCAAAAACTGAAGTTTTTATGGGTTTCCAGTACCAGAGAGGGTAAATATTTAAGTCATCATTATAAATGTTATAAGAAATGCAATAAGCAGCAAGGAAACACTGCAACTTTCATTACAGCATTTTGGAACTGCCACTGAGTTTCACAGTCTTAGCAGTGTCCAAAAAAAACCCAAACCAAAAAACCCCACACCCGAATTGAGTCAAAAGTTTTGATAAAAGTCTCTTTCTCAGAAGTCCAAGACAATTGGTTTTAATTCCCTGACCTGCCCCCTGGGACTGGTAGTGACATCTGCAATGGATACTGGATTATTTTTCTGTTGAGAAATAATTCAGCAGGAAGAGCTGACTGTACAGACTAAATATAGTTAGACTTTCACTAAAGGATTTACAAGCTGGTTACAAATATGACGTTATTTTCTTCACAAAGTTGTCATTTACTTTGCATTTTTTCTCTCACTGAGAGGACAATCAAGCACATTTTCTTGATACCAGCTCTCAGGCTTATTTCACCTGGGGCTGGTGGTGAGGAAAGGCTGTGATTGCTCAGCATCTTGAGCTTAGAGATGTGAGAGAGAACAACCTCCTGCCCTGAACGAGCCCCTGGTGATGGTACCGTGCTTGGGTGGGTTCAGAGCTGGGGGCAGCACACACCTGTGTGCACACAGAGGGCCTGGAATCACTCTTGCCAAGCCAGACCTAGCCACAACCTAGGAAACATTTCATGGACACACAGGTGAGGTCCAGCATGTCCTTCCCTGGGTTCCCACTGCAAGATGAAAGATGCGTGTGAGGCCCGAGTGAAATTCAGGTGTTCCAGTATAGTGAGAAATTCTTTAAGGATTCCCTTCACTATTGTCTCAGGCCTTTGAGGCACAGCACGAAGACACCAAGTCTTGCCTGTTGCAGGTGTTTTGAATAAGTATTTTTCCCTGGAGGGTGAGTGCTCACTGGTACCATTATGGGTTTCTGAGCTGCAGCCCAGGGTCACAGCACACAGGCAGGTGCTCCTACAGCTGCAGGTGCCAAGACACCCGTGCTGCTGCCATCACCACCACACTGCATCAGCCAGCCCCCCTGAGCACGTCAGGGCTGCAGGCTTGCAGGATTGTTATCCCCTATCTTATCACTGACTAAAACCAGGGGAATCAGCTTCAGTTTATAGGGTGCTGTAAGGCTGGGGCAGGTGGGGAATAAAATATTAAAATTGACTGAGAAATATAACCTATTATCTAACTTAACATGAAAAAATAGCTGGAAAAATATCACTGAAATCCTGTGAATATCTGTCTTCTTTCCTTCCCTGGTGTTACTGTAATTGATCCCAAATGCCTTGTGTATTTTCATAGTCTGTTTCCTCCCATCAGCTATTTCTAGAACCAGAAAATTTGTAATTTATCTGGAAGTCTTCGTAACAAAATTTACAACAATATAATTGTATACAGAACAAACTTGTTCTGGATAGTTCTGTAAGAACAAACTGCAGTATCCATTTTTAGACACATTCTTTATGTTCAGTAACAAACCCACCTCTTGTTCACTGTGTTTCTTGAAAGTATCATTTCTGGTTTATATTCTATCAGGGAAATATTGTGGAACTTACACCCAAGACTGGCTCATCTCCTTCCACCTTTCTTACAGCAGACCAGCATGGCACAAGCCCAGAATGTTACTGTAAAACTGGAAGATACAAAACCTCATTCCCGTAAAAACCCACAAATACTTCGTATTTCCCTTTCAAGGCAGCTCTTGTGTAGTTTCCTTTTAGAGCACAGGCATGGAGTGGCTTCTTCAAATGAAATTCCATTATAAATATAGTAGAAGACTCTTTTATTAATGCTCCATAGGAAAAGCTGGCCTGATTCTAACTACTTAAACTGCAGCCTCTAAGCTGCTTTCCCAGAAGTTTCCACCAGCTGAGGTGCGTAAGGTTCTGTAGTTGCTGGCACATTTCACTTTTCTTTCTGTCCAGCACAATCTGTTCCAAAGGCAGCACATCGGTTCTACAGAGGAGATGACACGGATGCAGCAAGGGGGACAGGATGACAGAGCTCTCCTCTCCAGCTGAAATGAGCCGGAGAAGGGAAGAGTGCAAGGTGTCACCTTCCTAAGTGAAATAGGATTCCAGCTGACAGGGTCGATGTATATGTGTTAAACTAAGCCAACAACTCTCCCCCCTCCCTTTTTTTTTTTTTAAATGGAAGTAGAGCTGGCTGCATTCATCCTAAACCATGGAATTTTCTCTTTTTCTGCTTGGTTTTCTCACCAGTGAGAGTGACACAAGTGCTATATCCCAGAATTAAAAACACAGAGCTATAGTTCTGAAAAGTCCCCAGTCAAGTGGCAATTTTGCTTACTAAGCAGGAAGAAAATAGTTTTGAATAATAAATACTTGCAAGATAATATTTTAAAAAGAATGTACTGCTTTACATTATGGTCCGATTAGAATTTTTTCAGCAAGTAGATATGTCCCTTTCAGCAAAATTTGAATTTTCCAATTTAGTTCCAAAATTTTTTCTGTATGAGTTGACCACTTAAATCTCACCGTTTCTGATACAGAAATTCTCTCATTTCTGAAAATAATGAGGAGGGAAAAACGCCCACAGGGTTTCTCTTAGTTGCAAAGCTGAAATAAAGTGGTTACCACTAAAAAAAAAAAAATCACAACCCTCTACAAATTGAACCTCACACTACTGATCCTATTAGTATCAAATGTACATGATTATCAAATGGTTAATTGTTAGTTTGCTCTACAAAAAGCTAGAAAAGAGTTACCAAAGGATCCCAGTGAACCTGTTAGATATTACTCAAGAACTCTAACTTACAAACTTGATAGAGATTCATAAGAAATGCCAACTCTTGGATAAGCTGCAGGTCTATTCATCAACCATCAATAGTTTGTTCTGACTGATGGTTTATCAGCCTTCACTCTCAGACTAACATGCAGTAACCCCAATACAGGCATTTGCCTACCTGCAGAGAAGTACAAAGGCTCTCAAAAGAAGGAAATATGGATATAGAGAACCACTGCCCCGTTATTCATATCACAGAATTCCTGCAATCAATCTATGTAAAATAAAGTGGTATTACTATACCACAAGATTTTGTATTTGACAGAACATGACAGAGTTGTGGAGACCTTTAAAATTACACCACTTTATGGGCAAAAGTGTTTTGTGAATGTGTTCAAATCCTGTATTTTAACCTGAAGAACAGTCTGTTCTTTTGTGCTCGAGAAGAACATCAAGTTCAGGGGTTACCCTCCATCAGGAAAGAATTCCACATCCTCTGTGCTCCGTGAAAAGTTTTGGGATTTTCTCCCTACCTCTCTCTATCTTGTGACTGCCACAACAAAGAGCAACCTTTTAGTTCAGGACTTGCTTCTCCAGATCATTTGTAGTGGTTTTTAACCAAAAAAATTCTTCTGAAAGGAACCCAAATCTTCCCAAATTCTTACATTTTAGACTGCAGATGAGCATAAGCTCTTGCATACCTTTTTCAAATTAAGTTTTAACACAATGCAACTATAAAATACAAGCCCTAAACCAGAGCAATCTTTAAATAAATTATCAGTCTTGGTTAGATTAGGGAAGAGACTTTTGTCTCCTCTGATTGTCCTATGAACCTAGTGATTTTCTGCAGTTTAGTTCCATTGATCACGACCGTGCAATATAATATTTTTCTTTCTTCTGTTTTGACAAGCAATTAATAGTTTACACTCCTTAGCTCTTGAGCAACAAGCTCTGGGTACAGACCCATAATGTAATTGTGGGTGACTGCTGTAGATACTGTTGCTACACAACAAACTAAGTGGGACTTTACACCCACAATATAAAATGAGATGTAGCTACAATTACTGGCAGGTGCTGGAGAAGATAGTTGGGAAGATATGAGAAGCAGAATTCCATGGGCAAGCAGGAAATAACTTCCCGATTCCTTGTGCAAGTGAAGGCTACAGAGGCAGCCCGTGTTACTAGAGGAGATTTTATTTAAATTATAAGCACTAAAAATCGACGTGACAAAGCCTCACAAGCCTTTGTGTTTTGGGCAAGACAAAAACAATTAGCAACACGTGGAAGTTACTATTTTAACACCGTGGTGAAGTGCCTATGTGAAGTTGGTTTTAGTGCATTACTGAAACACAGCGTTTTATTGTGCTGGTGTGGTACGCTGAAATTTGAATAGTATGAAATCTCAACATTTTTAAACATGTGGTTTCTTGTTTTCTATCTTTTCTTCCTGGAGGGATTTCCAAAAGGTGCCCAGGAAAAAAGGTATGCAAATTCCATATTGCAGATTAGCTTGAACCACATAAATTCAGGTTCTGTTCTTTAAATGCTAGTAGCCAAGTCTGAGGGACTACAAGCTCAGAAATTCAGGGAAATAAGAAATTAGAAAGAATTTTGACTCAATTGGCTCATCCCTTATTCATAAGGATTGTGTTATGACTGCAGTACATTCTTCTACTTCCTCAATTTGCTTAAATTATTCTGTATTAAAATGATTCAGAGAGCTTCAACCAGACTTGAAAGATAGAGATACTTAGTACAAAAGCTCTGAATCAGCTGGAATATCCAGATTTCCTTTCCATTCTTGCTTCCCTCTTCTGCTCCAATCTCATGCAACAGAAGAAAGCATTTTCTGGCTTGATTTTTACTTGATTTTTTCCCCCATGACTTCTCCAGTCTCTCTGCTTTCTACCCTCTACTTTAAAAAAAAAACTCCTTTATTTCTAGTGCATTTCTCTTTCTACCCTGCTGTGGGGCCGGTGTCCATTTCGCTGTCTCATCTCACAAGTTCACGTTCTGCGTTTCCTTATGAGAAGGAAGGATTGGCTGTGGGTTTGATACAAATCTTTACATCACACTGGCAGTGAATGTGCTCTAGGTCACCCAGCAGGTTTGGCTTTGAACTGTGAAACCACCTCTAACTTGGCAGAGATAACAGAATTATTATGCACGATGGAGCGGCTAGTGGTCAATCACTTGTCTTTTGGCAAGTCTAAAGGAACTCATGGGTGAGACAATTGCACAGGGAGCTGCAGCAACTCCCCTGGAGTTACAGGGCCCACGGATGGGCAAAGTTTGATCTGTCCTTACACACCCCACACTGCTCAGCATGCACTGCAATGTTATTAAAACACACAAGCGTACAGAAAATACTTTTCTTTTTAAGCAGATACTTTTGGAGACACCTGAGTGTATCATATTTCTTTAGTAAATAGTTCAGTATTGTAGCCCAGCTTCAGCACTTGTAAGAAAGACTTTTTCTTGAAAATGCAAATGATCTGTTGCAGACTCCTAACCACATTATCATGCCTTCTCCAGCATTCATTGACTTTCCTTATCTCTAAATTAAGTATTCCATCAGAGAGTGTGTTGGAAGAAATCCAGAGTTACTGTTTGCCTTAAGAAGAATAGATTTTTCTGCAGTAACAGTTAAAGCAGAAGGTGGACAGAAAGCAGGGAAGAAGGCTGTGTTTACTCAATATGGTGTATCCTGAAAAAGATTTATAATTGCAGGATGGAATTCATAGTTAAACAAAATTATGTTTTCAATCACAATTCTGTATTGTCCCAAACAATAGCCAAAACCAGTTATTTTCAGAAGTCAGCAGAAGATTACCCAATAATAATAATATTTCCAAACAAGCAGAAAACGTCCCCCAGTGACAAGTCATAAATCAGTTGCTTCCATGCATCTGTCCAACTGCTCGATTGCAAAAACTGTAATTGTGCATTTTCTGCTGTTTCATAAGACTCTGCACAGCCATTTCTCTTAAGTGTTGTTCTATAGTTTGACAGCAGCAGCTCTGCTTTCTGTAAACAGCCTGCAGAGCAAACAGAGGGGGCTGCTGGCTGGGGCTGTTTGCTCTGCCCTGTTTGCTGTTCCGCCGCTCCCAGCCCTCGGCACAGACGTTAACGCTCACCCGCGAGTGGCTCCAGAACAAGCCATAAAAATGTACACAGCCACACACAGACCAGTGGCCACCTTTCAAGAGGAGTCTGTCCCCTCAATTCTACTTCTCCAGAGCTATGAAAAAAAAAATTGCTAAACCCACCCTTTGTAACCAGCTGAATTAACAAAATACTGTGAGTTACAGGAGGATTTGCAAGTTACATCACTGGAAGAGTCCTACATTGCCCAAAATCAAAAGTTCAGAAGCAAGACACGTCATCAAGTTATTTTTGTCAAAAAGCAAATGAAGGCATTAAGCAAATGTTTCTTATTTGCAGTACAGTTCCCATTTCTTTGTTTTGCATTGACATGAGAATCTTTTGCCAGAAATATTACAAATATTTTGTACTCCTTTGCCCAATGTTGCAATTATACTGCTCAACCTACAAAAGTGAAGTCGTCAAGGTCAGGTGCTGCTGCTGATCTTTCAAATATTCAGAAATTATTTTCAGGAGAGTACAGAACTTGAAGGAGATTTCTATTAATGTAAAATTAATCCATCTTTGAGTCTACAGTTCCTCTTTCAAAAGCTCAAGTAGAAAATAAATATAAATGCACCTGAGAACTTTTAGTGACACACTTGATCAAAAGTAGTGAAGTAAAACTGAACCCTTCACAATGACACTCAACCAGAAAATCGTTTTAGTTCTAAAACTGCTGTCGTACACTAGGACTCCTCATACCAACATTCTGTTGCAAAAGTATTTCAACCTTCACCTCTGCATTAAAAATCAAGATGCATATTCTTTTGTATTTATTTTAGAATTATATGAGCTTAAAAATACATGCTTTTGAATACATAGCCAGATGTATATTCACAAAAGGAGGCAAAAAAAAAAAAAGGTAATTTTGTCAAAATGTTGTAAGTGTCTTGAGAAATAATATGCCTTAAAGGCATCTGATCCCCTCCACCCCTGTTATATAAGAGTAGAACATACTTTTACTGATCCTTATCTACTTCACGTTTGTTCTGTGAGCTGCCAGCTGGAAAGCAAAAATAAAGTTTATATTTTGAAATAATTTTAAAAAATTAGATTTCACTTACCTAATTCTTTAGATACTGGAGAATCTGCTGATATGTCCCCAATCTTTGCAAGGCTATCATAATATGCTCTTCCAGCCACGACCATAACTGGGGGTGAGTGAAAAAAACACAACTGTTAAAAAATCAAAATATGTTCAATTTTTATTAATCTCTGATCCTATGAAATCTTGTCATCCAGAGCACAGAGTAAGAGAGGGGTATATGGCAACAAGGAAATCCTTCTGTCAGAAAGTTGTGCAAGTCCCTGTGCTCCCTGCTGATCTGTGAAACCAGGAAACAAGGACAGAACTCCAGAACATATTAATGAAGTTTCAGCCTGCTACTGAGCTCCAGCTCCCATGCACACCCAGGGGCAATCAGCATCTGGTGGGAAGGCTTAGCCATAGGCCATTGGCCAGGACATAACCAAATTCCCTGGTACAGAGAAAACCGTTGGAGTAAAACCAAACTGCAATCCCAAAAAAGTGCTGAGGCCTCTTGTACCGACCAGCCAGACCAGTGACCCGGGAAATGGCAACTGGCCACCACACCATGGACCTGCGGTTGCCCCAAGGAGACGTGGAGCCCCTCAAAAACAAATCATCATTTCCCTCTAAAGCTGGCTGTTACAGGAACCAATAAGCCCTTACTGTACACCACGAAGGTTTCACTTACTCCCAGTTAATCATTTCCTGGTTAGGGCTGACTTAAACAGCAGAGCCACTTCTGCTGGAGCGAACACGGAGTGAAGCTGCAGGGAGGGCAGTGGGGAGAAACATCTCACACAGGGAATGGATCTACAGTGCCTGCCTTGCACCTTCAGGGTCTACAACTCATCTGCACGCCACAGAGAAAAGAAATAACAAGGACAAACTGGCAAGCTTTAATGTGAAAAATAACTTATTGAAGTTACTCATCATAGGTTTTTTGTAGGAGTACATTCTTGGCCTAAAGTGAAAGTCAAGCAGAGCCTCACTGTTGACTTTAGAATACTTTTTTTTTTTTTATCTGAGAGGAATATAATTGCTTATTACAGGTCTGTATTTTATAGTTTTTACTGGTAAGGTCACATCTTTGGTTACATACCAGTATATTCACTGAGAAGTCTGAAAATTTTCCAAATCAAACAAGGATCCTCTTTGAGGCTCTGCTGCATTAGAAAGGGTGATTTCTGTCTCATAGGTGCTCCGTGCTCAAACTTTCTGAGCAGAAGAATTATACTGATGCTACTGACGGAGCAGTGTGCCACCTGCACAAGAGGATTTGATGCCAGTCCAAGTCTTCCTATCTCTGTTTTCTCAAGACAGCCCCAAGTCACTCTTTTCTCCTAACACAAGCACTAAAACAGGAAGGAAATGTGATTTTCCCTGTGCTAACCAAGCTAAATCAAGAGCCCCGCTTGCATAGTTCCTTCACCAGTACTATGGCTTTTAAATTACTTCTGCAGAAAGGGAGGGTTTTTTGACCTCTTGTCCTCAAAATGTAGAAAAATACATTGCAAACATATCTGGAGTTCTTGTACGTTTCATGTTCTTTGTCAGCCCACTCTGACTCTTTTGGAAAGCTGCAAAGTGTTTGTTTAGCAACAGAGTATTTAGTCCTTGTTACAGATCTATTTACACCACTCAGGAGTGATGGTGAAAAGATTACAAATTTATGAGAGTCCAAAGATGACTTTGCAACAGTTGTTGCAACAGTGTAAATATTCATTTGAAATTAAGCATTTGTGCTAGATATGCCTTATCAGCCAGGCTTAAAGGCAAATGTAATAAAAGGCAAAATGTAACATACCAACAGCAAAGTGTGTGAAGAGCAGAACTCTTAGAAACCAGTATAGAAATATTTCAAATGAATATGAAAACACCTGTTATTACTCCTGGTGCTACCTGTCATTCCTAAGGTCAGGTACTAGATAAGCACATATTAATCCATCAAGTTAAGCACTACCACAAATAAGTCAACATTTCCCTATTTTCATCTCCAGCAGGCTTTGGTTTTAACTTTTTCTCAAGCCAGGCCTAAAATTTGCACGAAGAGAGATTTCAGTGTCTGTTTGGCTACGCACTACTTCTGCAGGATCCCATTTCTCAGAGGACTGCATTACACGGAGGGGAAAGATGTGCCATAGGCTCGAGTGAGGCAAAATTAGAGAGACTTTACATGGCTTTAATATGGTATCAAGCAGTTTGACAGGTCTGCAAGGTGAGATGGAGCAGGCTCTGACAGGTCCCACAGTGCAGGCTCTGGGAGTCTGGAGCCCAGTCCTGGAAAGCCCTTCCTGGATTGCTTGTGTGAGGTCAGTATGGAAGTAGGCAATTATATTCTACAAAGCTGGAGAAGCTGGGTCCTTAGATTCAAATGTATTCATTATGATTTTGACTCCATAAAAATGATGCCATCAGGGTTAGCATGGACAACAACAAATCAATCCACTCCTGCAACTTGTACTAATTCACGCTGTTCAGTACACAGGGTTACTTAGGTAGTGACGTGTGTAGGTGAGCAGCAACACATCTAAGAATGTGAAATGTGAAATATGAAATGTGAAAAAAAATCCCACCTAATTTACATAACTTTGGTTTTTTTCATTTATTCCTATGTGGGTTACTTAAACCCACTTTCAGTTTATTTTGCAGGAGCTCTGTGCCTAAGTGTTTGTGATGCAACTTCTCCAGGACAGTGGAAAAACCCCAAAAGACTGGAGAGAAGGTACATATATTTGTGTATTTGTGCTTTTTAGTTGGGGTTTTTCCTCTTAATTAAACACATCCAAAGTTCAACTTGGAAGCCTATATACACAACCCTCATATCCAATATGTATATTTAAATGAGAATTAAACATTCTTTCTAAATGTAGCACCTAGGAAACTTACCATTAACGGCTTTTTCATAATTCTTCCCCAGATTTATTAAATTCCTCAGTCCGGGATTGAACTGTTCCATAACATTCTAGTGAAAGAAAACAACATTTGTGTTATAAGCAAGGCAATTCCACAGTGGGTGTAAGTATTCATCTCAGTGATCAAGTCTAGTTTAAAGTTTCATATGTACAGCACACAACTGAGAAGTCCGTGGGTGGATGAAAATTGGAAGATTTGAGGGACACAGGAGAGCAAAGGATGGAAGGGAGAAGAAACAGAGCATTTAAGATGAACAAACAGGAAAAAAAAAAGTTAAACTATTGCAACAGGGGCAAAAAGGAATCTGGCTGTTTATAATACAAAAGGATATCAAGTGTGTGATCAAAGTTTGTACAAAACCATCTTTATGGCAGGTGATGTTGGAATAAGAGAAAACCTTTTGCCAACTAATTGTTTTATAAATTCAGACAACTTTCTGACAATGGTTCAAGATTTGAGTTCTAAATTTAAAAAAATGCTAGAAAAGAAGAAAAATTTCACCAGATCTCTGGTTCATATTCTTCGTGTTTTCTGTGTTACAGATGCATTTAGGGAAATTAGTTATCTTGGGGTTTTTTTGCTGAGATTTTTGTTTGTTTGAAAATTGTGCAAAGCCATGGTCCTTTCAGAAACAAAGTGAAAATGGTGACCTTATTTAAATGGAAGGGGGAAAAAAAAAATCCACTGCAGCTGCTTTCACTGTTAAATATAATTACTGGCTGAAACAACCAGAATCTGAAATCCAGCAGCTCCAGGCAGGACTGCTCTCATTCCCAGCAAATGCTACAACCTGCAGATTCTAGACCTCCTTTCCCCAGAATCTTCCTAGCAGAACTATAGCTGTGACATTACTCTGTGAAATCATGTTGTCATGAAAAGATCGTGAGATACCTGTAGACACCGTTCTGTTATTCTTACTACTTTTATGGCAATACTTTTATGACACAACTCACTACTGTTCACACAGCAGAGCTGTCAAGTTCAAGGAATTCAAAACAGATGCTTTCTGTTTACAAGAAATACAAGACTCAAGACAAGTGAAATACTATCGAGCTTTTGTCTGTTGTACTACTAACAGAACAAAAATATTTATGTGTAGTACACAGGTGGACCCAAAAAGAACAGCAATACCATCACATTTGTCTGATTTTCAGACAAGGTCATACAGACAGAATTTTATTATTTTTCAAAGACAGCACTATACCTGAATTCTGCTCAACATAAAGAGTGAAGGATTAACTCCAATAATACTTTAACAGTCTTATCAAATAAAAATATAGTTATTTTAAAAATATATAAACTATTAAATTCCAATACTAGCATAATATAAATTACATCAGAAGCAGCCACAGAACAACAATACCTGGCCTCACTGCCTTTGTGTACAAATTAAGTGCAACTGGGATTGTTTTCTGGTCTGTCCCATTAAACTCTCACCCACCCAAATGTAATCACTGCAAACAAACCAGCTATTGTCCCCAGGCTCTTGATTTGTGTTAACTCACAAACCACATCCAGAAATCATTTGGGAAAGCGTGTTTCAGGTTGGGCCAACAATGCCAAGGGCTGTTCTAACAACTTAACAGGATGGATATTCAGGCTCTGGTGTCTGGGAACATCCCTCCTCCTGCCCCAGCTTTTTAATTTGCTCCTGTCAGTGTTGCTGCTGTGCCTGTTGCTCTCCTCGTTGCTGAGGCACTCTGACTGTGAGACACTTGTTCCAAGGAGCAAGTTGTTTCTTCCTATTCCAACTTTTTGCCATTTCTTCCCAGCTGTGTACTAAAGACGATGTCTGTTGACTTACATGGAGTCAGTGAATCACAAGGAAAAAAAAAAAAAAAGATGAATTAGGGGATTGTTTTAGGATAGAGAGTCCTGTATTTTCAAGGATATGGCAAAAAAAAGATGTACCATGACGGTGTGCATCCATGGCAGGTAAGAATCCCAATGCCACCTTGAATTGCCATTCTATACTGAAAATAATCTTGAAAGATTCTGCCTCTGCTACCCCTGTTCCTCAAAACAAAAAATCACAGAGTAAAACCCCTTATTGACACCTACCCCAAAATTCTAAGAATAACATGATAATTATTGGCCTTGAAGCACTGATTTTTGGAATGACTGTCTTAAGCATTCAGGGGCAAAGATTCCAGTTTTCTTGACATCTTCTAATGCAGATTTCAAGCAAAAAAGTGATTGCACCTGTCAGTTGTTTTCACGCAGGAGGAAGTAAACAAACCCCAATAAAATTGCTCTCAGCAGCTCGCCTCTTTGCAGGCAGGACCCACAGCTCTTGTTTTTCTCTAGAGCTCTTGATCCATAGCAGGTATTCATGTACAGCAGACACTGACCATGCTCTGGAGACACAGCAGGTCCACTGCAACACAGGGAACTCGGAGGAAGAGCTCCAGGACACCACATCTGCTCAAGGTACGCGTAAAACCGCTGGGAAAGGTGAGGAAACAATTTACAGCCAGTGCCTGCAGCAGCTGGAAGCAGCACAACTAATGGATCTCTTCTCCATCAGCCCAGGCAGCCTCTGGAAGGGTTTCAGGCTTTGCACTGCCACAGTGGTTGATTGTTAGCAGAACCAGTCCCTGGACGTGAACGCCCGAGAAACGGCGAAAGCCTTTGCAATGGAAATTCCCCTTTGGAGTCTGCCTGGTTCAGCACAGCTTGGTTTATGGGTGTTAGCTGATCCTCACAGCACTGGGCAAGGCTCATCTCAATCAAGGGTTTGTGCTCGATAGAAAAACTTAACTCTCCCTGACCCCCCCGTCACGTCTCCAAGATGACCCGATGAAATAATTCTCAGATTATTTCCCTTTCATACGTTAGAAAAAAAGCATCATATGTGATCTTTTTCCTTTCTACTGAAGACTAGATTCTCAAAGCAAACAAAAAACCTGGCCATGCTTCTAGTGGTCGTTCTATACAGTTAACCACAGGTAACCATGGGCCGTCTTTGAAGTCCAGAAAGTCCAGGAAGAAGTATCTAGAGCACTTTACCAAAAAGGGAAGCTGTCACAGGCAACTCCCTCTTCAGAATGAGCTATAGATTTGATATTGTCAAGATATTTCAGAGCAATTAAAATTATTGTTGTATTTTATTCCGCTTCAGAAGTTATAGGGGACAAGAGCAACTCAAATCAGTTTGTACAGCTACTTTTTCTTACCACATCTTACAGTTTTACAGTTTCTCTTACTTGTAGTCTAAGGGAAAGGTCCCAAAAATGAGTGGCACTGAACACCAGTGCAAAATTTCAAGTCATACAATAAAGCCATATCTCAAAACTTCTCAAAAAGGAGGACAGAGAACAAATAAACATTTCTGATCAGGAAAACAATTAATTTAAAATTGTCAAAAGTCTCAGAAAATAACAGTATTTTTATCTGCCTTGGTGTACAAGGACATGGAAATAAAGCCTTTGTCTTAATCCAAATAAACACCACAAAGTGAGAAAGAGCTTGGGAGAGATAAAGTGGTTCACAACACATCATTTGCCTGTACAGTGAGGCACACAAACAGGGCCTCCTAATTGTCAATCGTGTGTCCTATATTCTAGTGACACACTACCTCTCATGAACAGAATAATTAACGAGAAGAGGAGGCACATGATCAGATCCTACAGCTTTCTATTATTTAGGATGAATGGAAATAAAGGGAAACATTTTCAAAACAGGCAACTGGAAACATCTTTTATGCAGAGACCTTTAGAGTTGGCAAAAGCAACCTTCCAAGGAAAAAAAGCATAAGAGAAACCTATTCTGGTCGTTTGAGTCATTAAATCCTCATAGAATCTGTTATAAGAGTTGCTGTGTTCCTTTCCCCACGTGAAACCAGTGTGAGTTATCCAGCCGGCTAGCATGGAGCTGGCTGGAGAGGAAGAAGCCCTGAATTTCCACTTGTTGTGTGTGAGTATTATATCTTCTGCAGTTCCTGATAGTCGTATAAACAACGCTAATCTTCAAAACAAATGACAGCCATTGTAAAAGTGCCTTCCTGTAAATGCTCAGGTTTGCTTTTTGCTTACAGACACACCTCACTGAACAATAGCTCAGCAGGTATGAACACAACTAAACAATGCATAGACTCCCTGCAGTTTCAAGTTTACATCCTGCAGGCACTCTTGCAAGAGTGAATAACAATGTATTTGGGTAGAATTCTGAAATTATAAAACCACCAGAGAAAAGTAGATCTCGATGTCTATCATCACTCCTATTACCACCACTGTAGCTATTCACAGCTAAACTTTGTATAGCTACTAGTGATTTAGTTTAAATTGTTATTTCTCAATCTGAAAATGAGTAAATTTTTTAAAAAAGTCTTTAGTGTTGCCACACTACGTCTGAGACCCCCCTTGAGAAGATTCAAAAAGGAAATAACACTGTGCTCTACTGTACTTGAAGCATTTTGTACATTAATGCATTTCATTTCCTGCTTTAGCTTCTGCAATCCATAATACAGATTTCAGAAGGGCACAGCTGAGCCCTCAACACATCTCATGTTAAGATATCTCATTTGTAAGTTAGCTTAATATTATTTTAACAGAATGGAAAAGAATAAATCAAGATGCCAGTGTTTATTCAAAAAGACTGATTCTTATGACTAATTATTAGTCGTCTTGATGGAACACTTCTTGTTTAAGAGAAACATTAATAATCATCCATCAGTGTGTTTCTAATACAACTTTTTCAGGTTATGAACACATGTCCAAGGAGAGACATCAAGTAAGCATAACTCTAAATAAGGGCAGAAGAGATAATTTGTACTAAGGAAGAACTGAATTTTATAAACTCACAAACTCCCAAAGGCTCCTCCTCGCCCAGGTTAGATTTATATTGCAGGGATGCAAAGCAGCAGCCTGACTGCAGTGTGAGCTGGGACCACAGGTGAATTTGAATTTTGATACGTAAGTCCAGTAGTTTAATATAATTGTGAGTCTTTTTAAAATACAGAAACATGGAATGTGGGGCTTTAAACTGAATTTATCAGATATATTTCTGTGATAAAACAATATAGCCTACCAAAATAATTCTCAATGCCTGCGGGGAGAACAAAGGGGTTTTTTGCAGGGGGAAGGTGTTTTGGTTTTTTTTTTTTAATTATGCTTTGGTTGATAATCAAACTTTCTGGGTAAGATTCACTTGGATACAGAGAGATACATCTTTTAAATCCAAGATTAGCAGCACCAATCATGCCATTATGAAGAGCTCCAGAAACCTCGCACCATGGGAACACTCTGTGAGCTGCCTGCCCAGCCCTTGGCCCATCCAGGCAGAAGGACAGGTCTACACCTCAGCACTTTCCTGTTTTGTCCCCTTTCCCCTGCACTCTGTGTGCCTCAGCCGGATGCCAAGCAGCTTTCCCCCATTTACAGCAGAAAACCTGTACGGGCTGCAGGGACACAGCAGCACCCAGCAACCTTCCTGGGGTGACCAGGCGACCGTCTGTGCCCACGGTGTCCCCCCACATCGTCCCACGGCCCCACAGGGAGCTGGCAGGGCAGGGCAGTGTCATACCAGGGAACCTCTCAGCAGTTCCTTGGCAAAAGGGAGGCCGTGGCCCTCTTTAGTCATAGGCTCCCACACCCTTGGGCTTCATTGTGCACGTGCCATTCCTATCATGCGCTAAAGTGATTCTTCAGGTCTTACATAAAGGGTAAATGTCAGCCCCGATTTTTGTGTGTGCACACACATTTGTGAATTGTGCTGTTTGTTCAGTCAGGTTGGCTAAAAAACATTGAGGTATTCACTTGCTGGTGTTGTTGCCAACAGAAAGGAAGAACAAGATAAAAATAAAATGGCATTACTCAGCCACCTGATGACTTCTCTAAATATATTTTGAAGCTTTGTACAACACAGGTTACTATGTATTTAATAAATCCAATGGATTAGCACTGTAAGAAAGACAAAAAAAATTACACAACACTCCCTCCCCCCCCCCAAAACAGCAGGCCAGCAAGGTATCCAATTTAATTTTCTATTATTTTTCCAGGTCACCCAAAACTTGATTCTTTTTGAGAAGTCTAAATTAAAGCCTGTATTTGGTCCTGCAGCACAGATGCCATCACTGCACTACACTGAATTGGTTTTCCCAGCCCAAATCTTGCTTCTCACAGGTAGGAGAAGCACAAACACTGCTCTGGATGTTACCCACCCCAGTACGGTGTTTGTGTGCACTGCTGGGATGGCACAGGCAAGAGCAGGAGTGCCATGGGCACTGCTGAGCAAAGGAGAGCACACTCTCCACACAGGCTGGAGCACGGCACAAAGAGGTGTTCATTTGTTTTAGACGGGGGAGCTGTGATTACAGTCCCAGCCAGTGCTGAATACACAGGCTCCTGCTCTCTGCCCCAAAAGGGTAACCAGCTGTTTTCAGGGTTTCGACTTTGATGTACAAATAACTGCTTTAAAGTGGACCCTGAATCCATTCTCTATCTGAAGCAGCCTTTATACCTTATCTGGATAAAGTTTCAATTTTTAATGAGGGCAGGGCAGGAGGGTTTCCAGGCCTGTGAGTACGAGCTATGTGATGCAGCATGCCAGACCTCTCAAAATACCTACAGAGGAGACATTTCATCACACTGTCAACATTAACTTTGTATTACTTGGCATTTTTGCTGGTTATTTCAATCTTAGAGATCCCTTTGAATCAGTCTAGAAAACAAAACTAAAGGGTAAAGTTTCCCAGGAAATAAGAACAGAGTAATAGGGAAGGTTTTGCTATTTAGAGGTCTGTCATTCCTTTAAAACCTATTTTAAATTACATCCATTAAAACACACAGGAGATCTTCTTCCCTCTGCTCTGTAAAACTGTTTTGACTGCATTCTGGAAGTCAATAGACAGAGTAGAGCATTCCTTTGTTGGCACAGCCCTGAACAGTCAACTTCCCAGGTTTCTCCTCTGTGAGCCTGTATTTACAGGGTGCCCTTCTGAGAGGGGAATTTTTGTTTGCTTATGGCCTTGCCACAAACGTAACTGATACCAAAAAGCACCAGACTATTTACGATTATCAGCCCTGGTTCTAGAGGGCAAAATTTATAGCCAGATAATCTCATTTTTTTCAGTAGTTTTGCATGAATTTGATATCTAAGTCCAAAGAAAGTAAACAATAAATACAACATGACCCCAATATAACTGGAGTAAAGAGGGGGGTGAAATTGACTTAAGTGTGTCAAAGAGCAACAAAAGTAACAGCAAAATTTACTCCTAGTAAATGTTTTTGAAAACCTTTAAATGCTGATGACAACAACTTAAGAAATATGAAAACATTTGATAATAAACCAGAAGAAATTAGTAAATAGTGAAATAGAACAATCCATCAGAAAGCTTTCCTTAGGGCTCAAAGCTGCAAGTGCAGTGCAGCTGTAAGTTAAATTTGCAAATGCATTCAATCATGCAAATTTGAGTGCTTTCTCTGGTACAACACACCGAACAGAATGAGGATTACAGATCCAACTATGGATTACTTCACTACCCAACCAAAACTATGATTCTCAAGGGAATTTTGCCCAATTAGAATTGCTGTGTTTTGGAAGGACTGTTTATAGGGAGAAAGACTTCAGAGCAAGTGTCTGGTGCTCATAAGCAAAACATTTTTAATTCTACAAATAACGAGACATTTCGGAAAGTTATAAAGCCTCCCAACATGAATTGAACTACCCACTGCGGTCGGTGCTTTGAGGCAGTGCTAGGGAGCACCATCAGAAATCTGATTATGAGCTCGGGACGCTGGCAAGCAACTTAATTCAGCGTTAAGCCCTTTTTAGGCTCTGGCCCACACGAAGAAGCGGTTCAAGCAGAGGACCACAACCACCAGGATCTCCAAACCACCTTATCACCAAAACACACCGAGGGAATTAGGGCTGGCTGTCGAACCGAGCCTGCTGGAGAGGCAGAAACCGGTCTGGAAGCCGCCTTGTTCCGGGGGTGCCGCGTCCGTGCCCGCCCGGGGGCTGCGGCGGAGCGGCCGGACACACCGGGGCGGGCGGGACCACTCCCGGGGAGGGAAACGGAGACAGGGGGAAAAAAGGAAAAGAAAGAAAGAACGAAGAAAAGAAGAAAAAAAGAAAAGAGAAGGGGAAAAAAAAGAGAGAGAAAAGTTTGCTGCGTTTCCGCGTGAGGAGCCGCGGCTGCCCCGCGCCTCCCGCGGCCCCCGGTGCCGGGGCAAAGGTGGCCGCGGGCAGCCCCTCCCCGTTCCGCACTCACTTTGTACGTGTTCTCCGTCAGCTTGTTCACCTCCTCGGGGTCCCGGGACATGGTGCCGGCGGGGAGAGCTCGGTCCTGCGGAGCGCCCCGGCCCCAGCGCAGCGCCGCGGCAGCCTCGGCTCCCCGTGCCGCGACCGAACTGTCAAAAACTTGCGGAACCAGCCGGGCAGCGCCGCCGGGGCGGGCCCAGCGCCGCCGCTCCCGACGCGGCAGGACTGGCTCGGCGGGCGGGGAGGGCCGGGCCGGGCTGGGCTCGCATCACCGCACACGGCTCGGCGGGCACGGCACGGCAGGGCAGGGCGGGGCGGGGCGGGCGGAGCGCACGGACCGCCTCCCTCTACCTGAGCCGCCGCCGCCCGCTCCCGAGCGCCGCCTCCATCCTCCGTCCGCCTCCATCCTCCTCCCGCCTCCATCCTCCGTCCGCCTCCATCCTCCTCCCGCCTCCCTCTCCGGGAGCCCCTGTCCCGCTGCCAAAGCCCAGCCCGGGCCCTGTGGAAGTCCTTTCAGGAGGCAGCTCTGCTGTGTGTGTGCCCCACGAAGTCCGAGGTAAACTTCTCCTCCCTGCAATTAAGTGAGGGTTCTGTAGGAATTAATTAGTCAGAATGAATTAGCGTGGCCCTGGCGATGGTAGTGCGGTGCGGGGTGGTCCCCCTGCTTCCTCCCACAGCAACCCAACGCGGGGGAGAGCAGAGGGGGAGAAACCCCCATTCCTGAGACCCTCTCAGGAATGGACAAAAATGTCTTTCTCCCTAATCCTGGTCTAGTGCACTGCCCTAGCTTCCTGCTGCACGGGGAAGTTTTCTATTTGTTTTAAATACACACCCATAAAACAGTGTCCTCAGTCATCTTTCGTCTGTGAACTGACTTACAAGGCCTTCATGGAGAGGGGTGGTGAGGAAGGCTGTGGGAAGCTACAACTTTTTGTGGACCGTAAATTGTCCAGAGATTGTGAGAATAAAGTATGCCAGCTGGAATATCTTTCCGATAAAGTAATACTGGCACTATCTGGAAGGGCTTTGTGGGCAATTTCATAACCTTTGGTATTTAGAACTAGGTTACCGTGCTGGGTATCAAGCGTGTGAGCTGTAATTGCTGTCCTCACACATCGGCTGTCCTCTTGGTCGCTGTCTTTCCCTCTGTTTCCCTCACTTTATTGCAGCAATAAAAAACTGGACTTGGATCAGAATCCTAGATACTGCACTCTGCTGAGGGACGAGGTTTTTACCAGGTTTTGAGAGCTGCAAAAATGTTTTCATTTGAGCACATGGAGACGTGCCTTTAGAATTACAATTTGCCATCTGAGGAAAAAGTGGGTACTTAAGGTGTTACCTTGAATGCGGCTACAAGGCAGGGCAGAAAGGGGGTTTTATGAGACTTCATACTCGCAGCTGAGGTCTTTCCGGACTTCTGGTATGCATGGTATTAATTGCTGTTCAATTCAATTTATAATGTTGTCCTATGGGCATAATGGATTGTTTGGGGCCCAAGTCTACAATTTATGTTCCCACTAAGCAGTGTTTGCTCATACAAACTGTCCTCTCAAATGTGATGTGGCTGGTTGCCTGAGCACAGCATGAAGAGTCATCATTCACACTGTTTATTTCCAAGTCTTTTGTCTGCAGAGTTTGCTACAACTCTGAAAACAGACTGGGTACTACTAACTTTTGTGTTACCATATGCCAGTGCCTGAAAAGGATGTTACTCCCTAATGGGCTGGTGTTCAAATTTGAGGGAGCAGGTATCCAGAGGAAGATGCTGAAAAGGGCTTTTCCTTCCCTGATTCCTGCTAAAGGAGCCGGGAGTGTAGTGTATAGCAGGGAGTGTTCTATTCCTGTTCGGGGCAAAGCATTTCTCTTTCCTCTGAGCACCGTGGAGCTCAGGGAGCTCACCTAGGATTCAGGGTGTTAGTTTCCAGTTGGCTTGCTAAGTTCAGTCATAGTAAATTACAAAGTGAGTGTTAATGGAGTATGCATATCAGACACAATATGGATAATTTATGTAGGCAGAAGTGTTTGAATTGTTAGGAGGCTTAACACGTTGTGGGAATACTCAGCATTTCAAAATATACATTTGTAAAGGTCTTTCTTTTTACCTTGTAAGCAGATGTAAATATTTTAAAGTTCTACTGAATTTCCTACTTCTGACTTCCTGCTGAATTTCCTACCATATGACCTTTGGTCTTTGGTATGACCTTTGGTATTAGTTTCTGTAGTCTTCACGTGTATACATTTTTTAGAGTTTTTATGTAATGTTTTTAGTGCTGTCAGTTATTAAAAAAAAGGAAAATAAAGATGGAAATAAATAATACAATTGTAAAGTTATGGAGAAAAGAAAAAGGAACTTGAAAAAAACAGTCTTCAAAGAATACCTGAGGGAGAAATGAATCTAGGAGGGCAGAATCCTTACTTTGGGGTAATGTTTGCATCTATTATGTCATCTATCTCCAGATTAAAATAAAAATAACCATAAATAGTTGAGATATTTGGCTTTACTGTGTGACTGCAAAATTTGAAACTTGACAGCCAAATCCAGTCCTTTAAGTATCCGGGCCTTTTCTATAGACGATAAATTTTCAAATTCACTAGGGAAAAAAAAGTCTGCTTGAGCTTGTAATACAAATGCAAAGGTTTTGTTCTCTTAATAGGGGATTTTTATCTTACATTGTGTTAAGATTAGTGTTACGTTACTGACTTAGCTGGAGTCAATCCTGATGTGTGCAAACAACAGGAATTTGGAATGGTTGAATGAGCAGGAGTCCTGATCACCAATCACATCTGCTCTCTGAACTGATTGGAATCAAAATTAATGTGATTATATTTTTTTGATGCTTACTTTTAACACAAATGGATTTGTTGGCCAGAAGAGATGAAGAAGGAAATATTCTTACTTTGGTGGTGAACCCATCCTGTGGTATAACTACATCTGTTCTTTGTACTTCGTCTCAAGCAATAACTGCACCTCAAGAATGGTTCAGGAAATTTGCCAGGTTAGTGGCTTACCTGGTCCTGTACCCATCAGAGTAGGGCTAAATTCAGGATTAGGTTGCTCATGGCTTCATGCAGTTGAATTTTGAAGGAAAAGTTGAGGGACAGAACTGAAAATTTTATTTGAAAGAGCCTGTAACCTGTCAAGTAAAGAAAATACAGTGCTATAGGAGACAGTGTTTAATATTTTGTGTTGGTCTATCCCCTATGTCACCCACCCAGCTGAGGTGCCTGTGCTCAGCAGGCATCCTCTGGGTCGTAATGAGGACTTTGACTGTAATGTTGCCTGTTGAGAAAACAAAACTCCTTCCTCATTACCTGCTGTTCTGCCTCACTTTACACTTTCCTGATGTTAAACCGAAGTGTTTGAAGGACTGTAATGATGCATAATTCCAACAGTTCCACTTGATACTGGCTGTTTATAAGTAAGGGCTCGGATTCCAGCGTGTCCTGGTCTCACCCTTGCGATGGTTAAGGTGCTCCTGCCCCTGGCAGGCAGGTACTGAACAGGAGCAGCCAGGAGTGGGCTGGCCTGGGGCTGGGGCTGCAGCATCCGAGCCTGGCTTTCTGCATGGATTGCTCTGAAGTGCCTCTCTGGGACCCACTCCAGCAGCTCCTTCCATGTTGGCCAAAGGCAGAATCATATAGATTTAGCAAAACTGCTGTCGAGGGACTCACTCAAAATAAGTGCTTATGTTTATTCCCTCCAGAAGGCCGGTTCTCCCTTGTAGGGTTTAAGCTTTGGAACATGAATAGCCACAATAAAAATTTCGCCACGCATTGCCAGCCCTGTAGAACTGAGATTGTAATGAGAAAAGGGTATTGTTGATATATCTTCTGAAAACGTACATACTCAGAAATATTCCCTTGAGTAAATACATGTATTTCTTTAAAAGCAGTAATATTTTGATATTTTCTGCATGTGTCCTGTTTGCATGTCAGGGACATATTCAAACATTCTTTGTGAAGGATTTAAGCATGCTGTAAAGACCCATTAACATCAGCTCATCATTAGATCTTTAACATGTGTTTTAGGTAGCTTAGTACAACTGCAACTAATTACATAAATTGTGGCTAAGCAGTAATCACATGTGCACGATCTAGCCAGCTGTGGCCTATTTCATTCCCCGTGGTCATTAGCAGATATTTAACTTGATTAAGGAAAAAAGCATGTCCACAGCATGTTATTTAGTGATCTCAAACAACATTCAGAGTCAGAATATGATTTTCTGAACAGGAAATTAGAGGGACTCTACAGCCTCTCTTTTCTGATTGATAGATATTTTTTGTCCTCTGTTGATTCTTACACGGAATTTTTCAGGTATTTTAATCCTCTTCAAATTGAAAATGTAAAAGCACACAAAAACTTAAACAAAGTGTTGTTTGAAAGAATTATACAGAACTTTTGAAGGGTTACCTACCCTTTCGGCCTGATTCAGCTCTAGATCATTTAAAGGATTTACTCTGTTTTTAAATTGATGCAAGCAAGCACAAAATCATTTTGTTCCCTGCTGTTCATTGTCCTGGGCTGGTTTCAAAGCAAATGAGCTGTAACGCAGACTCACAGGTCAATAAGATACTCTGGTCAAGGAAGACACTTAATTGAATGCTTAATTTAAACATGTAATTAATTCACTGTACTTTGGGGGGTTGAATCAAGGAAGTGCAGGATGCTTTTTATTAACTCTTCTTTCTCCAGACTAAAAATGAGATGATGTTTTTGTCTTGGAGATGAAGGCTTTGGATGCTTGTGTTTTGTGTCTCAATAGTCTCGTTTTGCAAATTATCTTGGCAGGATTATGAAATGAACTATAATCTGATTTTGTCATTGTGGTTTATTTTCTTTAGACTAGAAAGAATGTATGGTAAGGAAGAAAGTGTTTTTTAATGTGGTTTTTTTAGGAGTTAGACAAACTCTAACATTCAAGGGAATCTAATAGGCAGTCCTGCTAGCTATGTTAATAATTTTCTGCTGTTAGCTGAAATATTTAATTCAAAGCTGTTATACCCACACATTTTGTGACTGCTCATTTCTTGCCGAGAGTAGCTGTGCTTTAATCCCCGTGCTGTGCCCACTAGATGGCAAGCGAGCTATGCACGATGGAGCAGAAGAAACACACATTATCTGTAGGCACAGGGCTTTCTCCAAGTGCTTTATAATGAAACAAGATAGATATCAGTGGTAAGCGAATGAAACAGCCTTTATATTGCTCAGACACAGCCTTGGAATTTTTTCTCAGGAGTGTGAGTGCAGTTAGTATGTTCATGTTATTGAAATCTAAATATGCCTTGGGATCTGGAACTTTATTTTGGAAGTCAGCCCTAGTAGCAAGCCAACATCCTGGTGAAACTCCTGTTATAAACTTCTAATCCATTTTAATGATTAAAAATCCAGGGGTTTATGAGGTGACTCATGCTGAAAACACATTATTTTAAATACCTATGTATTTGTTATTCTCCCTTTTGTAATTTGTCAGCTGGGGATTAACTAACAACAGGTGTGCACTGTCCCAAATGGATAAACTGGTTTTGCCTGGGGCTGAGGGTAGAGTTCTGCAGCTAAACAAAGATCTGCTCATTGCTGGTCTTAGAAATGTCAGTAGATTCTGTGTTAGAACCAGAGTAGGAATTATCAGTGTTTGTTATGGGGCAGAACATAAATACCTCAACTGGAATATGATGCTATTGCTGGGCTGGGGACAAAGTGTGTAAAGGTGTAAAGTAGCACTTCTGTGAGGATTTTCAGGGAATTTTGATGCTGTTCTTACCTCTTCCTTTTCACAGCAACGAAAAGATAGACCAAGCACATAATATTGATAATTTGTTTGTACTTTTAAATGGTAATTTTATTGTACTTAAAAATTTTTTTTCAAGTAAAAACTCCTAGAACTTCATTTCTATATTGCAAAGAAATTTGTAGCTCATTAACCCCAATCTTTTATGCAGACTTACTATCATGGAAAATAACTAGAACTAGGTTCAGGATAGATTGTATTAATAGTAAACTATTACAAAAATACAATTACCTTCTTCCTGTATTGCCATTTAATTGGGAACATTTTTTAGAAGTTGTACTGATACCAAAATAGCAACCCATTTCTATTTGTAGGTAATAAAAATACGATTCCAAACCCATACATGGATATTCTTGGATTGAGCCATACTGAAGTTTCTTTGTATGGACATGTTATGAGCCTGCCTTCTCCTCTTATGTTCAGTTGCTGTTCCAGGAATCTAACACTGCTGTGCCTGCCCACTCCTTGTTCCTAGACACCCACTGGCCAGTGACAATACTTGCGATGTTTTCCAGAAAATGTAGGGGCGGTGATGGTTGATATTGAGCACATCTTGGGAGCAGCCTGTGGTGGATGTTTGCAATCCCAAGTACCTGTGCAGCCTGGTGGTGTGTTCTGAGTGTGTCTCCACAGCGGACCCAAAGCAGCTGCTGGCAGTCGCTGGCCCCGCTTGGGGTCCCGCCCCTGGCTTGCAAAAACACCTGAGGAAGGAGGTGGTTGGAGGCCGTGAGTGTCCTGCAGAGAGGGGAAGATGGTGATTAGATTAGGTTGGCAAAAGGCAGTCTCGGAGATTCGGATGAAAAGGATGATTGGTTAATCATTGGTTGTCTGAAAGGTGATAGCTCTAGGGTCAAAATACCTCACTTCCAGTCCCATTGAGATTGGGAAAATGACATGGTTAGGGAAATTAGAGTGATTAGGAGTGGTTTTCAGCTCATGATTAACTGGCTTCGTTGAAGTCAGTTCAGTTCCTATGGATTTCCTGAAAGAGCTTGGCTCGACGTTCCTCATTTCTGCTCAGCTTTCTCGTTTGAAAATCAAATATGTGGGCTGTACCACGAGGAGCGGTCCCTAGCCTCGGGGCAGAGTGGCGTGGGGTGGCTCAAATCCACCTGGCTCTGGGGCTTCCCACGCCGCCAGCCCTTGTTTTGGGTCACTGCTGAGCTCTGCCCATGGGGCTGCAAACCCTTAACCATCACTTTATTCCGTGTTTTTCGGTTCCAAGTGTCTGAACCAGGCTGAGGGCTGTGCTGTGGCTTGCCTGAGCAGCATTTGCACGGAATGGGAGCGGTGCGTGCCCTGGGGCTGGGCAGGAGCCTGTGGGAGCAGAGGGCGGGCCGAGCTCGGCGGCGTTCCCGCAGCGGGGTGAGAGGAGGCAGCCGCATCCAGGGCGGATGGACACGTCCGGCCTTTGAGGCGGGTCCTTGCAATGGACTTTTCTCGGGGTACAGCTCCAGTTTCGTTTGAGAGGCAAGGTGGCAGCAAAGGGGATCCCGCCCGTAAAGTGACAGGTGTCATGTCGGTGACGGAGAGCACCGGGATCTAGGAGTGACCTAAGGAGCTCATTTGTCACCCTTACCTGACAAGTGGGGAGAAGGAGGCACTTGGCTTCTGATAACAGCGCCGTGGGCACTGGCTTTCCGTGGGGTTCTAGGGCATAATCCTTCCATTTTAATGAGCTAGTGAATTACTGGAGTTATAGATAACTTACTAGAATTGTTTGGTTTGTGATTCAACTCAGACATTGCAGCTACTCGGTTGTTTGGCTCCTGAGTAAAAAGCATTTTGCTGTTTTCTTTTGTCCTTTTCATGTAAGGGCTATAGCTTATATTCCTGGGGATGTTTTGGAACTAGCTGTTCTGGAACCAGAGAACCCAGTTTCTAGACACAGGAGATAAATCAAGTTGCTTCTATGCTGCATATTACTGCTGCTCCACCCTAGAATTCATTGAATTAGGTATCAAGGATTTAAAGAATTTCTGGGTTTCTAAGTGGGTGATATGTTAAATTTTGTCTTGTTCATATAGAAAGCCTGTATGTTACTGCTGGTCCAAACTAGGAGAGAAAGGATGTGGTGGACTTCTTTTGGCCATGAGGTTTTGTCTTAAATTCAGGACAAAATTTTGGTTGAACTGGAATTGATGGGAGGTTTTGATTTAATTTAGAGAAGCCCAGCTTTCATTTTTATGCTCTTGATTTTTTGTTAAACTTCAAGTAGTGCAAACTTTTAAGAGAGAAAACAGTTAACTCACAAAACTCTTACGCTGATAGGATTTGTGAAACAATTTGATAATAATTCTTCCTTCTTTGACTCCTAAAATACGGGGAGCTCGCTGTTGTACACACCACATTTTTATTACCTGCTCTTCATCAGTCTGTTGGTTGTGCTGTGTAGATGTTTTTCATTAGTATCACAGAATACACACACTTGCAGCTAAACCTTACATAAAGTTTCATATCTCTACCCACATTTGTTACTACTGTAACACTACTTAGCAACTAAAAGTAAATCGAAGGAGCAGTAATAAAAAAAAAAACACTCAAAATCCCTCTTTACAATAGAGACAAGGCTGTAAGCTGCAAAATTCAGATATGAGTTTAGCTCTGAAATTTTCAGAAGATCAGAGATCTCACATTGGTTTTATGTTTTCAAATGTGAAATGTCATTAGAATTACCTGGCTCTGCTTATGGGTGTTCTGTATCCAGTATTTACAGACCAAGACACAAAGCTGAACTAAAAGTATTACCATGCACAGTAATGAATTAAAGAAAAAGACAATTATGATTATCTCCTTTTTTGGAATATCCAGAAAAGATGTAATATTGTACTGTGAGTTTATTCTAGATCAGTATCCTAAGTCCCCTTCCTCCCCCAGTTGACAGAACAGATGGTTCATCTCTCTCCTTCAATTTCTGAATCCTTCAAAATCCACACTGTGAGGAGCTGGGGATAGGTCTTTCTTTAAGAAGTCCTGTCCCTCTAGTCCATTTTAGTTCTTAATTCCATGGCTAACTCTTCAAATAACACTTCAAGTGTCACACTGTTGTGCTGATTTTTCTGGAAGTTACTAAGGGATCAGGTGGTGTGTAGAATTAATACTGCTGATGAAAATATCAATACAAGTAGTACTTCAGCACCACGGGAGAAATGTAAAGGGACAATGTCTACAACCTCTTTTTCCCAAACATTTTCTATATAAACCTGTGGTCTTTGAGCAGTCTGTGAGAGCTGTGGGCAGCGTAAACAGTTTAGGTCTGTCTGTAACCATGAATGGCACTACAGGCAAAAAAGGATTTGCAAATTATACAGGTGAGATAAGAGCTGTGACAGTGACATGGTAACAGCATTACCAGCACTGCTGAGGGGAAGGCTGGAATCCTGGGTCTGTTACGAGTGACTATGTATTCATTGTGGAATAATGCCTATAAAAAGGATAAAAACATCCTTAACAGTCAAGGACCAAGATCTGCACTCACAGAAAACAGGAAGGTGAAAGATAGGCAGAGGTGTAGCAAATGGACAAGGAGCTCTTGAACATCTTCATTAGTAGAAAAAATTAAATCAGTTATTGCAATAACTGCAGGCAAGGAGGATGGGGTGGGATGGGCAGTAAGACAGGAAATTTCTTTTGATTTTCTTTCATTGTGGGGAACTTTCCATGACTTCAAGAGAACTATGGCAATTACATAGCACCAAGTCAGAAATGACATCAAAATGACCAAGTCAAGTGGGCTGTGTAACTGGGAATTTAAACCCATGCATTACTTACACTGATGGATAACTCTTTAGAGGAATGAGCATTTTGTTATGGTGATTCACCAGCTAGCAGCTGGATGCTTTTCCCAAAATATTCAGAAATATTCATCTTGCTAAGTGCAGCCAAGAGTTTGTGCTGTTTGGATAATATTAATGAGTTAATGTAGAAGTGTGTTATATTTTGTTAGTTTCTAGACAGTGTGGGCCAAGGTCACATCCCTTTTTCTGCACCACAAAGTAGTTGAAAAGGCAGACAGTGGCTGGGTAGGAATCCCACTTACACAGGAGAAATCCCTTGGTAACACACAACGACCACAGCAGCTTCATTTCAACTTTTCTCCAGTGCCAAATTGGTTGAAATTCCTGAGCAAAACAAGAATTGGAAATTGGTTTTTGCTTCTGAGTTAGTCTCAGCTGTCAACAGTCCACCAAGAAAGTGGGTAGCAGCATATGAATTAGGGCAGTGCTGTAGCTTGAATTCTGTTTGATGTTGGTGCTGGTCTGACTCACAGTGTGATCTGGATTTCACCACAGCCGCGCTGGAGTTTGAGGTCTGAAGATGGAACTCCCTGGCTGCCACCCACCTGTAGCAGCAGCTACAGCTGGGATCAGGTACAAATCAAATTCAGACCTTTCTCATTGCCAATTTTGTGTCAGTTTCTTACTCTATTTCTTTAATTTCCAATTTCTCCTGCCCCACCTATGGGTACTATTTACCAATAAAATAAAAAGAAAATACTGTATAAAATAAAGCACATACAAAGTAACAGAAGTCTTGCTTCCCATTTTCAGATCTCTAACATAATGTTCCATTTCTCTTTGCCTTTCTTGCTCATTTTATGACTCTTTCCCATCTCAATTTCTCTCTGCAGTCATTGATTACTGATGTAATATTTCCCATATCAAATTCAGAGCTATAAAAATAGGCTACAGTGCAGAAAATATTTTAGACAGGGGCTGGTTTAGTTGAGTTAGTGAGGTTGTGTGTTGGAGAATAGTGACACATTCATTTATTTATCTGCAGGGAATTGTTATTGAAGTTTCTTGTTTATGCCCTCTCACTCTTTCCACTGTTTCATTCTCACCTGTTTTCTGAGACTGCAGTGACCGTGTAGAAATATAACGTGACCTAAACAGCTCAAATTGATTAGAACATGATTATCATGAAGCAAGAGGTCTAGCAGAGACATTTTAAATGAGGATGTAATATAGGTAGCTTTTTACTTTTACGAAAGTGTGAAAGTATGAGTTACATTTTCATTAAGTTAAGGCAGCTGGGTCTTCAGCGTGATTGGTGTATCTGTGGTACAGACAGTGCTGTGAAATAAGCCAGAAGCAGCATTCTTCCCACTACTTCCTCCTGCTGTTATTGATTTAAGCGAGGCTCTGGGGTATCTGATCCTATCCTGATGCCTGAAGATTTATTCATACAACTCCCCATGCATCAGCATGATATTACACCACTTGTTCTCTGGAGAAAATAATTAAGTGAATTACTAACGCATAAAATGCTCAAGTTAAAATGCTTAAATATTCCATTTGATGCAGTTATATATAGCTTAATGTAATAAGTGCAGTATCCTCTTAGAGTGCCATGGCTTTCATCTCCATTAAATGGAATACTAATTACCAGTTGATTCCAATTTTGTCAAGGTTGCTTTGTTGTTATATTCTTAAACAAGACTAGAAGGTGAAAAAGGACTAACCTGTATATAAATTAAAAGCAATCAACAGAGGTCAGAGCAAGTGTCTTTACTTTGGGGTTGCAGTTATAAATACTTTGCTATCACAGAGTTTTTAAAATGAGACAGAAACTTAATCTATTGACTGCCTTGTAGCAGAAGTTGCTCGTGGGGATGGCAAGGTAGTTCATTTTATGTGCAGGTATTGCAAAGAAAGGGAGAATAATAACCAAATACAACCAGTGGTGGAGTTCAGTCTTTCACTGAAGGAACTGGTGCGAAAATACAATTCCAGAGCAGCTCCATGAAGCACTCAGCAACGAGTGGATGCACATGAAGTTCCCAGTATCCTGCTCAAGAAAGCCATCAAATATCTTCCAACTGTGGGTGAGCTGCTGAGAGCTGGAGCAGTTAATTCTTTTTCTGATTACTTTTTTTATTTTTTGCTGTGTGTGTTAGGCTAATTCATGGAAATTGAACATGAAAGTTTATTTGATTTTTGGAAAAAAAAAATTTAGTCCTAAAATTGCTTGGATTTTACTTATTATAGTGAAACAAAATACTTGGGTTTCTCCATATTATTTAAAATAGACAACAAAAAATCTGTAATATTTTGCAACATTTTATCTTATTTACATCAAATGTTTCTGCTGGATACAGATCTGTTTGCCTGGGAATAGAACTATCAGTCCCAGATTTTTAAAATTCTTTAATTTTTTTCTAAATTTTTGACGTTTTGTCTTGTTTCACTATGGAAACAAGCATTTTAGCCCAACAAATTCATAGTGAAAATACAGTAGAATTTCACCTTTTTTTGTAAACCACATAAATTTGTGTTTATGTATTCTGATTGTATTAAAATCAGCCATTTCTGAACACAAAATCCACTTCAAGGGCCAGATCCTAATATTCATCCATCTTCATGATTCCTGCTATATCCCTTTTCCTTGAAACAGCTGTTATGTAAATGTCTGTGTATTGTACTGGAAACTGAACCCTGGCAGTGTAGGAGAGGCACGTGAAGAGGAGTAAGAATTGTTCCAGCAGAGTGGTGTGTGTGTGTTTGGATGGTGCAGGTGCCCGCTTCTTTCACTGCCTTCTTTCAGCACCAAGAGTTCAATTCAGGGCTGGCTGATTCCAGGAACTGAAAGAGTATCTAAATGCAAATGTCATCCTTTGGAATCAACTTTCCTTTGGGTCCTGGTAAGAAAATTCAGTGTGTGCTGGCTCTGGGTCTGTGCATTGTTTGCTGGGAGCTCACCCATCCATGCGTTGACTCTTACTCAACATCTCACATTTTTATGCTTTGGCTCAGAGTGCAAAATGAAAAATAGATTAAGCTCTGCTATTGTTGATTCACACTTCCACTTTACCTGGTCTCCATGTGACAGAGATTTTGAACAGGATCTGTGCTGTGGCACGTTTACAGCCTGGCTCCATTTAGCAGTTCTGCACCAAGTACAAGAAACTCTGAAGTTTGGGTCGTCTTTTAAGCAGCTTTTGCATCATTCTGCCTGTCCCCCTCCCTGATATTTTTCTCACTTTGATGCTAATGAGGGGCCAGAGAATCCTAAAGCTAATTAACATTTCTGGTCATAGATGTGCAAACGTAAGAAGAAAATTGATCTGCCAGTGTTGATCTAAAGTGTAGAAAGTAGTGATGCATTATGAAGGTATCTTTCATCTGAATAAAAAGGAGGACTTTTTTCAGGAGCTGCTGCTACTTTTTCCTGCACAATTTCTCATCAGCATATTAAACCTCTTCTTCACAGGCTTTGTTCAGCTGTTGTTGAATAGCATTCTAGGTTGTGTAAATTCAGAGGAGTGTGGTTTGGGGAAAAGTTGGCAAAATGAAGCTGTAAATTGTTGGGAAGTGTTTAAATTGAGAACAGTGTTGCAAGTTTTCCATGGAGATTTGAGTCTGATTAACTTAACAGAACTGAAATATATTTTTCAATTTATATTCAAATAATGTTCATTGTTATTTCTTTAATACGAATTTTTAAAATCTCCAAGGGAAACATTTCTCCACAGATAGCTGTCTTCTTTACAACAAACCCAAGCGTTGCCATTGACCTTGAGTATTTTCAAGAGAGAAGAGCAGAGGAGGCAAATAAGTGCAATTTCAGCCCTTGTTTACCAGCCAGCTCTGAGTGTGCCAAAAGTCACAGCTGCCACTGACTTTGAGGAACCCTAGCCTTTGAATGGTATGAAGTCTAGATACAACATTTATTTTGATGGTATTAGAAAATAACAGTTAATGCATTTCAGTTATTCAGGAATATAATGTAACAGTAAAAAAATTATTCTAGGGTGAGTAAATTTAGCTGTAGTGTAGGTTCTCCTGTCTAGAATCCTGATCTTGAAACTTTCCAGGGCCTCAACTTTGGGGCACCTCAAGTTGCAGTCCTTGTGGTCAGAAGTGTGTTGCTGCTACTCATGAAAAATATCTCAGAATCATAGAATATCCTGAGTTGGAAGGGGCCCACTAGGATTATCAAAGCCCAGATCCTGACCCTGCACAGGGACTCCAAGAATCCCACCCTGTACCTGAGAATTTTGTCCAAACACTTCTTGAATTCTGCCAGGTTTGGTGCTGTGACCACTGCCCTGGGGAGCCTGTGCAGTGCCCAACCACGTTTTCTTGATATCCAGCTTGAACCTCCCCTGACTCAGGTTTGTGCCATTTCCTCGAGTCCTGTCACTGGTCATGAGATAAATTTGAGATTTATTGTTACCAAGCGTAAAGATGGGATGAATTCAATCATAATATTCTAGTGATTCCTGAATCTACACCTTATTGCTAGAGATGTTTCTATGTTTTGTCTGGTTACCTAGTGCTTATCCAGTCATCATTTTACATGAAATACAGAAACAACCAATAATCTAGTTGAGCATAACAGTTTTCTCATGAGAATCATCAACTACATCTCAGAGTTACTTCACCTTGAGGCAGGACTTGAGCCTGGGTGTGTTGTGTGCTGGGTGAGATCTGTAAAACTGAAAGTGGAGTGAGCACGTGAGTTTCCAACTTTTTTTGGGAAGAATGTGTGTAGCTGTATTTTCCTAATTTTTTTGGCAGGGAACCAGCAGGATTGAGGAGATGGCACTTTGAAAAGATTAGTAACTCATTCAAAGCTATTAAGGAAAATTGGAGCAAGTAAGGCAAGGGGAAAGTTGAGCCACTCATGCTTGTGCATGAATTGGTAGGGAGCTTAAAGAACAAGTCCTGTGACTGGGAAGGACTAGAAAGAAGTCAAATATTGGGGTTGTTTGAGGCTTTGTACACGGACTGATATATTACTATGCTGTCTGCCTAGAGTAATGGTGAAAAGCAGGGTGTCAATACATGGTAATGTCATAAATTTATATAAATTAGGCAATTTTAGAAAAGACTACTAAGAGCTCTAGGAGAACGTAATAGAACTTGGTAATAAGATGTCAGATTAAATTCAATTTAGATAAGCGCACGGGAATTAAAGTATAAATCACTTCAGCGCCTGCAGTTCTAAATTAGTCCTTAAGAAAATTGCTTGATATTATATTGGAATATTTGAAAAACACTATTCTGATTATGTAAGTAAAGATTATAGTAAAAAATGCAATAGAGGCAGAGGTATTTTAAAATGGTATGGGCTCTTTTGTTGCACTTCTTGATTATTGATCATTGATTATAGTGGCTCTATAAAGAGCTCCAAGTGCGTGGGGATGTGCCGGATTCCAGTGGCTTGGTGAATACACACAAGTCCCATTCACAGTGGGTAGCTCTGGTATCTGGCCTGTAGATTTAAAGCTAGAGGTTTAGGTGGCAATGTAAATTTCTTTTTTCCCCCCCACAAAAGAAGAAGGTTCTTGTATTTTTAGTTCTGCTGGAGACCAGATTCTTGGGTTGTGTTGGATCTAACCAAGCTTGGGAGCCTTTTTCCACTAAGGTGTGCAAGATCCACAGTGTCAAATTCCATGAGCAGGGTGTATCCTTACAAGTAAATGGTAATGCTGTGAGCATCATTTTTCACTTTCCATAATGAAATGGTGGCTGAATTCGTATCTCCGAACCTCTGTTAAAAATAACAGCCCTAAACTGAAACCAAGACTGGGAAATCTCCTGAAAATCAGCATTTTCAGCCTTGTTAATTCTGCTGCTTTCTTGAAAGCACTGGAAACTCTGGTGCAGATGGTGAGAGCAGGATATCACCTGCAAGGCTCAGAGTCCTGTGTGTTACAGTGAAAATTCTGATGAAAACTGCTCCTTGTGGCTGCAGTCTGCACTAAGACCACTCATGACTAAATAGTTGCAGATTAGACCGTAAGTCTTTTCTGAATTCTCTGCTAACCCATAGCATAGCTGGCTGCATGTTGAATTTTTGCTGACTCTTTTTCCATTGCTTTATCAATCCCTGCCCACTGTGTAGAAGTCTTGAAGAGGACTTGTGCTCTCTGTAACTTTGCAGCAGTCTTCGCATCGTCCTTGTAGTTCTTACTCAGTGTGAAATATTCCCTCTCAGAACTGGTTTATAATTGAGCTCCAGTAGGATTTCTTACCTTGTCACCTGTTAATATGAAGAATTCTGTATTTTAGAGAGAGGGCATTGATCACTTTATTTCTGTGTTAATAATAACAACTGCTGTCAAATTATCATGGAAAAAGGATGTCTCTTTCATTACTGGCAAGAGAAGTATGCTTAGTCACTGCAGTTAATTTTGGTTATGGTTCCAGAGCCTTGTAGTGAGTAATTTCAGTCTCTATTTTTGGCTGTCTCCGGAGATTTGAAAAAATTTGGAACAGTTTTTAAAGTTAGGTTTTGATGTCATCTTAAATGACATTGGTTGCCTTTTCACATAATTTTGATGAAATCCTTCACTTTTGTACTTTGTTTCACCAGTAGAGCTAAATCTGTCATTCACTCCCAAATAATCCAAGCCCAACTTTCTTTGCAGCACAGAGGATTAATATTGACTGCTCACTGTTACATGCTTTAATACTGTCTGGGGAAAAAACCCGTTTCCTCTCTATCTGTTTCCAGAAGCATTAAAATGTTTTACAATTTCAGTCCTTATACTTTGTCTTCGATAGCTCTGTTGTAAAACTGTGGAAGCAGTAAATCCTTTCTATCTTTAATTGAATCCTTTGATGTCACTCTTTAGGGCACTCTGGGCTTTGCAGTTATTTGCACACACTCGGTAGGAAACGTCTGTTCCTGTAGTTTTTACTCTTTATCCTTCAACATTGTGAATCTCATGGCCACAAATATTTTCCATCTTGTGTGGCCCCTGTTTACGCCCTTTCTATTCACTGCACAGGGCTCGTGTTGGCTCCTTTTTGCCTTTAGACTCCACGGAAATAATTCTGGGGCTGTTCAAACCAGTTCAGCTCCTCTCCTTGCCGCCTCTGGTGTTTGGCTGTAGCTCTGTGCAAACGAACCCAGCGTTGCTCCTGGTGGCCACGGCCCTGCCCTGACTCCTGCCCTGGCTGTGCAGCCCCAGCAGTGGATCAGTGAGGCTGGGCAGGGAGGAATGAGCTCCCAGGAGGCTGCAGAAGGACCGGAGCCTGGCACAGAGTTGGTGCCACACTGTTGGTCCTCCACACACACAGTCTGGCTGTGGGTCAAGGAATTGCTTTTTGTTTTCAGATTCAGACAGATTCAGAGCTGTTCTGTAGGGAAATATTGCCAGTTCAGTGTCTAGAAAAAATACGTGTTTTTTCTGAGTTTCTTAGGAGAACCTTGTTTTTAGAGACAAGAATTGCTCAACTTTTGCACCCAAAATGTATTTGCAAATGGCAACAGTTGTCCAAAACATTAAGCTTAAGAAGTTTCTCTTTTGTGTTGTTTCTTTTTTTAAAAATGAAGGTAGGTCTGCTTTACAATATACTGCATGTGCATGATATTCTGCTTTGGAGACTTTTTAACACTACAGTATAGGCAAGGAAGGGATTTCTTTCCCTTTCCAGTCTCATTTAGTTTGAATTTTTAGGTAGCAGAGAAATGTAGCTCTCTTCCTAACCAAAGCACTCTGTTGTACCAACATTGTCCATAGAGTTATTGAATTTTTTATATTGTATAGGAACATGAGCAATATCTTTGCTATTCACATGCTGCTTATTCTTTGCAAGTTTTTTTCTTGTAAAAAACAAAAACCCAACACAAAAACCTCCTCTAGAACACTGTAAGAAATAAAGCATAGTAAAGTAAAGTAGCCAGTAACTGGGATGGATATGACTGCACTGAGAAAAGGATGCCACGCTCCTTTAGGAATTGCCTTGTTTATATTGCTTTTAAGTCACTGAACATGTCTGTGGTGAAATATAGACTTATATTTACAGAACTCTGAACAGTGTCTAACTGAGTTTCAGACTTATGTAGTTAATAAAAGAGCCAATTCTCTTCAGACAGCCTTGAATTCTTATTAAATGTATAAGTTTCATTTTAGACAGCAGGTTTCTACATACTGGAAGCCTCGGGCTAAAGCAAAAAGCAAAGGGAACCTGTATATGTTTGTAGGGATAGTGTAAAAGGGAAAATTCCTGTTTCTGCTGCCAGGGCTCCAAGTAGTTCAGTTGTAAGGTGGGTCTTTTTAAGAAGAGCAGGTAAAAAGTACAACTTATAGAGAAAGTAGTTTTATTTCTGTTGCTCTCAAGGAGCTGACGTACTTTTAATTAGAAAAAGGCTTTGAAGGCAGGTGGGGAAGGGGAAGAAACTGTTGTTTCTTAATGAAAATTTTTCTGTCCTGCACACAAAGTAATAGATGTCCTCCAGAGAATTTTTACTTGAATTAATGGAGCTAGTGGTAGAAATGATGCTGTAAGGAATGAGAGAACAAGGCCTGAATTAATAAAGCTTTGCAGTACAGTACCATGCAGGAAGTGCAGAAACTTCTTGTTTTTCAGTCTGAAAACAAAGGCAAAGAGAAGTCATACAACTTAAATATAGCACAGTTTTTCTGTTAGAGCAAGAAAGTTAATCCAGATTGTTAATTCTTGATGATGTCTTCCACCCCTATCAGAAAACAGCTTTTTTTAAGGCTTAGAGGTGGTAAAGTCATCGACATATTTGGGATAAAAGGCCACATAGACAACATTGTCTAAGTTGAAAAGCAGACCTGAATCAAATGAGATAACACAATAAAAGCTGCATTGTAAGTACGGTGATCTTCACAGCCATACCAGTGTACTTGTAAAACCTACAAAAATCAGACTTTTTCCTTAACTTGACTTCAGTGTTTCACTGAAAAGATATTCTCATAACTGAATGGCTGCTGTGGGCTTTGCCATCCAACTTAATTGCTTCCATTTCCAGGCAAAATGACTCTCCCGAATTCTGCTTTGGTGTTTTTTTTTGGTTTTTTTTGCGTAGTGGAAGGCCAGCAATGCTCCCTCATGGAGGCAATCCCATATAGCAGAAGGAAGGAAGGCATTTGGAAATGGATGTTTAAAAACTGCTCGTCTCACCTGCTGTTGGGTGGTAGAAGTGACAGCAAATTCCACATCAAGTGAGTAGGAAATGCACGTGTGTCACTGGCACTTCTGTCTGAGGCTGGATCCTTCCAGGTGCCCAACACCACACGGATTCCTGAAGCAGCTGCTGCTGTGAATAAACGTGTGTGAGAGCATTTATGTAGAATGCAAAGCTTGAAAAGCATTTTGGAACCACATCACTGACATATGGCACAACAGTTTAAGTGAGTGGAATCATTGTTCTGGTGCAGACTTTACAGATAACAGTAGGAGAAGTAAAACTCAGGAGAGGTTCAGAGCCTTGTGGAGTGATTTACAGAGGAACTGGATGTGACAACGCGAGTCAGTCTAAAAAAAATAACAGCCCACAAGTTAAAACAGTGGAACAGCTTTTCCTCAGAGTGAAATGGTGAAGACAAACAGACGAATGTAGGAGGAATAAAATAAATCAGCTGTTAACACTCTCTTTGAAAGCACTTTTAAAAGGGAATAAAATTGCTTTTTAGTGCTTTTTAGATTTTTCCTCCTTTTAAAGAAGAAATTAAGGCGTCTCTTGATTCTGTACATATTGAAAATGAAGTGTTGCCTGATTCTGTGAGCACCTTCACCTTGTAAAAACTGTTATGTGAAAATGACAACTCATAGTTCTGAGAACAGATATACTTCAACCCTATTTTTCACAAGTGCAACAGGATGACTTAACTGCCATCAGCTCTCACGACTTTGGCCTCCAGTCCAAATCCACTTCATGCAAAATTCTGAGGAGGAAATAGGCTTCATGCTGGCAACAGAAAATTAAGAAATATGAGTTAGAGAGTGCTCCAGTTTTGTGATTCTGTGTCAAAACCAGTCTGCAGCTTTCTGCCTAGATTTTACAAATTGAAAGCAGTGTCTGTATTTGGACTCTGGAGCAAAAAAGAGCACAGAATAAATACTCCTGATATAAGATGCTTAATGTGTCAGTTCACCCAAGCAAATGATCCCATAATCTCTTCCAAATCCTCACAGAATGTTTCTGACCTTATCTCTTCCTATTTCTACAAAAACTAGTATTTTTTCGGTTCTGAACTGCAAACCTGATTTCCTGGGTGATAAGCAATTGCAGCAAGTGTGAAGTTTTCTATGTCTGCCTTGCCATGAAGAGGCTGTTTGCAGGATTTGAATTTATAATCATGGAACTGAAATGATGATCTAGACTGTGTAGCTTTTTGGTAAATGTAGAACAAATGAAGTAACTGCAGTGGCTCAAGGCAGAGTCAAGACTTCCCCAACGTTCAGAATGGGTTTAAAGTCTCATTTACCTCAGGAGTAATGAGAGTACAGTTCTTGTTTTAAAACAGAAAATGCCGTCACAGATTTCTTGAAACAAAGCACTGAAAATTGAGTGTTGGGCAGTAATCTGCTTTCTGGTTCTATCTCCCAATCTCACAAGTTGATAATTACTTTGTAATAGCTGCCAAATCATTAAAGAGTGGAATATTTTTCCCTACCTGTGCTGATAAAAGGGATAATCTTTTTATTTTCAGTTTTTATCCATCTCAGCAGATGTATAACTGCATAAACTATTTTGTTGCTACAGCCTACTGGATGCTTAAAAAACTTGACCAGATTAAAATTAATTTTTTTATCTTAATCATCTGTGGGTTTTTTGAGGGGGTAAACGTCTCTTATTTCAATTTGTTTTCAGTGCAGTGTAAGACATCCTGCAGAATTATTTTACAATCTTGGGTATTTTAGAGAATATTACTTCCTGAATCCATTTTGTTCTCAGAATACTTAGAAAAGGGAAAACATACCAATCTTAAGAATAGATACCTTTTGAATGATATTGTAGAATTAGTTTTCAAACAACAAAAAAAGGTAAATTATGCATACATGAAAAAAATTTGATTTTTATCATCAGAAACCCTGTGGAAATGGCAGTGGGTATTACATAGGATGACCCTCACATGCTCAGCTCCATTAGTGTGGCAAATTCAAGGGGATCCCAGCTGGGTTTCCTGGCCACAGGTTACACACGTCAGAGCAGAGCTGCTTCTGCAGCCACTTCTTATCAGTCATTCCCTCTGAATCCGCCTGCTTGGAGGCTGAAGTAGAACTTGGCAGTACTGTGCTCCCAATCCCCAATATTTGTTTATTCTATTTAAACATCCACATTTGAAAATTATGTCCCGCACTTTGTACTCCCTGGTTTTTGTTGGTTTGGTTTTTTTCCTGCAATTTGCCATCTTAATGTAGACTTTCAAATCTATGAGTATATTCTGGTAATTTCAGGGAAGTGTATTGCTTACTAGTTAAAATGATGTATTTTTGATCGTTGCATGGTGGGTGAGGTAAAATAAAATGCTGTTGTGGTATAGTGTCTAAATATTTGTGTAGATATTTTATTTGATAACTGCCATTCTGCTGCAGCTGTTTGATGGGGTTTTATTGCTTGTTTTGCAATCCAATACAGGGAGCCAGGTGTACCAGGGGAGGCTGAGTTATGCTGCATGTGGTTTCACAGAACCATATTAGTGTTCCTTAATCATTAAAGCAGCGTGAATTGTGGTCATATATCTTTCAAAACAGCACATGATTATAGCTCAGGAATGCATTAAGAAACTTAAATGTAAATTAAGTACAAGAAAAAATTGCTTAGATGTTGCAGACTCTGTTGAATTGTGAATGCTTGGTGGTTGGAAAGGATGATTCTTACAATGCTTTCTGTCTGTGGGTTTGAAAAAGGCTTTTCAGAGAGTTGTTGTACCTGTCTGCAGGTGAGAAGGTTGAGAGAAAAGAAAAATTCTTCCAAGGTCTCCTGGAAAGCAAATGGTGCAGCTGGAGGGAAAACCAGTCAGTCCAGAGGTCTGGGCCAGTTCTCTGTTCAAGTGCTGTCCTGCCTCCTCTGCTTCCAACCATTCCTGTTTCCCAAGGAAACAAACATCTCCACTACAGCTTCCAAGTGGGATGTGGTAAGTATCCTGAGAAACCTCCGCTATGCATTTCTACTTTTATTGTTTGTTTCTAGCAGCATTACACTGGTAACCACAACAAGCCTAATTTTTTCTTACTATTTGATGCCACTATAATTCCAATGTTCCTTTTTTTTGAAATGAATTGAGTTATTCTGTGTTTTTATATACAAAAATGAAGGTAGTTTACCCAAATTTTCTACATTACAATTGCTGATGTTCTGCTTTTAAAGAGAGAGATCCTCCTGCTGCAATATATCTCATAATGTGTTTATATGAATAGAAACTGCATCAAATGCAAAATTAGAGAAACAGCATTGGCTTTACCTTAAGTGAAGTTCTTATTCAGATATAAGTTATTAAAAAAGGGAGGAAAAAAAAAAAAGGCAATTGTTTTTCTTTTATTCCTTGGCTATATATGAAACTGAATAAACTGTTCCATTTATTTCTGTGAATGGTATCCTACTCTCTGGTGAATTCCTAGAACTGCCATCACACAAATGTTAACTTCACCAGGCCTGTTTCCTCCAGACCACGCTGCTCTTGCTCTGACATTAACAAAGACTGAATTCATATTTAAGCTTTCTGATGGACGCATTGCTGGTTAGAGTCGGTTGGAAACCTTTAGACGAAACATTTTCACCTCCCTGGTGGAGCTGGTAGCCTCTTTCATGTGAGCCAGTTTCAGCCTGCAGGTCTGCTGAGGCTCTCCGGGTGTGTCACTCTGAGCCCTGAGCAGTCCCACACACCCGTGGGCTTGCAGGTGGCTTTCCTGGGAGTAAGGGAAGCTCGTCCCTCTACGCCAACCCCTCTGCTGTTGTAAGCAGTGTTAGTAAGCCACAAAGATCTGTAGAATTTCAAGCAGGATTTAATATGACTAATCATCATCCCACCGGATTTGACTGACATTTTGGTAATGGCTTCTGTGCAGCAGAAGTAAGCCTTTAAGAATAAAACATTTTCTGCATTAAAAGGATACCCTTTGTGTAACTGCAGCAAACCTAACACGAGGAATGACTCTGTTGTGCACTAAAATTAGAGATCTTGTGACAGACAAGAGCCCAGGGTTCCAGCATATACACAAGGATTTGCTAAATGGAATAAACACGAACAGATCTAATTCTGATGCTTTCTAACTTGCTCATGCCTGACTTTAGAAGTCAATAACTCTTTTCAAGACAGACTGTGTGAGCATTATCTGAAATTGAATAGGTACCTTCGCTTAGGAGCTTGGTTTTTATTTCATGAGACAATGCAATAATATACACAGAGTATCTGGACTTGTTAAAATGTATACTCTTCCCTGGAAGTGGCAATTATGTATTGCAAATACTTTGAAAATACTAATGCTACATTTTTCTATAGAAACATAATAACATGATTTTTGCTGACATCCAGATGTGACCTTTGCTTTCTTTGAAACACAGATTTTCAACTTCAGGACTCTGATGCAGTGTGTCCTGCTTTTTAGTGGAGGACATCTTACTCTGTTTTTCCTTCTGAAGTCCAATTATTTGCATATAAATTTCAATCCATAAAATTGGTGTAAGAATAACTTTGGTTCCAAGATTACAGTTAGTTACATTTGTGCAGACTCGTAATTTTTTTGTCATAATTTTATCGGTATCCTGCTCCTTGTAATTCCTGGCTAAATCTGTCATACGACATCATTTTGTGTGGTCTTTTCAGGGACTCTGGTTGCTCTGTCTCAAAGTTTCCTTTCCATTTTATTCAGTGCTGTATATTATCCTGAGCCCTGTTCTCTACAGCAGATTTCATTTTTAACATTCTAGTGCAATAAACGACAATAAAACGAGGAGAGTTTTCTAACCGTGTAAGAAAATTGTGTCATTGATGGTTTTTATTGAAGAAAACATTTAAATACTTTTTAAAGGTGTTTTAGTCATCTTGGCAATGTGCAGTGTGTAGAAGCCAAGGATATGTGACTCAGGAGAAAATGTGTTGGTACTCATTCAGGGGAAAAACTCCGTTTGTATTCTTACAGAGCCTGAGCTGAGACCCAGGGGAGCAAACAGAACACTCTTCATCACACACGGGAGGAAATCTGCAGTTGATGTAAATTTTTATAACTCAGTTGACTTCAGCAGAGCGATGCTGATTTATAGGAGATGAAGTTTTTTGCACAGTGGTGGTATTTTCTTCGTTTATTTAAAACCCAGCTGTGCTTAATATTGGGCAGAGCAGTGAAATCAGGTTCCCTGACCTGCATCCCTGTCCTCAGAGAAACTCTTCTGGATTTACCTTAACCAGACCAGGATCAGTATCCGCTTCAAGATACACAAAATGCCAAGAGGCATTTCTACAGTTTTTGTTTTCTTACTGCTTTGAGCCACTTGGTGGGATCAAAGCAAGTTGAAAGCTGGGCTGACCAGATGGTTTGCCTGAGGAAGGCTGTCCTGGGGAGACACAGAACTAGAGCAAGGAATTATTTGCTTGCAGAGTTACTGAGCAGCAGTTGGTTAGAGTTTTGCTGGGCACAGGTGACTGTGAACTGGAAGAAGGCTGGCATAATGTAGAGCATCCCTAAAGCTGCCCTTCACTGCACCAGGTCCGAGATGGCTGTGGGAAGAGTGGATGGAGGAGGGAATGTGTCCCCTCTTCTCCCAGCTCTATGGGGGTGCATCTCAGCTTCAGTGAAAAATTCAGTCTGTGGATTATAATTTTTGCTCGAGAAGCCAGTTTTGTGTTTCCATTGGAGGAGCCCTGTTTTGTATGCAAACCTTCCCAAGCATCAAGATGAGAGTATTCTCGAGGGTGTGTTCCTGCTGCTTCAGGTACACGGGGTTGCAATTCCTTTAAACTCTGCTGTCTTGCATGACAATGCGAGTTCCTACCAAACCCAGTGATGTTCGAGTGCAGCCATGTTACAGTCCAGCCCAAGAAATGTGTCTCAGCCACTGTGCAATTTGCAAACTCTACGAGTGTTACACAACAAACAACATCCTTTGAGTGGAAGGCTCCTCCTCATGGCAGGGGCCTTGGAACTACATAATCTTTAATGCCTCTTCGACCCAAACCATCCTGTTTGGTTCTAGAAATACAATTTAAGCATTTTTAGGAGTTCTTCACAGTATTTTTCAGTGGTTAAACTGGCTTACCCATTAAATCTCTAAGTCACAGCATGAGTTTAACTTATAGTGACCCAAAACTCTTGAGTGTAACTAACCCAGACACCACCTTGTTCTCCAGGGAGCATCATTAAGTTTGTCAATAGTTTGAGCAAGTAGTTATCACATGCAAATGGCTGGCAGGTAACTTTTCATTCAGAATCCCATCACAGCTGAATTGATGATGTGTGTGCGTCTTGTTGGGGGATGATACAGGAAAATTGCAAATTTTTTTTCTCAGACCATTTTTACTGTTGAAAACTGTATCTCAATTTAGATGCACTCAGCCCATAGTTCTGTTGTTTATGTGAGTGTGAATTGGCACAGTTGTGATAGCCCTGCCTTATGTACAATCAACAGAAGGAGAAATTGGGTGTTTTGCAGTTTGAGTAAATTAACCCATGAAAGCTGTATAAAAATGTAATTCTTTTGACTGCTGCAAATATTTAGAGACAATCCTGGCCAAGCATCTTACTTGGTGGTGGAAGATCACCCTCAGAACAAGGATTAATGTACATTTCTACATTTATTCATATGGGGGTTTAATTTTTAGTTTCAGCATATTCACAGTTGCTCTCAGTCAAAACATCTGTCTTCATATTAACTCAGAGTGCTTCTGGTTGTAAAAAAACAGTGTTATGAGAGGTGGGAGTAGAATAATTATCTCTCTAATACAGCATTAAGAAATTCCCTTCACGGAGAAAGACAGATTTACACTTGCTTTGTCTTATGTGGGTGTAAGAGATAATGGGTGTATAAATCTCTGTAGGATAATAAAATGTATAATTTAGAATCTCTGCATAAGATTAATGCCACACAGTTTTTTCTTCCCCTTCCCCCCCCTTTTTTTTTTAGTTAATGAGATTACTATTTTCACAGGTTACAGTTTCATTATCAACCAAACTAATCAACTGACCATAAAACATTTACAGAATTTTGGATTTAAAAAAAATATTCTTAGGGTCATTGTTTTTAGGAATAAAACTGTTCCTTAATAATTTTAGTGCAGACTTTTAAAACTTGGTTTTTATTTGGTTGCCAGGACTTTTTATTAGGTGTATTTTATGATGGTGTTTTTGGTTTAGTAATTGATCTCTTTTTAAAAAATGGTACCTTGTGATAATGAAGAAGTGGAAATACAAGAAGAAAAAGTAATATGTAAAGAGGCAATAGGGTTTTTTGTATCAATGTTAGCACAGGTTACCAGCGTATGATAAAAATACAATAATTTTGTGAGATACTTTGTATTATCAAGCTTATTACCAGATGTTCATACTTCTAAAAATAAAAGTTATTGTGTTAGTGAACTCTGTCCAGAGAGGCTGAACATCAGAAGCCTCTTAGAGCCCTTTGTTGCTGCTTTGTAAGCAATGCTGGAAGGCAGTGGAATTGTGGGGTTGGTTGCTAGTCCTGGCTGTCCTGAGTGCTTTGGCATTTCACCTCATTTTCTGTGTTTAGTTTACCCAGTGAATGTAAGGGTCGCAGTGCAAAGCTGCTTGAGGTGCCAGGTGACTCTGCAAAAATGTGTCACAGGGTGCTGTTCCCTGACTTTGCTGCTAGGAGTTCATGTTCAGTGCACTTGTTCCAGTGAAACCTCATCCTGTTCTTATTTATCAGCTGCAAAACACTGCTTTTCATTGCACGAGACTTCCCTCAGACAAATGGTTCCTGTGAACATTTTGTCTTTTGGAACTTTGGATTGCTTATTGTCTAATTTCGTTTTAATGCTTAGCAATTGGACTGGATCCATTTTCTTTTCTTTTTTTTTTTTTTTTTTAAGATTGTAAATGGTTTCTCTTTGAGGCTAAACTTTCACATTCAATCTATAATCAAACCTAATCTGGAATTTAGGTTTTATTTTGAAGATCATTTCCTTTGTCAGGAAACCCTTAAGGATATCCCCCTATATGCTTTTTACATGCCTTTTATATGTTCATTTAAACCACTCAAATGAAAGAAATGCTTCAGTATTCTCTGGAATTCAATGAGTTTAAACATTTCTTGTTGATACTATGTGATGTGTACTGTACTACCCTTTCCTTAAAATCTTTTGCTGTAATTTTAGACTTCATGCTATTTATTTCTAGAACTTATTAGAGAAGAGCTTTTTAAATATCCTTCAGCAGAGGTGGGTGTGTGAAACATGCTGCAAAACTTCAGTGATTCCAGCAGCTGGGAAACACATTTTGGTCTGTCCAAGAAAGCATTACTCAATTATTATTCATGTTTCTGAGCTCTGCAGAGCACACTGAGCTCCACTGAGTGTCCTCTCCCTTCACTCTGCCCTGTGCCATCTTTGCTACATGACCGTGATAATGCCACTATTTTAGGAATCAGTTCTTAACAAAATTAGCCTTTATAATCCAGTTGCAGAGAAAAGAATTGCTTTGAAGATACCTGGCATGCTGTGTTTGCTGAACTATTGCAAAGACAAGTGTTTACACCTCGTAAGTGAGTTTATGAGAATACAATTTCCGGCAGAGCTCAGTTAACAGAATTAGAAGAAGTGGAGATGCCATCAGAGGCAAACAAATCACTTTATCTTTTTCCTTAAAATGGAAACTGAGAATACTCTCATCTGCTTTTTAAACGTTTTTACTGCACATTGTATCCTGTTTCCAGGAAAAAGAACAGACCAGTTTTGTTCCAAGTATCTGCTATAATATGAAACATTACCACAAAGATGCTTCCAAACCACCATCTTCAAGGTTTGAAACTGCCTTTTTTTTTTTTTTCTCTAATTCTTCAATCCATCTCTGTTTTAAGATTGCAAATTGCAGAGCTTGGTCTTTTAATCCACATTTCTTTCTATTTATGGCATAAATGTGCCAGAAAATAGCTGTACATACTTTCTTTAATTTGATACAAATTCTGCAGCATTTTCTTCTTTGGTAAACTTAAAATTGAATAATAATAATAGTTTTACTTAGCTTTTACTTTGCACTTGACTGGGTTAAAAAAGACTGTGTAAAAAATCAATTAGAAAAGGTTTAATGGATAGCATTGTTTTTCCTTACTTATGCTTCTCATTGTGATAATTAAAAACGCTTTTGCTTTTCTGCTGTGAGAAGCTGCACTGCATCAAGGCCAACAGAGTGTTTACAAAGAAGTGATGTATGAGCTCTGCGAAGCCATAAAATAAAGTGCAGCAAGCTGACATTGGGTTGGCTTCTCTAAGTTCCAATTATCACAGGTTCGTAATTTTACTTGGGAAATGGTGAAAGTTTATTTATATAGATGCTAGTGATGTTGTTAATAATTGTGTCCAGGATCAGCATAGAACATCATTGATCAAACCCATTGAGGCTTGGTTTCAAATCAAGTGCGAGAAATTTGACAAGTCCATAGTTGTCTAATACAGATTTTTTTTTCCTGATATGCTTCAGGTATCAAAGTTAGAATTGCAGAAACATCAAAGAACAAAGTCTAATTTACAAATCTGTCAATAATGGCAGCCAGCAGCATTATGATTGATGTAATTTATTATAAGATTACGTGGGGGAAGCTCAGCACAAATGATTTCTGCAGTACTTGTTACTTATAGATTTTACAAGCAGTAGCATTTAGAATAATGACCATCTAATACACTTCTCTGCAAACCCCAGATAATAAATTTCAGTTATTGGTTCAGCTTGTGAATTGGTAGCTCATATTGAGACAGTTACTGTTGACAATTCTTTAGGTGCCTCAGTCAGAGTTTCCAATGTTTAATTTTGACATCACAAACCTTGTACTTGGCTGTTTAGAAGAACCCTTTGAGTTCAGTTTACCAAGCAAACTTTATAGGTATTTTTTCACTCTTTTCCATTCTATCCATCCTTATCCTTTTGGAAACATTACCAGCTTTAATTGTATATTTGTATTAAAAGAATACACCATGTCACGGGCTGAGAATCAGTCTCTAGGTAGCTTTTCACCCTAAGTAATTGATAATGACTTACTAAGAAGTGTGGTATCAAGAAAGTATTTTCCAGTTTGATGTTACCCTGCAGCTTCTGGGTATTCCTGTCTCTTAGGATCAGCAACTTGTGTGGTATCGAGTTCAAAGCTTAAAACATGCTCAGAAATATGTTGTTAACAATTTCTGCCACTCTGTTAGTGGGAGTATTTGATCTGACAAGACTTATGTTCTCCCAAAAGCTGTTGGGTACTATAAAAAAGAATTAAGCCTCTAAGAGTAATTAATAATCTTTAATCAGGTATTGTATGATTTTCCCTGAAGTCAATATCCAAGTGGATGACTCAGAGCAGTATGACTCAAGCTATTTACCCTTTTGAAATATTGACAAAACAATTTGTTTTAGAGGAAGTATATAATTTTTCTGAAATTGAATAAATATGAAAAAAATGGTATCTTGAGATCTAAGATGCTATCTGTCTCCTGTTGGCATTCTGCAGGAGGAAAGAGAATTGAATTAGGTTTGACATCAGTAAGTTTCACTCAGCAAGGATTATTGGTGGGGGTTTGCTTTAGGACTTAGAACTTGTTGCTCCCTTGGAGGTGCCATAACAACCTTGTGGCTTTCCTGCCATGCAGCAAAGCACTCCTGTCCAACTGGGCTCTCAGAGCTGCTGCTTTCCCTTGTGAATAGATTTGAATGTTAGTAGATTTACAGATTTCTGATACTGATGTTGGAGGTTTGTGTTGCCATAACCTCAGCTGTCAGGGTGCCTTTTTGCGGACAACGAAAACAAAATCTGGGGAAGAAGGGGAAGAAAGCTGGCATTAAATACTTGGGCTTCTGGATTGTCAACAGTGGTTGAAGCTGAAGTGCAAAACAGGCAGAGGCACAGACCTCCCAGCATGTGTCAGACACCTATTCTTTCCCACAGATGAGTAAAAAATCCTTGAGCTGGAAAATCATCCACTTTCCTTCACCGATGAGAAATATTCTACGCAGATCTGAAAGCTGGGCATGTGTTATCGTGGCAGGGTTGAGCATGGCTGCAGTGGGACCCTCAGTGGCTGAGCTGTGACCTCTGCTCCTCACTCCTGAGAGAGGACAGAAGGAAGCTTTAAATTTCAGTGACAGCCCATGATCCTGCAGCAATTCTAGTCCTGAACCTTTTGTCCCCTGATAAGAAGATTTGTTGTAACTTGCAGTAGTGTCAGAAGTACCACAGAGAGGTTGCAGGTTTTAGGAATACTTTTCCCAGCTCTGCTCCACATCTAATATGGAAGAAATCTTCCTCTGCGAATGGATATCTTTTGGTTTTGTGCCATAGCAACTTTTACTAAGTTTTGAGGCACAGTATTTTCACAAAGATACAATAAAATTGGATTGTAAAAACCTGTAACCAGCATCTACCCTTAATATTTTGATTTAACATCAGTGAATTCGTATCCTTCTTCATATCCACACTGCATTGCTTTGAATTATTTTAATGCAATAGCCATTTGAGTCATAGAAAATAATCTTGTGAATGACCTCAGTTTCAGCTTGGGGAGTGCTTAGAAACATTTAATCAGATTTGTCAGATCAATGGAAAGAAGTTTGCATAATGAAGTATAAAGAACTTGCAGTAGTATTGCTTAAATCACATAGGGGACTTTAAATTGATTTTTATTTGTTGTTTACTTTTTCAGCTTTGTTAAGCTCCAATCTTATTTTTAACATTATTTACAGAAGGCGCTGTCCGTGTTCTGACTTCTTGTTTCCTGTTTTTACGCAGTTATTTCCAATTTTAAGCATTCCTTTAACTTGTCTTTAGGCTTCTAACCTGGATTCTTCCCTCCATTGATCATATTTTAGAAAACTTTGGTTCGTAACTTATTCCCCAGGTTCGAGGTTGACTCCTAACAGCCCCACCATGAGCCAAGCAGACGCTGCCTCCTTCCCTCCCCCTCAGGACCCCACTGATGTGCATTAATCACTCAGCATCTGTCACAGCTCTGACATCACCCCGTGGCAGCACACACCTCTCATACTCCAGCATGTTCAGAACATTCCGTGCTTTGTCTTTACACCCTTGGGCTAGAGACCAGGGAATGCAATTCCGTGAATTTCAGTGAGATTTGTGGTTGTACAGCCACAGACAGGGCGTGAGGAAGGAAGTCCACGTGCAGGGATGGGAACAGGTGCCCCAGTGAGAGCATTCCAGGTACCACTGGCCCATCCAGCCCTGCTGGGAGCTGTCACACACAGGTTTGCTGTGCCAGAGCAGGCTGAGGGTGCCAGCTTGTCTCTCCCAGTTCTTTTCTGCTTCCTGCAGAGCAAACCCTTGTGCCCTGGGTCAATGTGAGCTCCAGATCACTTCTGAGGGCATATTGTATATTACACTTGTATAGTGTATAAATATATTCTATTTGGAGGCATAATTTTTCATCCACTATTCATGTGATAGAGGGGTAAAAGGGATAATTGTTTCTGAGCACAAATTAAGCCAGACACAGAGTGTTCTCTCTTTATAACACATCCCTCCTTTTCTATTTTTCTTCCTTTTTCCTAAGTCAGTCCCTGATGCCCAGTGTAGATTTGCTTTCCAGCTAAGTATAATTTGGTATTTTTCCAGGAGCATAGTTATCTGTAAAGTACAGGCTCTGACTTTTTAAAGGGATGCTTTGGTACTGTGTTTATCAGATTTGGGGAAACCATACCTTATTAAGTGCTCTTTTTTTGCCCTGCCTGAAGGCTGAAAATTTTTTTCTGAAGTACATCAAAGCTAGAAAATGACAGGGCAATTACTCCTTTTAAAATTTATTCAATAGTAATTAGTTAACAGATACTGTCTCATACCCACTGAGCATGTTTTGTGTATGCAGTTTGGTTTTGTGGAGGCAGATTGCTGTTGAGTTAGAAGCCTCAACACCGTGAGATTCAATTGACAGGAATTTGATCACATAGTATTTGCTGGATCTGGGACCAAGTTCTGGCTCTGGCAATGTTATTAGTTGGGAGATAGTTGCTTTTTTCCTTCAGCTGACACCAGCTGGCATGTAGTTTGTGCATGATAAATAGCCAATGGCAAAATAGTTTTACATTTCTATTTTGTAATTTTTACAAGTAAGAGTGTTATGTTTGCTTTTCCCCTTTCATCTGTGATTCCTGTGTCCCTTCTGTGCCACGGAGCAGTTGCTGTACAGGAAAGGAGGAGGCTGCCTGCCCTCCAGAACAGGCACAGGCTGGGAGTTTCCCTGGGATGGTGGGAGATGACATTTACAGCCTTTCAGGATAATGAGGAAATGGAATGTGGGTCTCCCACTACCGGGAAGAGTTTTCTGATCTCCAGGCTGTCACTCAAATACACATATCAACATAAGCACCCCTATCTTGGAAAAACCCCTTACCAACTCTGTGTTACTCTGGCCACGGGATGTCTTGAGCACACCCTGAGAATAAATCCTTCAGCAAACTGGATTTTACACGTGCTCAGAGTGGGGTAATTGGAGCCATGCACACAGAAGAAGCTCTCCACATTCAGGGAGCTCTAAGGGCGAAGTGAAGTGCCTGGGAAGCAGAGGCTCATCACTGGCTGGGAGGCAACTGTGTATGTGCTGATATCCATGCAGAAATTGTTCTTGTATACAAGTGTGGGTATTCCACCATTGTCTTAAGGGTCACAGGAGAATTTGCATTTTTACAGTGTGAAATAAGGTGAAGGCTGGCTAGTTGAGGTGACAAATGCTTTCAGCAGCTTTCTCCGCTGGCAGAGAGTTGAATGGTTCTCAACAGTGACTTGAAATATTTTTTTCCTGTGCATCTGAGTCTATCCATAATTACGGTGCAGGTATTTTACTGCTGTGTCTGATAAAAGCATAACACAACACGAATTATGCAGGCAGGTTTTAAAACGACTGTGTGGTTTCCTGCAAGTTTGTTAACTTTTTATACTGTCGGCTTAGACAGGATGATGCCCTGAACAGCCACTTGTCATGTACCCACAGCCCAAAAACCCCAGACAGGTTTTTGTGTGAAAAATTCATACTCTGTATGTTGGACCAGCCGTTAAATGGATAGATATAAAAGCCTCTATGGTGGGTTCCCCCTTGTAGGATGCAATACATTATTCATGGCACCAACCTGCCTTGGCAAGCCTGAATGTATTTCTAGCATTAACTCAGATATGCATCCAAATCCAGAAACTGTATGTGACACAGCATCCACCACTTTGATCCAGGCATATCTTACTAAGCCTCTCACATCTCTGTCAGTCACTTGGGAGGAAGGATGTGAATGATTCACCTGAATGTTACTGGATTTGATATTTATTGTGGGGGGAAAAAAAATTGTCTTTGGCTGTTGCCTTGCTAATTGATCTTCATTCCAAATGGTAAACATGTTGGTAAATGTGAATGAAAAGCCTCCAGAGTATAAATAATAAACGCTTCTTCCAGCTGTACTGAGTGCTTTACGTTTTTGAAATGATGCCAGTATTTTTTCTCTTGCTTTTAAATGGATTTCATTGTTACACAGTACTCTGCTCTCTGCTAGGCTCTGTCTGTGAAGGCCTTTATCTGTGTTCCTAAGTGTTGATTTTATATAATTACTAGCATAAAACCTCATATGTTGCAAATTAAACACAAACAAATGAAATGAATATTCAGGGAATCCTTAGCAATTTGTGGTATTTTGTACAAGCTCAGTGCAGATGTTTAGGAGTTTCTCAGTTCCTGACAAGTAATGGATGATTTAGTTTAAAATGTCTGAATTATGAATATATTTATGTGTTTTCCTATTAGGATAGCGTTTGTGAATTTCTCTTACCCGAATTATAATTATTACATGAAATCCACACAAATTATCATAGTAAGTGAAATCAAAATGTGTCCTTTCCCCCTACCCCGTCCCTCATTTCTAACCATAAAGTTGAAGGCACTGACTTTGACTCCTTCACCAGTCCTTTACCCCCTCCAGTTTGGCTTCCTGAGTGTATGAGGTTCATGTCAGTATACCTTAGGCACAAGACTAATGTATAAATTAGCTATCCTTCATAATTCCTTTGAAAATCACAGTATGAGTATAAGGTTCCAGTGATCACTTAGGGGATGGACACTGACTTTTTTTTAACAGTGGAAAAGGTAATGCCTATCAGGAAACCACAAAGTGAAATCTTAGGAGCAAAGATTGAGTCAACCTTGGATTTTCTTGGCAACTGCTGCAGCGTAGTTGCTTTGCCTAGATCTGAGAGTTGGCCAGCAGCAGAAATAACTCAGTTATTTCTGTTATTTCAGTTTACACTGAACTTCCAGAGCATTCAGATAACACGGTGTGGTGGGTCTGCAGTGTGTCCCAATAAAACTGTGGCCACTGCACATTTTAATAAAGGGTGAAAACAGAATTATTTTCCCAAAGTAGTCAATTTGTATGACTCCTCTTTTCGGAAGTAACTTCCAGTTGAGGACTAGAAAACAGGTTTTATTGTCTGTCAGCATCCTGTTGAGATAGAGTTCAAAGCAAAGCACACAGAACCAATGTTAGGTTTCTCTGCTGAAATGGTATTTATTCTTTAGATGAAGTGAAACAGTGTAAGAGAGATGTGCTGTGTTGGAGAATATTTTGTGGGAGTCAAAGAAACCAAGCCATACCAGTCTTTAGCTTTTGCATGGTTTTCCTTTTTTTTAATGTGAATAAATCTATTGCTAAACCACTGTCTACAGTTTCTTTCCTGAATTGTCTCAGCTTTAACATGGATGAAATTCCAGTCAGCCGCCTTCCTTTCCTGAACGCATGGTCATATAATATGGCTCTCCATTAAATAGTATCTGCAGATAGAAATTTGGTAATGGCACCTTAAATATTATTGTCCCATGGAAGTAAATGAGTATTTGAGCCGTCTGTATCCCAGGAAGTGTGATTAGGGCAAAAGTGCAAGAAGGTTTTCAAAGAAGGCAAAGCTTCAGTGATGAATGGAGACTCTTAGCTGTGGGAAGGCATCTGATATGCAACTGTACAGTGAATTTAGAGCAGAGATTTGATCACATTTCCTTTAAAAGAAATTTCCTCTCTCTTTTTTAGGTATAGGAAAATCTCACGAGGAACTGGTCTTACTTAGACTGCAGAATGAGGTACTTAGCTGCTGTTTTGCTGTATTTGCTGCTCTCTGGACATGTATTGCCTCAGGCTGTTCATTCTCAGCTCGCCAAGGCATTGAAGCTCACGATTTCTTATGCTCCTTTTGAGGGCAAATGTATTTGATCTCTACTTCGTGCAGTGCAGTGTTCTGGCCCCGTTTCATCATCATGAGTTAAATCCTCTTCAGAATCCTTCAAAGCCTCAAAGAGCCTTGACACAGCAGAACTTTTGCAGCTGAACTCTATTGTGCACCAGGAGCGTGTCCCTGGCTCTCCACAGCAGTTTTCTGTTTTCCAGCATGGGGAGGGCTGAAGAGCAGGCAGCTCCTGAGCTGTACCTGAAGAGACCTCAACAGTCAGTGCAGGAATTACTGGAACCAAGTGGTGATTGTGGAAAAAACCCGCAGTCAACAGACATAGGGCACTAACAATCACCGAATCTGTGAACTCATTTAGGATTTGGCTCCACAACAGCAGTAAATGGGAGCAGATGATAATCAGCTTCTGCACTGTTGGTGCAGAGGGTAATGAATGAACGCTGGATGCTGCTGTTCTGAGGAGCCCTACTGAGGGAGCAGCAGCATTTGGCCAGCTTGGCTTTGATTTCATTACAAGTGTCAGGAGCTTTTGTCTAGACTGGTGCTTTGGCAGCTAATTGATCTCTAGCATTTGATATGCTAATTATTTCTTTCATAATATGCTAATATGTGTACAGTGAAAAAAACCCCCCACCTTTTAAATGCTACGAGGATCTCAGAGGCATATCTGGAACTGGAAAGTAAGAGCTGGAAATCTTGATTTATGTCAGTGTAACATACAAATGACTGAAGGTTTCTAGTTGTGGGAATTTAGCTGGGAAATGAGAATGTTAAGACAGAAATTGTTTAGTCATACAGTGACTGTACAGGGCATGCAGCAGGCTATCCTGCACAGCCCAAAGAGAGAAAATTGCTGTGGGTTAGGGAATATCCTCCTCAACACACTTTTTTTGCTGTTGCTATATGGATGTTCTTTTCTTGTCAGTGATTTGGATATCATAGTTTTTATCATATTTCCTGAAGTAAGAGAAGGAAAAACAAACAGAAGTGTAGTTGAGTCACCTCCCAGTTCTCCTCCAGGACAATACCTCTCTACGTTATGACTGCTTCTCCAGGCAGCTGTCACTTGCTGGCTCTCTGAATTCCTACCATTTGACCATTCAAAAGCTGATGTTAATTGACTGCTTTCCGTTCACTCCTAAATTTTTTTGTCCTTTTCCTCTTTGGAGTTGCTTCACCCTCTGGGTACTTTAAAATACAGTCTGATGAGTCTCAGTCATTACCTCCCTGAAGCTCTGTGTGGAATTTTAATTGTATGTGTTCTTCTGGCTGTGACAGGAAGGAGCCATCAGGGAGAGTTTCCGTACACATTTTCTGTTGTCTGTCTCCACTCAGATATTCTGAAAAATACTTTTATTAAATGTGCATTTGATAGGCTTGAAAGCTGTCAAAGTAAGTCTGCTGAAAGGCAACTACTGAGGAGCCTTCTTAGGATAGAGCTGGAAGCACACATCTTTGATGTAGGACAGAGCCAGAGGCAGGACCAGGATCCTTACTGACCTTTGGTGGTCAGTCATGTTTGGCAACTGAACAATTTAATTTCATTAAATAGTTTTAAAAGAAAGCTGCTAGATTTTCTTCCATACAGACAGCTTTTGCATAGACTAATAGTCTGTCCCAGTGCCACTGAGTAGGTAGTAATTAGATTACTAATATGTACTTAAAGTTTTAAATAATAGGAAGGTGTCTCCTCTGTGTTTGGCTCCAGTCCCTGGCAGCAGATTAGAAGAACACCTATCAAGTGTTACAAGTGCATGGGCAGGCTGTGCAACCATCACTGGGAGCAGATTCTATGTCTGCTGTAACAAGCTCATCTCTGTGCTCAAAGCCCTAATCGCCTTCTTGTTGACAAGAAAGAACTTTAATTTTATTCACGGGGTATGAGAAACTGATTACTTATCTCTGCAGACCAAACCAACCCAAATGAAACCACCCATTCATTTTAGAGAGCTAAGTGAGTGAACTGATTGATGAAAAAAGTCAGTGGAGCTGTGTTTACTGAAGTCCAAAGCAGCAAATCAAAATGCTTTCTTATGTCAAGAGATACTATGTACAGTTAAATTCAACCAAAAAATTCTGCAAATGATGTGGAATCACAATAGTGTTTTAGGCAAAGACAGATATATTTTTACACTGAAATTGTGTGTTATTCTTAGTTTCACTTTGAGCTTCTTCAGAACTGATATGAAGGTGGTGACCAAGGAGAATTTCTCACCCTGATACAAATGTAGGTGATAAAAGGATCTGGTCTCCCATCAATGACGTACATTCCTTCTTGTTTCAATCATTTAAATTTCTTCACTACCAAATCTGATTTCTGAGAGCAACAAGTATCTGATGTCCTGAATCTCCCTCCTTAGCTGGGTTTCTTAAGGGAGTAATTGAAATTGAAATTGGCAAAATGTAATTTTACATTAAAAGAAGGACTCCTTAATAAATCTTATTTGTGGCCCTTTACTTCTGGTTCAGAAAATGATTTTCTGGATTCACTCGAACCCTGCAGCAATAGACTTGAGAAAGAATGCTTGGAATAAATTGTGGACTTTTTAATCTTTTAGCCCAAAGGATTCCATCTGGTTATGATCATGTAGTTACACCATAACTGCCCCCTTGAGGCTTCATTGATGAGGCTAAAAACTTTGCCACTTTCATCTATGTGCACAATATATTACAAAAGCCACAGAAAGTAATGCCTTAATATGCTTGCAGCTTATTCAGACATAGCCCCCAGAGGTGTTACCGATGCAGTTTTAACCCGGGACCTAGTTAGACTGGTTGGATTATTGAAATATACCTTAAATAAGAAAAGTAATTAAAAATTTTAAGTGACTTAAACAATTAAACGTACTGACTTCACCATAAAAAAACTTAACTGCTTCAGAAATATCATGTGCAGCTAAATTGACTTTAAACAAAAGCGTGTTTGAATGTTGAGTTGAACTTATTTAGCCGTGTTTGTGCCTCACACCTTTTTTTCTATAAATATCCTAGACATTTAGGAGTGGGAATGTCCACCAAAAAAATCATGCAATAACCATTGTAAGCACAACAATAATCTCCATAAGATACAGCACCCACATGGAAGATTTGGTATTGTAAATTTCGTCCCATCAACAAGAAAAAGGAAACATATCTTTGAAGAATTAAGTTAGATGTGTCAAACTTAAAATGCTAAAAACATGGGGGGAAATTCTAAAAGTGACCTGTGAATAAACCCAGAGGGGACGAGGAGAGTGGACAGACAACTGATACTGCATGGCAACAGTGAATGGTCAGGAAGAAAGAAATCACATGCAGAGCATGAATTCCAGATAAGACTTGTGTGCAGAAGAGTTAACAAATTAATGGAAGTATAAAGGGATATCAGCTAAACATGGAGAATTGCTCTCCAGAAGGCTCATGTGCAAATATATGTCCCCTTAATATGGTATATAATGGCCTTCAAATACCAACACGCCCTATTAGAAAGGTACCAAGTGTCTCATGCACTCACATCTCTGTGCTCAGGTGCAAGGTGCTGTTTGTGATGCCAGGAACACCCCCATCAGCAGCTGGATTAATGGCACTCAGTGGATTAATTAGAGGCTGCTCTGCAGCATGTGCAGAAGGTTCTGACAGCTCAGTGACGCACCCTGGATGCATCAGCTCGGGTTCTGCAAAGTGGAGTATTCCAAAATCATTTTCTCATGTGTGATTTTTAAGTAGTGCTTGAATTTTTAAACCTCTCTCAACAAAAGCTTTCGGATACTCCTGGCTAGCTGCAGATAAATCATGGACCTTTTCTCTAGCCCAGCTGAGCTTGGAGCTACCCTGCTTTTCTTAGGATGTGTGTTTAGGTTCATTAAACCTCTGCTGAGGAATGTGTATACTATACAGAGTTATTTTTAGAAGACTGGAGTGCTTCTGAACGAATAGCACTAGGTGAATAAACCACGTTATGAACTCTCACTGAAAGACATAAGCCATGATTTTGGCTTGGGCATGAGGATTGCTGACTGGCCTTAGGAGGCAGCTCTGTCCTGGAGGTGGTGACTTAGGACATGCTAACTCAGGCACTCGTGCTCACCTGAGTGTTCACTGGGTTTGAAAGAGTACAGCTCACAGGTAAATGCACCTCCCATTTTTGCACAGTTCCTCTGGACTTTAGTGTTCTATTTGGCCCTATCCATGATTTTTGAACGAATTGAAAATAAACACCTGCGATAATGAAAACTATGGCTCAGGAGAATACTGCTGATGCGAGAGTGTACGCCTGCTAAGACTCTGAATTTTGAGCTGTGATATTTCCTCTCTGTTACTAAGCATCTCAAAATTTGCCCAACCTTCTAAGCCACACAGAACTATGCTGTAGATAAAAGGTCTTGATGGCAGTTGCCTTTTGAGTGGTTCTTACTGGGATAATCTACTTGTCGTAATCTGGAGCCCTCTGGTTGCTGCTCAGCAATCCTTTTGTATCCAAGTTCCACTTACCACAAGGATCAATCCATTCTTTGAGGAGCCGCAGAGCTGCAGTCAGCAAGGGTATTTTCATACAAATTTTACCTTTACTGCAACTGGAGGGAGACTGGGGTAAATCTGATTTGTGATGAACCTCGTTCACGTGAGCACTCTGCCTTGCTCCACAGCAGTGCTTCCACTTGTTCTCATTTGGTTTTGCTGCATCTTTGTAGATCCCAAGCATCAAGAGCTTGTATCAAATCTCTCCAGGGAAAAAAGGAAAAATCAGCTACCAATAACTAATTCCACACTCGAACTTAACAGAAATATTACAACCTCTAACAATAGCTGGTTTTTTAATCATGAGGAGATGTTTAGTTTTCCCAGCAATTGGTTTCATCACTGCTGCATTGACTGCACCTTGTAGCTTGGCAAATGGAGATTAGGTCTGGTGATTGAGCCCAAAGCAGTGTTTTATAAAGCACAATTCTGAGTGGGGCTTGCACAATGGCAACTGAGACAGACAATATTTTAAAAATATTCCCTTTACTTTTCCCTTCATTTTTAGAATATTCCCTTCTGGGCCTTTTATTCATAAACAATGTTTTGTGTAAGCATGACACAACAACACTAAAAATTAAATGTGGATGCGAATTAGTAAATAGTATTTTGCAGAAAAAATAATATTTTTCATTTACTCATACATTGGGGACGAGATTCCAAAATCTCCTGGTTTTAAGAATTTCACTCATCTCTCCACAGCATGGTGATGGGAGATCAAGCCATCTGTGACTTGTGGCACACTACTGTGCCTGCTGCCTTTGCCTTCCCAGCTCAAACAGCCACCTACTCTTTTACCACTGCTCTGACTGAGCGTGGGCTTTGGCACACTACCCAGCATCAGGATTTCAACTTACACTTTTGGATTTGTAGCGTTTCCTTGAGCAGCTCTGACACTAAGCCTGTTATCAGATCAAACAACAGGAAAGAAATTCCTTGTCTTATTTGGCTGTGGTGGCTCAATGGCTCTGCACTGAATTATTTGCCACAGATCCAGACTAAAACAGAACCGCACATCCACTCTTGTGTGCTGAATGACTTGGAGGCATAATTTTTGGCAGGTATCTGGGTGAACTCATGTTATGAGCTAAGGTGATTGTCTCACTTTCACCCTTAGAATTTTCACAGTCTGTGAAATATTATTGTGCTCCCATAATCACAAATACAAATTATTTTGGTGTATGATTAATAATTTACAGAGTCAAGGGAAAAATAGATGACCAAGCCCTTAGCATTGTACAACCTGATTGGATTTTGGTGTTCAGACATCTAACTATTTTGAAATGTAAGTGCTTTGCTTTATCTTTGCTTATTGTTACTACGAACATTTTGGATAGTTTTATGAAAGCTTAGATTTCTCTAATCCTCAGTTGTTTTTAATCATTTCATTTAGAAGGGCTTTAGCTTCATAAGAACTGCTGTGAAAATGATCTTTAGTTAAACCTGTGAAGTGCAAAAATCATCTGTCAAAGCAGGTGTACGAGACTGCCACTGTTAATGTCTCTTTGGCCTTTAATCCTATTTTTCCCGGTTTGTGTGGGCACTGACAGTTAACTCAAGTTTCAATCAAACCTAGACAAATAGGATTTTGTCCTGCCCTACAGTCGGCTAGTCAGACAGCCAGTGATTTTTTTCACACTGTTCAGAGACTCATTAGACTTTTGTTCAGACTGGCTAAGGCACAGCAAGGATGTAGAACCTGCTCTTTCATAGTCCACAATGTTTTTCACAGGCTGGAGATTAAGGATTTATTGGCAAAAGATTTTCCATTTTATTTGAAAATGAAATCTATGTAATCTGCAACTGCAGATTTTGACATGCCTTAGAGAATGAAAACATTGAAGTGGGATCTGTTTCACCAATTAATTTGTTTAATGCCATTCAGCTAATGATACTTGAAATATTGCTGAGCACTTTCATGCAAAGGACTGAAAATTTTAACACTGCATTATTGCTATTCCAATGGATGTTTTCTAATGAATACCCATCAGTCTGCAAAGAAAGAAATTTAGTTTGTGACATCATTTCATGATGGCATACTGTGTAAAAGATACTGAGAAAAACAATTAAATGTAAAATTATCAGTGAATTGAGATATTAGATAATAAAAATATAGATGGGAATAGCATCATTACAATACTGAGTATTTGTATTTAATGTCTGTGGGGAGTTAGCTGAGTACTTTAAAACGCATAGAAAATGGCCAATCACTCCCCCAAAGGTCTTGCCATCGTAAATGATGAAAAGATAACAGATTAAACCAAAATGGAACTGGGCAAGTGGCAGCAGGGGTAAGCTAAATCTGTTATGAGCATTAAAATCAAATAAAATTATTTACATCTACCCCGCTTAAAATATGATTCCAGTCTTGCCAAATAGAGTTAGTACAATGACAAGTAAATGCATTATTGACAATTAAAATCTAAACATTTTTGGGCTGGTTAACTCTTCTCACACACAAGTATGTCTCAGTGCAAATAACCCTTCCCGAGCCAGGGGATGAAATACCCTGCACAGGTCAATAGTGGAGCTGCTCTTGAAGCCCAAATACTTCACAATCTCACTGCTGGTGTAAATAAACTAATTTCTAGATTCTCTATCAAATCTAGCCCCAGGTGTTTAGTCTGAAGCATGGTGCAGCATCCTTAGCTAAAGTTATATAACTCTTTATTTTGTAATCTTCCTGTGTCAGTCTTCTTCCATCTGTGCACATTCTAGTTTCTTGCAAAAACTACCTCCACAGACAATGAGTTTTTTTTCCCCTTGGCCTTGCAGAACTTTATGGATCCTGTCCATGAATCATTACTTTGTCACACTCATTAGAACTTGAAATGAAACCTATTGAGGTGACTTAACATCATCTCAGAACACCTGGTGCTTTGGCATTTCACATGTCATATGGGTCATGGCATAATAGCATTTCTAATTGTCAGTCACAGAGTGAGACACAAAAATAGTGAGCGGAGAAGGGAAATCCCTGGTGGGAGGACTCAAGGTTATCACTCTGCTCCTGACAGAACTGAGAAGCTAACTCACCCACATGAAAGACTGGGCTGCTTCTATAGTAGTGTTCTGTAATGGAAAGGCACAGAAAGGTGTTCTGCCTTTTGTCCTGGATTTCTAATCTCTCATCTATTCTTTTCTCTCTCCCTTTGTCACAAAGTGGGTACATTACATTCTATTCTGTGGATTCTGGCTCTAAACCCAAGGGTGTATTTCTGTATTAAGAAATACAGTTAATGTAACATATGTCTGCGAGTGTGTGTGAGCATCTTGCACACACGTAGGGATTTCAGTGACTGGTACCAACGTGTTTGTGGTTTGTGTAACTGCGTCATGGAAAGAAGAAAGACATTTCTAACACCACAGTGACAGTGATTGGTCAAGGGACACAATTTCCTGGCCAGCTACAGGGAAACTCTTCACCTGCTACTAGGCTTTAAAGTTTGCAGAACTGGAAAGTTTTCAAGGGACTGACATAATCTTATTGCCTCTAGAAACCCCCCAAAGCAGCCTAAGCGGGGACTGTAATAATTATCTACACTGCAGTGTTTGGAGATATGACAGGAGGTACTTCATCCTGCTCCTGTGCAAAGCACTGAGACACCTGCAATGGAGTTTAATAGTTCCAGCTCCTGCTCTGAGAGCAGTAGTCCATGTGGGAAGTGGTGCTAATGGAGTCTGCAGAGAGGAAACGCCTCTCATGTGCCACAGAAAGAAGTGCGATATTAGGTCTTTTCACAGTAGCGTCTTACTCTTCAAAAACACCAGATCTAAGTGGACTTAGAGTTTTGAAAAGAAACTCGAGCAAAAAATATCCAGATCTGAACGTGTGAAAGCATTTCATACATTGCAATATATTTTATATATATGCAGACTTTAGCCAAATTCTGTGATTTGTCTTGCTCTTGGAATTGAACAAAATTCACACAATTTCAGGGGAATGTGCATTAATAATAATGGAATAATAAAGGTGAAGCTCTCAGGGGTTGTGCTCCAACATAACGAACCTATTTCACTTCTCAGGTGTCTTTCTAAGCCTGGCATTTTGGGCTAAATGTCTGTAGAGCACAGGAAGGGAATAGGTCCTGCAGTGGCTGACCCGCTGCCTTGCTGGTTGGTGATCAGTGCCAGCGTGACAGGCAGCTCGTGTGTGTTCCCACAAAGTCTCCTCTTCCTGTCCTTTAGTCCCCAGCAGCATATGGGAATGCTGGAGGCAGTAAGCTCTCTTTTAAGTACCTGATGGTCTTTGAAAGTTCTTGCAGTGAATCTCTCTGACAAAGTTTGTTTTTACAGTGAGTTTTGTTGTCCTTCTGCTAGGAGGAAGATCACCCAAACTAGTGATTCTCAGAAAAGTGATGTGTCATCTAAATGTTCTAGAGAAATCCTGAATTTATTCAGATCAATGGGAAAAAATCCTATTGGCTTGAAAGGGAATATATTTTTCATTTATGATTTTCACAGACCAACCTAGGATATGGAAAGAAAAAGGGAGAATGTCTCTTAATGATTGGTTTCTTCTAATACTCTATTTTAGCCATAAAAACTATGTAAAATGGGAATATAAAGAACACCTAAAGTGTGTTGAACAAAATCCTCATGCTGCAATATTCCTGGATGCTGTGGCTTTTAGCTTCTGTAGGCAAACCAGTTTCATATCTTTTCCTGTAGCTGGTTAATTGCCTCTCTTCCTCCTAAATTTTCTGGTAGTAACATTTGCCAGACACCACGTTTCTTGGAACATGCTTAAGAATTTTGGAGTTCAGTTTTGTGGCACCTCTCTAATCAGTAGCCAGGGGACTTTTGTGCAGTCAGAAGTAGATATTAAAGAATAAATACAGAGTCAGTTCATATCTGATTACTTCAGAAAACATATTAAGAAGATACTGAAAAAATTGCATAATTTCAGGCTTCATTAATGGTGAATAGTTCTCTAGTTAATAGAGTAAATAGCTAAACTTGTGATGAAAAAAGTGAAACTGGTGTTTTTTGACAGTGATACATACTTAAGGAATTACACAAATGAAATATTTATTTTTTTCAAGTTCTAGAAGTTGTAAATGGCAGCCCAAGTAGCATTTTCTTAGAAGAAAACGGAATAAATAAATGGCTATAACCTAGCTAATATAAACACTGCTCTGATACAAATAATAAGCATGAAGTGCTGTTGTGATGCACAGTCAAACAGGAATAGACAACTTCTGCCTAGTGTGAGTTTATAATCTGAGAAATGCTAAGGAGGTGTAGAGAAATAAGGCTTTTTTTTCAAATATCCCTTCTTACTGACGAAGCTGGAAAGATGGCACTTTGGAAAATTTCTTCAGCCAGTTAAATGCTTAACTTCCATTACAGTAAGACCTGATTTTCTAAGTCACCTATGAAAAGGACCTAAACCTGTATCTGTAGGTCTAGCTTAAATCAGGCCTTTCAGATAACATATACCAATATTTCACTGAACATCTGGATAATAATGAGTGGAACAAACCTGAAGAATCAAAAAAAATAAGAAGCCAATCTTTCATCTAAAGTCACTTGCACGCTGCCTTTCATGTGCTTAAGCTACATCTTAAAAAAATGAGACACGGCCTCCTAATTTATTTAGAAGTTTTTGCAAAGCTGCATTAGTGATAGTGGCCAGACAGATGTGTGTTAACAAAGATTTATGTCAGATCCCCTGAATTCCAGACCTTCATCCTAAACACAAACCCTTTATATTACTGAGAATCCCAATGCATTTTACACAGACGCTGAAGTTCTGGTGTTAGACACTACAGTTAGGCATCAAAGACAGATAGCAGCTAGCATGCAAGTGCTGCTTCCAAAGAGAATAAAGCCCTTTTGAAGGCAACAGAAACTGTCAAAGTTAAATTAAAAATTAAAAATCCATTCTGTGGGCTGCTGACACACTAGGCTGCCTGACAGCCACAGAGCCAGAAGTTTCAAAAACCGCTCAAAAGCAACTGTAAGTTGCCTGTGCTCTCTGTGCTTCCCCCTGTAACCCAATCAACTTTTATCCAACAGTGAAATATCATCACGGTGCCTATGAACTGATCATCTTGGTCATAAGGAAAGAAGCCCATCCTTTTTAAAATATCTTGTGTGATCAAGTATTCAGCTAACTTATGCTTTAGCATGTGATGTATTGATGTAAAAATGATAGACTTTCTCGGAATTTTAATGATTTATTATTTATGATAATATACTGCTGCGTGCCAGTCTCTCAAAATGAAGATTTATATGGCCTTCAACATGAAAAAACACTGCCTGCAGTGTCAAGAAGTGTTTCAATAAATTATTACATGCGTTAAATTTAGGTCTTAGAATCTGCAAGTGAGGTAAAGTGGGGTAATTCCTGTTGTTTGGGTTCATAGAGTCATAGAATCACAGAATATCCTGAGTTGGAAAGGATCCACAGGGATCATCGAAATCCAGCTCCTGGCCCTGAGCAGGACAGCCCTTACAATGCCCTACACCCTGTGCCTGCGAGAATTGTCCAAATGCTTCTTGAGCTCTGTCAGGCTGGTGCTGTGACCACTGCCCTGGGCAGCCTGTTCAGCATCCAAACACCCTCTGGGAGAAATTTTTTTTCCTGATATCCAGTCTAAACCTCCCCTGACACAGCTCCAGCCATTCCCTCGGGTCCTGCCCCTGATGACAGGGAACAGAGATTGGAGCTGCCCTGTCGCACTTGGACACGAAAGAACCACGCAGACACTTTGTCAGGAGAGAAGCAAGAAAAAGAGCTGGGATCAGAGACCCCAAGCTTTATTATATATGTTCTTAAAACCCACCGCGGATTGGAGGGAGAAATTACCACCCCTCAATCACACTGGTCAGAGGAAAAATCCATCAAACATCTCCGCTTAGGAGAATGGAATGAAAAACAATAAAGGACGGTTAACAAAACATGGCCATGTTTACAGAAAGTGAGTGAGAAACTGCTACAGAAAATGAAAACATCCAAGAACCGCAAACTCAGGGCAACACTGCCCCTCCTCTGCCCCTCAGGAGGGTGTTGGAGACCTCGATGAGGTCTCCCAAGTGTCCTCTTCTCCAGGCTGAACAGACCAAGTGTCCTCAGCCGCTCCTCACAGGGCCTCCCCTCCAGACCCTTCCCCATCCTCGTGGCCTCCTTTGGACACTCTCTATTAGTTTAATATCTCTTTTATATTGTGGTGCCCAAAAATGCACACAGGGCTCGAGGTGAGGCCGCACCAGCGCAGAGCAGAGCAGGGCAATCACCTCCTTTTTATTCTGAAAGCACTGAAGTACCGTAGCAAAATATTAAGGATATTAAGAAGCACAATGGATAATACCTGTCTTTCCCCATGTCCTCCACATTTATACCCTGCTGTGCGATAACTGACATTTCTGAGTGTCTTTGTTGGGATTCTTTCCTGTTTTACTGACCTCTCCTGTCAAGAAGAAACAGTAGAGTAATAAAGGACAATACTTTTGTTGTCGTGAGCAATTTACCATCGTATACCTTACAGAACTCTGGAAGTCAGATGTTTATTGCTTGCTGCTGCTTGTATTATTCCTCAGCTTGTCTGAATAAGAGATCATGACAAAAATCTATCTATAATTAGGCAAAACTTTCAAGTTATACACTGCTTGAATTTAAAAGGATGCAATGCCTTTATCACAGTCTTGCATTCAGTCAAAACCTGTTTGGGAACAGATCTGAGTTGTAAAGTGGGCTTTAAAATCAAGATCAGGAGTTTGAAGTTTATTTTGAAGTAATGTGAGGTTATTTGCACAGGGTGCCATCATGATTCATATTTTAGAGGGTAGAATCAAGCTGTATAAAAGCAATTGACTACTGTTGTCCTACAGGCTAAATCCAGCATTTTACAATTATTTTATTACTTCTTTCATACCGCTTCACATGAAATTTGGGAGAAATGAGCTGTAATGCAATACAGATGGGACTGATTAAGCTTACATGTAGAGCAATAACTCTGGTACATTATTCTGCATAAGCTTTAATATTTCTTTGACCTATGTGGATTGCAAAGACCCTGTGTTGACAGGTGAGATGTTCCTGATGCTCTTGCCTGATCCTCCTCACTGCAGCATCCAGAATTTTAATCAGCCAAGTGATGAAGCAATGATATGCTATTGATTTCGACGGGAGTTAAATGTCTAATGAGACATTAGTCAGAGCCTCCGCACTCGAGTGGGTTCGTTTTCATTCACCCAGGAAGCAGCACAGTCCCCTGAGACCTGGTTTCCAGACAAAGGGAGTTCAGACAGAAATCGGAGCTTCTGGTTACATTTGAACTCTGCCTGCCCCCGGTGTTCTCTCCTCTTGAACAAGCCACAGGAGCTGCATCTCAGTTGTCTGGCTGGACAATGGCTGCAGTTGCCTTTGACTCGTGTGGCTTTAAACAGGACATTGCTGGAAGACTTGAACAAATAAACTGGACTCCATGAAACAATCAGATTTAACTGTCCCTGTGGTACACACCCCTGGAAACTTGTTAATTCATTCTGTAAAAAAGTAATTCTCATACTGACTGAAAAAAAAGCTAAAACTATTTTCATTACATGTTCTTTGTTAATTTTTATTCACTATTATTTAAAAAGTGATGTATTTCATAGTAGGAGCTACTCACCCTATGCTAAAATGTCTTTCATCTCCATATATATAAACTTCCTAAAAATCTGAAGTTCTGCTCAAAGATTTGGGAGTCCTAAGAGCAGCCTCTGCTGATGCATGAGGAAATTGTCTCTCTATTTTTCCAGCGCAGGTAACAGTTTCTATTAGATATACACAAGAAGTTTGCAAGAACTGTTCCGTGTTTGTATGTCACTTGGAAAACATAAAACCCTTCACGGATTATAAATTTCAAGTAACTCAAGTAAATAAGGAGATCAGCATTAAAAATATTGGATGCCACAAACAGTATACCTAAACAACAACGGTCTTATGGTCCAACAATAGAATTATCGTACTCTAATGAGTAAGATGTCCCTGTTCCTTTCCCCTCCATCATAAACGTGAATACTGATGTACAGCTTGAACCGTTCTCGTTTTTCTGACGGCATTATCTTTCAGCTCAAAGAGCTGGTCCAGGCCGGCCGTATCCCAGGCTGCATTAGCAGCAGTGTAGGCGGCGAGTCGAGGGGATGGGATAATCCCTTTGCTCGGCACTGCTTGGATCACCTCGAGATGCCGGGTCCAGCATCAATACCCGCTCAACACCAGAAGGCCACCGACAAGCAGGAGCGGGTTCGGCACAGACCATCGCGGTGGACGGAGCGGGGATCTTCACCGCGGAGCGTGGTGCGAGGACAAGGGACGAGGGTGTCAGCAGCCACAGGAGCGGGTCAGGCCGGGCACGGGGCAAGCTCCGTCCCAGGGCGGCCGCGCCGCGGCTCGGGGGGCTCGGCCCGGGGCCGGCCCCGGAGCGCTCCCGGCCCCGCCCCGCCTGACGTCAGCGCCGCCCGCAGCCAACCAGCGCACGCGGTGCCAGCCGGGCCCCGCCCCCCGCGCCCTCGCTGCCCATAAAAGCCGCGGCCGGCGGCGGGCGCGGGAGCGGTGTGAGGGGAGCCGGGCGGGACGGTTCGGGCAGGACGGGGCGGCGGGACCCGCTCCAGGCACCGCGGCTCGGCCCCGGCCGCCCCGCCGAGCGGGCGCTGCGCTCGCCAGCCGGGATGCTGCTCGTGGCCGCCGGGCTCCTGCTCGCCGTAGCTGCGGGCGGGCGGGGGTCGCCGGCCGGGGAGCAGGAGAGCCCGCCGGGCAGCCGCTTCGTGTGCACCTCGCTGCCGCTGGACGCCGCCGGCGCGGGCTGCCCGCTGCCCCCCGTGCCCATGCAGGGCGGCGCGCTGCCCCCCGAGGAGGAGCTCAAAGCCACGGTGCTGCAGCTGCGGGAGACCGTCCTGCAGCAGAAAGAGACCATCGGGAGCCAGCGGGAGGCCATCCGGGAGCTCACCGGGAAGCTGAGCCGCTGCGAGGGCGCCGACGGCAAGTCCGCCCCGGGGGCGTGGAAGAACGAGGTGGGCAAGGGCAAGGACACGATGGGCGACCTGCCGCGGGACCCGGCGCAGGTCATCGACCAGCTGAGCCGCACCATGCAGACCCTGAAGGACCGGCTGGAGAGCCTGGAGGTAGGGCCGGGCGGCGGAGCCGCTTCACGTCTAGCGGGCACTTCGGGCACGAGTAGTGCCCGAAATCCTTGTGGAGATAGATCCAAACTGGCCCAGCCCCGGGGGCGAGCGGCTCGGTTGGCTTGTCATGTTCTCTTGGTTATTTATCTCCTCTCTTTAATGGTAAAAACCCTCAGAGGCTGCTCTTGAATGTGTTCTCCCACTGCGTGGGGGAAGATGATGGTTTCCCTGCTTTGTCACCAGCTTCGTTTCTGTATTAATAATGTGTAAATCTCTCTTTCTGGGGATGTGAGTTCATGTGGTTTGAGGTACAAAGCTGACGTCTTGGGCAGTAAGACCTCGGCATATGGTGCTGAACAGTCCAGTGGTAATGAGGAGATTGTGTTGGGCAGATGGTGCAGATAAGATGATGTACTTAGAGCTGACATAGAATGAAAAGAACCCGATTCTGTGCGCCTCTGAACAGAAAGGGGATTTGGTCCAAGCCCACCGATAAGTGATTTCCATGAGCCTTTGGACAGTGCCCATGCTTTGACTGCTGCTCATGGAAATGTTTTGTAGAGAGGATTCTCACAGGATTCATGCTGATTTTGTTTTGCTTTTCACACCCTGAAAGCCTCACATGTGTCATCCTGCTGTCCTTCAGTCAGTGCTGATGTGAGGATGGCGAGTAACTTCTGAAAAGCTGTTCTGTGAGCACTGCTTTGCAAGTGCAGTTTTGAATGAGCTGTTAGTATTACATCCTTTTATTACTATTGCTGCCTTCCTGAAGCATTCTTTTTATGGCTACAGAAGAGAAACTCCACTAGTTAGTATCTTTAAAGATACCAGTTTTGTTTGGGAGTGAGAGGTACCTTTTTTTTTTCCCCAGTTTGAATAAGAATACTTTCACTGGTTAATGCTTACAGTTGATCTAAAGAGCACCTGACTTTGGTAAATCTGCTTTCAAAGTAGCTTAATTTTTAATCTAAAATGAAGTGATAGTTTTTCTGTTTACTTACATTGACCATGTCACTAACAGTAAGTAAAGCAAAAATTGTCTTATGTGCCACATGCATGCATATTAATAGGAGTGCATCAGACCTGCTCCCTACATTGATTTTATTGAACTTAAATGTATGAAAACTCCTTCATATAAAGTGCTTGGAAGCCTCTAACAAAAGTGCCCTTTTGTTTCAGGAGCTGTTTAGCTACAGTGCTGATAAAAGCACTGAGCATGGCAAGTGCTGAAAAGCAGTACCTCTTCTGTGCTTGCTGGAGAGCTCCATGATCTTACTTTCCTTCTTTGAATCGGGAGCATATCTGCATTTCACAGTTTCTGTTTCAGAAGTGACGGGGTTTTTTTCCTTTTTTCTGCTTTGCCCTAAAGCACCAGCTCCGAGCCAACGTGTCCTATGCAGCCCTGCCCAGTGACCTGCGGGAGATGCTTCAGCGGAGGCTCGGGGACCTGGAGCGCCAGCTCCTGAGCAAAGTGGCCGAGCTGGAGGACGAGAAGTCTCTGCTTCACAACGAGACCTCAGCCCACCGGCAGAAGACAGAGACAGCCTTGAACGCATTGCTAGAAAGAGTGTCTGAATTAGAGAAAGGTAATTGCTCAGGATCGAAATGCTTCCCCATGCTGATTAATTTTGTTTACTCCTTCCTTCCAGTGAAGTAGACTAAATGTGGGCCTTGAGGGAAAGACATTAAAGTACTGGACTCAATAGTAGGTGACAGTGCAAATACTTGGATTCTCCTTTTTCTTTTATCACAGGCTTCTTGCTTGACAGGCACTTGCCTGGCTTTGGCTTCCTGTCTCTTAATTTGTCATGTGTGGGTGGCTAGGATGAAGCTCTTAGTGTTTGTGGGATGGAAAGATCTATAAGGAGGCAAGTGGAGATAGGAATAAGTATGGCATGGGTGTAAATAGCTACATAATGTCAAGCGTACATCTGAGTAGGACTGCCTTTATTTGGACTGAGAGTCATATGGGCTAAATTTAATTAGCACAACTACCTTTGATGTAATGAATGGCATTTTGTACCAGCTTTGTTTCCTGATGCTTTGGAAGTATTTATGGTGACCTTTCCTTTTGTTGCTGGTTATGACTTTGAGTAACTGCAGATACTTGTGCCCAATTCTAAGCTTACAGCCTTCAGAGTTTACAGTAGATTACACACGGTCCACTGGGGGACACTCTCGTAATCCTAGTCATTCATTCTGATTCTTGACTTAATTATTACTGAGATCTCTCTGCTTGAGTAGAGTCTGTTTATTTGAATTACAAATATCTGTGGAAGTGGCCTAAAGCACAGAACTCTTTCTGCATTGGCTGTATACACAGAGTGGACTCTGTAGGGCTAGAGTGGCGGTAAATATCACTGCCCAATCCTTAAATGATTTTCCAAGGTGAATAACACTCTGCTTAGAAGCAGCTTAATGGACATGCCTTCCAAATGGTACAAACATGCATATCTCATGAATTTAGAAATGCAGCCTAATAGACCCATTTCTGTAATACTGTATCTATTCTTCTTTCATCTAAAAAGTGTGAAGGAGGAGAAAAGGAAAGGAGGAAGATAATGTTCTACTGGCTCTGTCTTTTAGTATTTCCTGAGAGCCAAGATAAACTTAACCTGCAACTAAAGCTATGGAGAATTAGTGGCCTGTTACTGTCTTATGTGTCAAGTGTAGATAGTCCTTGTCTCTGGAAGATGTGACTCATATCAGAAAGAGAGAGTGGTGGGAGAACAAGAATGTGTAATTCAGTCAGGCTAAAAATAACCTGTTCCCACCTTTATTTTTTGTGTGGGGAGTGAGGGCTGTCTTAAGTCTCCAAGGAAGTGAAGAATTTGGGACAGGAACCAAGATAAAGTCTTTTAGTTGTGCAATTTGCTCTCTATTACTGTACAGCTTAGCTGTTCTGGTTCCTCTGTCAAATCAAAGTCATGATCAAATGATCTAAGAACTTTTTCTTTTGTGTATTGAATACAGACAATATTTGATCTGACCTCGTTTGAAAGTAGCATTTCTATTGTGCTTTTATTTAAAATGCAGTATTGTTTAGCATTTCTTCCCCACAACTGCCTAGAGTGTCAGAAGCTCCTCATTGTCCTGAGACTGAATAGAGGAAAAAACCAACCTTATGAGGTGACACCGTAAGCTTTGGATTTTGTCTGTAGTTGTGACAGCTATTTTAGTTACCAGTGGGGCAGAAGGGTTTAAAACTTGTACAGCTGTTGTGGTTCCCAAAGTTTTCTGTTAATTTTCATTCACTGGTTGTCTGCACTGACTTCAGGAGATGATGCAGTAGAAAAAGCATGAGGTAGAATCCTGCAAATAGTAGTGCCTGGACTTCAGTAACTTTGCTGGAGGTACAAACAGATCATTTACTGTGTCTAAACCTATTTTCTCTAGCTCTGAAAGGAAATAACAATATTTCTTGCCCATCTAGCCCAGAAATAATTTTTCTTTTAATGGGGTATGTTTCTGTTTTTCTATGTGAGATTGGTTGTAGCAGCCTAATGGATGTTGTTTGACATTACCCTAAGACCCTGCTTTTTTTATTTGCTTAGAATTTAGAACATTTCAGTTCTCTAAGTTCCTCAAGGCAGATTCAAGAGAAAGAGAAGCTTTTTCTTCTCCCACCTCCTCGTTCTGTGAAAAATGCAGCCAAAACACTTCAGTTGCTTCTGAGAATGGGAACTGAGAGAATGCCAGTGGTTTAAAAAATACGTATGAGAGTTGTGGCAACCTTTTGTGATAACAGCTTTTCGTTTGGACTGGAGTGTGAAGTTTGGCAAGGGGATTGAATTTGTTTTGGGAATGTGAGCAAAGGAAATGAGTGAGACATGGAAGAACAGGCTGCTAAAAAGTTGAGGGTGACATTACTACAGAACTGTGGGGTTGTATTTTGTGGCACGATGTGGGATTTGTTTCTTAATACTTAATTCTAGAAAATTATTTATTAGCATCTATAGCAAGTATATGATACAGAGTATTGCAACTTCAGAAAGTTTTGGCCTTAAGGGTTTTCAGTTTTGTAAGCATGTCTCAGACTATCTCACTGGTTTTTATCACTTCTTTTAGAAATAGCTAAATAATAATTTCTGCTTTTGTATTAAGTGTCTAATCTTCCCATAGTTCATAGCTTGATATTGCATTTTTAATTCAGATCACTTTGAGCTCTACAGATCTTGTCCTGTTTAGCTGATGGGACAGAAATCAGTTCTATTGACTGTAGCTGCGTGCTGGACCATGTCAGTGTAGTCTTATTTCAGATTTGCTGCTCAAAATGCAAGTGTTTATCTGTTTCTTAGCCTGAGATCTTACCACAAGGATGCTGCTTGTGTAGCAGGAGTAGGGAAAGAACTGCTGGTTGTGAAGCACTGTGATGCTTTAATAATGAGCATGCCAGAGAATCCATTTTACTAACAGTAGATGTCTTCTAAACCAGTTTGAATTGTTTGAAGTAGGCAGGCCACCAGCCATGAACTAGGCAATGAAGATGTTCTGCCATCTATTCTTTTGCTCTAAATGAGCAGAAATAAATGAAATAATTATCACAATGTGGATAAAATCTATTTGTATTTTTATGTGCAACAAAACCAACATTCATTAAATACTACTTCAATATACTTTTTTTTCCCCTGTACCTCTCTAAAGTGATTAAAGCCAAAGATTCTCAATATCAATTGTGTCTTAGCCTGAATTACCAATGCATTGTTTTGCTTAATGTTAAAGGTTTTTCTTGCTCTGTGTAATTGTAGGTAACAGTGCATTTAAGTCACCTGATGAATTCAAAGTCTCCCTTCCTCTTCGCACCAACTACCTGTATGGGAAGATCAAGAAGACTCTGCCAGAGCTCTATGCTTTTACTGTGTGCTTGTGGCTGAGGTCAAGTGCTTCTCCTGGAATTGGCACTCCGTTCTCTTATGCTGTTCCTGGGCAAGCCAATGAAATTGTCCTCATAGAATGGGGGAATAATCCAATTGAACTGCTAATTAATGATAAGGTGAGACTTGATGAACTCTTTGTTGTCAGCATAACCAGAACAAGGCCTGACCCACTGGCACCTTTGCGCTGACTCCTTCCTTCACTCTGAGAGCAGCCTTTGAGGTGGTACTGTCTGCTTGTCTGTTGTCCACTGGCTGATTACAAATTGCTTTTATGAACAAAGTCCTTGAAACAGAAGTTAAATGGTACAGATATGTGTGTTGAGACAAAGCAGCTTGACATGAGATGTGCACACACTTGTGTGTTGTCTGAAGTTACAAGCAGGTCTTGGCTTCTTGGGTTTTTTTTTATTGTATGAAACACAAGTAATATTTGAAGCCACACTGTTGCAAGACCTGTGAGATCTAAGCCAGCTGCAGTGTTTCTGTATTTCCAATTGTAGAAGTTACAAATGTTAAATGAATTTTGCAGAAGACAGAGCAAAAGGCTCTCCACATAATGGTGTGGTTTTGTTATGCTTGGTGATTGAACATCAGTTTAAATACGATTTTTCTGACTTTAGATACAACTACTTCATACCATTGATGGTTTCTGACAAGCTTCAGAAAAAAGCTTGAAGAAAACAAGACCCATTGAAACTTGTCATTATACCAGTATTTAAATGCTTCCTTTCTCCCCACCTTCAGTTAGGTCTCCTGGTAACTCACTGCTCTCTGAGGGATCAGGTGTTTACCTGCACAACTCAGGTGGTTCATCATGTGGCTGATTATGGACTTCAAACAGTCCTATCATCCTCCCAGATCAATAACCAATTTATTTTAATGGTTTATGGGAGAGAAGCAAACTTGGGTCTGCCTATCTTTAGCAATAACTTTTTTTCTCTTCAATATTATGTCTGTAGTATCAACATTCTGTGAGGGTTTTATTTCTTCCACATCACAGCTGCTCCATAGCCCACTGCATTTGTGTCTTGATGTTGACCTGAGTAAGTTTTCAGATCAAATTCCTAAAGGAGCATAATTTCTCCTTAATGTGAGGCCTATGGACCAGTTCCCACAAGTTTTCCTGGTAGCAGACAAATCCATTTGTCAAAGTTGTTACTACAAATGGTGCTGGCAAGCCCCAGGTCTTAAGAGGAGCTTAATGTGAGCCCTGGATGGAAAGTTATGAGTAAGCACTGAGATTTAAACAACAAATGCCCCAGACTAATATGCAGGATGGGGGTTGGTCTCTTCTCCCAAGTAACAGGCAACAGGAAAGGAGAAAATAGCCACAAGTTATGACAAAGGAAGTTTTAATGAGGAGAAATTTCTTCACTGAGAGGGTTGTCAAGCGCTGGAACAGGCTGCCAGGGCAGTGGTGGAGTCACCATCCCTGCAGGTATTTAAAAGAGGTGTAGATGTGGCTCTTGGGGCCGTGGGTTAATGATGGCCTTGGCAGTGCTGGGTTAATGGTTGCACTCAGTCATCTTGGAGGGATTTTCCAACCTAAATAATTTTATGGTTCTGTGGAATCCTATAAAGTAGGATGTGGACTAACTCCTGCCTCTAAAGTTTTTGCTTTTGAGCACAGAGTAAATACTGTCCCTCTTTACATGTTGGGCTTGAACTGCTAGATTTGAGTTGCCACATGCATTATTCTGTTTTCTGTAGGTTGCCCAGCTCCCTCTCTTCGTTAGTGATGGAAAATGGCACCATATCTGCATAACATGGACAACCAGAGATGGAATGTGGGAAGCTTTTCAGGATGGAGAGAAGCTTGGCACTGGGGAGAATCTTGCTCCTTGGCACCCAATTAAACCTGGAGGTGTCTTGATCCTGGGTCAGGAGCAGGTGAGTGAATGGACAGGGTGTTCCAGGGTTTAAAGAAAAACAAAATCAAAACTCCCCAAACAAACAAGAGCTGTGAGAATTTCTCTTTTAAACACTTGGTCCTGTTGTATGCACAGTATCAGAAAGACTGAAACAAGGCATCAAATACTTAATGCAACCACACACTGGTATATTTGTTTCACTTATTAAATGTTCAGAATATTCATGTTGTTGTTAAGTCCTTTTAGAATATTGAAAAAAACCCCAAAGGATTTTGAAGCTTGCCTTTCTAGTTAGCATCTCACAAGTAATTGCCTGTGAACTGTGTGGCTCTTGGCTTTATTTCTCTACCTATATTATACATTTACTACAAAATGTAAATATTGTACCAAGTAGCAGGAAATAGCCTTTCTTCAGGATCTCCAGGTTCACAGTGAAGCAATGAAAAATTAGTTTTGTCTTGATACTGATTTTAGTAGATACTTATCCGTGACATAAATGACAGAATGGCAAGCTCAGTACCCTAATACACTCTGCAGAGCAGATGCTGCAGCTCACTGCTGAGTGTCTGGCAGGTTTCCTTTATCTCTGTCATGCCATTTGCCTGCACTGTGCTTGGTGCTGTCCTGTGCTATCAGTTCCATGCCAGTGTGATCACCCAAAATGAGTGATTTCTGTCCTTGGGTAGTGAATGGAGCAAGCAAACACTTCTAGGCTTATGCAGTGGCATTTTGAATCACTCATTTGTTACAACCAGACAAAGCCTGTGTATTTAGACCCAAAGATCACATCTCACAAGCCCTGCAGACAATTGGGCAAGGGCTGCAGTTATGGTTTAATCTATAACCATACAGCTTTCAGGGTAACCTTACACATCTCTGCAGTTCTTGCAGGAGTTGTCCTGTGCTAAGCTTGCAAAGTGGCTCTTAAATTAGCCTCAAAATTTAAAGCTGCCTTCCTGCTCTGCTGCTCGAGGGTGAGGTGGTTATGTACAGCCTTTTTGTGGTGTTTTGCAGTCACCACTCTTTGCCTTCAGTTGTTTTGACACAATTCAGGTTGGAGCTTGTTACTGTTCCACAGAATGCCTTGTTCAATGTAGCCCTTCTAGAAACCTGAATTTGTTCATCTCTGTGACCTAACTCTGCATCTCTTTCTAGCAGTGGGGCTGGGTGGGGAGGGGCTTCAAGTTTGAAGAAGAAATTGCCAAAATAACCTTCTCATCTAATCCTAACTCTTGTGTGCCTAAAGGACACAGTAGGAGGAAGATTTGATGCAACTCAAGCCTTCGTCGGGGAGATGAGCCAGTTCAATATATGGGACAGGGTCTTAAAAGCTGAAGACATCATGAATATTGCCAACTGCTCCATCAACATGCCTGGCAACATCATCCCCTGGGTCGACAACAACGTGGATGTGTTTGGAGGTGCTACCAAATGGCCTGTGGAGACGTGTGAGGAGCGTCTGCTTGACTTGTAGCTGTGATCACTTCCCATCCAAGTGCCCCCTTTAGTAGGACAATCTTCTGTGCAATCTAAAGCACTTATTTTTCCCCTTGCCCTTCCCCAGTCTTAACTCCGTGAAAGAATAAAAAAAAAATTGAGTAAACTGCCTCAGTGCAAAGATAGCTGCTAGTTTGGGGCATTGAGCCTGACTATGAAAGGAGCACTTCTTGGCTAGAGCAGCCCTTGCTTTCCTATGGCCTGATCCAAAAATATGCTTTGGCCTGCAGCAGCCTTTTGGTTGGGCCTGAGCTCAGACCATCAGCTCTTCTGCAGGGAGGGAGAACAGCCGTGCACACTTCACTCTCATGTTCCTGACAATGTGCAGTGCTGACAGCACTAGGATTGACAGGCTGAATGTGAACCCTTCCTTCCAGTCTATTGTCTCCCCTTTGAACTGAAGCCATTCTTTTTTAGCCCTTTTTAAAAAAAAATAAAAAAAATCACTTAATCCTTACACTGCAGTGGTTATGGTGCAACTGTGGGCAGAGCAGAACAGCCACTGTCTGAGTGCAAGGCTTTTGCTTTTTAATTTGCAGATTAGAATTCCTTATTTTATGATAAACAGTGATGTATTTGAGGCACATTGTTCAATTTGAAGAAAGGGCTGTTTAATGAGCACAGCTCCACTGGAGCAGAGGTGCTTCAGGTGAGGTTCTGTCCCAAAGCCTGTCCTTTGCTAGCCAGGATCCCAGCATAGGTGGGTGGATGAAAGATTGTACTTGTATTTTCTGTAGGCTGAATGTACTGAATTCCTAGTGACCTGGCTTGTAAACTTTTCTCTATTGTTTCTCTTGCATCAGTCAATGTCTTTATTTTTTTAAATATACAAGCTGTGGTTAAGTGAATTTCCATTTTGTTTTGCTTTGAAAGGCCTTTTTATGAGCAAGTGCCAAAGTTCAGTTTCTGCTTGCTGAGAACTGCTATCTATTTTCCCAGCATAAAAGTCTTCTGCACTGGTTTATATGTTATTATAATGGTCCTATGTAATATGAAAATGTGCTGCTTTTTCAATTCTTGTTGACTGTCTCTTCTGTAAGCACTGGGCTGACTACTATATTTTTTTATCATTTTCTCTCAATATTTTGCAAACAATGTTGCTGTTTCCTTGGCATTGATGTGACTACTTGGTTTGTGGCTCGCAGATAGCAAATGCACTGTACTGGGAAAGAGTTAATACTTTTGTTATTTAAAAGAAAAAGGATTTAAAGGGGGGGAGGGGGAATTTATAAAGCTAAATATCATATTTTATTTTTCATATGTTTGAATTGTAAGAATAATATGGTGACAGTCCCATTTGTAGGGTAAAGTTACATATTTCCATGAATATGTAGTATGCTGTTCTTAAAAGAAAATTCTTATAATGAACTTTTAATTAAAATGCACTGTAAAATGAGTCTCTTAATTCTTTTATAGTCACACAAGACACTGAGTATTCTCTTTCATAGCTTTTATGAATTCACCTGCTGGCTCTCCAGAGTGGTAGAAGTACAGTCTTGTAAGAAGTTTTCTTTATTCCCTAAATGCCTTAAATCACAATCTGCAAGCAAAGGGGGCTTAGGTGTGTGGAGCCTTAGCAGTGGAGAGGGTCTGTGCATTTTGGGTGTGGTGGGTGTTGGAGCTCCAGCTGGGCTCTGCCTGCTGCTGCTGCCCTGGCCTGGGATGCAGAACACAGGTTCATACTTAACTTGATGGTTTTGGGAAACTGGAAGCGACCCCTTCTGGGTGGAAGTAGTGAAAGTAGAGGGAAAGTGAGTGTCCCAAAGCAGTGTGAACAGAACTGCTCCCCGCTGAAGTGAGAGCAGAGGCCCCACCCTGCTGCAGGGGGCTGGCTGTGCCCATGGCTCTGACAGCAAAGCAGATGCTCTGCTTGAGGAGCTAACAAGCTGCAGGTGCTGCCTGTGAGGGAACAACCAGCTGGGGCACAAATGGTTATCCAGCTCTGCCATCTTTCTCTGACCAGGGAGAGTCTGAGGTTTCTATGAAACATTTGACAGCTTTATTTCAAGTGTTCTCGTTCTGATTGGCTTTAAAATGCATGCACATGCTGCACCCCCGACCTAGAGCAGTACTTTCCCTGCCCTAAGGAAAAAATGAACCACAAAACTCACTTCATATCAAAAGAATCTGTGTTGTGAGGTGAGGAAAAGCAAAATTCTCATCTCCCAGGGGCTGGTGCCCAGAAGAGGCATCAGCCCTCCAGTCAATCCACCTTTATTTATCAGCTTTTTTCAAAAGAAGCTGGAGGAGCTAAACTCTGGAGTTACACATATTTCACTGTGTTCTTAAAAGGTGCAACAGTGAAATTGTCTTGGATCCTTTGCTGAATGCTGGAGCCTGTGTGGGTGGTGGGGTCTGCTGCTTTAAACACCAGCTCAGTGTTTGAGTTCAGTGCTTGTTTGAGGGAAGCAGAGGGTCTTTACACTTCTATTGGCCATGTTGATCTTTATTCAGAGAGTTATTTAAACACACTCACAGCCTTTAGCAATAAACACCTGAGTCCGAAGCCCCACCTGCATGGGAAGGTGTTAATTGTGGGGGCTGTACTTTGAGCTGGGCACAGTCAGAACCCTGGGCTGGGGCTGGAGAGGGGCTGGCTGCTTTCTTCCTCACGTTCTGCTCAGGCTCCATGAAGGAGAAACACAACAGAACTTCTCTTCAAGGTGGAAGTAATGCATAAAAAGTTGTTTTTTCCAAGGTACGTCAAGGTGCTCAGGTGAAAGGTGGTTTGGGGACATTCATCCTTTAGCAAACTGACCTAGAAGTGGGATGGTTCTTCCAAAGATTAACAGAGCCCTCAGGTTTTGGGTTGGGGTGGTTTGGTTTTTGCTCATTAAATGGTTCAGATGGTAGGGATCTTGGAGGAGGGTTTTGGTTTGTTGGGTTTTTTTTAGACGCTGACTGTAGTAAAAGCCAAAGCTAAGGGGTATATATTCCATTGAAAAGGGTTTCTTTAATTATTTATATATTATATATACATATACGTATTATTCTTTCTTGTGTGTGATAGTACCTTTTCATTAAGAAGAAAAGATGTGTTGATTTCTGTACCTTTATCTTGGGAGTGAAAAGCTGTGGCTGTTACTCTGCTGCTCCACATCCTGGGAGTCACATGTTTTATATGAATATACAATCAGATGGCAAAACAGGAGTAAATATTGCCACATTCCAGCATCTATATTCTTTATGGAGTGTGGAAGTGGCAACACAACCTTCAGTTCCCAAACTGCTCTGAATGCAGAAGTAATAACTTATGGAAAGCTGAGTGACAGCACTTGGAACGTGCAGTAATGCAGATTTCTAGAAAACGTGTTTTTGTTTAAAACCAGGCAGAGCTGGGACTCCTAAAAGCAATATCAGTGATCCCAACAAGCCAGCATCCTGGGAGCTGTAACTGAGCAGGTCTGCAGGTGGCTGCTGGGCTGTCAATGCTCTCCTGCCTCTGTATTGCACCATCCTCTCTGTACATCATTGGTTCATTGGCTGTTGGCTGACAACAAATTGAGCATTTGGTGTGTTTAAATCCAGCTTATATTTTTTCAAAGATGAGTTTTTTAACTAACTGGCTGCCCACTAGAAAATGTGGGTCATGTCATGTGTTTGGTGTTTGATTGAAGGCTCCAGCTCCACACTTGCTGTCTGTGGGCGAGGGGAGGAGGATCACCTCTGCCTCCGGGATCCCCTGTGCAGGGGAGACAAACTCCTGGAAAGGCAGCTTTTGGCTGGGCTGCACTTGCTCACTGAACTGTTGGTTTAGGTCTCAGAAGTGCAGGGAAGACCAGCAAAGTTCTACCCCCATTTTTACCCACACTTCCCCAGTGTGTGAATACATGAGACTGCCAGGGAGAAGCTGATTCTGTTTTGCTTCAGAGACCACATTTCCCTCAGGCCTTTCCCAAAGGTGAAAAGCAGGTCAGCAGTGAAACTGCTGTGTTGTGTTAGGTGTTTAAAGGTGGCACTTTCTCAATCAGGGTAATGGTTGTTCTAAAAAAAATGCTTATGTAGCTCTAGATTAGACTTATTTCTTTTTTGCTAATGGCACCTGACTCTGTTTGTAAGGATTCTTCATCCAGCTGATTTTGTTTACCCAGGCTGGGAGGGAAGATCAGCTGCCTTCTATTGCATCATCCTGAATCTTGCTAGGATTGCAGAAACCCTAAAAAGAGACTCTGGTCTGACTGAGGCTTCTGCCACAGGTGATGATCCCTGTAGAAATCTGAGGCAAGACACAGCAAGGGCCCTGCTGATGGAGAGAGTCAGGTACTGCCAAACTCCCTCCAGAAATGGAAGGTCTCTCTTGGTAGCTGGGGAATTGGGGTGGGGGTTGAAGGTGATGTGGGATTTTTTCTAGAGATCTTTCACCAAAAGTTCTCTGGATCTTTTTTTCCCCCTTCACAAAGAGAAAGTTGGACCTTGATAATGTTCGTGGTTAGCTGTGAGGCTTAAATAATACATGAGTTTTTCAGAGCTAAAAATCTTCTGGAAAGAATTGAATTAATTGCCCCTCTGGCTATGGCTGTTTCTAAAAGGCTGCGCTTAGAAAAGTATAAATTTGCACAAGGAGTTCAAGGGGCCATTTCTTCCTCCACAGGAGTGCTGGGCTGATGTTTTGGCAAAGCTTCAAATACAGAAGCTCCCTGATGGCTTGATGCCAGCGAGAGAAATTGTTTTATTTATTGGAGATGCTCTGGCATTTCACCTGCGCTGGCTCCCAGCACGTGTCCAGCTCCTGGCCCTGCTGCTCCCAGGGGCTGCTGCCACGTGAAGGATGCTGAGCAGTGATCTCTGTGGTACCCACTTGTTCCCTCGCTGCCACTCAGCTTGTCCTGAGCCTCAGGGGCAGAGCTGACCTCGCACAGGGCTGGCTGGAGCCTCTGTGGCACTGGGTGTGCTTCCCTTCCGTGCTAAAAGGAGTTTGCAAGAGCTTTGCCCTGGTTTTCATGTCACCAAGCTGTTCCCAGCAGCAGTTCTGGAGTGCTTTTTAAGAATAAGTACTCAGAAAAGTAACAATGGCTATTTCTTAGGAGGATTTAGGTGGTTTTTAAGGCACTAGATGCTCTTTTATATTTTGTCTTTCAAAACACTTAAACCAGCTTATGAGGAACTTTAATTCCTTGTGTTACTGTGACAGAATTCGTCATCCAGGCTTATCTCCACTACTGGAGATTGCTCTGCTGACCTCACCAGATGAAAGGAAACCTCTTTAAAGGGCAACCTCATATAGTAAAAGCAGTATGTTAAAACTTCTGGGTAACAACACTAGCTAAGCAGGGGATTTATAACTTTCCTTTTGTTTAAATTTTTTATTTTACTTGGTGTTGGCTGCTGATTTGCACTGGGTAACCTGATGTGCTGTCCTGCTGTGGTTCCAGAATGGCTGTTTTTACTGTATCAGGCAGCAATTGGTTTTCCTCCCATTTTAGAGGGCAACAGAGCAGGCAGCTGCCTCCTCCCTGATGCAGAGCTGGGGAGAGATTGTCCTGTGCAGCTTTATTCTACCTCTGCAGCTGCTAAAGGGTCTGGGAGAAGCGATCTGCACTGACTTTTAATTTTACGTGAGATTTCCCTGCAGGAGATATTTGTGTCTGACAAAACAGAACAGAACAGACCTAGATTTGCTTTCCAGGGATGGTGCAGCTCACAGGAATGAGCTGTGTTTTAGGCCAGGTTCTATTTTTATTTTTTTTTCTTTCCTGCTTTCTTTATGGCAAATTATAAATGGTTGATAAACACCTATAATAAAATAGAGATATACATGGGCAAATCATCCTTTTTTTTTTCCATTAAAGAAAGCTGTTACTTACTGTGTAGAGAGTACACATCCTCCTAAGAGATCAAATTATTTATGGCAGTGCACTAATTAGCTTTTTCAAGGCTTCTAAGGTCTTGCAGATACCTCAAGCTCCAGGGATAATTGCAGTAGGTAAATACCTCTCTGCATCAAGTATAATTTCATGTAACTGGCAAAGAGCTGTCAGTGTGTGCTTCGAACTTCTGGCCTGGTGGGGGCTGCTGTCAAATGGAACACTGGCACCTCCAAGGCTTTGCAAGGTAGTGGTCACAACTGCCTGGTTGGGTCACTATGGTGGCCACAGGAATCCAGAAAATCCAGGAGGCTCCCAGAGCTGGTTTGGTCCCCATTTTCACTTGCACGGCAACATTAATGCTGAGGCTGTACCAGCACTCTCACCTGCCCATCATCACTCTTAGGGAACAGCAGATCCAGCTCCCTCCTCACGTCCATCAGCAGCTCCAGGCTCCGTTCAAAAGTATTTGGCATTGTTCAGATGTGCTACCATGGTTACTCAGGCACCACTGACTGCACAGGTCAGCTTGGAGGAGCTTTAGACAAAGTATTTGGGACAGAATGCAGCTCTCGCTTGTTAATTTAAGACCTGGTGCATCAGTTTGAGCAAACTACGTGGGGGATAATGTCTTTCTTTTTTTCCCTACACTTGGGATTTGGAAAAGACATAAAAAAAATATTGCCTTGACGTGAGTCCAAGCAATGGCAGTGGCTCCTGCTGCAGACAGCAAGCAGCCTATTTGTTCTGGGAATTGCCTGAAGGCTGGCGAGGGCTCTGTGTGCACAGTGGAAGGAGGGTGCACTGAGCCTGGGGAGGAGCAAAGGCTTCCTCAGCTGGGGTGAGCAGAGCCTGAGGGGGGCTGGCTGCAAACAGCCACGGGCCACATCTGACAGCCCTGGGGAGGGGAAGGGGCTGGTGTGTGACCCTCGGGCCTCAGGCTGCCCTCTGATGGGTCAGGGGTCAGCTGCTCCTCTCTGGAGACTGGGACTGGCGTTTTCCGTGGGATGAAGATGCAGGGAGCTGCAAGGATGACCTGTTGAGGGCTGTAGCCATGATTTTCATCTTCCAATCCTGCTCAAATCCATGAGCTGAATTGCCACGAGGTGTTGTTTAGGTCCCAGATATTCAGTGAGGTCTGTTCTGTACTTCACCATGGGCAGAGTTTGAAAAAGGATGGCTGTAAAGTGACTTCAGAGATGTGTAGTGGTGCCCTCACTAGGCTGTGCCCTTTAATGCCTTTCTGATAACTTAACTAGGACTGAATATGCCTGATTTTCTGATTACACTGAAGGCAAAATTTCCATAGACTTGAATGGGAGAAGAACAGGAAACTGTTTGAGACAAGTCTGAACATGCTGGTAAAAATGAAACAAAAAAATCTGGTGTGACTTTAAAGCTATTTTTAAAAACACAAGCTGGAGCGGGTTACTCTGAATCACTGGAGTCTGTTATGTCTTTTTCCTTTTTTTTTTTTTTTTGTATTTTCACTCAGTAATTTTAAGGATACAGTGAGAAGGCAAGTTTTTAGAGATGGGTTATATGTGTTAAAAGGGGGAATGTGCTAGCATTTGCTGAGCACAATAAATATCACTGCCAAATGAGCAGGTCCCTTTTCTGATATGGCAAAAAAATCGTAGATGAGAATTTACACCAAGCCATTTCAGCGAACAAGAGAAGGTGGAGGATTTATTGCTTTAATTGAGATATTAGCTTTGCTATCTTCCTTGAATGTTTATGTGTGAAACTGGGTGTTGCTTGGCATTTGCAGACTAAATCTTGGGGCAACCTCTTTGGTGGATGGGTTGTGTCAGGCATTGTCTCCCTCATTCTCTCCCATCCTGCCCCAGCCTTGGGGGCAAGTTTCTGGCAGCTGAGGGTGGGGACTGAAAATAAAAATACTCTACCTTCATTGTAATAGGTAATAGCAGAATCTTGCCAGTATCTCTTGGCTTGTGTCCTGGTTTTCCATTCAGTGCTCACACTCAAAGCTGGTCATTCACACACTTGTTTTTCCATTGAAGGATGCAAATTTCAGTGGTGTTCATTGAGCTAAGAAGTAGCAGTTCTCTTTATGTAGTTATTTTCCCCTGTTCATGGTAGCAGACTTCTTGCACTTGAGGAAAGACAGGGAGTGGGGTGAAACAGCATAAACCACTTGAGGGGAGAAGTGGAAGGAAACTGTGACCACAGCAGTGTGTGAGGTAAGGGGAAAGCTGTGTCTGAATTCAGTGCTGGGTGTTGGAAATAATGTCTGATGTCATTGTTGTAGATATGGAAAGAGCCATCTTCCCCTTGGACTTTGGCAAAAAGTCAGCTTTGTATCTCAGCAGGCTGGACTGCACCGACTGGCTTCAAGTGGTGGGTTTTTTTAATCCATTTCCTGTTCTGTGAGGGGTGTGTGTATCAAACCCTTTTTTGTTACTGGGAGGACAATCATTTATTTTTCCAGATGCAGACAGGAGTGCTCTGGAGCAATCTGAATTAAATGCCAAGGTGAAAGAGCGTTGCTGCAGAAACCCGTGTCAGACTTGCCAGTGGTTCTTGTGTGCTTCTGGGGATATGTGACTGATAAAGACTCTTCAGCTGTTTCTGGTTTTTTAGTGGTATTGAGAAATGGTTCTTCACAGTTGCTTTTTAGTAGCTGTATGCTACAGTTCCGAAAGGCAGGGACCTGGCTGTGTGATGGGATGGTCAGGAATCTGCTAAAGCTCTGGGAACAACCCACTGGCTTTAGAGGGCTTTGGATTTAGTGCCTCTGTCCACTGGAGTCTGTGCAATATGCAATGTGTTGCATCCAAGGGTTTTTTACCTTCCAATAAGGACTCGTTAATGTGGGAAGAACTCCCAGAAAACTGTTCCACAGCACTGCCTTCTCCTTTCTGCTAAGCATGCAAGGCTGCTGATGACCATTGCTTATAAATTGTGTGTCTTGAGGAGCTGACAGAGACGACCTGATCCTAAAACTTTGCTGTGGCACTTCCTCAGCATCCCTTTGATAGCTCTGCATCTTCTTGGATTAGCGATGCTGTTGTAACAGTGCACGGCACAAATCCAGTTACACGAGCTCTCTGTTATTTGGGTGTACCCTGAGCAGCGTTTCAGACATTATTGAAACATTGCTGTATGCTTTTTGGCTTTGAAAAATACAGATTCGAAACAGAAGCCCATGAATCTTTGTTTAATCAAAGTGTACCTCTAAGAACAGTGCACATGGATATTGTCTAACAAGCAGGGTGAATTCCAAATAGGACTTTGAAAATCCATCTGGAGCAGAAAATCAAGACTCGTTGGAGATTTTTAGAGAGCCTTGCTTGGTTCCAGGAAAAAATCACTGTACTGTGTTGCATTATCAATGTTTAAGTGACAACTGCAAGCTGATTCAGTGAAGAGCTATGCTAAGCTGTATTGTATTTGCTAATGCATGGTTTATCTCTGAAGTTGTGAATGTTGCTGGCTCACTGAAACTACGCTGGTTTCAGTGACTGAGACTTGCCTGTTGACAGCCCTGTCAGTTGAAAGAATTAGAAGAGAAGGAAATTACATTCTGGGCCTGGCCCCAGATGGGAATCGCTGTAATATTTTAAACCTCAAAAAGGATGGGAGTGTTACAGAACAACATGACAACAGCAAGATTTATTAGTGCTGCTTTGGTCTTGGCTTTGGGTCATCTCCTGTCTGCAGAATTCCTGTTGATGTCCCATCTGGATTTATATAGAAATTGATGGTAGGGTAAAGCTCTCTGATCCCATCAGTTCACATTTGCATCACTTTCTGTTCTGGATGTGCTGTGAAGGGCTGGAAGCACCACTTGTTAAAGTAGTTAGCAGGCAAGCAGAGGAGAATGCAAGGTCAATTTAGCACTTGCGGAATTTAAATTATTTTCTGAATTGGAGGGGTGGGGAAGGAAATCAAAGCCATGTCTCTGAGTTCTGCTGTGTTTCTGAAACAGTCCCTTTGGAGATAAAAGTACTTGAATAGAGCCATTAAGCTCTAGTTTGCTCTATATTTTGCTGCCATAATTGTTTCAGAGGTCATACTTAAATGCACACAATTTGGGTTTGATGTCTGTCTTCCTCTAAACACACACAGCTGCTGAGAAAAAGGAAACTTCATTGTGACTACTGATTGCTACTGAGAGCAAGCTTCCAGATCTTAGTCTAACAGCTCCTTTGGATTCGTCTATCCAAAGGTTTTGTGTCCCCTGAAAGGCTTTGTTACCCCAGAACTTCCTGCGGGTACAAAAATCAGGACAGTGGTACCTGTTACAGCTTTTTTCTATTTAAGCTGCTTGTGTCGTCGTAGTCTTTAACCACTGCAGGTGCTAAGAACTAAAACTAGGAGGGAGCTGCGCACAGCCTAAAGCAGCCGGAAGGAGGGACACACTGAGAGTCCTTGAGCAGGACGTGCTCAACACCTGGGCGTGCAATGCACCCCGAAACGGAGATTTTGGGTGCAGGTCACATAAATTAACTTCCAAACAGGAGGGATGTGTGCTTTGGGCATCCTCTCTGTGCTCTCTATCTGCTGGCTGCCTTGCCCGGGTGTCCTTAAGAGGGTGTCCCCCTCTCCCCCCTGGCTCCTGACAGGACAAACAGGCTCACACAGCTCCAGGGAGTTCTTAACTCCCTTTAATCAGATGCTCCACCGAAAAACCTGGCATTCAGGTCATGTACTGCTCCATTCAGCTTCAAGCTGAATTAGTTTGCTTTATCACCCATTACTTTTGGACTAAGACAAACTGTTTATGTGCATCCTGATGGGTCACTGATGCAAACAGAGTGTTATTGAGGGTCTGAATCAACATTGCAGCACAACCATCAGCACTCCTGCTCTGCTTGTGGGTACCAATTTATTCTCTAGATGAAGCTGTGGCGAGGGAAGGCTCATTCACCAGGAAAGGTGATTGAATGCAACTGCAGCTGGTTGATTAAGCTGGACAAAGAGAAACACTCGTGTGTCACTCAGCACGCTCTGCTACATGAAACAAGGGGATTAGATACGGTGAATTTCCAGTAATGAAAGCAGGCAATCGGGTTCATCATAAAATCAGCTTAAAAGAGCTTGCTAGATTCCAGAGAGAACTAAAATAACTTGACCTACCTTGGTCCTGTAATCTTTAAATGCTGCTTAACATCTGCTCATCAGCACTTGGCAATAATATTTATTATGGAATTTTTAGCAGCAGATACCATCATGTGTTGAAATTAAAAATGCAGAGGGGTGCATTGTGGAGGAAAAACCATCATTACACGAGAGTTAAAAATGAAATGGAAGTATTTGAGTTCAGTTAAGAAAGTCTTTAGAAGAAAGTTACAGCTACAAAAATCACAGTGAGGTCCCCAGCCTGGCCCGAGTGTGGCCCAGTGGGGCAGAGTGAAGCACCTTTCTGGTCCCCTGCAGGTGGTCAGCACAGAACCAGTTCTGCTTAAGGGACCTAAAATGGTAATGGGAAATTGTGGAAACCCTCCTTAAGGGGTAGAAAAGACAGATGTGCTGAAGATGCCTTTAAGATTTTAGATGTCATTTGGAAAGAACTTTCTCCTCCCAGGACTGGCAATTCTGACTGTATTATTAACTTTGGAGATACAGAAGGTGCCTAATGTTAGGTGGACTGGATTTGAGCCATTATAGGCACAGGAAAGAGTTTGAAGCTCCTTACTGCACACTGTGTAATCTTGAAAACTGTAGCACAGGAATTTGAGAACTCTTTATTCCCAACAGTTACCAAAAAAAGGTAAATTGCAATTCTTGGCTTGAAAGATCTTCCAAGTAAAAAGCTCTGTAGACCCTCACAGGTGCCAGTTATTTCTCCACTGAGCCTGTAATCTACTCTGTAAAATGGGTTCCCTAGAAAATGGTCTGAAGACGTCAGCAGGTGCTGAATCCACATTTCCCATCACAGCGTGTCCCAGTCAGCTCTCCCAGGCCTCACACCACAGGTCTGTTCGTCCTAATTCGACTTTGCCTGGTTTCAGCTTTCACTTGCTGGTCCTTTTCGTGCACCTTCCGTCCTTGCAAGCCAACTGTGGCCATCTCCTGCCTGTGGCATAAAGGACTAGGAACATTCTGGGCTATTTTTTGCACTTAACACTTTTGTGTCTTTTTTCTCTGCTGTCGTGAGTCTTTCCCCAACACTGGGTCTGAAGCAGGAGCTGCTTATTGCCAATCCCCTCTAGAGAAGTCAGATATCATCTGCACTCCCAGACACCGTTCTTGGATTCATATATTCAGGGATGGTATTAGATAGCTTTGCTGCTGGGAATGCCTAACAAATTGCTCGTTCTTTTTGTTGTCCAAATCCTTTATTCACCCTGCTTTCTACGATGCAGTTTCTCATGCTGAATCCTTGTTGTTCCTAGACACAGAGCTTTGTGTCTTGGCTCTATGGAAGCCTATGTTGTTGGAAAGAGCCCAAACTTTTAAGCCATCCAGGCCACTCCATTGGCCTCTTTCCATCCTAATTTACTGCTGCTTTGTACAGTCTGTAAGTTCTCTGCTAGTAGAATATATATTTCTTTCTGTATTGAGAGTGGTGAGTATGCCAGGCCTGGTATGAATCCATGTGGAACACCCAGTTTTTTGCTGATGCTTCCCTGTAGACATCTATTTTTGAAGATCTGTCACTTACCCCACTCCATTCTTTTAATATGGACTTTTAATTGAAACTACAAAGTGGTACAATAAATATCTTAAAACTGAAATCCCAGTAGCCTTCAGGTACCTAATCTGTGTGTGTGGTCTTTCCTCCCAGCATTCCCCTAGAGCTGCTCAATACCTGTTCACTTTTTCTTTCTTTCTTTCTTTTTTTTTTTTTTTTTGCCCCCCTTTTATTTAGGGGTTGAATCTCAGGCTGTTCAGTACAGTTTGTACTGTTCCCCTACAAATAGGTGGTTCTTGACATTAACATTCTGCTGAGCCCTCTGCAGCATGCTCAGGTTTTAGCACTGAACTCCTGTTTAATTTGCCTCTGAACTTTTCTACCCATTTTTAAAAACTTTTGTGGTGTACATGTCAACTTTGTCTTTCACGGTAGCTGAAATAGATTTTTTTCAAATTTCTGGTAAATGGCTCCATCCTAATTCAGTGGAACATTTCAGCATGTCCTGATCTGTAAAACTGGACTGGATATTGTATTTTGTTATGGTAAATGCATCATTTTCAAGGTAGGGGATTTTGTGTTTTCATTTTTTGTTTGCTTGTTTGTTTTTGTTCTTCTCTTTCTCCATGAATTGCAGCAGGAGAAGAAGATTTCCTTTTCTTTGAAGAACCAGTCTGAATTTTTGCTCCGCAAAACAATGCAAATCCTACATAGAGTAACAGTTCTGCAGCGTCTGCACTGAGGATAACTTGTGTTTTTTTGCACACAAGGGCAATTCTATTAATGTGCTATTGTGTGCAATTAATTAAAAAATAAAAATCCAGGGGTCAATAATAATGTTGACTGCTAATCTGGGTATGTTTTTCTTACATGTGCCTTTATTTGTGAGGTCTCAGATTTTCTACAAGTCCCATTTATAGGAGAGGAAAAGTGATGGGCTTGTGTTCTCTGTGCTGGTCTAAATCAGTGGGCTCTTCTGCCCAAAGGAAGAGCCTCACATTTGGTCCACAGGCAGTTCTTGCATCCTTCCTCCCTGCCAGGCCTCTCTCCAGGGCTGCTACAAACCAGGGTTAACCATCCTGGGGGGAAGACAGAAGCATGTTTAGGGAGGGAGGTGCTGCTGCATCAGATGAAACTACTCTGTACCTTGCAACACCACCAAATACATGCATCCCTGGGCTTTACGAGAAAATACTTAGCAAATCATTTACTTGAAAGCTGTTCTACCTCCACTGATATGCTCAGAGAAGTATTACTTTTTCCTCCGTGTTAAAAGTGAACATTTCTTTCTTTGCTTTATCTCTGTGCACAGCATGTCTTGTTGTTACATTTAAGTTGCTATAAACTCTAAATCAATAATCCATTAGGAAGAAAAAAGGGGTCTAGTAGCAATAAGTACAATTGCAAAGTTAATCAGATCATCTTTATTCGAGTTGTAGACTCTGTTTCCCAAAGATGTTCGAGCTCTGCAAAATCAATAAGGGCACAATAAGTAGGTTTATTTTCTGGGTATCAGCAGTGTAAGGGTAGGGGCTGGATGCCTGGAGGGAACCAAGGGATTTTGCTGCCTGTGAGCACAGTAGCTGTGGAGAAAGAACTGTTGCTGCCGTGGAATCAAGTAACAGAAAGTAGTGTATATTTTGGGCACTCAAATGTCTGGGAAATGTCTGGGGGAGGTATAGATCCAGGAATTTCTCCCTTCTTAGTCCATCCCGATCAGTTTCGCAAACAAAATATGTCTAAAATAACACTGCATTTTAAATATAACGTTTTGAGTTGGTAGCTACTTGTTTTGGAGTGTAAAACCCACCTGATTTTACAAACGCTCTTCAGAAGGGATGGATGACGTTTTTCTTACCTCCTCTTTCCATTTTAATTTCTAAATCTGGTCCCTACTGCTGATCTCTTCTAGTTTGTGCTACACAGCTATGAAGACTTCAGTGGAGATGCACCTGGCTGGTCTGGTCAGATTTCAGTGAGGTTTAGTCTTTCCTAAACCAGTCTTTGCACAACTTCTTTTGAGTCGAGCTGAACCCTCCTCTCCACAACCATTTCCCTGCAAATAGCTACTGAGGACGATAAAACTGGAGCCACAAGAAAGATGGGCCTCCTTTTTGTTTCATTATTGTTAAATATGACCCCTGCTGTGCTGTGGAATAACCAGTGCCCAGCACTGCTGCATCTTGGCTGTTACTCAGTGATCCTTCAAGCTGAGCCCAGCTGTACGTTCAGCAGATCAGTGTGCTGCTTTCTCCTTGCACTGTAAGGAGCAGTAGGTCGTGGGACTGTGCCTTAAATATTTAGTATGCCTGTGTTTGCTAATAAAGACTTTTTAGGAGAAATAATGCTTCACGTTGACACCCTAATACTCAAGTGCAGCTGGCTGAAAATGTATCACCCTGTGGCTCGGGGTGGCCTTTCCTGTCTGGAAATGTTGTGTCTGCAGCACAGACTCAGACTGGGAGAACTGGGAGTGTGGGCAGAGCCAGGGAGGTGTTGGGCTCGGGTGGGTGCTGTGGGTGCTGCAGGGGGAGAGGGGCTTGGTGCACAAGGAAGGAGATGAGCAGAGCTTGCCAAGAGCTGAGTTCTGCTGGAGCTGCCCTGGTGCTCTCTGTGGTGAAGCACCTGGGAGCTCCCGCTGGGAAGAGCCGATCTGTGCCTGCATTCCCAGCCAGCCTTTGGGCACTGGGAAACTCAGACATCCCTGAAGAGGGAGCTCAGCTTCCTTTTGCTGGGTTTAGGTCCTGAAATTGCTGCTTGGTTTTGTCAAGACTTGACCAAGATCTTCATTTACATGGTTCTGAAAGCCCGTACTGTCTTGGCCTGTCAAATTGTTTGGGTTTTTAAAATATAACTAATTTTGCTTGAACTTTATCAGAGTTTAAATTACTATTAAGGCATTCACATGCTGTCCTTGCCAGCTGGTCTTTCTGAATTTGATGGTTTGCTTGAACATCCCAGGCCTGATTTTGCTCGAGGTAAAGGACCTTACAGTGAAATGCAGCAGCAATCAGCCGTGCTGTGTCTGTGCACACACTGGCTCTGTTCACCCAAGAGAAGTATCAGAAAGAGCATGGTTAAGAATAAATACAGTGTTCATAACGTGAAGCTTGGAAAGTCTGGAGTGGTTATAAGACAAAAAGAGTTTCAGTGAGATACACATTTCTTTGAAATTGGCTTAAATAAATTGACATTTCCCAGAAAAATAAGAACCTGTAGATGAGAGATGGTCTGCTTGCAAGAAGACTTAGGGCTCAACGGATTTCTTTTTGTTCAAGTCCTTACAGTTCTCTACCTAAATCGAACTCTGAGCTAAAATTTAAGTATCTAGAAGGATTCTTTTCTTGGTATGAATACCGTGACCTTCACTGTTGTGAGGAGTGGAAGGTGAGTCCAAATCTTGAAGAGCTCTTCTTGGTGACAGTTCTGACTTGCAACCACATTATTGCTTAGAGTTTTATAAATTTCTGTTTTCAGTTTATTTACCACCTGCTCCTAAGAGTTGTATGAAATATGCTAGGACAAACACAAATGCAAATAGCTGGCTCTTGCACATTCCCAAAATGTGATCTGAAAAGAAATGCTGCAGAAAAGGGAGATGCAGTTTATAAATATTACTGTTTAACAACTCTATAAACTCTATATAAACATAGTATATAAAAATACATATATATTGTGCATGTGTGCAGGTATTTATATACAGACACACTTTCATCATCCCTTTGACATTTTGTTCCTCAGCTGACCAAAGTGGAGACTTTGGTCAAAGATAGCAAGAAGTTTCCGAAGTTCTACTAAATGGTTAAAAAACTGCTGTGATTAAATGGAAAACTGTTGCTGTTATACCAGGGCTCAAGGCTACACAATAAAATGTGCATCTCTTAAGAGTCAGTGAGGTTAAGTTGGAATGACTTAACCCTATCGTTGCACAAAATTATAGTAAAATTTTCAAAATACTAAGGTTTCTCTTCAGAAGAGGAAAGGCTGCATGTATATAGATAATAATACTGGAAAGAGAAAATAAAAATGGAAAATGAGCCGGACTGTAAATGCCAAAGAAATTGCTGGCCACTGTGGCCATTATCTCAGAAGCTGGTGCCATTTTGAAGGATAAACTGGCTACTTTAGACTGCTTTAAAAGGACTTGGAACATATATGGGTTTGTTTTATTTAGTTTTCTGATTCCTCACGAGTATTTTTTTTCCCTATGGGAAATAACTTTAATGTGTATACAAACACTGTGTATGCATGCTTGTCTTGTATGAAGAGATTTAATACACATGTAGAGAGTTTGTGGGCACACAAACCTGCACACGCTTCCCCACGTGTGTGGGAAGAGGGAGTGACCGAAACCAAGGTGCAGGATCTGCTTTAAACCACGCTGGCAGAGCAGACCCACCCACGGAGCTGGGGCTAAACTTCACAGGAAGGTTTCCAGGTAACCACAGGGGCTCTGTCCTTTGCTGTGGTGGGTTACTCAGGGCTGCATGTCCCTTGTGTCGGTGCACGTGTGAATACTTCATATGGACAGCATAGAATCTTTCACCTAATTTCAGCTGAACAGCTGCAGCTGTGTAGAGCTGTCTGTGCTCTACAGTCACTTGATCTGCACCACAAGATGTAGAATGAATAATATATATTCCTGAAGAAAGAGCACTGGCTGGGAGAAGACTCAAACTGGGTCTTGGGAGCAAAGGAGTGAATCCTTGGCTGGATCTCATTTTTTCTGAAGCTCTTCGAGGCAGTCAGGTGGTGGAACAGAGTTAAGGATGTGTCCAAATGTTGTATTGTAGAGAAATATTTAATGTGGATCTTGCCCCCCATCACTTCAAGCATACGGCTGTGTGGAGGGAAAGGAGGGTTAATCTTGTCTGGTATAAATCAGTAAGAGCTGTGCAAAAAGAACTTCTCAAAGACTTGCTTGCTAAATAAATTACTGATCATGTTTTATTTAAAATGCTCGTGCTGCCAGCAGAGAACATAGCAAACAAGCACACTTGCAATTAAAGTAACAGCTAGGATTTTCCTTCTGGCACTCCCGTGACTTCTTGCGCTTGTTCAGTTTTATTGCATGTCACAAACCACTGAGCAGATCCCGTGCACACACGTGGTACACGCGGCGTGGCACGGTCCAGCTGTTTATCCCCTTCCCCTGGCAAACACCCTTCTGGTGGGGCAGAGCTGGGCCCCCCAGCTAACCCCCGTCTGCTTAGGGTCTGTGATGTAGGGGCCAGCATTAGCCCCCTTGGGCTGTGCCTCGTGCTCTGCTTTCCCCAAACCCAGGGTGGAGCCGATGGCTGCGGCCGGGGCTCGGACTGCTCCCTGTGTCCACCCACGTGCTGTGGGAGCTGGGGGTGGATTGGTGCCAAGCTGCAGGCTGGCACGGGCTGGGTATGGAGGATTTACATTTTTAACAGGACAGATGTTTGCTTTCTCTTCTCCCAAGCATCTGCTCACATGCTCTATTTTGGGAAGTGGTGAACACTACTTTAAGGGCAAGACTGAGGTTACAGGAGTTTGTCAGCCTTGTGCCATCAGAGGCCATCGTGGGATTTCTGGCTGTTCTTGGTTTAAGACTAATGGAGGAAAAGTGTGGAGAAAATGTTTTCTACCTCAAGGATGCTTGAACGTTTCTGGAAAATTTTGCCATTGCAGGATAACTTGTAGCACCCTCTGGGACCCTGGAGGTACAAACCTCTCCTTTGGCTGATGGTCAGGCTTCAGGTTGAGAGATAAACTTTGTCACAGGAGAGCATCTGTTCATTTCTATGTCAGGTTTTTCTTCCTCAGCTACCCTCATGAGACACCCAAAGGGCTCACTGCCATCAGCGTTGGGAAGTGTCTGTGCAGTTTTCAGCAGGTTAAATATAGATTAGGTCTTTGCTGCTTTTACCTTGAGCATAACATTGATCAGTTCACGCCAAAACTTCTTTCTGAAAAATCAAATAAAAGGGCTTGTTGGAGTGGCTGGAAGGCAGGGGATGGTGTACAGGAATTTCTTAGGAGCTGTGCTGTAGCTGATGATGTGTTCCTTTGTGCCTAAGATGCTTTTTTGAAAGAAATCTCTCCCAAGGGAAGGACAGGAGCCTGAGAAGCTCTCCTGAGCTAAAGGAGCAGCATTTCCAAGTTTGTAAGACTTCATTTGGCACTGATAAAGAACACCCGAATGAGCAAAAGACTAATATTTGGGGCAAAGAGTGCATGGTTCTGAAAATTTGGTGGGACATTGACACACACGAGGCATTTAGCATTAAATGCCAACTTTCAGTGTAATCCATCAGAATAAAAGAAAAGTGTTGATCTTTTTCCTGTGGAAAGAATCCCAGAGAGGCCACTGTAGCAGCTCTGGGACTTCTGAGGCACAGCAGCACCTAAAGCTTATTCCTCTTCCTCTGTGCTGTGAGAGCAGTCCTGTGCTTAGGGAGATTCAAGGCAGAGAATTAGAGTTGCTTTTTTGCCTCTTGCGTTGGGAAGTTGCTTCACTGTGGTCAAATTCAGCCCCTCTGTTGTTTTACTGATAAAAGAACCCAAGTTAAGGATATATGGATGGAAGTCATTCTCCTGGATTTGAAACCCTCCCAAAGTTGTTACCAAAACCCTTTTGTTTCCAAAAGTTGTTTCCAAATTCAGGCTCTGCCAGTTGGGCCCTTAATGCAGTCACTTGGCAGTAACACGAGTGAAATGTGTGCTCTTCCAAAGCTTTATTATGAATATGAATAAAACATTTTCTGGTGTTATTAAACCAGCCTGGAATAAAGCAATGAGAGTGGCATCATTCAGGGGTGATCTCTGTGTCAGCCTGTCTGCTCAAAATCAGCATTGCAATAGTGGCAGTTTTGCCTTTTCTTTAATGCAGTAAAAGTTGGAGTTCTCTTTGGGAAGCACAGTCAGATAATTAGATTTACTGAGAGCTATGAAATTGCTTCTAGTGCAGGATCTAGCATATGACAGTTCCTTTCTATGCTCCCTATGCTAATAACGAATCCAAAGTGCCATATCAGAGAAGTCGTATGCACAACAAAAAAATCTGTGTCCAGCAATCTGTGGTCCTGGCACGCATCCTTCAGCAGCATCTTTAGTATGTGTTGAGAAAGGCATTCCAAACTGTTGGATGCTCTTGGATTATATAAATTTTTTGTGCTATCAGCATTAGGTCTTCTAAGGAAATCACAAGATTGGTTTAAAATGCAAATATGCACATTATATATATATATATAGTACTTTTACAGGGTTTCTGTCTTCAGATTTTTCAGCACTTGGCCATTATCTGAAGTCTCTTCCAGAAAGTTATTTTTCTTTAAAGAAAATTTAAAAAGAGATTTTTGTACAGCCACATGTGCCTGTTAAGGTCAAGTCCAGGTTAAGTATTTTGGTATTAGCCTTGGTGGTAACTGAATGAACCATACACAGTACAGAAGTCATCCAGTATTTACAAACAAACAGCTCACAGTCTACTTATTAATCCAGACTTTAATTAGGCAGCACCTCACTAATAATTTTCAAGTTTTTTTGTATTTTCTTGTCTTGTTTTCATGGGGCCCAGTTTGAGTTAAATGCTCCCAGAACCATTCCAAGATCATGAAATAATTTGGAAGACAGCATATTTTTAATTACATTTCAAAAGCTTCAGTGCTTTAGTCCCTCCATCCCCTGGGCAGTAAGGAGATTGGGGCCCCTGCCAGGGGACCTGCATCAGCCTCTGTCAGGCTGGAGCTGCCTGGGCTTCAGCAGCTTCACCAGCACTGTGGTTCCGTGGGGGTGCAAATGCAGAATGAGCAGCCCTGCGTAGATAAAGGTGAAAGAGCCTTTCCTGAGGATCTTGCTAAGATGTTTGGACACGCAGGGTAGAGCAAAGCTCTGGTTCAGGCCACTGACAGCTGATCTGTCCACCAAATACTGCACTGGGGTGGAAGCTTCAGAGGTTGAGCTGATCGAAGAATAGCTCTGTGTATTTACCAACATCCTTTCCAGCCTTGTTTTAGCTCCTCTAGAAGCTTTGCTACTTTTCCAACATTTCAAGAGTGTGTCTGTATTGTATGGGCAAAATCTGACCCTTTAGTCCAGACAACACCTGGTAAATATTCATGGCACTTTCTAAGTGTGGTTGTTTGACACATGCAGGTTTGCTAAAGAAAGTCTTGATAGTGAACCTGCCCTGCTTCCTACTGGATATTTCAGTCTGATATTCAGTCCTCTGGTTTTTTCTGTATTTAAATTCAATCTCCTGAAGCTTCATTACATCTAACAGTGGTTTTCCTCCTAAGTGGTTTTGTCCTGCAAGGCCATGTGTAGGTAGGAATACTTTACCAAGTCGGGAATGCTTCACTACTACTTCAACTGTGCTCCCAGAATTAGCTCTACACCTGCAGAGGTGCACACTGAATTCACTTGAAGACAATACACAAATGGCTTTTGTTGCACTGGCTTTGGCTGGTGCAGGTGTGCTTGTCAAGGATTTGGGAACTTATTAAATCAACCTGTATAAGCTGAAGAAGCTAAGATGGTTCAAAAAAGGGAAAACCAGAAGAAATGAAGTAATAGAGTAGGACGCAGTAAATATTTGCAAGGGAAACATGCTGATTAGGGGAGTAACTTCAGTTTTAACTAATAAATGAAGATAAGTCTTTGGAACACCTCTAATATATAGCAATACAGCTGTGTACCAGTAGCACAAAAACAAACCCCCTTTGCTGAGGCAAAGGGCAGGTATGTCACAAACACTGCTGTGCACAGACTTTGGTTAGAGAACAAGTAGAGGACAGCATTTTAAACTTTGCTTTCATGTACTGCTGACTTTAATGGTAGCTCTAATGCTGCAGCTCCTGACATCCAGAGGAGATGGAGGTGGCATTTCTCAGCGCTGTGCTTTGGAAGGCGTGATTGTTATTTGTGTAGCAAAATCCGTCTGACAGGTAACCACGTGTTCCAGTTAATCTTACCTGGGCTATAAGTAGATCCTGTATCAAATCCAGTGACTCAGTTACTGAGCCTGATGCTAATGTCCCTGACATCTGCTTCAGCCTCTGTGTTCCTTAAAAATGGACTGGAATCAGGCTTATGGGTGAGTTTGTACTGGGTAGCCCCCACTTAAACGCTACAGATCACACTGGTATCTGATGCTGGTAGAGGAGCATTAGGATAGATTTGTCCCAACGTGGTTTTTGTTTGTCCATATCCAAGGACACAGTTGTGAAAGACTGGAGTGGGCTTTCTGATGCATTAAGAGACAAATCTATTATTTACTCTGGGAAAAGCAGTCTTATTTAATATTAAGTTCCAAATTTCCTTTACGTGTTTACCAGCCACCCGGAAGATTAGGTGCATTAAAACAGTGAGTGTTCCTTTTGTATAAATTGTCTTATCCCTCTATTAGTTTGTGAGTAATGGACTCAATCCTGCTGTCCCTCGTGTAGCACTTACCCAGGACTAACATATTCTGGTTTTTCAAACAACAGTGAGTTAAGATAGAATTTCATCTGCTTTCACTTCATGGATTCTTTGCTCTGTTAACCAAACTCATGTCCCATTTGCTCTGTCTCACACCTCCCTTTCGACTGGGATCTTAACTAGTTTGCTTAGTCTGTATATAACCTGGAGTCTCTCTAGGAAAAAGTAAAGACAAATTGATCAGGAGGTTGCATGTTTTGGGCTTTGGGATGACCTAAATGAGACACTGAGACCAGGCCACTCTCCCAGCTCCTCGCTGGCAGTAACCAGGTTGCACCATTTTGCTTGGGCACTGTCAGCTGCGTTGTAACTATGAATTGTCATTGTGACTTGGTTAAAACTGGCTTTCAAAAGCTCGGGACAGAAAGGGAGAGAACCAGATGCAAACCATTGGTGCTTGGGAATCTCCTGACACCAGAGTCCTTTGTCCAAGTTTTCTGCAGCTTTCAGGTCCCCTGCCAGACTTGTGACTAACCATACAAGTGATGCAAACTATTCTTGTCTCTAAAATCATGCACAGATAAGATATACGTATATATAGCTACATTACTATAGGTTACATGCTATGTGTCTAACACCATCTGTCATGTACATGTGTGGGTTTTAAGGGAAGAACTTTAAAATCTGAATCATTCTTATCTGAAACCAACTCAAAATGTTAAAATAATTTCAGAAGTGGACTTTGACTAATGATTCAGTATGTTGGGGAAAATATAGCTTTGTACCCAGGCTTTGATCACAATGGAGTTTGATTGGCATCAACATTAAGTATTAAAACATACCTTACTAAGCTTCAGGAAAGGCTGTGTAGCTTTAAGAGCTTGGAAAAAAGATCCCCTTGTGCTTTTGCCAACATCCTGTTACAGATTTCTCTGCTCCCCTCATTCTTAATGATTTTAGTGGGAAATATGATGGATAACTGAAATAAGATCATTCTATTTCCAGTGAAAGCTTTACTACATTGATTTCTTTTTTTCTGTGTTGCTGTTTGTCAAAAGCAGCTGATGTACAAAATTCGGGTGTCCCAGGGAATTCAACCTGTCGCTTCTGTTAAATTTTGCCTACTGCTTGTACCATGAAAAACCTAACTGCTGTGAAAGGTAATTTATTTTTGCTGTAATTGCTGATCATTAATGGGCTCAGTATAAAACTGCACAGCACTAAAATAAGGCTCCTGTGTATAACTCTAACAACACTTATTTCTATAGTGTAATGCTATGTTGATATAACAACACTTGGCGCTCGTATCACTTTTTATTGTGGGATCTGAAGCATTAAACAATATTATTCATGCTTCATAACAGCCCAGTAAGTGCTACCATCCTGGCTTGTTAGACAGGTAAGCTGGAACAAAGACAAGCAGAGATTTGGACAGAGATGTGATACACTCAGCCTTGCAGAGCCATACCTGTATGCATAGGCTGAAGCACACGCTTAATTCTAGCCCTGTTCAGTCACTCGGATATTGTACCAAATCTGTATCTGTGTAACCAAAATTCCTGGTCAATTTGATTGACTGTCAGATGATCCTTCCTAAAATTCACAAGAAATCAGCGGGATTTGCATACAAGCTTATTGCTCAGCTCCAGGTTTGCTGTTCTGCTGGATGGGGGCACAGATGAGGGCACGTCCTTGAGAGCAGCTTATGGAGCACTGAGCAGAATACCTGGCTACTCCCATCCTCGTTCTGTCGTTTCAGGCAGCAGCTTTCATCAGCATTAAACTCACCCACTAACAGGGAAATACCTATTTTTGGACTACCTACTGCAGCTGCTGTGGCAAGTTGCCCTCTGGAGCTCCAGCCTTGCAAACAAAGTAAATATTTACCTGTAGGCTGTTATTAATGGAAAAATCCTTCCATCCATGTTTACACTGGAAATCTCACAGTCATTTGGTTGACAGGGTTTGAATGCTCTTCATTCATTTTGCTGTAGGAACTCTGAGTGAATGGCAGCCAAGGCAGTGGGGAACCATGGCCATTCAGAAAAGTGTGGTTAGTTTCTTCACCTGCCTTCCTGGAGTGTTGGTTTGCTGGTTTTGCTCTTAAAAAATACTGGAGATCTAGACAATATAAATAATTCAGTATGCAAGTATCGCATTTCTGGGGGTGCTAGCATGAAAATTGCTAAATATGCATTTAATTTAAGCTTGATTAGGCAACTGATTCTGTTCTAACACAGTCATAATTAAAACGTAGTCTTGTGGGGTATAAGCCGTTGCAGGGACCTTGTGCTCCACGTGTAGCATGGCTAATTAGAGGAGTCCCCTTTGGGCTAGCAGGCTGGATGCCTTGGAATGTGAGGCAGCAATGGCTCTCCCAAGTGTGGGGCTTGGAAGGGTGATGGGAGAGTGGCTCCTCACAATGGCAGAGCTGAAATATTGCAGAGGAAAATGAAGCAGCCCCTCCTGTTCCTCTCATTACCCTGCCAGGGATGCCTCAGTCTACCTGTGGCAGAGGAGCCACTGCTGCACCTCTCCATGCCCTGCCCTGCTGGGAATTTCTGTTGCCTGCTCAGGCCAGAAGGATGAGGCAAGCAGCTGCAATGAACCTTAGGATGGAGAAGTGTGGTGGGAACTCCAGGCTAGATCCTCTCCAATGGCTCCAGCAGGAGCTGGGCTGTGGATCTCACTAATGACCCATCAGTGTTATAAATGGAATGCTGGTGGGAACAGATTAAAGGAAAGCAATTTCCTAAAAATTGCTTGGGCAGAGTCATGGGGTCATGGCGAGGTTCTCCTGTTTTCAAAGATGTTCTTGCACTGAAGCTCACTTTACCTTTGGGAAATTGTCAGTGGTATTATTTTTGATGTGAAGCCAAATTGAAGGCTGTGTCCTGCAACCCATCCTTGCCTGAGACAGAAGATATGCCCTGGAAATGCAGCTAATGTTGCAAAGTTGGGTCACTGAGCTGCTTTTGTGGCCGGTAGAAAGGTGAGACCTGCAACCAAAGATGGTTGTGGGTGAAATCCATACATGTCCCTTTTGCTTTGGCTGTGTCTTGGTGGCTCTGTCACCAAGAGCTGGCAAAAGGGGCCCTGAGTGGGTCTGGCTGGGCAGAGTGGGGACAGGTGTCCTGTGCTGTGTGACACAGCTGGGCATGAGTACATGATCAACACGAGCCTGTTGCTTTCCAATTCCGGTTTATTCTGTTTTCTTGTTCTTTGGTTTTTTTTCCCCTCTTCCGTCTCTAATCACCAGAGCTCCCTGCTGCCTGCAATTTGTCTGGGCAGCTCTCCGAGCCACAGTGAACATGTCTGACAAAGCTTAAATCTTGATCTGAGCAAATCTCTTTTAGGCTTTCTCATTTCAACAAAGCCCTTGTTCAGCTGCATTAGTTCCAAGGAGTGCCAGGCCACTGCTCAGTCAATTATCTGCTGCCTTTAGCACTCACAGAGAGTTTTGACACATCCCTAATTCAAAACAGGGGAGCAAACTGTCTTGGGGTGGGGTGAGAAATTCAGGGTGAGAATGAACATCAAATCCCTGGTCCCCACAAATTCTGCAGGGTGTCCTCTGCATTCGCAGTTCAGCTGCACCGAATTCCACCCCTTCCTTTTTTGATGTCTTGTACAGCTGGGAACTGGTTGCTCCCTTCTGGGGAGCCTTGCTTTAATTGGGACAGCTGCTAATGGGGCACCTTCCCTCGGCTGCTGTAGACCTACCTGACTGCAGCATCCTGCCCCTTTTCTGTGACTGACACCACCCCAGCCAGGGCAGTGCTGCTCTCCAGAGAGCCCTGCTGAGCTCAGCAGTTGCCCAGAGCAGGAGGTGCAGTCTGTCCCTGCTGCTTTTGGGCAAGGCTGAAATGAGGCAGGCTTTAGAAAACTAGGTTTGTTTCTCCACATTCTAGTTGCCGATTTTTTTTTTTATTTTTTTGTTCCATGGCCTGAAATATTATTTTCTGGGGGCTTGTATATTTAATAACAGGTTTTGCATTCCAGTTTACTGTGAGGCTTTTGTGTGCGTATATAAAAACACCAGATGAAATGCTGAAAGGTATATTCGTAATTTGAGTTTATAAGTGAAGTGGGTTGCTTTTCTCTCCCAGAGGTTAATCTGCTTCTGCACATCCACTGCCACATCTTATACAATTTGGAAGTGATCTCTTAAAGCAAAGATGTTTTTCTTTGCAGACTGCTTATTGTAGCACATTATATCGTATAATATCATTCTGTTCAACAGCACTCTGTTCTGTTGTGCAAACAGCACAGAAAAAAGGAGGGGGAAAGGGGAATAAATAAGCAGACACACCAGCAGAAATTCTCCTTTGCTGGTACCTGAATTGCTCTCAGGGAAACAGACACATTTGTATTCTGTCACTGCTACCATGACCAAAGAGATCTCCTAGTCCAGTCCCAGAGCTCCAATTTAGAAAATCTTGCTGTATAGTGCTTTGAAGAAAAAGTGCTTCTCCAGTGAAAAAACCAGTGATTGTGGAAATGAATGGCTGATGGCACTGTGGGGGATCTCTGATCCCGCTCTCTGAAGTGGGGTCCAGCGTGGGGGCCCTGGGGCTGCTCCTGCGGGGCAGGGAGCCCTTGGGTGGGGGGCGTTTCTGACCCACAGCAGTGCGAGCGTGGGAGGGATGGGCTGAGCTGGGAGCAGGGGGAGAGCCTGGCATCGGGTGGGGGCAGGCTCCAGGCTGTGTGGCTCCAGGGATGCTTCCCTGGGTCAGAGCCTTCCTCTCCACAGCTGTGTCTGCCTGGGCACAGGAAAATACCAGCGGGAAGAAGGGCAGTGGCTGCTTTTTGAGGTATAACCCCGCAGCCCCTGCTGAGGTGCCTCCACCCAGCACAGAACCTGCTGGCTGATACCGAGCTGGGTGTCTGGTGCTGGGCTCCTGTGATCTGATATTACGTATTTGGGCACAAGTTCTCCATTTCTCCCCTACCCAGCATTAAAGAATCATATCTTGCTTTAAACTCTGGTCAACCTCCATTCCCCAAGTCTTGTGTTTCAGGCTTGCTATAAATTATTTAAACAAGAAGGCAGCTTGACTGTAATGTGGGCAAGTGCTCTTTATGCTAAAGGCTTAGATGGCAGTCACACAGCCTCTAGAATTTAGAGAATTTACATACATTGCTATGTTATTTCTTTTTTTCTCTGAAAAGGGGGCATAGCTGTGAGTCAGCTCTGTGATATGGCTGATCTCAAGGACCTCACATGTTGTGCTCTGAGAAGAGGACACTCCAGGTTCATATTTTTCCAGTGTTTCAGTGAATTTTTGAAAGCACACTCCCTGCCAAACAAGTTATCTGCCGGTTCTTTGGTGCTGTAGAAGCCCTTCCCAGACCTGCCCCAAAGAATGTGCCCCTGCTGCGTGCCAGAGTCAGGCTGAGATTAGAGCTCAGGTGTCCTCATTTCCTGCTCTTGCTAATTGCCAGCAGCTCCCTGGTGTTGTGTAGTGATGAATGAACAATAAGAATTCAAGAAACTTAGCAAAACCTGAGCTATTTCACTGAACTTTCTGTTGAATAATGGTAAAAAAGGGTGCTAGGATTCAGTGATGTCAGAAAACGTGAAACCAGCCAGCAGCTGCCAGGGAGCCTGAGAAAAAGCAATCTCCAGTGGTTTGCAGCATAGCCAGCTCTTTTTTTTTGATGGCAAAGAAAGATGAAACACTACAAAGATATTCCCAGGGAGAAAATAGATGTCATACAACATTTAAATAGATCCTTTCAAGAAGGAGAGCTGCAGAAACCCTTATAACTAGCGCATGAGTGTGAGCCTGCTGATTTTTTTTAAAAAAGACTGGTAGGACAGATAGCAGGCTTTAAATATACAGCTCTGTTGTCTTGATAGCTTAATTCTATTGTCCAGATTTTCCCTGCATGTACCAGGTAATAATAAAAGCAATATGGGAAGCAGGTCCATAACTACAAAATGAGTGTTTAAAAGAGCTTTGTACTCTACAAAGCAAGACATTTTGAAATAGAGAACTGGTTAAAATGGAAGTTTTAAAGACTACATAGGGATTCATGGTAATAGAGAGAACACAAGTGGCAAAGAAACTTCTCATGTAGTGGAACTGAAATATTGATAACTGGGAGATCAGGGGGGAATATAGGAAATATATATAGGAAATGCAGGGAGCCTAGAGGTGGCAATTGCTTTCCCAGAAAGCTGTATGCTCTATGGAATGAAGGCAGCTGTCCTCTTCTAAATCAGGAATGATTTAAATTTGATCTGTTTGTATCAAAAGGCAGCTCAGTATCTCTCCATTAATTTTCAGAAAAACGTAATAGCTGAAAGGACTCCCTGATCCTGGAACATGTGTGTTAGGAAACAGCTCTTTAGAGACAGGGTGCCCATTGGTTTTTTTGGTAAAAAATGCTGGCTAAGTGGATGAAGAAGGGAAGGAACTGGCTGTAAGTTCCCCTTAGCGCTTCCCACCCCGTCCCCACTGCAGACCTGCTGCAGTTTCCTCCTGCCCTGTCCATGAGCCCCCGGGGGTGGCTCTGCTCTTTGGTGCTCATTGCTCTGGGGGACCCCAGTCCTGGCCCAGGGTCTTTCCCTGCTCTCTCCTGCAGCAGGACCTGAGCTCTCTGCAGGGAGCTCTGGCAGGCTCCTGAGCTCTCCAGTTTTTCTGGTTGTCCACGGGAATGAGTTGCCCTGTTCCTTGCAGCACCACTTCCACGGCTGCTGAGCCTGTCCCACCTCTGTGCTTCACCCTCATCCTCCTCACCTTCCACTGCTCCCTGTGCTCACTCCTCAGAGGCTGCTGCTGCATGGGCACAGGACACCACTGAGCACAATCCTCCTCAAGCTGGTTCTTGCCAGAAGAGAAAAATCCAGCTGGATACCAGCTTGATTTGAAGCAGTTCCACTGGATTTATTGTGGTCTTAATGTTGAACCCTAGTTCATTAGTATGTGCTGATGAATTTGATTAGAGCTGGCCTATGTACTGGAAAATCTGAATATTTTTGGGCTGCAGTATGTCTGTGAGTTACAAGGTGATCTGTCTTTATTTATTTATTTCCTGTGTTCGTCTTGGGAAAAGAAGGGCCACATCTAAAGGAGACTGATAACAGCTCTGTGTGTTTTAGAGCAGGGGGTGCTGGTGGCCGTGACAGTACAAATGACTCATCTCCAGAAGTGCAGTCAGAGACTGACTTCCTTCAAGTTCCTACACAAATATCATTTATATTCCTGTGTCAAGGTGATTTCAAAGTATCTGTTGACTGTGATGGAAGCAAAAATGTTGTGAATTTAGGATTTTTCTGCTGGTCATAAGGAGGAAAAGGAAAGAGGAGGCTTTTATACCATTTTATAAAATGTTTACTCACAATGCATATTTAAAAGAAAGATATAAATCAAAAGATGCAAAGGAACTCTTCCCTAAGAATTTTTTTTTGTGAATTCTGTACCTGTGCCTTCCCAGTTTCAGTCACTAAATATGGATATTAAGTAAAAATTCTTTAAAACAGCATATTAATTAACGCACCATCATTTTTGGACCCTATTTGACATAGGCAGTGCGAAGTCTGTGTCCGGGGCTCAGAGCTGCCTTCTTTTCCCATGCAATGTTTCCCAAGGATGGATTTTTCTTCAAAGCTTGCACTGGCATTGGTGCAGAGTCAGGACTGCACCTGACAAGGAGGAATTAGGGATTTGCTGCGGAGTTTGGGGGATTTTAGTTACAAGATGTTCGTACTGGCAGCGTGGGACGAGGCAGCCCGTGGGTGACCCACTCGTGGGCACCCGTGGTGTGCCCTTTTCCTGCACAGAGCTCTTGTTTCTCCCGACATCCTGGCAGAAGGGGAGGTGGTGCTGGGCTGGGGATCTCTGCGCTGGGGGGGGGCTGCGCTGCCCGGGGCTCCTCTCCCCCCATCGCGTGTGCGGCGTTAGGAGGGACGCGGCCGGGGAGGGAAATGTCGGTGTCTTTGTAAAGCAGCCCCCGGGCACCCAGAAGCTGCGTTTTAAAACTCTGCAGTGGCTTTTAGAAGCAGAAAGTGCATCAGTTCTGTGATGGTGAGCGCAGCTCTGTTACAGGGGGGCAAATCTGCTGCTGGTGGAGGGACCTGGAGGATGGAGAGCGACCGGTTGCTTTTACTGGTTGTACTCCAAATACAGCTCGTCCTACTGCAAAGCTGATAAAATTTTGAGAGGTTTCTTGTACTTACAGGCTCAGCTGAGCAGATTAAACATTACATAATGTGCCTCTCAGGGGCACTGCATGATTAATGAATGCTTACAAAGTGCTTTGTTAAATATGACATAGTACTAATGTCTCTCTTGTAACAAAAAAAACTGAGGAGGAGTTCGTAGAAATTGTGCTCCCTGAAAAGGCATTCTCTAAGTTTTTTTTTTTTTCCTGAAGTAATCTACTGAATGAAGTAAAATAAACTTTGAATTATATGCAACATAAGGCAAAGCACCAGATTTCTCTTCTTGTGTTGGAAGAGGAGCTTAGCTGCTCAGGAACTCTGGCAAGGCAGTCACACAAACTTTAGAAAAGGCAATGTGGGGACCAGTAATTTAACCAGCAACTTTCCTGTGCCATCAAGCATAAGGAAGGAATAGAGCCTGAAGCTAAAAGGAGCCATTTTTGAAATGATTACTGCTGTGATAGCTGAACTTTGAATTATTTTTATTATTTTCCATTGACAAATGAATCCAAGTGGAGCTTTGACTTTCAGATTTCTCTGCAATAAAAAATACTTTGGACATAATAATTCTAAGGACTCCATTTTGGAAAAGTGGGAACAGTTAAATAAGAAATACTCCAAGGTGGATGTATGTCTCTGTATGAAGCTGGAAGACAAATTATAGGTCTATTCAATTAAAAATCTATATTTATAGAGACCCTACCAGGACTAATTGCATGAGGCTAGGTTGATGGCTGCTGCAAATCAGCATGGATATATTGGCTTTCATTTTTGACAGCTGAAGATCTGGCCTTCCATTTTGGTGCCTCTAATTTAAACTCAGGATAACCTCATATTGGTGTTACATGTGTCTTTCTATACCTTCTCCCAGAGAGAATACTCTCAGTATTGAGAGGAAAAATCAATATAGATTCATGTTTTGTATCTTCATGTACTTCCTTGCAGTGGCTGTCACTGAGAGTAACAGGGGACTGAGATCAGAGGCAGAGGGATGGCAGATTAAGCTCAGTTTTGTTAAAGATTTGAAAAATTGACCCTGTGCATGAGGATTTGCAGATCTTACCTACTTTCTTCCGAGGAGATCCTAATACTGCTCTGATTTTTCCGGTTGCTTTGTTTTTCAATTATATTACAGATTTGTTTTTGTCTTAAAATGTATTTTCTCTTTCTTTCTTAAAAATAGAAAAGGGGAAATAAAAGCTGCTGTGTTTGTGAAAGTGAGAGGTTCAAAATGCTGGATTTTTAATTTGCTTGTTAATTTTCCACTAAGAGCGTAAAATTCCAGCATGGTGACGTTTTGCATCCGTATTTCACTGAGATGAGTGAGGGCAAGTGGCACAATGTAGTGGAGGCCAGACATGAATCTAAGTTTTACCACCAGCCTTTCAAGAAGCCCCAAACCTGCCTTGCTGTGTTTAGCTTGGACAGACAATCAAATCATTCATCGCTGTGTCCTGAGAAGTTGATGGGTGATTCACTGCTTTGGGTTTCTTTTTAGAGACAGGATGGAGCATTTGCAATTTATCTCCAGCTGGGAATTCGCCAGAAGAGTCCAGGAAATGCAAATTAGGCTGTACCTTCCTTTGGGCATCTGAAAAAGGAGATTACAGACACACATAGGTGTAGGCCTGGAGAGTCCAAGAATCCTTAATCCTTGGAAGGACAAGCAAAACTCACAATACCAGCAAAAAAAATCTTCACGTGGCCACATTTTCAGCAATGAGGACAATTTCTGGCTTTGGAGTTTGCAGGTTTCAGACCATAAGAATTCTTTATGATTTATATGCTATGAGCACAAGTTTCTATGGTACTTCATTTCATATCATTTATAATTGCCCTGAATGTTAAGCAGTATTTCTTCCTGCCTGTATAAACTATACAACTACAATGACTTATTTCTTGAAAAAGCACCAAAATTTTATTTGATTAAAAAGCCCCACAAATCCCTTGAAATTATCAAGCACATATTTTGTGACATATTTTTTTAAAAAAATTAATGTTCCTGAATACTTAATCTTTTAGTAATGTCGTATATAAAGCCAAGTAGTTAACTGACATTTGGATTATCATTATGAAATGCTGTACAGCATAAAAAATGTGGTATTGTTTTTGGAGTACTGTACCCCGGTACATAAAACTGCTGTAGGACCTCATGCCCCTTCATAAATCTTGTGGGACTGAAACATTAATAACTAAAATTAGTTAGTGATCGTGTTGTTAATGCTTTCAAAATGAAAAAGGACTTAATGCTGCTTTGCTGGGAGATATTAATGGCCACTGTTATGGGGGCTGTGTGTTTTGTTTATTTGCAGTGCTGCTTAGTGGTGATGGATATACTCACCTCTTTCATTTATGGTAAATACAAAGACCAATTAAGTGCTCCTTTGTGTGGTGATGGATGGAACAAAAGCCGGCTGGGACCCAAGGCAATGAGCTGTGCAAAACTAATGAGCAGCGGAGCCAAACGGACACGGGTTTTCCTGTAGATTAATTGCAAACCCTGGTTTGACTGGTTAATGGTTTATCCTTCCGTGGTTTTGAGTAGTAAAAAAATTAAGGACAAACACTGCAAAAAGAGAGAGAGGCAGTGCTTAGCCCAGGAGAAAGCCACGAGCAAGAGCTCCTGGTGGGAATAGTGCTCGCTGGGAAGGTGGTCTTGGATTTCTGGGAAGAAAACATTATTGTTTGGGTTTTTTACTTGTGTGTTGAGAAAGCAGAATTGTGCTATATCTGTTTTTTTTTCTTTTGTGGTAAATAAGCAGAACTGCACCCAAGAAACACTTGATTTGTCTCAGCTTGTTTTCTTTCCATTGGGAAACACGTGGGCCACTGAGACGTGCCCCCACCTTGGGAGCAAGCCCTTGGGAGAAAAGGGAGCACTGAGAGGAAATGGGAAATGCTTTGCTTTTGCTTTGTTTCCCACACGTCATAACATAGACCAGACTTCCGTGGTAGGCATGGTGGGAATCAGGACAGGTATCAAAGCTGAGGGTGTTTATGGTTGTATTTAAAGTCCTAAAACCAAAATGACTGGATTAGTTTATCTGCAGAAGTTGTCAGCAGCACTGATGAACTGGGAGTGGAGCCTGAGTGCAGCTGATGATTTGATTCACGTAGGGCTCAGCAGGCGCATTAAAATTATCTACTACAGCATTTCAGTGTTATTATTTTTTACTGATACTGCTTTAAAAAGAGATTCAAGGATTTCTAGGATAAGAATCCAAAGGGTTGTCTGCAGGGGGAAAAATTCTTAAGGGATTTTTTTCTGACATTGATGAGAGCAAGTTGGACACTTGGGATTTATGGTAACCTCCTGCCAGCAAGATAATGCCTCGAGGAGGTGGGCTAAAAATTGCCAGCACACTCTTTTTTAAGGAATAGTGGGCTGTATGAGTCATTTGGAATGAAATACGGGAGAATATTCATTCTCAGCCCACCAAAAAGGTTCAATGTTTACCCTATTGTAAAGTTTTCTTTTTTACTCATGGATTTGAGGACATCTTGTTCACTACAACTTAGTCACAAATGAGTCCTGGTACAGGGACTACAAAAGTCCAGTTGGAAGAGCTGGTGGCTGTATCTGTTGAAATTCACCTTGCAGCATGATTTTTATTTTCTATAGGAGTCATTGTTCTGAAGTCTTAGCACTCATGAGAGGCTGTTCTTATTTGTTCCTTCAAAATGTCATTGCTGGGGCAAATTGTTGTTTAGAAGTGTATTACAGTCTGCTTTTTCTAAGGAGTGGTCTGTCTTGACTGGTGTATTAATTGTATCTTACAGCTGTGACAATATAAAGGTATACAGAGCACTGTGACAAGTTTTTTCTTTGTATTTGTATGATTTGCTTTGATTTCTATTTATATGATTCTATAGCTATATGATTTCTCTTCCACTTTCAGTGGAAAGACACCTAAACTTCTGGTGAACAAACCAGAGATGCCTGAACCTGGAGGCAAAACTCTCAGAAGAAAATGTTATCTCGTGATGCCAAAAATGAAATGGAAAAAGAGCTGCTTTCATCTGACAGCTGGTAAAGATTTTTGTTTAGAATAAGGAAAATGCTGTTCTGCTCAAGGGTCCTGCCCCTTTCTCAGGACATGAGAATTGCAGAGTAGGAAAACCTTCTTGTGAATGGAAAGGAAAAGAAACCTGCTGCTAAGCAGCTCACACAGCCGTGGTATGTACTGTGTGTTTAAAGGCTGACAGCTCACCTGACCAGAGGTTTCAGCCCACCTTTACAACAGCATTTCAGGACAAACTGATTCAGGACACTGGGTGGGAACTAGGAGAAAGGAAAGAAGCAATGATTCTGTAGTTGCTGGCTTTGTTTAAAAAGCAAAACAATACTGCTACTTCTAGAGAACACTGGATTTCTTCCCTTTTAATGGAAACAGCATCAGCATGCCTTGCCTCTCTTCCTGTGCCTGCATTTGCCTGTATTTTCTGTATGAATTTATGCCCCAGCCGTGTTCCCTGAACCCTACAGACCACATGTGCTCCAGGCAGCAGGGATGGGTCCCCACACTGGCTCGCAGCCCCTTGGACACCAGCTGTGCCCTACCAGGAGATCAAGGCTCCAGATTCCTGCAGCCCTGGGCAGCACAGGTTTGCTTTGAGCTCTGCCACGTAGGGAGATATTACAGAGCAGCCAAGGGAGGGATTTTTATTGCCAGGCTGCAAGAAGCCTTATGAATCTCTTCAAGAAGAACAGCCCTAAAGGCAGGTACTCCAAAACGCAGTCACCTGCTGCAGAGATGCTCTTTTGGGTCCTCATCCCCCTGGTATATACAAATTCTGAATAACCCCTCCAATACATAACATTTAGGTCTTACTTCATTAAGCTGGAGACCAAGCTGAGGCCGTAGGCCAAAAATCCCATCTGGCCACTTGGCCCTCGCTGGGCTGCAGCGAGGAGCTGGCAGGGCTGCTCTGTGAGGATCTGAGGGCTGGGTGGGTTTTGCATGGAAGTGGAGCAGATCTGGTCTCTGCTCATGTCCCTATGGTTTCACAGGGTCGCTCAGTGGGGTGAGTGGGTGTGTTTTGGCTCTGGGGCTTCTGGGGTCAACCTGTGTCAATGTGTTTTGGCTGTGAGTTGGCATCCCAGGCAGAGAGGGCGGAGGAACTGCTGCTGAAAATTGAAATTGTACCTGTGGAGGCTCTAAGAGTTGAGCGAGATTTCACAGGTGACAGCCATTGCTCAGTACGTATTCCTGCTTCTGGGGGCTTGGAATAAATTCCCCCATCCTCCACAGAACCTCGATATAGATAGATATGGTGCCTGCTATTGCAGCTAAATATTCAGAGATAAATATTCCTCAGCAGAGCTTTGAGGGGGTGAAGAACAAAAAATTTCAAATTTGGACTGAATTTTTTGGCTTCCTAGCTTGAACCGTGTCTGTTCAAGGACCATGGAAGGTGACTCTTCTCTCCCCATGGTGTCACCTCACATGGTCTGGACCTGAGAGATGTATTGTGAGGTGTCTTTCTGAAGCACGAAATCGAGTCAATACGTGGGAATCTCGCCTTTCATTTTGCAGGAGAGCGGGGAAGAGAGGAGGTGGGAGGGAAAAGCGTGTGTTTAAACCAGCTCAAAATAACGATCAGAAAGCGAATTAAAAGAAAATTCCCACAGACTTAATATTTTTTAGGACTATGTGACTTTTTAAGCCAGCCACCTGACTTCGGGGAGGGGAAGGGGGCTGACTCATAATATTTGAATACTACAAATTGGCAATGCCGGGCCTCGCTGTGTTCCGGGCGGGTGTAATTACTGCGAAAGAGTGAATTGCCTCCCTCGGATCTTGGAACGGAGTAGTAGAGCAGAGGAGGAGCTGTGACTCAGACGTGGGGATGTGTGTGAGTCACGGTGACTCTTGCTCGGTAATTGCTTGCTTAGAGCAGCACTTAAAAACCTCCCAGCCCATCCCCACGGAGAGCTGGGTGCGTGCAGCTGATGCAGACACAACTTTAAAAGGAGTGCTGTTGCTGGCTCAGAAAAAGAACGAGCCGTGGCATTTTGCTGTCTTACAGGTGAATTAGAATCTAAATGGAAATGCTCTGATTCCCTTCCCGTCTCGTAGGCTGATCTCAGTATTTGCACCAGCTCTAACCCCTAAATGCTTTGGAGCTCCAGGTGCTTGTGGAGCAGACATCAACACGGCCTGGATGAGGAGGGAAGTTTGAACACTAATGACAGTTCGATGATTTGAGATTTTTATTGTTACTTCCGTTGCTTTTATAAAGCATTTGTCAGTCGTGTCTGCAGAGCAGGATTTCTAATGAGTAATTGGCGTTGCTATTGTTTATTGCTTTCATGTGAAGTCTATTTTATTTATTTGTTTGGACTTCAGCCCAGAAGTGGATTATTGTTTTATCCATATCCAGTTTAAAATATTTGATTTAAGCTTTCAGCATGCAAATTAATCTTTGTGTATTTGTAGATGTAGAAACTGTGCAGGCTTCTATTTATATGATATTAAAGATAAGGGACAAGTAGCAATGAAAATGGAACCAAATATTTACAGCTGGGAAAAAGAGAAACAACAACATCTGAAATGATACTCTACATGAACCAAATGAGAGAAAAAAGGCCTGTAAGAATGTAAAAGTAGTTGTCTTTGCTGCCTCTAGGAGATATCTGTAGATGTTGCAGAATTGAAGTGGTTGGTCTTTACTTCTGTAGCATCTGGGTTTGCCTCGGTCCCCAAAGAAAGGCAGAGCTTGGAGCATCTGGTGTGTTTATTCCTGAACCTTCAGAAAAAAAATGAGCTGCTGGGCTTCAAGGACATCCTGGTTGGCTACAAAACTCCTAGATAAGCCTGGCCAGCTCCCCAGGTTTTATTTCAGTGAAACTTCACATTTCACTTTTATGTGTGTCTGAAATGGGGTCAAAAGCCACAGACCTGAATGTCATTTTGTGGAGGAAACTGCAGAGCTCTTCATTTGAGTAGCACTGAGAGGAGCTTTCCTGGTGCCCTGGGCTGGCAGGAGCCCAGCAGGCTGGGCTGTGCCACGGCAGTTCCCTCAAATCCCATTCCCATCACCACCAGCAAAGTGCAGATTTCTTTCCACGTCCAAGGAGAGCAGGATGAGGAGGGGGCACCTCCTCCTCTGTATCTCCCAGTCCTTAATTAGGAGTATCTCAGTTGTTGCAAGTCCTTGGTGAAACCACTGTCATGCTCAATGAAATTGTTGTCGTATTGGTCTGTCCCCAAGTGATCCAGTGGTGCTTCAAGTCTAGAAGATACTTGGGGGAATTTGGAGGGGATTTACTACCAAAGGGATTCTGATATTTATAAAAGTTTTAGTCTTTAAAAGCAGTTAGAAAACAAACTGTCATCTAAATACTTTCTCATACGATTGCTCGGCTTATGATTGAAAATAATGAGCTGGGGAGGAAAATTTGTACGTTGGGAACATGAACAGAAGATACAGGGTGTCTTGTTCCTCATTGTTCTTAGAGTCTATATTCTCTTATTTTTAGTGGAAATACCAGTTTTCTCCTAGGTGAGATTTCACAGCTACTGTAGTGCAAGTGACACTGAGAGGAGAAAAGGTTTCTGTTTTCTTCCACACCTTTTAATTTTGAGAGGTCTAAGAATAGGGTTTTTTTCCACAAGGCTTGGGTGCTCCTCTTCCTTTTTCCCTGCTATTTTTCTGTCCTTTTGTATATTTTAACAGCATAGTATTGTGCTTGTTTCTTCATGGTCTCTTCATGCTATACTTGGCATAATTAAAATGAGCTATGTAGGTATTTTATTATTACTTGTACACAGGGACTCTCTGTGTCTAGTTATCCATAGCCAAATGTGCTTATTCAGTGGCCCTAAGGTAAAATCCTTTTAACATTAAATTCAAATCAGTGTCCTCATGGAGTTCAGTGGCCTGGCATTTAATTTCACCAGAAGAAATTTATGACAGCAACTGCTGATCCCATCAATGTTCTGCTTTTCTCTAAGTTGGTGATAAATACGGGCTGTAGATAACCTTTGAAACAAAAAGTCCTGAGTCCTTTGGGACCTTGCACATGGGTTAAAACTCTGATTATTAATATTGGCACCTCCACTCTCCTCAGCCATGTCAATAAGGGCTAACACCAGACCTGTGAGAACTGAGTATCTCAGAAAACTGAGTTACAAGTATTTTCCTGTCTTGAGGTTTTGTTCATTTCTTGGTCACTCTTGTCCCAGTGGGCTCCAAATCCCATCACAGCAAGTTTTGTAGGAGCTGACTGAAGCCCTTGTGTCTGGAGCCAAATTAATCCTGGAGCACATCGCTAACTCTGAATTGAAGTTTGGAACCTCTGCTGGACTGTGCGTAATGAAATTTGTAATGTGTTTAGCAGTGCTTGGCCAGAACTTAATTGTATCCAAACAAATAAGTGCTGTCCTATACAGTAATAAGCTTAGTTAAAATCAGTGCAGTAAATGTGGATATTACCATTAATTGCTTTTCTCCCCTACACTTTAAAAGTACATTTTAAAAATAAAAATGTTTTGCTGGTTGATGCCTGTCCTTTGCTTTGCCAGGGTGACCCTGGTCTGGTTTGACACTCGAGCAGCTTAGATTTTACTCTGGAGTAAAATCAACTTTTATAGGCAATATTGTTTTAGAGTTTTGCCTTTTATTTGAGTTGAGCTGGGCTGCCTTTCCTGAGGCGGCTGCCTGGTGCACGGTGAAACCACCAAGCCATTGTAAAGAGGATGAGCCTCGCCAGGAATACACCTGCCAGTGTCAGCTAGAGCAGAGCTAATGGCACTTCAGTTAGTACAATTTCTTAATTAGTGCATTCAAAATGCATTGCTGCTGGACACTGCCTTGGTTTTCTCTTCTGTGTCCCAGTTTACTGCATTGATGCATTTTCACATCTAAAAATATCCGGGCTGTTTCCATGATACACCACACTTCAGTCTGCTCAGGAAACAAGTCCCTGTTTGACAAAGGAGTATCTGCATTCTATCCCCTAGCACAGCCAGCCTCTGGTACCTTCACTGGATGTTTGTGATGGAGGAGGGCATTCGGTGTGAGAGGCTCTCACCTCGTGGCAAACCACAGTCTGGGAAAAACAAGTTATGAGGGAAGTTGTGCCTGTGACATCCAGCTCGACTCCAGCTTACAGGGTTCACTCCCCTCTCTCCTTCCAGGCTGGGACAGGCTTGGCCCTGTTCTGCACTCTCTTTGTGCTCCCTTATTGTAATTCTGTGTGGGTGCCTCACTGGAATGGGCAAGTCAGAGAACACTCAAAAGGAAAATATATTCTTGAAGACCAATATAAATTTTTTAGGGTTTGGAGAGTTTCCTCATGGCTTTTGTACCAGTGCAGCTTGAGCTCTGGCAGGAGAGGTGGGGTGTTTTTCCTCTCCCTCGGGCAGCACGAGGAGGTGATCAGCTCGCACACAGGGAGCTTGCAGTCTCCAGGATGAAATGCTCCTCCTGGGTGTCGTGTAGCAGGTCAATAATAAATAGGCTGCTGCTCCTCAGATGAGCTGATTTTGAAACCCAGCTCCCCTGCACTCCTGTTCCCACTAAGTCCCATCTGGAGACTCGTGAATCTGGAGGGAGAGGAGGTCTGGTGAGGTCTCCTCCTCTCAAACGGAGCGTGGTTCATGGTCCCAGTGCGTGGGCAAAGTGGCTGTGCAGAGCTAAAGAGGCAGTGTTGACAGGTGGCGAGGAGAACGTGGGCTTTTTTGGTTTACTGCTTTTTTATTTACTTTAAAATACTGTACCCCCGTTACCCCAGGAATGTCGTAAGCCTGGGAGAGCACACGCTGCTCCAAGGGCCCCCACCTGCTGAACCTCAGCCTTGGGTCTGCTGTCCTTGGCATGTGGTCCCTGAAACTCTCCCTGCACTGTCACAGGCCTGCAACAAATCAAGCTGAGTTTAGTGGAATTAATTTGAGTCTGCTCCAGGATAGTTGGCAGAATAATCTGGTCTAAAATAGCACCATTATTACCACCTATGGTATGGCTTATTGGATGCAGTGCTTAATTTTAAGAGTTTAATATGGAGCTGAGTAGGAAAGGGTTTTCCTGCCCTGAAAACTCATTGTGGTTTCCATCCTTCTCCCAATATACTGCTTTGATTAGACTCTTATAGGGCTTTTCTGGGAGCAGTGGGGAGAACCTGAGAGCAGCAGAAGGGTGAGACATCACCAAGCAGGGAAATGCAGGTGTGAGGCTTGGTCCAAGTCCTTGCCCCCATCCAGTGTTTAAGTCTATCTGTTATTGCAGGGTTGTTGCTCAGACTTCACCATCCCACTTGAAATTACTGACTCACCCAGGATGCAACAAATATTTCCTAATGGAGAGTTCTAAAAACTGCCATCAGTCCTACTGAAAAAATGTAGCGAGTTGACATGTCTAATAGAGGTAAAAAAACCCCATCAGAAACTTTCTGCCATCTGTGGGTTGTTATTCCTACATAAAATGTATATTAGCTACTTGTTTACTTCTGGTGTTTTGGGATTTATAATGAAAAGTGATGCCAGCACCTTGGCCCTTTATAAGCAGAGGCTGATTGTCAGCAAGAGCAGCTTGATCCAGGATTTCAGGTACCTTTAATGCTACTTACAGTTGTAATTTATGACCAGCACTCTTCTGTTGGTTCATACAGGGCTGCAGATAAAAAATACCAACTTAAATATTTATGTAGGTAGCACATCTTTGTGAATATTTCTTCATGGTAAGGAAATGCTGTTTAAAGAGCAATACATTTCATTACGGTGGGAATGACTATGTGAAAGCTGTCAATGTTTTGAACAAAATCTGTGGATGCCACAAAGTGTTAGGATTACTCATTCGCCAAATCTGTGCTTTGCAAGGGAGCAAAATGTGTTAGTTAATGATACTTCAGTAGTGACAAAGAATTTGACTAGAAAATTGGCACATCAGTTGAGAATATCTGGTTATGGAGCTTAAGCATTAGGGGCTCAGTGTTTCTTCAGTGCATGAATTAAATTCAGCTAAGGGGACAGAGCTGGTGCATAAAGCTGAGTAAGAACCAGACAACGACAACTCACCTTGCTACCACATTTAATTGCAGATCTGATGGTGCTCAGCTTTCCTCACTTGCCAAATCTGACAATTACAATTGCATCTTTGCAGAAGCTCTCGTTTCAGTCCTGCTGACTGACAGCTGCCCAATGCATTTGCATGCACACATCCATTTTGCAAGGAAGCACCTCAGATGAAAAAGAAGCTTATTTCTGCAGAAATTTTGGATCTGCAGCATGGCAATAGTTGCAAGAATTGATTTGTATCTCTGCTCTCTTTGGCCCCTCTTACCATGAAAATAGCTAGCAAAAAGAGGGGAATGCAGTTTAATAAACTCTTGTGAAAAAAGCAAGAACAAAATTAATCTGGAAAATTATATTCCTACCATAGGTTTTTTATTAGCATTTTATTTTTAAAGACAGTGAATTACTACCTACTGATTGTGTAATATTAAAGTTTAAGAATACATTAAAATTTAATGCAAACATCTTAAATATCAAGCTGAAGAGCCCATGCTATCTGATTTTTTTATGTCTGATGAGCCTGAAATCTGAAGCTGAAATCTCTGCAAGCCCTTCCTTTGTCTTTAATAGATATCAGAGCAGGCTTTTAAAGGAGTAGGTCTATTTACAAAAGGTCAGACATATTTGTAATGAAAATTCCATTCATCAAGATGCATTCAGAGTGTGAAAACAGCTTATTGCTTCGGAATGGACTTTCTTCCCTCTGCGGGTAAAACAAACACCCCTGAAAAGAACGATGGATACATTTCTCATGGCACTCAAAGGTCAGCTCACAACGTAACAGCCCCGAGGGCTTACTCAGCTGGATGAGGAAGCTGTGCCCTTGCCAAGTGCCAATAAACACAGAGGTGTGTGGGCATTAATATCTGTTTGAAATAATCCATCAGAGCTGGCGTTTATGGGTTTGATAGTAAAATGAACCTGCTGCTGAAGAGCCTTGTGGAGAAAAGCTTGCTGGTGGATTGTCTGCTTTGAGGGACTGAGGTGGGCTGGCCTTGGCTCCCTTGGTGTCTGCAGGATCATATCATTTTCGTAGTTTCTCCTCAGAACTGGGTTTGCTGAGTTTCTAGAAAGGTGGTTTTTTTCATTTTCCACTCCCTTCTCTCCTCCTCCCCCTGAATAAATGCTGCTTATTGTGTTTTGATTTAAACAAATAAGGAAAAAAATTTAAAAATCAAAGCTCCTGAGCAACTGTTGGAGGCTGTCTGAGTTCAAAGAGCATCTGGATGATGCCCTTAGCCATGTGGTTTAGTTTCAGATCATCTTGTGAACAGCAGGACATGATGATCCTTTCAGGCCCCTTCCAACTTGAGATATTCTGTGATGATTCTAATTCCCAGAGTAGTTCAGCAAAACCCTGAAATCCCTCAAAGGACTTGCAGATCGGGCTTTTTTTTTTCCTTTGAGATTTTCTTTACTGCCTCACTCCTCATGGTCCCTTTGCATGCTCTCTCTGCAGCCAGTGGAACTGGGATGGACTGTGGAAGACGTAGTCAAAGGAGGGAACATGGTGTTTAGGGCAGAATTAATGAGTTAAGTTTCCATTACAGCTACTCCATGCAGTAATGTTATCTCCAAATTAATTTATTTGATAGTCAAAATTGTGGTGTAGCTACTGCAGGTTAAACAGAGGGGTTTCAGCAGTGAAGCGGGGGGAAAGGAACCCAATCTACACTTTCCTCACACTAAGCCATTTTTAAGGAAAGTGGGGTATTTCCAAGCTGTGCCGTCCTTCCCGCTCCCCCTGTCCCCTCTGCAGCTGCCAGAGGTGCCCAGCCCTGCCCTGGCCTTTGCTAACAGAGCATCTCATCCATTATAATGGCCTCAGCCTTGCTCCTGCTGCCAGTATTGCCCAGAGATGTGAAACTGTGGGCATTGAAGCCAAAGCCTGTCCCGAGAGGATCCTGCCTCTGCCTGGTGTGAGCTGGGTGAAGTCTGCGCTATTTTCGTAAACCCTTATTTTGTGTCTGACTTGGAACATCCTTCCCTGCACAAGCAGCTGCCCCTTCTCCCCCCGGGTGCCTGTGCTGCACAGTGGAAGCAAGAGCTGGTGCTGCACAGAGCAGCTTCAAAGCAAACCCTCAGCTCATGCCCCAGCCGTGTCCCCTCCCTCCCGCTGGTGGCCCCAAGGTCGATCCCTGTGGGAGGGCATGGGCAGGCAAGGTGGGATGTGCAGCCTTCGTGGGCACCCCACACGGGAGAGCTGCTGCCTTCTGCCCCTGGGTGAGCGATGCTCCAGGCCAGGCTGAGCCTGCCCGTGCTGGGGGACGAGGGGAGCACAGGGAATCGGCCACTTGGAAGCTCTCTGAGATGGTGCCCACCGAAGGTGTTGGTGCTGGTGGTAACTGGAGCTGTTTGTTTCAATGCGTCTTGAAATGCACTCCTCCCCCTTGTAAAGAGAATATTTGTTATGCATTTCATAGTCTCAGGCATGGCCATCTGCTAATATAGTCAAGTAGACACAATAAAGGAGGTTTATATCTTTTTAAGTTCTGTTACTTCAGGTTCTATTTTTGATGCAGTAGGAGCCAGCACAGCTGAGCTGAAAGACTCTCAGGAACATGCCATGCATTTTATAGTGGATGTGACTAAAGAAAATTTGCTGAAGGACTGGAATTAAGGGTGGCACATAACAGAATTAGAAATTGCTACTGTCCTGCCTTTAACCAGGGGTAGTTTAGAAACTCTTTTTAATGTAAGAGTCTCGAGACTCTTTTATTCTGATGTTATGCAGCCTGTGAGGTGCAAGTCTGCATGTGAGCTGCACTGAGGTGTGAATGGTCAGTACCAGCACATCTTTCACCTGTATAGGTATGAAAAGCTTTTAATTGCTGTCTGGAGGAGGGTCTGCCATCTTCAGTTTGTCTCCTGACACTTGGCAGACTTACATCTGCATTAAATAAATAAACAAAGCACCCCTCTCATTTTGTGCATAGATAAAGCTTCAGCTGTCCAGGGTTCAGTTTCTTGCCTTTACTGTGGGGTAATCCCTTGTCAAAGTCAGGAGCTGGAGGCTGGGAAGGACTCACAGATAAATGAGCTGGGAGTGCTGCTCTTGCAAGCAGCCACACTGTTTGTTCTGTGTTTGTCTGAATTGCCTTTGAATTCGAAGTGTTTTTCACTGTCCAGAGAACTTGCAGGGAATTTACTCCAACTCAGCCCAGTGTGAGACAGGTCAGTGGAATGTGGCCCCTTCCAGAGGTGTGTTGGGGTCACCTGGGCTGGACAAAGCAATGCTGTGATCCATGTGCCTCCTTGGCTGCTGGGCCAGGCAGGAGGAGGGACTGAGTGGCTCTCAGTGGATTTTCTCCCATCTCTGTCTTTGCTGCCTAATGTTCTTTTTTTGGTTTTGTTTTTTAAGATTATTTCAATTTTATTTCAACCTCTCAACCTGCATGCCAGAAGACATTAAGTTACTTGTTTTAAAGCCTCTTGCAAGTTCTGATTCAGACTGACTTTGTGCAGCTCTCTTGTGTAACTCTACACTTCTTGACCTCCTGTAAGACATCATTATCTTCATCTGATTTTCTCCTCCCAACCCACAATATGCACTAAGTTGTTTCTGAGATGCTTTTTCTTTTTAAATGTGATTATTCAATAGGGAATTTGGAAGTGCTGTCTTAATCCTGCAAAGTCATTAGGACTTGGGCCAACAACAAAATCTAAGAGCTGAAGCTGAACTTTCTAGATTGTCTGGGGAAAAGTTGTGGAAGATGAGCAAAAATTCCCCTGCTGAGAGCTGTAACTTCAGAGTGCGATTTTCATTCATTTTTTTATCTTTGCTCTGAATTGTCACAATTCAAAATCTCTTGCTACCTTGACACCTCTCCAATATGTTTGCCTGTTTTATGCTCTTCCACCTTCTTTTGTTTCCAATTTGGGTGGGTAACACCACCCAGAGAGCCAGGTTGATAACCTTGCACAGGATGTGTTGTTCCTGAGGTAAAATTCATCAGTGATGGGAGGTTTTGTTGTTCATTTGTTTGTTTTTCTCTTTTTTCACCTTTCAGCCTGCGTGCCAGAGGACTTCTGGTCACTTGTTTTGGTCCCTGGCAAGTGTGATTCGGTCTGGCTTTTTGCAGTTCTCTCCTGCAGAGGAAGTGACTGCAGTGGGATGCTGCCCTCCTGCTCAGTGTGGTGGAAGCTGGGGATGAGGGCTCCTGGCTCAGCACACTCTGGTGCTGTGAATTCCATGTTAATTATATATGACTGCTCTCCCTGCCATGTTTCTAATTAGCTGTGGTTTGTGCCAAGCCTTTACCTACCTTAATCCTTCTCTGCTAGTGTTTTGAGGTTTGTCTGATAACCAAAACAGATGAGTTGGTGTAACTTGTGATGTCTGCTTTACTGCATGCTTTGTTTTCATTTCCCTCATCCCCTGAAGAGTGCAGAAGGAAGCAGAGCTCTGAACGAGGAATGGCAAAGAAAGATGAGCACAGAAAATTGCCTCCTCCTTTCTGATGCTCTTTCAGAATTTCTGCATGCTTGGGACAGGTCCTCATTTACCTCACTTCCTTGTCTTTCTCATGATTTTCTACAAGAAATTGGGCTTTTTTTCTGAATTCTACACACATCTACATGACAGATTTGTGCAATCCTCTAGTATTAATTTGTTGTTTTATCCTGTGGTTTTCATCTTTATGCAGCTTTTGCTTTCAACTGTGTGGTCATAAAAATTTCCTTTAGTATTTGGTGTCTTATTGCACAACAGTTACATGATTAGATAGCAAGTGTTTAATTAGATTTTGGGTAGTTGGCTACATACCTTGGTATCTGTAATACCTGTCTGGCCACAATTAATAAAAGGGAATACACGCCTGTAATTATATAATCTTGCTTGAATACCCATGACCTTGAGCAACAGCAATAAGTAGGTAAATAAGAGTATTAGAGTATTACCTCTGTGGGTGGAAGGATCTTCTTGGAATTATGCTGAATGTTTTGGCATTAATAGCAGAGCAGGTGAGTCTGCAATGAAAATTTCATATAGTAATTTTGTCTATTTGCTCTGTTTAGCTAATGCATTTTACAGCCAGTGCAAGAAATACTTGCAATTTACAACAAACTTTCAGGAGAAAATCTCTGGCAAAAGAAACTGTTCCATTATCATGTGCTTCAGATATTTTTGATATCTCTCACAAGGCATTTACTGAAGTCACAGCATAAACGAATGACCAGGGTGAAACCAAAAATAGCACGAGTGTACTCAGATGATGCTGTAGCCCCCTCCAGTATCAGTAATTCCTGCAGATACCACCATGCACAGAAACAGCAGTTGGAAAAACAACTATTTTGGCCTTGGAAGAATTACACTGCGCTGAAAACCTGTGGAGACGTCTCAGAATGGTTTCCTCTCTGTCTTCTCTCTCCCATTTCCTTTGAAGGCATCCCAAAGCACTCTTGGGTGCAGTCATTGCTTTCTTGAGTAGCACCTATGTTTTGGAAAGCTTGTAAAAATGTGTGAGCCTTCCAGGAGTATTGCTAAATGAAAGGACAATTATTGCAGCTTTGGTTCTGGTGAGAGATGTGTGAAGAGACAGATGAGAGTGGTCACTAATGGACAAGCACCTTGAATGAATTTGTGTCTGTATCCAAGGGGAACCTGCATCCAAACCTGTCTGACCCTGTGATTTCCATTTCCCCATTACCTGAGAAAGCTTCACCTGAGAATTTTACAGGTGTGAGGAGAAGAGTTTTGGAGGGCAGATGAGAACAGGGGGTGTTTAAAAGGTCTGATCTGAGATTTCATGTGGAATAGGAAAAGTGTCTGTTCCAGGGGGCTCAGTTGCTTTATTATTAGGAGCAAGTGATTGGGGTAAGTGTAGTCCTGGCAGCAGAGCTGACTGGAAAAGCTCTGTTTCATTGAAGCCCAAGCTGTGGGGATTTCTTAATGACTTTAACTATTTTGACATTTTTTCCTGAGGGGAGAAAATTATCCAAACAGAACAGACTTGCTTTGAAGTAGCATTAAATACTGGCTTGAAGAGTTCAGCCTACGTTCTGTCCTGGAGATATGAGATAGCTCTGATTTCTGTTAAAACGTGTCTCTGAGGAGGAAAATGGGCCCCAAATTATTTTCCACAGGTGATCAGTAAGGATGCATGGGGAAACTGCATGATGCAGTCAGAGGCTCTGTTGAGGGGAGATGGCTTTGCTGAGAGAGAGACACAGGGATCATGAGGCTTTAGGAGAGATGAGGGGGAAAAACAGCAAAAAGAAAATTGCACAGGAAAGTGCAATGTGGTGGAAAAACAGGAGATAAAAAGTTGTGCTATGGTTTCTCTTGTAGTGATGCTCTTGATGTAACTCTTTTCCTGTTGGATGTGCACAGAGAGAAGGCATAGATCTGTCACTCATCTTCAGAGCCCTGGCTCTGCTCTGCCATCCCTCCTTTTCAGATTTTGGTGCAACAGCATCACTCTTACAGAAATGTAATTGCCACATGTATCATGCACATATTTCTATAAAAGTGAATGTTAAGTGCACACAGCTAACTTCGTGGCTAATGGAAAAAAAATTCACTTGAGTGTGTCCAAAGTGAATTTAAATTGAAAACTGTGCTGGAATATTTCAGCTTCAAAAGGAAAGCGTTGACCAGGTTGGGATTGTGGTTTTTTTTTTTTAACTCCCATTTTTCTTTTTGTAAGTAGCAGCTCTGGTACTCCAGAGAGCTGGGCTGGGCTCTCATGTCTCCACCTTGCTTCATCACCTTTGCACGGATTCTCCGGGTCTTGTAAAGGAGGCAAAGGCACTTTGTGGCATGCTGAGCTCTTCCAGCCGAGGTCTCTGCCTCAGCTGCTTGAAACGTTCTCTCCGGCTGTCTGCAGATCATTCCCAGCCTTGAAATCCACCTGGGTATTTTCCTCCCACTCAGAGCTGTGCGTCCTCACATCCTCTGTTTCTGTCTCATTGTTTCAGATCTTCCTGGGGGAGTTCTCAGCCTCTTTCTGTAGATGTTTTTTCGTTTTGTTTTGCATTAATAATACTGGAAGAGGTTGGAGGGGCAGGGGGGAAGGAAGCTTCAAGTCTGCTGGAGTTTTTCCAAATCGGTTCATCATCATTAATCTTCCACTGTTATTTCCCTCCCTTAAAGCTTCTTGGTTCATTATTACCATGAAAAAAGAGGAACCCTTTGTTCAGTAACAAGGGAATTTGTGTCTGTCAAGGCAGCAGCTTTTTGCTCCAAATTCCATATCTAATTTTGCAGAAAAATACTGTCAGCAAATTGCTTGAGGTATCGCAGTGAAACACAGGGCTTATGTTACCAGCAAACATTCATGCTATTATGTAAATCTTTGCAGAGCTATATATCAGAAAAATAAATAAATGGAGTGACCAGAAAATACACCTGAAATCAAGATTCAGTGGGCACCAAGAAGAGCTGGCTGCTGACACTGTAAAACAATTAGCCATCTGCTTAAATGACACTTCCATTTCATTATACACAGAGAATGCAGCTTCATTCATTAATTATTGAAAAATAACTTTGAACAGGAGAATAATGCTTTCCCTGTACACAGAATCTGTGCTTGCAAATCACAAAATCCCAGCAGTTCAAAATGGAAATGTGTTTGTTGGCAACCCTAGCAGCTCTCCTCTGCCAATGTGTGAGTACTCAGTGTCTGATTTTCTACATCTGGGCTTCCCAGCTCTGTTTGCTGGGGAAGCACCAGCAGTGGTGGATGCAGCAGCACCTCGCTGGGTGCACGTGGCTCTCCAGGGGCCACTCAGAGAGGCTGGAGCAGTGGTACCCCCAGTGGCACCCACAGTGAGCCCTGGGCTGCCTTGCTCTGGGATTCACTCAGCCAGGGCTGAGGCACAGGGACTCAAAGGTGTCTGCTTTCTACCTGCAGGGCAGTAACTGCAAACCACTGGTTTTGGTTGCACAGAGATAAATACCACTCTCCCGAAATTCACATTTTCTCCTGCGTCTGGAAGATGATTCTGTGACCATCTCTCTGTTCCAAACGTTGTTACGTTTATCAAAATTGGCTTTATACTTAGAAACTGGGTTGTTGTGTTCTAGCATTCTGAACTGTTTGTCTTCAAGTCCTTTGGAGTATTGCACAGATCCCTGGAAAGACCTGGATCTAGAAAAACAAGTAAAAATCGCCAAATATCTCTTCTGTACCACCAAAGCTCCAAAAAAATACAGTTTGAGTTCCACTTGGATTCTTCTCCAATTATTTCTTACTGGATGGGGCCCAAAAGAGCCTAATGTCCCGAGGACTTCACAAATCCAGTAAAATACTCACTCAGCCCAGCCCACGTGCTACCAACTGCCTCCCCCAGACATATGGTGATGTTTTTTGCCTATCACTATATAAGGTTGGAGCAGGGCAGAAACGCTCCCCCCTCCTGCTCAACGGGATAAGTGTGATAGTTTTTCTAAATTAAAACAAAACAACTTATACTGGGGAGCGTGACTAATGTGATGTAACCCGAGTGACTTATGAGATGTGCCAGGGGAGCAGAGGCTTCTTTGGCTCCACTGGGTTGTGCAGTTGGTGACTGTGACCTGCATTTCTGTCTCTGTGGCTCAGACACCCCTAAAAACTCCCATCAAAGGTCGATGTCTCGGAGCACACGATCAGACATGACCCTGTAAGACGGAGACCGGACACCACAACTCCTCTTGAAAATCAGTGTAGATATTTTAAGTACTCGTTGCTGTTGACTGGTTTCTGTTACTGTTTTCTAGTCAGTGCTGTCCTACTTGAATTTTGAAAACATTATATTCATTGGGGGCTGGGTGGGAGGGGAGGAAGAGAGATTTAAAACTTTTATACTTAATTGGTCATGTACAAATCTCATAGGTTTTACTCAAAACTCATCATTGGTTTTAATAGATCTGCTTAACAAGTGTTGGTCTGAAATGCCTTAGGGTAATAAATGCTAATTCTTACATGGCCTTGACACTTCTGCAAAAATTCCTTCTAAAAGAAATAATCAAGGGATAAGTTATTATTTTAGCATATATAATGATGCATTTCAGGAAATAGCATGTTAGAAACTAGATAACTAAGTTGAGAGAATTTTTTTATTAGATTAAAGCACTTGTGAATGAAAGTTCCCAGATGTCTTTCTAACTAACCTTACAAATATATAATGTGACCAGAATCTACTCTCAGATTCAGCCCACGGAGCAAAGCAAAGATGTTTGAAAGAAAATATCTGGTTCCCTTTCCTATCACTGATAAATATGGGCCAAATTAGGAAAGCATTGAAGCATACGCTTAGAGAAATGCTTAAGTGTTTTCATCAGGGCCTAAGTAGTGAATTAGAGCAACTCTCTTACCCTTGTTCAAACCACACTGATGTCAGTGGAAAGACTCTCATTAACCTCTGAGGATTTTGCATTAGATCTGTGGGTAAAATTCTGCCTCCTTTGAAGTCAGTGGCGAAGTTTCCATTAACCTGTGCCTGGGACTTCATTTATTCTGCAGGAGGAATGTTCTCGGCATAAAACATATGATCATGTCCTGATAAATATAAAGAAAATTGATGCTATTCATTTAGGAATATCCAGCACTAGCAATTAGTAGGAAGTATGAATACAGGAAAAAAAACCTAATCTAATTATGTGAAAATCCTTGCTGTGTAATAAAATGGAAGTGGTTTCTGCATGTCTTACCACAAATGAGAGAGATCAGTATTCAGAAACAGGTTTGAATTTATTTTAATATGTATTGAAAATACTTTTTGCTTTCAAATTGCTTGGTAACCATTATAACGTATCAACCATAAAGCTTCATTTACCTCACAGGCTTTACTCGTTTCTCTGTGCCCAGTAATGTTTCGGAGACCTGTTCATATTTTGAAAGGTGTTATATTGAAACCTGGAAGTTCTGTTCATTCCATGCTTCTGAGTCATTTTATTTGAAAACCTGTGAAAAAGAAAAGGAGTCTGAGACATTGAGGACAGATAAAATTGGTCTTCGAAAGTTCAAGAAGAGTAATTGCATCAATCTGGAAGAACATGGTTAGGGCTAGAACTCACAAATACAGACTGAAGGAATTGAGTGTGTTTAGCATAAAGAAACCACAGTGAAGTGATGGAATGGCACCCTGAGCTATCCTTTTCCTTCTGAGGTGAAAAAAACCCCAACTAAATACCAGTATAACAATAGAGTATGTATCAAGGGCTGTAAAATATTACAGAGTGAATAGAAAGTCTTTCTAAAATGAGTCTAGAAAGTGGCTTAATTATGGGCATGTTTGCTAAATTGTACTATAGGGAAACCAAAGTATAAATATTCCAGATTTATTTTAAACTGTATTCAACTTATTTCCTTAATGGAGAAAATGCTATTTCATCTAAGAAGTTGAATTAAAAAAGAAAAAAAAAAGAGCCCAAACAAAACTAGCCAACCCTCAGAGATGAGCAGTTTCCACTATGAACGGTGTACCTAGAGGATGAGATTTTCTGAGAGCCTGTAAAGCTTTGGTGATGCTAAACACAAAAATAAATGGAGCTTAATATTCCAAAGGGCTTATAACCAGTGTTTGCAGAGGAAGTCTGAGGGCAGCCTGCAGGGATCTCTAAGAGTGGGGTTTGAGGAGACTTGCAGCACCGCCTCCTCCCTTATGGAATGTTTATGGAAGAAGGTGGTGTCCACCCTGGGAGCAGGTCTGCATCCTCCAGAGGGGCAAGTCCACATGGCAGCTTGGCTGTGAGCATTTGCCTTCAGGAGAACATATTTGATAGAGCTGGCAAGCACACCAAGTCATGGCATGCTTTGGGCCATTTTTACAGACCCTGTCTCAAACAGGAGGATGCACTTTGCAGGACACTCACCAACACTGCACCAAGCACCAGTGCGGTTGCTGAACTGGAAAACTCAGTCACTGTGTCTTCTGAGTTGCACCCTCTGAGGTCTGAGGGCTGCCTGGTGTCCTAAGGTGATGCTGAATATTTTAGGAATGTTGGGTACTCAACAACCCCTGAGATCATGACAGGATGATCTCAGGTGAACTCTTTTTGGTGGAGTGACTGCATGACAAACTTCTGTGGTAAAGACTGTCTCTGCCAGCTCTGCACTCCCTAACCTGCATCCAAATGGGTGACATCACACATGACATCATACATGACATCACAGGTGACATCACATGTTTGAAAACACTGCTGTGAAATACTGCATGTTTTGTAGAGATGATGAGCATTATCTCCCTGCATGGACCGGGTCCTTTTGTGGGGAGACATCTCTCTGTAACCCTTCCCCACGTGTCCAATAAACTCACCTACAAAGTAATAAATACAGGTCTTGAGAGAAGCCAAACAACTGAAACCAAACAGCCAATTAAGCTGAAAGCACATTTCCCAGTTAATGAAGCGTTCCTGAGTTCTTGAGTGCTGACAAGGAATCTGTGTTAGGAAGTGTGTTTTACTCCAAGGCATCCGTTTGCAACAGAAGCCTTGAATGGCAGCAGTGCTAAAGAGCTTCTCAGGCACCCTCTGGTTCAGTGGAATAGTGCTCACAGCAAGTTTTCTTGACCAGGCTACAGCAAATACATCTAGGCTGTACTTCCCAGGGTTGCTTATGAGCTGTCAAGTAGAATAACATAAAGAAATGCCAGAGAAAATGAAATTACCTTTGCTTCACGTATTTGTTCTTCGCAAATCCAAGTTGGCTATTACTCATCTTCACGTCATCTTCTGGTTTCCTACAGGTTTTGTATTACAGTATTTCCCTGCATATTGAAAGATGTATAAACCCCTAGGCCCTCTCCTGCTTATTTTCTAACAACCTGCATTCTCACCTCTCTCAACTTCTGCTCCAAAAACTGTACTAGTTGCTTTAATACCCCCTTTGATTTTTTCCCCTGAAAAACAGACATAAAAACTTCCAACTTAGCCAAGTATTTTTCAGACTCTTTTGATTTTTGCCATAGTTGGTGCGCTAATCTCTCCGTGCCGGCATCAATTTTGTTATTCATCTGATCACAATCAACTTTTTTAGTGAGGACTGAGGCAGAAGGGTGAGTAAGTTCTTTGGTCTGCTCAGCATCATTTATGGAGCCATCCTTTCCTGTTGAGTAGCAGACTGACTTTCTTTGACCTTCCACTTCCTACCCACGTAGCCTGTTGGCTTGTTTCATTTTGTATCTTGTTAGCTGTGCCTTTGTTTGTTGTTTTACTTTTTTTTCCCCTCTTTACATGCTGCAGCAGTTCTTGGACAAAGTCTTAGAAATTAGATGAGTAAATTTTATATTTTCTGATGCCTCTTGAAAGGAGTCAGTCTTTGCAGAACTCTAGAGATCCTCCAGCTGCAGCTTTACCCGTAGTCTGCTGTAAAATCTTATGCATTAACATTTAGAAGGAATAATAATCAGAGGATCAAGCAGCATTTGATAACTCTTCTGTGGAATGTTTGCTGTAATTGTTAGGGTACTGTAACTGGAACTTTCTAGGCCACTAAAAGACTATCCTCTCCTGGATTTCTAAGCAGTATTTATAATTCAAGAGAGATGCTTATTATATCTGAATATACATGAGGTTTACCTAAAAGAATATTCTAGCTTGTAGAGGTGCTTCGTGGTTTTTTGGTTTTGTTTGTTTTGCTGGCAGATTTCACTGATCGGGAGAATTTTGAATACATTGATATTTTAGTCCAATTTTTATTCTTTCTTTATCCTTCCATTAATGCTGTGCTTGCAAAAGTCTCTTTAATTTTTGTCTGTCACCATTATTTTGTTTTTATAGTGAGCATTGTAAAGCCGCAAAGAGACTATGTCATTACAACAGAAATAATCGGTGTTGTGTATGTACAAACACAAAAAATTCTCTTCTTAAAACTGACACCATCTTGATGATCTGGTTATTGGCAGCTTTAATTGGCAGTTATTGGTAGAACCAAACACTGTATAACTAAATAGCACAAAGTCTCTATGCCCCCATGGGCTGATGAAAATTAAAGATAATTTTTGTGTTTAGCTGCCTGTGATATGAGGGGTTTGGAACCTTTCCATGGGTGACCAGTTGTGGTTATAAGCTGAGTGCACCACTTCTACAGCCACTGAAAGTGCTAATAGGAGTTAGCACCCAAACCCTTCTGAAACTCCTCTGATATTCCGTGGCGGTAATGAAAATCTCTTCCTCCTAAGCAGAGATATTGATGAAGGTATAATGAAATAATATTTAATTGATTCTGATTGAGGTTTTGAAGACTTGGAAAAGTGCTGTGAGACCAGCCAGTATCCATGGAGTTAAACATGCTAGACTGCAATGTAGAGGTGTCTGTGAAGAATTGCTTTGGGAAAGAGCCAGAGATGTTTGCTGAGAATGTGGGTATGTGGCGCTACTGACACAGCCCTCTTTGCAAGAGCCTGCACAGGTCTGCGGTGGGCTCTCCTCCAGCACCTGCATGGTTTGGACCAGAGTATTTAATTCCTGCCTCCCAAAACCAACCCAACCCAACCCAACCTAAAAAACCCCTAACCCAAACCCAACAACAGCAAAAAAAACCCCAAACCAAAAAAACCCGACCAAACCCAAACAAAAGAAGCAACCCCTTCCCCCAAAATAAAAACCAGCTAACCAAACAAAAAGAAAAAGAAAGAAAATAAGGGGGGAAAAAAAGGAAAAAAGAGTCTAGGACTGAATCCAGCAGAAATAATCACCTCCGTGAAAATGAGAGCCCCCGGGTACTTTTTTGACTGCTGTTGAAAGGATGATGGCTCTGGGTAATAAAAACCGTAGTGCTCGTTCCCCCCTCCTGTTGCCACCCCAGTGCTGACATTTAATGCACGGAGCAGGGCCCGAGCCGCGGTGAAATATCACTCCTGTCACTTTGGCGAGTGACACGAGCGGCGCTGGGGGACGGCGGGCTGCGAAAGCGCCAGGCAGGAGGAGTCATCCTTCGCAGCTGATGAAAGATAACTTAAAAGGGGATGCATAATTGCTGAAAGAGGCTTCTCAGAGACCAGAGGTGGAAAGAGCGACAAAGAAAGAGCTCGTGCTGAAAAGCGCACAGAGTGACGTGCGCGGTCCGCCGTGACAGCGCGGCTCTTTCACGGCTCTCACGCATCCCTCCACTCGGGTAGAGTTCCTGTAGCTGGAATCAGGCCCCTCTCCACTCATCAAACGCTCTGTGCTGATTTTAATAGGCAAGATGAAACAGAAGACAGCTCAGTATGGGTTTAGATTGAGTCATGGTTATTGAATTTGTCCAAGGTACAAAGGTGCTGTTTGCAGCAAAATGAAATAAGTGATAAAAAAAATCCACAAAGAACAAAGGGACCGGAGAGTAATATTTGTCACACTCTCAACAGTCTTCTGTTTGGTATATGAGAGGAAAAAAGAGTAAGGAACATGCTGCGAACTTGCAACAGTGAAGTGCCTGAAAAGAAAAATGTTTAATGGAAGTGAGCATAGTTTTTTCTCAACACTACAAAAGTTTGGGTGGGGGTGGAACTGAAAAAACCTCAAAAAGAACAAAGCAACCAAAAAGGAAGAATGAGGAGGGATGATGGAGGAGCCTTCCGAGTCCCCATGTGGAAACCCTATAGATGTACTTTCTGTGTTTCCCTGGACGCAGTGCCTGGCTCTGTCCTTGTTCTGTGAGTGCCCGTGAAATGTCGAGCTTGCAGTTGTACTTCCAGACACGAGGCTCCTGCCCACCTACCTGTGTACACCTCTGAACCTTTTCTACTTTTCGAATTGCAAAGAAACATGGTTGTGGGAGTACTTAAGCATCTGAGGTTTGGTCTGTCTCTTTTGGATCTTAAAGATAGGAATAGTTTTCTTTATCTGTCACAGGCCCCTGTGATGATAAATAGGTGATAGGCAAATAGGTGCTGTAGTAAGGGGAGAGGGGTCAGTAGGTGCTTCCATGGTAAGGTTGTTGTGATGGGTTGAGGACATAAGTGCAACAGGACTTGTAGGTAGAAATGTCTTGTAGGAAGTATTCTATATAGTTACTTTATACGAGTACTCCAGGTTTCTGTGCACAGGCTGCCCTTCATTTGGCCCTTATCTAGGTTATTTAATCTTTTATAAAGCATTTACGTCAGTAGAAAATGACAATATTGAAACAAATTAGGACAGAAATCAAATGAGAAGTACTTGCAGAGGAACCCTTTGCCCTCTCTTCTTTAAATGGGTATGTAATCAACCTCTGCTGACCTTTACCACCCAATTTTACAGCTGTAGCTTCTTTTCCAGCAGAAAGCAGCCATAGGTAGAAGACTCTTGGGCAGATGTGTGCCTTTGTGTCTGTGTGAGTGTGGCATCTCTGTAGTGACCCATCAGGCTGCTGTCATCCCTATGTGCCAGTGTTGCAATTCTGCAATACCAGCTTCTGTCTCAGCTGCTGTCTGGAGTTGGTAGAAAGGAATAAACCCAATCAGGAAGGAGCAGGAGAAGGAAAACCCAGCTGCAGGGAGAAAAGCTTTTTTCTCCCCGTGTCTCTCCTCTCCCACGTGCAGCGCTGCCATCCCCCATTAGCGCGCAGGCTGCTCCAGGGCCGCCTTGCTCCCCAGCGCCGTTGCCAAAGCTACGGAATCAGATGCTCTGGCTGTGAATGAAAGAGAACAGTCCCTACTTTCCTTATAATTTACAAAGGGTTTGGTTCCACGGTCCAGACACCACGGCTGAATCCTGATTGGATCAGTTCTTTCTGACTCTGTCGATTCTGATTTATTTCCCCTCTCCTGAATCCCCTACCAGCATTTGTGGTCATCAGGGATGGGTTTGTTCCTTGTCCCACGGCTCTGTAAACACCATGTCCTGAGGTGGGTTGTTGATGAGGGAGGAAGCTCATAGAGGAGGTGGCAGTGATAACCTCTAGGAATTGCTCTGGACTGTGCAGAAACCACATTACATTGACAGATCTGCTTTTGACGGTGAGGAGACTCATTCGTTTGTCTTGATGCTCCCCTACTTCTATTTCCATTTTCCCCTGGGGGCTGCTGAGCCTTTCTGGTTCGGCACAGTCCTCCAGCGCTTTGTGCCCAGACACATTTGCACCAAAGAAGTTGCAGAGGGTTTTCTGTTGTTGTTTTGGTGCAAGCTGCATGTATTTCATTTCAGAGGAAAGCTTTGATATTCAGATTGAAATAATGCTAATAGAAAACTAATTTTTTACTAATAGAAATTAAAGGCTAATCACTCATCTTCTAAAATAACTGTCTGTATCTTGGACTGCATCAGAGTAGCAGGAATATAAAACTAGTCTTGTTGTTATAGCATCATTTTTGTCAGTAAATCAGCAGTAACTGTGCTTCTGTCTGGTCTATTATTTTTATTCCAATATTATAGATCTGAAGTTCCCTGTTCTTACTCCAGGGAAGCAAATAACAATTCTGCTATGCCATAACTTTCAGTTAAGTCTTTTCCTACTGAGCCATCACACTGTTGCTCACTGGTTAAATGTGCTTAGTGAGACATTTGCTGTGGGCATTTTTCAAGTTATCACCACTTAATGCAAAACAAGGCTAGAAAAAAAACGAGGCAAAATAGTTCTGCTCTTTTGCACAATTTTCATTTTTATGTCATGACCCTTGTAAAAGAGCAGACTTGGGTTACATTTTCTGTCTGTGTTGTTGTACCCTCAGTTTGCTGCTGTGGTGGCCAAGGAGAGCCTGGCATTCCCATCTTCATCAGCCTCACAATGGTAGTACAGGGGGTGAATAAAAAAAAACTTGAGAAGCATTTTGGGTAAAATTTCACCTACCAATATTGGTTTCCTTGCAAAACACAGAATCTGGGTTATTTGGAAATAGATTTTACCAGACAAAAAGAGGGGGAAAGTCTAAATGTTTTCTTTTGGTGTTTCAAAATGCTGGTTTTGTTTCTGTCTAGGTAAACAAGTGATTAGAGCTGCAAGGATTTAGCTGTAAAAGAAATGTCTCAAATGAAATTAGTGTGAGAAGGTGGAAGAGCTGACATAATTATAAATTTCTGCAACTGAAGATGAAACAACTGTTTCTTTATTTGGGTTTGCTCTGGCAGGTTTTTATGGGGGTATTATAAAGGGAATTTGTCCATGACCCTTCAGAGATCTAATTTGCCTTGATGGTCTCAACTATACATTTATAATTAGTTCTTAGAATGAAAGAAGCTTCTAAACAACTTGAGTATGAACAACTTCAGTCTCTACTGGGTCTTTCCAAGAAGCATTTGGGGTTCTTTTTTGTATGTAAGAACAGTACAGTGTAAAAAAAGAGAAAAAGATTCCCATCAGCCTCTCAGCCAGAGTAGACTCGTAAGTTAACAGCTCTCTCTGGAGTCTTGGGCTTTTCTTACTTCCCAATAATTAAATTTTCCAGGTTCAAGTTGGATTTCAGGCTGTATCTTAGATTACGAGAATCTACAAATACATTCCACTTACAAGAACTTCCTAAAAATCCTCAATGTAAATACGAGTTGTATTTGAAATTCATGTTATGACCTAAAATTCCTCTTTGTTGACTCTTGTAATTTTTCTGGCACTCTGTTACTTTGTTCACGTAGGGGAGACAAGCCTGTACAAGGAGGCCAATGACCTCTCTTCAGCATAAGGACTCCTGAGTACTTGGCTGCTGTGCTGGGGTCTGAATTTGCTCTTCCAGGTACCGTTTGAAGATGGGCTACGTGACACACTCAAGAACTGTGACGGACACAAAATTCCCTTCCTTCTACCTATTAGCAGTGCCTTTCTAGCAGAAATTTCTTACAAAATTAAGATTTAATTATTCGTGCAAAATGCAGTGTAATACATTAGTTTTTAGGTTAGGAGGTATTATCACACTGTAAATAATTGAAGAAACCATAAATTAGAGTTGACGATCTAAATGAAGGAAGCACATTTTGTGATGATTTTTTACTATGAGTTTCCTTGCTGAATGCTGCAAATTAGCAAGTAATTTGTAATGCTTATCCTGAACATTATGTGAATTAGTGAGAGTCCATTGTAATTAGATTTTTTTAAAACCAATTAGCAAGTGAGAATGGTCTCATTGTTTATTTAGAATTACTCAGAAAAAAAAGGAGCGTAATTTTATTTGTACTGTATTTTTTCAAGATTTTAATGCTTTCATTTTCTCCTAACAAAAGAAGTATCATGAGGGCACAGAGAAGAGGGATGATAAAATCCAAAGTTACCTCCTATCCTGCTAGATATGTAGGCTCCTTCTATTTTCAAAGGTTTCTGAATCAGACCCATTATGATAAATGCAGTATTCTATAGGGCAGGGAATTAATTCTGTTTTCTGCAGATGCAGTCTAATGCCTTCACTTTGAGATCATTCTTTTTCTGCATGTCTTTGCACACATCATGCTAGAATATTTTTAATTTCCATTTTAACAGAAGTGGAACTTATTTTTCACTTCTTTTCCACTTCTTTTCCACTTCTTTTCCATTTAGTAGTAAATGAATTGCGATAGAAACAGAATTTCATGAGTTTTCAACCCTGTCCATAGAAATGTCTAGTTTTGTTCTACTTTTCTATGAAGAGTTTTATGGTAAGAGCCTTGTTTTCCTTTGCTGTTGCCTCATGATGTCAAAGTGGAAAGGATTTGGCTGCTGTATATTCATGAATTGCTATAGGAGGTTGGATGAGGTACTTGGCAGAGATTCATGGAACAGCTGAGATGTTGACTTCTTGGCTAGTGCAGGAATAATATGGACACTACAGCAGTTTGCACAGCAGGGCTGCAGTCATCAGCACCAAGAAAAAGTATTTTCTCTCAGTTCAGAGCAGGAGGGTCAGTCCTTTCCTTCTGTCACACCGCTGTGCACCAGCACGCCGGGTGATAATTGGAATCTCCGGGTGATGAAGGATGGGTGATCCTTGGTGTGAAAGATGCGACCTGTGTTTGAGGTTCAGAGCAGTGAAGCTTTTCACGTGGTGCCTCTGTTTGCACTGGAAGGCCAAGACCAGCTGAGGGATCCAGTTATTACGAGCCCCTCCGTGGATGAAAGTCTTGGCTGTGTTGCAGCACAAAAGCTTCTTTTTTTTCTTTCCAGTCTGATCTTATTTCCCAAGATCCATGACGAGATGAAGTCCTAGGGATTTTTTGTGCATCATTCAGCTGCAGAAGTATTCTCCTTTTCTCCTCTGAGCAGGTATTTTGTTTCCTTTTCTATTTATCCTGTGCAAAAGAAATGTTCTGTAGTTTAAGCGTAGTCGTGTGGTCTGTGTGTGTCCTCTTCTGCATTGCTTTCACCTGGTTCTTCTCCTCTTGGATTTGTACCATCTTCAACAAATCAGTGGAAGAGCTCAGAACTGAGATGCTCAAGGATTTACAAGCAGCTTAGTTTATCGATGGGACCAAGCTTAGAGAAACTCAATTAATAACCAAAGCAAAGTAAGCGTTTCTTGAGTAGATGTCAGCAGGAGCGGAGAGAGCCTGGCTGTTGCTGGAAGCACTCAGGGCTTCTCTGGACCAAGTTCAGCCCCTGCCCAGAGCTCTGTGGCTGTGAAGCACAACTGCTGAAAGCAGTGATTTTGGTGGTGTGACTCAGGCAGTGTAACTAACCTGCTAATTCTGACTGTAAACATCTAGAAAGCAAAGATGGAAAGTTGTGGTAAAGCTTTTCTTCCCCAGAGTGTCTGTAAGAATAGGCATTAATTGACAGCAGAGAAAATCATGGGAGGCTGCACAGAGTTGTGGAATAGGGCAGATGCATATAAAAAAATTAACCTATGCTAGAACAAATCGAAGCATGACTGCTGTAGCATTTATCATGTTTCATTACAAGCTGACTTACTGACAGCTTCTTTTCTCGAGATTCCTCTGATGGTGACATTAACTGACTGCCTCTGAACACCTCACACATTTATAATAGTTTTACTAGTTTGTTTAGTTGGTTTTTTTAACAGCTGAACTTTCCTTGTGGGTTTTAGAGATACTACTTTCCTTTTTCTGCTATACTTTGAAAAGCTCATCAAGAATTCTAGGTAGTTTTGGTGGTGGAAGAGAAGTTTGCTGAGTACATCAGCCACGGTTATACTTGAAAATCTTGCTCAGGTTTGGGAGGGAAGAACAGGTGGGCTTGAAGATAGATAATTATGTGACATATACAGTATCCGGAAGAAAATTCCAGTAATTTTCTGCTCTGATATGCACCTATGAATTGATATATCTTCTAGTTAACCAGCTGTGGACCACATCTTGCTCTGCATAGAGGTAACATCTGGCTTAAATAAGAGGAGTGAAAAAAAGGAACAAATTATCCATAAAGTAATATTTATGTCTTCCTGTTTTCCAGAATAGAAGCTTCCACAGGGAGTTTAAATTGAATGGCAGGTACTTAAAAGGCTTCTTTCTGAAACATGAGTTTTAAAAATCTAAGCAAGACATGAAAATTTTAAAGATGGGAAGATTTTCAGCTCTGATTCTGAGCTCCAAATTACTTCTGTGTTTGTTCTGATTCTTAGAAGGAAAAAACCCAACCCATCCCTCGATAACATCAGTAGGATGTGTGTCCCCTGGTACCTCTAATCAGACCAAGAGATTTCACATTATATTAATTTGCACTGTTTGCAAATATTTCTGAGGTAGCCTCTTGATTAGATTTCCCATTACTGAGTAACAGGACCTTCGCAGGGCCCTTAAGAAATGAATTATTGAGAAAAATATCTTAAATGATTTGCTTAGCTGATGAAGGGAACTATTGAGAGAATACGGACGCAATGTAAATATCAGCTGGGCATATATGGGTAGGAATTTGTGTGTGAGAGCAGGACTTCCCCACGCTTACTGCTCTCAAAAAGAGATTGATGTGTCTCATGTCACATTGATAACAGTGGCAGCCTCTTCCTTCCTCTCAGCAGGAATAGCTATCAAAGATGAAAGTATCTTCGTAGGCCAGCATGAACTGATTTCCTCAGTCCTGTGCATGATAATATTTTAATTAGGCAATTCCTTGTGGTGGTGAGGAGCTTTTCAATTAACCATTTTTTAAAAGCGTTCACACTTTCTCTAATTACAGTACTTTAATTTCTTAGTGAAGGAATAAATCTCAACAGACAGGAATTCATTCACCTGGATTTTTGGGTGCTAAAAAATTGGTAGAAAATCGAGAAAGCAATATGCAGTGGATGAAATATTAATGACTACTCTGTTTCTTGTTATTTGTGTTATTTGTGATTAGGAAAATGGGTGATGCAGAGTGTGATATGTGGAATTTCTTGCTCTTTAGAAGACTAAAACGTGAGCTATTTCTTATAATTGAAAATACTGTAATGCCTATTCCTTAGACCACCATCAGTTGTCAGTTCAAACCTTGAAGAACCAAATTATTTCCTGATCAGTGGAATCAGACCTAATTTGGAAGAAGTCAAAAAGTTTACCTGAAGATCCTTTAAATTAACATTTTTCACAGGAGTTATGTGGGGTTAATAAGTCACTAAGAGATGCTACAGGTGCCACGACATGTCACACATGCATTCAAGAGCTTGGACCGTTACAGATGTTGTAGAGGACCACAAGTGAATGAAAATGCTTATTTTAGGTCTAAACTGCTTTTATTACAATTTATATGTAAAATAGACAAACGAAATTGCTTGGGCTCTGTAGGGACTACTTTCTCACAAATCTGTGAAACACTTACATGTTTCATACGCTGTTTAAGCAGAATTTTAACTGCTCCTCTTCTTGTTCTAGCCAAATGAAGTATTTCTGTTGTTTCTGCCTTCTGATACGTGTAGCAGATTAATTACTCTTTTGGAACCCATGAGCATTTCAGAGGAGATGAAATTAAAAGCAGGAATTCTTATCCCAGTGGTTAGTGGGCCGTTTAGTAGTGAAGAAACTGCCCACTGATGAGAAAAATCTCATCAAGCGGATTCAGAAACAATTGAGTAAGGCTCAGCTATTCTTTACATAAGGAAAAAACCCTGGAGATATTTAGATGATTATTAGTTCATGGTTTTCCAAAGAGCCAGGATCTAACTCACACTGGCCATAATTAGAATGTAATTATTTTCTTCATTTCTTTAATTTAAACCTTTAGTTGTCATAATTCTTTCTGAAAGATATGAAATATAGTTTGCCTTTTTTAGAAGTTGTAACAGGGAGAGAGGGGACCTGGTAACAGGATACCCAAACTAAAGCTAGTTGGAAATGTTTAATGGAACAGTTTTTCCACTACAAAATAAAGCTTGAAGGGTGGGGATAAGGATTAAATATTAATTAGAACATGTTGACACTTGGCCAAGAAGTCTGATAAGGAAAAACCCGAATAAATATAAATCAATATTTCATTTTCTTGTTTTCATTAATTTCTATCTCAATTTATATTTTAAATAATATAATATATTATTTGAACAGTATTGTTATTTTTTAAAGTTTTTTCACTTTTGAAATATTTATAGTTGGTAACAAATTATTTTATCAGAATTCTCATTCTGCAGGTAAATTAAAATTTTGATTTTATATTCCAATTCAAAATAAAACCAGATTTTGAAATGGCAGCTTTTCCAGCAGAAAGAAAATTTGTCTTTCTAAGCAGATGTACATTTGTCTTAATATAGTTTCAGTATCACAAAGATTTTCACTGCATTTGACTGACATTAATTGGAGGGGACAGGTGGTGGTGGCAGTGGGGAGGAAATCTCTCCAGCATTGTGTAGAATTGATAACAGGATATGCAGGACCAGAGCTGGTGAAAAATGCGTAAATATCACTTATGCAAGAAATTGATTAGTTGAGATTAAAAAAAAGAATAATAAATGCAGTACAAATGTAAGCTAAGAGCAATAAGGAAGATATTTTTCTGTTGTCTTCATGAAGAACCCCTAGATGTTAACTCCTGTCCCCCTGTACTGGTGAGGTCACACTTTGAGTGCTCTGTCCAGTTCTGGCTCCCTCACGTTAAGAAATGTGAACCTCACCTTCATGGAGGTGCTGGGGCAAGTCCAGAGAAGGGCAATGAAGCTGGTGAAGGGTCTGGAGGGGAAATCCTGTGAGGAACAGCTGAGGGAGCTGGGGTAGTTTTTACTTTGAGGATCCACTGGTTTTCCCAAAGAAGAATGTGAACTACTGAGTTTTCAGGCTTGTAAGCCAATGGGGTTGATTCAACAGAAACCAAACAGATACTGATAAAAAGCCATGATAATTAACTTTCAGAAGTTAATATTTATTACCAGAAATCAGATCATGTTATTGTTGGTGTGTAACTCTCATAAAACAAGATACAATTAAACATTTTCAAAATACTGAGTTTTTTTCATGCTAGAAATATTTGTTTCTAGAGAATTTAAAAAAGAAGCAGAGAAGAGAACTGTGTAAAGTTATATGAGGAACTGAAACAAAAGTGCAGTGGCCTAGAAGTAGAGAAGGGTTGTTTGATGCCCCATGGCTTGGACAAGAACTGCTTTCTAAACATGAGACTCTGCTTTCCCTCCCATAATCACTGCCTTTCCTCCAGGCACTTGCTCAAAGTGAATCAGCTCGAGGATTAATACTTCTGCACAAAGCTTTTGACAAAGTGTGTGATATCAGACTGGATGAGTTTGAGCATTGCTGAGAAAGGGATTTTGTAGAGGAGCAATATTGTACCTTGGAGCACCTGTGTGAGCCACAGAAATACTTCAGACTCTTTGACAAACAGCACTGGAAACAGAAGTGATGTGTCTGCCTGAAAATACTGGAGAGGAGGGCAAAGAGAAAGGGTGAAACCAGTTTCCAGCAGTGGGTTCTCAGTTTTCTAAGCTTCTCCCACTCTCAGTGATGCTGCTGAGATTGGACGTGGTGTGTCTGTGGTTTCCAGCAAGAATAACAAAGCTGAATAGCCACTTGCTGGTGGTGATCTGGAGTGATTTGGGTTTGCTAGGGCCAGTTCCCAGTTGTGATGTGTGCAGGTGGAACAGACACAGCCATTTAAAAGATTCTGAGCCTACATCTTGTCCCTGTTGGCTCTTTTGGGGTGAGACATGGCTGAAGCCTGTGGTGAAAGTGTTCTGTAGGAGCCTGGCTGTGGTGGGGAGAGACTTTCCATTCCCCCTTGATCCCTGCCGAAAGGGGCTGCCCTGCAGCAAGCCCACAGTCAGATCCCTTAATTTATTTGACTTTTGTTTGGCAGCTAGGTCAGGTTGAGGGCTCAGGTGCAGGTAAGGCAGGACGGAGCCTGGTGCAGTGCCCTACTGCAGTTATTGATCACCCCTGCTCAGAACCTGCAGCACTGAAGCAACATTATCACTGACTTATCTAGGGATTGTGTGGTTAGAACGCTTCCTTTTCCTGCACTGCAAATGAGAAGCTGATAGGAAAAAGAGAATGGTGCAATGGGCTTTCCAGAGCAGAACTGAGAGACTGCTGTTCCTGCAGGGGTACATCTCCCAGTGGCAGCTTCCTAGTGCACATGGCAGAGACGATGATCCATCAGTGACTCACTGAATGCTTTTCACTTCGTCATAGCAAATGATTAAAAAAAAAAAAGAGAGAGAAAAGAAATAACACAATTTCCATGTCCTTATAAATGCAGTAGGAGCCTGTGATTCGAAACAAGCAGCTTAGCATGTGAAGGGTAAGAGCACGGCAGCAGTAGCAGCAGGTTAGATGTTATTGCTGTTATTGAACAGAGCACCAGGGTGACCACACTTTACAAGAGCTTTATTGGTTCACTGTAGTAAAAATGAATCACACCTCTCTCCCTCAGCTCCTCATCTTTTTCCCTCAAAAGACTGATAGGAAAAAGGATGATTAAAAACCTCCAACATGAGAAATGTTCGACTTTACACGTCAGCCCTGTGTACAGATGGATGATTCACCAAAACCATCTCTGTGTTTTTAAGCTGTTTTTTTGTTTGAAGTGTTAGCATGTCAGACTTTATAGAGATTCCAAGTTTGAGCCTCTGCTAGTACCTGCTTTTATCAGGTAAAATGTTATGTGGTGGCACAGAAGGGACTCCTGCTGAAAAGTGCTCCCCTTTGCTAGTTTGATGGAAAAATAAAGAGAAATCTACGTGGAGTCTCCATTTCTGTGCTCTGAGGGATTATTTCCAAGGAGGTTTATACTGGGCACTTAAATGGCATCTAGAGGTGCTTTTCAATATCAGATACCATCCTTTGCAGCATTGGAGGAGGTGAACTAGACAATTTTCCAACTCTGAATCAATTTTGTGACTTTCCAGTCTCTGTTAAGCAGCTTTTAACTTTTGTTGCCATTACAGTCTTGGGAGTTACAGGCAGCAGAAGGCTCAGCTATACGCCGTTCACCAGAGGTGAATTCAAGAGGCTTCATGCCAGGGAGTACAGGGGTTGAAAACCATTTTTTAGGAACTCATATCATAAAAGTACTTGTAGATGTGAAAAAGGATGGGGAACCAACGTGCAAGCAGCAAAGAAAAACTGACTTTATAGTCCTGTCATATGTGCATATAAACTGAGTTTATCATTGTTGCTACTTGCAACAACACTCTACTAGTCAATGTTCAGCTGCAGCAGTGCCACTTGCCAAAGCAAAGCCATCCTGTCTGTGATAGGAACACGTCTGTAGTGCCTGGCATCTGACAGCCCTGAAGCATTTTGCAGTACAAATGTTAATTAAGCTTTACAACAGCTTTGTAAGATAGGTAAATGCCATCAACAGATATTTCAGCTGAGGCACAGGGCTCCCTCTCCTGTGGAAGGGTTTCAGGGTGTGAGAGGGGGCATGTTGGGTAGGTAGCCAGTGCGTGGGGCCAGATTTGTGCTCGGGAGAATAAGTCTTCAATTGCTGCATGACCTGTTGTGCTAGAAAATTGGGACCTCCATCACAGCTGGGACCTCTGCTATGGTTACAGCAGGAAAACTCAACACGGCAATAGAAATGTTCCATAGACTGGAGTAGCACAGTAATCTGTCTGGCAGGGAATTCTTTTGGATTTTCCCCCAAATGAGACTATAATTCAGCTTTTGATATGCATCACAGCTCCTCTTGTTCCCATGAAGCCCTCACTTGTCCCAGAAGTGTGACCCTGTACCTGGGCTGTGACACTGCATTGTGTGGGCTGGCTCTGGCACAGCTCTCCAAGAGCAGCCACGTGCCCTCTGTTCAGGTGTGAGCCCTCATTTCATCCACACACTGCTGAATTGTTAGCAGCCTGTGTGCAGCCTGTCAGCCCTTCATGTTCTCCCTTCAGTGCTCTCAGTTTCCTGGCAGGAGGAGAAAATGCCCCTGGCTTGTAGCTGGAACCCTTTGCTGTCACATGGCCTTGCCAGAACCTCCCATCTGAAGGGCGAGTGCTGTGTCCGACAGCCCACCCCTGAGCTGCAGTCTGACATCCAAGGCTTGTGCTGGGTGTTATTCAGACCCATCTGAGTCTTATGTGTAAACACTGCAGAATTTCATGGCAAAAGGGTGGGAGGGAGAAGGAGGCAGACAAAGTGCCCAGTGCCCTGCTTAGCAAACGCCTAAAGCCTGGCCTGCTGCGTTGCCTTGTCAGACTCTGCAAGCTGCAGAACTGATTAAACAAAACCCCAACGTGTTGGGGCCAGAAATCGCCCAGTTCAATGTTAACATTGTGTAAATACTCTCCAACTGACTAAATTCTAGCAGATCCAAAAGTTGCCAGGAGCATTTTCATGCTTTCCCTCTCTGCTGAAGCTAAGCCTGCAGCTCCAGCTCCCCGGGTCTCGCTGGGACTCATTAGCATGGCACCACCGTCGCTGCTGGCAAAGGCAGCCACGGGGGACAGTGTCACACGTGCAGACAGTGGCAACCTTCACACAGGAGCAAAACAGTGAAGCAAAACTGTGGTGGAAGGGAAGGATCATGCTTAATAATATGCAAATCAATGTAGCATCTCACAAAGATTTGATTTGCGTTTTGAAGCAGCTGCTAAAAATGTTGTTTTAACCCCTCTCGGGAGTGTAAATATATCCACTAGACACAGACTAGATGGAGGGTGATTACATTTTCTAATAACTTTAATTTTGCAAGGTAGAACATTTGAGAGCTGACATGTCTTTCATCCTCGGACCGAGTGTGTTGAGGAGATGCCCACGTAAGGGTAATTGCATCAGTGTTAGCACAGCACAACCCTGCCAACCGCACAAAGAAATGCCCTGCAGATTTGTCAGGACGTGAGGAAGTTTTGCTACACATAATGAAATGTGAAATATCATTTTTGATGCACAAAGGACATGCTTTCTCCTTGCTTTTCATTGTTTCATCACAGGCAGCCCAATGCTCAGTGGTGCTACCTGGGCTCAATCATTACGTCTTCGGGCTGCGCATCCGCCTCGCTGAATCGAGTGCTTGCGCACTAGCTCAGGAAAGTCAGTGAAGCCTACGTGTTTTCCCATTTATGAGGGCAAATGATTCGGGTCCTTTGCCTTCCTGTAACCGATTCCACATATTGTTAAGCTTGTGTAACTCGGGTGGTTTTTTATTGCCTGTGCCTTGCAGAAAACAGCACTAGACTTAATGCAGTTGTTTCCATGTGACACAGCTGTGAGAAAGAGCAATATTATGGCCCAGTGACGGTGAGAAGCAGAGAGGTGCCTCTGGAGGCAGAGACCTACACAGGGGCTGAGGCCCTGGAGCCAGGAAATGAATAAATGAGCAGCACACTGCTGTGCAAGCACTCAGGGAAGGGTTGTTTGTGTCCTGCTCTGCTAAGTTATTGTTCAGGAGATAGAAAATTGATATTTCTGTGGCTTGGACCCATTTTGATTTGTTTTCCTGTATTCAAATCATCTGCCTCCAGCTGCTTTCTTGGGCTGAGTTTGACAGAGATGCACAAATTGTCTCATGGCTCATCATCTTCTAAAGAAGTTCTGTAATTCTCCTCCCTTGAGTTTTTGTTTGGGGCATTTGTGGTAGCAATGGCACTGTAAGGGGCCAAGATTCCCTGCTCTGCAAACACAAAACCAAAAGGCAAAGGCCTCAGGAAGTGTCCGGGCTCTGCTTTGTTTAGACACGTTGTTGATTGCAAATACAAAGGTGTTAGTGGGTTTCACTGTACCTCGGTGCTGCCCTTGACAAAATTTTCATAACAGTTAAGATGAAGCGCTGTTGAATCAGAAAAGGGCTGCCCAAAGGCTGTGCCACACTCAGGCACTGTTTATATCAGTCAGCCAGGAGCCCGTTTCATTTCAGCCACGCAGGTCTTGTCTCCTCCTCACCCACCCGTGGGGCAGGGAGCAGTTGTGCTGAGCTGCAGGGCTTGTGCTGCTCTTTGGCTGACACTTGGTGTCTTCAGCATTGCTCCATGACAGGAGGGAAGAAGGAAGAGGGGGAAGGAGATTCTGTCACCCTGAAACAATCTACTGTTTCCCTGATATTTGCTCAAACATTTAATTATTCTTTATAATGGCAGTACTGTTTTGAATGTCTCTTCTCATCAGGTGAAGGAACCTTTTATTAACAACTATTCCCCTTCTGCCTCTCCTTCTCTGAGGTCTCCATACACTGCAAACCAGGCAGCTCCTGGTCTCTCTTTTGGGCTCTCAGTCTTACAAAACCAGGCATGTTCTCTTATTCTCTGGTTTGCACCTTTGCTGGTTTTCAGTGTTATCTTTTAAAATTGAGCTACTGGGGGATGATAGAATATTCGTCATCAGTCCCACAAGTGCTGCAAATGGAAGTTTATTTACCTCCCTATTTGTCACTTCCTTGTTCATACGTCTAAAGATCATTTTCTGGGTTGCAGTCCCTTATTCTGTAGATGTGCCTAAGTACACTTCTTGTTCCTAGACACACAATCACAACTGGCTTTAAATGAACCTGGTGAATATGAATGAATTTCACTGAGATTATCAAGGTCTATTAAAAATTAAAAAGATCTCATCTAACTCTGCTCCAGCTCCTCTGTGCAGACTCTCCTTAACTGGCTTAATATGTTTATTCCTAAACCTTTAATATCCTCTTTAGTTACTCAAGGATTGGAAAACAATAAATTTTCCTACTGACCTTTTCATATCTGGAATAGAAGTATGTATTGAATATTTTACGTCTTCTGCATTTTATTGAAAACTTTGCTGGCTGTGTAGCTGTTGTGCTGCTGAACTTCCTTTGCTCTGTGTAAATTCTGTCCTCGGCCAGGCCCGGGATGACTTCTTCCTCTGTAATTTTTAGTTTTCCCAATAAATATTTCATCTTTTCTAATATTGTTTACAGCAATTCCTATTGATTTCCTCCTTCTCAGTCATTTTATATTGGCTTTTTTTTTCTAATTGCCTCCTTTACTTTTCATCAAATGAGAATTTGCTTTTAGCCAAACTCGTTTTCTTTTTTTTAATTGTGGTATTGTGTCTCTTGTTGATCTCATGATTTTTCCTCAAGAACTCCCCAGTCTCCTCTTGTCTACTTTTTCAGTCAGTTTTTGGGCATTTTATGTTCTTTAGTTTTTCGGCAACAGTTCTTTTGAGGCCTCAGCTATAAAACCGTGTAGGTCACATTTACCCTTCTCCTTTCTCTTTTGTCCTCATTTTTAATAATTTTTTGGTCACTTTTTGCATAGTATGATATTAAACTGCAATATCCAGATCAGCAACAGTCTTAACTATATGTTTGAATAGCTCTTGGAAAACCATGTCCTATGTTTTTGTGGTCCAGAATCTTTGGACTGTTTTCTCTTCTATCCTTTTCTTAGTGCAATGAAGCTGGACTCCAAGGAATTTTGTTGCCAGTTTGTTGTTTTCATTTCGGCCCTGAAGAAGTACCCACTCAGCTTCTTCAGGCCATAACTGTGGGTTTTTTCTACCTACATCACTTGGAATAACAAAAGATATTCCTCCTTGTACAAACCTTGCTTGCATCCTTACTTTCCTACAGCTACACTCTTGGAAAATAGGATTTGGTTATAATCCTTTTCAGCATACTGCACTAAACAAGGTTTCCTGACAGTAGGAATATACTTCTGCAATGGTAATTTTATAAGTGGAAGAGACTATCCCAGGGATAAACCGTCTTGTTGGAGGGGCTGAGTTATGTGATCTGTTACTGTGAGGTGCTGAGGGTTGGCATAAAACCAACATCTGCTCACAGACCTGCATCCAAACCACTGCTGCACCAACTGCTACGAAATAATTTGCTCCTTGCGGCAGTTGTTTTGGGTAATATCTGCCAGCCCAAGCTGCCAGAATGATCTTGTTCTTATTGCATGGCTGTCCAGTGAGCTATGCAGCAAGCTGCAAAGCTGGGCACTCACTGTTTTGCAAGAACGTGGCAGTTTGAATTTGCATTCCTGAGCAGAGCCTTACTGAGTCACCTTGCCTTGTCATAGCTGAATCACTGACACCGAATTGATGGAAACTTTTTTCTTACACAACAGGTGTCAGGCCTTGCACAGAGGTCTGGTGAGTGATCCTGGACTCCAGGACTGATTGGGAAGGTTCTTCAAGTCAAACAAATCTACACAGGGACAACCTTACTTCCCCCATACAGCACCTAGCCATGCACCCTAAACGGTGCTCTTGTGGCTGAGCATGGTCACATTGAACACCACAATCAAAATTTCCTGCTCCAGTCTCCCCAGAAGCATCTTTCTTGAAGAAATTCTCTGGGATTCGAGAGGGCATCATGATTTTTCATGTGACAGAGGACATTGGGTAGCTCCCAAGATGTGAGTGAGGTCGTTGTGCTGTGTTGCACGAGCTATAGACCTACCTAGAGGAGATCCGGAAGCACAACCAGGCTGTATCTAGAGGCTGACGATAGCCAGCTCAGGCTTACAGAGCATTCACAATGTGGTTTTCAATGCCTGAGAGAGCTCTGACTTTCACAGAAAATTTCTTGGAGCCCAAGATTTGATGAGTGTCCCTGATTAAGGTCTGCTACCGCCGAGCTTCTCCTCTCCCCCTTTCCTACTCCACAGCTGTAGCTGGAAAGGTAGAATCTGGCCCTACCTGTCCATGATGATGTTGTGTTCTATTTGGCATTTGTGCAATATGTCTCTCTGCTTTTTTCCCTCCCTCAAAAAACGAGTCCATAGATATCTAAACACGTCCTGCCGAGAGCACTCAGTGAGCGCGGAGCAGATTGACTGCAAGCCCTTCTGACGCTGAATTCAGCTGACAATCAGCTCCTAGTGCCAGCAGCTATTCCTGTTTTGTGTCCTCTTCCTTCAGTCTGATGCTGACAAGGTCAAGTTTAGAAACTTCTAACAAATGTTACTTTCTCATTAACAGACAGACTGTTGGGTGGCAGTCTCTGTGTTTTGTGTGCCAGTTGCCATTTTAATCAGCTCTGCTCTGCAAGCTTTGTGTTTTAGTAGCTGGTAATATCAGAGCGGTGAGCGGCACAAGCACCAGCAGGTGCTTCTGCACATGTTCAGCTCTTCATGGTTTTTGTAGGGATTTGTATTTGAATCCCATTTTCCAAGTGACCCCAACTGTTCTCTGCTCTTTGAGAAAGAAGGGATGAGGTGGCAGAGCTGGGGACATCAGGGAAGGGAAGAAGGGAAGGTTAGCTGGCTGGCTGGAGAGCATCGTGAACAGGTTGCAACTGGTCCACAGAGTCGTGTTGTTGCGGTGAAACTTCTTCCGTGTGGAGGAGTCCTGGTTTCAGATTCTGTAATTCCCATTTTCCTATACTGCACCTTCAGCACCCTCCACTAATCCACCATAAGAGCCACTGAAGTTTGCAAGGGACTCCAGTTCAGCTGAGTACCTTAAAGTTGTGCATCCTGCACTGTAAGGAAAATAAACTCCTTGGTGTATTGGTTTTGGATAATAGGCTGAAGTAAGAGCCCTGCTTTATTGTGACCTAAACAATGTCTCTTCTCACCTAATGGTCACAGTGATCTCTAACTTAGTGCTGCAGGCTTGGCTTTGGATATGCACCCATATAGAAGTGAATAAATCAAATGTATATATAAAAGATATATAATAGCATGATTTAGAATTGTATTGTAAAGGTATATATGGAGACTTACAGTTTTAATCTGATCCATTTTAGATATTTGGGAATCTTTCCGCTGCTCTCATAGAATCATAGAATCATTGCAGTTGGGAAAAGATCTCTGAGATCATCGACTCCAAGTGTTGGTAGCCTTTGGTTTGATTTGTCTTTATTACTGAAAGTTATCCAGAGGCTGTTTTCCCATGAGCAGTTCAGGGCTGTCAGGTTGGTGGATGCTCTGCTGGGGTGATGGTCCTGGACGTGAACGTCTGTTGGTGATGCAGGAAGGTGGGTAAGATTGGTCTTTCAGTCTGGATGAGGGGCAGTCTGGGCTGTTTAAGGATGAGTGAGGGTGGAATGACTTTCCACAGACTGGAAAGAACATCTCCAGAACAATGTTCTTATCCAATATGCTTTGGAATTGATACCCACCATCAGCTGCAATGAAATGTCCTCTCATTAACGCTAATCGCACTTGCCTCTTACTTTCATATTAGATAATGAACATAGTTAAGTCCTGGAAAGCCTGCTCTCCCTTTTTCTGCTGTGACAGCATTAGATTGTTGTGATTTATACTCTTCATATAGGTAGTAATATGATTATTCGGTTAATCTATTATTCATTTCACTCATGATCTATTCTTTTCACATTCTTATTCTGTGAGTCAATTTCTCTCTCTGCTATTTTAATAGAGTAGCATTTTAAATTGTGAGAACACCACATTAAACATGTATAAGATTTAATCTAATTTAAAACGCTTTCTTCTAGCAGGATATGCCTAATAAGCATAAAACTAATAATGTTCAAAATGCTATGGCATATTAACATGACACATTGTGAAGGATGCATTTTTCAAATAAAGCTAAGCACTAATTAATGAATATCTAAACCACTTTCTTATTCCTTATCCTGAAGCTGTACGATTGACATGGAAAAAGATCTTTTGACAGAATGGCATTGCATACAAGCTGCCTTGAAGTTTACAAATATTTTTTCCTGCTGTCTAATATGATATCATTAAAGTAACACAAAATCAGCGATATCTCACAATATTAATGTTATATGGACACTGAAATACTTGGGAATCATTGATCTGCACTTGACTTAGTGCTGGGTGTCTGTGTGTGACCCACTGGATGAAATGGATTTTATGTTCCTCTCTGCATCTTTCTGCAGAGATCATGAGTCTGTTCCAGCCTGCAGCAGCACAGCCTGGCTGTTGCATTCTATGCTTGTAGCTTTAGAGACTTTTGTAAGAGTTTAATGATCTGGGCAATAATTATTTTTGCTTACAAGTTGTTTTACAGAAAAATGAAGTTTTGGTTTGAATGTAAACGTGTTTGAAGCAAATTCAGTCTTCTACCTGCTTCTGCTGCCTGAGAACTGAGTAATTTTGTTTTATGTTAAATATTTTTGTTTCCTGCTTTGAAATCATGCTTCCTTTTAGAAGTTAGGTCAATGCACTCTTGTGAAAATATAAAACTTGCCCAGATGCAAAAGAATACATTTTAGTATCAGTTGAACAGATACGTATTCTAAGTAAAACAGAGTTGTCTATTTTGTTTATTTGTTTCACTGTTTTCATGACCCCATTTAATGCTCAGTTTTTGACCATGTGAAGACAGAGAAAACAGTAAACCCCTGATCCTACAGAAAAAATGATGGTCAAACTCAGGGTTTATTTTGTCTGCACTGGCTCACAGGAACTTGTTTTTCCTTTCTGGGCCAAGCGCGGCAGAGGGCTGGGAGGCAGCGGAGTCTGGTCCCACACTATGACACTGGATTGTGGCCAGGTGGCCCCACTGTGCAGATTTGGATGCCTCCTCAGCTCTGCTGATTTAGCCAGAGCCACTGGAAACATTTAGACAGAGCCAGTGGGAAAACTCATATAAGTGAGCATTTCTTTACGTCTCTGCAGTTCCTGAATCTGCTTTGTGAATCTCCTCTTCGTTATCATTGTATCAGTTTAATTATAGATTTTCAGCGGAGGCTGACATGCAACAGGAGGGCACATTGTGCATTCGGCTTCCGGGATTGCTCATTCCCAGCAGGTAACTCCAGGCACATATGGTGGGATTGGCCATTTGCTCGCACTGCTGACCTTCTGCTTGTGCAGGATCCCGGCGGCTGCGAGCCGCTGCACTCCCACACTGCCACAAGGGTGAGTCTGAAGTGATGCAAAAGGAGACTTGGACAGGCAGATGATGATCACTGAGACAGCTCACTGCAAGCTCTGCCTCTAATGATGTAGAGAAATGACTAATGCTGCAAGTTCCAGAACACAAACTCCAGAGATATCAGGAGTGCTAAAAAAACACTTTCAGACAAAGAGGTCAGGAGGATATTGGTTCTGAGCGTGGCTTGGATTCAGCAGTGTTTTTCCATAAGCATGTTTACGTTCTTGTAAGGTCAGAACTTTGCTGAATATTTCTATTTATTATTTGTGTCTTGCTAGTTGCTATGTACTGCAGTTGTAGTCCAGGCTCTGTTGTGCTGGTGGTGTGTAAATATGAGAGAAAAATGAGAGTTTATTTGAGGAATGTATTAGGAGTGTACTTAACCCCACATCGTCTCTGCCCTGGAACTTGCATGAAGTAAACTTCTGTGGGAAAATAACTTTTCTGAGCATTACAAAGCCAATATTTGAGTGTGTATTTGTGACATTTTTTTAAACTGAGGAGGTAGAACGCCCCTTTGTAATTCCTTGTCCCAGGAGACACTTACAGAAATTGAGTTACGAGGGTTTGAGGAACCTAGACTGAGGTGCTGGGACTTCAGTGGTGCTTCCTGGTGTGCTGGAGAGACTGATGGGGAAACTGTTGTCATTCTTGCAGACACACAAAGTTAAAGCAATCATCACTTCCAAATTGGGAAGGAATTTTTCCTGTGTACTCCCCAAGTACTGTTAGGTGCTGCAGATCCTAATGCTGCCCACCCCACTGTTTCTCTAACCCTGCAATCCCAGTGAATTTAGGAAAAAACCCCATTGGGTAGATGATTCAGCTTTCTGTGCCTGCAGGTGGAATGGCATAACTTGATCTTAGTCCTTCTGCCACCAGGACTGTGATTCTGTTTGCAATTACATCTGTACCTCTACAGCACTGGAAACAAGGTCAGTAGCAGATCTCCTCTGCCCTGTGCTCTTTGCAACATGCCCCAAAACCCACTCAGAAACTTCCAGCAGTGGAAAACACTATTAGAGCATTGATTGGTTTTAGAAAATACCACCCCATGGGTGACACCCTCCAGACAATTAAAAGAATTGGCTTTGGTGTGTAAGGCTCTTCCTATTTAGGATCCTGGATGCCTGGGCACTGACTCGTCTCAAGTTGACAGTTGGCGTCAATGACTATTTGAGAAACTTAGGCCTTGGGTACACAAAGATGCAGCACTTTTGTTTTTCATGTCTACTTCTCCTCACATCTATCCATCTTAACAGTGATGTTATTTCTGGCCTTCATTGTTTTGTTTCTGCTTTCAGCAAATAACATAAGAGAAAGGTCTGTGACAATTTTAGGAAGCTTTAGAGAAGGAGGTTATTGATGGCTGCTACTTCTTCCACGGGCACTTGGAGAAATCCTTGAAATGATGTTTGCTGGCTTTGTGAAGCGAATTATTACTATGGTAACAGCTGCTGAAATGTTACAGGAAAGTTTATCTCTACTTTTTCTTTTTTGTTTTTATGCTGACATGAAACCTTGTAGCCTTATTGCCAAGATGGTGGCATATTTGTTATGCAGCTCAAAAAAAGGGAAAGGAGCAAGCTTGTCAAAATCTTCATATTCAGGATCTGAGCAGCAGCAGAAATAAACACCCTCCTACCTAAATAAACTAAGAAATGGGGAAGAAGGATCTATGCACATCAACTGGAGAAATCTTATTTTAAATGCTAGTGATTTTTTAAATTAAAGTATTATTTCATACTGGATTGATACTGCAATTCTATAGCTATAGCTGTGCTTGAGTTACAAAATAAATTGCATTTACAGTAGAATTTTCATCTTTCACCCAGCAGGGCCAAATCTGCTGTTCGGTCTGTGGGTAAGTAGTAGAGAAAGAAGACCCAAATGCTCTGCCTGCACATCCTGGAGCTGATTTGGCACAAAATATCACATCCTCCTTGCTGGAATAAATGGCCCTAAATTATCAAAAGTGTAAATGTCTGCATGACCACACAAGACACAAGAAAGTAAGCTCTGGGCCTCTGAGTGTAGAAGTCTCAGTATAGTTATCACACTGGACACTAGAGGACATGAAGTGTGGAAGTTCAAAACAAAAGTTAATAGAAGTTTATTGCAGCCTTTCTTAAGCAGGAAGAAAATGTTTCCTTGTTCAGTTCTAGCATGTAAATGATGAGGACATTGAAGAGTCAGTGGCTGACAGTGGAGGCGGACAGAATGAAGTAAATGGGGTGTCCTCAACTTCCGGATGTATTGTCCATCATGGATAGACATCCCAGCCCTGGCAACTCATCCTGTTGTAGGGGTGAAAGGAACCTTGCCAAGCCAGTTCATTTATCTGCTGTGAAGTAAAGTCTGCACTTGTGTACATCCTCTGGACTCGGGAAAATTCAGCGCCAACTCAGCTATCAAAGTAGCTTGAGAACTATGGAGCTGTTTTTCCATATGAGATTGAAGAAGATTTTTAATGAAAAAATGTACCCACTGTGCTGGGCACATTGTAAGTACTGCACAGCGGTTTTCACTGCTCATTCTGAAAGAGAAGTTGAATCCAAGTCAAGGGCAGGAGCTCTTTTTAGCACAGTTTGCTGATGCTGGTGCTCATGACCAAAAGAAGGTGCCGGTCTCTTAGGTTTTCTCCAGGACACTTGAATTATTATATACTGTGTTGCAGGAGACAAACTCATGCACCTGAATAAGGTGGAACATCACAGTCTCTGGGTTTTAAAACTCAAAGGTGGGGCCAGTCCAAATGTTGCAGGTGATACCAACCCAGGAGCCTTTGCCAGGTGTTACCAGCCTTGGACCCCCAGAGTTTGGGACCACGTGAAACCCTTTCAGTGCATGTCCAGGCTATGTATCACTTGCACAGCTGCTGTGGGAATGTAAAGCCTGCCATATGTAGCAGGATGTGTAGGGACAATTCCACTTCTTTGCCTTCCTTATTTTTTACTGGTATTTTTGGATTAGGGCAATGTCAGGAAGATGTTATTGAAGACACAACAATCTCATGAGAACTGAGGGCAGCTCTAACCGTAGTCAGTGTGAGCACAGTCCTGCTGCTTAACCATGGAAGTGGGGAAAACCCTGAAAAAGCATATGGTTTAAGGATCTAAACCCAGGTGTGAGACAGGGATTTATCATGGCAATGGGGAGAGAGGCAAACTAGAGAACGCTCCCTGGAGCATTCTCCTGAAGTGTTTCCTGGAGTGTTTGGGCAAGCTGACGGACAGCTTCACATCTTGTGAGGCTCAGCCCTGGCTTCAGTGGCCTGACCCTGACATGTTAAAAAGTTACTGAGGTGTTTTATCATTTAACTTCTCTCTGAAATTCCAGGCAGAATTACTGTATATGCAAATACCAGAGAGGTAGAGGCCTTCATCTCAAGGAACGACTTCTGCTCTGTCCTTTCCAAAATCCTGTCTTTAGTGTGCATTTTGAAGCTAAACTTTTTGTGATGGTTAAGGTGATAGGCTTTGTCCTAAGCCACAATCACTTAGAAATATTTGATTGTATATGACACTTAGCAAACTTTGGGATATTACTGGCAGCTTTACTCCATTATCTGGGATCTTAGTCCTTCTGCAGCAGCACAGCACTTCAAGTAAATTTGCTTCATGTAGCAAAGGCTGCTCAGGGCTGTCTGGCTACTGCTAATTTAAGCAACGGATTGAGGAACTTTGTGCATGGAAAATGAAAAGCTACAAGTGGATCAGACAGCGGGAGGAAAAGTGGGTTTGTGTTTGCAAACACCCACTCAGCCCCAAAGCACTGGCACCAGAGATGTTTTTTGGCAAATCCTGAATCTCATCCCCTATAAATCTGTGGCAATTAGGAGTAACTCCACTGAATTGAATGGGATTATCCATGTAAATACAGATGAGATCATATTTATTCTTCTGTTCAACCAGTCTTAGCAGGGAGTGGTTCCTGAACAAAGCTAAGACTCAGGTCTGAATGCATTTTAACAATCCTTCCCATCCCTCCTGCCCCTTTAAATCCAAAATAAAATATTGCATGGAGTGCTTTCATAAATAATTTACGTTCTGCCTGACACCAGTCAGGGAGGCATAAAGCTTTCTGTGTGTGCATGCTGCTTCCAGAGCTCAGCAGTAACTAGATCTGAATTTAAAACAAAAAATCTGAAGATTTTTGCTTTTCTATGAGGATGGAAGAGGTTCACGGACTCTGAAAGAGTCAATTCAGGCCCCACCACATCAAGCACTCTCTGTGGTGTTTGGAAAAGCACCGACACCCCAGATGGGAGACGGATGATGTGAGGAGAACTGGCCTTGTGGTTAAGGAACTGGGTGGAACTCCTGGGATTTTGGCTCAAGACTCTGCTCTGCTCTAGGTGATGTTGGCCCGACACAATGCACTCCTGTGCTGGGATTTCCAGGTGACTTCCAAACAAGCTGGGAAGCAGAATAGTTGCATTGATACGTTGTGTTCAGGCAAAGGTACCTGCTGCCCGTTGAGGTTTAGCTATCACAACAGGTGTGTCTTCCCAAATGACCTTGCAAAATTGCTAAATTTCCACCTTTCAGAGGGAAAGTAATTACCGGGCAAGTTGTGGGGTTGGGAGCTGTTTTTCCAGAAGTCTTTCATGACCTTGGGCAAAGCAGTTAGGCAGAAATTTAGTGAAGTATTAAAGCATTTCAGTCCTATTGAGGGCTTATCTCTGGTTCATTTCAGTGGGATTTAGGGTTCCACTTTCTACTTAAGTACCTAAATCTTTTTGTGATCCATAAAAATCTTAAAGTTTCTCTTCAGAAAAAAAGGGAATCATAAAATATTTTGTCTCACAGGGGTGTTTTGAGAAGAAATTAAAGATTGTGTAAAAACAAAAAAAAAATTCACTATGAGGCTATGTAGATGTGATAGAGAGAATGATCATGTATTCCCTAAAACAAATCCTGGAACACATGCTTGGCAGGAGTGTTGTACAAGTGTTTCCATGCTGGCAAGAGCACCTGGCCCATAGTGGACAAAGCTCATCCTAAAATTTACAGCAAACCTCTGGAAAAATATTCCTTTTACTTAAAAACCCAAAAAACTCTGCCTGTGGCGTGGCATCTGGAACACGCTTAGCAAGCAGCAGGAGCTCTTTATAATTCATCAAAAAGGCCACACAGATAATGAGACAAGGTTCCTCGCTGTAGCTAAATATTTCTTCCCAATGCTGCTTCAAAACAAAAAGTACCAAGGCGGTGGGCATGGGGAAGCCTTGCTCCAGCCCTGGAGTCTGGTGTGTCCCAGGCAGGAGCACTGCCCAGAGCTGCACTCGTGTCTGGGGGCACCATTTGTCCCCACACTCCAGGGATGCTCCAGCACAAAGCACCAAACCATAAACCTCTCCTGCCTGGCTCTGGCACAGAATTTGGGCTAAAGTGCCCAAGCTGATGTTAAATGAGCTTCAAAAAGCTGTCAGGGAGCTCTGCTGCTGCCCTCTGCCACCACCATGCTTTCAGCTGGGCTGGGGTGGAAGAGTTTTCTGGCTCCAGATAGACCCAGAAAATGTTGTTGGAAGAGAGGGCAAGCTGGGTTTGGACTTGTTTTTTTTCTAGATGACACTGCAGACAGGATTGAGCTGAGCCTGCCTGTGGCCCTGGGGAAAGAAAATGTCTGTGGGAAATGATTCTTTCACTTGGCACCATTTCCAGTGGGAATCAGTAAGGATTTCAAAGATGTTCCTCCTGATGTGCTAAAGCTTAGCTTAAAAAAACAGAGAGATGAAAGGGCAGCCTCCTCTGGCGTGCGATGAGATGTGACAGGGAGAGCGGCTGCTGCTGCACTGAGCTGTAATGAGTTCCTGTAAGGGGAGTCACAAACACTAAAAAGTCAAATGAACGGGAACGACTGTGTGCAGGGTGATTCCAGCCGTGCCAGGGCTGCCTGTGCACATGGTGCCGTCAGTCCTGTTCCTCTGCGTGGCTCTGTAATTCCATGGGGCTTGGGGGGGCCTCTGAGGTGTCTGGAAAGAGAGGGAGAGAGGGAGAATTGCTGCACCACATAGACTTGCTCTGTATTTTGGCCACCTTCCCGCACTGTTTGGTTTTTTTCTTTGTCTTTAAAGGTAAATCGCAGAGACTTTGATACTGTAACAGAAGAGGAGAGTGAGGTGCCTGTACTCCACTGTAAAGCTGTTAGGTTATTTCTTAGTCTTACAGCTGTCTTTTCCAGTCTGTGGCTGAAGCTGTAATGCAGAGACAGGGGATTTTCCATCATGTTGTGTGAATCTGGGAGGGTTGTGAGCCTCTGTAATTCTGCAAACTTTTAGAAGCACAATCTCTTCGTGGGGTTCTAGGTCTGTGTTCTCCCACCTGTATCGTGGCAAACTTGTGGGTGTAATGTGTGTTTATATCAATAGGTCCATGGTTTCCTTCTTCTTTTTCTCCTGTTTAGTTTCATTAATCTGTTAGAAATTAGTAAGGAAGACTAGGAAATCAACCCATCCCTCCATCTGTGGGATACAATGTCAAATGGAAGACGGCACCAAAGGAGAAAACAGAACAGTGAAGAGTATGAAGGGATGGAAGTGCTTCCACCTGCTCTACATTCCCTGCATAAGCTCTGCATCTAATTGCAAACTGAAGAATGAGAGAAGCAACATTAGAGAGAGGTGTATGAATGATTTGCTAATGGCTGTAAGCAGAGGTTTCCCTCTCTCCTTCAGTTTGGAGTGTGCCTTATGGTCTCAGTAACACTGACTGAGTGATGTGCACTTCTGCCTTGGGGCTGATAAATGGCTCTCAGTGATTAGGAATGGGACTACCTTCATCTCTGAGGTAAGCAACCAAACTAACTCTGCACACAGTGGGGATGTAGGAGTTATTGTGGCAATAACCTGTTGAGTCACTGCTTTTTATTGTACAATTATTTGTGTTCAGGTCTGATGCCTAAATAATGTGCAATACTGAAACATTGCAAAAAAGGAAATGAATGCAGAGAGCATTGCTCCACATGGCAGAGTGTCCCTGCTGAATAAAATCTATAGCTATTTCCCTTAAGCTCTAGTTAATAAGGTTCAAAAAATGATGGCTGGACTCCTTAGGGGCTGACATCTAAGTGCAGTTCAGAGGAGTAGCCCGAAGTTCAGACACTTCTCTGAAGCCTCTCTCATCCATTTGAACGTCATAGGGTCTTCAAACCTGGGCTGAAACCCCTGTGAGAACGTACTTCTCAGGTACCCCATGGAGCACAGGAGTGCAAAGGCACACAGAACTCATGCCACTTCAAGCCTGAAAACAGAAGTTTGTGATGTATTGGTAACAGGCAGAGATTTAGGGTGGAGGAGCATCTTAATGGCTGGTTTCAAACAATGGAAAATCTCTCCTTTGTTGGAAGTACGGAGTATGCAAGGCCTCTTTGTAAGAAATGAGGGAGGGCTGTGCAACCTGTCCCTATTTACTCAATGTTCATCTGGCTTATTCCGTATCCCGTCTAGGGTAAGACTGGTTACCATACACCAGCCCAGTGCCAGCACCCTAACACAAAGACAAAACACACTCCTGTGTTTGAACTGCTGGGATTTCTCTAGGAGCTCAAATAGCACAGGCACATCCTTCGGCACACCGAGCCCCAGGGCCCAGTGCTTTTACATGGACTGAGAAACAGGCAGGGCCCTCCTCCAGGGCAGCAACATCCACACCCCTTGGATGTCATGCATATATGCCTGCAGGACGTGACCTCATCACATACAGATCTAGGCTGCGGCTCTCCACAAGGCAGCACCCTTAGGAGACATGACAGGTTTCCATAAGGGATCCAGTTTCAGTAGGAACCTTCTATTCTGAAGAGAAATACTCTTTTTTGTGTGAGAGAGAGAGTGAGCGAGCAAGCAAGCCACACAGAGCCTAGCAACTCTGGATTTCTGGATTGCATTTCTCAGCACAAGAGCTGGCAGCCTGTCAAAGACAGTCTTTAAGTATGCACATATATTTCTGAAAATTGGACACTCAGTGTTTTAGCAGAAACCTGGTACAAATGGGAGATGTTTCCAATCAAAATTCAACACGCTGCTGATCCAGCTCATCGCAGCATCTTGTCCTTGGGGAGGCAACATGTTGAAGTACCTGGCTCCTATGAGATGAGAGATGAAGGAACTGGGGTCAGGGACCATTACTTGTTGACTCATGTGCCTCTCAAGCTGCTGCGGTTCCGGCACTAGCCCTGCAGCTCACTGTTCAAAACACCAGCTTTATGCTCTTTCCCATCCCTGGTTCACCTTACTGACCTCCAGTCTCCTGTCCTTGGAGTCCTTTGACATCACTGTGAGTTCTGAAAAATCTGACTTTGTCTGAAACATTATTTAGACTATTTAGAAATTGTGTGACTACATTTGTGTGACTGTGTCACATCTGTGAATGTTGTCTGGGGCTTTGAAGGAAAGTACATATGAAGGAGCGAGGAGGAAGTGTATGAAAATCCTCAACTTGGGTTTAAACAATGATGACTAAGGATTGTCTATGCAGGAGTTTCCTGTGCAGCGAGGTAGGTTTGGGAGTGCTTTACTTAGCTGCCACTTCCATCTGCAGTGTCTGGATCTATTCCTCCCACAGGTTTCTGAGGTAGGAGCATAGCTGCATTTTCCAGAGACAAGAGAGTGGCACCTGAGATGCTGTTAATGGAGACCTTGCACAGAGTGTACAGAAAACTGGAAATTCATATTCTTGCTTAGAAGCCTGTATTATTTATGGTATTGCTGAAAAATCAGTTTTCTTTTGAATATTAGAAGAGACTAGGTGAGTTCATCTGCAATGCTTATGGAGTAGGCAGAGACAGGTGGAACATGCTCCTTACGATATGTTTGGATGCACACATATGTTTACTGTGTGTCTGTAGAGTTTTGTATTCTAAAAGCATCTTTGCTGCTTGCCCTGAGTTACTGACAGATCTGCAGTGCTTCCAAATAGCTGAGAATGCACAGCTAGCATGGTACTCTGACAAACGTTTTTAATAACATGTTATAAAAGTCCCAAAAAGGACAAAGAATGGCAAAGGTGCATTCAAAATAAGTGAAATTCTGCAGTTCTGCGTTGTTTATTTCATAAAAGCCATCTTGACAAGCAGGAAAGTGGAAGGACAAGTTTCCAAAGCAGAGGTAGGGTTGTTCCTGGCAGGACCCCTCCTGCTTTGTTGGCTTTCAGGACTGCCCCTGGCCTTACCTGCTCTCTGGGCTTCTGAAAATGTCCAGGCACTACTGACACAATTTTGTGCTAAAAGATAGAAATGCTTTATTATGTGCACTTTCCTCTTAATCCACTAAAACAAAGCCCCTCTTTTGTTTTGTTTTGTTTTCTTGTCAGATTGTCTATGTGACAGTTGTCTTTCAGGCTGTGACATTAAATGCTGTATTCAGGTATCAGAGAGAGGACGATAATGCCAACGGTAGCCATCAGTACTTCAGCTTCCAGAATGTTTTGATGGTTCTCAGGCAAACTGAATTCAAGGTGTTGGGATGTGAGGACCTTTGTTTTCCTCCCTCCCCTCATGGTGTCTCTGATTCCTCCACAGCACCAGAGCTCATCCTCCTCAAATCCACGGAGGAAAGGTGAAGTGTTGTTTCAGTGCACCTTCCTGGATCCTTGATGGGCTCTTGAAGGCTCTTTGATTGCAGTGTTATTTCCTCTCAGAGCTGATGTGATTCCCTCTGTGCCACAATAAAACTTAACAATCTTTCTTCCCTTTCAAGAGAAAGGAAGCAATTTCAAAAAATATATAACCACATATATCCCCAGCATTTCTAGGCTAAAAAATACATCACATTTAAAATGTTGTGGCTTTGGCTCTGCAGGCTCTCCTACATCTGAACAATGCAGTGTCATGCTCCAAAACCTCATGACTTGTAAGATTCAGTGCTGGGTTGGTAATTTATATGCTGTATTTTTTTTAAATGTTGCAGTGTTGTATATCATTGGAAAGAAAAAATTCTCATTTGTCCTCTGATATTGAGTGCTGATTAGTAGCCATGTCAAATCTGAATTAGAAATCTTTTAAATTGTGGCACTCACCAGAATTGTGGCACTCACCAGAATACAAAAAGTATATTAGATTATCTTAGAATGTTTTTATGGCTCCATGTGAGTAATTTGACAGATGGTACAAAGGCGCTTGGTTACAATGTTAAAGGAATGTAAAAAATTGTCTTGTTTAAAATAAGAAAGTAAATTCTCAGAAAATTCTACAACAGTTTCACAAGTGTGCCATGTGCCGGATAGATAAAGGAGTGAATGTGAATCCTTAATGCCATGCCTGCCTTAAAAACCCAAGTAAAATCTCATGAAAGTAGTAATGTTGTCCCACGTGTACGCTGAGAAAACATTTGCATTCCATGGTTCTGTATCTGTCTTGAAGATCAATGTGCATATGCAGGTACAGGCCGTGTTCGGAGAGTACATGAATTAGAGAAACATATCCAGCTGCTGTGAAATCAGGCTAAATTTGCAGCACAAATTAGGTGGAAATTTTCCAGATTTGTATTTAAAACCAGCATACTCAAGAGCTTTGGAACTAAACAAGCCCCATCTGTTTTAAAAATTATACAGCACTATGAACCAGTCACAGTATACATCAAAATTTGGGATGTTGTATAAGAAACAGCAATTGCTAGAGTAGAAAGAAGATTTCCAAAAAACGATTTTGTATGTCTCTTCTTGAAGCAGTTGATTAAATGCATTCATTGCCTAAAACAGTATACTTGAAAAAACTTAAGTTTTTTTACTTAAAAAACCACTAAGTTTTAAGTGTTAACTATGAACTATTTCCAAGTCTGATTCTCTGATGGAAGTGTTCCATCACACCTTATGGCTGAGCTGTATTAGTGGGTAGGTCCTGCTCAGCTAGGAGAGGGCTCCCTCTGGCACCAGCCAATGCACGGTTGGTGTTGAATGGGAATTTCCAGTGATATGTGTATTTTCCACAGTCTGTGCATCAGGTAACTGTTCTTCCTGGGACACCCTTGTGGACACATGTCGTACTTGGACACGAAAGAACCACGCAGACCCAGCTTAGTTCAGGACAGAAAAGAAGCTAGGAAAAGCCCCAGGCTGTTTATTTTACTTCATATATATATGTTCTTAGGAATGACCGTGGATTGGAGGATGAGGTTACCACCTCTCCAACTACACCGGTCAGACGAAAAGTCCATCAAACTTCTCCGCCTCAGGAGAAGGAATGAAAACAAAAAGGAACGGTTAACCAAACATAACTATGTTTACAGAAAGTGCGTGAGAAACTCCATCACAGAAATAAAAACATCAAAAGACTGCAAATCTCAAGGCGACAGACACAAGAAGGAGAAAGTGGTCAGGAGCAGTCAGCACAGATTGAAGAAACAGGCCTGCCTGACCTGCTTGCCTTCAGTGATGGACCAACAGGATTTGTGGGTGGGTGAGGAACCTCCCTGTCATTTACCTGGACTTCAGCAAGGCTTTCATCAGTCCCCTAGATAATGCTCTGTCTGGTGTGGGACATTACATTCTGGATGGACAGAGAACTCAATAGACGGACAAAGAAGTCAATCAGATGATTTAGCTCATTTATCTCAGGCACACTCATAGGACTATAACGAGTGCAGTATTCCAGCTTCTGTTCTGGGATCTGTCCTGTTTGTGACCTTTACCAGTGACCTGGAGGAGGGGATGGAGCATATTTTGTCAAGTTTTCAGGTGACACCAATTTCCAGGTGCTATCTGTCTGTAGCTTGAGGGCAGACCAGCCATTCAGAGGGACCTTGAAAGGCCAGCAGGAGCCATATCAAATTCAATAAGGATCAATACAAACCCTTCATCTGGGAAGAAAAAGCCCTGTAACAGTAAAGGCTACAAAAGGCAGAGCCACACTCTTCACTGAAAGTGGTGGAAGGATCAGAGACAGCAGACATAAACTGTACAAGAGAGATTCATACTGAGGGTAAGGAAGACTGTTTCCCCTAGGATGACTCTCAAGCAGTTTCCATTCTTGGAAGCTTTTAGGATCTGACTGGACAAAGCTCTGAGCCACCTGGTCTGACCTCAGGCTGGCACTGCTTTGAGCAGCAGGTTGCACATGGAGATTTCTTGGGCTGCCCTCCAACCTGAATTACCCTGTGTGATCCTCTGAGAGTTTAACATTTTGGGACTGAATATTTTTTAGACTCCCAGGTGATGTAAACCAGAGCTGACCACAGGGGAGTCAGACCTACATATATTAGCCTGGGATTTGGTATTTCAGCTCTCCCAAAGAGTCTGTGATGTAACAGCAGATGCAGCTCTGCAAAATGACAAACAAGCTGTACATTTATTGACTGAGTCTAACAGGCCTGCTCAGCTCGGTTTTCTTTCAATTATTTCTGCTGGCTCAAATGATGGAATGTGTTACTGTAATAAACAGCAGAATAGTGGCCACTCATCTGGGGTTTGCAGGGGGACATCTGTATGTTCCTTGTATCCAGGAGACACTGTATTGCCTGAATTACTGATAGCAGATTTGCTGTTCCAGGGAAAGAGGGAAGAAAACAGAAAAGTTGACTCAAAGCTCATGTAAACAATTAGTAGCGAGTAAACCAGGGTGTGAACCGAGGGCATATCGGCTAACGCCCTGAATTCCTCTGTGTGAAGCAGCTGACTTCATTCAGACGGTGCAGAGAGGCCCTGGACAGACGCCTGCCCCTCTGCAGGTTCAGCAGAGCAGACAGAAGTTGCTACAGATGCAGGCGCTCCTCAGTGTTCCTGTGCCAGAGGCTGCTGCCCCTTCCTCTTTGCTGGAAGAAGGGGTTTGCCCGAGCACAGACACCTTTGGTCAGGCAACATTAGCAGAGCTGGCACAAACTGGCTGTGCGGTGGGTGTGAGGCTGTCCCAGGGGATTGCTGATGTGAACTAGGGAATGCTCCCATGGGCTGCTCAGTGTGGCAGATCCAGTGCAGGGGCAGGTGCCAGCAGCACCTCGCATGGAGGAGCATCTACCTGAAAAACGAGTGCCGAGGAGCAGATGAGCTGTGAATTCACACTGCTTTCTCTGTGCACTGGCTTTGTCGCTTCCAGAGGGTGATTAGGTTGCTGTGTCACTGTCAGTGAACGACGGCATCCACCCACCTTTTCTGAAAACTCCCTGTTATGTTGTACACAGGCCTTGATTATCGTTGTCTTCCTCACTGACTCTCAGGAGAATGAATGTTTTACAGAAGCACAGCTGTTACCCAGAAAATTCCAAAGTTGTAGAATTGCCTCATACTTCTAATGCTTTTAGCTTCACTTTGATATTTCCCTGAAGGATGCAATGCCTTCTTACATCTCTTTCTGGACAGAAAGTCCCTTGGTAATGTCCTTATACTGCAGAATTTTGTTTCTTTGTTTTTTTTTTTTTTTAATAACAACCACATATCCACTGCTTTCCTATTGCCCCTGTGACCCTCCCCAAAGTCATTGGCAATTCATCCTCTTGTGGTAACTCCTAATGAGCAGCGTGCAAGGGGTGAATTCCTGATGGCTTAGTGTGGCTGTTAAGTGTCCCTTATGTCCTGAAAAGTTCTGGACTCTAGAGGACAGTTTCAGTTCACCTGTCACCGCAACAGTGACCACCTCTGCAATGGGCATGGCAACAATTGAACGGGTTCCATTTGATCAAAAATAAGCTCTAAGGGTAGAATCTGTTGATGACTATTTGTGGCAGACGTGTGCCTGTCCTGCAATGACATGGGAGAACAGCTCCTTAAATCACAGGACTGTCAGCAGCTGCAAACATCTGCGGATGTGGGATCTATAATCTCTCCTCTCAGACCTTGACATTGCTGTTTAATCTCTGCTATTTGCGACTACACTTTTTTATAAATTTTTTTTTATAGGAGTCACGTAAAATCCACTGCAGGAAGAAATCACCACACGTTTCTCATTTGAATGGCAGCAGATACTGCAGGAATACTTGTATACGCCTGTATGTGTGTATCTATACACACAAACACACACATATATATTTGTAAATAAAACCACAGGGATCTCTAATGGAAACATTGCCACATACTGTGAAGCTAAATGGAGGCAACAGACATGGAGGCACAGGAAGGAGGTGTTGAGTTTTCAGGTGGTACAATATTGAAAAGTAGATGTGCCTTGGTGTCCTGGTGGTGACACCCATGAGAGCCCAACACATGCCTCAAGGACAACACACCCAGAGAGGTGTAATCGTTCCCTATTAAAGTGCTCATTGTTTTGGAACCGAGGACTTCCTTTACTGATCAAAGAGCTGCCTTTGATTAACCCGTCTTGAAATGAATGAATTTCTAAGTTCTTATTTTTTGCTTTTCTTAGGGGAAATATTTCAAAAGCCTTTTGATCTTTGGTGATAGGCATTTAGTAAAAGGCAGGTACACTTTTACAAAAAGAACCCTGGAAGTCTTGTTGTAAAGGGTAACGTGTATCAGAAAACATTCAGAACATGTTCAGCAGGTCTATTGGCTTCAGCAGGCCCCTGCATACTCACAGAGTTGCTCTTGTGCTCATTCTTTAACAGGATCAACAGTTTTAAAAGGTAAAATCAGGCTGCTGGTCTGTGAAAAAAAAGGGCAATATCTACTGCAAAGGTCAGAAAATATTAATGTGGCATCTTACACTAACAGAGTACAGGCAGCACAAATCTCTACAAATAGGCATCCTGCTGGTAACCAATTGAAATGTAGGAGGTAGTTAATGTCTTTCAATTGTAAGTGTCATTTGATCCCCAGGGAGACATTTAATGGATGGTATTTTCCTACTGAGAGTCCTGTCTTTTCTTTCTGTACTTCATTAGTAATAGTTCAGGGTCCTCATGTTCATAAAAAATGTATGCACTGCTTACCTGATTTTTCACATTTCACACACTGTATTAGGAAAATTGATGTTGTTCCTACAGAATTAAATAGAATACTTTAATTATACGGTGTCTTCTTGTCTGCAAGAAGGTTTTCCCCACTACTTATTATCAAGCCAAAGAGAAGGAAAGAACAGAATAGAAAAGATAACAGTACTGAATAAAATAATGCCTGTTTGCAAATCCACTTGCCGTGAAATTTCCCCCCCGTCCCCATCCAAGCTGTGTGGTCTGGATTGGTCTTGGGGATCCTTCAGAATGCAGGTCCTAGCTGAGGTATCTATGGGAAACGGATGCCTCTCTCCTTCTGTGGAGGTGGACCTGATATGAAGCACTCGTTTACTGAGTATGAATAATTTTATCCATAAGTGGAATCTTGCAGTTGTTTGACAGGGTAGAGCATTAATACCCTACTGCTGTTAGAGGGAAAAAAAAAATCACTCAAAGAACTCAAAATTCCACAAGTAGAGCTACCTGGAGTAACTTCAGATTCAAAACTGAAGCTGTTTCCCTCCAAGGGTGTTCCTGGTGGCTCAGGGAGACTATACTGACCCATCTCTCTTCCCCAGGATCAGGGGCTGGCATTCATTTTCTGATACCATCTTGGGTGACTGTTCTCGTGTTTTCTCACAATGTTTTAACTCAAACTTACTTTCTGATAACCTTGATCAACTTCCCAATAAGCAGATCACTTAGTAACAGAAATACCTTACTTTAATGGTCTGACTAAATACAGAAAAACACTCTAACATGCAAATACAGAGCCTCCCAGGAACTGTTCTGTGTTGATGGGGCTCAGTTCAGAAATGCATCTTTCTCTGCCTTTGTGGCTGCAATATTCCTGCATGGCGCACTTGCCTGGGATGGGAGAGAACAGGCCATGCTGCCTGTCATAAACCAGTCCCCTGTAACCCACAAAAATACTCTGAATTCAATGCAAGTGAATTCATTGAGGGTGGAAAAAATCTGATAGTGGCTAAGAAGTGCTTTTTTGCACTAGACATGAGCTCTGCAGGTACAGGAGCTCGCTGCACCACCACCAAGGTGCTGTTCCTCCTGTGTTTGTTCTTACACACGTGTTTGAGTGCTCTGCTGAAGCAGAATCAAGTGAGCAGTTTCAATATTGACTTGTTTTTGTAAAGTTGAGCATGTTGTGTTTTGTTATATAGCTTGCAGTGGTGAGAGAAATCCATTAAACTTGAAGTTAATTAGTATGGGAAGACTGTAATTTATCGAGATTGCCTGAATGGAAGTAAGGGCATTGCTATTTAATTAGCAAGTGCATTTGGATTTTTAGATTATTTTTTCCTTTTTGATTTTATTCAAAATATTGTAAGTGCTTTGCATATAATGAAAGAAGACTAGATTAAGGACAGGCGACTGAAAAGACATTAAAAACCTATGGCATAATATTAATTTTTTTGCTATTAAGTGCATGCTTTTGATCAGATAAGACAACTTTTATTGCTGTGGTCTATTCTCATTTTGTATCTTAATTATGCCTGAAAAGATTCTTTAAATGACAAAGTCCTAATTTATATTACCACAAAGGACCAATCTTACAGAGTTATTAAGCCAGAACGTGCTTGTTCATTGCTTCTTCTCCTTCCCTGTTTCTGAGACCTTCCACTGAAGTCATGGGCACCTTCAGCTGATTTCCAGAAATGTTTACACTCAGCTGTGTTTTATACTGAGGGCTGCTTTCTTTGTTTTCCTTAATTTAAGATAAGTCATTGTAGATTGAAACTTCACTAACATCACTACTTCTCCAAATTAACAAGTGATGGGACAAGAGGCAATGGCCTCAAGTTGCACCAGAGGAGGTTTTGATTGGATATTAGGGAAAATTTCTTCACCAAAAAGGTTGTCAAGCACTGGAACAGGCTGCCCAGGGAGGCAGTGGAGTCACCATCCCCGAAGGGATTTAAGAGATGTGTGAATGTGGCATTTGGGGATGTGGTTCATTGGTGGCCTTGGAGGTGCTGGGGGAATGGTTGGACACGATGATCTTGTTTCCAAAAGGAGTGGTTCTGTAATTCACAGATACTCTCCTCCGTGGAGAGTGAAGCTGCTGCTGCTCACAGGATGGGACTTGTCCCTCCAGTTCCTAACCCTGCAGCGTCTCTCGGTGAGGGACAGTGGGATGGGGCATTGTCGTGCCAAGTGCACTGAATAAAGTAGAGAAAATTCTCTCTGAGGAGCCCACAACATGCTCAGTCTATCCATCCATCCATGGCCTCCCAGCGAGGGACACAAGACTTGCCCTGCACAGGACGGCATTTCGGCACAGTGATGACCCCGCGTGTGGTCTCACGGCTGCATGGGGAGCGCCCAGACCCTCGGCCCGAGCGCTGTTTTTCGGGAACGCGGCCGCACCTCAGCCCGTCCCGTCCCTTCGGCGCGGGGCTGGCGCGGCCATGGCGCTGAGCGCGGCTGAGGGACATCCCCGCGCGGCGGGCGCCCCCTGCCGGCCGCCTGTGCCCCGCGGGGCCCGGCCTGGGCTCCGCGGGCCTCAGGAAACCCCCGAGACCGCCGGGAGAGATAAACCTCTAACACCGGCTTTTTAAACCCTCCGGGACAGAGAGAGCCTCTAACACCGGCTTTTTAAACCCTCCGGGACAGACAGAGCCTCTATCACCGCCTTTTTAAACCCTCCGGGACAGACAGAACCTCTATCACCGGCTTTTTAAACCCTCCGGGACAGACAGAGCCTCTAACACCGGCTTTTTAAACCCTCCGGGACAGACAGAGCCTCTATCACCGCCTTTTTAAACCCTCCGGGACAGAGAGAGCCTCTAACACCGGCTTTTTAAACCCTCCGGGACAGAGAGAGCCTCTGTCACCGCCTGTCAGTGCTGGCGAGTCAGGTGTTCCTTTGTTCTTGCTCAAGAGGTGTGCGTCTGTGTGGCCGACAAAATTTTCCTGCCCTCTGCACAAGGCGCTGATATAAAACTTCTTCACGTGTTTATATAGTTTTAGCAAACAAAGAAATTAATGTTCACTGATTCTAAATTACACAGTTCTTTCATTGATTAGTATCCTGTCCTCTCTTGGTTGTGGATTTCTCACTGTTCCTGCTAATTCATATTCTTAGTCTTTTTAGTATCTTTTTTCCTCTGTCAGGGACTTTCCAACACTAATGTACTGAGTTAGCTTCTTCTTTACCTTCTGGTTCCTGCCAAACATCTTTGTAATCCATAAATTCTTCACTTTTTGTATCCAATTTCAACAATACATCACTCTCTCCCAGGTCTTACTCATCAAAGCATATAAAAGCTAGCTTAGCAAAAAAATGTCTGTAATTTTCCCAAGCTGTATTCCCACAATACCTGCTCATGCTAAATTTTGCTAAATGCTGCCTAAAAGTGATTTAAGATTAATACATTGCTTGTAATTAATATACTGGTTACGATTAAATAAAACCAATTAATTAAAATTAATTAAACCCATTAATTAAAAAATTAGAAAAGTTATATAATTTCCAACAGAAGGACAAGGATTTGGTAGATGGTCATAATCTTTTTAATCTCGAATTTTATGCAGGCATTTGCAGCTGCCTCTGCATGAGCATGCTCCATATCTCTACACGGCTCCCTTCTGCCTCCTGTGAACAGTGACAATATCACTTCCCTGCCTCCCAAGACTGCTCTGAGTAAATGCATTAGAAAATTATTTGGCTGGGGCAGTCTTTCCCTAATGCTCTAGTATGATCTGCCCCTGTAGTTGTGACAGTTGTACAACTGCAGTATTTTACAAAACTCCCAGGTAGAGGGAGGGGGTTCTGCCCCTGCCCTGCTCAGGTGAGATCCCACCTGCAGAGCTGCTTCCAGTTCTGGAGGCCCACCACAGGAAGGACATGGAGCTGTTGGATGAGTCCAGAGGAGATCACCAAGGTGATCAGAGAAATGGAACAATTCTGCTGTGAGGAAAGGCTGAGAGAATTGGGATTGTTCAGACTGGAAAAGAGAAGGCTTTGGAGTGACCTGATTCCCTTACCTGAAGGGAGATGACAAGAAAGGTGGAGAGAGACTTTTTACAAGAACATGTGACAGGACAAGGTGAAATGGCTTCAAACTGGCAGAGAGGAGGTTTAATTTAGATACCAGAAAAAAATTGTTTACTGTGAGGTTGTTGGCACCCTGGCACAGGATGCCCCATCCCCGGAAGTGTTCAAGGCCAGGCTGGATGGGACTTAGAGCAACCTGGTCTACTGAAAGGTGTCCCTGCCCATGGCAGGGGGGTGGAAGGAAATGATCTGTAAGGTCCCTTCCAATTCAGGCCATTCTATGATTTTATGATTCTGTGATCAGCTGCATCTGCTGTCTTTGTGCACACTGCTGTAGGAATTACAGATGCTGGCAATGAGCATACCTAGCTCTGAAAGAAGTTGCTGGAACTCCTGTGTTCCCTACTTTAGTGGCTGCAATTTAAAAATCCACATTTGTAGCGGACGGTGTGCTGTCAAAAGCTGAGATCTGCAGGATCTGAAGAATTTTGTGACAGCTGCAGGATGGCATTTCAGTTTCCATGGAAACTGGCACAAAAATCAAGGTGAAGTGTTGGCTGATTATCTAATAATAAAGCTGAGCATTTAGATATGAAATTCTTCACCTTCCTTTTGCTGAGACAACTTCCATTCCTACAGCACCCAGCAAATGCAATAGAGGCCTCGTGTCTTCTAACTGTGGTCACAGCTTGAGCTGTGTAATCTCCTTTCCAGAGATGAAAGACAAAATTCAGCCTTGACCCATTCAGCCACGGAGCCTTATGCTCTGCTTTTAAGATAAAAGGCTGATTTGTCCCCACAATTACTGCACAAACCAACACCATTGTTCATATGACAAATTACAGAGTAACAGAAGTTCTTTTGCTTTACTGTGTGTTTTTCTACTATGCATTTCCAGAGACTTTTTGTGCTCAAATGCATCTCCTTGTAAATGATACTCATTGCACACGCTTTTTATCTGCCCACACTCTTGCTTATCACCTGAATTTAATGGCTCTTTGGCTTTGTACTCACTGGACTCTTGTTTTGAATCAGTGAGTTTGATCGTTTTGCTGAACATTCCTTTTTTCAGGTCATTGATTTCTAAGGTTAACAAAATGAATCCTGCTACTGATCCTTGCTACGTCCCACTAATCTCATTTCTATATCCTGAACTGCTCGATTACCTTTTGTCTTCAATTTCAGATGCGTTTATCAAACCCACAGATCAGTCTTTTGTGCAGGAAGCAGTTTCATATTGGATTCAAGAACACATTCACGTGAATATTTCTCATATCTCAATTTGCTAAGGCTGTTTAAATTTTCTTGGTTAATTTGCTTCTTGACATACTCTTTTAAATGTACTTTCTCCACTGCTTATTTTTTGCCAGAGATGTCTTTCTTTCTAACCTCTATTCTTTTCTGCTCTTGGTGTCTTCCAGTGTTTGATGGTGTTGACTTTCTACTTTGCAGCACTTTATCTTTTCTACCCTCCTGGATCATTTGACTCCTTTGTTCACTCTAGGCAGAGAGTAAGAGCCAGTATTCTTCTGAAGGCCATTTGCTCTGTTTTTCTCAGTAAGAAATTAGGGCTTTTCTTAGGCCTGTCTTTTGTATCTCTAACTCCATGTCCCACTTTTTTTGACAGGAGGTTGATACCTGCTCTGCCAGGTTTGGCATGATCAGTTGTATCTTGGCTCGGACATATGGAGAACACAAAGGCGAAAACCCAAAGCAGCGAAGCCCATGGCCTAACACCCCATGATATGCTTCGGATCACCTGGGTATTAATTCAAAAGGGGCCCAAGCCTAAGTCTTACTCCTTTGATATGGTCTGTTTCAAATCCAAACGATCCCAGTCTCATGTGTCTGAGTCTGCTCTCACAGATATTGTCTTTGCTAGGAGTACAACATGG